>CM048851.1:63358955-64666074 GCA_026545225.1 Cornus controversa | reverse complement strand
ACCCCAAGTACGCCAAAACTCCAAAATTATCCCAAGTAACCCTAAACCCCAAAATAACCCAACGTACACCAAAGCCCCAAATTCACCCCAAGTACGCAAAAACCAAAAAGTAACCCCAAATATGCCAAAACTCAAAATTTGCCAAAATCCCAAAATATTTCAAAACCCCAAAATCACTCCAAATAAGCTAAAACCGCGAAATAACTACAAGTAAACCAAAACCCCAAACACTCCAAAATCCAAAAATCATCTCAAGTCACCCCTAAGACGTCAAAACCCCAAAATCACCCAAAATAAGCCAAAACCATAAAATCATCCCAACCAAGCAAAAACCCAAAAATTACCCAAAATACACTAAAACCCAAAAATTACCCCAATTACGCCAAAACCCCAATTACACCAAAAACCCAAAATCACCCCAAGTACGACAAAACCCCAAAATCACCAATTATGCCAATACATCAAAATCACCACAAGTACACCAAAACCATAACACCACCCAGAGCACGCCAAAACCCCAAAATCTACCAAAGTACGCCAAAACTCCAAAATTAGCCCAAGTAAGCCAAACCCCAAATTCACCCCAAGTAAGCTAAAACGCCAAATACGCGAAAACACTAAAATAACCCCAAGTATGCAAAAACCACAATCCCATCAAAACCCCAAAATCACCCCAAGTACACCAAAGCCCCAAAATCACCCGAAGTATGCCAAAACCCAAAATCACCCCCAAGTAAAACAAAACCCCCAAATCACCCTAAGTTGGCCAAAACCACAATTCCGTCAAAACCCCAAAACCACCGCAAGTACGCTAAATCTTCAAAATCACCCCAAGTAAGCCAAAACCCTAAAATCACCCCAATATGACCAAAACCCAAAAATCACCCCCAGTAAACCAAAACCCCAAAATCTCCCCAAGTACTCCAAAATCTAAAAATCACTCCGATTATGCAAAAATCCCAAAATAACCAAAAATAAGCGAAAACTACAAAATCAGCACAAGTAGGCCAAAAACCCGAAATCACCCCAATTACGCCAAAACCCAAAATAACCCCAAATACGCCATATCACAAAAATCATCCCAGGCACGCCAAAACCCCAAAATCACCCCATGAATGCCAAAACCACAATATCACAAAAAGTACGCCAAAATCGCAAAAATAACTCAAGTACGCCAAACCCTCAAAATCACCCTAAGTAAGCCAAAACACCAAAATCGCCCCAAGTACACCAAAGCCCCAAAATGCCCCCAAGTACACCAAAGCCCCAAAATCGCCAATAGTATGCCAAAACCCCAAAATCACACCAAGTACAACAAAACCCTCAAATCACCCCAAGTATGCCAAAACCTCAATCCCATCAAAACCCAAAAATCACCGCAAGAATACCAAATCCTCAAAATCACCCTAAGTGAGCCAAAACCCTAAAATCACCCCAATATGACCAAAATGCCAAAATCACCCCAAGTAAACCAAAACCCGAAAATCACCCCAAGTACGCCAAAACCCCAAAATCACCCCAAGACAACAAAATCCTCAAATCACCCCAAGTATGCCAAAATCCCAATCCCATCAAAACCCCAAAATCACCCCAAGTACGCTAAAACCCAAAATCACCTCAAGTACGCTAAATCCCTAAAATCACCCCAATTACGCAAAAAACCCAAAATAATCATAAATTAGCCAAAACCCCAAAATCGCCCCAAGTACGCCAAAACCCCAAAATCACCCCAATTACGTCAAATTCACAAAACAACCCCAAATACGTCATATCACAAAAATCACCCCAGAAACGCCAAAACCCCAAAATAACCCCAAGTATGCCAAAACCACAAAATCAGAATAATTACGCCAAAATCAAAAAATTAACCCAAGTACGCCAAACCATCAAAATCAACCAAAGTACGCCAAAACCCCAAAATTAGCCCAAGTAAGCTAAACCCCAAAGTCACCCAAGATAATCCAAAACCCCAAATACGCGACAACCCCAAAATAACCCCAAGTATTTCCAAAACTCCAAAATCACCCCAAGTATGCCAAAACTCCAAAATCACCCCAAGTATGCAAAAACCCCAAAATAATCAAAAATAAGCCAAAAGCACAAAATCAGTACAAGTACACCAAAAACCTGAAATCACCCCAATTACGCCAAAACTAAAAATAACCCCAAATACGCCATTTCACCAAAATCATCCCAGGCACGCCAAAACCACAAAATCACCAAAAGTACGCCAAAATCGCAAAAATAACTCAAGTACGCCAAACCCTCAAAATCACCCAAAGTAGGCCAAAACCCCAAAATCACCCAAGTACGCCAAAACCTCCAAATCACCCTAGTATTCCAACATCCCAAATACGCGAAAACTCCAAAATAACCTCAAGTATGCCAAAACTCAAAAATCACATCAAATTTAGCCGAAACTAAAAAATTACCCCAAGTACACTAAAACCAATAAATCACCCCAAGTACACAAAAGCTCCAAAATCACCCCAAGTACGGCAAAACCCCCCATATCACCCCAAGTACGCCAAAACCAGCCAAATCACCCCAAGTATGCCAAAACCCCAATTCCTTCAAAATACGACAAAACCCCAAAATCACCTCAAGTACGCCAAATCCCTAAAATCACCCCAAGTACAAGAAAACTCCTAAATCGCCCCAAGTACGACAAAATCCCAAAATCACCCCAATTACGCCAAATCCACAAAACAACCCCAAATACGTCATATCACAAAAATCACCCCAGAAACGCCAAAACCCCAAAATAACCCCAAGTATGCCAAAACCACAAAATCACAATAATTACGCCAAAACCACAAAATTAACCAAGTACGCCAAATCATCAAAATCAACCAAAGTACGCCAAAATCCCAAAATTAGCCCAAGTAAGCCAAACCCGAAAGTCACCCCAGGTAATCCAAAACCCCAAATACGCGACAACCACAAAATAACCCCAAGTATGCCAAAACTCCAAAATCACCCCAAGTATGCCTAAACCCCAAAATCACTCCGATTATGCAAAAACCCCAAAATAACCAAAAATAAGCCAAAAGCACACAAAATCAACACAAGTACACCTAAATCACCCCAAGTATGCCAAAACTCCTAAATCACATCAAGTACGCCAAATCCCTAAAATTACCCCAACTAAACAAA
This sequence comes from Cornus controversa, assembly GCA_026545225.1. NCBI lineage: Eukaryota > Viridiplantae > Streptophyta > Magnoliopsida > Cornales > Cornaceae > Cornus > Cornus controversa. The sequence goes on along the minus strand of CM048851.1, from coordinate 64,662,918 downwards.
AACTACTAAATCAACCCATGTACACCAAAATCCCAAAACAACCCAAATTACGCCAAAATCCCAAAATAACCATAAATTAGCCAAAACCCCAAATTCACCCCAAGTACGCCAAAACCACAAAATCACCCCAATTAGGCCAGAATCACAAAACAACCCCAAATACGTCATATCACAAAAATCACCCCAGAAACGCCAAAACCCCAAAATAACCCCAAGTATGCCAAAACCCCAAAATCACAATAATTAGGCCAACCCACAAAATTAACCCAAGTACGCCAAACCATCAAAATCAACCAAAGTACGCCAAAACCCCAAAATTAGCCCAAGTAAGCCAAACCCCAAAGTCACCCAAGATAATCCAAAACCCCAAATACGCGACAACCCCAAAATAACCCCAAGTATTTCCAAAACTCCAAAATCACCCCAAGTATGCCAAAACTCCAAAATCACCCCAAGTATGCAAAAACCCCAAAATAATCAAAAATAAGCCAAAAGCACAAAATCAGTACAAGTACACCAAAAACCTGAAATCACCCCAATTACGCCAAAACTAAAAATAACCCCAAATACGCCATTTCACCAAAATCATCCCAGGCACGCCAAAACCACAAAATCACCAAAAGTACGCCAAAATCGCAAAAATAACTCAAGTACGCCAAACCCTCAAAATCACCCAAAGTAGGCCAAAACCCCAAAATCACCCAAGTACGCCAAAACCACCAAATCACCCTAGTATTCCAACATCCCAAATACGCGAAAACTCCAAAATAACCTCAAGTATGCCAAAACTCAAAAATCACATCAAATTTAGCCGAAACTAAAAAATTACCCCAAGTACACTAAAACCAATAAATCACCCCAAGTACACAAAAGCTCCAAAATCACCCCAAGTACGGCAAAACCCCCCATATCACCCCAAGTACGCCAAAACCAGCCAAATCACCCCAAGTATGCCAAAACCCCAATTCCTTCAAAATACGACAAAACCCCAAAATCACCTCAAGTACGCCAAATCCCTAAAATCACCCCAAGTACAAGAAAACTCCTAAATCGCCCCAAGTACGACAAAATCCCAAAATCACCCCAATTACGCCAAATCCACAAAACAACCCCAAATACGTCATATCACAAAAATCACCCCAGAAACGCCAAAACCCCAAAATAACCCCAAGTATGCCAAAACCACAAAATCACAATAATTACGCCAAAACCACAAAATTAACCAAGTACGCCAAATCATCAAAATCAACCAAAGTACGCCAAAATCCCAAAATTAGCCCAAGTAAGCCAAACCCGAAAGTCACCCCAGGTAATCCAAAACCCCAAATACGCGACAACCACAAAATAACCCCAAGTATGCCAAAACTCCAAAATCACCCCAAGTATGCCTAAACCCCAAAATCACTCCGATTATGCAAAAACCCCAAAATAACCAAAAATAAGCCAAAAGCACACAAAATCAACACAAGTACACCTAAATCACCCCAAGTATGCCAAAACTCCTAAATCACATCAAGTACGCCAAATCCCTAAAATTACCCCAACTAAACAAAAACTACTAAATCAACCCATGTACACCAAAATCCCAAAACAACCCAAATTACGCCAAAATCCCAAAATAACCATAAATTAGCCAAAACCCCAAATTCACCCCAAGTACGCCAAAACCACAAAATCACCCCAATTAGGCCAGAACCACAAAACAACCCCAAATACGTCATATCACAAAAATCACCCCAGAAACGCCAAAACCCCAAAATAACCCCAAGTATGCCAAAACCCCAAAATCACAATAATTACGCCAAACCCACAAAATTAACCCAAGTACGCCAAACTCTCAAAATTGACCAAAGTACGCCAAAACCCCAAAATTAGCCCAAGTAAGCCAAACCCCAAATTCACCCCAAGTACGGCAAAACCCCCAAATCACCCCAAGTACGCCAAAACCCCCCAAAGCACCCCAAGTATTCCAAAACCCAATTCCTTCAAAACCCCATACTCACCCCAAATACGACAAAACCCAAAAATCACCTCAAGTACGCCAAATCCCTAAAATCACCCCAAGTACACAAAAACTCCTAAATCAACCCACGTACACCAAAATCCCAAAATAACCCCAATTACGCAAAAAATCCCAAAATAACCATAAATTAGCCAAAACCACAAAACAACCCCAAATACGTCATATCACAAAAATTACCCCAGAAACACCAAAACCCAGAAATAACCCCAAGTATGCCAAAACCACAAAATCACACCAATTACGCCAAAACCACAAAATTAACCCAAGTACGCCAAACCCTCTAAATAAACCAAAGTACGCCAAAACCCCAAAATTAGCCCAAGTAAGCCGAACCCCAAAGTCACCCCAGGAAATCCAAAACCCCAAATACGCGAAAACCCCAAAATACGACAAGTATGCCAAAACTCCAAAATCACCCCAAGTATGCCAAAACTCCAAAATTATCCCAAGTAACCCTAAACCCCAAAATAACCCAACGTACACCAAAGCCCCAAATTCACCCCAAGTACGCAAAAACCAAAAAGTAACCCCAAATATGCCAAAACTCAAAATTTGCCAGAATCCCAAAATATTTCAAAACCCCAAAATCACTCCAAATAAGCTAAAACCGCGAAATAACTACAAGTAAACCAAAACCCCAAACACTCCAAAATCCAAAAATCATCTCAAGTCACCCCTAAGACGTCAAAACCCCAAAATCACCCAAAATAAGCCAAAACCATAAAATCATCCCAACCAAGCAAAAACCCAAAAATTACCCAAAATACACTAAAACCCAAAAATTACCCCAATTACGCCAAAACCCCAATTACACCAAAAACCCAAAATCACCCCAAGTACGACAAAACCCCAAAATCACCAATTATGCCAATACATCAAAATCACCACAAGTACACCAAAACCATAACACCACCCAGAGCACGCCAAAACCCCAAAATCTACCAAAGTACGCCAAAACTCCAAAATTAGCCCAAGTAAGCCAAACCCCAAATTCACCCCAAGTAAGCTAAAACGCCAAATACGCGAAAACACTAAAATAACCCCAAGTATGCAAAAACCACAATCCCATCAAAACCCCAAAATCACCCCAAGTACACCAAAGCCCCAAAATCACCCGAAGTATGCCAAAACCCAAAATCACCCCCAAGTACAACAAAACCCCCAAATCACCCTAAGTTGGCCAAAACCACAATTCCGTCAAAACCCCAAAACCACAGCAAGTACGCTAAATCTTCAAAATCACCCCAAGTAAGCCAAAACCCTAAAATCACCCCAATATGACCAAAACCCAAAAATCACCCCCAGTAAACCAAAACCCCAAAATCTCCCCAAGTACTCCAAAATCTAAAAATCACTCCGATTATGCAAAAATCCCAAAATAACCAAAAATAAGCGAAAACTACAAAATCAGCACAAGTAGGCCAAAAACCCGAAATCACCCCAATTACGCCAAAACCCAAAATAACCCCAAATACGCCATATCACAAAAATCATCCCAGGCACGCCAAAACCCCAAAATCACCCCATGAATGCCAAAACCACAATATCACAAAAAGTACGCCAAAATCGCAAAAATAACTCAAGTACGCCAAACCCTCAAAATCACCCTAAGTAAGCCAAAACACCAAAATCGCCCCAAGTACACCAAAGCCCCAAAATGCCCCCAAGTACACCAAAGCCCCAAAATCGCCAATAGTATGCCAAAACCCCAAAATCACACCAAGTACAACAAAACCCTCAAATCACCCCAAGTATGCCAAAACCTCAATCCCATCAAAACCCAAAAATCACCGCAAGAATACCAAATCCTCAAAATCACCCTAAGTGAGCCAAAACCCTAAAATCACCCCAATATGACCAAAATGCCAAAATCACCCCAAGTAAACCAAAACCCGAAAATCACCCCAAGTACGCCAAAACCCCAAAATCACCCCAAGACAACAAAATCCTCAAATCACCCCAAGTATGCCAAAATCCCAATCCCATCAAAACCCCAAAATCACCCCAAGTACGCTAAAACCCAAAATCACCTCAAGTACGCTAAATCCCTAAAATCACCCCAATTACGCAAAAAACCCAAAATAATCATAAATTAGCCAAAACCCCAAAATCGCCCCAAGTACGCCAAAACCCCAAAATCACCCCAATTACGTCAAATTCACAAAACAACCCCAAATACGTCATATCACAAAAATCACCCCAGAAACGCCAAAACCCCAAAATAACCCCAAGTATGCCAAAACCACAAAATCAGAATAATTACGCCAAAATCAAAAAATTAACCCAAGTACGCCAAACCATCAAAATCAACCAAAGTACGCCAAAACCCCAAAATTAGCCCAAGTAAGCTAAACCCCAAAGTCACCCAAGATAATCCAAAACCCCAAATACGCGACAACCCCAAAATAACCCCAAGTATTTCCAAAACTCCAAAATCACCCCAAGTATGCCAAAACTCCAAAATCACCCCAAGTATGCAAAAACCCCAAAATAATCAAAAATAAGCCAAAAGCACAAAATCAGTACAAGTACACCAAAAACCTGAAATCACCCCAATTACGCCAAAACTAAAAATAACCCCAAATACGCCATTTCACCAAAATCATCCCAGGCACGCCAAAACCACAAAATCACCAAAAGTACGCCAAAATCGCAAAAATAACTCAAGTACGCCAAACCCTCAAAATCACCCAAAGTAGGCCAAAACCCCAAAATCACCCAAGTACGCCAAAACCTCCAAATCACCCTAGTATTCCAACATCCCAAATACGCGAAAACTCCAAAATAACCTCAAGTATGCCAAAACTCAAAAATCACATCAAATTTAGCCGAAACTAAAAAATTACCCCAAGTACACTAAAACCAATAAATCACCCCAAGTACACAAAAGCTCCAAAATCACCCCAAGTACGGCAAAACCCCCCATATCACCCCAAGTACGCCAAAACCAGCCAAATCACCCCAAGTATGCCAAAACCCCAATTCCTTGAAAATACGACAAAACCCCAAAATCACCTCAAGTACGCCAAATCCCTAAAATCACCCCAAGTACAAGAAAACTCCTAAATCGCCCCAAGTACGACAAAATCCCAAAATCACCCCAATTACGCCAAATCCACAAAACAACCCCAAATACGTCATATCACAAAAATCACCCCAGAAACGCCAAAACCCCAAAATAACCCCAAGTATGCCAAAACCACAAAATCACAATAATTACGCCAAAACCACAAAATTAACCAAGTACGCCAAATCATCAAAATCAACCAAAGTACGCCAAAACCCCAAAATTAGCCCAAGTAAGCCAAACCCGAAAGTCACCCCAGGTAATCCAAAACCCCAAATACGCGACAACCACAAAATAACCCCAAGTATGCCAAAACTCCAAAATCACCCCAAGTATGCCTAAACCCCAAAATCACTCCGATTATGCAAAAACCCCAAAATAACCAAAAATAAGCCAAAAGCACACAAAATCAACACAAGTACACCTAAATCACCCCAAGTATGCCAAAACTCCTAAATCACATCAAGTACGCCAAATCCCTAAAATTACCCCAACTAAACAAAAACTACTAAATCAACCCATGTACACCAAAATCCCAAAACAACCCAAATTACGCCAAAATCCCAAAATAACCATAAATTAGCCAAAACCCCAAATTCACCCCAAGTACGCCAAAACCACAAAATCACCCCAATTAGGCCAGAATCACAAAACAACCCCAAATACGTCATATCACAAAAATCACCCCAGAAACGCCAAAACCCCAAAATAACCCCAAGTATGCCAAAACCCCAAAATCACAATAATTAGGCCAACCCACAAAATTAACCCAAGTACGCCAAACCATCAAAATCAACCAAAGTACGCCAAAACCCCAAAATTAGCCCAAGTAAGCCAAACCCCAAAGTCACCCAAGATAATCCAAAACCCCAAATACGCGACAACCCCAAAATAACCCCAAGTATTTCCAAAACTCCAAAATCACCCCAAGTATGCCAAAACTCCAAAATCACCCCAAGTATGCAAAAACCCCAAAATAATCAAAAATAAGCCAAAAGCACAAAATCAGTACAAGTACACCAAAAACCTGAAATCACCCCAATTACGCCAAAACTAAAAATAACCCCAAATACGCCATTTCACCAAAATCATCCCAGGCACGCCAAAACCACAAAATCACCAAAAGTACGCCAAAATCGCAAAAATAACTCAAGTACGCCAAACCCTCAAAATCACCCAAAGTAGGCCAAAACCCCAAAATCACCCAAGTACGCCAAAACCTCCAAATCACCCTAGTATTCCAACATCCCAAATACGCGAAAACTCCAAAATAACCTCAAGTATGCCAAAACTCAAAAATCACATCAAATTTAGCCGAAACTAAAAAATTACCCCAAGTACACTAAAACCAATAAATCACCCCAAGTACACAAAAGCTCCAAAATCACCCCAAGTACGGCAAAACCCCCCATATCACCCCAAGTACGCCAAAACCAGCCAAATCACCCCAAGTATGCCAAAACCCCAATTCCTTCAAAATACGACAAAACCCCAAAATCACCTCAAGTACGCCAAATCCCTAAAATCACCCCAAGTACAAGAAAACTCCTAAATCGCCCCAAGTACGACAAAATCCCAAAATCACCCCAATTACGCCAAATCCACAAAACAACCCCAAATACGTCATATCACAAAAATCACCCCAGAAACGCCAAAACCCCAAAATAACCCCAAGTATGCCAAAACCACAAAATCACAATAATTACGCCAAAACCACAAAATTAACCAAGTACGCCAAATCATCAAAATCAACCAAAGTACGCCAAAATCCCAAAATTAGCCCAAGTAAGCCAAACCCGAAAGTCACCCCAGGTAATCCAAAACCCCAAATACGCGACAACCACAAAATAACCCCAAGTATGCCAAAACTCCAAAATCACCCCAAGTATGCCTAAACCCCAAAATCACTCCGATTATGCAAAAACCCCAAAATAACCAAAAATAAGCCAAAAGCACACAAAATCAACACAAGTACACCTAAATCACCCCAAGTATGCCAAAACTCCTAAATCACATCAAGTACGCCAAATCCCTAAAATTACCCCAACTAAACAAAAACTACTAAATCAACCCATGTACACCAAAATCCCAAAACAACCCAAATTACGCCAAAATCCCAAAATAACCATAAATTAGCCAAAACCCCAAATTCACCCCAAGTACGCCAAAACCACAAAATCACCCCAATTAGGCCAGAATCACAAAACAACCCCAAATACGTCATATCACAAAAATCACCCCAGAAACGCCAAAACCCCAAAATAACCCCAAGTATGCCAAAACCCCAAAATCACAATAATTAGGCCAACCCACAAAATTAACCCAAGTACGCCAAACCATCAAAATCAACCAAAGTACGCCAAAACCCCAAAATTAGCCCAAGTAAGCCAAACCCCAAAGTCACCCAAGATAATCCAAAACCCCAAATACGCGACAACCCCAAAATAACCCCAAGTATTTCCAAAACTCCAAAATCACCCCAAGTATGCCAAAACTCCAAAATCACCCCAAGTATGCAAAAACCCCAAAATAATCAAAAATAAGCCAAAAGCACAAAATCAGTACAAGTACACCAAAAACCTGAAATCACCCCAATTACGCCAAAACTAAAAATAACCCCAAATACGCCATTTCACCAAAATCATCCCAGGCACGCCAAAACCACAAAATCACCAAAAGTACGCCAAAATCGCAAAAATAACTCAAGTACGCCAAACCCTCAAAATCACCCAAAGTAGGCCAAAACCCCAAAATCACCCAAGTACGCCAAAACCTCCAAATCACCCTAGTATTCCAACATCCCAAATACGCGAAAACTCCAAAATAACCTCAAGTATGCCAAAACTCAAAAATCACATCAAATTTAGCCGAAACTAAAAAATTACCCCAAGTACACTAAAACCAATAAATCACCCCAAGTACACAAAAGCTCCAAAATCACCCCAAGTACGGCAAAACCCCCCATATCACCCCAAGTACGCCAAAACCAGCCAAATCACCCCAAGTATGCCAAAACCCCAATTCCTTCAAAATACGACAAAACCCCAAAATCACCTCAAGTACGCCAAATCCCTAAAATCACCCCAAGTACAAGAAAACTCCTAAATCGCCCCAAGTACGACAAAATCCCAAAATCACCCCAATTACGCCAAATCCACAAAACAACCCCAAATACGTCATATCACAAAAATCACCCCAGAAACGCCAAAACCCCAAAATAACCCCAAGTATGCCAAAACCACAAAATCACAATAATTACGCCAAAACCACAAAATTAACCAAGTACGCCAAATCATCAAAATCAACCAAAGTACGCCAAAACCCCAAAATTAGCCCAAGTAAGCCAAACCCGAAAGTCACCCCAGGTAATCCAAAACCCCAAATACGCGACTACCACAAAATAACCCCAAGTATGCCAAAACTCCAAAATCACCCCAAGTATGCCTAAACCCCAAAATCACTCCGATTATGCAAAAACCCCAAAATAACCAAAAATAAGCCAAAAGCACACAAAATCAACACAAGTACACCTAAATCACCCCAAGTATGCCAAAACTCCTAAATCACATCAAGTACGCCAAATCCCTAAAATTACCCCAACTAAACAAAAACTACTAAATCAACCCATGTACACCAAAATCCCAAAACAACCCAAATTACGCCAAAATCCCAAAATAACCATAAATTAGCCAAAACCCCAAATTCACCCCAAGTACGCCAAAACCACAAAATCACCCCAATTAGGCCAGAACCACAAAACAATCCCAAATACGTCATATCACAAAAATCACCCCAAAAATGCCAAAACCCCAAAATAACCCCAAGTATGCCAAAACCCCAAAATCACAATAATTACGCCAAACCCACAAAATTAACCCAAGTACGCCAAACTCTCAAAATTGACCAAAGTACGCCAAAACCCCAAAATTAGCCCAAGTAAGCCAAACCCCAAATTCACCCCAAGTACGGCAAAACCCCCCAAATCACCCCAAGTACGCCAAAACCCCCCAAAGCACCCCAAGTATTCCAAACCCCAATTCCTTCAAAACCCCATACTCACCCCAAATACGACAAAACCCAAAAATCACCTCAAGTACGCCAAATCCCTAAAATCACCCCAAGTACACAAAAACTCCTAAATCAACCCAAGTACACCAAAATCCCAAAACAACCCCAATTACGCAAAAAATCCCAAAATAACCATAAATTAGCCAAAACCACAAAACAACCCCAAATACGTCATATCACAAAAATCACCCCAGAAACACCAAAACCCAGAAATAACCCCAAGTATGCCAAAACCACAAAATCACACCAATTACGCCAAACTCACAAAATTAACCCAAGTACGCCAAACCCTCTAAATAAACCAAAGTACGCCAAAACCCCAAAATTAGCCCAAGTAAGCCGAACCCCAAAGTCACCCCAGGAAATCCAAAACCCCAAATACGCGAAAACCCCAAAATACGACAAGTATGCCAAAACTCCAAAATCACCCCAAGTACGCCAAAACTTCAAAATTATCCCAAGTAACCCTAAACCCCAAAATAACCCAACGTACACCAAAGCCCCAAATTCACCCCAAGTACGCAAAAACCAAAAAGTAACCCCAAATATGCCAAAACTCAAAATTTGCCAAAATCCCAAAATATTCCAAAACCCCAAAATCACTCCAAATAAGCTAAAACCACGAAATAACTACAAGTAAACCAAAACCCCAAACACTCCAAAATCCAAAAATCATCTCAAGTCACCCCTAAGACGTCAAAACCCCAAAATCACCCAAAATAAGCCAAAACCATAAAATCATCCCAACCAAGCAAAAACCCAAAAATTACCCAAAATACACTAAAACCCAAAAATTACCCCAATTACGCCAAAACCCAATTACACCAAAAACCCAAATTCACCCCAAGTACGACAAAACCCCAAAATCACCAATTATGCCAATACATCAAAATCACCACAAGTACACCAAAACCATAGAACCACCCAGAGCACGCCAAAACCCCAAAATCTACCAAAGTACGCCAAAACTCCAAAATTAGCCCAAGTAAGCCAAACCCCAAATTCACCCCAAGTAAGCTAAAACGCCAAATACGCGAAAACACTAAAATAACCCCAAGTATGCAAAAACCACAATCCCATCAAAACCCCAAAATCACCCCAAGTACGCCAAAACCCCCCAAAGCACCCCAAGTATTCCAAACCCCAATTCCTTCAAAACCCCATACTCACCCCAAATACGACAAAACCCAAAAATCACCTCAAGTACGCCAAATCCCTAAAATCACCCCAAGTACACAAAAACTCCTAAATCAACCCAAGTACACCAAAATCCCAAAACAACCCCAATTACGCAAAAAATCCCAAAATAACCATAAATTAGCCAAAACCACAAAACAACCCCAAATACGTCATATCACAAAAATCACCCCAGAAACACCAAAACCCAGAAATAACCCCAAGTATGCCAAAACCACAAAATCACACCAATTACGCCAAACTCACAAAATTAACCCAAGTACGCCAAACCCTCTAAATAAACCAAAGTACGCCAAAACCCCAAAATTAGCCCAAGTAAGCCGAACCCCAAAGTCACCCCAGGAAATCCAAAACCCCAAATACGCGAAAACCCCAAAATACGACAAGTATGCCAAAACTCCAAAATCACCCCAAGTACGCCAAAACTTCAAAATTATCCCAAGTAACCCTAAACCCCAAAATAACCCAACGTACACCAAAGCCCCAAATTCACCCCAAGTACGCAAAAACCAAAAAGTAACCCCAAATATGCCAAAACTCAAAATTTGCCAAAATCCCAAAATATTCCAAAACCCCAAAATCACTCCAAATAAGCTAAAACCACGAAATAACTACAAGTAAACCAAAACCCCAAACACTCCAAAATCCAAAAATCATCTCAAGTCACCCCTAAGACGTCAAAACACCAAAATCACCCAAAATAAGCCAAAACCATAAAATCATCCCAACCAAGCAAAAACCCAAAAATTACCCAAAATACACTAAAACCCAAAAATTACCCCAATTACGCCAAAACCCCAATTACACCAAAAACCCAAAATCACCCCAAGTACGACAAAACCCCAAAATCACCAATTATGCCAATACATCAAAATCACCACAAGTACACCAAAACCATAGAACCACCCAGAGCACGCCAAAACCCCAAAATCTACCAAAGTACGCCAAAACTCCAAAATTAGCCCAAGTAAGCCAAACCCCAAATTCACCCCAAGTAAGCTAAAACGCCAAATACGCGAAAACACTAAAATAACCCCAAGTATGCAAAAACCACAATCCCATCAAAACCCCAAAATCACCCCAAGTACACCAAAGCCCCAAAATCACCCGAAGTATGCCAAAACCCAAAATCACCCCCAAGTACAACAAAACCCCCAAATCACCCTAAGTTGGCCAAAACCACAATTCCGTCAAAACCCCAAAACCACAGCAAGTACGCTAAATCTTCAAAATCACCCCAAGTAAGCCAAAACCCTAAAATCACCCCAATATGACCAAAACCCAAAAATCACCCCCAGTAAACCAAAACCCCAAAATCTCCCCAAGTACTCCAAAATCTAAAAATCACTCCGATTATGCAAAAATCCCAAAATAACCAAAAATAAGCGAAAACTACAAAATCAGCACAAGTAGGCCAAAAACCCGAAATCACCCCAATTACGCCAAAACCCAAAATAACCCCAAATACGCCATATCACAAAAATCATCCCAGGCACGCCAAAACCCCAAAATCACCCCATGAATGCCAAAACCACAATATCACAAAAAGTACGCCAAAATCGCAAAAATAACTCAAGTACGCCAAACCCTCAAAATCACCCTAAGTAAGCCAAAACACCAAAATCGCCCCAAGTACACCAAAGCCCCAAAATGCCCCCAAGTACACCAAAGCCCCAAAATCGCCAATAGTTATGCCAAAACCCCAAAATTAGCCCAAGTAAGCCGAACCCCAAAGTCACCCCAGGTAATCCAAAATCCCAAATATGCGAAAACCCCAAAATACGCCAAGTATGCCAACACTCCAAAATCACACCAAGTACAACAAAACACTCAAATCACCCTAAGTATGCCAAAACCTCAATCCCATCAAAACCCAATAATAATCGCAAGAATACCAAATCATCAAAATCACCCTAAGTGAGCCAAACCCTAAAATCACCCCAATATGACCAAAATGCCAAAATCACCCCAAATAAACCAAAACCCGAAAATCACCCCAAGTACGCCAAAACTCTAAAATCACCCCAAGTACTACAAAATCCTCAAATCACCCCAAATATGCCAAAATCCCAATCCCATCAAAACCCCAAAATCACCCCAAGTACGCTAAAACCCAAAATCACCTCAAGTACGCCAAATCACTAAAATCACCCCAAGTACACAAAAACTCCTAAATCAACCCAAGTACACCAAAATCCCAAAACAACCCAATTACGCAAAAAATCCCAAAATAACCATAAATTAGCCAAAACCACAAAACAACCCCAAATACGTCATATCACAAAAATCACCCCAGAAACACCAAAACCCAGAAATAACCCCAAGTATGCCAAAACCACAAAATCACACCAATTACACCAAAACCACAAAATTAACCCAAGTACGCCAAACCCTCTAAATAAACCAAAGTATGCCAAAACCCCAAAATTAGCCCAAGTAAGCCGAACCCCAAAGTCACCCCAGGTAATCCAAAACCCCAAATACGCGAAAACCCCAAAATACGCCAAGTATGCCAAAACTCCAAAATCACCCCAAGTACGCCAAAACTCCAAAATTATCCCAAGTAACCCTAAACCCCAAAATAACCCAACGTACACCAAAGCCCCAAAATCACCCCAAGTACGCAAAAACCAAAAAGTAACCCCAAATACGCCAAAACTCAAAATTTGCCAAAATCCCAAAATATTCCAAAACCCCAAAATCACTCCAAATAAGCTAAAACCACGAAATAACTACAAGTAAACCAAAACCCCAAACACTCCAAAATCCAAAAATCATCTCAATTCACCCCTAAGACGTCAAAACCCCAAAATCACCCAAAATAAGCCAAAACCATAAAATCATCCGAACAAGACAAAAACCCAAAAATCACCCAAAAATCACCCAAAATACACTAAAACTCAAAAATTACCCCAATTACGCCAAAACCCCAATTACACCAAAAACCCAAAATCACCCCAAGTACGACAAAACCCCAAAATCACCAATTATGCCAATACATCAAAATCACCACAAGTACACCAAAACCATAAAACCACCCAGAGCACGCCAAAACCCCAAAATCTACCAAAGTACGCCAAAACTCCAAAATTAGCCCAAGTAAGCCAAACCCCAAATTCACCCTAAGTAAGCTAAAACGCCAAATACGCGAAAACACTAAAATAACCCCAAGTATGCAAAAACCACAATCCCATCAAAACCCCGAAATCACCCCAAGTACACCAAAGCCCAAAATCACCTAAAGTATGCCAAAACCCAAAATCACCCCCAAGTACAACAAAACCCCCAAATCACCCCAAGTTGGCCAAAACCACAATTCCGTCAAAACCCCAAAACCACAGCAAGTACGCTAAATCTTCAAAATCACCCCAAGTAAGCCAAAACCCTAAAATCACCCCAATATGACCAAAACCCAAAAATCACCCCAGTAAACCAAAACCCCAAAATCTCCCCAAGTACTCCAAAATCCAAAAATCACTCCGATTATGCAAAAATCCCAAAATAACCAAAAATAAGCGAAAACTAGAAATCAACACAAGTAGGCCAAAAACCCGAAATCACCCCAATTACGCCAAAACCCAAAATAACCCCAAATACGCCATATCACAAAAATCATCCCAGGCACGCCAAAACCCCAAAATAACCCCAAGTAAGCCAAAACACCTAAATCACCCAAGTAAGCCAAAACCATAAAATCCAAAAAGCACCAAAAAATACAGTAAAACCCAAAAATTACCCCAATTACACCAAAACCCCAATATCACCCCAAGTACGGCAAAACCCCAAAATCACCAATTATGCCAATACATCAAAATCACCACAAGTACACCAAAACTTCAAAAACCACCCAGAGTACGCCAAAACCCCAAAATCAACCAAAGTACGAAAAAACCCCAAAATCACACCAAGTACGCCAAAACCCCAAAATCACCCCAAGTACAACAAAACCCTCAAATCACCCCAAGTATACAAAAAATCCCATCAAAACCACAAAATCATCCAAAGTACTCTAAAACCCAAAATCCTCCCAAGTACACCAAAACCCCAAAATCACACCAAGTACACCAAAACCCCAAAATCACCCCAAGTACAACAAAACCCCCAAATCACCCCAAGTATGCCAAAACCCCAATCCAATTAAAACCCCAAAATCATCGCAAATACGCCAAATCCTCAAAATCACCTCAAGTAAGCCAAAACCCTAAAATCACCCCAATGTGACCAAAACCCCAAAATCACCCCAAGTAAACCAAAACCCCAAAATCTCCCCAAGTATTCCAAAATCCTAAAATCACTCCGATTATGCAAGAACCCCAAAATAACGAAAAATAACCCAAAAACACAAAATCAGCACAAGTACACCAAAAACTCAAAATCAGACCAATTACGCCAAAACCCAAAATAACCCCAAATACGCCATTTCACCAAAATCATCCCAGGCACGCCAAAACCCCAAAATCACCCCAAGTGATCGGCGTTGAATGTTAATCAATTTTTGGCGCCGTTGCCGGGGACTGTCTAAAAATCACCCAAAATACACTAAAACCCAAAAATTACCCCAATTACGACAAAACCCCAATTACACCAAAACTCCAATATCACCCCAAGTACGACAAAATCCCAAAATCACCAATTATGCCAATACATCAATATCATCACAAGTACACCAAAACTTCTAAACCACCCAGAGCACGCCAAAACTCCAAAATCAACCAAAGTACGCCAAAACTTCAAAATTCGCCCAAGTAAGCCAAACCCCAAATTCACCCCAAGTAAGCCAAAACCACAAATAAGTGAAAACACCAAAATAACCCCAAGTATGCCAAAACCCCAATCCCATCAAAACCCCGAAATCACCCCAAGTATGCCAAAACCACAAAATCACCAAAAGTAAACAAAAAAACGAAAATAACTCAAATACGCCAAACCCTAAAAATTACCCTAAGTAAGCCAAAACCCCAAAATCACCACAAGTACAACAAAACCCCAAAATCACCCCAAGTATGCCAAAACCACAATCCCGTCAAAACCCCAAAATCACCGCAAGTACGCTAAATCTTCAAAATCACCCCAAGTAAGCCAAAATCCTAAAATCACCACAATATGACCAAAACCCAAAAATCACCCCAAGTAAACCAAAACCCCAAAACTCCCCAAGTACTCCAAAACCCAAAAATCACTCCGATTATGCAAAAACCCAAAATAATCAAAAATAAACCAAAACCACAAAATCAGCACAAGTACGCCAAAAACCCGAAAGTTCCCCAATTACGCCAAAACCCAAAATAACCCCAAATACGCCATTTAACCAAAATCATCCCAGGCACGCCAAAACTCCAAAATCACCCCATGAATGCCAAAACCACAAAATCACCAAAAGTACGCCAAAACCGCAAAAATAACCCAAGTACGCCAAACCATCAAAATCAACCAAAGTACGCCAAAAACCCCAAAATTAGCCCAAGTAAGCCAAACCCCAAAGTCACCCCAGGTAATCCAAAACCCCAAATACGCGAGAACCCCAAAATAACCCCAACTATGCCAAAACTCCAAAATCACCCCAAGTATGCCAAAACCCCAATTCCTTCAAAACCCCATACTCACCCCAAATACGACAAAACCCTAAATTCACATCAAGTACACCAAATCCCTAAAATCACCCCAAGTACACAAAAACTCCTAAATCTACCCATGTACACCAAAATCCCAAAACAACCCAAATTACGCCAAAATCCCAAAATAACCAAAAATTAGCCAAAACCCCAAAATCGCCCCAAGTACGCCAAAACTCCAAAATCACCCCCATTAGGCCAAAACCACAAAACAACCCCAAATACGTCATATCACAAAAATCATCCCAGAAAAGCCAAAACTCCAAAATAACCCCAAGTACGCCAAAACCACAAAATCACAATAATTAGACCAAAATTACAAAATTAACCCAAGTACGCCAAACCCTCAAAATCAACCAAAGTAAGCCAAAACTCCAAAATTAGCCCAAGTAAGCCAAACTCCAAAGTCACCCCAGGTAATCCAAAACCCTAAATACGAGAAAAACCCAAAATAACCCAAGTATGCCAAAACTCCAAAATCACCCCAAGTATGCCTAAACCCCAAAATAATCCAAAGTACGCGAAACCTCCAAAATCACCCCAAGTACGCCAAAACTCTAAAATTACCCCAAGTAACTTTAAACCCCAAAATAACCCAACGTACACCAAAGCCCCAAAATCACCCCAAATACGCAAAAACCAAAAAAAAATCCCAAATACGCCAAAACACAAAATTTGCCAAAATCCCAAAATATTCGAAAATCCCAAATAACTCCAAATAAGCTAAAGCCATGAAATAACTACAAGTAAACCAAAACCACAAATACGCCAAAATCCCAAAATCATCTCAAGTCACCCCTAAGACGTCAAAACCCAAAAATCACACAAAGTAAGCCAAAACACCTAAATCACCCAAGTAAGCCAAAACATAAAATCATCCCAACCACGCAAAAACCCAAAAATCACCCAAAATACACTAAAACCCAAAAATTACCCCAATTACGCCAAAACCCCAGTTACACCAAAACCCCAATATCACCCCAAGTACGACAAAACCCCAAAATCACCAATTATGCCAATACATCAAAATCACCACAAGTACACCAAAACCAGAAAACCACCCAGAGCACGCCAAAACCCCAAAATCTACCAAAGTACGCCAAAACCCCAAAATTAGCCCAAGTAAGCCAAACCCCAAATTCACCCCAAGTAAGCTAAAACGCCAAATACGCGAAAACACCAAAATAACCCCAAGTATGCCAAAACCCCAATCCCATCAAAACGCCAAAATCACCCTAAGTACACCAAAGCCCCAAAATCACCCAAAGTATGCCAAAACCTCAAAATCACCCCAAGTACAACAAAACCCCCAAATCACCCCAAGTAGGCCAAATCCACAATTCCGTCAAAACTCCAAAATCACCGCAAGTACGCCAAACCTTCAAAATCACCCCAAGTACGCCAAAACTCTAAAATTACCCCAAGTAACTTTAAACCCCAAAATAACCCAACGTACACCAAAGCCCCAAAATCACCCCAAGTACGCAAAAACCAAAAAAAAACCCCAAATACGCCAAAACTCAAAATTTGCCAAAATCCCAAAATATTCGAAAACCCCAAAATAACTCCAAATAAGCTAAAGCCATGAAATAACTACAAGTAAACCAAAACCACAAATACGCCAAAATCCCAAAATCATCTCAAGTCACCCCTAAGACGTCAAAACCCCAAAATCACACAAAGTAAGCTAAAATACCTAAATCACCAAAGTAAGCCAAAACATAAAATCATCCTAACCACGCAAAAACCCAAAAATCACCCAAAATACACAAACCCAAAAATTACCCCAATTACGCCAAAACCCCAGTTACACCAAAACCCCAATATCACCCCAAGTACGACAAAACCCCAAAATCACCAATTATGCCAATACATCAAAATCACCACAAGTACACCAAAACCAGAAAACCACCCAGAGAACGCCAAAACCCCAAAATCTACCAAAGTACGCCAAAACCCCAAAATTAGCCCAAGTAAGCCAAACCCCAAATTCACCCCAAGTAAGCTAAAACGCCAAATACGCGAAAACACCAAAATAACCCCAAGTATGCCAAAACCCCAATCCCATCAAAACGCCGAAATCACCCCAAGTACACCAAAACCCCAAAATCACCCCAAGTATGCCAAAACCTCAAAATCAACCCAAGTACAACAAAACCCCCAAATTACCCCAAGTAGGCCAAATCCACAATTCCGTCAAAACTCCAAAATCACCGCAAGTATGCCAAACCTTCAAAA
Organism: Cornus controversa; assembly: GCA_026545225.1. Lineage (NCBI taxonomy): Eukaryota > Viridiplantae > Streptophyta > Magnoliopsida > Cornales > Cornaceae > Cornus > Cornus controversa. The sequence goes on along the minus strand of CM048851.1, from coordinate 64,644,713 downwards.
TCACCCCAAGTAAGCGAAAATCCTAAAATCATCCCAATATGACCAAAACCCAAAAATCATCCCAAGTAAACAAATACCCCAAAATCTCCCCAAGTACTCCAAAATCCAAAAATCACTCCGATTATGCAAAAATTCCAAAATAACCAAAAATAAGCGAAAACTACAAAATCAGCACAAGTACGCCAAAAACCCGAAATCAGCCCAATTACGCCAAAACCCAAAATAACCCCAAATACGCCATATCACCAAAATCATCCCAGGCACGCCAAAACCCCAAAATCACCCCATGAATGCCAAAACCACAAAATCACAAAAAGTAAGCCAAAATCCGAAAAAATAACTCAAGTACGCCAAACCATCAAAATCACCCTAAGTAAGCCAAAACACCAAAATCACCCCAAGTACACCAAAGTCCAAAAATTCCCCCAAGTACACCAAAGTCCCAAAATCGCCCCAATGATGCCAAAACCCCAAAATCACCACAAGTACAACCAAACCCTCAAATCACCCCAAGTATACGAAAACCCCAATCCCATCAAAACCCAAAAATCACCGCAAGTATACCAAATCCTCAAAATCACCCTAAGTGAGCCAAAACCCTAAAATCACCCCAATATGACCAAAACGCCAAAATCACCCCAGTTAAACCAAAACTCGAAAATTACACCAAGTACGCCAAAACCCCAAAATCACACCAATTACAATAAAACCCTCAAATCACCCCAAGTATATCAAAACCACAATCCCATAAAAACCCCAAAATCACCGCAAGTACGCCAAATCTTTAAAATCACCCCAACTAAGCCAAAACCCTAAAATCACCCCAATATGATCAAAACCCCAAAATCACCCCAAGTAAACCAAAACCCAAAAATCTCCCCAAGTACTCCAAAACCCAAAAATCACTCTGATTATGCAACAACCCAAAATAACCAAAAATAAGCCAAAACCACAAAATCAGCACAAGTACACCAAAAACCCGAAATCTCCCCAATTACGCCAAAATCCAAAATAACCCCAAATACGTCATATCACCAAAATCATCTCAGGCACGCCAAAACTCCAAAATCACCCCATGAATGCCAAAACCACAAAATCACCAAAAGTACGCCAAAACCGCAAAAATAACCCAATTACGCCAAACCCTCAAAATCATCCTAAGTAAGCTAAAACACCAAAATCACCCCAAGTACACCAAAGCCACAAAATCCCCCCAAGTACACCAAAGCCCCAAAATCGCCCCAAGTATGCCAAAACTCCAAAATCACCCCAAGTACAACAAAACCCTCAAATCACGCCAACTTTGCCAAAACCCCAATCCCATCAAAACCCAAAAATCACCGCAATTATACCAAATCCTCAAAATCACCCTAAGTGAGCCAAAACCCTAAAATCACCCCAATATGACCAAAACGCCAAAATCACCCCAAGTAAACCAAAACCCAAAAATCACACCAAGTACGCCAAAACCCCAAAATCACCCCAAGTACAACAAAACCGTCAAATCACCCCAAGTATGCGAAAATCCCAATCCCATCAAAACCCCAAAACCATCCCAAGTACGCTAAAACCCAAAATCACCCCAAGTACACCAAAGCCCCAAAATCACCCCAAGTGCGTCAAAACCCCAAAATCACCCCACGTACGCCAAAACCCAAAAATTACCCCAATTACGTCAAAACCCCAATTACACCAAAACTCCAATATCACCCCAAGTACGACAAAACCCCAAAATCACCAATTATGCCAACACATCAGAATCACCACAAGTACACCAAAACTTCTAAACCACCCAGAGCACGCTAAAACCCCAAAATCAACCAAAGTACGCCAAAACCCCAAAATTAGCCCAAGTAAGCCAAACCCCAAATTCACCCCAAGTAAGCTAAAACACCAAATACGCGAAAACACCAAAATAATCCCAAGTATGTCAAAACCCCAATCCCATCAAAACCCCAAAATCACCCCAAGTATGCGAAACCTCCAAAATCACCCCAAGTACGCCAAAACTCTAAAATTACCCCAAGTACCCTAAACCCCAAAATAATCCAACGTACACCAAAGCCCCAAAATTACCCCAAGTACGCAAAAACCAAAAAATAACAACAAATACGCCAAAACTCAAAATTTGCCAAAATCCCAAAGTATTCCAAAACCCCAAAATCACTCCAAATAAGCTAAAACCATGAAATAACTACAAGTAAACCAAAACCCCAAATACGCCAAAATCCAAAAATTATCTAAAGTCACCCCTAAGACGTCAAAACCCCAAAATCACCCAAAGTAAGCCAAAACACCTAAATCACCCAAAGTAAGCCAAAACCATAAAATCATCCCAACCACGCAAAAACCCAAAAATCACCCAAAATACACTAAAACTCAAAAATTACCCAATTACGCAAAAACCCCAATTACACCAAAACCCCAATATCACCCCAAGTACGACAAAACCCCAAAATCACCAATTATGCCAATACATCAAAATCACCACAAGTACACCAAAACCACAAAACCACCCAGAGCACGCCAAAATCCCAAAATCTACCAAAGTACGCCAAAATCCCAAAATTAGCCCAAGTAAGATGAACCCCAAATTCACCCCAAGTAAGCTAAAATGCCAAATACGCGAAAACACCAAAATAACCCCAAGTATGCCAAAACCCCAATCCCATCAAAACCCCGAAATCACCCCAACTACACCAAAGCCCCAAAATCACCCCAAGTATGCCAAAACCCCAAAATCACCCCAAGAATAACAAAACCCCCAAATCACCCCAAGTAGGCCAAAACCACAATTCCGTCAAAACCCCAAAATCACAGCAAGTACGCTAAATCTTCAAAATCACCCCAAGTAAGCCAAAACCCTAAAATCACCCCAATATGACCAAAACCCCAAAATCACCCCAACTAAACCAAAACTCAAAAATCTCCCCAAGTACTCAAAAACCCAAAAATCACTCTAATTATGCAAAAACCCAAAATAACCAAAAATAAGCCAAAACCACAAAATCAGCACAAGTACGACAAAAACCCGAAATCTCCCCAATTACGCCAAAACCCAAAATAACCCCAAATACGCCATATCACCAAAATCATCCCAGGCACGCCAAAACTCCAAAATCACCCCATGAATGCCAAAACCACAAAATCACCAAAAGTACGCCAAAACTGCAAAAATAACCCAAGTACGCCAAACCCTCAAAATCACCCTAAGTAAGCTAAAACACCTAAATCACCCCAAGTACACCAAAGCCCCAAAATCAACCCAAGTACACCAAAGCCCCAAAATCGCCCCAAGTATGCCAAAACCCCAAAATCAACCCAAGTCCAACAAAACCCTCAAATCACGCCAACTTTGCCAAAACCCCAATCCCATCAAAACCCAAAAATCACCGCAAGTATACCAAATCCTCAAAATCACCTTAAGTGAGCCAAAACCCTAAAATCACCCCAATATGACCAAAATGCCAAAATCACCACAAGTAAACCAAAACCCAAAAATCACACCAAGTACGCCAAAACCCCAAAATCACCCCAAATACAACAAAACCCTCAAATCACCCCAAGTATGCGAAAAATTCCATCAAAACCCCAAAATCATCCCAAGTACGCTAAAACCCAAAATCCCCCCAAGTACACCAAAGCCCCAAATCAAATACGTCAAAACCCTAAAATCAACCCAAATATGCGAAAACCCCAAAATTACCCCAAACACGCAAAACACAAAATTAATCCAAAATACGCCAAAATCCCAAAATCACCGAAAATATTCAAAAAGCCCAAAATTACTCCAAATAAGCCAAAACTCCAAAATCACCCCAAGAATGCTAAAACCCAAAAATCACCCCAAGTACATTAAGACCTAAAAATCACCCCAATTACATCAAAATCCCAATTACACCAAAACCTTAAAATCACCCCAAGTACGCCAAAACCCCAAAATCACCCAAGTAAGCCAAAATCCCAAAATCACCCTAAGTAAGCTAAAACCTCAAAAATCACCCAAGTACGCCAAAACCCCAAAATCACCCCAAGTATGCCAAAACAGCAAAATCACCGCAAGTACGAAAAAATCGCAGAATTAATCAAAATATGCCAAAACCCTAAATCAACACAAATACGCCAAAACTCCAAAATCACCCTAAATATGCCAAAACTCAAAAATCACCCCAAATACGCAAAATCCCAAAGTCACCCAAAATACGCCAAAACCCCAAAATCACCCAAAATAATCCAAAACCCCAAAATCTCTCCAAGTACGCGAAAACCCCAAAATAACCCCAAGTAAGCCAAAACTCCAAAATCACTCAAAGTATGCCTAAACTCCAAAATATGCTCAAGTACGAAAAACTTCAAAATCACCCCAAGTACGCCAAATCTCCAAAATCACCCCAACCAAGCCTAAATCCTAAAATAACCCCAAGTACACCAAAGATCCAAAATAACCCCAAGTACGCAAAAACTCCAAAATAACCCCAAATATGCCAAAACAAAAAATTTACTAAAATCTTAAAATATTCTAAAATCCCAAAATCGCTCCAAGTAAGCTACACACCAAAATAACCCCAAACCCAAAATACGCCAAAATCTCAAAATCATCTCACGTCACTCTAAGACGCCATAACCTCAAAATCACCCTAAGTAAGCTAAAATACCTAAATCACCCGTAGTAAGCAAAACTCTAAAATCACCCCAAATAAGAAAAAATAGTAGAATCACTTCAAATACGCCAAAACTCTAAAAACAACCCAAATACGCGAACCCCAAAATCATCCCAAGAGTAGATATGATAGCTTGGACTTTTGAATTAGAGGTCTTTTTTGTCCTATATTAAATTTGAATGCGAAAGAGATTAGTATAAATAGACGGGTAAATAACACTATCCAATTACAAGAGGTGTTGGGGAACAAGTCGAAACTCGACAATTTTTTTGACCGAGCAGACTTCAATGGGGGTGAGTGTATAGGGAAAAAAAATAAAATGGGGCGAGTGTAATTTACCTAAATAAAACCTGAAAAATATAACTATTAACTACAGAAAAACCCTAGTCCTTTGCTGTGTTTTCTGAAATTTAAGACCGAGACTCTGAAATTCTGAAATATACACCAGGTAAGCACCATGAATTTTTTTAGTCGGGCAATTGCAGCAGAACTTCTATGGTCATCCCCTTCACCAAGGAAATGTCTACTCTTACTACATCACGTCCCTGCTCTGCAACACTATTCGTACTCAAGAACTACTAATTATCGTACCGGTACTAGTAGGTTGAATACACACCAAGAACAGAGATACACCACCAAGAATCCCGAAGCCGAACCACAAAAATCATCATTGTTGAGTCGTTCTGAAATGGTTCAAAAGAAAGCGCTCATGTCGCAGAGAGAGAAAGAGGAAGAGCAAGAAGCGAAGGCATCGATGGATTGTCCAAGGCCCAGCGAGATTCCGTGGCAGGCAAAGGTTGCCAATTCGGTTAATCTGATCGGCCGTGTTCACATACCTGTTCAGTTTCAAGCTTCCCCCGACGGCAAGTACTGGGCTGGCACCGTAATCACCCAACAGGAGGACGACAATATCGACAGTGCTTCTGATTCGCCACCTTTTTGGTACTCAATTATCTCCTTTATTCTCTCAGTTTCTCGTTTTTCTTTATTCATTTTTCCCTTTCGGCTTGTCTTGCTTGTTGCTATAGTTTATATATATTTAAATTTTGTTAATTCACATTTATAACTTATCAATCTATAGCCGGTTGTTATTTAGTTGTAAATTGTTAAGATACAATTATCATTTGTTTCTGTCTCTTGGCCATTCAAGTTCAGAGGACCTTGTATGATAGATTGATGGACAGTTCTATGCAATTTATGTTGCTGGAAAGTTGTAGCTTTTTTGTTGGGCCAACTAATTAACGAGGTCCTGCATTAACTAGGTTCCCCGTACGATTTAATTAAGACTGGTGTAGGTACAGAAAATATGTTGACTATTTGCCAAACAAATTATCTATATGAAACACTCAAATGAATAATGAAAGAAGCTAAGAACACTAAGAATGCCAGCAAGCCAATTGTCCCTCTTCTGGGATTTTCCACTTGTATTTATAATGGTGCTCTACAACAAATTTTCCCTTCTTTCCTCTTTCTATCTATGAAGATTGACATTAATTTAAATTCAAAAATCAGTTTAATCCAATTAATTTGGGTTTATCTGTAATGTCCCAAATTTTAAACAAGGCTCTTTATTTATGGGTGGTAGTAAAATAAGAAATATTAAAGGATTGTGGGGCTCAATAAAATGATGTGTTGTGGACAGGTGGCACAACATAAAAGAACTTGGGTTACAGATATATGAAATGATTTAATTGTGATTCGACTGGAAATAAAAGAAAAGGGATTCATGGCAATAAAAATTTCTGGGGCTAAGGTTTAAGAATAATTTTAAGAATTGATAAATGAAAGGCTTTCAACATAGTAGGTATAGTGGAAGTGTATTTAGTACAAATGGGTGGTGGAGTTTGGCACGTGGGTTACAAACAAACAATTGGTTTTTTTAAAACAGAACTCTGCCACCTAAGCTTATGTATTTTAGATATGCAATATTGTATAGCATAAAAGTTTGTGAAGGAAGCCTGACCCTACAGTGGAATGTGATACACATTAAAACATTAGAGTTGGATTGGTGTGGTGTCACTTGTATATGTATAACAATGGGCTGTTTGGCAACACTCGGTGGTAGAGAGCTAATCAAATATATAAGTTTAACAAGAGACACCTGGGTTTTGTAGCATGTGCATGTGGTGCCAAATGTCTTAGGCTTTAGACAATTGGGATAGTCTGTGCCTATATAAAAATAAAAGATTTATTTTAAAAGCTTCCCAAGAAATGCCTATGCGCACACACACACATATATATAATTCTACCAGAAGAAACATGTTAAAGTGCATGTTGGGACTTTGGACACACGGCTTTGGTCTGTTCTCAAATAAATTAAGATTGTCTCCAGAACAGGGGAGCAAGAATATTTTGGGAGAGAGAGAGAGAGAGATAAAAAACAGCAGTAGAGGCTATTTGGTCGGCTGACAGAGAAGGAAAAGAAGAAGAAAAAGAAAGAAAGAAGGAACGTAAAATTCAACAAAAGGTAGGTTCTTCTCCACAAGTTTTCCTACTCCTGAAAAATGTTTTTATTCAAAAAAATATGGGTTTTGTTGTAAATCTTTATATTCAAAAACATGATTCTATATCATCAAAACTCTTGATTGAAAGCATGGTTCTATGTCTAAAAATTCCGATTTTAGCTAGGAGTGAAAAATTGTTAGAGCTTTGAAGTATTGACTGTGATGAAAAATGATGAACTGAACCCTATGATTTGGGCTGAATTTTACATGATTTATACCTGTTTATTTGTAGTGAAATTTTGAGACATTAAAGTATATTGATTGATGTAATTTGGTGCTTTGTTTGACATAGTTTTGTGAAGGATTGAATTTATTGTGACTTTTCGAAGATGAGAAAAACATGCTATGTGGATTTAGTTAGGGCAGAATTTCTCTACTGTCCTTGCTATAATTTGTTTTAATTCGTATATGATTTCAATAGTTTAATTTGCTGATATTATAGTACATTTGTTTAGCCTCCAACTGATGTTGACTTCTTGTAAATTGAGGTTATAATCTATTTTTGGTAACTTTTCAAAGTGAAGGCATGGTTGCTGTGAAAAAAAAAACTATATATATATTTAAATGCTGAACGTTTAACACTGTTTTTAGCTAAATCTGATTTAGGTGATCAAGTTTTCTTCTAAGACTATATATTTATTCTAAAGTACTGATAGTTAGACTTCTACGGGCTTTGGTTTCACACTATTTGAAGCAATATTCTATTTTTTATGAATTTTTAAAGAAAGTTGGTTTGTGCTGGAAATTCTGTAGTAGTTGTACTTTTGGGTGATTTTATTTTATAGTTATAGTTTGGTTTTACGAATGAGACTTGGTTTGTTTAACTAGACATATAAAGGACTCTTAGTGTTTTTCTTGCTATTTAATTCGAAGTACTTGATATATTGTGAATTTCTAACGTAGGTTTGTGGTTATGGAAGAACAATGATTTGTTCATGAAAATTATGTATAGTCAGTCACCTTATGTAGTATTTGGTTTTGGTTCCCAACTGTGTATGGGTATGGATGAAATAGGCAGGGTAATAGTTTCCCTTAGGTTACAAAACCTTGAACAGCCCGGGCTTGAGTGTGGGGGTGTTCATGGTCTAGGGGTGTAAGCCCCCAAAGCCGACGGATGGGGGCAACGGCCCCGGTCCCGGGGGGAAGGCCCCTAAAGATGTAAAGGATACACAATGTTTGATTGGCTACGGTATTTGGTATACTGGGATTTCTTATACTTGATATAATAACCTATTCCATGAATGATATACACTTATGTTGTGAATAGAGGATATTTAAGTCTTGAAACGGGATTTGGATTACAGGTTATTTGAAATGCTATATTTTATTTGGTAAATTCAGTACCGAAATCTAAGACGTTCAGTTGATTCCTCGAAACTGCCAAACTAATCATTTTCCTGCAAGTTATTAAAAAGAAAGTTTATTTCTTCGAAAATTATCTGTTTCAATAAAACTTTTCAGGTGATAGTGGTGGCGAACAGGTTTTGGCACAGGATGTAATATTAAAGTGTCGTGACATGGGCATGAGTGGAGAGATAAATTGATGTTTTAGTGTCAAGGTAACTGGGCCACAACATTGTGAGATTACATCCTCTATAGAGATACTTGAGTAGTGGGACAGATTTATATTTTAGAGCTCTTGATCAGCTATCGGGTGACTAAGATTAGAAATGAGCATGATCGGTACCATCTTTTTCCGATCAAAGAAAGGTCGATTTGTAAAGACTACCCTTCCTCTGAGAAAGGTTAGAAAAATGAACTAGTGATTGTTGGAGGGAAATGGAAAGTTGACCTTTCTGAAAACTTTCCGATCCGAAAGTCGTTTGGACAGTTAGGTATCCCACACTACTCTAACCCCCATTCCTCTAGTTGTTGTTGTTCAGTCTGGCAGTCTGTGAGGTTTATTTCTTTGCTTTCATCTGTAAATTTGTTGGCGTAGAGGCAAAATTCATCCCCAGGGCTGAGGTAGAAGGAAGATTGGATTATCTGAGACGCACGGTGTGGAACGACGTGCCATCTGTCCTATCTTATACCTTTCTTGGGAAAATTTGAAGGACATTGTCGAAGACGCCTCTGAAGTCATGTCCATGAAGATTCCACAGTTTGGTCGCAAGGCCTCCGAAGAAAAGAAGAAGGTTTCTGATCTGAGGAAAGCTGAAACCTCTTTGGGTAAGAGGAATATCGCTGCAAATGATCCGAACGCTAAGAAGACAAATGAATCCGTTCAGACATCACCAAAGCTGATCGCTCAGGCTCAAGCTGCAGCTCGCCTTACCAAGTCTCCTGGCGTGCGGAAAATCCCGGCTAGGGTTGTCTTTAGTGGTGTCACCTTTTCCTCGTATCTTTGCTTCTTCTTTGGTGAATTGTTGGATGATGATGGAGCAGCTCTCTGGTTTTTGGAATCAAAGATTTTAATTTTTGTCTGGTTACTGACATTGATCAGCGTTGACCTCTGCTGTCGTGCTGCTTCATCTTCCTCTAATCTGAGATAACCTTGAGCCTTGTTATTTAGTGCAGCCATGTCAGGTGGAGTTTTCTTCACAAGGGAAACGTGGAAATCCGTTCCTTTTATCATGGATACTTTAAAGGCTTCCACTGCCGTCGTCTGATCACAGTGGTCAAGCATGGACAATTCTGGATTAAACCTAGCAAGGAACGCCCACAGGTCTCTCCCTTCGCCAGCCTCATGGTGAAGAGGGATGAAACTGTTTTCTTCTGCCTCCTGTTTCTTGCATATTGCACGATAAACAATTCACACAGCTTCTCAAAGCTGGGAATTGATTGTGGGGGCTGTTGTTTGAACCACAAACAAGGCTGGCCCAGTTAGTTTGGCTGGGAATATCTGACACATCAACATCTCATCTTCAGCATCTAGTGTCATTTTTTTTTTTGAAAGTGATAGTTGTGTTCTACAGGATCTGTTGACCTGTCGAAGGCAGTGAAGCTCGACATCGAAACTTCTTCGGCTTTGGGGCCTTAGTAATCTCTTCGGTAAAAGGTGACTGGATCAGCTTGGTGGCCACTTGCGTAGCCAGATCAGTTGGCGTTTGTGCCTTCAAGTCTCTAATCTGCTCTTCGATCTCCTTTTGCATCTGCACCCTCCAATCCTGTTGTCCATCTAGTGTTGCGTTCGGATGGCTGGCCCAAGGGTGGCTCCTGACCGCAAATGAACCATGGCTTTTCACACTGAGTGTTCTTTTATCGATTTCTTACAGATGGCGCCAAAGTATAGGTTCAGAAAATATGTTGCCTATAAGCCAAACAAATTCTCTATATCAAACACTCAAATGAATAATGAAAGAAGCTAAGAACACTCAGAATGCCAGCAAGCCAATTGTCCCTCTTCTGGGATTTTCCACTTGAATTTATAATGGTGCTCTACAATAAAATTTCCCTACTTTCCTCTTTCACTATGAAGATTGACATTAATTTAAATTCAAAAATCAGTTTCGTCCAACTAATTTGGGTTTATCTATCCGATTCTGTTGGCCTTTTGAATTGCAAATGGGAACTTTTCAGTTTTCCCTCCACAACTAGGTTAGAATAATTGATCATGATAAAGACATCTCATTTGGTAATTGGCTAAGGAACTAAGAAGCACGGATACTTCTACAAAAGTAATGTACCTGTATCGGATACTTATCGGATACCGATACTCCTCGGATACTCGCGGATACGTGTCCGATACTTCCTAAACGTATCTATAATTTTAAATTATATATTTTTATTTCTAACACGTATCCGATACTTCTTAGATACTTTGACCATGTATCCGATAATTTTCAAATACTTCACAACACAATTCTAACAAGTTTTGAACATTAAAATGTACAATAATATCATATTATAATTGTTAAGAAAAGTTCAAATTTATTTAAACAAGAACTATTAAGATATATATCATAATTTAATATAAAATTTATCTATGCAAATTATGCAATATGATTTGTAACTCTTATTTTGTTTGTTAATCAATATATTTTATAAAAAAATATTAATAATTCTATTTTTTGTATATATAAAAATATAATTTGTTATTTTTATATTGCCGTATCCTGCCGTACTCGTATCCTATTTTTTTGAGATTTGTCGTATCGCCGTACCCGTATCGTATCGTACCCGTATCCCGTATCCGTATCCGTATCCATGCTTCCTAGCTAAGGAACTAGTCCTTTTGCTGGCTAAATTGGCATGAGTTTGAAATTGCAAACTAGATGATGGCAAAAGACTTTGTTCTTAAAATCACACAGGTTAAGTTTCTATAAATATTTTGGCTTTTTGTTGTAAGCCAACTGTAAGTAAAACCTACCAAGTCAGACTCACGATGATAATTGCCATGGATTTTGTTTCTTAGCAATATGAAAGCAGACAATTTATTTCTGCCGTAAAGGGGGACCATCTTTCAATAGCCTCCTTATTATATTCAGAACTTATTCTACCACTTGCTTGATAATTGCTCACTGTTGTTTATCATATTGTACTTATGTTGATTTACTTGCTTCATTCTATTCACAAATCAGGATTCCGATAATATTTGAAGGTGATCTAGCGCATATTGCAGCTTGTCATCTGAAGGAAAAAGATTGTATTTATATTACTGGACAATTAAGTGCAGCAGATCCACCACCAGTCACTTTTAGTCAAAGTCAAGCATATGCCCAGGTAATGCAGGGTAACATAGCATGTTTGTAAATTTGAAGTTTATAAAAAATATGGTGAAAACTTATTGGGTAAATTGAAAAAAAAAACCCCGAACTTTCATGGATTTGCAAATACCCCCTTGGTGATGCAACTAACCCCTTAAAGTATCCAAAAGTTGCAACTTGCCCCATTTCGTCAATTTACCGTTAATGTGCATGTGAATTTACAATTTTGCCCACGTAGATAAAACAAATAATAACATGCATTATTATAAAATTACAAAAAAGCTCCAAACAAAGAAACTGCAAAACACTATATATTGATTTTTTTTTCTTTCTACATAATGGATATGACCTTTGTACTGATCATTGTTTCAAAAATTAATAGAAACTCCGGAATTGAATCAAAATTTCAACTTGAATTGGGTCAAACTTCAACAGAGGAAATATAAATGTTTGTGGTTGAAATCTTTGACGGCAGCGGTCATGGGTTAGTCGATTGAATTTGGACCTAAATTCTCTCTTCTTTTTTCTTCCTCCTCTCCTCACGAACATCTGAATTTGAAGATCTCTCTAATACAAGAGACGAGATGAACCCAACTCACTTAAGTCAAATAAATCAAATCTCAAACTCACATCTCTGTTGATTCATTGTCTCACCAAAGATTTCTTCACTTTATCAAATGACCAGCTATGTTCTTGCTTATATTCCCAATTGATCCCTATACTACTTACTTCAACTCTCTATTTCTGACCATCTATATGAAAAATACGATTTTGAGCATTAGACTCAAATCCTTTATGCATGTGTTTATGTATATCTATCTATATTTACATGTAATAATCTGTTGATGTCTTGATGCAATTTAAATGGTTGTAGGTTAACCAATTCAATTTCTTTTTCTTTGAAAAATTAAAATGAAATTTTTTTGAATCCCAATGGTTGCCCTTGACGTTTCATCTCTGTTACTAGAAGGAGAGAGACAAAGATATATATATATATATATATATATATACATTATACACGTGACCCAACCCAAGCCATGGTTCTCTGTATTTCATTTCATTTGAGACATAGTTTTGTGTGCTTCATCCTGAGAGAGAGATGGTTTTGAACAATCCCTATGAGCAAAAATCGTGAAGCCTTGAACTGAGATTAGGGCATTAATGGTAAGTGAATTGATTTGTGATATGGACCACACAATTCCTTTACTCGTTTACAAATGGGTTCTATTATGGATCAAATTGTTACTATACCCGTTTACAAATAGGTTGCTTAAACACATAAGATAATGATCCGAGGACATTATGGTAAAAAAGAAGGGTGAATTAGTCATTTCAAGCAATAAATATCACAGGCTTTGCACATGATCTCTTTTCCATCCTTTTTTTAATAGTCAACAAACGAAGGAGGGGTGATTTGTACAGTTTGATAATAGTTGAAGGAGTTTTGCGCTAAAACAAAAGTTCATGGGGGTTATGTACGAAATCTTGATATTTCAAGGGGATTTTTTTTGCAGTTTACCCTAACTTATTTTTCACCATACAAAATAATAAACAACTTACTTTAATTGTGATTTTTTTTAGCCTTCAAGAATTTATTAAAATTACTTAATTGGACTTGTTCATTAGTTATTACAACGTAATGAAATCAACTTCATCTCCTCTTCTCTTCTGGGTGAATTTCCGGTGGAAACATCTCATTCGTATATTTTTACAAGGTTTAAAGTTATCTTATTTTTAAATGTTAGGTATGCAATTGAATCTAGAATATCTAGCGGTAGTGGGGCACTGAGTAAATCAAGCTTTGAAATGTAGGTAATTATATTTCTAAATGAGTGTTTTGGAAGATGGTTGGTAGAGGTGAAGTTTTTGTTTGTATATGCTGCCTTGAGGTTTAAGATGGAAGTAGATGTTGAAGGTTTTTGTTTAAAAATTCAAAACAGATAACTGTGAAATATATAACTTATAAATGACACAAGACCTTTGGAGTTTATTGTGATAATTTGTGTTTCATAAACTCTTTTTTTTTTTTTAGGTTTTCGAAAGGTAAGTTTTATAGACTCTTATTCTTTAATATACCTGTGTTTACACGACACGGGCACGGGCACGGGCACGGGCACGGGCATGGGAGATTTGACCAACACAGGTACCTAAGTTGGATTCCTGGATCCTCTATTGCAATGATGGAAGAAGAAAATGTCATATTTGATAGGAAAAAAAGGGTTTCCTACTGTTGAAGTAAATGAAATCCCCTTTTTTGCATCATATATTATCGAAACCTAAATTAAATTATTATTATATTTTTTAAAAGAAAAATAGCATCATAAGTTACACTCATTTATAACATATAATGTTTAAATGTGCAAGATTCGTACCTGTATGTTTTGAACACATTTCAAGCCAAGTCCTTGCATCATAAGGTTGGGTATTCAGGGAGGTCTCACACTTTGACACATATCCGCACCTGGTTCATGTACCTGAGTCCATGCAGCATAGTTATAATAATAGTTACTAAGGTTGAGGTGGAAAGATTTATGTTTAGTTAGGTATTGGTTGGGATAGATTATGCAATTATAAAACAAGAGTTATGGGGATTTGGAGTGGTTAGGATTGAATATTTAATGGAGGTAATAGTTGGACTTACAAGGTTTGATTGTAAGTATAAAGTGCAGAAAAACCAACAAAGAAGGAAAAAAAAACCAGAAGAACTTAGGAATTACTCCTACTACGCCTTGGGCATCTTACTTTGGGTTGGCATTGCATCACAAAATTCCACAAGGCTTTAGAAGCTGTAAAGAATTCTTTGAAGTCATTCCCATTAAATTTGAAATAGTGTGCATGATATATTAGCCGGTGTACTTTTTGTACTCCTAGTTGGACTTTGACTTGAGAATTAAAACTTAAATAAAAATTTTTTTTTTTTTGGACAAGTAAAACCAATTAAAAACCATATAAGAGGACTAAATAACACCAACTCCAGACTGAGACTCATGGTCCAATACTACAAAACAGTGCTCATAAATCTCGATATTAAAAAGATATGTCTGACTTCTACATGGCAGAACATAGCTATATCAATAAATTATGAGCTTAAAGCTAAAATAAAATATGGATTTGGATGACTTAATTATGCAGGCTCCTTAATGGACTTTGCTTTGTCTTATCATGTGCCAAAAGAAAACATAGTCATCAGAAGCATCTGCTTGGTAACGTATGAATTTTGAGTTCTGTACATGTTAAATACATTTGGTAAGTACAAAAATTGAATCTAAAAATTGTTTGGTTTGCTGTTCTACTCTTAAGATCCTGTAATTAATTGTATCAATCCATTCTGATCACATGGGCTCTTTCATTCTCAAATTCAAGAAAATAGTGAAACAGGGAAGCTGAGGGCTTATTTGGTTGAATTCTGTGATCAACCAAAGAACACTCCAGAAGAGATCATCTTAACCTACCTGAGATGTTTATTTCAGAGATGAAGAAGATCAGATGGAAGAAAATGCTTAAACCAATGAAATGGTCACAAGAGCACACAGTTCCAATGAAGCCCTTTAAACATAGACATTGTAGAGCGTTTGCATATCTCTGACTCAGAATTCCTGTACAGATTGAGGAAATAGTGATGCACGAATTCAGTTGAAGAATTGATTGTTGAGGCATGACAGATGAAACACTGACTTGTGATGGTAGTTACAGTGAGTGGTGGTGGTAGTCCAGTGGCATTCCAATGGGCTTCAAGATGAATCATTGTAAGTTCTCGGAGAGGTGAGGAGAGAGAGACAAGATTAGATTTCTTTAAGGGTATATATATCTTTAAAATAAAACTTTTAAACATGTTTTGTACTGTGATACCAAAGTTTCCAAATTGTGACCCTTTTTAAGTGGAGCTTTTTCTTATTTAAGTGGTACCTAAAATTTTTATTGTAGAATCAGTTAATTTATTTAGTTTTTCAATTACTAAATTAGATTACAAACAGGCAACAGCACATTAATAAATTGTCTTAATGTCACACAAACAACTAAAATATGCATATTTAGGCAACTTAGGTAATCTATAGTTTCTCCTAAAGTGGCTTTCATTTGGGGTAGGGAATGGTGCTGGAAAGGATCCTAAACATTGATAAATTAATTAAGAGGCAAATCATTGTGAACTGGTGCTTACTGTGTAAGGGGAATGGTTAGTCTGAACCATTTATTGGTTCATTGTTGTATGGCTAAAGATATGTGGGCTCTGCTGTTCTCTCTTTTTAGCATTTAGTGCGTATTTCCTGATTGTCTGATAAGTTGGTATGTTGGCGGACCGAGAAGGATAGATCTAAAATGGTGTAGGTAGCTCTATTTTGTATCTTGTGGTATATTTGGAAAGAAGGAATTAGTAGAGTCAACATTTTGTGTTGATTTATTTGCTTTTCTATGTCATTTGAAACTCTGTTATTTTATCTGATGATATCTTTGTAGAATTTTGGGGGTTACAAGGGTATATAGTTTTATTATTATTATTTTTGGTTTACATCGCGGTACATGGCTTCCCCTACTTTGGTGGTGCCTTCTAGTGAATTTTTATGTAAAAAAAAAAGAAGAAGATGAAAAGCTTGGAGAAATCAATTTTACTCTTCACTAGTTGACGTAAAGTTGTCTCAATTGAAATGGTCAAATTTGTTAAATTGGATGAGTGTGGGGTTCTTGAGCCGCACATGTGAGGACACGTGTGTGGGAGCATGGTGGGCACTTGTTGACAGGATCCTACATTGCTTTGAGGAGATAGACTAAGATTATAAGGCCCCCCTGCACACCATATGTCAACAATGCATTTTAAAGCTGTGAGGAGGAGCCCAGAGTGGACAATATTGTTGTCTATGATAGTAGGTCTTGACACTATTTTCATTTCATTTGTTAGTTTTGCTATTTTTAATTTATAAGTATTAAAATAAATTGAGGGCAAAGTGATAAAAAGACATGTGCAGTCTAGTGACATTAGGGTTTCTAACTCTAACAAGGGGTGCCAGACATCCAAAGTGATTTTTACAAAGTTTAATCCGTGGAAGGGCAAGCCTCAAGGGAGGTTGGAGTAATTTACCCAAAGAAGTTCTATGAAAGAGTAGTAATTTTATTAAAGGCTGTGGATGACTGTTCATAACATTGTTATTTAAATTTCCAGTTTCCAGTAATCTGAAAAGGTTAAAAACTGTTGCCTGCCATTCCTCTCTCTCTCCCTCTCCCTCTCCCTCTCCCTCTCCCCAATATTACTGTTATTAATATATTCTTGATTTCCAAGGTATGACTGTGCAGGTTATGGTACGTAGCATAAACTTTATCCAATGCTCGTCTCATCTGAAGAAAACCTTTGCACCATGCCAAAAAAAAGAAAGGGGCATCAATTCTGGTAAGTGCTTCTGCAAGATTCTCAAATTTTTTTTTTTCTCTTTGCAGCCTTGTGAAAAGTCATAAGGTTACAAGCTTAGTTGGAAAGGTTACCTGTGGAAACCTTGGAGCTTTTGCTCATGCCAGAAGTTTTCGTAATAAGATTACAAATTCATTCATTTAAAACTACAACAGAAGCGAAATATATAGCAGCTGAGAGTTGTTGTAGACAATTTTTATGACACATATGCTAGCCGAGTATGGAATAAAACAAGAAATAATGTCTATCTTTTGTGATAACACTAGTGCAACTAATATTTTCATGAGTCCGGTGTTACACTCTTGAACTAAATATATAGATGTTAGACATCATTTTATACGTGAACTAGTGGAGCATGATGTTATTAGTCTTGAAAAAGTTACACACTGACAATCAAATAGCGGATATCTTGACAAAACTATTAGATCAAACTAAGTTTGAATACCTTAGGAAGGCTATTGGGTAACTTGTGATAATTGATTTTTTTTTCGTTTACATATATAGTAGTATATATTATATGTTTTTGTTTTTGTTCCATGCACAAATGAGCCTTTTGAGTTGTTGAATTACACAACAAAGTTGAGACTAAAACACAAAAGACACATTTAATTTGAACAAAAAAGTGTTGAAATTATTTTTGAAGTTAAGTTGATATCTAGTTGAGCTACTTCTCATCCATTAGATTTTGATTTAGTGGAGTTTTACTTGTTTATGCACATGATACACTGAAGTATAACTATTTAAATTTATTTTAAGACTTGTGGTTGGTATCTTGGTAATTATGGAAGTTAAGAAAACAATATGCGTGACAAATGACCAAGAAAAAATAAAAATATATGGGTCCGTTTTGCGTACTTTTGTAATGAAAAAAAAAAGATTTTATCACTAGAGCTGCCATTAAATTGCTCTCTGTAAAAAGCATGTTAAGTGTTTGGTAATGATATATAAAGTTGTTTCATAATTAAAGTACTTTTTAATTTGTCTATTAACAATATTGTTTAACGCACTTCTGTTACTAATTTTATAATAATGCTCTTTAATGGGGTATTTTTATATTTGATAATAGTAGGACTTTATAAAAGAAGAGATAAATTTGTCTTTATAAAAAATAAAAAGAGATAAAAATGATTAAGAAAAAACGATTACCTAAAATATAGATCCTCAACCATTTAAAAGTGTGTTTTTTTTTGTTACTAAAAACATTTAAAAACAAAATTTTAAAATAAAAGCGCTTTTAAATGCTACAACAACAATTCCAAACGGGCTATATATATGTAATGGCATCAGCGGGAGAAATATACAAAAGGATAGTGTTGATGCATTTCCAACTTGATGATGGTGACTCTTTCCCTTTAGATAACACTAAATTGGTGGAAAGAGAGTATGCTAAGGGTGAGATCATCGTTCTTCTAGCGGTCCAGCAATCGATCGTTTGCGTTGAACAATGAGCATCAATCGTTTTTGGAGGTGGCGACCCTCGCCTGTCCACCTCTGGGGAAGCCAGATTCATCAAATCCAAACGGGGAATCTCTTTTAGGGTTGATGAGAGAGGGATCAAATAAAGGCAAGAGTTGCTTCAGTGCTGTTTGGTTGGGCGATTTGATAGGGAAGTTGGAAGTTTGAATCAGATCGATGAGTGGGCTTTGAAGGCTTGGAAAGTCTCATGTGGAATTGGGGCTTCTTACCTACCGGATGATTTGTTTCTGTTTTGTCTTCCATCTTAGAGAGAGGCGCATAGGGTGTTGAAGGAGGGTCGGAGGTCATGGGGCAAAGCTTTCTTGTCACTCGATGTTTGGGTTCATAGAACAAGATGTACAGGAAGCCTTCGAAAGAGAAAGGAGAGACAACTTCTTCTTTATGGCTTGCCACTTCACTTGTGGTGTCATTCTTTGCTCAAAAAAATTGGTGACTTGTGTGGGGGTTTCAGGGGAGTGGTGGCGGATGAAGGGGTGGATGCAAAAAAGGTGATTGTTATCGTGAATGACGGTGGTGAAATACTTCCATGTTATCTATCGGGTGACTGTTTTGGAGATGTGTTTGCCCTCATTAGCTCCTATTGGAGATTCCCTCATTGGAAAATAAGAAAATCGCGTGTCTCATGAGGATGATCGGTGGCGTCGACGATCCTCAGATGTGCACGGGAAGATGGTGAAGGAGACCGACCTTGGGTAATGCTCAGATGATGGGTTGTTTGCGCCTAGGGCTGGCAGTCCAGGGTTGTCAGGTACTTTGCAGTTCGTTGGGCCTTGCTCCCAAGGAAACATGACTGAAGGGACAACAACACTCCATGGAGTTGGGGGCGCATAAGAATGGGGCTGAATCATAGGAGGAGCTTTGCTCTCCATCAGATTGCATCAGGTACTCAGACGCCACTGTGGATGGGGGAATGACTTGCAGGGAGTCCTATTGGACTGTGTCATGGACATTTTGCCCCGGGAGTGGGAGGAAACCATTGGGTCCCCAAGCTTCATTCTTGCTGGCAAGCTTTAGTCTGTGAAGGACGATATCGAAAGGTGGAACAAGGAGGTGTTTGAAAATTTGGAATGGAGGAAGAACAGGGCATTGTTAGAGATTGTTGATATTGATTGGTTGGAAGGATTTGGATAAATCGAGGAGTTGTTGAGATGTAGGAGAGAGGAGTGTCAGGTGGATACTGTTGAGATTGTCATCTTGAAGGAGATTTCTTGGTGGCAGGAATCTCACGCCTTGTGACTCAAAGAGGGGGGACCGGAACATGAAGTTTTTTTTTTCATAGGCTTGCTAATGCCCACTGGAGGGGCAATCACATTGGGAGGATTCGGGTTGACGAGGAGGTCTTATGCAAGGAGGAGGAGTGTAAAGGGATTGTTTTCTTCTACCAGAGATTGTACGCAGAGGAATATAGCTTGGAAACCTTGCTCCTTGCTTGGGGGGCTGCATTTTGATTTGATCTCAGATGAAGAGAGAGACGGGTTGGAGAGACCATTCAGTGAAGAGGAAGTGCTACTTGCGTTGAAGAGTTGCAATGGGGATAAAGCGTTGGGCCCGGACGGCTTTACTATAAAATTCCTCCTTGAGAATTGGGAGGTGGTGAGGGGGGAGGTGATGGGTACCTTTCATGCTTTTCATTCTCAGGGTCGGTTTGAGAAAAGTATGAATGCTTCTTTTATTGCCCTTATTGTTAGTATAAACAGTTTTTGAAATTGTCAATATAATGGAATGGTATGATTATATCCGAGGGATCTTTCCGTTTTGTTTAGGGAGTGATTTGCCCGCTATAAAAGAAAAGGGGGGTTCAGTTTCATTTCTCCCACTTTCATTCATTGGTTTAGTCATTGTTAAAATGAGATATGCCTATCTTTATCTCACATTGGGAAGTGGGATCAAGAAGTTATCGAAAATCATTTTTTTTCTAAGAATTTGGTTCAAGGGACAGAGAGAATCTCTTCATTACATGATTCGATGAAATAAGCCAGTTCCTCTTTTTCAAAAAGAAAAGATTATTCTTGTTCCTATATAATCCTCATGTATGTGACTATGAATCCATTTTATTCTTTTTCCGTAACCAATCTTCTCACTTATGATCAACATCTTCTAGAGCCCTTCTTGAACTAATCTATTTCTATGGAAAAATAGAACATCGTGTAGAAGTCTTCGCTAAGGATTTTCATGGTAGCCTCGAACCCCTTCCTATTCAAACTAGAGAAGGAATTAATCAGTCAATACAATCAAACTCTCAAACAAGAAGAGCTTTTGTGTTGTGGCACAAATTTTGTCTCGGCCTAGCTCGCATTACTACTTGGTTTTGACTCCTTTTTTGCTAACGGGTTTTGGACCCTGATTTGGGGATGTGTGTTACGACAAACAGCTATGAACCAAGCAACAATCACGAAACACGGCAGAAAATGAAACAAACACCATACACAGAACACAAGAATTTACGTGGTTCGGCAATGTGCCTACGTCCACGGCAAAGATCCATCGAAAGTTTTCACTATGCAAAAATCAGAAGATTACAAGTTTCAACCCCAAACCATACCTCTCATCTCTTTTCGCAATTTTCAGTGTTCTCTCTTTTAATCCCACTCCAAACCCTGTGGGGTTTCGAGATTCTTATGCAAGCTTGACATAGAGAAGGCATATGATCATGCAAGTTGAAGTTTTGTACTCTACTTGTTGCCTTGTTGGAGAGGATGGGGTTCAGGGAGAGGTGGAGAAAGTGGATTGAGTATTGTATCTTCACAATGAGGTTCTCTATTCTTGTGAACGGGCTCTATTTGGTTTCTTCAGTGGTTCAAGGGGTGTGAGGTAGGGGTATCTGATCTCTCCGTTCTTATGGAGGCTCTCAGCACATTGATGAGGGGTAGTGGAGCTAGGTTTCATCAGAGGATTTAGAGTGGGGATGGATCTTTCTAGCCAGTTGGAGATTTTCCACTTGCTGTTTGCCGATGACACTTTAGTTTTTTACGATGCTGATAAGTCTCAGTTGAGATACTTGAGGTGTGTTTTGATTTGTTTTCAGGCAGTCTCTAGTTTGAAAGTCAATGAGGGAAGAGTTTGCTGGTCGGTTGGGACTCGGTGATTGAGAGGTTTGAGATAAGGCTGCCAGGTAGAAGAAGCAGTAGCTTTCCTAGGATGGGAAGGTCACCCTTATGAAGAGAACATTGTCCAATCTTCCTACCTACTTTCTATCTTTATTTCAGATTCCTTCTTCGGTTGTTAGGCGGATTGAGAGGCTTTAGGAAAACTTCCTTTTGAGTGGTATGGAGGAGGAGCCCAAGTACCATCTTGTTTGCTAGGAGCAAGTTTGTAAGCTGATTCAGTTGGGTGGGTTGGAGATTAGGAGATTGGAGCCCTTCAACAAGGCTCTTATGGGGAGATGGTTGTAGAGCTTTGGTGTGGAGAGGTAGAGGCTTTGGAGGAGAGTTATCAGGATGTGTGTTTTTTGAGGTATTTTCAGGATTGGGAGCTAGATGACGCCATCTGGTTTCTGGTGATTCTTTATCGCTAGGAGTTGGATGGTGGAGTTATTGACTCTCGAGTTTAGATACTCTCTTCTAAGGGGATGTTTGATGTGTGCTCCTTCTGTAGGGGCTCTCAGACACCCTAGGTGATGCATTTCCATGGAAGGCCATCTGGCGCATGAAGGTCCCCCTTAAGGTTGCCTTCTTTGCTTGGATGACAATCTTGGGAAAGATCTTGATCCTGGATAATCTGAGGAGGAGACAGATTTTTGTTAACTGGTGCTGGTGTGAGAGGGATGAAGAGTCAGTTGATCATCTCTTGTTACATTACCTTGTGGCTAGGGATAATTGGGGTTTTCTGTTGGCTTTGTTTGGAGTCCAGTGGGTTATGCCCTAGTCTTCGTGAGGTATGATTGAGGCTTGGAGAGGTTGTACAGTTGGTCCGCAAGCCCGCAACGTTTGGAGGGTGGCGTTGTTATGTGTTTGGTGGTGCTTATCGAAGGAAAGAGATAGAAGATCCTTTGATGGTGAGGAAACTCCCATTGGGGCGCTAAAATTCTCTATCATTAGCTCTCTTTTTTGTTGATTTCTGAGAGAAATTGTAAATCCATGGAGGAGATAGTTGATTTTTTAGACAGTTTGAGATATTAGGGGCCTTATTTGGTCCTTGAATTGCTTTTGTAGGCCGCATTCCCCTTTTGAACGTCTTCTTATACAATCTTACTTATCAAAAAAAAAAAAAAACTTTGGAAAATGCTACTTATGGGATTTGTTTGAAGCTACCAAGACAAGAGGAAAGTAAAAAAAAATATCAAAAGTAAATAATATTGTCATAGGAAAGAGCTAGCTGCCTATTAGTGTGAAAGCCATCAAAGTTTGTTAAATTTTTAAGAGAGAAATTTTAAGGAGTTGGTTAAAGATTTTATTAGTGTGAAAGCCATCAAAGTTTGACAAATTTTTAAGAGAGAAATTTTAAGGAGTTGGTTAAAGATTTTACTTGAGTTCCTTTCATATGATGATTTGGTCCGCGTTCTTGTTTGGGAATTGTTGACGACTATGAATATTTGATGACTTGAACTATGTTAGGTTCAAATGATTATAATTGATAAATGTTTACTTTCACACATAAGAAAACAATATTGAAAATCTTTCTAATGGTTGAAATGTAAAACCTCGAAAATTCTCTTTAATTTCAATTATGTGATTAATTGAGTTTAAGCATGTTTAAATTTTAATTTGCATGGTTAGTGATTTTGAGGGTCCTTTGGTGTTTTCATGTACGGGTGCGGGATTGGTAAGTGTTAGAGAGTTTGGGTTACTAAGGGTGTTTTTGTCTTCTTGTTATATTTCTTTATTATTGAAGAGAGTATAAAAGGTTTTGTATTTAGGTATGAGAGATATACAACAATAATATACAAAGACTTTTCTTCTCCGTCTTTTCTTCTTCTTCTTCTTCTTCTCCTCTCATAAACCCTAATACATAATTAGATCAATCTCAACTTGGTATCAGAGCGGGATCAAGACCTAGAATTCATTCCTATTCACTTGGCCAACATCAGAGAGGAGTGACGTCAGCATACAGGTGCTGACGTCATGATGACGTCATCATTTACAGGTCGAAAACCATGCAATCTGGTTCGCCTGAATTTTCCAAGAATTATGGTGGTGTTTGTTTCATGATTTGAAGCAGATTGATAGGAGTTTTGAATTTTCGAAACTTTTTCAGAGTTTGGGTTTCGTTTTTTGCGATCTGTGATTTGAAGGCTTTCCGGTGGATTTTGTTGGTTTGGATTCCTCCAGAGGGTGTCGCCTAGCCCTAGCAAAGGCTCGTGTGGTGGTTGTTGGTTCCTTGAATGGTTTTTGAAGTGCTTTTGGTCAATTTGAAGGCTCGGCTGTAGCGTGAAGCTTCTGTTCCTTGCGTATGCTGCTGTTCCATGGCTGGTCTGGCTGCTGCAGAGGTTGTGGGGACTTGGGCATGACCAAATTAGATGATCCCTTGTCTTTTTGATCAAATCTGATTCCTATATGCTCCTTTAACTCATTTTTTTTTTGGTTCAACTTTGTTTTCTTTATTTCCATTGTTCTTCTTGAGTGAATTTGACATATAATCATGGCTGATAATCAACCACAACCTGTCAAGACTGATGATATGCCTCGGTCTATTACCTCAGAAAAATTGAATGGTCTTAATTACCTTGCTTGGGCTCATGCTGTGCAAGTTTTCCTTCGTGGGCGAAAGAAAATTAAGTATTTAACAGAAGAAATTCCTGCAGACAAAGAAACATGAGGATTGGATTTGTGAGGATTCCATTGTTATGGGATGGTTGTGGCACAGCATGGAATCCAATATTGCCTCTACTGTTGCTTTTTGCGATTCCTCTAAGAAGATTTGGGAGTCTCTTGCCGAATCTTTTTCGCAACAGAGTAATGTCTCTCGGGTGTATGAGTTGTATGAGAAGATTTTTGCTTCTAGGCAGTCTGGGAAATCTTTGTCCGAGTATTACAGCATGCT
The DNA here is from genome assembly GCA_026545225.1 of Cornus controversa. NCBI lineage: Eukaryota > Viridiplantae > Streptophyta > Magnoliopsida > Cornales > Cornaceae > Cornus > Cornus controversa. Next base: position 64,620,049 of record CM048851.1, on the reverse strand, counting down.
TAAGAATTTGTGGGATCAATTATTGCAGTATCGTCCGTTTACCACTGATTTAGAACAACAGAAGCGCCATTGGGAAGAGTTTATGATTGCTTCATTGTTGTCTGGTTTGGACTCTGATCTTCGTGGCTTTAAAGATCAGATTCTTGCTAGCGAGAAATTGCCCACTGCTGCTAATGCATATTCTCGCTTATTGAGGTCTTCCTTAGGGCAACACTCCATTGTGCCTCCTTCTGAGTCGTCTGCCTTAGTCTCTAGCGGCGGTGGTCGTGGTAATTCTCGTGGTAGCTTTCGTGGTGGTCGTGGCAGTCGTGGCTTTCGTGGTAGTTTTCGTGGTGGTGGTCGTTCTAGTGGACGTGGTGACAGGAAGTGTGATCATTGTGGTGGTACCAATCATACTGAACCTTATTGTTGGATGAAATATGGGAAGCCAGATTATGTGCATCAGGTCACTGAGAGTATTTCACAGCCACTGCAATCTAGTACAACTCGTGGACATGTAGCTTCTGATTCTGGTTCTCGGGATGCACTCACTACTCAACTTAGCGAGTTGATTCAGAAACTACAAACTGCTCTTCCATCCACCTCCAATGCTCTTCCATCTACTGCTACCTTAGCCAATTCAGGTAATATTACATGTGTGGCTCAATCCCCTTCTTGGGTCATTGATTCTGGAGCGAGCTCACATATGTCTGGTAACTCATCTCTTTTCTCTGCTTTAAAACCGATTAACCATCACATTGTTCTAGCTGATGGTTCTTCTAGGCCTGTTCTTGGGAAAGGATTCCTTCATCCCACTACTTCATTGTCTTTATCATCCAGTCTATATGTTCCCAAGTTTCCTTTTAATTTACTTTCTGTGAGTCAATTGACTAAAGCCTTACAATGTTCTATAACCTTTTCTCCTACTGCTTGTGTATTTCAGGACCTCCGAACGAAGAAGATGATTGGTTCGGGGCATGAGAAAAACGGCCTGTATTATTTGGATTCTGATGAACCTTCTTTGGTCGAGTCGTCGGCTTTGAGTGCTACAGTCTCTCCTCTTCAGTGGCATTTTCGTTTGGGCCATCCATCATTGGCAAAACTACGATTATCTATTCCAGGGTTGAGTCATGTGTCTGTTTTAGAATGTGAAGCTTGTCAGTTAGGCAAGCATCACCGTAGTTCGTTTCCGAGTCGTAGTCATAGTCGTCAGACTGAGTCTTTTGATGTAGTCCATACGGACATCTGGGGTCCTTCTAGAACTGGTAGTTTAAATGGATTTCTTTATTTTGTTATCTTTGTTGATGATTATTCTCGAATGACATGGTTATTTTTGATGAAAGAACGGTCTGAGTTACCTCGTATTGTGACAAAATTTTATAATGAAATTTTTACTCAATTTGGTAAGCGCATTAAAATTTTTCGCTCTGATAATGCCTTGGAATATACACAGTCTATTATGGATTCTTTTTGTGTTGATCGTGGTATTATTCATCAGACTAGTTGTGCCCATACTTCTCAACAGAATGGTGTTGCTGAACGAAAGCATCGCCATCTGTTGGATGTTGCTCGTACCCTGTTATTTAATATGTCGGTACCCAAACAGTTTTGGGCTGATGCGGTTCTTACTGCGTGTTATCTCATCAATCGTATGCCATCTGCTGTTGTAGGTAATCAGACTCCTTTCTCTCTTCTATATCCTAGTACCTCTCCCTTTCAGCTCACTCCTCGTGTTTTTGGCTGTGTCGCTTTTGCTCATGTTTTGGATCCTGGTCGTGACAAATTGTCTCCTCGTGCTCGTAAATGTGTTTTCCTTGGATACTCCCATACTCAAAAGGGATATCGATGTTATAGTTCCGAGTCTCGTCGATATTATGTGAGTGCCGATGTTACTTTTTTTGAATCTACTAGTTTTTTTTCCTCGTCTGGTCAACGTCTGTCTCTTGATCTTATCTCTGCTCGTCAGGGGGAGCCTTCCTCGTCCTCTCCATTGCCGTTACCCTTAACCTCCTCGTCTGATTCCTCATTGCCTTCTCATCCTCCACTGCAGGTTTATCAGCGATCTAAATCTCGGCCCGTTGTTTCCTTTGGTCCGGACACCACATCTTCTTCACCAGAGGTTCCTGATCCTCCCTTACTCACTTCTTCTACTGATGATTTGCCCATTGCTCTACGTTGTGGTAAGCGTACTTGTACTCAGCATCCTATTTCTAACTTTGTGTCCTATGATCGTATTTCTTCCTCTTTGCACACTTTTGCTTTTACCCTGTCCTCTATTTCTGTTCCTTCCTCTTATCAGCATGCTATCTCTATGCCTGGATGGAAACACGCTATGGATGAGGAAATGAGTGCCCTTCACAAGAATCAGACTTGGGAGCTTACTGGTCTTCCTTCAGGAAAACAAACTGTTGGGTGTCGATGGGTCTATACTGTTAAATATCTTCCTGATGGTTCTGTTGAGCGTCTTAAGGCACGGTTGGTTGCCAAAGGATATACACAGACGTATGGAGTGGATTACTTAGAGACCTTCTCTCCTGTTGCTCGCCTTAATTCCGTCCGAGTCCTTCTTTCTGTCGCCGTTTGTTGTTCTTGGCCTTTATAAAGAATGCATTTCTTCATGGTGATCTCCAAGAGGAAGTGTACATGGCCCAACCTCCTGGTTATGTTGTTGCTGGCTCTGAGCACCTTGTTTGTAGACTGCGCAAGGCTCTTTATGGTTTGAAGCAGTCTCCACGTGCTTGGTTTGATAGATTCAGTGCTGTGGTCATTGCCTTTGGGTTTCAGCGTTCCACTTATGACCATTCTGTCTTTATTCGTCGCTCTTCTGCTGCCATTATTGTGTTAATTGTTTATGTTGATGATATTATCATCTCTGGTAGTGACTCTATCGGTATTGCAGCCTTGAAACGACATTTGGGTCAACAGTTCCATACCAAAGACTTGGGTGTCTTACGCTACTTTCTTGGTATTGAAGTTGCCCGGTCTGCTCAAGGTATCTCTCTCTCTCAACGTAAATATGTGCTTGACCTTTTATCTGAGACTGGTATGTTAGGGGCTCGACCTATTGATACTCCTATGGACTCTACCGTTAAACTGGATGGTGAACAGGGGGAATTATTTACTGATGTTGGACGCTATCGTCGTTTGGTTGGGAAATTGATTTATCTCACTGTTACTCGTCCTGATATCACCTATGCTGTTAGTGTGGTTAGTCAGTTTATGCATGCTCCTCGTCATCCCCACTTCGAGGCTCTTTGTCGTATTTTGCGTTATCTGAAAGGTGCTCCTGGGAATGGTTTGTTGTATAAACCCTCTTCCTCCATCTCTGTGACAGGTTTTAGTGATGCTGATTGGGCAGGTAGTCGCTCTGATAGACGGTCTACGTCTGGATATTGCACGTTCGTTGGTGGTAATCTTGTTACTTGGCGCAGTAAAAAGCAAACTGTTGTTGCTCGTTCTAGTGCTGAGGCTGAGTATCGTGCTATGGCTCACACTGCTTCTGAGATGTTGTGGGTTCGTTCTCTTCTTCGGGAGATGGGTGTTGCAGTTCCTGCTCCTATGCCTATGCACTGTGATAACCAAGCGGCCATTTTTATTGCTAGTAATCCTGTTTTTCACGAGCGCACCAAACATATTGAGGTTGATTGTCATTTCATTCGTGATCTGTTGATGCAGAAGCATATTGTTACCCCCTATATTTGTTCCGATGATCAGCTGGGGGATATTTTTACGAAACCATTGGCACGTGGTGCCTTTCAGAGGTTGTGTTTCAAGCTGGGCATGTTCAATCTGTATGCTCCAGCTTGAGGGGGAGTGTTAGAGAGTTTGGGTTACTAAGGGTGTTTTTGTCTTCTTGTTATATTTCTTTATTATTGAAGAGAGTATAAAAGGTTTTGTATTTAGGTATGAGAGATATACAACAATAATATACAAAGACTTTTCTTCTCCGTCTTTTCTTCTTCTTCTTCTTCTTCTTCTCCTCTCATAAACCCTAATACATAATTAGATCAATCTCAACTGTAAGGTTTCGGGTAATCCGAAAGGCGTTTAAGGGCTTTATAAGTGGCGTAAGGGTATAAGTGAACTTTGAGGGACTTAAGTGGAGTTTTGGAAATTGAGGGAGTACTAGTTGGTAATTAGTGGAAAGTGTCATCTAACCAGGAGCAAATTAGGTGAAAGGGAGGGACTAAGTTACAAGTCTTACATAAATATCTAAGAATAGCTAGATATAAGATGTGTGTAGGCATTATGAATGGAGAAAATCTGATTTCTCTCTCTCTAATCTCCCTCTCCCTCTCCCGTTTCATTTTCCTTGTTTCTCTCTTGGTTTTGAGTGCTTTGGAGTGGGATTGAGGATTTGGAGCAACAACAAAGTGTGATCCTCTTCACTTCCTCTACGTTCTAATTGGTGGAAAGCTTGGATTTGGTGAAAATTGAAGCTTGGAATTTCTAGGGTTTGAGTTCTAAGGCTTGAAATTGAGGTAGGGATGTGAATTCTTTCTTAGCTTTGATTTTATAGGTCCTTCATATGTGAAATTAAATTTTTACATGAGATATATATGCATGAGTTGTGTTGCCTTTGATATTTAAATCTCCTAGCATATTTTAAGTGGAGTTTGTGTGCCATATACATGTTGAAAATGATGTTTATGTGTTTATAGTGGGTCATTGTGTTCATTTGGAAGCATATATGAGTTTTGACTTCATGGGTTGAATGAAAAGCATAAAAGAAGCTCTCTTGAAAATGCATAGTAATTGATTTTTCATGAGTTGATTGGAATTGCATTATAATATGCCTGAGTTGGGTTTATATGCATCAACTATGGACGTGGTCTATTGGAAGTGAGTTTTGTGACAATCTTGGTTTTGTGTGTACTTGTGATAAATGTGCACTTATGTGGTGGTTGTTGATTTTGGGGCAAGTGTGTGAGAAGCAAGAAGGGTCCGGAGCCCTAGGGTGAAAGGCCCAAAACTTGGCCAACCCGATGTCGCTACCGTCGGGTTAGCAACCTGTAAAGCGTTAGCAGAGTATGTGATTTCACAAGGACACTTACTATGAATGTGATAATCAGAAGTCCCCACTTTGTTTATTTCAGAATATACATGGTGTTTTGTTTGATTGTGAATGAGATTTCAGTTTTAGTTGTTTATATGTATTTAATATACATGTTTTTCATAATTGTTTATGAAGTTAAATGAGTTTTGTTTATTTGCATTATAAAATATGCCATATTGTTGGATAGGTATGCCATGTTGCATTCATGCATGATTGCCTCAGTCATTGTTGGGTTGGTTGGATCATTTCTACTGGGCATATTGTCGCTCACCCCCTTCAGCCCAAACATTTTCAGATAAGACTCCGGCCATGGACGATGCATAGAAGTGCTAAGGTGGAAGCACTTGGACTATTTTTGGAGCTTTTGCATATTTATGTTTATGTATGCCATGCTTGGCACTTAGGAAAGATTTCTAGTTTGGATGTGGAACAAGTGATATTAGTACTATGGACATCTGTACTTTGTTATTTTGATTATTGTTCCAACTAATCTCCTCTCTTTTGGACTTCAAAGATATGTAAGTGATGGTATTGGACAAGTTGTATTTTTGGTCCAAACTTTGGAAGGGCATAACTCCTTCGTTTCGAACCCGAATTGAGTGGGGTTTTTTTTTTGAATTTGGGTATTTTTAAACCCTTTCAAATGGCATAAATTTCAGCTTAAGATTCAAATCTTGAATCTGAGTTACTGTAGCTTTTTAGCTACTGCCCAAAAGTTAAAAGTAAGGTTTCGGGACCTTTCCAAAAGGTCTAAATTGTGTTTTTAAGTTTCTTGGGACTATATTAGGATAGGACAATGGTCCGAAATTTTTTTCAGAACTTTTATGAAAAGTTACTATTCACGAGGGGTTGAAAACCTCTTTCGTTATGAAATTGTTCCAAATGACTTCCAATCATGAGAACAATGAATTAATATGCATATTCACCTAATTATATGTATACAAAGTTGCTTTCGCGGTATAGAGACTTAGTTTGGATGTTAGTTGTCCGGAGAAGGAGGGTATTTTGGGTTATTTTCACCGTTCACTCCTCATTTCCCTCACTCTTAACCGGTTTTCGGAAATCGGGGTCTGACATGAAATGTAAATTAAACTTGTTGAGACTTTCTTTGTTGGTAAAATTAGATACTCTGATTGATATTATTTGTGGCGTTATGTGCTGTGGTCAAAGTTAATTTATAATATTCAATGTTGAGGAGGCTCAATTGTACATTTTTAATCTTTTCAAATATGAAAAACTTAAAATTTTGTACTATTTTCAATGATATTTTATTTTGTTTATTTGTTTTTGGTTTTCTTTCCCTGCTGTTCTTCGTATCTTTTGTTAAATATGTAACAAAAAGGGGGAGAAATAATAGAAATAAAAGTTTGATATAGGAAGGGGGAGAGATGGATGTGAGATGTTTTGAGCCTTATGGTTTATGAAGCTTTTTAATTCCTTATTTGTGCTATATTGCTTTATATATCATGTATTTTAAGTTTTGTTATGATATTGCCAAAAGAGGAGAATGTTAGGATTATGAGTCATGTCTTGAAAGGGGTGGGACGAATTCTCAAAACGCATTCGGTTTAGAGTGAGGAGCGGGAGACTAGTCAGGTTTCGGGAGGACTACTGGTGTGGAGATACCTCATTGGCTTGTAGATTCCCACGCCTCTTTCGAATCTCCACGGACCGGGAGGCCTTGGTTGCTGACTGTTATCGGCTTGATAACGGAAGGATAACTTGGGATGCTCAGTTTCGGAGACAATTTCATGATTGGGAGCTTGATGAGGTGACTAGTCTTCTTGCTATGCTCTATAGTCAGATCATCGAGGGGGAGGTGATGGATGAGATGATTTGGAAGGACTCCTTGAGAAGAACTTTCGGGGTGCACTAGAGCCTTATTGGGAATAGGGGTTCATCCTTGGAAAGCCATATGGAAGTCGAAAGCTCCCCTCAAGGTGGCGTTCTTCGTTTGGACAGCAACTCCAGGATCCTTACTATTGACAACCTCAGAAGAAGACGTCAGGTGGTTGTTAACTGGTGTTGTACGATGGTGAATGAGTCAGTTAACCACCTCCTCATCCATTGTCCAGTGGTGAGGAATGTGTGGTTCATGCTTTTGACAGCTTTTGGTATGCTTTGGGTTTACGGTTTAGTGGGCAGCCAAGTCAGGGATGCATGGAGAGCCACTCCCCTTTGTTTGTTGTGGGGTTTTTGGAGAGAGAGAAATAAGAGATCGTTTGATGACAAGGAGTCTTCTATTTGGTCTCTCAAATACATTATGAGTTCTTTATTTTTTTTGGTTAATGGGCGCAATTGTAAATCGGTGGAGGAGTTTATGGATTTTGTTGATAGTCTAAAGGTTTACGTAGTTGTTTTGGCCTTGTGTATTCTCTTGGGACGCGCTCCCCTTTTGAGCGCTTTTATACAATTATTAATTATAAAAATAAAATTAAATGTCTTGACATACTGCTAGTCAAAACACTTAATCACATATATAGGTAAAGGTAAATGAGACCATGGAGACCTTTCTTGACCTAGATTTGATCTTTAAATGGCCTCATAATTATGTTTCTTACTTGTTTTTCAAATTTGGGATTTTGAATCAAAGTTTTCTCATTGATATTCAAAATTGGATTTCTTTTAGAAGGCAATGATCATTGATTGATTGATTGAGGGAACACTAGTGTGCCTCGATTTATTGGTGGATTGATCAACATGTCCCCATGAAAAGTATTTTCAAAACCAGTATACTTTGACTGATGGCTCGTTGATTGAAGCTAATCCAGGTTTTTTGATCGATTGATTGAACCCTACGGAAACTTATATTTGGAAATTCTCACAAACAAGACTTGAGAGAGGATCCAACTTATCATACCACATGAGTCTCCTATATTAGTTATATATATGGGGTTATAGTTTGTTTAGGGACCTCATGTGAGACTTTACATTCTAGGGAGAGAATTTATATTTCAGAGATAGAAAGCTTCGTTTCTTAATCTAGGTTTTTCCATAGAGATATTCAAAGCAAGGAGTTCATCAGAGAACAACAAATCAAATCAACTAATCAGAATTTGAACAAACCATGGAGAAGCAGATGACATGAGGAGTGAGTCTGTCAATGGATCAACAACAAAAGGATCTTGTGTTATCTAGCATTAGTCTGGAGCTACTAGGTGATTCTAGGGCTCTGGTAACTTAGTTGTAAACCTTTTTGCATTTGTCATGGCTGGATGAGGTCTCGTGGTTTTTTTCTGTTTAAGGTTTTCACGTAAAAATCTGGTGTCTGCTCTATTTATTTTATGTTCTATGTGGTTGTGTGTATATACTGATCTATGAAATCAGATATATTGATCTATGAAATCAAACTAATTAACTGAAAATCAAACAAGGAATAACGGTAATTTTAAAGGTTAGTTACTTTCAAAATAATTTTCAGAAGACGTACTTATCCCCCCTCTAGGTCTAAATTTACAGTACGTACTCTATCCTATCAGAGCCTTGGGTAATGGTTGTTAGACTTTAACATCCCAAACTTTTTGCCATCATTAGCCTTCAAATGCAGACCATGCTTCCCACTGCTGAGTGGAGCTGCATAAAGGCCTCAAAGAAAGTATCTGCAGGTACATGATTCCCTCGCTATGTGCGGCACCAAAGTGGCATGTCTTATCTCATCACATGGCGCAGAGGTGGCCAAGTACTTGGCGTTTTTCCAGCTCATGAATGTTTCGCACAGCTCATGAATGTTGTGGTTGGGCTGTACTAGGCTAGTCACTTTCTTAGTGTTCTACTAGGCTAGTTACTTCTAGTACAGCTCATCTTTAAACAGAATATTTTGAATTAACGAGATACTTATTTGTTCTATTACTTCATGCTCACCCAATTTGGTGATCATTCCCTTGAACACAATTTCTTGTGTGACTTTTGGTGGTCACAGTTTCCTGTTGTTTCCACTGATTATTATATTGTTGACACTAGTCAGAGATTTCAGAGTGACTTCTTTCTCTCTCTCTCTCTCTATATATATATGTCTATATTCTGTTCCAGCTAGTATGTCAGAAGATGGAGACCCTGCATTGGTCTCTTGGAGAGACCTCCTCAAAAATCCAGAAAGATGGTGGGATCACCGTGAAAATAAGCTCAATGGGTTGGTGAGCACTTCGCTCCTGATATTTGTTCTATGCCTCATGGATTCTGTAGATGAAATAACCCTTCTCTTGTTTGTTTTCTAGGTGAAACCAAAGCATCCAGATTTTAAACACAAGGATAGTGGTCTGTCACTCTGGATTGGCAGCGCTCCAAAATGGCTACTTACAGAACTTGAAGGATTAGAGTTTGATGTTCAACCTTGTAGAATGAAACAAGTAAAAGAGGGTAGAGGTGAGTATTAAGTATGACTAAATTCTCATTCCATTAGTACGTTGACATTACTCTTAACATGAGTTAGTGGTTTAACTTGGAAGTTAGTACACCCAAATGACCACTTGTTGAACACATTCTTGCCGATTGTCTCAGAACTGTTGTAGAATATTGTTAAAATATTCTGACAGTGTATCAGAAACATGGTGTGCTCTTAACAAGTTAACACTAACTCTCTTTCTCACTCTCTGCGTTTTCAGTATTTTCTCTCGTTACTCACTCCAAACCCTTAGATGCCCTTATATATCGGGTTACAAGAGAGTCCTAATCCGGGTCCAAAACCCACAAGCAAAAAACAGGTCATAAATTTTTTTTTTTCATTTTTCGGGTCAAAACTGGGTCGCCAGGCTGAGACAAAATTCGGGCCACACATACCAGAGTTCTATTAGCAATGAAGTGCAAAAACTTTGTGTTTAACTCGGAATAGTCTCTTGGACAAAAATTGTATTCAAGTATCTTGTTCATAATGTAAAATTCCGAAGTAAGTTTACTTGCCTTAAACCTAGCAATGTTCGAGACATGCTATCGACAAATAGAATTATTAATATTAACCAAAGTTATTCCAGCATCATTGTCGACAAATAGAATTATATGATTCTAGTGATCTTACGAATGACATTGTTTGAACATGATTTGTTTTGTTATATGGGCCCCTTGTATGTTTTTTAAATCTATAGAAGTTAAAATCTCGTGCTAAGTAACTTGTATCTTACAATTCTTTCTTCTTTTTTAGTTGTATTTTCCCCCTTATAGTCCTCTAGTTTCTTCAATTGCCTTTGAAATTCATCAATTGAGGCATCTTCCTTAATTATATGTAAATAATGAGCACTTGTGTTTGGTTTCATTTATTTTAAATGCTCGTGGAAGTATAATTGATTTGCGAGCCCTGTGAGTTCTACTCAATTATGAAGGGATTTGCAGGAATATTTCTGCAAGAATTTATAAACTAGTGATGTTCTGTTGTGCATGGGAACACATCTTAGTAGTTGATTTTGAGTGGTTTTGAAACATGCATTTGAGAACCATTGATGAGTAAATTTGCTTCTGGCCTGCTGGAATTGTTATTACCAAAGCAATTTTGGTTGCCTCTTGAGAAGTTCAAGTGCCATTGGCAAATCTGTCACTTAAATTGGCTGCAAGGAAATTACTCTGATAATAATCTTACTAATTTTTTAAAAATATTTGGGTATTTTGTACTCCATTTTGTTTCTTTGTGGTTTCTAAACCATTAAGTTCCCCTGATTTCACTTTAGAGTCAATTTATTAAGAAATTCTGCAGTCACCTTATTTTCACATATTTACCAATAAATTGTTGCTTTGCCTGGATACAGATGGTGATTCTTGGAAGAACTTGGTGGAAAATCCTGATAAATGGTGGGACAACAGATCTAACAAGGAACAGTAACTTATCTGATTTCAAATTGCTGTTCTTTACATTGATTTATATAATGTCTATTTTTAACATTCATTCATGCTTCAATTTTATTTCTAGGTGAATGAAAAATCTCCGGACTTTAAACATAAAAATACAGGTGAAGGATTATGGCTAAGTGACTCACCAGCTTGGTTGCTGTCTAGGTTGCCGCCTGTGAAAGCTAAAGAAAATGTCTCTTTTGGCAAGAGGAATACACTGTTATCTCAAACCATATGAGAGGGGAAATTATTTATGAAAAAGAAAATTATATGGTAATCAAATTTCATGCTGTGTTATCCACATTATGGTTTAGTTGTTTAGTTCTCTCTGCAATTCTACAACGCAAAGTTGTCTTTGTATATTTTTCACTTTGAAATAGATTCTTCTCGACAATGCAATTGATGGTTTTAGTTTTTTCTTCTTCTTGTGTTGGTACGTAACTTTCTATTCTGTCGAGGTCTATAAAATTTTTACGTTAAAGAGCATGGTCAGTTACACGCAAGTGATTTGATTTATGTATGTATTTTTTTATCTTTTACTAGAGTGGTGGCTCCACCACTTGAGTGAGACTATCTCCCTTTGGACATAGAGGCTCAATGTTTTACAACGTGAAGTTGTCTTTGTATATTTTTTACTTTGAAATAGATTCTTCTCGGCAATGCAATTGATGGTTTTAGTTTTATCTTCTCCTTGTGTGTTGGTACGTAACTTTCTATTCTTTCTAGGTCTATAAATTTTTTACGTTAAAGAGCATAGCGGTCAGTTACACGCAAGTGATTTGATTTATGTATGTATTTTTTTATCTTTTATTAGAGTGGTGGCCCCACCACTTGAGTGGGATTATCTTTCTTCGAACACATTGGCTTAATGTTCTACAACGCGAAGTTGTCTTTGTATATTTTTCACTTTGAAATAGATTCTTTTCGGCAATGCAATTGATGGTTTTAGTTTTTTTTTTCTCCTTATGTGTTGGTACGTAACTTTCTATTTTGTTGAGGTCTATAAATTTTTTTACGTTAAAGAGTATGGTGGTCAATTACACGCAAGTGATTTGATTTATGTATGTATTTTTTTATCTTTTACCTGGTGGCTCCACCACTTGAGTGGGACTATCTTCCTTCGGACTCATAGGCTCAATGTCATGCTCCAATACTCAAGGATAATTCTTGTTAACCTTAAGGTTGGAGAGTCGGATTTAGGACCTCGGTAGGGTGGTCGTTGACCAACAATCCAATTTTCTTCGATTTTTTATTTCCAATTGTTGCATTTTGCTGTATATAGTTCCATAGTAAATTCGAATGCAGCAATTAACGAATTCCGGCAAAATGAAAGATCTTTCTTCTTCGTTCTCAATAGAAATGCATCAACATAATTGCTTTTCTGCCTTTCCATATGGATTGTCCTGATCATTTATGCTTTTCTCCTCCTTTGCCTAACATCCACATTTGGTGGGGTTCCCTAGGGTGACACCGAAGGTTTACCTCCTATCATGCGCATCTCACAGTTGATTCATTATAGGACCGCCAACAATGGGGGCGTCCGCCTAAGCGCCGGCTTAAATTTTTGAATATACCTTACGATCAACTTAAAATAGTCACTCTTTGAGGAAAAAAAAAAAAAAAAACAGCATCTGAAGAGGTCTGTAAATCATGATTTCTTTACAACAAACAGTTCCAAAAGGTTTTCATATCATGTTTTCCTACGCTTTGAAATGTTTCTCAAGAGAGAACGAGTCTAGAGAGAGAGAAGAGGAGGAGGGGTGGTGGGGAGCAGTGGTGATGGTGGGGAGAGGGGGTGGGGAGTGGTGGCATGGTGACGGATGGTGGGGAGCAGTAGTGTGGCGGCGGAGGGTAGGGAGCGGTAGCTATTAGGATTTTTCAGATGGGTTCTAATCAGTTAAACCGATAAAAACGGATCTAGTTCATTTTTATTAATTTTTTTAATATTATATAATTTTACGACACCTTTCAACTTTCTGTTGGGCCACATCAGGTAAGCATTGTCCGCAGCAAAATGTACTGTCTGACGTGCTTTCCTCTTTATCCGCCCATCTGAGGCCCAGCTTACTCTATATCATTATTTATTTCTATCCACATACTTTGTGGGCGACTCTGGGTCTCATCCAATCCATTGGCAATGCTTTCCTCTTGTGAAGACTTTGGTTCCTTATTATTTTTGTTTCTTTGATTATCGTCGTCGTTTCATCGGCCGAAATAAACAACTCTCTTCCATAACCAACTGAAGATACACTGCTGTTGGTTGGTTGCTATATATCCCACTCCCACCATAATACTTGAATAAAAACAATATTGTACAAACATGGATGCAATCTCAACCCGAACCCAATGTCTCAAATCAACACCAGCCTCATCAATGTTTGCTCATTCATCCGAACAGTTCTCTCTTTCCCATTTCTCTCTCCTCAAGGTACGAATTTAAATCCAACCACTAATATATAAATATATATGTTTTTAACTCATTAGTCAATTATGGCATTTCTATATAATCTTTCACAACTATTTATGATATTTCCTGACTCAGAATTGTGATATTTCTTTCTCTAGAATCCCATTTCAGATTTCACTGCTTTTTCAGCAAAACATAACCCGTTTCTCAGAGGTCAATTTCATAGCAGGCACTTCCTTGGATTCAATTCGATTCGCGGTCGTGGACAACGGGCAGGTAACTACTGATGTGAAAGTTAAGAAATTGTTTATTCCATGTGATTTTTCAGCTCAAATAGAAAACTACTACGCATTTCAGCCATATTGATAGGATTCGTAGTGCTTTCTATGCTAATATCTTTTCGTCTGTTGGTTTTTTTTTTTTTTTTTTGCATTTTTTATCTGTTGGTTGCTGAGGATAACTTAGTACTGAAAATGGCAACTAGCTAGGTATTACTAGCAACTATTTTGGGTTGGGGTTTTTGCTCTTTTCCTTTGTCCTGTATTCATCGCAAAGCAAAAGACATGATCTGTTTGGTTGCTGTGAAAAAAGAAGAAAAGAAAAAGAAAAAGAAAAATGGTAATGAAAAGGTGCTCCAAATTCAATATCTTTGTCCCCTAAGGTTTAGGTCGGTGGGTTCCAAATTCAATAAGAAAACAAAGAAACAAATATTGTATTACATCTATTTTGTATAAACGAGGTCGGTTTTCATATTTGGAACCGACCCAAAATTCAATATCTTTGCCAAAGACCAATTGGTCCAGCGGCATCTTCCCAAAGGGAGGTCCAGGGATCGAGCCTCACTGGACGCGGTGTGTGCTTGTGTGGTTCTACTTACCTGATCAAAAAAAAAATTTCAATAATTTTATTTGAGTTTTATAAGCAACGAGATTAAGCCTTATTTGATAATGGTCGGTGTATTATTTTCTTTGCCTTTCTGATACTGTTGAAGGTATTCTGGTTGATAATGGTTGGGTGTATTATTTTCTTTGCTTTTCTGACACTGTTGAAGGTATTCTGGTTTCACCGAGCTGTGTCCTTCCATTAACTGAGGAGAATGTTGAGAAGGTGTTGGATGAAGTCAGGCCTGGACTAATGGCTGATGGAGGGAATGTAGCTCTACACGAGATTGACGGTCTTGCTGTGGTATTGAAGCTACAAGGAGCATGTGGGTCTTGTCCAAGTTCAACCATGACTCTAAAGATGGGAATTGAAACTCGGCTCCGAGATAAGATCCCCGAGATACAAGAAGTGGAGCAAATTCTCGACATGGAGACCGGGCTTGAGTTAAATGAGGAGAATGTCGAAAAGGTTAGACAAATCATGAAGTTTCTGTATTTGATGTATTCCACAAGTTAAATTCATCAGGAAGTAAATGCAGAATTAAATTCTGTCCTCTCCCACCACAACACTTAATAAATTGCAATGAGTTTAGAAGGGCAACTTTTGGCTTTCACTTGCACCATGAAAATTACTTAAAAGAAAAAAGAAAGATAGCCAAGAAGTTGATTGATCACCTCTGTTTTGTGGATAACATGTTGCATTGTAGTTTCTATTCAAAAAGAATCAATTCAATGCAGATCATCTGCAGAAATTTGCTTTGCCATGTCAACAAAGTTTCAAAAACATGTCATAACACTTTAGTTGAATGATAGGTTACTTAGATTATGCGTGAAACTTGATACAGTTAATGTAGTTCGATTAATGAGCTGCATGCTTCTGATTTTTATAATTTATATTGATATATACTAAAGTTTTTAGAAGCTGGGTATTACGTTTGTGAGTTGTGCGGTGCGGAAAGTTTGATCTTAGACAAAAGACCTAGAGGGGGTGAATAGGTCTAGCTTGCTCTTTTGAACGATTTTTAGATTATTTTAATTTTATTCAAATTAAAACTAAACCAATAACACAAAGCAGGAAAGTAAAGAAAGATAGAGATGACACCTGTTTTTTTTTACGTGAAAACCTCAAAAGGAAAAACCACAGAGACTAGCCTTCTTGAGCGAAACAATCTACTATCTCGAAGCAGTGATACACAAGCCATGTCTCAGTTTCAAACCCACTCCAGTATGCTAAGAACTCCACATCCAGTTGCTACAAATTTCAATCTTACTTCTCAATTCTTGGAGACGGGTTGCTGAAAGAACACAAATGCTCCGTGAACACTCTGTCCCCTTTGTAGTGACCGAGTCGCTTCCTTGCAATCACAAAGATGAATAAAAACCAAAATCATGTTGTTCTGACCGAAAAAAGATGATCCGTAGAAAAACTCTGTACTTCCAATCATATAGAGAACATCACCCTATGTCACTCTCGTGTATAAATGTGTGCTCTCTGTGGGGTCCACCCACGTGAAAGAAAAAAAAAGGAGGGTTGCGCTTTAGGTTTACTCTGCCGTGTAAAAAAAGCAATAGTATGAGTTTTGGTTTTCAAGGGTCTTGTGCAGCCGGCAAATAAAACTGTGATTTTGTGTGCTTCATGTGTGCAAAGCGAAAAGGTGGAATAGTTTGTGCTTTGTGCGGTGAACGGAGGGTTATCTTGGACAGCGATTTATCACGGTGAATGGTACAACGGCGTGGAGAGGGTGATTTCGTGGGTTTGCGAAGGTACAATTTTTACTATTGTTTCTGATTATTGGGTTGTTCCAACGGGTGTTTGGAAAGATTTTATTGTAGTAGAAATCAATATTATTGTTTTGGGTTGGGTTCTCTCCAATTGATGGTGATTTCTCAAGTTGGGGTAAAAGCTTGAGAGCAACGTTGTACTTGTTGATTTCATTAATGGAATTGTTGTCGGTTTGTTCCGTGGTTTTTTCCCTCTGTTGTTGGAGGGTTTTTTCACATTAAATTTGGTGTCCTTGTCTCTTTATTTTTCCCTATATTTGGTTATTTTCGTGTGTGGTTGAGATGGAGGTGATATCGGGTGCCGTGATAAAGTTGACAACAACCAATTATGTTGTCTGGAAGCAAAGAATGGAAGATATCCTTTACTGTAAGGACTTATATGACCCTAGTGGGGGTGACAGTGCCAAGCCTGCCAATAAAATTCATAAAGATCGGGAAAGGATGAACAAGAAAATAGTGGGGTTGGTTAGACAGTGGATTGATCACATTGTGTTTCATTATGTTGCTCAGGAGACTAATGCTTACAATCTCTCGAAGAAATTGGATTCGATGTACGAAGACTACCCAGAATAAAGTGTTTTTTAGTTTTTTATAAGATGGCTGGTGAACTTGAAGTTCAAATATTCTATTGGGGAGCACTTGAGTGACTTTCAGAGTTTAGTGAACCAGTTAACCACAATGAAGATGGTGTTTGATGATGAGTTGAAGGCACTGTTACTTCTGAGTTCTGATAGTTGGGAGACTTTGGTGGTATCGCTCAGCAACTCTACCCCAGATGGTAAAGTGACTCTAAATGTGGTGAAAGATTGTATGTTCAATGAAGAACTACGACAAAAGGATGTTGATAGATATCAAGCTCAGGCTCAAGCTCTTGTCAAAGAGGATAGGTACAGATGGTTTAGCAGAGGGCCTGAAAGTCGTAGCAAGAGTAGAGATTTAAGAGGCAATCTACACCCTAGAGATGAGAGAAAGTGTTTTCATTGTGGTAGGACTGGTCATATAAAAAAAATTAGTTGGAATTTGGAGAAACAACAGAAGGAAAAAAAATCAGAAGAGGGATAGATGATGCCACAAAGCCACAATATCAGATGAAGAGTCGATACTATTGTTGGGAGATGGAAAATGCAATCATACTACAAATCAGGATGTTGAGTGGGTTGTTGATACTGCAGCTTCTTAACACGCTACACCTATAAGGGAGTTGTTCATGTCCTACAAAGCAGGGACTTTGGGATAGTGAAGATGGGAACAACTGATAGTTCAAAGATTGTGGATATTGGATATGTGTGTATTCAAACTAATGTTGGTTGCATTGATGCTGAAAGATGTACGCCATGTTCTTGATTTGTGTCTTAATATAATTTATGGAGTTGCATTGGACCAGTTAGATTACCAAAGTTGTTTTGGCAATGGAAAGTGGAAACTCACCAAAGGTTGGTTGGTGGTGGCACGAGGAATGGCTTGTTGTATGGTGTATAAGACTCATGCAAAAGTGTTTCCAAATGGATTAGCTGCAATCAAGAAAAACTGTTCGTTGAATTCATGGCACAAACGGCAACCACTCACAAGTAAGAAAAGGGTGTGGATTCATGTTCCAGGTGTAGAAGGTGTTGATCAGGGGGAGCGGTTGCATCCTCCGGTGGAGATTGCAGAACTTGTCAGAAAGCATGGGCCACTTGTCAGATATTGTACTTCTAATTATGTTGTGTTTGCTAAAGAGGGGAGCGAACGACTTGTCAAAGCGTGAGCTCTCCATCAAGATGGTAGGTGTCACATGGGTCAAATTAAACCACAAATTTTTGTCGCTGTGATGGCACTAGGACAACCCTCGTCTTCCTCAACCTTAGTGTCAACCAACACACTTGATGTTTTGGACACACACCAAGTCACTCCCACACACACAAGAAGGTTATGTAGGAAGGAAAAGAACAAAACACACAGTATTTACAGAAGTCTTACGACTCCCAACCTTATATTATTATATGCACAAGAACAATACAAGGAATTTGGCCAAGGCGTGCAGTAAACGTACAAAGGCACACCGATGCCTAACCCTCCCAAAGTGTATAGCTCTCAACGTATTTTTCACTATAGAATTCGTCACTTCACTACAATGCCCATCAAGGATATTCATAAGCACTCACAAAACTGCCTATACAGGATACAGCCCACTAAGTTGGTGGATGACACGCCCATGCCACCTCGCCTTGGTGGTTGCTAGCATTATGCCATGTCTCCATCACCTTTAGCATCATGTGGAGAAGTGCTAGAACTGTTATGTGTTGGTAAGCCAAGAGGTTGCCAGTTACCACCTTGCAGAGTTGGTTGCTAGTCTTCCCCCACCTTCCCATAATATAGCTATATATATGGAAGGTGAGCACCAACACTTTAGCCCACTTGGATCTGTTGGAGCCTTCCATGCCTTGCCAAGTGTCATGGTAACTGCCGACACTAAGCTATGTCTCCCAATTCTCTGCAATATAGAAGAACAATCCTCAATGCTTGCAACTGCAATGTGTTGTCAGCCTTTAGAATGTGCCACCTGTCATGGGTGGTTGAAGCACACCCCCACATTCCCACCACGTATGCACATGTTGTGGAAGGTGGTGCCAACCAATCCTATATAAAAGGAACCACTTGCTGACTATGTCTTTGCATGCCACCTGTCCGCCAAGTGTCAACCAATGCCTTTGACCATGCCCAGCCCAAACCATGGTCCATGCTAGCCACATCTGATTTAGCCAACCTGAATAGGGCTCAACTCATGTCAAGCCAAGCCCTTGCCACATGTCCATGCCATTGTCCACATCTTGACCAAGTTCAAACCATGTCAATTAGTTTGCCACTGCCTTGATCTGTTGGTGCATCAAGCCTACACCATAAGCCAATCTATGCCCATCGTGCTATGCCCACGGGGACTTGCCAAGGCACATCCGAATGCCAACCTTCCCCAAGAGTTAGACATGCCTTGATCTGTTGGTGCATGGTCCGAGCTATGCCCACCAATTTATATTCGTGCCCACGATGCCATGTCCATGGGGGCTTGAGTCGCTACCAAGAGACACCATGTATATATCTAACCCACCACCTTGGCCAAAGGCAAGTTTGCCCACCCATGGGCCTATATGCACGTGGCATGCCTTCCACGTGCACGGCTTGGGGTGCACCAGCCTGTGCCACCTGCCCATGGGGTTTCCGCCGCCGAACTATCAAGTGCCACTACCTTTGGGGTGGTGCGCAACCATGCCAAAGGCATGTTTGGCGTACTCCCAATGCTTGCCTCGTGTTAGGCTTGCCAAGGCCTAGCCAAGTGGGCTTGGGTGACGGAGGGTGGAAGTGAGACTATCCATACTCCCTTATATATGCAAAACGAACATTGAGCATTCTGACAACAATAAACATCACCTATGTTTGAGGAGTCATAATTCACATTAATAAATATAGATAGTTCCAAAATTCACCAAACTTGAGGAATGAGCTTCATATGACTTTTAGATACTCCAGTATTTCTCCCAAGTCGAAATTTCCAATTTTGATTTTTACCATATTTACAAGGATGCCACTATTGCACGTTGTGGCATGCTAACAGCCCTCCACGGCCACGAAATGTTGTCAAGGGCCTAGCCATGGGCATGCCATGGCTTGGTGTGGGACAAAATGTTAAAGATCTAACAGTAGGAGTGTATGATGTTTCTTCCCCTCGTGGGTGGAAGGGGAGATTTGTGGGGTCCACCCACATGAAAGAAGAAAAAAAGAAAAAGAAATGAGGGGTGCACTTTAGGGTTTACTGTGCTATTTAACAAAAAGCAATTGTGTGAGTTTTGGTTTTCACTGTGCGGTGGCAAATAAAACTATGATATTGTGTGTGCTTCCTGTGTGCAAAACGAAAAGGTGGAATAGTTTGTGCTTTGTGCAGTGAACAACGGTGGGCTAAGAAGCACGGAAACAGATACGGGACACGGATACGACACGACACAGACACGGCGACACGGCAAATCCTAAAAAATTAGGACACAGACACGGCGGGGACACGGCAAATAATAAATATTTCTTTTTATATAATATTTGATGTCGTACTTTAAATAATTAAGAGTAATATTATTTTTCATCAACCTAACAAAGAAAAATTTCAAAAATCATAAATCACAAGTACACAATTGAATCTCCTCCACAACAACAATAATTATAAGAGAACGATGTCACAAAGTCATAAAACCAAATCAAAACGAGACATTAGAATAAAAACTAGTTTTATCATTTAAATATCCATCAATCTAGCTTACTCCAAATACAAATGCATCATCAGAAAGTCACATGTAAAAGATAACAGTTGTACAGTATGAGAAAGAAGAGTTAAAAAGAACAAAGATGAAGAGATGAGATGGGCTATAATTGAATTGTTAAAACAACCTTTCTAGAACTTGTGTTTTGCTAGAAAAAAGAAAGAAAGAGGCTAAAAAAGGAGAAAAAAAGCAAAAACAATTAGGGTTTTGTTAGAAAAATAATTAGGATTAGTGAAAAATAAAGTAAGAATCCATGGAAGAGAGTAGATTCATGAAAACAAGAGGAAAAAGAGAAAGAAAAAAAAATTGGCGTGTCCAACATGTGTCCGCGCCGTGTCCAAAAATTCATGCTGTGTCGGACGCGTGTCAACGCCGTGTCCGAGCTGTGTCTGAAAATTAAAAAAAATTAGACCTTTTTTGGCGTGTCTGACACGTGTCGGAGTGTCTCCGACACGGATTCTTTGCCTTTTTAGGCGTGTCCGTGCTTCCTAGACTGTGGGTTATCTTGGATAGTGATTTCTCACAATGAACAGTAAAATAGCGTGGAGAGGGTGATTTCGTAGGTTTGCGAAGGTAGAATTTTTACTATTGTTTATGATAATCAGGTCGTTCCAACGGGTGTTTGGAAAGATTTTATTGCAATAGAAGTCGATATTATTGTTTTGGGTTGGGTTCTCTCTAGTTGATGGTGATTTCTCAAGTTGGGGTAAAAACTTGAGAGTAACGTTGTACTAGTTGATTTTATTAGTGGAATTGTTGTCGGTTTTTTCCCTCTATTCTTGGAGGGTTTTTCCACATTAAATTTGGTGTCCTTGTCTCTTTATTTTTCCTATATTTGGTTTATTTGTCGATTGGCTTGGTGGTTTAATTCTTGGATTTATTTTTGTTTCCATCAATCACACTCGAATTGGGGTTGTTTCCCAACACTCTCAAATAAAGAAAAACAATTCAAAAAATCAAGGGTGATTTTCTATCAAAAACTCTCTCAAAAGCTCTAATAATAAAGAATAAACTGTGTATCTCTAGCCTTTTTTTAGCTAGGGAAAAGATGATGATGTGAAAAACTGTCGCGAACCAAGCACAATCACGAAACACGACACAAAACGAAACAAGCACAACACACAGAACACAAGAATTTACGTGGTTCGGTGATGTGCCTACGTTCACGACGAAGATCCGGCGATCCGGCAAAAGTTCACTATGCGAAAATCAGGAGATTACAAGTTTCAACCCCGAACCCTAACTCTCTCTCTCTCACTCTCTTTCTGCGTTTTTCAGTATTTTCTCTCGTGCTCACTCCAAACTCTTATATGCCCTTATATATCGGGCTACAAGAGAGTCCTAATCTGGGTCCAAAACCCACAAGCAAAAGCCGAGACAAAATTCGGGCCACAACATAACAGATGTTTATAGGTAAGGGTGTCCAAGAATTAGTAGGAAAAGGTGTTTTAAAATCTCATTAGGCGTCTTTAAAAGTTTGTTGGAAAAGGGAATCAAAATTTAATCCTAAAACTGTCGAGACATTTCCAACTGTTAGACTCTATAGAGGCACAAGTACCACGACAACTCCAATCGATTAGGGAATTTCCAACCAGTTTAACTTCGCAAAAATTTAAAAATCAATTTTAGAAACCATTTTTCAAAGTCCTAGCCCAACCAAACTTGGTGTGCATAGTCTCCTCACAATCATATCTGTTCTAATTGATATTGTCATCGAATCAATGATATCCAAGCACTTGTTGTTGAGCTCGGACAATCAAGGCACAAATTATAAATAGAATTACAACTTGATCAATCCAGGCTTTGACACCAAAATTTGTCAATTTAAACTATATTTCTCATAATCTCCCCATTTGGCAATTTTGTGACAAGCACCTGGACAAATGTAACCTAACCCCGCAGAAAAAATTAAATGACATTTAGTCAAAAATAAAAATAAAAATAGTTGAACACATCTGAAGCTTTACACAATGCTCATCTCAAGAATATCAACCTGTAATATGCACATGACTTAAACAACACACCTTGTAAAAAGCTTAATAAATGAAAAATAAAAACATGCCTAAAGCATAAAAATAACATATGTTCTACCTTAAATAAACATCACATATCACTCTCCCGCTTTGTTTGAAATTGACAAAGTCAGCATAGAAAACAATGATCATTAAAGTTTAAGACAAGAGAGAACAATGAGTAGACAATAAACATAAACATGAAGTCCATTCATTGGATATATCGTTGAGGTACATAGAGATGGACTAAAAGAGCAAAATAATAATAATAATAATAAGAATCACATCCAAACAACCTAAACCGAAACATAGTGTTACTACAGACAGCCACAAACCAAGTACAATCACGAAACACGACAGAAAATGAAACAAGCACCACACAAAACACAATTATTAACGTGGTTCAGCAATGCGCCTACGTCCATGACAAAGACCCGGTGAAATTTTTCACTATGTGAAAATCAGAAGATTACAAGTTTCAACCCCAAACCCTAGCTCTCGCTCTCTCACTCTCTTTCTGCGTTTTCAGTATTCTCTCTTTTTTCCACTCTAAACCCTAGATGCTCTTATATACCGGGCTACAAGAGAGTCCTAAACAGGGTCTAAAACCCGCAAGCGAAAAAGTGGTTATAAAACAAAGCCCATTTTTTGCGTCAAAACCAGGTCACAACGCGACCCGGGCCGAGACAATTCGGGCCACAACATAACACATAGGAACCACATGAAACCTAAACACAAGCAACCAAGTCCTCATTATCGTCAGAAGGAGGCTATCGAGCTTCCATCCTGTTCAATTGGATGAAAAGCCTCTCAAATTGTCCTTGGACCTAGTTCCTAAACTGATTGAATTGCCCAAGTGGTACTGGAGCATTCAAATCATCCGGTTGTTGTGCAACTTGCTCATTAAGTTGCTCCTCAAGAGCAGTCAGGCAAAGACATGTGCACCCCTTCTCCTTAGTGGTGGTAGATATCCGGACATTGCGGATATCAATCTCTCCCAACTAGGTTGATCATGTGGTATAGTCCAGAACATGACATCCAAAATTTGTTAAAATCTTCACCAAAATAGGAAATGGAAGGGCGGAAGGTGAGCGTGCATGCCTAATGGACTTGATAATTGTCTTGACAATAGTGACAGGAACATTGATTGGATCACCTCGAACAGTATGATGAAGTACTTCGGCATGGCCTCAGAGTAAAGAACTCTTACAATCACGTGGGTCAAGGAGGAAATATACTACTAAATTGAGTGTAGGTAGACACATTGTCCGTAACATGAGCAAATGATACATTATCTAGACGCATAGGTGCGTTGGGCTCACATAGCACTCGAGTCATGTCATCCATGCTCATGCTGTCGGAATCATTACTAGAGTAGGGCAAGATGACACCACCTTCAATTTATGCAATTCCTAGAAATTGGACTATAACATCCGGTGTCACCTTTGTTGATAATCATCTACTCTAAAAGCTTAAGCAATTAGAGAGGGTGCAACTTTAATATTTAAATCCTCCAACACGCCCCTTCACGTGCGACCTTCTTTTTGGTCCAACACGTGCCCATTTTAATTATCAAGGTGACGGTGAGGTTTGAACGCAGGACTAAGCAGAAACCTGCTCTGATACCATGTTGACAACCATCTACTCTAAAAGCTTAAACTATTGGAGGGGGTGCAACTTTAATATTTAAATCCTTCAACAACCTTTGCATCAATACGAGAGACTTTGATAGCAAAAAAGAGAGGCTCAAAGGTGAAATTTTAGTTATTCCCACAAAAATATCTCACCATATCCCGAACACAATCATCTCCAATGGCATATAAAGACTTCCATGCAAAAGTATGAAATAAGTGATAAACGTGAATTGCCATTCAACCCAAAGGTTGTCGAGATTAACCTTTCGCCTATTCTCACAGCCTGACAACTCATGGTATTTTGGAAGATCACCCAATTTCTATCATTTTCGAAATGATCTCTCCCAAAAGCAATGACACCACCTTTGGCGGCAGAAGTAAACTTAATAAATAGAGCCGAATCATGAGCAATAGAGCAAAAACCAAGGGAAGTAACCACCATAGAGAACTTCTCAAACCAGGCTCGAGGGGCCTGTTTGAGACCATATAAGGCCTTCTTGAGCCTGCAAACTTCTCTAGGATTATGAGAGACACCAGGAGGAGGTACCATGTAAACTTCCTATTGAAGATCTCCATTCAAAAAAGCATTTTTAACATCCATTTGAGAAATATGCCACTAACGGACAGAGGTCAATGCAATGAGGTTATGAGAGCACGAACAATGGTCATCTTAGCAACTAGAGCAAAAGTCTCCTCATAATCCAAACCATACTGCTGGGCAAAACCCTTGGCAACCAACCTGGCTTTATTCCGCTCAGCAGAGTCATTTGATTTAGTTTTAATTTTATAAACCCAACAAGAACCAATTGTGCTCTTACCAGGCGAGAGCGACACTAAGTCCCAAGTATTCATTCGACACAAAGCAGAAAGTTCCTCAACCATAGCTTGATGCCAAAGGGGATCAAGAACTGCCTCTATATAGGAGGTAGGCTCACAAAGAGTGTGAATAGATGCTAAAAAGGAAGTAAATGAATTAGAATAACAAGAATAAGCAAAATATGGAAATTGAGTGGACTTACGAGTACGCTTGGGGAGGTGAGAAGGAGGAGGATCCACAATTACAGGAGGAACTTTGGTGGTCGTAGGAGGGGATAAAGCATCATCATCTAAAGAGAGTGGAGCATTAGAAACGTCACAGGCTACACCATCAATAGCTGCTCGAGTCTTGCGAGAGAAGTGATAAGGAAAAGACTGAATAGGAAGAGGAGAATGGGTGGTAGGAGGTGGTGCATCGTCTAGATGAAATAGTAGATGGTAGAATTTCACTTGCATCAACGGAGAAGGGGTCAATGCGGATAAAGGCTGACTTGGGTCGGGGTCAAAGCAGGTGTACTGCAGGGATGGGTTGGGTTCGTATCTCCTGCCCTACGTGGAGGGGGAGAGCCGAGTGTCTCTAACCCTGACGTTGAGGGAAAGTGTTAGCATAGTCCCACATCACCTGGGTACCTTTGGAATGTGCAATGTATATACATATGAGCACCCTCTCCTTGTAAGTCGATTTTCAATGATGAGTTCTACCCATGGATTTACCATGGTATCTGAGCAATTAATTAGTGTAAGATTGAATAGCAATAATTACTCGTATTGGAGTTATGTAATGAGGAATTTTTTGAAAGGGAAAAAAATGTGGCATTATGTCAGCAATGTGGTGAGCAAACCCACAGATCCTAAAGCTGAAGAATATGCAAATCTGTTGGATAGTTAGGAAGCAAACAAATCGAAAATTGTTACTTGGATTAATAATTCTGTTGAGCACTGCATTGATACGCAATTGGCAAAATATGATACAACAAAACAAGTCTGGGATCACTTGGCAAGATTGTATACACAATCCAACTTTGCCGAGCAGTATCAGTTGGAAGCCAATATCCAAGCAGTGCAGCAAAAGGATACGAGTATTTAGGAGTTTTACTCCATCATGTCTGATCTTTGGGACCAATTGGCTCTCATGGAGTCAGCATCTCTCCAGTGCCATGTTGACTACCTTGCTCGTAGAGAGGAACGTCTTGGTGGCCCTACATGATGATTTTGAGGGACTTTGGAGAAATATTTTGCATCGTAGTCCCGATCCCCTTGTTGATGCAGTTGTAAGTGAACTTTTGGCTAAAGAGACACGACTCAAGACTCAGGCAGGAAAGGGCCCTCTCCCAGTGCCTAGTCAATCTGTTTTGGCTATCCCTACTAAGCCATCTTTGAACAATCAGACGAGGCTCTCTTCAAAGGTTGGTTTCGATGAATGTAGTTTTTGTAAGCAGAAAAGTCATTGGAAGGCCCAATGTCCTAAATTGTTTAATAAAGCATAACCACCACAACAGCAATGGTGACGGCCCCCAACTCAACAGCAGTGGAGGCAGCCCCCACCTCAACCGCAGTGGCGTTCGGGAGGGCAGTCCCAACAGTGAGTTTATAGGCCTCCACAACCCACCACTACAACATTTGTACCTGAAGTTGCATCTTCTTTGGATCCCAACATGGCTGCTCTTGCAGAACAGTTTCAACAGTTCCTTGCCACACAACCACAGTCACATGCCATGTCCACTCCATCTTCAATAGGTCTATCATCCCCTAACCCTTCAGGTATGTCTACACCTTTGTGGATTTTAGACTCTGGCACCTCTCATCATATGTCACCCGATTCATCATCCTTTAAATCTATATGTCACTCTACTCCACCTACATCTGTCATGACTGCTGATGGCACCCCCATGCCCTTAGCAGGAGTTGGTTCTATTCGTACACCTCATTTATCATTTTCTAATGTCTATTGCATTCCCAAACTTGCAATGAATCTCATTCATCATCCTTTAAATATATATGTCACTCTACTCCACCTACATCTGTCATGACTGCTGATGGCAACCCCATGCCCTTGGCAGGAGTTGGTTCTATTCGTACACCTCATTTATCATTTTCTAATGTCTATTGTATTCCCAAACTTGCAATGAATCTCATTTCAGTGGGTTAATTATGTGATTCTGGTTATTCTGTTCACTTTTCTTCCACTTCTTATCATGTGCAGGACCCTCAATCCCAGAAGCTGATTGGGACAGGCCGTAGGCAAGGGAGCTTATATGTTTTGGACGAGTTACGAGTTCCAGATGTAGATGCTTCGGGTGTTAATTTGTCTTCCTTTTGTTTAGATTCCTCTTCTTCTAGTTTTTACTTGTGGCATTCTAGACTTGGGTATGTTTCGGCCCCTCGTTTAAAATATTTGGTTTCTAGAGGATCTTTGGGTAAGTTGTAATCTCATGATATTTCTGATTGTAGTGGTTGTAAACTGGCTAAATTCTCTGCCCTACCCTTTAATCGAAGTGTTTCTTATTCTAATGCACCATTTGATTTGATTCATTCTGATATGTGGGGCTCTAGCTTTGTCACAACAAAAGGGAGGTCGAGATATTATGTTTCTTTCATTGATGATTACATATACTGCTTTTCGGTCACTTGTTAGAACTCAACATTCTGCAGTTATCAAGTGTTTTCGTTGTGATTTGGGTGGGGAGTATACTTCTACAGCCTTTTCAAAGTTGCTTCGCTCTGATGATACTGTGCAACAATCCTCTTGTACTGACACTCCTCAACAGAATGGGATTGTTGAAAGGAAGCATCAACACATTATTGAGACAACTCGCTCTCTTCTCTTGTCCGCTAGTGTCCCTAGTGAATTTTGAGGAGAAGCTATTCTCACAGCTGTTCACTTGATTAATAAAATTCCCACATCTCACACTTCAAGTCTCTCCCCTTATGAAAAGTTGTATGGTCATGCTCCCGACTACTCATTTTTACGGGTTTTTGATTGCACATGTTTTGTTCGTCGTCTCAGTATTCAGCATAATAAGTTATCATCACGCTCTACCATTTGTGTCTTTCTTGGTTATGGTGAAGGTCAAAAGGGTTATCGTTGTTTTGATCCTGTTGCTCATAAATTATAGGTCTCCCGTCATGTTTTATTCCTTGAGCATATTCCTTTCTTTTCTGTTCCTGCCAGCTCTCATAACATGATCAAGTACATTGAGATTGATTGTCATACCACTCGGCATCATCTCCAGCGTGGGACGATTACTTTCCCTTTTGTCTCCTCTTCCATGCAGATCTCTTTACGAAGTCTCAAACAGTTCAGCGCTTTCATTTTTTTGTTGGCAAACTTTCGATACTTCTTGCTGCCGCATCGTGAGTTTGAGGGGGGAGATTAGATATTAGATTGTTATTTTCATTGTATTTTTAGCTATGAGGGTAGAATAGTCTTTTCACACTTTCTTGTTTCGCTATATAAACCCCTTTATGTGTATTCTCCTATTATCTTTACTAATAGAAACCCTAGCCCCCTTTTTATCTCTTCTTCTCTCTCTTTACAATTGTGACACTCTATATATATAGGCATATGCATGGAGGGAATGCTGAAGAATTTTAAAATTTGAACTCATAACATGTAACTAATGCACATAAATGGAGCCTAGAAAAGTGGGAACTGGTTGGGGTTTACAAAGATTTAAATTTCAAACTCTAGAACTGGTTTGAGGGAGTAAAATGGTCAGAAGTTTCAAACATTTTGAAAGTCCAACTGGTTGAAAATTTTCCAACTGGTTGGACTGCTCTCGACTTTTCTTACTACCAAGTGCAACCGGTTGGTAACCTACTCCCCTTGAAACTTTTCCCCAACATGCACTAAAATTTTCAATGCAGTCCAAATAAATTTATAAAAACACCCCTGAAATTCTAAAAAATCCTAGAAAAATAAACAAGGAAAATATGTTTGGGATTTTTTGTTTTTCAATTTTTTATCTATTTTTGAATAAAAATAAACACTGATAATGTTCCAATCAAATTTTCAAAGACTAATAATGATTTTTTTAAAAAAATAAAAAAATAAAACCTTTTATGAACACAAATTTTAAAACTCACAAATCAAGCAACAAAATTCATCCTCAATTTCATAATCAGAAGACGAATCCCAATTCACAATATTTATGAAAAATAAGAAATTCATCTAATAAGTCCATGTGTGTGCAATCCAACCTCATCAATAATTAATCAAATTCCTTTTGATCATTTGGCTAAAACACATTGGATAAGTGGTATCAAGAGCAACACAAGGACAATAAAAAATAATGATTTTTTTTTTCAATTCAAAGTAAGGTGGCTTCCACTCTATTGGGCAGCTAGCTATTTCCTAAGACAACTTAATTTATTTTAGATAAACTTTGATACCCAATTATCTTGGTAGTTTCGAACACATTCCATAGGTAGCCCTTTGCTTACATTAGATTTTCAGCAGTATACTCATTTTTCCTTTTGTTTTTTTTTATATATCTTTTTCTGCTGAAATATATACACACAAGAATCTTTTCAGTTATTTAAAATAATCATTTAGCTACTCATACAATGTAATCTAGTCAATTGCACATTGGTTTCTAATCAATTTTCTCATAGTTAGACTAGTGTACAAAAGTATGGACTTAAAAGATTCATTGCTAAAGATAAATAAATAAAGCAAATTAGTCGTCAATGTTTAGATCATAATTTCAAGAATTTTGTCCATTGATTAATTACATGTCCCAATTTGTATCCACAAAAATATAATGAATTTAAAAGAAGTAAAGACTCATATTAGATCAAAGAAAAACATAATTTTTACATTCTCATCAAAATCTAAAAATAAACAAACCTAAACCTACACTATGAGATACGGTCCAATGGAATATAGATAAAGAATCTAAACCCAATCCATGATCATAGAGACCCTCGTGGTCTCAGTTAGTAGGGTTTGCACTCACAAACCTATTGAGAGGGAATCTCATAGCATCAATAGGCACAAAGTTTACCTTTGTTCTGGTGGCTTTGGGTCTAAACTCCCAAGTCCCAAGTCAAGGTTTCTAATGGGTTGGTAAATTTGTTTTGTTGGAAACAGGAATCAAAATTTGATCCAAAAACATAGTATCCTAAAGCTGTTAGGAGGTTTCCAATGGATTGGTAAATTCCCAACTTGTTGGACTTTACAGAAGCACAAGTATCAAGGCATCTCCAACCTGTTGGGGAATTTCCAACCGGTCGAACTCTGCACGAATGGGATCCCGAGAGCAGTTGAACCAGTTGCAAATTTTTTAACCGGTTGGACTCAGCAAGTCTCATATACCGACACCTGTTGAACCAGTTGGAAATTTCCCAATTGGTTGGACTTCCTGAAAATTCAAAATTCAATTTTAAAAATCATTTTCAGAGTCCTAGCCCAACCAAACTTGGTGTGCATAGTGTCCTCACAATCATACCTGTTCTAATTGATGTTCTCATTGAATCAAGGATATCGATGCACTTGTTGTTCAACTTGGACGATCAAAACACAAATTATAAATAAAAATTACAACTCAATCAATCTAGGTTTTGACACTGAAATTTGCCAACTTAAACTATATTTCTCGCAACATTAACTCAGTGCGGCAAAAGCAACATTTCTTGACTCTATAGACTTTAACGAAGGCTGTTTGTTAAGAACCCTAGTCCTCATTTTGAGGAAAAAGTAAGAAAAGGAAAGTAAACATTATGCAGCAGGTTGGAACAAACATTATGAAACCCTAGAAACCTAGAATTTGGAATATAACAAAATGTTGTACCTATACATTTCTGCACTTGTTACTATCACAGATTCGCAAGTGTGTTCCACTGCAGCAGAAAAGCTCATGCATTGAAACAGACACTAGAGGCCTATTTTGGTTCGGTTTTTCAGAATAGTTTTTAAGAACTCTGAAATTAGGAACTATTTACCAAAGATTGCAAAAATTTGTTTTCTGAAATTTGGAAATTTTCTGACTCAGTGTTTAGGGAACAATTAAAATTGTCAACCAAATTAATTCTGAAAACTGTTTTTTGTTTCTTTTCTTATCTGAATATAGAAAACTATTCTAAAAAAAGTAAACCAACAAGGCCCTAGATCTTCATTACTCCAGTAACCCTCCTATGTCTTATATATATATATTGTTTGTTTGTTCTTCTTCTTTTCTTTAACACTATTATTTATCTCAATTTAAATGTTTTGTCTTGTAACTGTTTTTTCATATGTTTACAATGGAGATATGCCTGTAATTTCCAGTAACTAAAACATCCCAGCAAGAACTTTACACTTCCAAAATAGACTGCTACTGACCATAATGACAAGGAAAGTTACTTTGTTATTAAGCCCTCTTTGTTGCATATCTTTCAGGTTCTTTCTGAAATAAGACCGTATCTTGCTGGCACAGGCGGTGGAGTACTTGAGCTTGTTCAGATTAATGAGCATGTTGTAGAAGTCAGAATCAGTGGGCCTGCAGCCAGGGTTATGACAGTTCGTGTCGCTCTTACACAGAAGTTGAGAGAAAAAATACCTACCATTGTAGCTGTCCAGCTCCTAGATTAATGGAAACCTCAAAAAAGCAATATTTATGGTGAAGTGATGAATAGAAAAAAAATTGCTAGTTTTTTGCTTCAGAGAAGAATTATATTCAAGCTTTTTGATTTTCACCTGCGAAAGGTTAAATTCCTTTTGAGGATTAGAGCTGTGCTTTCCATTCATCTGCAACAATGTAGATTAGGTTCATCAATTCTGAAATATTAGGAAAACAATTCATACCCTTGATGCAACTCCGCCTTCTATCTTCATCGATCCCACCCATGTCATGATGGTAATCTTCCTGCTGGTGAATGACAGCAATTTCTGCATTAAGTGATTTTAAATATTCTTAGTGGCACCTGATGCTTGGATTGGCTAAAAAGAAAGACATCCGTTTGGAGTTAAGACATTCTTCTGGAGTTCCTGCTCTTTTTTTCTGCTGGGAATGCCTGGAGTAGTGTATTAGAGAGAGGTCTGACTATTATATAAAACTAAACAAAAAGCTCTTTCAGGTTTTATTTTTGCGAAGTTGAAGTTTTTAATTCACTATTGGTTCCCTTTTAAGAAAACTTATTAGCTTGGTTGGCTTCTGAAAATCCGAATAGAGATGCATATTTACTTGACAGTTACAGAGCTCTTAGTGCATGAAGTTCCTTTTCTTTGCTGCATTACCACAGCCTGGTTATGTTAATGTTCTTACATTGAGTAGGTGACCTGAAAATTTAGATCATTTTACAGGCAAGCGCTCAGAGTCTCAGACTTTTGTTTCTAATAGAATTTGTACTGTTGATTGTTCTATGTGCGCCTTTGACCAGGATTTCATTTTCATTCGCTCCAGTGGTTGGTCACTGACTCACTGCAATCTTATAACTCAGAAATTAAGCACAGAAAATTCAAACTAGAGGAAATAAATTTTGAGTTTGTCCTCAAATTCCAGTTTATCTTCTAAATATTAAAAATTCACAAAGCCCCAAGATACTAAACAAATATATTGGTTTCAGTTCTTTATAACTCCTCGACTTCAAACTCAATTTCATATAAACGGAATTATATAATCAAACTGTAGATTATATACTCTCCAATCAGCACAGAAGTTTAAAGATTCTTCCATAGCCTGAACACATTCATTTGTCACTTCATCGTGTCTTTTGGCACTCCAATAATTCTTGCTATTGGGCTAGTAGAAACATTTCCAAGTACTGAATTCCTCTTTTAGCTCATTCAAATGGAAACGACTAATAACAGTTTTCATAGTCCTTCAGCTCAACTGTTCATACATTTAAACATGTTTATACGGTAAAACTTCTATAAATTAATAACGTTGGGACCACATAAATTCTATTAATTAAATGAGATATTAATTTATCGATAAATTAATAATTTAACAAGATAATATATATATATATATATATATATATATATATATATATATATTTCTTTCAAAACAAGAGTTTATTATTATTATTAACCTTGTTAAATTTATCTCATCAATAAAAGATAAGCAACACTAAATTCATATTTTAAGAGAACATCATAATCAATCCTACATACCAAATTATTAATTTATGTAATAAGTTGGACTTATAGAAACTTATAAGGGAATTTTTGAAATGTATCTTATCAATTTAACTAAATTAATAATTTAGTACCTTAGTCCAAGTTTGAACTGACGTAATTTATTATTTAAAAGAGATTATTAATTTATAAAAGTTTTACTTTACTATAATAGATGTAGTTTAGTGCAGTCTGTAGAATACTAGATTATATTATAGGTAAATTGCAGTGACCTCCACTACTGAGCTTAAGCAAAATTACAGACCTTTTCCTATATTTCCAAAAATTACATTGATGGTGTTAGCGATTGGTCTGATTTTATTAAAATACCCTCTATATTATCCCATTTCAAAGATGGAAATTACAAGGGCTTATTGCATTTACTCAAGCCACAGCCGTTCTCCAAACGTTCCAGCTAAGGTGTTCATAGTTGAATCTCCCTAAACCCTAAAAATCCTAAACGGAGGAAATTAAAGAGCTTGGTGCACTGACTTGATCTACATCCACTCCTTCAACCATAAGTATCAGTATCATCCTCAAAAAACAATTGATGGGTAAATATTAAAGGATCTAAACCTGTAAATAACTTGCCGTGGTGTTTATTGAATGTCACTGAAGGACTTTTGGAATATCTTCTGGCTTAAAAATATTAGAAAGGATTTCAAAACTTCTTACAGGCTGTAGCGGTACCTACTTATATCAGACAGCTTTAACAGGCCTTTCCATAAAAGAGAAATTTGCATAGAAATTCACTCATAACAGATATTTGTTCATCATCCTATAGAATTGCTGCCAGCTGAGCCATGAGCGACTGGTACAAGGTTGGTCTCATCTTTAGCGTAACTACATGTTTTCAACATATAATATTACGATGATATTTTAAAATAGAATTCTAAGGAGCTTAAGATAATTAGTAGCCTTGTGAACAAAACTATTTCATATGATACATGAATAAAAAAGTTTCGTTGGTACTAGTAATCATCTTCTTCTCTTGATCCGAGGAATCTTCTAATGACAGCGGCAACTGCACCAAAAAATAAGAACAGAGCAAAGATTTCAAATCCACCTCCAATGCCAATAGCAATGCTAGGACCTGGTGCAAAGAACGAAAATGGTGACCAACCCCATCCTCCATAGAATGGTACACCAAAGCCATAACCATACCCACCTACTAGAGGTGGGGCCACTGGTGGATTGATATATACATTGGTCCTGCCCAAACAATTAAATTTATTATAAGAAAATGCGGAACAAGTAGATACTTATACTTAAAATATCATATAAATAGAAATATATATCCTGCTTTGGTGGCAAGTGACCAATTAATTTACATACACTAGAACCTATGGTGTTCAAAAAAAATATACTTTTATTTTCTTGGGAGATCCATGAGATTTATTTATTTTATTTTTTTACCAACAAGTAGAAAATTATATTATCATTTTGTATTATGTGACAATTTTTCACAGGGACAAGTTGTGGAATTCAAACAGACTTCTTACAATTCCACCTGAGAAAACCTATTGTGGATGCATAGAACCTATCCTTGACATTCTAAAGAAATTGAAGATATAACATGAACTGAAAGAAACGAAATAATACTTCAGTTTTCAGTGTTGAAAACATAATGCAGGTTACATTCTGTTTATATTACTTCAACCGAGTCAAAAATCCCATTTTTAATGTACAATAGGGAAATAAGATGAGGAGTAAACAAAAAAAAAACTTTTATATCCTGACATGTCACCTCTATTACCATAGAGAGAGCAAATGAAAAAAATTCAAAAGATATAACTTCACGGTGTGGCTGGGGAAAAATCTCTTAGGGCCACTGAAAAATGAGACTGAGAAACGTCATTTAGATTAGACATTGCAAGATGAAAAGCTTTGCCAACATTCAGCTGAAATGGAGCCATTCCAAAGCCAACGTCCATAAAAATGGTTGTGCTAGGGCATATGATCCACAAATCAGAATGTTATCTTATTCATCATTCTTTACCAAATGAAATTATTCCGACCTTGCCCCGTGAACACCTTTTCCCAATCCCCCTAAACAGGCACTCATAAATATCATGCAAAATATTCTCCTCTTTTCATGCTCATGTTAAGTAAATGAATATGTGTTGCTGCTAAGACTGTTAGGATTTTAGTCTTGTGTTGACAAATTTCATAGAACAAAACTCACTCAATGTAATGTAATTTTCATTTTACTTTTAGTGAGTGAATTGAGTGAAATCAAAATAAGTGTTTCGATGTGTCATGAGTGTGAAGACTACACTTGATGAAAGGTTAAAGGTGTCATCTTCTCAAGTCTGAGGTTACTAATATATCATCTATCACCAGTTAGATTCATGCATACATTCTATATATGCTATGTTTACATAAGTAATAGTTTGTGCATCATGAAAAAGTTTTCTTAAAATGCATTCATGCTTAGTTGTTAAGTCACGAAATTTCTTAAACATAGACATCACTTGTGGATTAAGAAAAACATTTTTCTAGAACCTTCTTGCATTGACAGACTCATCAATCAAAGTTGGTTCAAGGTTCGATCGATCAAAGCTTGGGGAAGCTTTGATCGTGACAAATCCAGAGAGGCTCAATCGAAGATACCATAGGGATCGATCAATCAAAGCAAGGGGACATACCGATTGAAGGTGATATAAGACTCAGGATTAGTTTTCTAAATTGAGTTTTCTTAACTTAAAAGTCTGTAGACTTGGGGAACAAGTCAGAACTCTATATATACTAGTGCTAACATAAACCCTAATGTAATGGAGAGTGCCACATTCCCCGAGAGTGCTTAGATTTATCTTATGCCTTCATACTCTCTTGTATATTCATTCATAGGGGTGAGTGAGAGTATTTAATTTGTTTCTTTGTCCATAGGATTTCTGTGTGAGAGATTATCTTGCAAGACTAGAGGGCAATTAGTTAGGTTGCATACCTACATATTGAAGAAGAAGAATTTCTTTCTTATTTCCTATTCATAGAAAATACAACAATATATATACTTCTATACAACTAAATAAGGAAACTAATTATAAAACAAGTAACCCTAGGAATTAGTGGGTCAACTACCTAGAATAAATAAACTACGGAAAATTGGGGACCAAATTTGGGAACTGCCTAATTTACAGAAAATTCCTAATTTACAGAAAATCTCACTTAATTGTGAGATTAGTTAACTTTCCTTATTAAGAGGGAATCTCCTGATTTTTCTCCAATCAGCCCAAATTCTTCAACACTCCCCCTCAAGCTAGTGAATAAATGTTCTCCATTCCCAGCTTGCTCGTGATTGTTTGAAATGAATGCCTTGCAAGACCCTTGGTAAGTATATCATCAAGTTGACTTTCTGTTGACTTTCTGTTGAGACAGGGTGTACAAATGAGGCCACTATCCAGCTTTTCTTTGATAAAATGTCTGTCCACTTCTACATGCTTGGTCCGGTTATGCTGAACTAGATTGTGGGCTATGTTAATTGCTGATTTATTGTCACAATATAACTTCATTGTTCCTTCCCACTTGATTCCAAGATCTGAGTATAATCTTTAACCAGAGCAACACACAAATCCCATGTGCCATAGCTCGAAATTCGTCTTCTGTGCTAGATCTAGCCACCACAGATTGTTTCTTACTCCTCCAAGTAACCAGATTTTCTCCCAAAAAAATACAATAACCTGAAGTTGACTTACGATCAATAACTGACCCTGCCCAGTTGGCATCAGTGTATGCTTCTAACTCCAGTTTTTCATTCTTTCAGAATAAGGTGCCTTTTCCGAGAGTTGACTTCAGATAGCGGAGAATCCTATAGACAGCTGCCAAATGTATCTCTTTTGGTGAGTGCATCAATTGACTTGTTGCACTTACTGCATAGGCTATATCTGGCCTTGTGTGTGATAGATAGATCAGTTTTCCCACTAACCTTTAATACACGCCTCGGTCAACTACAACATCTTCCTTTACTTCTCCTAACTTGTGATTCTGCTCAATAGGAATATCAGCTGGCTTACATCCTAACATTCCAATTTCATTGAGTAGATCAAATGTACTTCTGTTGTGAGACAAAGATTCCATTTTTTGAGTGAGCCACTTTAATTCCAAGGAAGTACTTAAGCTTTCCAAGATCCTTTATTTCAAATTCTTTTGCAAGATGCTTTTTAGTAGACTTATCTCTTCTAGGTCATTTTCAGTTACAATTATATCAACATAGACAATTAACACTGTCACTTTCCCTGAAGTTGAGAACTTGATAAAAAGAGTGTGATCTCCTTGACTCTGTTGATATTTCATCCCCACCATAGTTTTTCTAAATCTTCTAAACCACGCCCTAGGAGATTGTTTAAGGCCATATGGTACTTTTCGGAGCTTGCACACTTCACTGTTACTAGCATTCCCCTCCAGACCAGGTGGCATCTTCATGTATACCTCCTCCATTAAGTCACTATGTAAGAAGGCATTCTTTACATCAAATTGCTACAAAGGCCAATCAAAATTAGTAGCCAAAGATAGTAAAACACAGATAGTGTTCATTTTTGCCATAGGAGCAACCGTTTCCTGATAATCTATCCTATAAGTTTGAGGGTAGCCCTTTGCCACTAGTCTAGCCTTACATCTCTCCAAAGTACCGTAAATATTATATTTTACTGTAAACACCCATTTACACCCATCAGGTTTCTTACCCTTAGGAAGTTCAACAATCTCCCAAGTTTTGTTCTTCTCTAAGGGCACTCATTTCCTCACTCATGGCTGCCCTCCAATTATTATCTCTTAGTGCCTCTTGAACTGTTTTGGGTATTTCAATGGAATTTAATTGAGTGAGAAAGGATTTATGTGCGGGTGATAGTTATCCTATGCCACGAGCTCTAATTCTTGGACCAGCTTTGGTTCAGAGACGGGTTGTTTCCTCCTTGAATACACCTTAAGTGGCATAGTTTGATCACCCTCCACCTTCTCATGTTCGGTTTCAGGCAAGGCATCAATTCCAATAGAAAGAGGAGGTGATGGTTCGTTAACATTGGCAGCTAAATCAACATGTAAATTTGTGTTGGGCAGGTCATGAAGGAAGGACCCAACCTTATCTTCTTCCAAAGGCTCCCCCTAAAGATAAGGCTCAATAAAGGTTACATCCATGGAGGTGAAATTTTTTCTAAAAGTCGGGTGATAGCATTTATAACCCTTCTTGTTTGGAGAGTAACCAACAAAGACACACTTAAGGGCTCTAGGGTCAAATTTAGTGCGATGTTGGGCATGTATATGGACAAAGGCGACACACCCGAAAACCTTAGGAGGAACACTGCTAATCTCACCGAAATTTGGAAAGAATTGAGTAAGAACACTCATTGGAGTTTTGTATTTAAGGACCCTTGATGGCAATGGATTGATAAGATGAGCAGCAGTCAAAATTGCCTCTCCCCAATATGATTTAGGAACGTTCTTTTGAATTAGAAGGGCTCTGGTAATCTCCATGAGGTGTCTATTTTTTCTTTCAACAACTCCGTTTTGTTGGGGTGAATTAGTACATGAAGATTGGTGAATAATTCCCTCCTTTTGACAGTAAGGTGACAAGATTTGGTTAAAATATTCCCTTCCATTATCAGATCGAATGGTTTGAATTTGAACACTAAATTGATTACAAATCATTTTGTGAAAGATAGGAAAACAGTG
Source organism: Cornus controversa (assembly GCA_026545225.1). Classification (NCBI taxonomy): domain Eukaryota; kingdom Viridiplantae; phylum Streptophyta; class Magnoliopsida; order Cornales; family Cornaceae; genus Cornus; species Cornus controversa. The sequence continues at coordinate 64,581,620 of CM048851.1, read as the reverse complement.
TTAACATCACATTTATTTTTTCAACAGATAAACCCAAGTGACCTTAGAATAGTCATCAATGAAGGACACAAACCAACGAGCCCTAGAAATATTAGGAACCCGAGAAGACCCCCAAACATCTGTGTGGATCAAAGAAAATGGTCTTGAAGACTTTTTATTACTCAATGGAAAAGAAACACAATGATGTTTGGCTAATTCACATACCTCACAATGAAAACTATTAATATCCAACTCTTCAAACAATGAAAGAAATATTTTTTTCCAAAGAATAAAAGGTGGATGTCCAAGATGAAAATGACACAACCAAATTTGGGTTGTATTTGATGAAACATTTCCTTAAAGGTGTGAAAGGGTTATACAATCACCATCGCCACTCTCAGCTTCCAGGTAGTAAAGCCCCCCCTCTCTTTCCTTAGCATGCCCAATCATCTTCCCCGTAGCATTTTCCTGAAACACGCAGTGATATGAAAAAAATGTTACGCAACAATCTAAGTCCTTAGTAATTTGATGAATGGACAAAAGGTTAATAGAAAGTTTCGACACATGCAACACATTTTTTAAAGCCAAAGAAGAGGTCAAAGCAATAGTTCCTTGACCAGCAATAGCACCCAATGTTCCATCAGCTACTTTGATTTTTTTGGTTCCTGGACAAGGGTTGTAAGTGGTAAACCTTTGAGATGAATTTGTCATATGGTCTGTGGCACCTGAGTCTATGACCCAAGAACAAACAAACAATTTTCGAGGCACTAAGAGCCAAGGGATACTTACCTGACTGTGCCAATGAACAAGAGGCACTCGGTTTATCCAAAGAAGTGAGAAAACTCCGAAGTTTGTCTATCTCTTCCTTATTGAATCCTCCCAACTCCTGATTATTGGCTGTAGGGGTCTCGTGCTGACTCTCTGCCATATTGGCAAAATGTGCTTGTCCTCCTTTCTGTCCAAGTCTACCTCCTTTTCCATCATTTCCCTTTCCAAAGAATGATGGCTTGCCATGGATTTTCCAACATTTCTCCCTAGCATGCCTCGGTTTCTTACAATAATTGCACCAAAGACCATCTTTGTTGCCTGGTTTCTATGCCTCCATCTTTCCTAGGTTCATAACAATTCCACTCTTGTCGTTTAGTTTGAAAGCAATAAGGGCGGAACCTTCTTGTGTGTGATTGTCGAGCATCACATTCCTCCGGCTCTCTTCTCCTCTTATAATTGAGAAGACTTCCCTTAAGGAGGGCAATGACTCCTTTTCCTCCGGCTCTCTTCTCCTCTTATAATTGAGAAGACTTCCCTAAGAGGGCAATGACTCCTTTCCTGGACTCTTACTTGATCCAATTCCACATTAAGGCCAGCCAGAAATTCGAAAATCCTCTCTTTCCACGAACTTTTGCAACATGGCAGCATCTTTACTACACTCCATTTTAAAATTATGATAGTGATCTAATTCAAGCCATAAGCCCTTCATAGTGATGTAATACTCAATTACAGATAGAGTACCTTGCTTGGTAGAAGAAATTTTGGTCTTTATCTCATAGATTTGGGGAGCATCTTGTACTTTGGAGTATGTTTGACGAATTGCCTCCTAGATCTCCTTAGCAGTATTAAGAAACATAGTATTAAGAAACATGCAGGTTCTGCTGATCTCAGGTTGCATGGAATTCCATATCATTGAGTCCTCCACATCCCAAGAGGAAAAACTGGGATTGTCTTTGCAAGGTTCTCGTCCAGTGAGGTGGCTCAGTCTTCCCTTCCCTTCCCTTTGATGAAAGTCTTTATCACCTGTGACCATTCAAGGTAGTCGTTGCCATTCAATTTGAAGGAAGCTTGGAGATTCTGGTACTCACCTGATGATGAGTTTGTTCCAGTGGTGATAGGTTGGGTATAGATAGACGTGGTATATAGAACCAGACAAAACAAATGAAGAAGAAGAATTTCTTTCTTATTTTCTATTCATAGAAAATACAACAATATATATACTGCTATACAACCAAATAAGGAAACTAATTATACAACAGGTAACCTTAGGAATTAGTGGGTCAACTACCTAGAATAAGTAAATTACAAACAATTAGGGACCAAATTTGGCAGTTGTTTAATTTACAGAAAATCTCTAATTTACAAAAAATCTCACTTAATTGTGAGATTAGTCAACTTTCCTTCTTAAGAGGGGATCTCCTGATTTTTCTCCAATCAGCCCAAATTCTTCAACACATATTTTTGTTCATCATTCATTGTATCATAACAATTAGATATTGGTAAACTTGGTGATATATATACTTGTGTTGATACTATTGTTGTGGAGTTGTGCTTAAAACGTCAATATCAACACATTATCTGAGTATACTAGACTCAATCAGAACTGAAGTGGACAGTTTGATTGTGGAGAATAGATTCAAAAGGAAGTAGCGGGTTCGAGTGTATTAAACGTCGTGGACAGATCTAAGGCGGCCTGTAATTCCTTTGAAGGACGGTAAGGTCTGGTGTCTTTGGTGTGTAGAGATCAACTACGGATTTGAGTGTACTGAATCACTGCCTAAGGACTATGTAGACTTACGTTATACATCTCTATCTTCATAGTGGATTATTTAGCCGAACCAAGTCCCGTAGTTTTTCTATTTGCTGTTGGGGTGAGTTTTTCCACGTAAAAATCTGGTGTACAAAATCTTTATTGTACTTTCAATTGCTTATTATGCTTTGAATGCTTGATTGATATGATGCTTCAAACATGTCTAAGATATTGATGTTAAAAAGCATGTGTGTTTAAGTGATTAAGCAATGTACCAGATTAACAAACTCCAGTCTATTAATTTTATTTGTTTATTTATTTATTTGGTTAATTAACAAATTTATACAAGGGGATATATCAAACAGTTAATTGGTAATAGAACCATTTAAAATCAATCAATTGATATGAGAGATCATATCACATTAATAGGTGGTATTGAAGTGATTTGAATTAAATAAATTATTGATTGAAATTTAAAATTAGGCAAGTTTGCGTTGTAGACCTATTCACCCCCCTCCTCAAAGTCTTTTTTGTGACGTATATTTTTGTAATTGGCAATCTTCGGTGTCAAAACTAAACATAATCGAGTTGTCTTTGCTTCATATATTCTTGTAATTGATCATGTAATTGAAGTCTCAGAGTGAGCATAAAGTTCTACACCAACCACGCAAATGTTCTTCAAAGGTATGTATCTTGAATCTTCGGATGAAGGTATCAATGATGTGAACAAGGATTTGATCGATTGAAGTTTCCGGATGGTTCCGATTGCCTGTGGACATCGTTGATCAAATATGAGAGTCATGTAGTCCAGGTAAAGTGGTGAAAACACATATATTTCAAACCTTCCGACCTTGAAAATTAAGGTTTTTCGACAAAATTTTCAAAATATTCAAAGGTTGGACCGGTCCATGAAGTCTCGAGACTTCATTTTAAGCAAGGCAGAGCCCTAGACCGATCCAAGTGAAGGCCGGACTGGTCCAAGCCTCTTGATGGCGAATTTTAGCTCTGCAGTATCCTGTTTTGATCCGCATTTGACTCTGAAATTTCCTTAAACTTTGGGACTTGTTTCCTATTGATTTTTAACTTGTTTTTCAAGAAAAATTAGGATTTTTAACATCTATAAAAACTTCATATGATTTCTCTCTCGGTGTACTTTGACGAAGCTTTGAATATATATCGAAAATCATTCTTTTAGAGAGAGAACATAAAAATATTTTTTAACAAAAAACTTCAATTTTCTGTTTATATTTTTGAGAGCGCACACATATTCACTAAGTGATTTAGGATGGCTCTCTTTGCTCAATCAATCGTTCGAAGACTACTTCAGATTTCTTATTGATCAAGACAACTGGATTGTTTGATTTCTTCTACAACTGCTCGTTGGTGAGAAAGGAGAAGAAGATCGCACTACGAAGGGAACAAAGATTGTGATGTTAGCCGGAAGTCTGCAGCAATTGAACGAGGGAGTCACAAAAGTAAGCCTAAGACATTTCGCATCAAGTTCTTGTCAGAGTAAAGTGGGTGTAAGTTTGGAATAAAGTTTGTTGTATTTTGCTTCGACGATAGTGGATTTGGTTCTCCAGGGCTACAAAGCCTCACCCGTGGTTTTTTTCCAATCTGGATTTTCCACGTATACATGGTGCATTCGCTTACTTTATCGCACTTTATGTATTTACATGCTTTGTGGGATTGCTTTAATTCTTAATTAGACTTTAAATTGGGATAATTTGAAAAATTAAACAAACGAGCGAGTAAACCCATCCACCCCCTCTAGGTTTTAATCAAACTTTCGCAACCGCTTCCACACCGTGCAACTCACAATTGGTATCAAAGTAGTATTCTCTAATTTGTGAGTAGTTCCTTGCGAAAGCAATTTTTAAAATCCAAAGTATTTTTGTTTTCAAAAATCATCATGGAATCTAGTATGAAAGAGGGTGGATCGATTCAGCGAACTCCTTTATTTGATGATTCAAATTATACTTTTTGGAAGTGTCACATGAAAGCTTTTCTTAAATCTCAAGGTGAAAGAGTATGGATGTCTGTTGAGAATGGATATAAAATTTCTACCTCTACTATTGGTACTAGAGATGCCATTGTAACTGTAGAGAAGGATAAGGCAACATAGTCACCTGCCGAGCATGATGAAGCTAATAATAACAACAAGGGTTGATATGCTATATTTAATTCTGTTGTTCCATCTAAATTTGCTAAAATCTCTGTTTGTTCCACTTCAAAAGAAGCATGGGATATTTTATATTTTACAAGTAACTCATGAAGGTACTACCAAGGTAAGGAAGTCAAAGTTACAAATGCTAGCAACTAGGTTTGAAACAATTAGGATGGATGAAGATGAGATTTTTTTTTTTTTATTCTAAGCTTAGTGATATTGTTCAGAGTTGTGCTAACCTTGATAAAAGAATTCTATCTTTTCAGGTTGTCAGAAAAATCATGTCACTTCCTGATAGGTTTCAAGATAAGTTGGAAGCCTTGGATGATAGTAGAGATGTTGATTTGATGGATGTGGTAGAATTAGTTGGATCTATTCAAACTTTTGATATAAAATATCCAAAACTTCATAAATAAATAAAAAATTGGCTTTAAAATCTTCAAAGGCTTCTAAGTCTTCAAATTTGTCAAATATTTCAAATTCTTTAAAAACTGAAGTTGAAAAGGTTAAAAGTTTTGAATATGATTTAGATAATGATGTTGCACCCTTGGCTAAGAAGTTTAGAAAAATCCTTAAATATGAGAATGATAGAAATCTTAGAAAAGAAAATTATTCTAAATTCTGTAGTCAAAAGGCTCATCATCTAAAGCTAAGGATAGGAAGGAAAAAGAAGTTGATAACTCTAAGTATTCTGAAATCACTTGTTGGACGTGTTGTGGTAAAGGTCACACATCTACACAATGTCCAAGTCCTAAGAAGAATAGCTTTAGTGCAAAGAAAAATTTGAAAGATAAAAAGAAAGCTATTATTTCTGAGTCTAATTCTTCTAATTCTGATAGTGATTCTTCTGTTGAGAATGATGCTTTTGTTTTTGTCGCTTTATTGAATGATGATACTACTACTGATTCTTCTTCTGATATAGGTGAAACGGAGAAGTATACAATTCTAAGTCAAGTTGGATCTAATGATTCTGAAGATGAATAAAGAGAAGAACCAACCAACGAAGAATTGTCCAAATCTTTTGAGGAGTTGTTTACCGAGACAGTCAAAGTCAAAAGAACCTACAAAAAGCAAGCTAAGAAGTTGGAGATGGTGAAAATTGAAAGAGAATCTCTTATGAAAGAAAGTGAGAAGACCTGGAAGAAGATTGTAGAGAACAAATCAAAAATTCTGAATCTTCAAAGTAAAGTCAAGTTTCTCGAAAGTGAAGTAAGTCAAGTTATTTTTGCTAGGGATACTCTTGTTGCTAGAATTGATTTTCTTGAGCCTGAATTGAAAAGGTCACAAGAGAAATTAATTGCATTTACTTCTGGACAGATTAAGCTTGATAGCATGATTAGTGTTGGTAAGCCTATAAGAGATAAGACTGGATTAGGTTACAAAGGGTCATCATTTAAGGGTCAAACTATCTTTGTCAAACCCAAGAACTTGAATTTGTCTATGATAGGCGTAGAATGTTACGCATTCTAGCCTCTTAATTTGCATATTTTATTCTCTTAGTAATAGATTATTTGTGATTTTACTTTGTTTTAGTGTTTTTCTTATTTTCAGATCATTAATAGTAATTTCACTCAAATCATTATTTTTGGGCTTTTAAAGATGATATTCAAGAGGTTTAGAAGAAGCCTACATCAAGTGGATCAAACCAAGTCAATATTTCAACTCAAAACAACCCAAGGAAGAGGCCTAAAAGAAGTGTAATTGCTTAAGAAAATTATGGACTGAAATCCAATTATGCAAAAAGGAAAGTTCTGAACCCGTTTTAGTAATCTGCTCGTAACTCCTGTTTCGACTATCAAAATGGCTCAAACTCTACACGGGTTAAAGGAAATTCGAGTCTGGATCTTTTTGTATTTCATGAAAATTTCATGAATTTTAATGTATCGAAAGTTGAGTCGAAGTTCAAAAAAAATCCACCTGATTGGGGTTGCGGGAAAACCCCAAGTCTCCTATTTGGGTTGGGACACTTCATGTTTCTCTTGGAAAATAAAAGTGACGAATTGGGGATGTTTTGGGGACCTTTTGCTGAAGTTTTGAAGACCTTTTGGAGTGAAGAACTATTGAAGAACAATGGTTAGCACTACTTCCATGGAAATGATGTCTTCTTCCACCATGGGCAGCTAGTTCTTCCAATAGGGTTTTGATGTAGCCCTAACTAAGCATCAATGGTTTGATTGTTCTAATTATTGGAGATTCTTATATTCATGCATAGATTGTGTAATTTAGAGGATTCTTTTAAGAATTGGTCAATAGAGTTTATATTCAATTTCAATGATTTCTTATCTTATCTTAGATATTTAGTTGTTGTAGTTGAGCTCAATCCCTATTATTTTCTGTGATTATGAGAGTGATAATTACACAATGGTTTTAATTGAATATATAATTAAGGTTTCGATGAATTATGCCTAAAGAAGATGGATTAGTCTACACCCTAGAATAGAGTAGATAGGTAGATGATGCATGCTAATTGAAGATAGTTCATACTTAGCTTTGATCATATATTATCCTTCTTCTTGTTGAAAGTGAGCTTGTAGCCACCAAAACTTATGTATGATATAACTTCCCATAATTGGTTTAATTATCCATTGATTGTGAGGTTAGTGGTGAAGTTAAAAAACCTAATTTTATCTTCACTCATTAAATTCTCTTGCTTCTAATTTAATTGCTTTTACTTAGTTATTAGAAATAAAAATCTGCAATCCTCTTTTATTAATTTAATTAGACAATTCAATATAGACGTAATACTCGGTCCTTGAGATTCGACACCCTTTCAATAGCCTTATCTACAAGGATTCGTACTATTGTGAAGTGGTATTTTAATTGGTACTATTTTAACCACGATCAATCTACACCCAAACCTAAGCTTCATATTGAGTCTTTGTCTGCTAAAGTTGTGTCCAATATGCTTCATTGTACTTTTTGTGGTAAGAATGGACATAGTCAACACTATTGTTATAGCTTTAAGAAGAGAGAACATTCTAATTCTAATTTTCATGTGCATATTCTTTTGCTAAGAATAGGGTTCATGCTAGAAAGCCAAATAATTGGAACAAACCTAATAATTCTCAAACTAAAAAGAATTCAAATAAGAAAAAGAATATTTCTGTTTCTTCACAATACTTTCATGACAATTTGCATGACAATTTGCATGTTAAAACAATTTGAATGAAAAAGGAAGATTTAGAGAAGTTTGTGCCCGTTGATACTATGAGATTTATTCTTAATAGGTCTTTGGGTGCAAAACCCCCAAACTGAGTCATTAGGACTTTTATGGTTATGGATTGAACTTATGTTCATTATTTGTTTTTCATTGAACCATAGCTTTTAGTATAAGTTAAGATTTTATTTTTATATGATAATCATGTGAATGTGGAAATTATATTTTTTTATGAAATAATGTGAATTCTTTATATTTTTGTTTAAGTTCACTTTGATTTGTGAATGCATGATTAGGACACTTAGTCTATCAATAGATGAAATAAATGAATTTATGATCTAAGCATTGATGACTAATTTACTGTATTTATTTTTATTTAGAGGTGAATCTTTTAAATCCATACAAATTGTGCATTAAACCGACTCTAAGAGAATTGATTGAAAACTAATGTGGAGTTGACTAGAGTATTTTGTATGAGTAGCATTGAAGGCTTAAATAATCAATAAAAAAAATGGAAAGAAATGATTCTATTTTTATTTAGCATAAAAAGAAAAATGAAAAGAATTGCTAAAAATCTAAGACAAAAAGGAAAAAGACACCTTTGGGATTTGTTCGAAGCTACCACTACGAAATAAATCTCCAATGAGACTTCTATTAAAGAAGTTGTTTTGAGAAAATAGCTGGTTGCCCGTAAGAGTGAAAGTCACCGTCTTAGAAATAATAAAAAATGAAATTCAATGAAAAATATTTGATCATGTGTGGCTTTATTTGCTTATCATCCAATATGTTTTAGAAGATAAATCAAAGTAATTTGATTAATTTTTGATGATGTTAGATTACACACACACACATGGATTTGTTATATGAATTTTTAAATTTTTATAAATATTTATGTATTGGAAATTGTCATGATCATGGAATTAAGTATGAATTTTATTGGCAAATTTATGGGTTTTAAAATTGTGCATTTGAGAATTTTATTGAATTTTTTTGAAAATTTTAAAACTCGTTATTTTATGTGAAAATTTGTTTTAATGATTCTATGATTATTATATTTTATTTTATTTTCACATAAATAAAAATCCAAAAAGATTTTCCTATTTTCATATTTTTAGGAATTTATTTTTATTTTTTGGGCATTTTTAGGGATTTTTTTTAAAAAAAATTGCAAAAAGGGTCAAAGTTAGTCAACAGACCAAGTGAACCAAGCTGGACCGGTCCAAGGGTTAAGTTAGAGCGATCTAGGCTCGGCCATGAGGCCTTTTTATAGTGCATGTGTGTGCATTGTGTCTAAACCCACTCTCTCTCTCTACAAGTGCACTCTACCTTTCTTTTTCTTGAACTTGCATCAACCTTCAACATACTTTGTGCTACAAACTTTACGTCACTTTGATTGATATTTGTGTTTGATTTTGAGTTGAATTGGTCTTTGGAGAATTTGTGTTGATTTTGGAAGATTTGACAAATATAGTTTCATTAGAGCTAGTGTTTTCAAAGGTTGCAATCATGGTGTCTTTGATTAGATTGCATGTTTATCTTATGGATACCATATTTGTGTTTGGTTCATATTTTTGTGAACTTTGACGCAAATTCAATGGATGGAGTTACATGTCCTAGGACATCTTTTTTATAGATGTTGATATCTAGATTCTGTTCTTTTGGCAATGATTGTTTTAGACATAATATCTTTGGATGTTTTGTTTCTAGATGTTATACTTTGATATGCTTAATGATACTCCTAATTTTGGTACTCTTGGTTGCAAGTTTTTAATGGAATTCATGTTCTTGTTATCTCACTAAATCATTTTTGTGATAGGTTCTCTCTTGTTTCCCTTTGTTCTTACTTTGTTAATTTGTTCCAAAAAGAGGGAGACATATATATATATAATATATATATTTGTTTGATTGGTATACAGGGGAGACTATATGGGGAGAACTAGTATATTGTTTATAGGATTAAAGGGGAGTTGATTTTATGATGTTGATATCATTACATTTTCTTGATTAAGCTTTCACCGGTAGTGTTACTTGCATGATGTGCAGATTTTTCAGGTTTTTTTTTTTGAAGACACTACATATGAAGCTTGGTTGCTTGCTAGTGATGCTCTGACATCTTCAAGTTATATTTCTTTGTATTTTGGAATGTTTTGGATATTTTGTAATCTGATTTTTCTAGTGGTTAAGTTTTGTTTGTCTAGGTTGGTTTTGTCATGAAATTGCCAAAGGGAGAGATTGTGACATATATTTTTGTAATTGGCAATCTTCGGTGTCAAAACTAAATATGATCGAGTTGTTATCTTTGCTTTATATATTATTGTAATTGATCAGAGTGAGCATGAAGTTTTACACCAACCATGCAAATTTTCTTCAAATGTATGAAGCTTGAATCTTTGAAAGAAGGCATCAATGATCTGAACAAAGATTTGATCAATTGAAGTTTCCGGATGGTTCCGATTGCATGTGGATATCGTTGATCAAGTATGAGAGTTATGTAGTCCAGGTAAAGTGGTGAGAATACATATTTCAAACTGGGAGGTTCCGACCTTGAAAATTAGGATTTTTTGGCAAAATTTTTAAAATATTCAAGGTTGGACCGGTCCAGCTCAAACCTGGACCGGTCTATGAAGTCTCAGGACTTCATTTTATACTAGGCAGAGCCCTGGACCGGTCCAAGCCTCCTGATGGCAAATTTTGGCTCTGCAGTGTCATGTTTTGACCCGGATTTGACTTTGAAATTTCCTTAACTTTGGAACTTGTTTCCTATTGATTTTTAACTTTTTTTTAAAGGAAAATTAGAATTTTTAACATCTATAAGAACCTCATATGATTTCTCTCTCGGTGTACTTTGACGAAGCTTTGAATATACATCGAAAATCATTCTTTTAGAGAGAGAGAGCATAGAAATATTTTTCAACAGACAACTTTGATTTTCTGTTTATATTTTTGAGAGCACACGCATATTCATTGAGTGATTTAGGATGACTCTCTTTACTTGATCAATCGTTCGAAGACTACTTCATATTTCTTATTGATTAAGACAACTGGATTGTTTGGTTTCTTCTACAACTGCTTGTTGGTGAGAATGGAGAAAAAGATCGCACTATGAAGGGGACAGAATACTTGTTGAGTATTTGTGTTCTTCCAGTTACCCTTCTGCAAGGATTGTGACATTAACCGGAAGTCTGCAACAATTGGACGAGGGAGTTGCAAAGTAAGCCTGAGGCGTTCTGCATCGTCAGAGTGGAGTGGCTGAGACAGAGTCTGTTGCACTTTGCTTCGACGATAGTGGATTTGGTTCTCCGAGGCTACAAAGACTCATCCGTGATTTTTTCTGATCTGGGTTTTTCACGTATATCTGGTGCATTCGTTTACTTTATCGCACTGTATGTATTTACTTATTTTGTGGGATTGCTTTGATTTTATATTGGGCTTAAAATTGGGATATTCTGAAAAATTAAGCAAACAAGCGAGTAAAACTATTCACCCCCCTCTAGGTTTTAATCAAACTTTCGTAGCCGCTTTCGCACCGCATTCACATGTTTAGGTTAATCCTGAATTGAACGATCCTGGTGTGTTTACATATATCACTGTCAAAATAAGTCAGAATCTGTTTGAATGGCCGAATGAATCATAGCCTTTGAGTGACCTCTTTATTATATAGGACCTTTACAAGAGAGCTATACATGGAAAGAAATTAATTGCTGAGTGATTCTAGTAGTCTAGCTTTATATGGAAACAATATATTCTGGCAATATGCTAACTGTACAAGCCTACGTAAATTAAGTAAATGTGAAATAAGGAAAGAAGAATAAAAGGAAAGAAGATTAATTATGGACAGCAGAGCTGTCCATTGACCGGATTGTGGAGCGACATCCGTGCCATCAATATGACCCCAAAGATCTTTTCCTTTGAGGAAAAGTTCAAACTGAAAAGCCCAAGTAGAGTAGTTTGTACCCGAAAACTTGACACACACAGGTGCAGAGTCCATCACAAAGAAACTAATTCACCAGAAGGATGCGACTGCCGAGATGAAAACAGAAACTGCCGAGAAACTATGGAGACCAGAAACAGACGCGTCGAGAGGCTCACCAGAAAAGAACTCCGGCCGAGACCTGAACAGAGGTTGTGAAAAAAAACTCAAACCAGGAATAATCCAGAAGACGCCAACACAAGAACACAGAGAGGAGAAAAAAAAAATCACGTGGGCGACAACCAAACCGAGAGGAAAAAAATTCAACTTGGCTCTGATACCATGTCAAAATAAGTCAGAATCTGTTTGAATGGCCGAATGAATCATAGCCTTTGAGTGAGAATCTGTTTGAATGGCCGAATGAATCATAGCCTTTGAGTGACCTCTTTATTATATAGGACCTTTACAAGAGAGCTATACATGGAAAGAAATTAATTGCTGAGTGATTCTAGTAGTCTAGCTTTATATGGAAACAATATATTCTGGCAATATGCTAACTGTACAAGCCTACATAAATTAAGTAAATGTGAAATAAGGAAAGAAGAATAAAAGGAAGAAGATTAATTATGGACAGCAGAGCTGTCCATTGACAATCACATTAATAAGTGGTATCGAAGTGTTTTGAATTAAATAAATTATTGATTGAATTTTAAAATTGGCCAAGTTTGCGTTGTAGACCTATTCACCCCCCTCCTCTAGGTCTATTTAGGCTAATCCTAAATTGAATGATCCTGTTGCGTTGTGCTTGATTATTATTGTACCGTCTCAATTGAGTCCTCTTCAATTAACATCGCTCTCGATTTAATTGATAAATCCAACCCTCGAGTGGTATCAAGGCAGGTTACTCAATATAAAGAGTAGTTCATGGATTTTCCTCAAGAAGGAAACTTAATTACCAGACCCATAAAGCTCAATGGAACGAATTATATCTATTGGAAAGCAAGGACACGAATATTCTTGAAATCTATAGATGAAAAAGTATGGCAGACAGTAGAAGTAGGATATAATTTTCCCACATTAGATGGTAGAATTAGAAAATCCTTATTTGACTATACTAAAGAGGAATTAGCAAAGAGCAATGCGAATCTGAAATTGCCTCAGTTGTTATACCCTCTGAATATGGTAGGATCATAAATTGTGATACTGCTAGAGAACCATGGAATATATTAGAAAAAGCACATGAAGGCACTACACCTTTTAAGATTGCTAAGCTTCAAATGCTCGCATATAAATTTGAAAATCTTAGCAAGGATGATAGTGAAACTTTTAGTGAATACAATGTTAAAATTGTAGACATAGTAAATAATTGTTTCATGCTTGGTGAACCAAATCCTGAATCTTGTTGGGAAATTAATCCCCGGCCGACATGTTAAGCAAGACTTTGACTTCAGAGAAACTGGAGTTGTGCTCAGCTTCAGTGGCTCTTCTAGCTTGAGGACAGAGATGAGCGCACCGTTATGCACCAATCATTGATGGAGTTGGTTTACTCGTGTTTTAGCCTCCAAGTGGGAGATTGTTGAGTTTGTGAAGCCTGAATCACAAGCTTGGTTTATGTTGCCACTTCGCAGACTTGTGTGGCCCTAACGAAACTGTGATCGAAGTGTCGATCAATAGCAACATTGTCAAGTTTCAATCTCAGAGACTCAAACAAGCATCGATCAAAGTGTCAATTGATCGCAGCCATAGTCGGCATCGATCGCAGAAACTTCAGAGAGGTTCGAAGTGTTGATCAATCGCAGAGTACGGGCACTTCAATCGTCGGAAATAAAAACTCACTTTTTCGGTGGGCTTTTGGGTCCAACTTCATAATTCTCTTCTACTCTACATATAAAGGCATCTAGGGATTGTCATACAATGATGTTGTGATGAGAGGCAACCATTTTTGTGAGTTTTTGTGAGTGCTCTCTATTGTAAACCTCAGTTGATTGATAGTGAAATTTTTGGTGCGCTCTGTGGATGTAAAGTAAAGAGTTTTTGCCGAACCACATAAATCGTGTGACTTGTGTGATTGTTTTCTCTATTGATCATTTTGCTTTTCGTTTCTATTATTCCCAACAATAAATTCCCATAGTGGTGGTGTGTGTTTCAACTAGGAAAAAATAAATGCCCACAGTGCTTAATCCAGCCATGTCAGTTACCTAACCTATCATACATCTGAGAACATGCCTTTTTTCCTTCTACACCACTCCTTGTTTAATAAGATGTAACACTTGTTCTTTGATGATGTCGTAAAAGTCATTTCACACCAAGTATAAACAATCGACCAAAAATAGGACAAACAGAAAACATCAACTAAAATGTCTTCTGCACAGAAACTACAACTCTACAAGGTAATCTAAAAGAGAGTTTTAATCTTTTCAACCATTGTTCTGTTATGTCGAGTCCAGTACTTTTTAACACATTACGGAATGTAAAGGGACTTTTTTTTTCAAGAAACATAAAAGCAGAATATAGTCCATCGAATACACAACAATTAGAAAATTATATTTAATACATATATTTAATATATTTTTAATCTTAACTAACAACTAAATATTATTAATCTTAACAAAGGGAAAATGTGGGTTATGGAAAACACTAATCAACTCACTGTGGTTGAGGAATGAAGTGCATAAGAAGAGGGGACACTAAAGGCTAACACCTTAAAAACAAACTGTCCAAGATAACTAAAAATGAACAAGTGATAAACTTACTCCTATCTTCAGGTAAATCGATACAGCATCACACATATATAATTAATTATTCCAACCTACAATATGTATGTATACATATATTAACTATCCCAACTTGTCAACCCTTAACATCCCCACATTTTAGCAAAGATCCATAAAAACGCCAAAAAGAAATAATACAACATACATAGTTTAATGAGTAATTATGTACTCAACGGAAAAACTGAACATATCCATATTGCAAGGTATATGAAAGTGTTTCTTGGCTAAGTATTAGAACTTCTATGTCATGCTAAACCTGAGTGAAAGATGCCAACTTGATGTGTGCTCTGTACATTATGCTTCAACAATGATCTAAACCAAATTTAGCTGGAGTAATGCTCATCCACAATACAACTGACACTTTATGGGAGTCAATAAACTGGAAAATCAAAAACCACAAGTCAAGAAGAAGGATTGCTACAGTACTGTTTCACAGAATTAATTTACTCTTTTAATAGAAAAGTTGATGACAGTAACTGCCAACACTTTTTCCTGACAATAGTGATTCTTACATGAGCTTCGAAGGAACAACTAATCTGAAAAGCATCTTCAGATCTTCCACAGGTTTAAGCATAAACCAAGAGCAGGACAGACATGCGTTTAAGTTTAGTGAAACCAGGGGACATCAGGAGTTAACTTTTTCTTCCAAAAATTTAAAACCAAGTGGAAGACAGATAGTTGCTTTAAAGTAGGAATCACCATACTCCTTACATAATTTTAAATCACAAATTGTTGTGATGACGAACCTTCCTTTTTTCTTTTTTCTTTTTTCTTTTTTCTTTTTTAGAATCTTGTTAGCTTTAATCTGTCTCCAGCTAATTCAAATCCTATGAATATATAACCACAGTTCCATGGGGTACTCCTAAGCTACCTGTCATTAACCCACCATTTTATGACAAAACCCTAAAATAACCTCTCATAAAACTCAACTCATCAAAGCCTTAATCCCAACTACTTGAACCCTCCAAGAGATTTGCAAGAAAAGCTAAGATGGAGAACAGAATGAGAATTTTGATGGTCACCCCTTCTTTTCCCGTTGCTTCACCAACAAACAATGGAGTTACATTCCATCCAAATGCATCCTTAACGGGCCAGTAGGGAGTTAAGACTATAGTCACCTACAATCATGAGCTGGCAGTCAAGATTATTTTTTTACAGCCCTTGCATGGTTGTCATTCTGTATTGGAGTAGTTTATATTCCCATAGTCACAAAGACGGAGACCAGTTGGAATTATTTGCCTTTTCTTATCAGTATCTCCAACTCAACAGGAGAGGTTTTCCTGCTGTGTAATATCTTCACTTTTTCTTGTTGGTTGCTTAGAAAGGAGTGTTTTGTCTTGATTGAGCGGTAGTTATGGAGATTTAGCGACTATACCTTGTACATCCCTAGGGTATGCCCTGCTTCTACAAGAAGAAATATTATTAGCCTAAGCCTAAAACTGTTATAAGCCTCCATAGAAGGAAAATAGAGCCTCAAGCCTCTGACAAAGCCATGAAAATGGAAAAGGGTGGGGACTGTTTCCTTTAACTAGTGACTTTTCTCATATTTTATTTTCACAAACCTAACGAAGAATCGAAAAGTGTAATTAGAATGGAAAAAAAAAAAAAGGAAGGATAAAATTATTAATGAGAGAAAAGGAAAGGAAAGTATAGTGTCGTGTTTGGTTGATTAGTAAATGAAAAAAAAAAAAAAAGCATAGTTAAGAAAAAAGAAAAGAAAGGAAATAATTTAAAAAATTTATAAATTTTATTATTATTCCTTTTTATATTTAAAAGAACAAATTTTAACTTTTTATCAAAATAAGAACAAAGTTGATATTAACAAAGTTTTATTAAAAAATATAATATTTCCTTTCAAAAGCTGTTATTCATCCTTAATTTATCCCTCAAAATCTTTCATTTCCTTTAAAAAATTTATACAAAAACACACAACCATATTCTCCGTCACCTGTCTTTTCTTTTCTTTTCCTTCTATTTCTTTCCTACCAAAGTGACCCTAATGTTACTTATTAGCAATTTAGGCCTTCTTTGTAGTAGTTCTTTCTGTTTGAACGCCTTTTCAGTCAATATGTTGCAAGCTATTATAGCTAAAAATTCCTAAAACTAGGATGCCGACCAAATAAGCGAACTAGCTAAATTCATAAATAGAGTGACCTGCATAGTTTCGTAAAATTACCTTGAATTGTTGATTCTCGGGGACGAGGAGCGTGGGGCCGATGACCGGAAGGCCTGACCGCCCACTCGACCGCCTGTCTTAGCAGCTGATGCTGGATCAACTGACCCCAATGTCAAAACCCCAGCTGCTAATGTTACTATTGCCAGTTTTCCCAACTGATTCTCATCTTGTCTGTAAAATCAGTGCCCAAAGAAGAAAGAAAAAGAGACAAAATTAATCAAGGAAAAGTTCCCAGTTGGAAGAAATGAAAATTATACCAAGTGAGAGAGTTTGTTGTACCTGGGGAAATCATTGATGTCATGTGGTTGGTATTTACATGAAATGGTATTCAGAGCAATATTTAAAATGTTCCTTTTGGGTTTGTGGGTTGAAGTATTGAGGACGTTGGTTAGGAAGCTCTGCTGAGATGAGGCTATGGACATCATGTGGTTGGTTTTATATAAATATCAGACAATGGAAAAGCGTGTATAGTAGTATTATCTTCTTTCTTGAGTTCTTTTTATATCTGTGCAGCAGTGCTCCAATGGAAACCACTGGGTTGATTTATTTTTCCGATATTTTATGTTTTCTACGGAGCAAACAATAGGCTCGTCATTTCATGATTCTGGAGTTGCCACGTGTTGGCCAAATAATGGCTAATTGGAGGTTTCGAGAATATATATATAACCGTAAGGTGAGGGCTGAAATGGTAATTTTATCATCCGGTAATGTGAGCGCTTTTGATTAGAGTGCACAAAAAATCGGAACGAAATTGTAAGAAATTGTATCTGAATTGAACCGAATCGTTCATTATAGTTCCGATTCCGATTTCAAATTTTATGAACCGTTCACTATGGTTTCGATTTCGGTTCCGGTTCAAAGTCAAGGAACCGAAATCGTTAATATATATATATATATATATATATGTATAAAAATGAATAATAATAGCTTTTAAATTTTAATGTTCTATATAATATATAAAGTATGAAATATATAATATATAAATAAATACTAATACCTTCTAAATTCTAATGTCCTATTTATATATAAATTATAAAATATATAATATATAGATAAATACATTTATCTTCTAAGTTCTAATATTTTATATATTTACATAATATAAGATATATAAATAAATACTACCTTCTAATCTATTGTTATAACTAGGGATGCACAAGTATAAGTATGTATCTTGCCAATATTTAAAAAAGTAAAAATTGACAAAGAATTGTTGAGGAACTGGAACCGAAACCGCAAAGAACCGAAACCAAACCAAATCAAACTTAACGATTTCGGTTCCAAAATTAAGAAATCGTTGAAAACGGTTCCAGTTTCAATTCCACCAAAAATTATAAGGAACCGTACCGTATGCACCCCTACTTTTGACAACCACTTGAGTATCATCCGACTACTCATGAGTGCACTTGACTCACCATTTGGGTTGAAATAGTAAGATGATTAGCAAGTGTGATCTAGGGAGCAATGTCACAAGTAGAAGTCGATACTTTCTTTAACGTATTTATAATTTAAAAAATATATATTTTTAATATTTCTATGACATATTCAATATTTATCAGATATTTTAAAATATATTTTTAAAAGTTTTATACATTAAAATGTAATTTTTTTAACAATAATATCATGATATAATTATTAAAAAAATTAATTTATTTACAAAAAAGTGTTAAAATATACGAAATTTATTAACTCTTATTTTGTCCGTTAGTCATCATATTTTTTTAAAAAAATGTTAATAATCATAATTTATTTTTTTTAACATTAGAGTATGTTTTTTATAAAAATTTGTCGCATCTCCGTATTATAACTGTCGTATCTCCCGTATCCGTATACTCCCTAGTCGCAACTCGCAAGCTGTGGCGAGGATCAGTGGATCACAAGCTGTTTGTTTCCCATGCCCATCGAATGACGCTGCTGTAATAAACACCAATCATCTCTCTCTCCTGCAGCGGAGATGCTTTCTTTATCTCTCGCTGCCATCCAAATCCAACCTCTTTAGTCTCTAGCCATATCTCTTCAGTCTCTTGCCATCTCTCTCTCCGCAATGGAAGGGACCCTTTTCCCTAACAGGCCAGCATTTCCAATCCCACCCACCAAACCAACACAATCAAACCCACGCTTGAAATTCAACCCAACAACTCTGCCTCTCCCTCCTCAACCCCCGTCCCTTCCCTCTTTCCCTTTCGACTCTCTCCTCCAACATCTCCTCCACCTCTCTTCACCGCCTCCTAACACCACTCACAAACCGAAACCCATCAAATCGGCTCAGACCAGCAACACCTATTTCACTTCTCTACCCATTTCTTTGGATTGTCAACAACAACTGCATCGAACCCACCTCAATAAACCCACCTCAGTTTCATTTCCAATTATTGCAAATAACGAAGGAGAGGTTGTTCAATCAACCGATGACGCCCTTGATTTTCTACCCAAAAGTTGTAAGTTCATGCTTAATTCTATTGTTCAACAGCCCATATCTAGTTTGAATGCTTTCTTCGATTCTGTAAAGTTCGACTTGCTTGAAGTTGATTTGGTCAGTCTCTTGAAAGGTTTAGATCTATCAGGCAATTGGAAAAAAGCCCTTTTTTTGTTTGAGTGGGTTGTCTTGGATTTAAACTCTCAAAATGACAAACTAGACGATCAGGCTATTGAATTAATGGTTAGAATTCTTGGGAGAGAGTCGCAGCATTCCATTGCATCAAGGCTGTTCGATGTAATTTCCGTTGAGGACCACTCTCTTGATGTTCGAGCATACACGACAATTCTTCATGCATATTCTCGTACTGGAAAGTATGAGCGGGCAATTACTCTGTTTCAACATATCAATAAGAAGGGAATCTCTCCAACTTTGGTTACTTATAATGTCATGCTGGATGTTTATGGGAAGATGGGTCGTTCTTGGAATAAAATTTTAAGCCTTTTGGATGAGATGAGAAGCAAAAGACTCGAGTTTGATGAGTTTACTTGCAGCACCGTGATATCTGCTTGTGGCAGGGAGGGGTTGTTTGAAGAAGCAAAAAAGTTTTTTGCTGAATTGAAGTCTCGGGGCTACGAACCAGGAACATTTACTTACAATTCTCTACTCCAAGTTTTTGGGAAGGCGGGGATATACTCGGAGGCTTTAAGTGTGTTGAAAGACATGGAGGAAAACAACTGCCCCCCTGACCAGGTGACTTACAATGAGCTTGTGGCAGCATATGCCAGGGCAGGATTCCACGAGGAAGGAGCAGAAGTTATAGAAACAATGACTCGTAAGGGTATAATGCCGAATGCAGTTACATATACTACCCTTATAGATGCCTATGGCAAAGCTGGAAAGGAGGATAAGGCTTTGACTTTGTTCAACCAGATGAAGGAATCGGGTTGTGTTCCTAATGTGTGTACGTACAATGTCATACTTGGGATGCTAGGCAAAAAGTCACGATCTGGAGAGATGATGGAAATTCTGTGTGATATGAAATCAAATGGATGTGCTCCAAATCGTATTACTTGGAATACAATGCTTGCCATGTGTGGTAATAGAGGAATGCACAAATATGTGAACCGGGTATTTCGTGAGATGAAGAGTTGTGGTTTTGAGCCTGATAGAGACACATTTAATACTTTGATAAGTGCATACGGCAGGTGTGGATCTGTAATTGATGCTGCAAAAATGTATGACGAGATGATTAAAGCAGGATATATTCCATGTGTTACAACTTACAATGCACTTCTAAATGCATTGGCTCGCCGAGGGGATTGGAAAGGAGCAGAATCAGTTATTTTAGACATGAGGAACAAGGGCTTCAAGCCTAGTGAAACCTCCTACTCATTGATGCTCCATTGTTATGCAAAAGGAGGAAATGTACAGGGGATAGAAGGGATTGCGGATGAAATTTATGATGGCCATATCTTCCCTAGTTGGATGCTTTTGAGAACCCTAGTTCTTGTAAATTTCAAGTGTAGGTCACTGATGGGTATGGAGAGAGCATTTGAAGAATTGCAGAAGAATGGATATAAACCTGATTTGGTTTTATTCAATTCCATGCTTTCAATTTTTGTGAGGAACAAGATGTACGACCGTGCCCATGAGATGCTGCACTTGATTCGTGAAAGTGGGTTGGAGCCTGATCTTGTTACCTACAACAGCTTGATGGACATGTATGCCAGAGCAGGAGAGTGTTGGAAAGCAGAAGAAATCCTCAAGGGACTACACATATCTGGTGGATTACCAGACCTTGTGTCTTACAACACTGTCATCAAAGCATTCTGCAGGCGAGGTCTCATGCAGGAGGCTATAAGAACTCTCTCAGAGATGACAACAAGAGGGATTCGACCATGCATTATCACCTATAATACCTTTGTGGCAGGCTATGCAGGGCAGGGATTGTTCGCAGAAGTAAATGATGTGATAAGTTATATGATTCAGCACAACTGCAGACCAAATGAGCTAACCTACAAGACTGTTGTGGATGGTTATTGTAAAGCAAAGAAATACAAAGAAGCCATGGATTTTGTGTCAACAATTAGAGAAAGAGATGATATCTTTGATGAAATATCTTTGCGAAGACTTGCATCTTGTATTAGGGAGAATGTGGAATCGTGATAATGATAAACTCTTCTTGTATTCATGTTGTTAACTACTTGCCACCGAGGCAGATGGATCATGATGTAATCTTAATCTATTTCACTATCTATTTGTAATTTACCCCCAGTAAGTCTTGTCATAGTTTTAGGTACAAGTCAAAGTAGACAAGAAAATATGAACTCAGACCTGCCTTGTTGTTTGAATCATTGACAATTTGGGCAGGCTGCAGGGCCGGAATTATGAAAGGATAAATGTCTGGCTTTTCCTATTCTAGTGCAGGTTTCTTCTCCGTATAGATTGCTTCACTTTGAGTTGGTTTGGCCCGTTCCTCGACCCTTCTGTCCTGATGTTGCTATGGCTTAAAGAAGGATCCCTCTTGAGTGATGTCTAATGTCTGTGTCTCGGTGTTTAATAAGTGGAGAACACGAGACAAAAACAATAATGAAATTCCTCCTTTCTGACATTAAAATTTTTAAGTTTACCATCAAGGCTCTCTCTAACGTTCTGACAGTTGGTGGCAAGGCTTGCTCTGACTGTGGTCCATCTTCATAATGCAGGACAAGTGCGTGAAGTCATTGTAAAGATCAATTCAGGCTGTTGTCATATGATCAATAACCGCTGCAGTTTCCCGAGTTTGTGAACCAGATCATGTTAAAGTTTCAAGTGTTATCGCTGCAGTCATAGGGTTCTTTATCACAGTTGAAGGAGATGAACAATTCATATACTACTTTGGTGGAAAAAACTCCCAACCCTACATCCTTACAAGACTAAGGACCATTTCATGTACCACAAGGACAAATTCTATGTGATCAGTGATCACCAATCATGGGAACTTATAGGTTGGGACCTTTCGGATATCGATGACTACAATCATCAGACCAAAATGTGAAATGGCCCAATGTAAACGCTACTTGGCAGAACCGCTTTGTGAGAAAAAATTATTAAACATCACGGAAATTTTGTGTATATCTTAAAATATTTTCTATTATGTCTTAAAATAGTGTGAAATAGACATTAAATTGTTGATGGAATTTCTACATATACAGAATAGCCAATAATTACTCATCATGGGGAGGTTCTAAACATCTGTAGGATTGTAGATAGAGATTAGGGGTGGCAAATTGGATTTAAATCCGCCAACCCGTTCATTAAAAAATGGCTATGAAAGACTTATTTTTTTGTGCGAATCAAAAACGAGTTGGATAAATATAAACGAATTAATTGACAGGTTAGTTGGGTTGAATATCCAACTAACTTGTCAATTAATCAGTTTATATGTATCCTACCCATATTCAATCCATCTTTCACCCATAGAACAAAGTGTGGACTAAAGTTTTTCTCTTCTATCTAACCATTCTCTCTCTTGCCCTCTTTATCTCTCTCTCTCTTTGATCCCACATTTCTCTCTCTTCGATCGCACCCTCTCTCTCATTGATTTGCCCCTCTCTCTCTTGAATTCCGCCTCTCACTCTTCCATATCTCTATCTCTCTCTCCTTCTGTGCATATCTATATCTATACTAGAATTAAAACTACAAGTTGTTTCAAATCATTTAGTAATATAAAAACTCTTTTATTGATAAACTCTTTTATTATAGTTATATAACAAATCTTTTATTAATAAACTATTCATTTATTAAAATTTCAATGTGAAAGATTGTTTTAAAACTCTCTCAGCTCATTTTTTCTTACTTGTATCTCTTTTTTTTTTTCCAATCAATAAAGTTTTGTAACACATTATATCCTTTTTATTTGATTTTTGTAGTTTCTGACATTCTAATTGTTATTGTAGGATTTGGATTATTCTAACATTTAATTATGTAAATTTGTTATATTTGTTTTTGTTGGATGGATTTTATTTTATGAGTTCCAAAAATGATAATATAATATCACTTTATTCTATAAATTTTGTCAGGTTTATGAAGTGATAAGTGTGGAGGTTGCTCTTTGATGAATAAGTGGGTCGGTTTATAAGGTCTTCTATGAATCGAAAATGATTTTGAGGAAAGATGTATAAGTTGTTTATGGTTTATTACGATAATTCATATTTTTTGAAATATTTGAGAATAATTTGATTAGTGTCGGTATAAGTTGTTTATGGTTTATTGATTTATTATGGTAATTCATATTCTTTGAGATAATTGGAAATAATTTTATTAGTGTCGTTAATAGTGCCAAATAGTGTATGCAAACTTTTAATAGTAGTATAGATTAGTTGTATAAAATTCTACACAAGTCACTGTAAATAATTAGTCTCTTCTATTACCCTAAAACTCATAATTATGGCTAAAAGTGTATATTTCAACTTATGAATAGAACGATATTGCGTACAACTTTATAAATTGCTATTGTAACTAATAAATACAAAATTTTGCAATATAACTTCAAAATATGCAATCCAAATTGATTTAGGAATTCTTTTAAAATGTGTGTTTTTGAATTGATTTTTTTTATTTGTTTAAATTTATTTTACTTGTTTTTTTTTTTTGAAGGCATCACTTTACTTTAGTGCAATATTTTTTCAACAAGTACCCTCACACAATTAATATTTTTTTAGTTTTAGCATGCATTAATTTTTTTATTTTATTTTATATTATAGGATTTTATCCTAAAAGATATCTATATATATATATATGTGTGTGTGTGTGTGTGTGTGTGTGTGTGTGACAAAAATTGAGTTATGTAGGTATTCTACTCCATTCAAATTTTATAAACATCATAATTCCATTTACCAACTTAATCTCTTACTTGAAATTGTGTTAAGCAAAAAAAACCCATAAATTGGTGATTTTTGAAAAAAAAAAGAAAAAATATTTTTTTTAATGTTCTTTGATTTCAAAGGGGTGTTAATTGGATTGGTTATTGAATTGAACAACTATATTTGTAAAGCTTTATTCTAAAGGAATTGTTTAGAATTGTTTGAGCTACACTTTTTCTAATAGGAGAAGCTAAAGTATATTTAGATTATATTGAAATTTTAAAATATAATAATAATTTATCATGTAATATTGTTGCAAACTAATTCGTTAATGACTTCCCTAATATTTTAAATAATGTTACATTTTTTTTCCAAATATTGCATTAGTTATAACTAAAATCTATTGCAAAATTCACGACTGACCCCGGCTATTGCTTTGTCTTCCATGATTTTCTTCGATAGGATAACATATATATACACACACACATACAATAAAACCTCTATAAATTAATAGCATTAGCACCACATAAATTCTATATTAATTTATCAATAAATTAATAATTATTAATTTAACAAGATATTTTATATACATTATTTTTTTTTTCAAAACAAAAGTTTATTATTATTATTATCATTATTAACCTTGTTAAATTTATCTTGTCAAGAAAAAATAAGCAACACTAGATTCATATTTCAAGAAAATATCATAGTCATTATGTATTGAACCGAAGAA
Source organism: Cornus controversa (assembly GCA_026545225.1). Taxonomy (NCBI): domain Eukaryota; kingdom Viridiplantae; phylum Streptophyta; class Magnoliopsida; order Cornales; family Cornaceae; genus Cornus; species Cornus controversa. Next base: position 64,556,943 of record CM048851.1, on the reverse strand, counting down.
AATATCAAAGTCCTACATGTACTTACCAAATTATTAATTTATGTAATAAGTAGGACCTATAGAAACCTATAAGGGAATTTTCTAAAATATACCATCTTATAAATTTAATGAAATTATTAATTTAGTATCTTGGCCTAAGTCGAGACTGACGTAATTTATTATTTAAAAGAGATTATTAATTTATGGAGTATTAATTTATAGAGATTTTATTGTATATCTATTGAAGTCATTGAGAATGACTTAACTCTCTTCCCTCCTTTTCAAGAAAGATGAATCCAAAAGTCAATTGGGTAAGCACTCTTAGGTGTATAATTCTCATATCTATTTAATTCTCATTAATTTTTTTATTATGTTTCAGTGATATAAATAGAGGTTCCCACTTGCATTGCACGTGCACCTACACTAGTGTATGTATGTGTGTGTGTGTGTGTGTGGTATATATATATATATATATATATATATATATATATATATATATATATATATATATATATATATATGTTGGGTATGTTCTTTCATTGCGAACATACCCCTTGTTTTATGCCCAGTCAAACATAAAAAAGTTTACAAAAATATAGAAAGTTAATTTTATTTATTTTTAAGTTTAAGCAAGTTGTCATGTTGTATTGAATGTATAAAATAGAAAATCAATATTATTTACAATTTAAATAGCACTCTCTTCTTTCCTTTAAAATCAAATTACACAAGAGTTCTTAAATGATAGAATACTTGGTTCTTATATTTATAATGACATAATTGCCCTTCGCTCTAACATTTAACATATTAGTAGTTACATAATATAGGAAGCTTACCTTTAAAGATAAAAAAGTATGTGATTAAGATCAAAAGTATTTGAGAGAACCACTAAATTGAAAGTAAACCAATCTCTACAATAAACTGTAATCTTTAATTGATATTTTTTTTTTTTTGCAAAAGATATGTTTAATTGAATTGAAAATATAAAAAAAGTCCTAGTTTTACTTAAATAGAAATTTTGTAGTATAGTTCAATAAGCAAGCCAAGGAAAGCTTGTTTGATTTGAAAAAGGACTTTTAAAAATTATATAATTATGTGATTAAATTAACTACTTCACTGTCAAAATGAGAAAGGACGCGGTCCCACATCGAACAAAAAACTCTGTACTTTATACTAAATAAAGTGTAGTATGGAAGTTTTATTGTTGTGGCAAGGCATGGTCGCTGTGTAAGATTAAAATACACAACGGCAATGTCTTGCCCCCTTTTTGCCTTTATTTGAGGGGCGTTTTTAGCCACTTTTTGCCTTTGTTTCAAGGTCATCTTTAGCCTCTAAAGCAACCATACACGAGTATAATTCCCAATTTTCTTCAAAGAATTAGGAAAATTTTGTCATACAAAGAAAGTCTGCAATTTAAACACGGGCAATTCAGCCCCACTATTTTTAAAAGGAATGGAATACACCATTCCTTATGACTAGCCTCAAACCTAATGAGAGCCACCTTCTGATTTGGTCACTAAAAATGAATGTGAGGACAAAATTCCACACCAGATAAAAATCCTTGTCTCCTAGCGTGTAAAAGAAGAAGCAAAACACTTGAGGGCACGGCGTAGGCATCGAACGGCGCAGAACAAAATGCGCCGTTACATGTCCACACTTGCTTTTGTACCACCAAAAATGACCAAACCTAAGAGGTCATAGGCCCAAATCAAGCTAAGGTCTTAAACGACCGATTGCTTATTACATCTAAGATCTTAAACGGCCGATCGCTTACTCAAGCTAAGGTCTAAACTACCGATCAATTAAAATAAAAAGAGGCCCTTGGCCCAAATCAAACTAAGGTCTTAAATGACCAATCGCTTAGTAAAGCTAAGGTCTTAAAAGGTCGATTGCTTATTAAAGCTAAGGTCTAAATGACCGACCGCTTACTAAAGCTAAGATCTAAACGACCGATTGCTTAAAATAGAAAGAGGCCCTTGACCCAAATTAAGCTAAGGTCTTAAATGGCCTATCACTTATTAAAGCTAAGGTCTTAAACATCCGATCGTTTATTAAAGCTAAGGTCTTAAATGATCGATCGCTTACTAAAGCTAAGGTTTAAACTACCGATCGCTTAAAATAAAAAAAGGCCTTTGGCCCAAATTAAGCGAAGGTCTTAAACGGCCGATCGCTTATTAAAGCTAAGGTCTTAAACGACTGAACGTTTATTAAAGTTAAGGTCTAAATGACCGATCACTTAAAAAGAGGCCCTTGGCCCAAATCAAGTTAAGGTCTAAATGATCGATTACTTAAAATAAAAAGAGACCCTTGGTCCAAATCAAGTTAAGGTCTTAAATGACCGATTGCTTATTAAAGTTAAGGTCTGAATGACTGATTGCTTAAAATAGAAAGAGACCATTGGCTCCAATTAAGCTCAGGTCTTAAACGACCGATCGCTTAAAATAGAAAGAGGCCCCTAGCCCAAATCAGGTTAAGCTCTTAAACGACCAATCGTTTGTTAAAGCTAAGGTCCGAATGACCAGTCGCCTATAATAAAGAGGAGAAAAAAGGTCGTGCACTCGAAATAAATTAAGATCTGAATGACTGAAAGGCCATAGGCCCCATTCAGGGCAATCTACAACAAAAGAGAACAATGTTGCATGCTGATCAATTGAGTTTGACCACGGCTGAGTTTGCCGAACGATCAATCATTGATTGCCAGCATGACTAAGACAAAAAAGAATCTTTCCAGTCTGAAGGGGGAAATCAAATCCATTTAGCTAAAGCAATTGTCAACACAAACATTTGTCAGAGGCAGATGTATCAATCTATATCTCAATACTTAAAACAAAAACTTGTATTACTAAAAAAATGTTTATTATAAAATAAAGGGTGCAAGTCTACCCTTGAAGCAAAAGCTCCCCTGAACATTACAAAAAGAAAAAGAAAAAATAACATAAAACCAAAAAATCAACCCTAAGGAGATGCCCCATCTTTTTTGCTAAATTTTTGATCAAACAAATCCACAATTAAAGTGTCTTGTTTAACTAGAGGCGACACCTTTGTAGGAGTTTGATCAACAAGAGCGGTGATCAAAGGGGCAGTTGGAAGAGTGGCAGTAGAGTAGGGGACTGAGCTTGAGCTCTTCAAAAAGTTTGCGAACTGGCATTCAACATCACCAAAAGAGGGAATATTATATTTGTTGAACGAGTCAATAGCCTGATCGGCATCAAACTCATCCAGGCTAGCATAATCCTATTTAGCTTTAGACTTCCCCCTTGCTCGAAGTCATAACAAAATCCGTCTGCAAGCTTCAAGGCTGGGATCTTCAAAAATAGTTGATACATCTCAAGACCCCCAACCTTGCAAACCTGAAGCATAGCCTCAAGTCCAGCAACTTTCTCCTCAACTCCAGCGCCCTCCGCTCGAAATAACCAAATGTCTTTTGTTTTTCAGCAAAGGACTTAGTCAAGGATTTCACCTTCTTCTTAAGGATTTCAGCCTTACGTCTGTTCAGACGTTCGACCTCTAGAGCCTTGCAGAGGAAGATGGTCATATAAGCCCCTTGCACCACAAAAAGTAAATAAAGTTAAAGACAGAGACATCAGGAAGGGTAAATAAAAGAAGAAGGGGCGGGACAAACCTCTATAGCATGAAGGGGTGTATTTGCAAGAAGCTCATCTCTGTTAGCTCCTTACTGGCAGAGCTCATCCCTACCATCATCACCACCACCTGACAATCGCTATCTCCAACACCTATTGACATCATAGGTGAAGAGTGAGAGGTTATCACGTGGGAGAGAGAATGGATAACTGTTAGAAGTATTACATATATATATATATATATATATGTATATATGGTCGGCTGAGGGATAAGAGTGGGCTGTTAGAGAATTAATGTAATAATGAAAGAGATAGAGTGTGGGACAAGAAAAAGTGCAGAAGGAGAAAAAAGAAAGTAAAGTAGGCGCCTACACATTTCAGATGCCAGTTGCGGTTGCCATCCTTCAACTTGTAATTTTTTTTATTACCTTTCATCTTATTCATTCGGCTATAAATAGAGGGACTTGATATTCATAAAAGGGGGGAGGAAAGAGATACCAAAAGAGAGAAATAGAGAAGGAGACGGAGAGCAAAGCCGAGAGATAGATACTGGAATACAAATCCAGTAGTATCTTGAGGCAATGTTAGACAGAATTTTGGAGGCTTCAACACCTGCTATGAGGAGCTAAATCATCTCTAGGGACTTGACCTAGCCTTAGCTAGGTATCATTGTTGAATGTAATACATTTGGGAATTATTCTTTTTTTATGCTTATAATTGTATAATTTAGAGAATTGCATTTGATTTATTTATGTAATAGTGACAGTTGCATAAATATTTATGTGTGATTGATTTTAATGTTTATATTCAATTTTGATGAAATACTTACCTTGTCTTAGATAGTATTTTATTTTAATTGAACTCAAATCATTCCGTGAAAGATATTTGAAAAAAAGATTTTAATGCTGAACTTGATAGTTCATTCTTAGATTAAATGAATCAATCTACATTTTAATTTCATATTTTTAGGTAGGTAGTTGATTCATTTAATTGGAAGTGATTTATGTCTCAATGTGACTTGTTCGATAGGTTAATATTTTCTTTCAATATCTCTCATTTTATTTAGTGAATGATAATTATACAATAGTTTTCATTGTATGTATAAGCATATAACTTTGACAGGCCATGTCTAGGGAAGATGTATTGTTCCACACCCTAGTGTAATGTAGATTAGGTGGACAGTGTATGCTAATCGAAGATGGGTTGTAGCTTAGTGAGTGCTTATATATATCCTCTTGATAATTTTATTGTAAGCATGTGTGTATGAGATAAGGACTTTGATAGGCCATGCCTAGGGAAGACAAGTCGTGCTACACCTTAGTTTAAGTAGACGATTCGTGCCAACCGAAGATGGGTTATTGCTTAGGCCTTAATTGTATGCGCATAGTTCCATGAATCTTATTTATGCATATTGTAGAATTTTTTCCATAGTAATTTCAATTGACAATGGTATGATGCTAGTGGTGAAGTCAAGACCCTAAAAATCTCTCTCTCTTGAATTTCAATATCATTTATTTATATGTTATTTAATTTCAGCATCTTAGTATAAAAACAAACAAACAAATTCTCTGTAAATTAAATCAGACAAAGTCTTGATAGTTTAACAAGCAATCAACATGTAGTCCTTGAGGTTCGACACCCTCTAAATAGCCTTATCCTACAGGAATTCGTTCTATTGCGAGTGGTTTTTATTACTGAAAAACAAGTATTCTGGGTGCAAGCTCGGAATCACACATCAAAGTCCCACCAAGGGTCCACCTCATCCATCAAATGGGGATCATTTTGGGACTTTGTTTATAATAGTATTGTGGCTGCAAATAAACTCGATTTGATTCTAATTAAATAGAGTTTGGCATGCATTGTTTATAAATGGGCTTGCCTCGAGTTGTTCACAAATAGATTTTCATTAACTTGTGAAATATATTATTTTTAAAATTTTATGTTTTATTATTTTGTTACTATCTTAATCAATAAATATGTCTATAAATTGCTTTCTTTTTTTTAATAGAAAACTATAAGATATATGTGTGTCTATGAGACATCTCTATGATTCTTGCTTTATGAGCTATTTTTACAACTGGGGTCGACTAACAAGGCTTGCTCAATATACAAGCTAAGGCCTAGAGTGAAAATTAGAAAGACGCATTTTTGGTATATAATATATTAAAATAACTAATATTATTCTTAATATGAAAATTTATGAGAGTCGAGTTTAGGGAGCTAATAGGCGTTGAATGTTACGCATTCTAGCCTCTTAACTTATATATTTTATTCTCTTAGTAATAGATTATTTTGTTATTTTACTTTGTTTTAGTGTTTTCTGTATTTTCAGGGCCTTAATGATTATTTCAGTTAAAACCATGCTTTTGAGCTTTTAAAAAAAGACATCCAAGATGGGTAGATGAAGCCTACATCAAGGAGATTCATTCAACCATTTATTTCAACTCAAATCAGTCCAAAGAAGAGGTCCAAGAGAAGTACAGCTGCTTAAGAAGGTTTCGGGCCTGAAGTCCAAATCTGCGCATAATACAGTCTTAATCCCGTTTTGGAAAACGGACCAGAAGTCTTATTTTCGAGCCTCAAATCGACATAATTTTCGCATGGGGTTGAATGAAATTTGATTCTGCACACTTTTTTATTTCATGAAAATTCCGTAAATCGGATTTCTAGTGGGTCAAAAGTTGGGCCGAAGTCAGCAGGAAAAACCTACCTGATTAGTGCTGCGGGAAACCCTAGTTTATTCCTAATTGGATTAGGATTTTGGTGGATTCTCTTGGGGAATAAAGTGAAAAATAAGAGGCTGAGTTGAGAGGAGATTACGGAGATTTTGGAGAGTCTGAGAGGGTTGAGAAGAGAACCAAAACATATTCGCAGAGCCATTGGAGAACGAAGCCATACACATAATTCATGAAGATGATGTCTTCTTCCTCAACAGTTGAAGCTTCTTCTTCTACCATGAGCGGCTAGTTCATCCACTAGGGTTTTGATGTAGCCCTAACAGAGCATCAATGGTTTGATTGTTTTAATTATTGGGGACCTTTATATACATGCATAGATTGTGTAATTTAGAGGATTCTTATTATAGAATTGAGCAATAAAAGTCTTGTAAATTCAGTTTCAATGGTTTCTTATCTTGTCTTAGATATTTAGTTATTGTTATTGAACTCAATCTCTCTTATTTTCTGTGATCATGAGAGCGATTATTACACAATGGTAATCACTGAATATATTATTAAGAACTTTGATGGATTATGCCTAGAGAAGATGAACCATACTGCACCCTAGATTAGAGTAGTTAGGCAGATGGCCCATGCCAATCGAAGATAGTCCATGGTTTAGCCTTAATCATATGTTATCTTCTTGACGGATGAAGATGAGCTTGTAGCCACCGACACCACTTATGCATGATGTAATTCCCCTATAGTTGATTCAATTGACCATTGATTGTGGAGTTAGTGGTGAAGTCAAATATCTTAGATTTCTCTCATATTATCTTCACTTTCTATCTACTTTGATTTATTTTATTTTATCTTTTTAATTAGTTTAAAAATTAGAATTCTTTTCTTTATAAATTTAATTAGAATTAATTCAGTATTTCAACTCATCAGACCATAATCCCTGAGGTACGATACCCCTTTCGATAGCCATATTCTGCAAGAAATTCGTTCTATTGCGAAGTGTGAAAAATTTTAATTGATATACTTTTTGAGTCACACTCACACACGAATCAGGAGCATTTACGTCATTTAGTTTAAGGGAAGAAAAAAAGTGCATTTATAAAAAAATAGAGTTCATCTATAACTTCACCTATGCTCTACATAGCCGGTCACAAGCCTCGGATAAAGGAGGAGAGTTGTGTCACGTAGCTTGACAGCCAATGTGTTGTATCAACTTTCGGATTTTTTTGAAAAATGGGCAAAGAACACCACACTGGCACCCGGGTGTGGTAAAAAATTAGTAAGGGTTCCCACGTTTTTCTATATTAATGCTGCTAAAAAAGTTAGCCCATGATAATAGGCTTAGGATAGGGACTTGAAACATAACCTTGATAGGTAAATGGAGTTAGTAGTAAGTGGGTAGGTGCAAAAGTTAGAGAAATTGAAGGATATAAATTATATTATACCAAAAAGATTATACATAGAAATATAATACAAATAATCATTGATAAGAATTTAAAAGAAGATGTGATAACTGTTATTAGAAAATAATATATTATAATATTACTAAAACTCATATTCGGAGGAAATAATGTTAGCATGTATGCACACCAAGTAAGACTAGATGACAATATTAAAATACAATTTTGGGAACATATGGACAAATTGATGCAAAGAGATAGCCAAAATAGAAAAAGTGCACACAAGAGGAGGCTTTAATGGTTATATAAGAAAATAGTGTGGGGGATATGAGATGGTACAGGGTGGACATGGATTTGGAGATATAAATGATCGATGTTGGGGAGACTACCTTAATAACTTTGTAAAGTGAATAAAACTAGTCAAATTTATTACTTTTTAACTAAAAAGGTAGACAGATTAACATGCAGATATTATAAGGTTAATCATAGAATCAATGCATGATGAGTTAAATAGAGGAGTACATCTAGTATATTGTGCGATAGAAGTATCTCCTTACAATTGAAAGGGAAGTTTTATCAAATAACTATTAGACTAATCATATTTTTATGGTACCAAATGTTGGGCAGCTAGGAAATAACATTTGCATAAAGTGAGTGTGACAGAAATGTGAATGTTAAGATAGATGTGCGGTAATACTATAAAGCATAAAATTAGAAATGATCATATTCAGGAGATGGTTGGAGTAGCACCAATTGGAGATACAATGAGATAAAATCGATTAGATAATTTGGACATGTGAAAAGAAAACCTTTAAGTGGACCGGTTAGGAAAAATGACATAGCCCACATTGAGGGTAATATTATGCAAAGAGGAATACCAAAGTTAACGAGCATAGAGTTAGTAAATATAGAAATATAGTATTCATATAATCGATCCCAAGTAATTGGAAAAAGGTTTGGTAGTTGTTATTATTGTAGAGTTCATTTATAATTTTTCTATTAGTGAACTATCTATATTTATTGAAATGTTTTATTTATAAGTGTAAAATGCAAAAAATCCCCCTATACTGTACCCTCAATTGTATAAAACTCCCTGAACTTTTTTTTATAGCAATTAACCCCCTAAACTATATTTTGTACACAAAACCCCTCCAAACTATCACATTTTGTTACTTATTTTTCATTGAATGACCATAATGCCCTTTCTTATTGAATTACACTTAATTGATTTTTTTTTTCAAAGGGATTTCTTGCAACTGAGGTAAAGTGTAAGACTTTTTTTTTTTTTTTTTTGCATTTTACTCTATTTATAATAATTTCTTCTTATTTTTTTAAAATGCAAAATTACTATTTTTTTTTGAAAAACTTGGTACTTCATTTATTAAGTCTTAATTTAAATTTTTTTGGTATATTTCATTTGTTGCTGGTTAGAATCTATAGTAAGTTCCTTTTTTAAGATTGAATTAATTTATTTAATTTTCTTTATTTGTGTTTGTGTGTGTGTGTGTTTTTTTTTTAAGTTTTTCATATCCAAATTTACAAGCGTTAAGTTATTTATATATAAAAAATATTTTAAAACAAATAAACACTCTTTTATAACAAAAAAGTAGACATTATTTAAATTTAGTATGACTGTTTTATCCAGCCAATCTGTAAGACATCAAGTGTGTTTGAAATGACATAAAAATGCACGTGAGTTGGGAAAAATAAGGAAAAAGACGCCTGAAATGATATAAAAAATGTGAGAGAAAATAAAAATAAGTGATTAACAATTTTTTTTTACATTGTTTAATATATCTTTGTGCTACATTTGGTATCTAGGAATGGAATGGAATATAATGAAATGTCCATTCAACCATTCCAAGTCCATTCCCCGAAATGAAAAGGAATGATTTTTCATTATAGATCTTGACCTATGGAATGATAATTCTATTTCCAGGTAAATTTTTTTTTTTAAAATCACATTCCAAGTCTAAAAACTTCCGCCATTGTTATCGTTGCTGCTGCCACCTTCCACCACCACCCCTACACCACTGTTACCTTCCACCACGACCACCTTCCACTACCACAATTGTCGCCTTCTACCACCATTGCCATTTCTTTTAGAAACATCATAGAAGAATGTCATTTTATTAGTTTAATATATTTATCACTAGAGGGGGTATTTTGGATAAAATAGTTTCAAATTCATTTCATTCATATATTAGTTCATATTTTCAACCAAACAATAGAATGATGATGACCATTCCATTCCCACTTGCATTCCATTTATGTAGTATTTGGTATGCATGAATGGAATGAAATGGAATATCCATTCTAACCATTCATTTGTTTGATATGAAATTTAATGTGAGAATGATCATTCTATTGGAATGAAAATCCATTATCAGGAATGCAAATTCATTCCACAGTTAAACTTATGGAATGAGCATTCCATTTTCAATAAGATTAAAAAAAAAATTATATTACCAAAAAATCCTTCACCTCTACCACCACCACTGCCATTACCACCATTCCCACCACCTCCACATCGCCACCTTCCTTTACCACCACCATCGCCGTCACATCGCATTGTTACCACCTCCACCGCCACCTTCCTCCACCCCCCCTCCACACCACTTCCACCACCACCCCCACCGCATTACCTCCATATCACCACTTTCCTCCACCACTATACCATTACCTCCACATCACCACCTTCCTTCCCCATTATATTTGTTGGTTTAATTTATTTGTCACTAGAAAGGATATTTTGGATAATTTGATTTAAATTTTATTTCATTCCTATTTCATTTCATATTTGCAACTAAATAATAAAATGAGAATTACCATTGTCATTTTCATTCCATTTTCAGTTGCATTTTATTTCATTTTCGGGTACCAAACACAACATTAGTCCATTCCTTAATATAGCCTTAATGTTAAGTATGCTTAGAACCTAGAGAGAACGATTGTTTTAAAAGTTTATAAAGATTTATTATTTTAATTTTTCAATTAAGGTTTCAAGTAACTTCTAAATAGTCTAGTAGTACTAGGGGTGACAAAATTCAACACAACTCGAAATCGACAACAAGTTAATAGGTTTGGGTTAAACGAGTTTGGGTCATAATCAGGTCGACACGATTACGACACGAAAAAAACGTATCGAGTTCGGGCTTAACCCGCATAACCCGTTTAATTTGACGGGTCGTGTCGGGTCAATGTGGATTGAATCAATCCGTTTAACTCGTCTAACCCGTTTAGCGTTAATATTTATTAATTTATTTTAAAATGTAAAAAATACAAAGCTTAATATTGTAAATTTGTTTTAGAATGTTAAAAATATGTAAATATATATTTTCACACTATTTGTGCTGACGTGTATTATATATATATATATTATCTTCTAATATGTTATATATAGTATAAATGTTTATTTATTTCATTCTTAAATCTATTAATATTCATTGATTCATTTAGTAATAAAACAACTATTAACTTTTTTTAATAAAAACATGGACATAGAATTTATAAATGAATAATTACTTATGCTAAATGGTCTCAAAAAAATCAATAAAATTCAATAAATTAATTAAAATTGACTAAAAACTCATCTCTATCAAATTCATACGATAATCAATTTTTTTTTATGTTATATCGATGTGGGCTTGATTGTGTCATACTTGACCATGAGAGTGATGATTACTTAAGAGAATAATATATTTTATTTTCTTTCTTATTATTTAATTTTGAGAAGGAGATGTAGATGTATATCATATTATTGGGGTGTAGGTAATATATGGTGGATATATATAATAATAATAATAATAATAATATATATATGGAGGATATATATATATAATTATATGTAGGTGAAGATATAAATATATAATTATATATATATGGTGGATATATATATAATTATATATGAATGATGACCATAATTGTTCTTTAGTGTCCCTAGATATATAGTATAAAATATAGCAGTTATAAGTAATATAACCATTTTCTTATATTTTCTTAAATTCTGATTAATTAGTTAAATGTCTAAAAAATTAATTAGAATAATTGATGAGTTTAAATCATTTAATATGAATATTTAGTTTTATGATATTAAGTTTTCTTTATTGTTCCGAGATATTAGTATAACATATAATAATTAAAGTAATATAAGTTAGACCACTTCTTTATTTTTTGTCAATAATACTTCAACATTAATATGTATTAAAAAAATATGTTAATTCAATGAGATATAAACTTAATGTTTGTTCTAAATGTTCTATTATTTGAGTGATATTAATATTTTTATTTGATTTCAAGATAATAAAAATTGTATTTTTTATTTAATTACTTAGATAATATAATTAATAACATTTGTTTGTTATATTCAAAATAAGGGAAAAATATTATTGTAATTTAATTAATGTTTCAAATTTTCATTATTATAGATTAAATATTATTGGTGTGAAATATGTTAACAAAAGTCATTGGTAGATTAGTGGCAGAAGCATTTAACTTCTAAAATTTGATTATTCATAACAACATTCTTTTTAATAAAAGACCCACCTACAACAGGTTACACGAATGTGACAAAGTCACAGAGGTATTTGAATTATCCAAGCACAAAAATTCATTTATATATTATTTTTTGTATTAATAAAATATTAATGGGAAGTATTCATGTTTGGTGTGGGTAAAAAAAACCCGGACAAGTCGTCTGACGTGGCAAGTAAAACGAAGCCCTTCAGATGTCTGACGAACAAATCTTGAAGCGATGGCTAAAGAAGGGAGAACAAAAGTACTCGAAACTACAAACTCGTTAGCAGTACACTCCCTCTCTCTCTCTCTCTCTCTCTCTCTCTCTGGTACTACTGTATATGTGAAAGAGAAACTTGGTACTTGTTAGAGTCGTCACTACGCACGCTATATAAATTCTTGATCATCCGAGGTTTCGCATACTTGTCTCAGGTTTCTCTCACTATCTCGCAATTCTTGTCACTTTCTTTTTTTATTTAGTTAGGGTTTGGTAGTTTTCAAATTTGTGGAATCTAAGTAGATCCGTGATCGGGAATGGTTGTGTGGTTCTTAGGGATTTTGTGTTTGGTCTGGGATTTGAGTGAATTTTATGGGTTTTGGCTTTACAGATCTGCGAATTATAGTTTTTTTGGAAGTGAAAGTAAATGCAGACCAGGTATATGGAGAGAATGAATTCCGTGAGTAGAGGGAAACGGAGTTTGGAGAATGAAGATGATCAGCCGGAGCGTAAGCGGCCAGCTTTGGCTAGGTAAATTTGCGTCTCTTCTGTATATTCTGTTGATTGGGTGCTTGTTTGTTGTGTTCTTTTTGATAATTTTTTTTATTTTTGGTGGAAGATGAGATACGAAATGACAATTTGGGGTTTAAACCAACGTAGTTTTGGCTGAACATTATGTTGCTCACATGGGAGTGTTTTGTAGTTAATTGATTCATTGCACGAGAACTAGGGGTGACAATTTGTGTTCCGGTGTTATCTTCGTGTTGATCGATGAGAATTCTACTCAAGAACTTAACCCTAATCTGACCCATTTAATAATTGTGTCATACACCCTCAACATTAATCCAACCCGTTTATTAAATGTGTTACCCGTGTTGACCCGTTTAATAAACAAGTCCTATACGACTTGTTTAATAACCTTTTCAATCCGTTTAACTTATATCATTTGAGATTCTCCACCCCTAAAAATCTGTCTAAAAATTTCTGAAGATGATATAAAAAAATAAAGTACATATCAATACATAAATCCTAAAATCAAATTAATTATAAATTTTATATCTATATATAAACTCGAAAATATACTAAGGTGATTCAACAACTGGGAAGACACCATAAGAATATCATCCTTGCCTTTTATGACTACATCAATCCTGTAACCAAACAAATAGATTACAAACAATTGCAATATATATATATAACTATATATATATAAGTTTGTATAAATCCATAATATATGAATAACTTGTGGCGTAATCGTGTTGTAATCGTGTCATGGCTTAGACAGCATAAATCCAAACCCAATCCAATTTTTGTGTATCATGTTCGTGTCGATCCATTTATTAAACATGTCGACTTACCTCAAACTCAAACCCGCTTAACTCGTGTCATGTCCAATTTTGCCACCCTTAACAAGAACTGTGTTTTATTTTTTATTTTTTCATGTGTGTAATAATGTTTCCTTCTTTAATTGCAACCTTAAACTCACCCTTGCGAAGCTGCGTTTAAATTCTCTTTTGTACTTGTGTTGCATTGACAGTTTCTGCGTGTAATATTGGGAGTTGCCATCACAAGTTTTGAATATTATTTAAATTAGTTTCTGCATGTAATATTGCGAGTTGCCATCACAAGTTTTGAATATTAATTAAATTGTGTAGTATTGGTGCAAGACTCCTCATTTTCACGTGAAGTTTTTAATTTTTATTATTGCCTTGGATGTTGGATCTAGAGGTCCCAATGACAAATTTTGGAGTTTGAATGTGTTAGATACTGGTAAATTTTAAAATGCATTAACATTCCAGATTCCACCAATATTCCACAATAGAAGTCATCTATTATTCTGCTCAATCATATGCATTACGATTTTTGTACTACTCTCAACAACCTTTCACTCGTGGTGCTGAAAACTATTATTACTCCCTCCTTATAAAGCGACCGTCTGAGAAACAGAAAAACAAATAAATTTAGAAAATCAATGCCCTGTTTTGAGAGGATTAGCAAGACACGAACCTCAATAGTGATGTTTCCATTAATTCCCAGAATTTGGATTTTTTCTATTTCATGTTTGATACTTTGATTCTTTTGGATCAGTTAACTAAAAATAGAAATCATAATTTGGGGTTCCAGATGTTAGTAGGCCAACAACTGAACATAATAAATGGAAACATTACCTAAGGTTCCAATATGACTTGATCTAATATCATTTTTTTGATTGATGGTCTAATCCATATGTTAGATTTTGATTTTGGTCTACTAGAAGCTTTGAAAATTTTCCTAACTATTGTTATTACCCAGTTATGGGATTAAAATGCTCCAAGAAAATGCCAATCTGTGGTTATTTTAATAAGCCCCCTAATGATTTTGGTTCGAGCATTATCAGAATTCCAAGTTATAAATAGAGCTTCTTTTGTGATTCTAGCATGCTGATATATGTCCAAACACTTATGGCATGAAATCTAACTCTATCCTGGAAAGAAAATACTATTGCTCGTGACTATTATGTTGCATTTTCATTTTCTGTTTTATTTTTATTTATTTTTTTTTTTTGCATTTTGAAATTGAAATGATTTTTTTTTTTGTAAAGACAGGTTGTTTTTGGATTGCATTAATTTTCAAATGGAGTTGAGTTTTGAACATGTGAATAACTTAATTTAGTTGTCTATTTATTTGTTTTGGAAATGGGCCATTTTCATGAAAATTTTCAAATAGTATGTTTTGGAAAATTTCCACCAAATCTGTTGGCATTTTTTTGATGTATTAGAGAAAAGAAACAGTTTCTGATAATGCTACAAAACAGGCCCATTGAAAATTTTGCTACTAATAACAAATTTGAATTCTTAGAAATGTTTTTCTCCTCCTTTTGATATAAATAATTAACTTTTGGATAATTCAAGACCAATTTGTTGATCATATCATCCGTGCATGTGTTGGTATTAAGTTTCATACATAGAGGAAAGTATAACAATAAAAGCAGGGAACTTTATTGTCAAAAGGGATTTTGCTCAAGTATGTTGTATAAAAAATAAAACTTTTGTGTCAAAGGGATTTTGCTTCAATATGATAAATATGAGTACTTTTTGACTGCATTAATGGGTTTTTGGGGTTTTTTCTACTTCATTTATTTTCTTTTGGGGGTTTATGGTGTTTGCGGGGATAGATGATCGTTTATACACTAGTCCAGATTTATTCTCTAACACAGGATTTTGGTTTAAATTTTAATTTTATAATTATGATAGGGGAGATCTTTTTTAGATCTCTGGCTTTGGACCTTAAGTAACTATTAGTTTTTCGATTTCTTTGTGAAGAAAAAGTAATTGACAAGCTTGTAATTGTAAAATTCTTAAATCCCTTATTATTTTTTTCTTGATAAGTAAAATTCTTAAATCCCTTATTCATAAGACTATTTCTCTCTCTCTCTCTCTATATATATATTTTTTATGTGATATTGTTTAAAGAGACAAAAAGTATATCTATATCTATATACTATATTTCATATTCATAATAATATCCATAGTATTATTAATTAATTCTTCTATATACAATATTATTAAATCATTTTGAATTATATTAGAAGATCTCACATTAATTATGTTAGGGGATCTCATGTCCGACTATCATATATTTATTTATTTATTATTTATAACGCATTTTTTTAACTTATTCCCTAATTCTATTGTATTTCTAATTCTTCCTTAAACAGTACTATGTAATTTATTTTTCCTTGTAATTCTATTTTATTTCAAACATTTTCTTTTAATTCTATTCAATTTCAAACTCTTTCCTAAATAATAATGTTGTTTTTTTTCTTTTCTAATTCTATGCTAGAGTTTCATAGCATTTATTTATTTATATTAGTTATTTCAAGTATTCCCAAATCAACATAAATACTAAGCATGCAAATGACTTTGAAATTTATGTATCCAAGCTTTTTTTTCCTTCTCTCTTTTTGGAGTCAAATATACATATACATTTTTTACGGTATATATCTACCTAATCTAATTTAATCTATTGATCTAATCTAATCTCACCCCTTTAAATTTTTTTATTAATTTTTATCCAATTTTTTTTCTATATTAAATAACTAATAAATACGGAGTATTAATTTTATATTATTTTGCAACTAATGGACTCTTAAGAATTCTATTTGAATTAAATAGCTAATCTTTATTATTTTTTAAGCGAAGATAACAATCCTACCATTTTTTTATTTCCTACATTAAATAACTAATAACGACTACTTTTATATTATTTTCTAACTAATATACTCTTAAAATTTTGATTTTAACTAAATAACTAATAGTTTTTTATTTATCCTAAAAGAGAACAATCCTATAAGCTATGTCTATCTCAAATTCCTTTTCTATATTTTTTTAAAGATTGTTATTAAAATTAATATATTTTCTAAAAAAGTAATTAAAATTAATAATTTATGGATGTGTACATAAATATCAAAATTAATATCTTATATTAGCTAAGATATAGAATGATATACAAAGAAGTGTTTATATAAATGTCATATACTACTAATCATTATATTTGAATTGAATAAATCATTTTTTAATATTAATTTAATAAAAATGTTTTTAAAGTTACTAATTAACTATTTCTATAAATAATTTAATTCAAAATATAAATTCATTTTTTATCCACGTGCAATGCACGTGCTCTTTTACTAGTATATAAAAAAGGGTAAAGTGCAGAAAATACCCCTACAAGATCGATATAGTGCATATACACCCTGATGTTCAAAAAGCCCGATCAAGTTTAAAAAGTGTTCAAATAAGGACCTCCTGACTCATTAACCTTCTGCAAAGACCAAAATATCCTTACAACAACAAAACCCTCTATTCCTTAGCTAATTAAACAATAGATATCCCTAAAAAAATATTTTTTATTTATGTTATTTGTTTACCTTTTAAAATTGATAAAACATTTTCAGTAAAAAAATGAATGAAAAAAGTATTTATAAATTCTAAATTTCCTTTTTGATCACGAATATATCCTATCAAATTTCAATAAAAATAGTAAGATTTGCTTTTAGTAAATATTTTCGTACTAATTTTCAATATCTCAAATTTCAAGCTTTTCTCTTTGTAATTTATACTTATAATTTTACTATATTTGATTTTTAATTCATCAGTAGTTTTCCTAAATTTAAAATTATTTTTTTCTTATTTTTAAGTTTAAATGAAATAATGAATTTAAATTATAATTAATTAATTATTTTCAAAATCAAATTAGACAACCTCTTGTACAAAAATTACATTATAACTTAAAAAAAAATTGCCCCCAAAACTATACATACCATAAAATAAAATAAAATATTATTATTTCTTTTCATTTAAAAAAATTGACTATTTTTTCCATTTAGTAAAAAGACTAATTATTTAATAATTAAAGTTATGAAAAGAAAAAAATCCAATTGCTAACAATAAACTTTAAACATCGTTAATAGTTAATCAAGAAATTGGGTTACAAATCAATTTTTGCTTAGAATTATAAATACAAAATTTAATTTATATCTTAATATTATACCATGTTTGTGAGAGAGAGAGAGAGAGGTACTGTGTGAGAGAGAGCTTAAAGAGAGAGAGAGAGAGAGAGGGAGGGTTGAGAGAGAGAGAGAGGGCAAAAACGTAATTACTGGTTTATTCTATTTCATTTGTTACCAAAAAGTTGTTTGAGGGGGGTATTTGCACATTTTTTCAAAATAGGGGCTGACAGCACATTTTAAAAATAGGGGGTCAAAGTGCTACTGAGAGTATACATTAGGGGTGTTTTTTGCACTTAACCCTATAAAAAAAGAATGGTCTTACCTGTATGTATCATTTTTATAAATTTTTCCTCGACGTGTGAAAGATGTTTTGGTCCATGGAATTTACATGGACAGTTCGAGTATGAGTTGTGGGTACATGTCTAAATGTCAGACTTTCCATCATCTCAAATCTTAGGATACGTGGACTCCATTTGAAACATGTCCAAAAGTCGGATAAAGATACGTGGACACATCCTAAACATTTGATAAACAATATGTTATGTTAATAGTGTGACATGTGATGCTATAGAACTGATCTTTAAAAACATACTTAGTTATAATTTTAATTAAACGGGATAAGGTTAAGAGGACATAATTCTATCTATCTTATAAGTAGAAAATCTTTGCGACCCAATTAAGGTTTTTCTTCTTCAATTATCATATGTAAAGAATCCGAATGTGTGTGTTGGACGCATCTCTTATACCCGTATCCATGTCGTATCGACAGCCATATCCATGCTGTGTCGTGTCTACATGGGTGCGTTAAGGGAGACGAGAGTCCATGTAACATAGGTATGGTCAATATTTCCACTAGATTCGTTGTAAAACCTGAATTAGCAGCTGCTCCAACTATTAATCCTTGCATTATGAAAGCCAATAAAGAGCAACTCCTTGTCCACTTCTCACACTCCGGCAGAAATTGGAGGGATCTGAGTCTGGTCTCATATGTTTGAAGTCATAAAGTGAATATTAATTGTTAAACATCCATTTAATTCTTAAAAACAATCATTTAACTTATCATAGTTCAAATCTTCTTACGTTAAATGATTTATTTGGTGACATGTACACTTGTATATGCATATCTAGAATAGATAAAATGATGAAATTGTGTAACTAAGCTCCCCCAAGGCGTTCTTTCCCCAGGTATATGCAAATTGCTGCTGTTACGCTCTTGCTTTTGCTTTAGCTCTAGTTTACATCTTCCCTTGGCATTTTCTCTTGGATTGATTTACTATTGTCCTACTGTATTGGTTTATGTACTGCCTGCAATATGCTCTGTTCATATCTTTTTACATCTCTTTCATGTTCAAATATTGTGTTGCTTTTTCTAGCTTTTTGTTGTATGAATTAGCCTTCAGTGTGTGCTCAGTTATCCTAATTTGGTTCTTATTGTTGCATCCAAATAGATTTTTACTGTCACAAAGAATTTTTCTTAATCATTTATATTTGAAAATTTTCAACCCTTGATGTTACTAGTGTTGCCTAGAAATACTACTATCCTTTTGTTTCTAAATATTTTTAACCATGAAGCCAGCAACCACTCATTTCATTCTCCAATTGGAGATTATTGTTAACAATTGGAATACTGCAAATTTTGGGTTTTCATCCTGATCTAATTATATTGATATCAACTTTTTTGTTTTTGTATATAATATTTTCTGGTTGTTACATTTTTTTTTTTAGTTTAATTTTTTTGGTGGGGTGTGGTGGGTGGAAGGTTAATTTAAGTTCTATGGGTTGTGCATGTCCTTGCCAAATTGTCATGGCTGAATTTACTTCTGCCAGGTGGTGTTCTGCTGATGCAGTGTTACTGATTTAAGATGCATGTTGGTATTTTTATCTTAAACTTTATTGATGATTTTAAATAAATTGACCAAAAAAGTTGCTTACTTTTGGATGGTAAGAATATTTATGGTTGTTAGGACCTATGTCAGGTCATACAACACAGTTATATATTTGGGCAATCGTACTTCTCTGGTTTGAGCATGTGCTTTATAATTTAACTCTCCAGTTTCTTTATTGTTCTATATTAATTTTTATGTTTATTCACTTATAGTAAACTGTGTGGGAAAAGTATCTTTAATTTTTTTAAAAAAAATAGTTGTTTTATGCAGTGTAATTGTTGAAGCTCTGAAGGTGGATAGTCTGCAGAAGCTTTGCTCTTCCTTGGAACCTATTCTTCGTAGAGTTGTAAGACAGACGACTATACATTTTGCGCTTTATTAACTGTGTTTATTGTAGAGATTTTATATTGACTGCCTTTATATATTTCATTTGTTTTATCATTAAATTGGGAAGTATGGCCTGTCTTGAATTTTGTGTTCTATGATACTTTCATGTTTTAAGTGTCGGCTAATTAATTTTGTTTGGAAGCTGATATGCTTTCCATAGTTGTGGTACTTTGTTATTATATATATTGGCTAATTAACTCTAACTGAAATCTGGAGTGATTCCTTTGTTCTTGATCATTATTCTAGTATCATGATTGGAACTCAACCTAGATTTTTCATAAAGTTGTGGAGTAATCAGCTTTTTTCGGTACTAGTGTTGAAATTTTACTTATATTTTGAAAATAATTTTCTTTGGCTGAACCTAGTACTCTTTTATTTCGAGTATCAATTAGTTTGAATCCTTTTCTTTTCTTTTCTTGGAAAATTTATGTTTGTTCCTTTGTGCATTTAACAATTGTTTTTCTTTGGTAGGAACTTTTTCCATTTGTTTATTGAGAACCTAGGAAGCACGGACACACCTAAAAGGTCGAAGAATCCGTGTCGGACACGTATCGGACACCGACACGCGTCGGACACACCCCGACACGTGTCGGACACATCAAAATACGTGTCCTAATTTTTTTATTTTTGGACACACCACGGACACGGCATAGACACACCATGGACACGTGTCCGACACGCGTGTCATATCGTTAGAGAGTTTTTAGAAAGTTTTAAAAAGAAAGATAGTTTAAAATGTAAATATGATGACTTCTTTGAATTTTTTTAATAAAATATGGCAGTCATACCATATAATATTTCATTTTTTTTTTAGAAAACAACTATTATCATTATTGTGGAGTAGATTCAATTGTGTAGTTCTTTAAACGATAAACTAATTGTTTTTATAGCTCATTAATTATTATGATTTGTGAATTTTCATTGTTAGGTTGATCTCATATATATAAAAAGATATAATTATTAGTCGCGTGTCCCCGCCGTGTCCGTATCCTAGTTTTTTAGGATCTGCCGTGTCGCTGTGTCCGTGTCGTGTCGTATCTGTGTCCCGTATCCATATCTGTGCTTCTTAGTTGAGAACACATTTAATTTATTTTTTTCTCTTGACTTGCCTATTTCTTTTAATTACAAAATATTTGAGTCCATAATCTTTAGCACTTCCGTTTTCCCTTTAAAGCCATAATTTACAGCATTACCTTATATAAATTGGAGAAAGTAATGTATTGAGCTCAAAAAGTTACATCCTAATTGTTCATGCTACAACTACTGACATGCTCCAAGATAGGATTGAATAGTGACGAGAGATTTGATGGTATAGTCCCTCTTCATCAGCTACATAAAAGTGGTGGGAATAATGATTTTGATTCAAGGCATGTTTCTTCCTTTCTATTTCTCTCCTCCCTCATTTTTTTTCTTTGACTCTATTTCAATATATGCCGTCATGTTATGAAAAAGTTAACGGGTTCGGGATTTGGAAGATTGTTCCCTTACTTCATTGTTAGCCTTAACAAGTAGTGGAATTGACTAGTGAATCTTCAATGACACATGTAATATTATTTAATGGTTGTTATTTTAGGAAAAAGGTTTAGAGAAAATTAGAAAAACCTTCATATGATCCTGCACCTGAAAAGCATATTACGAGATGCTATATTATTTAGAGGTTGTATTCTAAGATATGGTTAAAGATAAGTAGAAAATTCCATATGATCTTTCACTTAAAAAGCATATGGAGAATTCTTGGAGAGAGAATGTGGTCGCTCCAGAGAGGAGAAAAGAGTCTTCATGTTTCAATGCCAATTTGATCAAACTGATAATTTACTTAAATAACATTTGTAGATAATATTTTTGAGAATAATCGATATTCACAAGTAACAGGGATCTTTTCTTCTAGAATTTTGTGTAATTCCGGAATGCATAAACTCACTTGTTGAATTCCAATCACTGGTAATCATGCACCGTTGATCAAGACCGGAATGAAAAATTATCCTCGTCAATAGTCAAAGCAATGACCTGTGAAGCTGTTTGATTTAAGTATGATTAATAATAGCTATGGTTTTGCTGAGGTGTGTAATCAACCTTCTCTTTTTTCTTAAAGAAGTAGTGACATTTGTTTGCAAGAAAGGAAAAGAAGACAGCTATAAACATGATATATTCAAGGGTTAAGTGCATTAAACACCCCTCCAGTTTAACATGCCCCCCACTAGTTGTCTCCAATATGCAAATACCCCCCTCCGGTTAGATTCCGTTAAAAAATGGTCTTTGACCGGCATGTCTGACTTAATTTTTTTTGAAAACCCAAATTTACCCTTTTTTAAAGACCATAAGGCCCCTCAAACTCTTTCTCTCTTTCTTGAATAAATTATGTTCTAATATCACTCGTGTCCTCTCTCCCTGTGATAGCTGGACTTATTGGTAGCCCACACATGCACTTTACATATATATATATACACACACATCTGGGACACTGTTGTTCTAATTCTATTCAGAGTCCGGACCCTTTTCTCTCTCTCTAAAACCATGCAAGTCTCGCCATTGCCAACCCCCAACAGACTGAAATTATTCTTAAAAACAGAGTCTTTGGTTGTAAATTTTGTAGCCCAAGCCAATGCAATGTTCTCATTCTCTGGAAGATCTTTATTAGAATTGAAAAACCTAATTGAAACCGAGGAATAACCCAAAAGATTAAGAAGAAAATTAAAAATAATAATTTGATTGATATACTTACAGATCAAAGAAAATTTATTCGGTGTCCGAAAATTGAAGAGGGTGTAGACAGATTTCTGTTTTGTTTGATTTGTTTTTCCTTGGGCCATGGTGGGATTCGGGATCAGACTGGGTTAGGATTGGAGGCAGTGAGGATTGGAGTCAGAGATCGGTAAGTTGAAGCGAGGAGCCGCCGTTGTCATCAATGACGACTGTTACAGTGGCTGAAATCACCATTGCACATCAGCGCCCCCTTCGTCTGTGGCTGCTGGAATATTTCCTTTGATCTACAGAGACGAAATGGATTTTGAGACAGACATAGAAAGAGAAATCAGAGATATGCTATATGCCAATCGTTGCCAACCAAACGGGTCTTTGCTGATCTTGCATTGCATTTCTCATATAATATATACATATATAAGAGTGAAATCAGAGATAGAGAGAGAGAGCAAGGGTCAGTGGGGTGTATGGTATTGGTGGCACGTGCAACATGTCCTTTTTGGACATTTTGCATTGTCATTTTTAATTTTTTTTTTCATACCAAAAGGGTTAATTGAACATCGGGGTGGGGGAGGGGGGGGGGGTTTGGTATTTGCACATTCTATATATAGCAAGGGTTTTTTTTGCACTTAACCCTATACTTAAAACTATACTTGATAAATCTAAAAAAAGAATAGTGTCTTTTGTTTCGTGGGTAGTGGTGGAATAGAATCTCACTTGTATCAGCTTCCTTTACATCAGGTGATACAGGGCTAAAGGCTATCTTGAGAAGTGGGTGAATCCCTAAGCACCCAACTGTTGGGGTTAATATCCATTAGTCAGTTTATAAGAAACATAGTTCCACCATGCAATCTGAATCTCTAATATATATCAAACATAGATTAACTCGATCAATGTGTGCTGTATGTCAGTACTGACAAGGTGTTTCTGTGATGGCTAATACACATCTGTTTTTGGTTCGCTGACTCACTCTGTATTGTTTTACTTCAATCTATGTTTAAAGAAGAGAAAACTTAATTTTCTGATATCTTATTTATTTTTTCATGCTAATAATTTGGTTTCCTTTTTCCAAGGAGTACAAAAAAGTTGAATATATTTCTTTTTTAAGGAAAAATCTGCATTTGGCATCAGGAAGTCAATGTTCACTTGCAAGTTGAATGACCTGAAATTATGATTTCTTGGTAGAGTTACATGCTTTAGTTGAGCAATCAATAGTACAGTCAACCCAGCTAAGTTCCGAATATTGGTTTACAAATCCTTGAGTTGCTCTAATTGTATGTACATTATTTTTTAAATATATTTAGCAGAAAACCACTTATATCTGTTTCCACTTTCTCCTTGATATAATTTAAGTGAAATTGTGTGTGAAAGATATTGAGAAAAGTTGACCTGCAAATATCTGTTGCGAAGAAGGGATAATCTATGCATTTTTTTTCTATTAATAGAATGCTGTGCTCTACTTTTGGTCTCTTATTGTCTCGTACTGCACATGTCGAGCAGGTAAGTGAAGAAGTGGAACGTGCTTTGGCAAAGTTAGGCCCTGCTAGACTTGATAAAAGGTTTGGAATAACCTGATTATAGAAATAGCAGTAGATTTTGCAAAATATCAATAATTGTTTCCCAATTATATTGTTACATTACATTACTTTTTTTGTTGGCATGTTAATTTTAACTTTTTTAAAATGTTATCTGCCTATGATTGTTGACTGGCATTTTGCAAACTATCAATAATTGTTTCCCAACTATATTGTCACATTACTTTACTATCTATGTTGGCATCTTAATTTTAACATTTTTAAAATGTCATCTGCTTATGGTTGATTGGCTAACTGAGTTTTGGCAAATGGTTTGTGCAATTAAAAGACATATTAGGTCCTGCTAGAAAAGATCGAGATATTTTTCTCTCTTGGATTCCTTGTACAGAAAATTCGGAGTCCAACTTCTTAGCTCAGAAGGGTGTCATTTCTGGAGAATGTTTTTTACGAGACACCACACCTAATATGAAATTCTCTT
This sequence comes from Cornus controversa, assembly GCA_026545225.1. Taxonomy (NCBI): domain Eukaryota; kingdom Viridiplantae; phylum Streptophyta; class Magnoliopsida; order Cornales; family Cornaceae; genus Cornus; species Cornus controversa. The sequence goes on along the minus strand of CM048851.1, from coordinate 64,532,099 downwards.
TATGAGGAGATCTCCTGCTTTTTACATATATTCTTCTTTTCTTTTCTGTGAATTATTTGTTCTATACCAAAAGGGGGAAAGAAAAGATGATGTTGATTGCACTATAATCACTCATAAGGTTTTCATGATTTAATCATCTTTGTGGCTTAGGCAACTATCTTTGATTTAGACATGTGCAGTTTAGACGTTAACTTCTATTGATTTAGACATGTGCAGAGTTCTGGCACACTGACCTAACCAATTTCGAAAGGGTTCAATACAATGACCTCTCTTGAAGTTTACCCTAATTACACATGGATGAAACTTTTCAAAAATCTTGCAATGTGTTCCCCTGATGTTTGGTCAGTTGCTACAAATACCCCCTTCCATCCAAAACACCGTTAGTTCCATCTAAAAAAAATTCATGATCTGACCAAAATGCCCATCCCTCCATCTGAATTGACTATGTTAACCTTACAATGGCAATTAATTACCAAAAAAAAATTATTTTCATTGACAAAAATCCTTTCACATTTAATTAAATTTATAAACTATTTATGAATTTACAAATGATTTTTTATATTTTACAACACTAAATTTTAGATTAATTATCTTGAAAATCAATATTTAATTAAATTTGAAAATTCACATTTCAAATATTTATATATATAACAACTTAATTTATATTTAATATTTGTATTAATTACTTTTCAATTAAATATGTAAATCTACAATTTAGAATAATATTTATTTACAACTTAAAAACAAATGAATAATGAATTGATAATTATTATTTAGATTAATTAATTTAAATAAATTACATTTTAACTTTAGGTTAGGGTTTGGGAAAGAAGAAGTGTAAGCCCACAAACACCACCACTCCACTCCCATAACCACTGCCAGCATCCCATAATCTTCGCCAATCACTAACACCGCCAGCCAAGCCCAAACCCAACACCTCCATTTCGCTACCACCACATTCACCACCTCTCTACCACCATAGCCACCGTCACTCTCATCACATCTCACACAGGTCATCACGACATAGTAAATGTATATATACATATATCGTACATATACATATGTATATATTGAATAAAAATAAGTTAGTCATCAACAAATTGGAGATAAGAAATTCCAATTTGTTGATGTTTGATTTCAACATCAAATTTGACAAAAAGGATTTGAAGGGTTTCTTATCTCCAAATCAAATCATGTTTTAGTTTGGGATTGGTAGATTGGAACTTAACACATGTAACAACCAACCCTCTTTCCTGAACAACCCGTAGTTGAAGCAGAAGAAGAAGGATTCGAAGGCCTCTTGCTTCTTCTTTGGAGTTGTTGCTTGACGTTTCGAAATCGAAATAGGGCCATGCTCTTACCCTTTCGAACATGCCTTTCACAGCTGTCACGCCCCAAAATTCCAACACCTGGAAGGGCATGGAAAATGGAGGTGATTAAATAAAACCTCAACACCTTACAACTACAAACAAGCTTTGATACTAAGCTTGACCCCCGACTTCCGACACCGAAACAGATATAGGAAATTAGGTGTGAATATAGGATGAAATTACCAGAATACCCCTCTTGAGACCACTCTCATCCAAACAGAGTCCCAATACTGCGGAAGCGACTTTTAAAACACATTTATATCATTAAAACTAAAATATAACCGAGTTACATACATACATGAAAATGTAACTTGTCCAATCATATCCAGATATACACAATTGTCCAACATAGAGAAGACTAATGGTACCATTACTTAACAATATAAAAGTACCCATGTCTAGAATGCTAATACATCCGTTCCACATACAAAATATATAGTTCTCAAAATACCCACACAGGGCATATATATATATATACCATAAAAACATCCAAAGCCCAAAAGAAGGCCCGAGGCCTTTACCACTGTTGTAATCAAGCGTTATCCACAACCGACACTTTATCTGTAAAAAAGTTTGTAGGGACGGGGTGAGCAACCGACTAGCTCAGTAGAGACATTCAAACCCCCTATGCACCGACTCGATGCAACCTACAAGAAATGCAGTCATAGCATTCATATAAACTACATAACATATTTTCAATGCTCATAACATCGACAATATAGTGCACAAATCATGCTCCAATATATATATATATATATATATATATATTTATCATATCCAACATGCTTAATTTACCATAAGTAAACACAAAGCATTTCGCAACTATACAAGTTAAATAATAACCATGAATATCACAATTCATAACAAAGCTTAAGACATAAAGTCAAATAAGCTCAAAATCAATCCATGAGTAGGGAGTATTTGTAGTAACCAGATAAGTACCCTTGGGCTAAATATCTATCTTCCTATCTTTACGGGTTGTTAACCTGATGGTCTAAAAGAAACCACTTGGCCAAGGTTGAGGTCTTGCACCCCTGAGCATTGAGCTCATCTTACTTTATTCCGACCTTTCCCCAAAATCATCAAACAACACATAGTTTCAAATAAGTGCATCATGAGCCACTTAAATTACGTTCAATATAAGTACATCATAAGCTACTTATATTAAAGCATGCATATACAATGCAACAACCTTTCTTTCATAAGAAATCATACAAATGCAAAAATGACGATATTGTCCTTTATATGCTTTTAATTAATACATAGCGTGCAACACGTACCTCTGGTATTCCAATAACTCATACATGATTCTAAATGGATATCATGCATTTCCAAACTAGCACATAAGACATACATGCTCAAAATATAATTCTAGTGCAAGAATCACATACTTTTAACACACTTTAATTACCGAGATCAACAATATACACATGCAATGCATATATAATTCAAGGACATCATATAGAACATATGAAAACACATGCTTATTCCAAAAAAAGAAAGAAAGAAATCAAAAATAGAATTCTTTAAGTCTTTTCTAGCATATTAACCCACTAAAACCCAACCGAAACTCTAAGGAATCGATGATAAGAAAGAGAGAACACCCGTACCTCAAATTCAAGCTCAAAAATCAAGAGAGCTCCAAGCCCTAGAATCTGCCCTAGCCCAAAAACACTTGAAAATCTGCCGAAAAGAATTTTCAATCGGTGTATAACGTAGGCAATCCCGAGGGGAACAACTATCGTGTAAAGTCCCGAGGTCCGAATCACACTTCTAAGCCTCCAAAACTAAGATCAACCAAAAAGATGAAAGAGGGGAGAAGGAAGAGCTCTAGAGCTGATCTCTAGAGAGAGAAATCTGATTTGAGTTATGACCAAGTCAACCATTTTGGGATATTTATAGAAAAAGTTTTCCAAAATTGCACATTAGCCCCTCATCTCTTTAGTTTTGCTCCTCTACCCTTTTCTACTTCCATTTAATTGCAAAATGGCACTCCCTCATTTCAACAAACTTCACTAAAGCCCCTCTAAGTTCATTCATACCCCTACGTCACTTAAGTGATCCGTAGTTATTTTTCCGAAAAACCCGAACCATGAATAGTAACTTTTTGTAAAAATTCGGAAAAATTACTCGAACCTTGATTCCTTCCCACTATGGTCCTAAGATACTTTTAAAGTGGTCCCGAAACCCACTCACATAAGCATGCAATTACTATATAATCATGCTTAACAATTAATTAACCACGCATTTAAATAAATAAAAAATCCGAGGTTTTACAACACCCATGGTCCGCCTTCTTCTGATCATCCCTCCAACTGAGTTCACCAATGCCTTCGTTGTCGTTGACACCACCAACAACTTTGGATCTCTCCTTCGCAGATTTGGACATAAACAAAATTTATAAATATATGTAACTATTATCTATATTGTACAAATTAAGAGAGAGACACAATAGGGCCATATCCCTATATATTTATGTGAAAGATGTATGAGATCAGATGTTCCGATTGGGGAAGAAATAAGAAAGAAAAGGGGAGTAATGGTGATGGTGGTTATGGTGGTGTGCTGCTAGTGGAGGTGAGAAGATTAAGAGAGAGAAGGAAGAGAGGGAAAAAGATGAAGAGGGAAGAAGTGTTCTTTTTTTGTGGGCAAAGTTGCTAGTTCACGAGTTCAGATTTTTTGACATTTTTAATGTTAAAATATTCGGGGTATAAAGGTAAAATCACTCAAAAGTTGACATCCGTAAGGTTTGTTCTGTTAGAGGAGAGGTTAGTGCAAAATTCTAGAAAAGTTTCATCCATATGTAATTAGGTCAAACCTCAGGGGAGGTCAGTGTATTTAACCCATTTTCAAATGATTGTTCTCCCTTCTCTATTTATAATATATACAAATTTATGTTTTTCTTTTTTGGCTTAGCATGCAATTTGTGTTGGTTTAGACATATGTCAAGTTGTAGTATATTGACCTTTTACAAACTCGATGGCAATTATTTGTTCTCCCCTCCTTGCCAACACACACATCCTTGAAATTAGGGGTGCAACCTAGGCAGCCCAACCCGTTTTTTCATGGGTTTGGACAACCATTTCTACAATTTGGGGTGTGGCTTGGGCTGTAAATTTACACCTGAACTTAACTTAGGTTGGGGCTTGGGTTGAAAGTGATAGCAACAAAAACCCAGCTTGAACTCGGATATTAATCTCACTTTTTATATATTTATATTTTAAATATATAATTTATATGTTTATAATTGTGATTTATTGGACGTTAATCCATTCAAGAATTAATTTCTTTAGAATTTGTTTAGAATGTTTTATATTCTTACATTTAGTTTTAGAATCTCTTACGAGTCAGAGTAACCAACTTGGCTCAATCCAATTTTCTAATTCGAGCTCAACCCGAGTTCAAAAATTTTAATGTGGGTTGGGTTGGGTTGGGTTGGGTTGAAGGTTTATTTATACCTTGGTGGAGTCTGGCTTGACTTAAGCCGCCCAAGTTGTAGCCCTACTTGAAATGGTAGGGGCACCCCGAACCCAACCCGATTTTTCATGGGTTTGAGAAACTAGTTTTGTATGTAGAGTTGGGTTTGGTTTGAGAAATCTCAACGTAAACTTATAATTAGGATTGAACTTGGGTTGACGTGTCACCAACCTGAGCTCAACCCGAACCTGGATTCTAACACAAATTCTTATATATTTATATTTCAAATATATTATATATATTTCAAAAATCATGATTAACATTTTCTTCTTCAAATATTAATTTATTGTATATCAATCATTTGGAGAATTAATTTCTTAATTTTTTCTTTTTTATAATTTTTCAAAAATTTACCTTTAGTGTAGAATTTTTTTATGCATAGGAGTAATCCAACCTGAAATTAACTTGAGATCACCTGAGTTAAAAAATTAGGGCATGTGTTGGGGAGTTTGGATTGAAGGAAATGTTAGGTTAGACTTGGTTGAAGCTTCTGTAACTTAGGTTGGGCTTGGGTTAGTTCCTCAATCCGCCCAACCTGCCCGAGTTGCACCCCTATGAAATGGTGCATCTCAAAGATGAAGAGTATTCTGAATGGTGCTTTATAGTTTTTAGAGTTCTTTGTGGTCAAATGTGGGGTTACATCATATGCTGAAGCCCTTCTCTCTTTGTTTTGGAGTTTTAAGTTTCCCAACAATTAGGAAGCATTGACATTTTCTCCTAGTGGTGCCCTGGTGGTATCGGACACGTAAACACAAGTGGGACACAGTCTGGACATGTGTCGGACACGAGAAAATAAAAGAGAGTAGACTTAGGTGGTTTTAGCACATACACCAGATACCTATAGATGCACCGATGAGGAGAGGAAGTTTAATTTCCATAGAATAGAAGAGACGAAGAGGGAGACCAAAAATAACGTGTGATGAAGTTATTAGAAATGACTTTAAAAAGTTAAACATAGGAGGTGATATGAAGGGTAATAGAAAGGAATGGGGACAAAGAATTCATGTGTCCGACCCCATTCAAATGGAAATAAGGTAAGGATGATGATTTTATGGTTGGACATCACACGGGCCACAGCTGGAACTCATCACACGGGCCACAGCTGTGGAGTGTTGTAATTATTTTTCTTAGGAGAATGGGATTCAATGCAATTTAAAATATATTATGGTTAATTAGACAAATGATATAAAAGTTTAGAAAACAAAAACAACAAACATCTAGCTCTAAGCTCCAAATTAGTGATTTCATTAATGATTATATGTAGAAAATGAGCAAAAATTATTATACACATATATAGTAATATATTATATTATTATTTTTTGACATATCCCTGCCGTATCCTTGTCCTATTTTTTTTGAGATTTGCCGTATCACCGTGTCCATATTGTGTCGTATGTGTCCTGTGTTTGTATCCGTGCTTCCTAGCCCAACTTCTGTTTATCATCCTAAATGATGTCTATTGCATTTCAAAGCTTCCTGAATTGGTCATGCATGTACTCCTGTAAACCATTTGTTTTGCCTCGATTTTTGTGTTTTATTCTTTCTTTCTTTTGATATTTCAGGTCTTCTCCTAAGCGAATTGAAGGGCCAGATGGAAGAAATTTACAACTGCACTTCAGGTCCAGGTTGTCTCTGCCACTATTCACAGGTGGGAAAGTAGAAGGGGAGCAGGGTGCTGCAATTCATATCGTCTTGGTTGATGCAAGCACCGGTCATGTTGTAACATCCGGACCTGAATCCTCTGTAAAACTTGATGTTGTTGTGCTGGAAGGTGATTTCAACAATGAAGATGACGAAGAGTGGACCCAAGAGGAATTCGAAAGCCATGTTGTGAAAGAGCGTGAAGGAAAGAGACCACTTTTGACTGGGGACTTGCAAGTTACACTCAAGGAAGGTGTCGGAACTCTTGGGGAGCTTACATTTACAGATAATTCCAGTTGGATAAGGAGCAGGAAGTTCAGGCTTGGTCTCAAGGTTGCCTTAGGATTTTGTGAGGGGACACGCATACGTGAGGCAAAGACAGAAGCTTTCACTGTTAAAGATCACAGGGGCGAATGTACTGCTTAGTGTCTAATTTATATGAATTCTCAATTGTCTTGAAATACTGTTACTGAAGCATTTTCTTTTTCTTAACAGTATACAAGAAACACTATCCACCTGCATTAAATGATGAGGTGTGGAGATTGGAGAAGATAGGTAAGGATGGGTCATTCCACAAGAGGCTAAATAGCGCAGGGATATCCAAGGTTGAAGACTTTCTTAAACTTGTAGTCAGAGACGCACCAAAGTTACGTAATGTAAGTGTATGATTTGGTTGTGTGATTAGGGAGTCCTTTCTCTGTAATTGCCTTTGATATACTTATCTGGTGGTTGTAGATCCTTGGTAGTGGTATGTCAAATAAGATGTGGGATGCTCTCATAGAGCATGCAAAGACTTGTGTCTTGAGTGGGAAGCTTCATGTATATTACCCTGACGATACAAGAAGCGTCGGTGTTGTATTTAACAATATCTATGAGCTCAGTGGTCTTATAGCTGGTGAACAATACTACACGGCTGATGCTCTTTCTGACAGCCAAAAGGTTGGTATGATGTATGCCTTTGTGTGAGGATGCTGATCTTAGATTATTTAAACAGATTCCAATATTTGTTCTCAGTCCTCAGCCAGCCTTTAGATGTTTAAGCTGCACGACATTGCTCTGCCAGCTTTCCCATTTTTTTGAAACTAAGAATGTTGTTTCATTGCTTGTATTCCTGCTTGCTGTTAATTTATTTTCTCCATCTTAGGCTTAGTTTATTGCAAGTTGACTTCTGAATATGATTTACAAACATGTGGGTTGTATATTTGATCATAATGATGACCATTAACTCAATGTTTGATGGTCCAAATTGTTGTTTCATACTTTGCACTGAGAAAATTCCATTGCTATTATTTGCAAGTTGAATTCTGAACATGGTTTTTAAAGATGTGGGTTGTATATTTGACTTAGATATCTGTAAAATACTAACTGCTAAATCTATTTTTGATACTAAAAGTTGTTTATTTTAGTGTATATCATGAGCAAACTTACATACATATCTGTCTATACATACGTGTTATAATTGCTTTTTCCAGGTTTTTAATTTACTTTTTCCAGGTTCTTGATGAACATAAAGGTCTGACTCTGGATAATGAACTTTATGGTTAAGGTTTATAACTAGAAAGATGATGCTTATGAAACCTTTAAAACACTTGTCGCTGCAGGTATATGTTGATACCTTGGTGAAGAAAGCATATGACAATTGGAACCAAGTTGTAGAGTATGATGGCAAGTCACTATTGAGCTTCAGGCAAACTAGGTCAGGTGCATCTCGAGATGAACTTCCAATGGGTCCAATTGATTTTCCTAATCCTTTGGATGATCAATCTCCGTCACAACATATGCCAGTTGCAGTTCCTTCTGAGCAGTCTCCAATGGATTCAAGCCTTTTAATTGGAGGTAAGAATTTCTGCCCAACAAAACTTACATTGGTTTAATAGTAGCAAGCTTTGAAGAAATCATTTAATTGCAGTAATTTAATCATATAGATCTGGTATACAAGTTTTGAACAGCATGGCTGGTTTTGCTGGCAAAACCTGGAATTGCTTTCCTGTCGGTGCCTCTACCTATAGACCTTGTAATAGTTTCTAAAGAATGTGTTATACATGTCAGATTCTTTTCATTTTTACTTGAGCTTTATTAATATGCGAAAAAAACTCTTATTGTACTTTTTGATGTCCCCCTTTAGATGGGTACAATTACAACCCCAAATATCTTTTGCTTGTTTCATTCTTCTCTGTATAAGTGGGTTTACAATGATATGTTGAAAAATGGGTTTGGAAAGCATCCATGAAAATATGCATTGCCAGTGCATGTTCAGTTTACCCGGGTTCTTTAGGGCTGAGGACAAACATAAAGTTTGGTATTATTTTACACAAAGTGACTTTTGTCTGACTCGAAACTGTGACCCCACCTTTGTTAGTTCGAGCTTTTATTATTATGCTAGAGAACAAAAAAATCGTAAATATTAAGATAAAAAAAAGTTGTGGTTTTCTGAGTTGCACAATTTTATTCTAGGAATATTATCAATTTGCTTCAGGTTTATAATTGAAGCCATGTTCGGTGTAGAAACTGCCTAAAAATGCAAAAGCTCATGTTAACTATTACGTTTTTTTGATGTTCTTATTTTTTTGGTGTGTGCTATGTTGAAGGATTTATATATTTAAGTTACACCCTCTCTAACAGCTTAAGTTTTTAGAGTAGATGGTTGTTAACATGGTATCAAAGCCAAAGGTCTCGTGTTCAAACCTCATTGTCACCTTGATAATTAAAATTGAAACACGTGTTGACCAAAAGAAGGCCACACGTGAGGGGGCATGTTGAAGGATTTATATATTTAAGTTACACCCTCTCTAACAGCTTAAGCTTTTAGAGTAGATGGTTGTTGGTAGGCTACACAAAGGAGGGCAGTTGTCTCTCTAGCAGTCTAGCCTATTAGTTTACCCTTTACTGGGGCTTCAATCCTGTGCCTTCTCTTAAGGAAAGAGCAAGAGATACCGGTCAAGAAAGCCTTATTGAACTATTTAGGTTAGTGCATGTATATTATTTAAGTTACTGCATGTATATTTTTCTGTTACTTTGAAATATTGTCGGTTATCCTATTTAATCAGGTGATATGGTTTATTTCTAATGTGCATAACAAACTATGACACACTAACATACCTTACAACCAATAGAGGAAGTGATGTTTAATGACTGATGTATATTGCTGACATTAATCATAGATTGTCGTTTCTCTTTGCCAGCTTCAGGTTATAACGACAATCTATCAACTAGGTATCCAAATAACAGCATTCCGTTTGCTCAGCATGACCAGCAGATCAGCAATTCCCACCCAATCCAAAGTAAAAGATATGACAATGGGATTGGGCTGGCCCTTGGTCCTCCACAATCATCGTCGTCATTCCAGACAACAAGCTCATCTGTTCAGCAGCCCAGTTTTAACCCTTTTGAGGACTGGACTCACAACCGAGACAAGGGTGTGGAGGACTTTCTGTCAGAGGAGGAGATTCGCATTAGAAGTCATGAGATGCTTGAGAATGAAGATATGCAGCATTTGCTTCGACTCTTCAGCATGGGAGGTCATGCCTCTGTTAATATGCCTGAAGATGGGTACAATTTCCCATCATACATGACATCACCATCGCCAAACTTCGGCTATGATGACGATCGCAACCGTTCTGGCAAAGCTGTTGTGGGTTGGCTCAAAATCAAGGCGGCTATGAGGTGGGGCTTCTTTATTAGAAAGAAGGCAGCGGAGAGGCGGGCACAGATTGTAGAGTTAGAGGATGAATAGAATTTTCTCTGAAGTTGTTTGGCCTTGGATGAAGTTATTCCTTCACACTGCAATTACCATTCTGACAATTGCTGGAACTCTTCATCATTGCAAGCTACATGAAAATTGTTATAACCTACCAAAAATAGAACGTGGAAATTGTTATATCAGAAGTCTTGAAGACCTCTGTTGTGTTCCAGAGAATTTCATCTTGTACAGTTGCCTGTACAGTAAGTTGTTCAGTTTAAAGCCCGGATGATTTTACCTGGGAGCTTCTTAGTCACTGCTCTCTGGTTTGTGAATGATATTTGTGTAGATGGTATTGTACGTTTCAATTGATGACCCTTTTTTTTTCCTTCTTCAGATGAGTGACCCTTCTGATGCTTGAGAGTTAAGAATGATATTTAAGGAAACTTTTTATTAGGGGTGCACGAAAAATGGGTAAACTGGATCGGCTGGTTTGGTTGTGTGTTGGAATGGTTTGTTCCGATTTTAGAAATGGGTAAAGTGCATAAAACCTCTTTAGTTTAAAAATGTGCAAAAAAACCTTTCTTCATGTTCATTTTGCACTCCTGTAGTTTCAAAAATGTGCAAATCAGAACTTCATACTCATTCTGAGACTTCAATTACATGATCAATGATAAGAATATAACTCAGAATACAACTCGATCATGTTTGGTTTTGACACCGAAAATTGCCAATTACAAAAATATACGTCACAATCTCCCCATTTGACAATTTTGTGACAAAATCAACCTAGACAATTATAATCTAAGCATTGAAAAAATCAGATTACAATATGTTCCCAATACAAAGAAATATATCTTGAAGAACTCAGAGCATTGTGAGCAAGCTTTCAATCTTCATGTGTAGTGTTTGCCAAACTTGTAAAATCTACACATTATGCAAACAATACTACATGTGAAAGCTTAATCAAGAAAAATATAATAATATAAAATCATCTCCAAACTCCCTCTTAATCATATACCTAAAAAAAAAATGTCTTCCCCTTTGTATATGTTTTCCATATCTCTCCCATGTTTTCCCCTTTATAATATCAAGTCTCCCCCTTTTTAGAACAAATTGACAAAGTAAGATAAATGAGAACAAAAGAGAACAAATTATGACATGATTAAGTGAGATATAACCTTCAATAAAATATATCGCATAAGTCTCAAAATTATGGAGAATCATTAAGCATAGCAAAACATATCATCTAGAAACAAAACATTCAAAGATATTATGTCTAAAACAAGCATTGCCAAAAGAACATAACTTAGATATCAACATCTATCAAAAATATGACCTTAAACATGTAACTCCATATATTGAAATTTGCATCAAAGTTCACAAAAGTATGAACCAAACACAAATATGGTATCCATAAGATAAACATGCAATCTAATAAAAAATACCATGAGTATCCAAAAGTAAACAAGTCTAAGTCATAAACCTAGCAAGTAGATGAGCTAGTCCGAATGATCAAATCATCAAAACCTAAAAATTAGTTATCATCAGTTCTGTAGGAGAATGAATGATGTCCATTAGCAAAGATACATTGGGGTCCCATAAGACTCAAATCATTATCCTCTATAGGTGATCTGTCAAGATTTGTCCTCAAATATTACAAAATAATACCACCTGTTAATATCAAGAACACCAATTATTTGAGCCATAATAGTTGAATTCGCCTTAATGATAATTCCAAATACTTTAGTTGTAAAAGATAAAAGATACAAAATAAAAATATGTCATTCAAATTACATAAGGACTCCCAACCAAAGTCTTTCAAATCAACATTCCTTTCCACTTTTAGTAACACTCCATAAAAATTATATTGCCTTCTGGTGTTAGAGAAACATTAACTCTTTGTTTTCTAAAGCCACTGGCCATTACACGATGAGAGGTATGCAAAATAGGAATGTAGGAGCTATTGGAGAATTTTCACAAACACTTGGTGTGCAAGCTTTGAAAACACAAGTTTCAATGAAACTTTATTAATTCAATCTCCCAAAATCAACACAAATCCTCCAAAGAGTAATCCCTTCAACCAATTCAATTCAAAAACAACCACAAATATCAATCAAAATGATCAATATATCAAACACAAGGTATAATGAGAGTTGAGACAAAGTGAGAAAAATAGGGAGAGGAAGGCACATAAGGAGCAAGTACAAAATGAACACATAGCACACATGCAAGATTTAAATGTGTTGGCCGAGCCACTGTGGACTGGTCCAGCCTTCACCATGGACCAGTCCAAGGTGGTTCAATTGGTTTGTTGACCAAATTTGACCATCCTTGACCCTTTTTGCAATTTTTTGAAAAAAATGCTTAAAAATCTAGAAAAATAGGAAAATATTTTTAGAATTTTATTTCTGTGAAAATAAAAAATATAAAAATCATATAACCATTAAAACAATTTTTCACATAAAATAACAATGAGTTCTAACATTTTTGAAAAAATTCAAGAAAATTCACAAATACTCAATTTTAAAACCCATAAATTTGCCAACAAAATTCATCATTAAATTCATGATCATGGCACAATTTCCAATACACAAATATTTATAAAAATTTAAAAATTCATCTAATAAATCCATGTGTGTGTGTGCAATCCAACATCATAAAAATCAATTAAATCCCTTTGATTCATTTTCTAAAACACATTGGATGATAAACAAATAAAACTACACATGATCAAATTATTTTTTATTGAATTTAATTTTTATTATTATTTCTAAGACGATAACTTTCACACTTACGGGCAGCCAGTTATTTTCTCAAAATAACTTCTTTAAAAGATATCTCATTGGAGATTTATGTTGAAGTGGTAGCTTTGAACAATTCCCGAAGGTAGTATTTTCCTTTTGTCTTAGATTTTCAGCAAATTTTTCATCATTTTTTTTTCATGCTGAAAAAAATAGAAAATTTTTCTTTCCATTTTTTTTCATTGATCATTTAAGCCTTCAATGCTACTCATACAATACTCTAGTCAACTTCAGATTAGTTTTCAATCAATTCTCTTAGAGTTGGACTAGTGCACAAATTATATGAATTCAGAAGATTCAACTTTAAAAAGAAATAAATATAGCACATTAGTCACCAATGCTTAGATCATAAACTAAAGTATTTTATCCATTGATAAACTAAGTGTTTCAATCATGCATTCATATATCAAAGTGAACTTAAATAGAAATACAAAGAATTTACATTATTTCATAGAAAAATATGATTGCAACATTCACATAATTATTATAAAAAATAAACAAAACCTAACCTAATCTAAAAGATATGGTCCAATAGAAAACAAATAATTAACATAAGCTCAGTCCATGACCATAAAAGTCCTAATGACCTTAGTTAGAGGGTTTTGCATCCAAAGACCTGTTAGGAATAAATCTCATAGTATCAACAGGTACAAACTTCTCCAAATCTTCCTTTCTCATCCAAATTGTTTTGACATGCAATCTATTAGGAAAATAATATAGAGAAACAGAAACATTCTTTTTTTTATTTGAATTCTTTTTAGCTTGAGAATTTTTGGATTTGTTCCAGTAATATGGCTTTCTAGCATGAACCCTATTTTTAGCAAAAGAAGTATGCACATGAAAATTAGAATTAGAATATTTTCTTTTCTTATTGCAATAGTGTTGTGTAAGGGCCGGGTTAATTTTGACCTGTTTCGAATTATCTTTGGACCGAATTTATTTTTCTGAATTAATTAATTTTCAAAAGTGTGTGAATATATATATATATATATATATATATATATATATATATATATTGGATATATTTATATTTAATTATAAATATATTTTGGTGCATGTATAGTAAATACATGTATGAAGAGGAGTATATATATTTATAGGGTATTATATATTATATTATATATATATAATAACATGTGGCTGAGAGTGGTGGACGAAACATGTGGCGTATATAATGTGAAAATAAAAAGGATAGAGAAAGAAGGAAATGAAGAGAGGAACTGGGAGAGTTTCAAAGAGTGAAACTGAATGAGAAGAGGGTGGCTCATGACGGGGAACTTGTGGCCTGTTTGGTCTCTGCATGGTGGTGGAGCTCGATGACAGTTGTGATGTGGGTAAGCTCATGGTTCATTGAGGGGTGTTGAAACGGTGCACTTGGGTAGTGTTTAGCTTCGGCTAGTGGTGAGGTTGGCCTGCTATGGGTGTGCAGGTGTTGATTGCGTCACTGTGGTGTTTGGTGATAGGTGATTGAGGTAACTGAGGTCGACGTTAGCTCATGATGAGGTTTAGCCGTGGGCACATGGTTTTGGGTCCATGCTGGTTGACTGTTTGGGTTGGTGGCTAGGTTCGGCTATAGTAGTGGCGGTTCTTGCTGGGTTTGTTCACGGTGACGGTGGCTAGCCGTGATGGTGCCTATGGTGGTCTGTTAGAGGTGGTCGGAGTTGCTGGGTATGGCCGCTAGTGGCTAGCTGGGTCTTCTCCTCGGGTGTGACTGGCGGTGCAAGGTGGTTGGGTGAGCTAGTGGTTTCGGTGGTGACCGTGCGTGGTAGTGTTTGGCTAGACTCACGGCTGAGCTGTATGGCTCATGATTTGGTGGGTTCATGGCTGTGAACTTGGGTAACAGTGAATGAAATAGTGGGTTTCAGTTGTGTGGTGGTTGCTGTGGGTTCGAGCAATTGAATTGCACCATTCGATTACATTTTGGGTTGGATTAGTCATTCAATTTAGCCAATTGAAGTAACTGAAAGAGTGGCGTTGGACTTTGGATATTGGATCATCAATTTGGACCTTGATAGCTGGGCTTGCAATATATGAATTGGGCTTGAAATCATTGAAGTGGGTTGCCTATTTAAATTGGGTCAAGCATGGAAATTAAAAGGAAAGAAAGTGTGTTCACATGTGACTTTGACACGAGACTGGACGGACATGGAAATAAGTCACTTTGTAGGTGTGGGCACAATAAAAGCGGGACCTAAGGCAAGTTGATTCTTGCCTCTATCTCCTACGTATGTTTCAATTACGTCGTTTGATTTACATATGTTCTTTAATTTGATCATATGTGGTATTTGTATATATATATGTGTGTGTGTGTGTGCGCGCGCGTGCGCATATATATAAATATATAAAGGTGGGTATTGTGTATACGTGAGATGTGAGAATATATATATGTGTGTGTGTGTGTGTGTGTGTGTGTGTTGGAAATGAAAGCATGTTAATTTAAATGCTTGTCTACATTGTGATATGTATACGTGTAAATTGAGCCCATGTAAATTATGTTAAGCAATATACGTTTAGCTAAGTGTTGTTTTGTATGCATAGATGGATATTATGCATGGATTGTAATATATACGTGATTATATATTGAGGTAGTAGTGAAAATGCGTGCTATATATGAATATAGTATTGGCAAGCATTTGAAAAGTATGATTATGATATGCTAAGTGTTATATATGTATTTATTACATATATGGGTGACAAAAATATATATGTGATTTTATATTGTGTTTGGAATGCATGTTAGACACTTGTAGTAAATCCATGCATTGACTGAGAGCATGATTATATTTATGCTAGTATACGTGCATAAGTGACTTATATGCAGGATTTGACATATACGTGATTATATGTGGGTTTACATGAGTTAAATGCATGTTATCTTCGTATAAAAATTGTGTGCATTGGTGAAGCATGACAAATACGTGCTTATGTGAATTTTGTGAGCATATACAATTTATGCTAGGGTTTTCATATATAGGCGATTATATGTGTGGATTGATGAATGTAAAATGTATTTTATGTTCCTTTATAACTAGCATATGTGTTGTAAAACATGAAATTTAATGCTTGATCTATATACGCCCGAAATGCATGTATAGGGCCGTTGTGAGAAGAACGGGAAAGAGTGGTTGTGCAACTTGTTCACTTGGAGTAACATTGCTCAGTGATGGTCATGTTTCGGATTAATCACCTCGGAGTAGAGAATATTCGGTGACGTATTCTGAAATAATTTAATCACCTTGGAGTAGATACTCGGTGACAGATTTTGAATCGGTCTGATCACCTCAGAGTAGAGAATACTCGGTGGTGAATTCTGCAGTGGTTCAATCACCTCGGAGTAGAGAATACTCGGTGATAAATTTTGCAGTTGTGTGGGAACTGTCTCGGTCACATGGTTGGTCAAGAATCATGCTAGGGCATCATATTCATTGCATTTGAGATTACTACTTGTTGAGTAGGGAATGTGATAATTGATTTACATTATTTTATGTAAATGTTTAGACATATATGTTCTTTATACATATTGATGTTGGATGTTTACTGCTTATTGAGCATGCCGAAAATAATTTCAAAAAATCATGTTAGTTGGATTTATTCTATGTGCTTAAATCGCCATATGAGTCGCTGGTTTATATATGCTAGGTGGAGTATGATTTAAATATTTTGATATATTTAAATGTGTATATTTTTGAGAACATGTGTGGATCGACCTGCTGCAGCAGTGATAGTATGTTCGACATACCTTGTTGGGCTTTAAGCTCACCCCCTCCTAAGTTTTGCAGTTATTGCCGATGACACAGAGTCAATTAGGGATTGATAGTACTGGTTGCAGAGGTAGTGATTAGATTCCTTAGAATTTAATGTATGTCCAGGATATTGGATAAACGTTTGCATTTGGATTAAATGTATTGAACATTTATATTGATTAGATTTTTTCTAGCTGCATTGTATACATTTGATGTATGTATGAGAGACAGACATTCAGGAATTGAGTCATATTTCAATTGTATTATGCATGTTATAGGAATGACGGGGGGACATGTGCCCAAAAGTGTCCATTTTAAATTTAAGGTGTGAATGACATATGAGACTGAATTGTATAACAATTGGAGATATTTAATTTTCTTGAAAATATGAGAAAATTGGGATTGTATGGATGTTGATTAGGTTGTGATTATTGTGAGAGTGTGGATCTCTCGGGTTCACACCCTGGTTCTCAGAACTCGAGAATCGGGGTGTGACATGTTGAGGATGTTCATTCTTACCACAAAAAGTACAATGGACACATCATTAGCATGCATAGATTCAATTTGAAGCTTAGGTTTGGGAGCAGAAAAATTTAAGTTCTTGGGTTTAGCAAACACAGTCTTACCTTTAGATGTTGACCCAACAAAACCTAGTCTAGACTTATCTCTTACAGGGTTACCAACACTAATTATGCTATCAAGCTTAATCTGCTCAGATGTAAATGCAATCAATTTCTCTTGTGATATTTCAATTCTGGCTCAAGAAAATCAATTCTAGCAACAAGAGTATCTCTAGCATTAATAGCTTGACTTACCTCGCTTTCGAGAAACTTCACCTTATTCTGAAGATTTTGATTGATAGCTTTTTCATCATCAATCAATTGTTGTTTCTACTCATTCTCTTTTTTCAATTATTCTTTTTCTTTTTCTACCAATTTGAGCTTTTTGGTCTGCTTCTTGTAAGCCTTTAATAATTCATCAAAGACTTCTTGCAACTGACTTTCACATGTTCTCTATCAGCTTTCTTATCATTCGAATCATTAGAACCAATTTCCCTCAATGATGCATATTTTTCAGATTTACCTATATCAGAAAAAGAATCATTAGAAGTATCATGATCAATATGAGCAACAAAAGCAAAAATATTATTCTCAATAGAAGAATCAATATCATAACTAGAAGACTCAGATTCAGAAATAATAGCTTTCATGACTTTCTTTTTATCTTTTGAAATTTTCTTTGGACTAAAGTTATTCTTATTAGGACTTGGACGTTGAGTAGATATGTGCCCTTTACCACCATATGTCCAACAAGTGATTTCAGACTCCTTAAAGTCATCAACTTCTTTTTCCTTCATATCCTTACCTTCAGATGATGAGTCTTGACTACGAAATTTAGAAAGATTTTCTTTCCTAAGATTTCTATCCTTTTCATATTTATGGATCTTTCTTCCTAGCTAGGAGTGCAACATCATTATCTGAATCATATTCAAATCTTTTAACCTTTTCAACTTCAGATTTTGAAGAATTTGAAATATTTGACAAACTTGGAGACATGGAAGTCTTTGAGGTTTTTAAAGCTAAATTTTTTGTTTTATGAAGTTTTGGATATTTAATTGCAAAAGTTTTGGATATTTCATTCCTCACCAATGAAACAGTTGTGAAAGAAACCAATCCAGTAACTTGATCACAAAGAAATATTCAATGCAGTTTTCGAACAGTTGATCAAGCAAATAGAGATACCCTAAATTACTCAGTGAATATGTGTGTGCTCTCAAAAATATAAACAAAGAATTTGAGAGAAATCTCCTTTGTTAGAAAAATATTTTAATGCTTTCTCTCTCTAGAAATATGAATTTCTGTTCAGTTGAAAATGTCGTAGAAAGCACACTGAGAGAGAAATCATATGAGATTTTTATAGAGATTAAAAACCATAGTTTTTCTTGTAAAAAAAAGTTAAAAATCAACATAAAACAAATCCCCATGTTTTAGGAAGTTCTAGTTCAAATCCGGGACAAATCTGGATAAAGGCTAATTCCCACAGACCAGACAACTCGGATCAGTCCAACCTTGTTACAAACTCATTCTGAGTTGCTGAGACCTCTTAGACCGGTCCAACCTTCACTTGGACCGGTCCAACCTTGAATTTTTCACTATTTTGCTTAAAAGTCCATCTTTTCAAGGTTGGAAACTCCCGATTTGAAATATATATGTTCTCACCACTTTACCTGGACTACGTGACTCTCATTTGTGATTAACGATGTCCTCATGCATTCGGAACTATCATGAAACTTCAATCGATCGAATCCTTGTTCAGACCCTTGATGGTTTCTGCTGAAGATTCAAGTTTCATTCTTTGACGAACCCTTATATGATTGGTGTAGAACTTCATGCTCATTCTGAGACTTCAATTATATGATCAATGACAAGAATATAATTCAAAGAATACAACTCGATCATGTTTAGTTTTAGCACCGAAGATTGTCAATTACAAAAATATACGTCACAATGATTGATCATAGGCTACAATCTATCAAAGATATATCGTAACATCTATGATCCATCATAAAGGGTTCCACAATCCATCTTAATGGTGATTATAATTGATCGTTGGTTCCAGACTGAAAATCCTGCACACCATAATGGTTCATTTGGACATCCAATATTCACTTGCTTTTAAACATACATTTCACATACACCTATACACATCTACTATAACAAAAAACATGTTTATCAAACATCAAAACTAAAATCGAACTTTAATTGCATCATTTGAATCGGATCAAGTTTGGAAAGTACCTAAAGTGTCCAAGTTTCCAAATTTTACAATTATACATTCCCAAAATATCAAAACACTTATCCAACATCCATATTACAATCTCCCATAAGTGTCAACATTACATATACGTACACAGATATACAAAACCCTTAAATACTCCTGAGTGCTCCATTCTAGCAACTCAAGTCTTGTCCACCACCGGTTCTTTATTTGTAAAAGTATTTGGGGAAGAGAAGTGAGAAATTAACTAGTTGAGTAGAAATAACCCAACTCACCTAGGCATCGACCCGACGCCGACTTACATGATATGCAATCATGGTATCGCTACATGCATAGCATAATCAATGCTCATAAGTCAATAAATTCAATGCAATTTATTTATGCATACAAATAACATCCACAATTCTTGACAGTACATAAGCTTTTACAATTTCACAACCATTTGGTCAAAACTCGATAACGGCACATAATTGGGCAAGTTCGATGATCATGTAGTATTGGTCAACTCCGACGACACTAGTATGATTGGACAACTCCGACGATCGTACAATATTAACAAATCTTAGATTTGCTAGCATGATTGGGAAATTCTAACGATCACGCAATTGTGGTGTGATTGGGCAACTCTGACGATCATATAATTGTGGACAATTCTGATCTTAGGCTTAAGCCTAGGTATGAGTGGGTCATTTCGACGATCATACCATTGTGGAGAATTTTTCCACTTCCATAATAAAGTTGGGCATCTCCGACAACCATGTATGATGTGCTTGGACAAATTTTGATTCATCAAGAATTTTAGCAATTCTATACATGGACATTAGGCAATACCATCACAATTAGTATACTTTTCATGTTTATCTCTATGACATATATTTTTGTAATTGGCAATATTCGGTGTCAAAATCAAACATGATTGAGTTGTAATATTTGAGTTATATTCTTGTCATTGATGATGTAATTGAAGTCTCAGAGTGAGCATAAAGTTCTACACCAACCATGCAAATGTTCGTCAAAGGATGAAGCTTGAATTTTCAAAAAACGCCATCAATTGTCTAAACAAAAATTCGTTCGATTGAAGTTTCAAGATGGTTCTGAGTGCATGAAGATATCTTTGATCACATATAAAAGTCATGTAGTATAGGTAAAGTGGTGAGAACACATATATTTCAAACTGGGAGGTTCCGACCTTGAAAAAGAGGCTTTTAAGCAAAAAAATGAAATATTCAAGGTTGGACCTATCCAGGGTTTAGCTAGACCAGTCCAAGGGGTCTCGGTATCTCATATTGAGATGTCCAAAGGGTTGGACCGGTCCAAGTAAAGCCCAGACCGGTCCAAGTTGTCCAGTCTGTGGATTATGACCTCCTTTGTCCTGTTTTGACCCAGAACTTTCTAAAAATGTGGGGACTTGTTTACTATTGGTTTTTAACTTGTTTTATAAGAAAACTTAGGATTTTAATCTCTATAAAAACCTCAAATGATTTCTCTCTCATTACGCTTTCCACAAAATAGAAATTTATATTCTAGAGAAAAAGCATTGAGATATTTTTCTAGCAAATGATTTTTCTCTCAAATTCTTTGTTTATATTTCTGAGAGCACACACATATTCACTGAGTGATTTAGGGTGTCTCTATTTTCTTGATCAACTGTTCGAAGACTGCATTGAAGATTTTTTCGTAATCAAGTTACTGGATTGGTTTCTTTTACAACTGTTACATTGGTGAGGAATGAGAAGAAGATCGAGTTACGAAGGGGACACAATATTTTTTGAGTGTTCATGTTCTTCCAGTTGCCATTCTGAGAGGATTTTGACGTTAGTCGAGAATCTGCAGCAGTTGGATAAAATAGTCACAGTTGTAAGCCTGAGGTGTTAGAGTTCTTGTCAGAGTGGAGTGGGTGTGAGTGTGGGTGTGAGCCTATTGTATTTTGCTTTGACGATAGTAGATTTTCTTCTCTGGGGCTATAAAGCTCACCCGTGGTTTTTTTCTGATCTGGATTTTCCACGATTATCTGGTGTATTCGTTTACTTTACTGCACTTTATTTATTTACTTGCTTAGTGAGATTGCTTTAATTTTTAATTCGACTTAAAATTGGTTAATTTAAAAAATTAAGCAAAAAGTGAATAAATCTAATCACCCTCTTCAAGGTTTTAAATCTAACTTTTGCTGTCGTTTTTGCACCGCGCAACTCATAATTGGTGGATTGATTCAGCGAACTCCTATGTTTGATGCTTGAAGTTATACTTTTTGAAAGTCTCGTATGAAAGCCTTTCTTAAATGTCAAGGTAAAAGAGTTTGGATGGCTGTTGAGAATGACTATATAATTCCTACCACTACCACAAATACTGGTGATGCAGTAGTGACTATAGACAAGGATAAAGCAACATGGTTTAATACTGAGCATGGAGATACTAATAATAACAACAAGGGTTTATATGCTATATTCAATTCTGTTGTTCCTTCTGAATTTGCTATAATCTCTGCTTGTTCGACTTTGAAAGAAGCATGGGATATTTTACAGGTAACTCATGAGGGTACCACCAAGGTAAGGAAATCAAAGTTACAAATGCTAGCAACTAAATTTGAAACAAGTAGAGTGGATAGAGATGAGATATTTTTTGATTTTTATTCTAGGCTTAATAATATTGTTCAAAGTAGTGCTAACCTTGGTGAGAAAATTCTATCTTTTCAGGTTATTAGAAAAATCACAAGGTCATTACCTGATAGGTTCCAAGTCAAATTGGAAGCCTTAGATGAGAGTAGAGATGTTGATTCTATGGAGGTGGCAGAATTAGTTAGATTAATTTAAACTTTTGAGATGAAATATCCAAAATTTCAGAAAATAAAAAATTTGGCTTTAAAAACCTCAAAGACTTCCAAGTCTTCAAGTTTGTCAAATGTTTAAATTCTTCAAAATATGAAGTTGAAAATGTTGAAAGTTTTGAATATGATTCAGATAATGATGTTGCACTCCTAGCTAAGAAATTTAGAAAGATCTTTAAGTATGAAAATGATAGAAATCTTAGAAAAAAAAATCCTTTTAAATTTTGTAGTCAAGGCTCAGCATCTAAAGGTAAGGATAAGAAGGAAAAAGAAGTTGATGACTCTAAGGAGTCTGGAATCACTTGTTGGACATGTGGTGGTAAAGGTCGCACATCTACTTAGTGTTCAAGTCCCAAGAAGAATAGCTTTAGTGCAAAGAAAATTTCAAAAGATAAAAATAAAGTAATGAAAGATATTATTTCTGAATCTGAGTCTTCTAGTTATGATAGTGATTCTTCTATTGAGAATGATGCTTTTACTTTTGTTCCTTATATTGATCATGATACTACTAATGATTTTTCTTCTGATGTTGGTGAAATAGAGATGTATACAACTCTCAATCAAGTTGGGTCTAATGGTTCAAAAGTTGAACAAACAAATGAAGGACCAAGTGAGAGCAAGGTGCAAAAGCTTTTCGAGAAATTGCTAGAAGCTTATAATAAGAAATTTGAGAAGTTGAAGCAAGTGAAAACTAAAAAAGAAACTTTGAAGAAAGAGAATGAAGAACAATTGAAGTTGGTTGAAGAAAACAAAATTGATATTTAAAATCTTCAAAGTAAAGTCAAGTTTCTCGAAAGTGAGGTAAGTCAAGCTATTTCTGCTAGAGCTACTCTTGTTGCTAGAATTAATATTCTTGAGCCTAGATTGAAAAATTCAAAAGAGAAATTGGTTGTATTTACTTCTGGGTAGGTTAAGCTTGATAACATGATTAGTGTTAGTAAGCCTGTAGGAGATAAAACTGGACTAGATTTTGTTGTGTCATCGTCTAAGGGTAAAACTGTATTTGTTAAACCCAAGAACTTGAATTTGTCTACACCCAAACCTAAGTTTCAAGTTAAGTCTATGCATGTTAGTGTTGCGTCCAATGTGCTTCATTGTACTTTTTGTGGTAAAAATAGACAGTCAACATTATTACAATAAGAAGAGAATACATTCTAATTCTGATTTTCATGTGCATAATTTTTTTGCTAAGAATAGTATTCATGCTAAAAAGCCATATTATTGGAACAATCCCAAAAATTCTCAAGCTAAAAAGAATTCAAATAAAATAAGAATGTTTCTATTTCTCCACAATATTTTTCTGATAGGTTGCATGTCAAGACAATTTGGATGAAAAATAAAGATTTGAAGAAGTTTGTGTATGTTGATACTATGGGATTTATTCCTCTTAATAGGTCTTTGGGTGCAAAATTTCTTAACTAAGTCATTAAGACTTTTTGGTCATTGAATGAACTTATGTTCATTATTTGTTTTCCATTTGACCATATCTTTTAGATTATATTAGATTTTGTTTATTTTTATGATAATCATGTGATTGTGGAATTCATATTTTTCTATGAAATAATGTGAATTATCTATATTTCTATTTAAATTAACTTTAATTTGTGAATGTATGATTGAGATACTTAGTTTATCAATAACTGAAGTACTTGAGTTTATGATATAAGCATTGATAACTAATGTGCTATATTTATTTCTTTTTAGAGGTGAATCTTTTGAGTCCATACAATTTGTGCACTAGTCCAACTCTGAGAGAATTGATTAAAAACTAATGTGAAGTTAACTAGAGTATATTGTATGAGTAACATTGAAGGCTTAAATGATCAATGAAAACAATGAAAAGAAAAGATTATATTTTTTTTCCAGCATAAAAAGAAAAGAAAAGAAAAAATTAATTACTGAAAATCTAAGACAAAAGGAAAAGGCTACCTTCAGGATGTGTTTGAAGCTACCACTACGACATAAATATTCAATAAGTTATCTTTTAAAGAAATTGTTTTGAGAAAATAGCTAGCTGCTCGTAAGCGTGAAAGCCACCGTCTTAGAAATAAATAAATAAAATAAAATTTAATGAAAAATAATTTGATTATGCGTGATTTTATTTGTTATCATCCAAAGTGTTTTAGAAAATGAATCGAAAGAATTCGATTAATTTTTGATGATGTTGGATTGTGCGCACACATAAACACATGGATTTATTAGATGAATTTTAATTTTTTTTATAAATATTTGTGT
Organism: Cornus controversa; assembly: GCA_026545225.1. Taxonomy (NCBI): domain Eukaryota; kingdom Viridiplantae; phylum Streptophyta; class Magnoliopsida; order Cornales; family Cornaceae; genus Cornus; species Cornus controversa. Next base: position 64,507,548 of record CM048851.1, on the reverse strand, counting down.
ATTGAAAATTGTGTCATGATCATGAATTTAATGATGAATTTTGTTGGCAAATTTATGGGTTTTAAAATTGTGCATTTGTGAATTTATTTGTATTTTTTTCGAAAACTTTAAAACTCATTGTTATTTTATGTGAAAAATTGATTTGAATGATTATTATCTTTTTTTTATTTTCACATAATAAAATCCCAAAAATATTTTCCTATTTTTCCAAAATTTTAGGAATCCTTTAGAAATTTTTAGGCATTTTTTTCGAAAAATTGCAAGACTGGTCAAACTTGGTCAACTGACAAGGCTACCCTGTTGAACCAGTCCAGGGTGAGGCTGGATTGGTCCAACAAGGGTCGGCCAGCACACTTAAATGGTGCATGTGTGCATTTGTTTCATTATGTGCTTACCTTTTCCTTGTGTGCCTTTTTCTCCATTTTTTCCTCTCTTTGCCTTAACTCTTCTTATACTTTGTGCTTGATATATTGCATCATTTTGATTGATATTTGTGGTTGATTTTGAGTTGAATTAGTGGAATAGATTGATCATTGAAGTGTTTGGGTTGATTTTGGGAGATTGAACTTATAAAGTTTCATTGAAGCTTGTATTTTCAAAGCTTGCACACTAAGTGGTTGTGAAAATTCTCCAATGGCTCTTACATTCCTATTGTGCATTCCTTTCATTGTGGCAATGGCCGATGGCTCTAGGCAACAAAGAGTTAATGTTTCTCCAAAATTGCAAGGCAACATAATTTTCACGAAGGATTATTTTGATGATGAAGGAATTTTTGATCACTATAAGAATGTGGTTGGTTATAGGCCAATGAGGTGTGAATGGAGCTTTGATTTAGAAAGCTTATGTCAAGGCTATCATTTGGAGTTTGTGCACTACTTCAGAGACAATGGTTGTGATTCACTAGCTAAACTAGGCAAGGATTGCATTCCCTACATGGTTTGCTATTTTTATAGCAATGTGCTTGCTTATAGTGACAATGAGCTATGAATGATGATGAAATGCTTTGGGACAGAAATCAATGTGACTACCCAATTAATTTTTGAGATTATTGGAGTTCTAGAGGTATAGAATGGTATAATTTTTCCTTATATAGGTATTGAATAAAACCGACCAAGTATAAAGGAAATCATTAGGATATTGTGTAAACCGAATGCTCTATTGCTTGCAAATAAAATTTCAAGTACCTACATCATTGACAATGTCTCTGCATTGAACTTGATTGTTATATATACTCTTGACCCTTATGATCATAAGGGTGATTTGCCATGACATTAAGGTGAGATCTTATATCACATTGTGAATGATGATAGAATTAATGTGCCGGCAACTATTTTGAGGACAATGATTCAAGAGACAAACTCGAGTGCTACCAATGCTTTGCCATTTCCCTTGATTGTGATGAAAATTCTCAAGGCAAATAAAGTTGATATTCCTTCAAATGCTCTAGTAATGAAGCCCCAAGGGAAGTTCATGGCTTCAAATGTTAAGTCTTCAATTACTAACAAAATGAAGGAGAGAGCTCAAAAAGAGGCTGCAATACATCATGTTGATGAGGAGATTGTAGATGAGAGTGATGACAATGCTCCCATTGCCGAACTCTATGTTTCGGATTTTAATCATGCTTTGACTGCTAGACAGCATAATCAATCTATGAGGGGGTTGGAAAAGTACTTGAAGAGGAAGTTTTCAAAGCTTGAAGCATTGATTATGAGAGCCCTTCCTGGAACTTCTAGAGCTCATGATGATGATAATGATGAGGATTAGGTCTTGGTGGTTTAGACCTCATTTATGTTTTGCTAGACTTTGAGTAGTTAGTTATATTTATGTCTAGACTTGATGTTTGAACTTGTTATGTTCTATGTTTTGATTTGCTTAGACTTGTTATGTTCTATGTTGCTTATGCTTTGCTCATGTGTAACACTCCATAATTTTGATACTTTAGCTTATATATTTGATGGAGGTTATATCTCACTTAATCACGTCATAATTGGTTCTCTATTGTTCCCATTTGTCTTACTTTGTCAATTTGTCCCAAAAAGGGGGAGACTTATGTATGTGAAAAAGGGGGAAACATGGGAAACATATACAAAGGGGGAGATCATATGTTTTTTTTTTGTGATATAATATATGATTAAAAGGGAGTTTGGAGATGATTTTATATCATTTTATTTTTCTTGATTAAGCTTTCACAGGTAGTGTTGTTTGCATGATGTGCAGATTTTATAGGTTTGACAAACACTACGTATGATATTCGAAAGCTTGCTCATGATACTCTAAGATCTTCAAGCTATATTTCTTTGTATTTGGGACATATTGTAATCTGATTTTTCCAGTGGTTAGGTTATAATTGTCTAGGTTGATTTTGTCACAAAATTGCCAAATGGAGAGATTGTGACGTATATTTTTGTAATTGGCAATCCCCGGTGTCAAAACAAACATAATCGAGTTGTAATTTTTACTTTATATTCTTTTCATTGATCATGTAATTGAAGTCTCAGAGTGAGCATGAAATTCTACAACAACCATGCAAATGTTCGTCAAAGGATGAAACTTGAATTTTTGAAAAACGCCATCAATGGTCTGAACAAGAATTCGTTCGATTGAAGTTTTAAGATGGTTCCGAGTGCATGAGGATATCGTTGATCACATATGAGAGTCATGTAGTCCAGGTAAAGTGGTAAGATTACATATATTTTAAACCGGGAGGTTCCGACCTTGAAAAGAGGGGCTTTTAAACAAAAAAAAGTGAAATATCCAAGGTTGGACTGATCCAGGGTTTAGTTGGACCAATTCAAGGGATCTCGGTATCTCATATTGAGATGTCCATAGGTTTGGACCGGTCCAAGTAAAGCCCAGATCGGTCTAAGTTGTCTGGTCTGCAGATTTTGGCCTCCTTTGTCCTGTTTTGACCAGAACTTTCTAAAAATGTGGGGACTTGTTTACTATTGGTTTTTAACTTGTTTTACAAGAAAAAATAGGGTTTTTAATCTCTACAAAAACTTCATATGATTTCTCTCTCATTATGGTTTCCACAAAATAAAAATTTATATTCTAGAGAGAGAAAGCAAATGAGATATTTTTCTAGTAAATAATTTTTTTCTCAAATTCTTTATTTATATTTCTGAAAGCACACACATATTCACTGGGTGATTTAGAGTGTCTCTATTTTTTTGATCAACTGTTCGAAGATTGCATTGAAGATTTCTTTGTTATCAAGTTACTGGATTGGTTTCTTTTACAACTCTTATGTTGGTGAGGAAGGAGAAGAAGATCGAGCTACGAAGGGGATAAAATACTTGCTGAGTGTTAATGTTCTTCCAGTTACCCTTCTGAGAGGATTTCGACGTTAGCCGGGAATCTGCAACAGTTAGACGAGGTAGTCGCAATTGTAAGCCTGAGGTGATTTGCATCAAAGTTTTTGTCAGAGTGGAGTGGGTGTGAGTTGGGGACAGAGTCTGTTGTATTTTGCTTTGACGATAGTAGATTTGCTTCTTCGGGACTACAAAGCCTCACCCGTGATTTTTTTTTCCGATCTAGGTTTTCAAGTATATTTACTTGCTTTGTGGAATTGCTTTAATTTTTAATTGGGCGTAAAATTGGATAATCTAAAAAATTATGCAACAAACGAGTAAACCTAATCACCCCCTCTAGGTTTTAAATCTAACTTTCGCAATCGCTTCTGCACTGCGCAGCTCATAATCTCTACATTCTCATGCTCTATGAAAATTCTAGCATATATCATGCTTTCACATAATACACAAACGTTTATATGTTTACAACTCCACATATAATCACATATATGCTCACTTTTACATATAGAATTCACATATGCATACAAATCAACATATATCACATTATGTTCACAATTATTACATATAACCCGTATATGCTCACAATCGTTATATATCTCAAGATAGAAACATACTTAGCATGTATTTAATCATAAAGGATGATGGAAAAGCTAGACACAACCATCAAAACCCTGCCAAGCATGCTAGACCACCCCAAAACATCACAACTCATCAATACTCCTATAAATCGATGACTAGGAGAGAAGAATCACCCATATCTCAAGTTTTGCAGGCTTTCCTAGCAAAACCTAGAAATCCTTAAGCTTCAAAATTTCCCAAATCAAGCTTTGTTTGGTTCAAAACGCAACCCTTGTCGAGTAGAAAAAGTTATCCTTCACCGACACTTTCTAAATCCAAGCTTTAGGGTTCCAAAATGAAGAGAGAAGAAGAAGAGATGAAGAGGGAAGAGAGAGAAGGTGCAGCTGACTGTTCTTAGTCCAAAAAAATGGCTGAAATATTTGGAATTTGATATTTATAGCCTCCATGCCACGAAATGACCAAAACGCCCTTACACCACTTAACGTACCTTTTCGACCTCCGTTTTTTATTCTGAAAGCGATTATGGCCTCGAAATCAATTCCATTCCTCTTCTAACATTATAATTGGTCTAAAACTAAAAATAAATATTTTTAAAAAAATATCCAATTTTTCGGGCCTACCCGACCCATGTCTCGGGCCTCGTCAATCCAAAAATTTCAAAATGAGCCAATTGGCCATAAAATATCATCGGACCTCAAAACTAGTCCCCACATATGCATTTCGCATATAGATCATGTGTAACATCATTTAAAATCATTTAGAGACAATAAATGATAAAATAAAAAAAATCGGTCAAAATTGGACTAGGTCTCTACAAACTAACTCCTCGAATCTCGGATATTCCTAAGTCCTGCTCCCAACTCAGGTCTTTGATCTTCTATTTGGAGTTTATTGATGATGTGGTATGTGTTATGTAACTTTGACCGTTAATCGTTTGACTTTTGTTTTGTGGGTGATTATTGATGATATGACATTACCATGTGGACTAAAATATATTTGACACCTATAGAAAAAAGAAACACAGAGATGCAGAGGGTAGAGAGGGGACTATTTAGATTCAGTGGTGGTTGAATGTTAAATATGTTGAGGGGCAATTTTATTATTTAAATAATACATCTCCAATTTTGTTATTTAACTGAACAACCTTAAAAAAGATTCTTATATGAGTGAAAACTCCAAACATAAGGGGGTGTGTTAGAGTAATTCACCCATTACTTTTCTCTAAAAATTGAGGATTCAAAGTTGTTTCACTTTCCAAACTTTCACTTTTAGTCTTGTCCTGTGTATTTAGAGACGGAGCAATAAAGATTGATATTGGCATATAACAATTGGATTTTGGCCTTCCGATCTTGAGACAAATTATAAAGAATAAAAAGTATTTAAAATTAGATTAATTTACAGGTGAGAAGTTAGTTTGAAGAAATCAAACCACAAATAAGCTAGAAAATTCAAGTCTTATATAAGAAGTATTTATTCATATATATTAGGGTAAATTACACTAACAATTCTGAGATTTGCTTTTCTTACACATAGATAGAACTTGTTATGCGTGATGTCTGCGGACTCCTTAAGGTTTACTCCATTTTACCCAAACACCCCTTGTCAGACATCATGTCAATGCTCTGACACATGGTAAAATGACTTGCATGTCTTTTGACTTATGACGTGACACTTTTGAATCATTAAATTACCAATTTACCTATTCTAACTAATTTGGATTGACCAAAATAACCCTTATTGTTATGCCATGCAGAGTACAACAACTAGCAGTTGCAAGCTAGCGCCAAAATTTTCAATAATATTTTTTTTGATAAATAAATATTCATGAATGATTTCTTTAATAAATAAATATTCATGAATGTTTCGAAAGCATGTTACCTATATCCAATTAATAGGGATATGAGAAGTCTAAATTTTAAAACCAAATGAGAGATCCCATTAAGATTTGAAAGTATTGAGAAATCCTTGTAAGAACCACAAATAAGTCATCTTGAAAATTTGTTTCATCCCGAGATAAAAGAAAACCAAAACACATCAAAATTCAAAATTTGAACCCAATAATTATTAATAAAATGCAATCGAATTTCAATTGTAATATATATAACAATAAAACAATTGATCTCTGTTTCTGAATGAATTCAAGAACACTTAATACAATCTCATCCACGGTTGACTCGTCCCAGTCATTCCTCCTCACTCCTTGTCTCGATTTCACGGTTGAATTGGAGGAAGATAATGAGAGGAAATAATAAAAGAGGAGAGATGAGGTTGAAAAAAAAAGGTTGTGGATGGAGGTAAATGAGGTGGTACATGGCATGGCAGCATGTTTGAGCTTGAAGTCTTTGAATCCCTTGATTAACTCTTTCCACCTCACGATTGATTCAAACTACTCCCGTGGTATGAGACTCAGTTTATAGGTTCTGGGTATAGAAAGTCAAGAGATCAAGGGTTTTTCTAAAACCAATAGGTAAATGGAGATTAGGGTTTCCCCTGGAGTTGAAAAAATGAGAGGGTAGAGAGAGAGAGATTCACAAAATGGAGGGAGGGGGAGTAGTTAGTGATTTGGTTTCTTTGTTTTCTAAGACTATAATGATTATAGGCATTTGAGTAATTTATTAACTCTAATACTTTTTTATTTATAAGAAGTCAATTAAAAATAAGGGGTAATGTAAACATTTTGTGGCCTTTTTTTAATGTCGTTAGGATGAAAAAACTAGCAGAAAATATTTTAGTAAGTTTTTGCAAACTTGTCATCTACAAGGTGCATACAGTTCGATTCCATATGGGTCTTAAGGGAACTAGAACCATTCCCAACTGTTCCTTAATTTTAAAATCGAAATCAGAAACGTTGAGTTTGGTTCAGTTTTTACGGTTCTGGTTCTTTGTGCACCCTTAAATTTGTTACCAATCAATGGAAAATTTTAACACTTTCCTACAATTAAATTATAAATTTTCTTTTCACATGTTTTTTTAATGCATTGATGGCTTTTATTATTTTCTTTTCTTTTCGAAAAGAACTAAAAGATTATTGTGTGAGTATATATGTGAGTATATATATATATATGTATTTGTATATTTGTGTGTGCACTGTGAGTAATCAAAGAATGTAGTATATCAACAAATTAACTATGAAAACTCTTTCTTCACATACATACCAATGTTACTAAAAATAAATAAATAAAATTTTTTTCCTTTCTCTTATTCCAACCTTTGTTATTTAACGAAAGATAATATCAATTATTATAGGAGTTGTATTTAATCTTATAATAGTTACAATTACTCCATTGTTTAAATTTTTTTACAAAACAAAAGGTTATTATAACAATTACAATGATTTTATAACATTTATATATATATAATAAAAAATTATTATAGGAGTTTTATTTATTCATGTCTAGCTAATAACTATATATATATATATATATATATTCAACAAATTAGAACCAGAATCATAGTGAACGGTTTTTAAAATTTGAAACCGGACCAGAATTGTAGTCAACAATTCGGTTCAGTTTAATTAAAGTTCTTTATGGTTTTGGTTCCATCGGTTCTTTGTGGACCCTTAATTATAAAGACAAACTTAAGAGGTGTTAGTGTAATTTATTTTATATATTTTTAATGGACAAATTACATTTTAACCCCCTGAGATTTGTCCATACGTCAATCTGACCCCACATTTGTGAATCTTTATTTTCACCTCTTTCAGTAGTTTTTGGTTGACTTTGGTTAACAAAATGCTGAAATTACTAAACTACCCTACTTATACACTATACTTGTCCAAGTTATATTTACTCCACCTCCCAAACACCCCTCTATCTTCATTCTCACGCTCGATGTCTCTCTCTCTCTTTCTCTTCTCTCCTCTCTCCACCCACCTATCTGAAACTCTCCGAACCCATGTCTCCTCACCACCGCAATGTCTCTTTCTCCGTCACTAGCTTGTGCTGCGCTGAGGATGTCGGTGATGGAATACAACTTTTCAACTTAGTTAAAGAGAATTTGGAATCTCAATTAGCGTACAACCTAAAATTATACATTCAATTCCTCCTAACTTTCCTTTATTTTCTCAACATCCAAACACTGAAGTGAGAATATCAATAAAGCCAAATCACTACTTACCAAGGCAAGCCAGTGAAATCATGGTACCTATCAGGCAACGAAATAACAACACGAATTGGAAGAATAGACTCTTCACCAAAAATTCCAACCACTGTCTCTACAATTTCCTGACCACCACCACCACATTCTCTAAACCCTAGGTCCAAAATCTCCTTAGACTGAGACACCTTCGAGATCGAATCCGTACTCTGAGTCGTCACAAGTTGAGAAAGAGCAAGAGTAGAAGAAATTATAGGGTATAATGGATGATGGGAAGTAAAGATTGTGTTCGAAGGTTTTGGTTTGGTGATTGTGAGATGGGTCTGCATTGTGGTGAATGTGAAGAAGAGAGAGATGGCGCCAAGTGGGTTATGAGAGATTGAGTTTGTAAAATTATTTCATTGTGAGATCAATTGAGCATTCTGTAGAAGAGCATTTTGGACATTTTTTTGGCTACTATTTGCATTATGTAAGCAATATGACCGTTGACAATGACATGAGAGGCTAAAGTGATGTATAATTTCAAACTTCAGGGGTGTAAAAGTCTATCCGCAAATGTAGAAGGGTCAGATTAATGTATGAACAAATCTCAGGAGTCAAAATATAATTTGTCCATTATTAGTTTATTTTTTAAAAAATAAAAAACCGTTGATGTGGTAAATCGAACAAATCTGTGTGTCAACTACATTTGCGTTTGAACTTATAATGGGTTTTTTTTGTGGAACGCTAGTTATAAAGGCAAACTTAAGAGGTGTTAGTGTAATTTATTTTATATATTATTAATTTATTTTTTAAAAAATAAAAAACCGTTGACTAGTTTTAGTGTGTGGTAAATCGAAAAGAAATCTGTGTCTCAACTACATTTGCGTTTGAACGTAGAATGGGTTGTAGCAGCAGGAGAGGAAATCGGGAAGGAGAGAGCGGTTTACACGTGGTTGGGACTAAAGAGCTAACCTTCTTTTAGAGAGAGAGAGAGAGAGAGAGTCTGAGAAATATTGAAACCAAAGAGAGAAATTAATTAATATGATATGATGGGGACGACGACACAATCAGCCTTAGCCTGCAATAATATTAATGGGTCTGCCGTCAAGGAACGCCCACTACCACGCCGCTCGCTCCCGCTTCCTCCCTCGCTGCAGCCGTATCTTGACTTTCTTATTCCTCACTGCGCTCCTTTTTCTCTCTAATGTGCTGATGATCTCAATCTTTAAATTTTTCTCTCTCTTAATTAATATACACTTACATGTATATATGAGTAAATATTTATGTTGTCCTTATATATATATATATATATATATATATATGATGATGATGATGATGATGATGATGATGAACTTAATTAATTTGATGATTTTGTGGAGTTACAGTTGGACATCTTCATCTCTCGTACCAAAAGGTCGAAGGCAGTGGGACGCCAGAACTTGGAGTACACATCTCCCAACGACTCAAAAAAAGAAATCCGGTACGTATGTCCCTGCTTTCCAGGCCCAGCTTAATTACTGTATAAATTAAGAAAATTAACTTATATATATAATTGGATACAATTATACAAATACAATCCTCCAGTCCTGTTTAAGTAATTAATTTCGATCGAAAAAGTAGTTTATATATATAATAATGTTATTATTACATACAATCATGTGATGTGGGTAACTATATATATATATATATATTCAGGGGCACTTTCCACCAGAATTTTATAATAACATGGGGCGATGATCGTGCTAAGATACTGAATGAGGGTGAGCTTCTTACTGTCAAGCTTGACAAAATCTCTGGCTCAGGCTTTCAATCCCGAAAGAAGTATCTATTTGGAAAGATTGATATGCAGCTCAAGCTTGTCCCTGGAAACTCCGCTGGAACCGTCACTACCTACTACGTAAGTAATTACTAATATTTATAATAAATATATATACTTATATGTACACCAGATCACCTCACACATATAAATGGATATATAAATTTGCAGTTCTCATCAGAAGGGTCAAAGCATGATGAAATAGATTTTGAATTCTTGGGGAATTTAAGTGGTGATCCTTACACTCTTCACACCAACGTATTCAGCCAAGGCAAGGGCAAGAGAGAGCAGCAGTTTTTCTTATGGTTCGATCCAACAGCGGATTTCCACAACTATTCCCTTATTTGGAACCCACGAGGCATTATGTAATTAATTAATTAATTAAAGTAGTCAATTTTAATTTCACGTGTATATATATATGAATTAATATGGTACTATTAAATATTTGATTTCAGCTTTTATGTGGATGGAACACCCATAAGAGAGTTTAAGAATGCTGAGAAAGTAGGTGTTCCATTCCCAAAGAAGCAACCAATGAGGATATATGCTAGTCTATGGAACGCTGATGACTGGGCTACAAGAGGTGGCCGTGTGAAGACTAACTGGACTCTAGCTCCCTTCTTTGCTTCATTCAGGAACTTCAGCGCCGACGCTTGCATTTGTAATTTTTTAGGACAATCTTCATGCACTGATGCTTTTTTATCTTCAAACTCCACCACCACCCGTACTAGTCATGCCCATTCGTGGCTCACACAAGAGTTAGACTCTGCAAGCCGAAAGAAGTTGAAATGGGTGCAGAAGAACTACATGATTTACAATTACTGCACTGACAAGAGCAGATTTCCCAAGATACCTCCCGAATGCAAATTGTCCTAGCTGCTACACACACAAACAACCCGCCCGCCCGCCCCTTTTTTCACTTTATTAATTTCCCAATCATTCATTCATTTTTCTGTTATATATGTTTCTTTTCTGTTTATATATATATTAATGAAAGTATTGATGGGAATTAAGAAAATGTAATGCAGAACATAGTTTATTATTTTGTATATGTTTCTTTTTGTTAATATATCTTTAGGTGCTGGCTAATGAAGTGACTGTGGTTGCTTGTGCATTGCGCTGCTAGAGGTAGAGTACTATGATCTATCATTCTTGAGTACTGTAGTACGTAGTCACTGCACAATGTTGTCCTCATTCTTTAAAAACTCCTTTTTTTTTTATTAAGGTTAAAAAAAACGCTCTTCCACTATTTTTCTCCTTTTTTATTTTATTTTAAATCATGGAAAGAGTAAAATGGTTCTACAAAAGGATTTTTTTTTTTGCAAAAATGGGCTTTTTGCAACTTTTGAAAACACAAGAGAGTTATTTGGTGACAAAAATAACAAAGAGGAGTATTTTGTCACTTTCTGAAATCATAGGGGGTTTAGTGCAATTTGGCCTTAATAATATTTTTAGAATTCTCTTTACATATATTTTGTGAATTCAAAGTTTTTTATTGTTCATTCGTGAATGTTCTTACAGTTCGCTCCATCATACTTATATTAGCTAACTAGGTAATCCATATTTCAAAATTTGTCTAAATAAAAAGTGTTATTAACATCTCGAACTTAATTTTTTCCCCCTCGAAAAAGCAAACTTAATTAAGTACAAACCAAGTTTCTACATGCAATAATATATAATATGTACAAATTTTCTTATAATAGCGTGTGAGTGACTATATATTGGACCGAGTTCAAGTTGAAATGCATTCCTCTTCGAGAATACATGCACTCAGATCTGTTCCATTTTCGAATGAATTAGAAAATAACTTCTAAAGTGAGGTGTTGAATATAGTTTCGAAGTCTTGCAAATGAGTTTATTCCCATATGAAATAATTAAGTTCCACATTATAATCTTATTAGACATTATATATATATATATATATAAAGAGATAATCGAACTGTTATAGTGGGTATGGACATGCTCTTTGTTAGGCCAAGCCCAAACCAAACTATACGTGAGCCCTTTTTTTATTATTAGAATGGCTTAATGGGTTTTTTTTTATTATTATTAAAAGGGCTTAATGACTTGTGGTATGGAAATAAAACATAGGTTCGAATCCAATGGTCCAAATTGATTTCATTTCAATTTTAACTTCATTTTTCGTCTGATTTGAGTCAAAAGAGAGAGAAATGATATATTACACAGATGTTGGTTTGCTGTTTCAACTAGTTTGGAGTGGTCTACCTGGTTAATAAATAATATTTTTTTTATTAAAAGGGATTAATGACTTGTGGTATGGAAACGACACATAGGTTCAAACCCATTGGTCCAAATTGATTTCATTTCAATTTTAACTTCATTTTTAGTCTGATTTGAGTCAAAAGTGATTTCATTTCAATTTTAACTTCATTTTTAGTTTGATTTGAGTCAAAAGAGTGAGTATTACACAGTTGTTGGTTCACTGTTTCAACTAGTTTGGAGTGTTGCTACTAATGGAAGAAAAATTATCGTATCCTGGGAGACAAACGCCATGGAGTCCGGATAGCACCATACGGGGCATCAATTGTCTAATATCAAATACTTGCCTCGGTTTAATTTCAGATTTATTTTAATATACTGAATTATATGTTAATATAATTTATGTGATTTAAGTATGTTAGTATAAATTTTACCATGTCTTCAAATAGTAATATATGCATATATTTTCTAACAATCTTGAGACAATTGATGTGCTCTACTTTAAATATATGCTATTATTTAAGATAGTGATTTTTATACTAATTAGAGAATATTGATGAGGTCAATATTAGTTAAATATTATGTAGCATATTTAATAGTAGAATACTTATTGTGTTCAATATGATGTGAGATTATTATATAATATTGTTTGAAATTATTTGTGATACTTTGATTTCAATATCCGTGACATGTTGAATATGCATTACATTGATTTATAAATTTATTAATGTAAAAATCATATGATTTGAATTAAATGTTGTTATTGTATTCCATAGTTATTAATATTGTGAATTGCATTTGATATGATTATATCTTGTTGTTATATTCAAGTGCATGTGATAAATGTTATTTAATATGATATTGATTTAATGTGATATTATTTAGTAGTGTTATATTTAAATTTTGTTATTAGATATCTAGATCAATATTATTATAATGCGACAAATGATAATTTAATTGAGATTATTATTGTTGTCAAGTATAAGGAGAAATTTTGAGAAATTCTTCAATTATATCCGAGACACATGTTGTTCTAGAGGAAAAATTGGGTGCAAGAGAAATATACATCGTACTATAAATTATAAGACTACACATAGTAAAGAGAGTTTATCATGATTTCTAAAATCAACATGGTAGTCAAATCAGAGGGTGATGAGTCAATTTTCTCATCATATCTACTTCGATAAGAGGATTTTGTTATCTATCAAATATGAAGATTAAATTTTTGTGAAAAAATCATCTACTACCAAAATAAGGTTGTATGAGGAATGATCTCGGGAAGAGAACTCACTCCTAACGAGTTCTAATTGGTGTTTAGATTGCTTAGTGTATACTAAATTCTAGAAATGGGGTGTATGTGAGGCTAGGGTACGTGACTGATATACCCTAAGCTTATAATAACGTTATTTTTTCTACGTACTTATGTGATTGAGTAATGTGAAAGGACATGTTAATTTTCCTACTTATGGATTAATTAATGTCCTAAATTTATATTAACTTAAATAAGAAAATTAACTAGAGTTTAATTTCATCCATAAAAAAAAGAGTTGCATCTCTAGAATTAAATGATAATGATATATGTGATTTAATATATGAGAGATGGAAAAAGTATTTCAATGCTTTGATAGAAATTGTACAAGATACTGTGAAGCAAAGTTTGAGATTGAGATTGAGAATTAACTTAGCAATTAATTAAAATGGTATTGCTAAAATCACTACAAGAAAATAGGTTTTTTCCCACGGACCATTTACTACGGTTTCAATTTTGTAGTAAATAATATTGTATTTACTACAGAAAATTAAATCCTTGGAAAATACCCCTTTGTATTTACCACGGAAAAAATTTCGTAGTAAATACTAGGGTATTTACTACGGAAACTTGATTTCATAGTAAATACCCATTTCGATGAAATTTATGTCATAGTAAATAATATATTATTTACTACAGAAAATTAAATTTGTAGGAAATACTAGATTATTTACTACGGAAACTTAATTTCGTAGTAAATATCCTTTTTTGACAAAATTTATGTCGTAGTAATTTACTACAGAAAATTAAATTCGTAGGAAATACTAGATTATTTACTACGGAAACTTAATTTTGTAGTAAATACCCTTTTTTTGATGAAATTCATGTAGTAAATACCAATATATTTTAATTAATTAATTTTCCCAAAATTAATTTTCCTGCCCCCATATTTTCCCTTCCCACTTAAAAATAATAATATACACATATATGTATAGCCTCGGGTAAATAAAAATAATATGTATACATATATATGTATAGCCTCGACATTCTAGAGGCTTCTTCAATCAGTTCTCCAAACCCTTTGGTTCTCAAAAATGGAAAAACCCCTTTCCCAAACCTTGTGTCTTTGATCGACCCTTGTTCGGCTACTATTGTGCGTCGATCAGTTGAAGGCAAGTTCTCTCTCCTCTATCTCTCGTCTCTCTCTCTCACTCTCCTGAAAACCTAAAGCGAGAGTTTATCTGATGATAAAGTTTTCTCGGCGGGCCGTGAAGAATCAAAGTCTATAAGTGTTTCATTTGATTTGATTTTTGATTCAAACAAGGTTAATTTGTTCTTTTACTGTCTCAGATTGCTGTTTGTTCTTTTTGGTGTATTTCAATCTCTTCGGTATGTTGATTTGTTAGTGTTTGTGATGCACGAGAGACCGAACATATGTATTTTTGTGGATTGAACATATATATATATATATATATATATATATATATATATATATATACTGATTAGATTTGTATTTGTATTAACCAATTGAACCACCTTCAAACCAAAAAAATGGAAAAACATTTCTACTGGAAATATCACCCTCTTTCCAGTAGAAATGGTCATAAGGCATGGTTTTTTGGTTTCATTCTTTTAAGAGGCATTGTGTTACTCTCTGTTTACTTGTTTTTCCTTGCTTTTAGTATGAGTTATTTGATTAGCTTGGATTGTTTTGTGGTTCTTCCCCCGGAGTATGCCTCCTTGTAACTCTGTGTTTGGTTTTATAAAAGTTTTATTACCCAAAAAAAAAACTAATGTTAATTTTTTAACTTGTCTGGATAGTTTCACATCCAACAAAACTCATGGTGGACTGATTTAAATTCTTGTTGCACTTAATTGATGGAAAAGATCAAGTAGGAATCATGAGCAAAATTCAATATATATATCAAAATTAAATTTATTGACAATAGCAAGATTACAATGTAACATTGCATGAAAATATATTACAACATGAGTACACAAAATTGATACCAAAAAAGCAAAACACACAATCTAACAGATTTTAGGAAAGGTTAAAACACTCATCAGTAGAAGTTAAAATTGTATTCTTTTGCTATGTATACCAGGCATAGCTTCTGAAGCAAATGGCTTTAATTCTAAGTTTCTAATCTAACTCTGGAGGTCTTCTTCCCGTAGAGGGTCTCAAGATTAGTGTGGATATATAAGGAATTGAGAGCAGCAGCTTCAACAACCGTTTTCTATCTAGTAATGTGATATATTGCCCTCTTTTTAATATATCTCTTATCTCTTAAAATTTAAAGTACCCCCTTCCACTTATAATCTTTAAAGTCAAATAATAAATTGAAACTTCCCAAATGATCAACTCCATATATAGTTCACTTGAAGCACTTCTGCATATTTATTTATTTTTTTTTTCTAGAAATGAGTGGAAAGAAAAAATTAAACAAATTGAGAGTGTACACACAAATTTCGTGTCCGAAAATCTAGGAACGAAAATTAGTGACAAATAAACAATTTTTATTGATTCAAGAAAAAGGGTACAATCCTCTGTAAATCTTTACAAAAGAAATATGAAGATAAGGTCCTCTGATTCGATCTCCTTGGTGATTCGGCTTCAAGGGCTGCTAGAGCTTGATCTTGAATTGAATTGAAACTTTGGTGAAGAACGGCACGTGGATGATATGCTTATTGTTCTTCTCCTTCAGGGTTTAGATGCTTTGGAGTTTTGGATTTTGAGTGAAGAGTTCTGCAGAGCTTCAGCTTTTTCTGAGAATTTTCTGATCCTCCTTCTCCCACCTCTGGACCTTTATTTATAGCCTCACCAGAGGGGTAGATTTGTAACTTTCTTTTCCTTTAATAATTATCCTATAATTATCTTTTATGATAATTTTGATAATTATCCAATATATATATATATATATATATATATATATATATATATATATTAGACCCATTTTCAAGTGGGCTTTGACTTCTTAGACAATTTAGACCAGCCCATAATTCATTTATTCGTGGTGGGTCTGGCTTCAAATTATCTGACTCATTGGGCCACATTTTAAAGTGGGCTAAACTGAAGATAAACCCAAATTGTATTTTGGGTCTATCATGTACTTTTTTAATGTTTACAAATTGCCCCCACTTCAAGTCTTGCGCCATATTGAGTTTGTCACGTATTTAAAGCGGGACTTGAAGTATTTATATTTCTCAATTTTTTTTTTTTTTTTTGCGAAAATCCAACTACAAAAAGGATGTCTTCTTTGTCTAGTTGAATTGGAGTCTTGAACATAATAGGACTTTTTTTTTTCTTGTCCAACTCGAACTGAAGACTTGAGGATCTAGTTGCAAATAGGATTTTTTTTCTTTTCCAAGTGAAATTGAACACTTAAGAATCCTGTTGCAAATAGGATTTTTTCTTTGTCCAAGTGGAATTGAACACTTAAGGATCCTGTTGCAAGTAGGATTTTTTTCTTGTCCAAGTGAAATTGAACACTTAAGGATCTTGTTGCAAATAGGATTTTTTTCCTTGTCCAAGTGGAATTGAACACTTAAGGATCCTGTTGCAAGTAGGATTTTTTTCTTATTCAAGTAAAATTGAACACTTAAGGATCCTGTTGCAAATAGGATTTTTTTCCTTGTCCAAGTGGAATTAAACACTTAAGAATCCTGTTGCAAATATGATTTTTTTTTCCTTGTCCAAACTAAAATGGAGTCTTCAAAAATCCAATAGCAAATAGGATTAATCCGCCACTATATATATGTAGCCTACGCTTCAGAATCTTCATATCATCATATCAGAGAATAATTGAGAGAAATTCCATGAACTCCAGCAACTGTAAGCTCTCTTTTCTTCTTTTCTTTTTTTTTTCTTTTTTTCCTTCTCCAGGCGTCTCTTTGTTTTTTTTTTTTTTTCTCTTTTTCTTCTTCTCTTTTCCTTTGATGTGGGAGAGGAAGTGTAAAAAAAATGAAATTTCTTTTTTGTTGCTTGGTAGATTCAAACACAAGACCTCATAAGGAGACATATAGCACTACACCATCTCTGCTACACAACTCTTTGTATTATAAACCCTTGGAATATAATATAACATAGGACTAAACTTTGAAAGAAACATTTTTTTTTTCCTTTTTTTTTTTTTAGTAGCAACTTTGTCTTCCGTGACCGACATTAATGAAATCTGTTTTTTTTTTTTTTTTTTCAGATCAGATTCTACTTGTGGGCCCTGCTCGAATTTTATGCTGTCTCTGGACGACGAATAGATCTATCGAACTCATTAAGGAAGACAACATTACGTGAGTTACTCAACCCATCTCTTGAAAGCTTCATTTTTATTTGTCAATTCTTGCAGGTCAAATTACTTCTCTCAGAATATGGAGTTCCGGACGTCATTCATTAGTCCCTTCGGGGTCCCTTAGTGCACTTCGGTGTCACTTTTTCGTCCCTTCGGGGTCCCTTAGCGCTCTTCGGTGTCACTCTTATTGTCCATTCGGGGTCCCTTAGTGCACTTAGGTGTCACTCTTTAGTCCTTTTAGGGTCCCTTAGTGCACTTCGGTGTCACTTTTTCATCCCTTTAGGGTCCCTTAGTGCACTTCGGTGTCACTCTTATTGTCCCTTCGGGGTCCCTTAGTGCACTTCGGTGTCACTTTTTCGTCCCTTCGGGGTCCCTTAGTGCACTTCGGTGTCACTTTTTCGTCCCTTCGGGGTCCCTTAGTGCACTTCGGTGTCACTCTTTAGTACCTTCGGGGTCCCTTAGTGCACTTCGGTGTCACTTTTTCGTCCCTTAGTGCACTTCGGTGTCACTTATTGTCCCTTTGGGGTCCCTTATTGCACTTCGGTGTCACTTTTTCGTCCCTTCGGGATCCTTTAGTGCACTTTGGTGTCGCTCTTATTGTCCCTTCGGGGTCCCTTAGTGCACTTCGGTGTCACTCTTTCATCCCTTCGGGATCCCTTAGTGCACTTTGGTGTCACTTTTATTGTCCCTTCGGGGTCCTTTGGTGCACTTCGGTGTTACTCTTTCGTCCCTTTGGGGTCCCTTAGTGCACTTCGGTGTCACTTTTTTGTCCCTTCGGGGTCCCTTGGTGCACTTCGGTGTCACTTTTTCGTTCCTTCGGAGTCCTTTAGTGCACTTCGGTGTCACTTTTATTGTCCCTTCGGGGTCCCTTGGTGCACTTCGATGTCACTTTTTCGTCTCTTTGGGGTCCCTTGGTGCACTTTGGTGTCACTTTGTTTTTGTCCCTTCAGGGGTCCCTTGGTGCACTTCGGTGTCACTTTTTCGTCCATTCGGGGTCCCTTAGTGCACTTCGGTGTCACTTTATTATCCCTTCGGGGTCAGGCCAAGTCACCACGATGCAGCAGACATCCGTCAATATCTCGGCGGCAGGTCAGGTCACCCAACTCTTCTCTTGCAAGCTTCAATTTTTTTTTTTTTTTGTAAAGATAGTTTATACTCATATCAAGGGGTGATTATTTTTTTTTTCATGCAGACAGTTTATACTCATGTCATGAGTGTTTTTTTTTTTTTTTGGTAGACAGTTTATACTCGTATCAAGGAGTGTCATCTTTTTTTTTTTTTGGGTAGAGAGTTTATACTCTTGTCAAGGAGTGTCATCTTTTTTTTTTTTGGTAGATAGTTTATACTCGTGTCAAGGAGTGTCATCCTGTTTTTTTTTTGTAAACAGTTTATACTCGTGTCAAGGAGTGTTTTTTTTTTTTTGTAGACAGTTTATACTCGTGTCATAGAGTATCATCGACAGTTTAGGCTCATATCGGGGAACACTTTTAGCTTTACTTAGTCTTTAGCTTTGTTTAGAATGTCTTAAAAAAATAACTCAAAACCACGTAGCATGTATTTAATTAAACTATATTGATCTTTGTATAGATTGAAACAATCTAGGCACATGTGGGACAATCACCTTAGCGCGTACTTACTAAAAGAAGAATACGTGAATAATCCAATTTGTTCATGTATTTTCATTAATAAATCATAATGTGGTTGTGCTACTATTGCAGTATATGTCAATGATCTAAATTTCGTAAGAACTCTTGAAGAGCTCACAAGTAGTGGCAGAGGGAACATATGCCCAAGAGGGGCACATGCCCCGTCTGAATTTTTTTCCTTACCTATATATATATATATTAAAAAATTTTAAAATGTCGCCCTAAATATTTTATAACAATATTTTTTTATAACGATATTCTTATCTCCTCAAGACTCAGCCGCATAACCTCTGCTCTCTCTCTCTCACGTAATTTTTTTCATCTTCAAGTTGTCTTTCAGTTTCTTGAAGCTCATCTTAGACAAAAAGGTAGATTTACATTTGTTTCCCTACGATCGCCTCTCTCTGTTCAGGTAAAACCTTTTCTCTTTCTCTTTCTCTCTCCCTCTCTCAGATTCATGATGGTTTTCTGTGGTTGTTTATAGTTTCGACTTGGGTTGAACATTGATCATTTTCTTTAGTTGGATGGATTTGTTGGCTGGGTTTGATTTGGTTGTGGCAAATTGTAGAAAAGAAAATCAAATAATTAAGATGGGACTGATCGGGGAAAGTAGTCCCCAATGTTTGATTTGACAAAAATGTATACCAAACTATGTCTAAGAGAAATTAAAGAAATTAGACAATTACATTATTAATTTTTAAAGTAACAAATTCTTCTTTTGTGATACCAATACCACTGCCCTTTCTTATTGGAGATGTAATTTGCTTATCATATATTTCATTTTTCAGACATTTCGAAGTTTTTTTATACAAAATCAAATTGGCCTAATTTGTAATTACATAGTATAATTTTATATAGGAATCCATCAACATGACTGCTCGTAATACAGAAAATAAAAAATAATCATTATTTAATATGAATCTTAAATGGTGGTGGCAATTCCTCATAATTTTGAAATTGATGCTACACCATTGCTTAGGTGATGGTTTATATGTAAATTGTCCACCTAATTGTGTAAATAAGCCTAATTGTCAAAGTTATTGAGAGACTTAACAATGACAAGATTTCAAGTGAGCAAGGTCTAAATCAGAGTACTTCTCTTACATGTGCAGGAGACACCCATTGGAGCTCACATTATGGCACGTTAATTAGCTTGATTACAATGTTCACATTTGTAATTGGTGTCCTTGAGATTATCTAAGTGGATGGATTGAAATCTGATCAAAGAGGTGAATCAACTAATCTACTTGGGTCGATACAATTCTTTAATTTTTTATGCACTCTTCATTTAATGAAGACAATGTTCGAATTTACAAATGAATTACCAAAAGCACTACAAAAAAAAAAGATCAAGATATCATGAACGTCATGCCATTTTTTAGTTAAAGTATGTAAGCAACGTCTATAAATGATGGGAGGGGGTGGATAAGATTCTTTACTTGATGAAGTTTTTTCTTTTTGTGAGAGACATGGGATTGATGTTTCCAACATGGATGATGTGGTCTTTGTTCAAAGACGATCACGACGTAAAGTGCAAGAAGTGACAAACTTGTATTATTATTGTGTTAAGTTATTTTATTCTATCATAGATATGCAACTTCAAGAGCTAAATAGTCGTTTCTTTGAGGCAAATACTAAGTTACTTCTTTTTATGGCATGTCTATGTCTAGATGATGCATTCTTTGCTTTTGACAAATAAAAGATAATTTGTCTTGCTAAATATTATTGAAGCGAATTTTCTACAAACAAGTTCATAAAACTTGATATTCAATTTCAGATATATATTTTTGATGTCCGCTTTAGTGGCTTTGAAGGATTGAAAGGGATTTTCGCTCTTGCAAAAATAATAGATGAGACAAAAAAAGACAAGGTGCATCCATTAGTTTATTTGCTTATGACTTTGATGTTGATATTACCAGTCGCGACGACCATTTTAAAGAGGACATTTTCTGCTATGAATATTGTAAAAAATGAATTGCGTAATCAAATGGGATATCAATTTCTAAATAATAGCTTGGTTGTATATATAGAAAAAAAATATACTTAAGGGTATGGATAATGAGACTGTCATGCATCACTTTCAAAATATGAAATTCCGTCAAGGACAATTGTAATTTTATTCAATATTGAATTATTAATCGATATTATGATTTTTATATTTGTCAAGTATTTTAGCTTGGTTCTTATTGTTTGAATATGATATCAACCTATTGCGTTTTGAAGTTGAACAAATAAATTCTTTTATTTGAATTTTTAATTTAAATTACTGAAGAACATTTTGTTTGCTTTGGTTGTCAGCGTTTATTAAGTACTTGAACATAGAGTATGATTGCTTTGAAATGACTCAGTTTAACCAATATTTTAGACAAGTATTATTCTATTTTAAATGAATATTGATATTGAATTAGATTAAGAATACTATACTACTCTTTGAAAAATGATGATTTTGCTATATTTTTTGTTTGTCTTTTTATGAAAAATTTTATATTTATCATGTTAGTTATTTTTTCCCTCCACCAAATACACTACTTTCCCCTAAACTGACAAAATTTTGTCTCGGCGTGCAGATTGAACATTTATCAAACGAAATTCCCATCTATTAGTTAAAATATATATAAAAGGTTATGAAGCGCTTTTCATATGGATAAAGCTCATCCACTGAGGCCCCGATGGTTGTCCGATCACTTGATGTTTTGTTCAGAAAGATCATTTTCGTCTTGGAGAAGATGATGAAGAATTTCTTAATCCTAAAGTATTATATCTCAGTGCAATTGGTGTTCTTATGTATTTTACAAACTGTACATGTCTGATATAACATTTTTAGTCAATTTACTAGCAAGATACAGGTCTGTACTAATCCTTAAACATTGGAATGGGGTTAAGCATATGTTGCGTTATCTTCGTGGAACAACTGATATGAGATTATTTTATTCGAATGAATTAAAATCCAATTTAATTGAATTAACCTACATAAAGCTCCATCACAAACATGATTTACTTGTTATATCACAGTGATGTATGAAATAGACAATGACTGCAACTTCTTCAAATCACTCTGAAATACTTGCAATTCATGAGACAAGCCAAAAAAATGAATGGAAATGTCATTAGTTTTTTTCTCTTCCCACAGACAATTGTGGAAGAAAGAAAAAGAGACATTTTGACATCTTACTACGTTTAATTCTATACGCCAAGTTTTATTTTCTTGTCTTACTTTTCTTTTCCTACTCAAGTTATGGTTAAAGTTTTGTATCAATACCCTTTATTTTATCTATAAAGATTTGTGTTTGTTGTTTAGATTTTTTTTTCAGATAATTTTTGTTATACATTTTATTCTATACAAGTTACTTCTTGAAATCCTACAAAATTACAAACACTATGAAAAGTATATTATGGAGTATAAAACAATTCCAAAATCTTTGAGCGGATACTGATTAATACCCACATATCTAACTGCCAGATTTCACAATTGAACATTGTGACATTATAAATGAATGAAATTTGAGTTTTTTTAAAAATTCAGTGAGGCACAATTTAAATGATAAAATTTACAAATTGAAAGAATGTCATATTTCACAAATTGAATGCTTAATCGTGACCTTGTGAATCCATAATGAACTATTATCACAGTAAAACTATACATTATTTCATTTAACTATTTAATTTCACTTGATTGTATATATTAAAAAAGACGTATTTAATGGTAATAATAATGAGATTATCATGCAATCCTATTAGAGTTTCTGTTTGTAAGTTGGTATGGATTTGTCTTTTTTGTTATTCTCCTGTTGTTTTTGCAGTGTTAAGTTGCTCAAGAGTATCTCCAATGATGCTTTAAATTGACATATGGTATTTTGGTGTATTCTGATATATTAATTTATTAATATTTTTCTTTTAATTAAACCACAATAATACATTATAAAATATTTTTTAAGGATTAGTTTTATTCAACGACTCTAATAAATCAACTAATTTTATTGCAATTATGAAATACGTGTGCAATAGATATTTAAACAAACAACAATACATTAATTGAAATTAAAATACATTTTAAAAAAATAACAAAATAAAAATAAAATGACAATGCATAATATCATAAATCACATGCTCTACTGTTCCCTGAAAATGCCACTAAACCAGACTTTCTTGGAGTTGAGAATATGTCGAGAGAGGAATAAGGGCAAGCGGTATGGTTACCGTTTGCGCTAGCTGGCTCAAAATTCAGCCAGTATTTGGTTGGTGTGGTGCTGGCCACAAGTGGGCCAGCCTCAGCTAGTTGGGGAGAGGCTAGTTATGGAGATCCACTTCGCCAGCCAAAAGCATTGCTCCACCATTTTTTTATTGTTCTCCTTTTTTTTCTTTAGTTTTTCTCTTTTTCTGTTCCAGTTTTTTTCTTCTTTTCCTGATTTAAACATTTAGTTTTTCTTTTCTTGTTTCTTTTTTTTTTCTTTCCTTGATTTGTTTGTTTTAATTATATATAAATATATGTTTATATATATAAAAAAATTTACTAGTTTACTTATGATTTTGTTTCTTTTTGTTTTTTTATAAAAAAATAGTTATTTTCCTATTAAATTATTTATTTAAAAAATTGTCAATATATTAATGAGAAGACAAGTAAAACAAATATTTTTTATTCATCACAAACAATATGAAAAATTACATTAAAGATAATATTTTCTTTCAATTTATTCATTATCATATTTATCCCACAAATGGTTCATGAGATCTCTCTTGAGATCCAAATTATTATTTGTTAAAAAATATGTAGTGTCTTTATATTAATTTTCTTTCATGTTTATGTTAACAAAAATGTTAATGCATGAAAAAAAAAATCAAAACATGAGTGGTTGAAAAATAGCTATTGAAAAAAACACAAACAAATAATTAAATAAATATATTTTTAAATAATTTTATAAAATACAAAAAATTATAAATATATTAAAATGTAACTAGTCAGCCAGCACTATACCGTGCGACTGGACTGACCACAAATTATGACTAGCTATATCAGCACATGGCTAGCCACAATTGTGGCATAACCAGCACGTGTAGCCATTGCTACACCGGCTGAGGGCATATTAAAATTTCTCACCAAAGTCTTTAAGATTTTGAAAAAAGAAGTATTGAGAATTTGTAGATTCAAAATTCAATGTATGAGTGGGCTATATATATATATGATATTTTTTAATGACTAGTTTTATCAAATTATCAAATTATTTTAAAAATCAATTAATTTATTACAATTATAAAATATATTTTAAAATAATATTAGGGACGCATAAATTAAAAAAAAAAAAAATTCATTTGAGATATAACTTTTTGATATCTCAGATTTGATGCTACGTGAATGTGAAATCTCCTAAGAGAAATTTCTGATGTAAAAGTAGCGGTTACACATGTCCATTGCAAATGTAAGCATGGTTAGACATGTGTTGGAGATGCTCTAACGCTAGGATTATTTTTTATTTTTGCTTGATACAGAGCAAAACGGCACCGTTTTGATTGGCGTCCTTTCTGGACAAACAACATTTTCACTTCAGAGTCTCACTTGCCGTTGCCGCTTCAACTGTATTAATAATTTCTCTCTCTCTTCCTCTTTTTTCTTCAATGGACGATGATGATGAGGTGAACCCTATTCTCACACTCTGATTGATTGTCTAGTGCCATCTTATGTGTTTCCTTATATGTAGCGCAAACCATCTATGTATACAGCATATGCTATTTTTGATCAGTAAAATATTTTTAGGGTTTATGAAGCCATTCTTCACTTTTTAAAGAATTTTAAAGCTATTTGATATCTTGAACCAACTGTAATAACTTCAATATCCTGCTTCATATTATTGATCTTGTTGTTTGCAATCGGCAATTGTGGAGAACTGATGCTATAAACGGCTCTATTACTGTCAATCTGTCATATATGTGCGCGCGCGCTCTGTTTATGTTTCCTGTGTTATATTATATATATATGTCATCATTTGCTCTTATATTTGTGTCTTTTCTACTATGCTGTTAACGATGAAATGAACCATTTTCCACTATCTTTGCCTTTAAAGGTGTTTTGCTTTTCACTTGCAAAAGAATCGCGAAAGAAATAAACTAAGACAACAAGAGGAAGAACAGAGAATTTACTTGCTCTTCTGATTGGGTTAATAGTTTCTCTTTGTTCCTTGATTTGCTGTATGGTTGATTTGGGAACTGATTGTTTTGAGCTTTATTGCTTTGTTTATATTATTTTTTTACCTAGTATGTCAATTTTAATTGAGGTAGCCAATGTATGTAAACTAAATGACCTAATGTTCTTTTCCTACGTGGATTGGACGAAACAATGTGAGACAAGTTACCGGTTGTTTACGGCTTACTAGCATTATTCACTAACAATTCTTGTTAACCACTCTTTACTGGTCCTGTGTATATGCACAGGAATGTGTTCACTTTTAGTGTAAATAAACACCATATATATATATGATATGAACTATATTGACTTGTTTGTTATTACTCAAATGGGTAATGACTATTTTGACGTGTCTGACCATGTGAAGAACTGTGTGTTTATTTATGCATTCTTGTGTGTGTGTGTGCACATATGCATGTGTGCATTTGTGTGAATAAATCCTATTTAAGTATGTAACTAAGTTACATTCTAATTTGTTTTTGTTTTTTGTTCTAAACTATTTTGACTAGTTCTTTATTAGTCAAATGACTGAGAACCTTAATGCTGATGGCATCTTTATTTATTGCTGCAGCATTTAGCTCATGAATCTGCTGAGACTGGTGATGATTATTCATTAGTTCTTGAGCTTTCTGAAAACGACCCTTTCTTTGAGAAAAAGAAGGTTAGAAAATTTACAAGCTGTCAGAATTACTTTGTTCTCCCTGCTAACCAATCTCTTCAAGTTTGCTAATTTACAAATTTTCTTACCAAAATCTTAATGCCAACTGTTAATAGCTTCATTTTGAATTTTAATTTGCCAGTGTTTTTTAGTTACTGCCCTTTAATTTATCTCATGTGATAGAAATTACTAGAAGCCAAGGGTTTTGATCCCAAGGGACATGTATACTTCAAAAGCTCCACTAACCCCAATTCACTCAACTCTACATTGCAAGCAATGCTTCAAAAAGAGAGAATCATGCACTTGGATGAGGTAAGCTGTTTTTGTACTCTCTAAAGTCCTGATTGAGCTTATCAAACTGCCTGTTTTGAGCTACGGGGGGGAAAAATGTTGTTTTGGTTTCATGGGACTGTTCTGGCACCAAACTAACTTCAGCATGAATAGCACTATAGAATTGCATTGTAGCCAAACATCTCCTAAAGTGTAAAGTGCTCTAGGTAGGCGATTAATTAATGCTGACAAGTGATTTCACTGTGGTACAGGTGGAGCTTTACTTTGGTGGACTTGATCTAATTTGTCCAGTAGGCATTCAAAGTGCCCGGAATGAGTTGGAAGCTTTCCATTCAATCCTGTCAGCCATTGATAAGTCACTCTCAATTGGTAAGCACGTGATGACAAATGCCCTTCAAGATTTGAGGAGTGCAATTGTTAATATGATCCATGAATTTGGGGACCAAATCCGAGAGGAGACTCGAATTGTTGCAAACAGTAGATGTGATGGAGAGAAGTGTTTATTACAGTGGGGTGAAAGCAATGGTGTTAGAACGAAGTTGGAGATAACTTGTGAGTATCTGTAATAACAATAGCTGTTCTGGACTTCTGGTATAATTGGTATTTCCCTTGCTTGTCAAGATATTGAGGACAACATGCTCTTTAAATTCATAAGTGCTCTTGGTAACTATAAGTTATGTGATTTATGTAGCCAATCCCAAATATTTAGGAAAAAGTTATTTTTGTTAGTTGAATGCAATTCTAGGTTATGTATTAGAAAAGCTAGTCTTTGAAATTAATTTTTATATTCATCGTATCATATCATATAGATGTAGAAGGAGCTGGAAGAGGAGCCATAGCAATGGAAGATCTTGAAGTTGGAGACATTGCTTTGGAGATCCCTGTGTCTATCATCATTACTGAGGAGCTTGTTCATGAATCTGACATGGTATAATTCATCATATCCTGAAGATTAGAATGTTAGTGTCTTTCAATAAGGAAAAAACTGCAAACTAGATCAAGTCCTCTTGGGTGCAAACAATTATTTGGGGGTGGGTGTGTGTATACCAACTAGGAAAAAAAACTGCAAACTGAAATAAAAGGACCATTTTTTGGGGGTAAATGTAGACCTCTTATCCAAAGAACTTGTTGAATAGATGAAATGATAAATGAGCTCGTGCTGTTAATTTCACAAACTTACTAGGGACGAGAGTTTCCTCAAAATTTCCAAGTAAGGAGGACAAACTTCTGCATACTCAAGCTACCAATTATTAAATCTAGTAAATCAGTGGAAGCAATCAAACACTAAGAAGAGTTTAAAGCTGATTTTTTTTTTAATATGAATAATAATCTAACATTCCTACCAAAGAGGGTTCTCTACCTTATTAAAAAAGACACAAACATAGAGATTGATTTCTGACATAGTTATAAGGGTGTTTAACATGGTGATCTCTAGTATCTACAAAGTAGAATGTAATATAGCATAAAAGGTGCCCATGCGATACATTCCCAATTAGATTTTGGTGAAAATAAGTTTTTTAGGGATTTTATGGTGTTAGAAAAGCCAGTGATGTCCTGTATACATTTCCCAATTTATAGTATGTACCTTTGTGATTTTGACTTTAGATCTTAACTTTGGTTAAACATTATGTACACAATGTTAAGTGGTTACATGAGGTTCATGCTTCCTTCCATGAATTCATATGTCGCATGTTTTTGAGAGGTGGCAAACATAAGCGTGCCGTGGATATCTTACTCCACCTTTTTATGTGTCTCCTAAGTGGCGGCCTATATTGCATTTTGTATCCTGCCACATGACATCATCACAAAGATCCGTGTGCCACCGTGCTAAATCATTACATGGCATTCTGCAGGAGGATTCCCCATTCTTTAGTTGACTGGGATGCATCTTTATGATACACGTGGCAATCTAAAATCATGGCATGTGTCGTATCTTCTTTCCCCAGAATGTTCCACCCTCAGTCCCACCATCAATGTATGACGTGTCTAAATCTTTGGACTTTGACAAGTGTGTTAGAGCAAATGTTATCTCTGTCAGTGGACTCTCCTTGATTGTGTGGTTGGCTATCTTGGAAAGGGTTGCATCACGTACTCTTCGACTTGCGGTCCCATATCTCCTTATGTAGGTCGCTTTCACGCTCTCCGAACCTCAGCCAGTTTTCTCTAAAGGATCTTTACCTTACTTTGCCCTACATAAAAAGTTGCTTAAGCATTCATGCACCTTGAAACATCTGGTACTTGTTTGGATTGGAGTTCCTTGAGTTCACTTGACCTCTGGATTGAGTCAAGGTCTACTGGAGGAGTTTGTGGATTGTGGTTAAAACATAGGGTCATCGAGGTGTCCCCTTCATGGTATACAACTTGCCCTGTCCTTGAGAGGACACCACATAATTATTGAAGAATATTCCCTCATGCTGTGGACCATGTGGTTGTGTCTCATTTGGCCATGTCATAGACACACATTTACTTCCATGTGCATATATTCTTATAAATAGGGTATGACTCTCACTTCATTTTCAAGAATGATCACAGTTATCACATATAACCAATCACATGTATAAGCAAGGTAGATTCAAATTGTTTTTAAAACTGGAGATTCAAATTGTTGTTAAAACTGGAATAAACCTTAGAGTGAAGTGGACACATCAGGATTCCATGCTCTCCATTACTGTGACTCTCATTTCTCTTTCATAAGGTTGCCTTGTTTCCACGCTGGCCCAATCCACTAGGATCTCCACCATCTTATGCATAGTGTCTCCATCACTCCCAATAACTTACATTTTCTAGTAACTCCTCCAGGGAGATATTACCCTTACCAATGATGGATAGATGCAACAACCACAGAGGTTGATCTTGCACTCATGCCGCTGCTAGCATTAGTGACATCGCTAGCATGCTATCATAGGCCAACTTTATGACTCCCCTGCATGTGCAATTAGATTAATATAGTGTAACCTAAGAATCTGATTGGTAGCTTAGGTAATTTCTTTTAGTTTTCTTGATTGCAGTTCCCTGTATTGGAAAAGATAGATGGTATTTCCTCTGAGACAATGTTGTTATTATGGAGCATGAAGGAGAAGCACAACTGTAATTCAAAATTTAAGATATACTTTGATACACTGCCAGAATTATTCAATACAGGTATCCTTTTTGCTTTGATACCCTTCTTTAATTACATCTAGTTTCTTGTCAATATGGGTATTATAATTTAAATAAAAGTGGCAGATATGGAATTGTTCTCTTTTTTCTTTTTCTTCCTTCCAGTATGGATTATATAAATATATATATTTTCATATCACGGCAATGATTAATGTTAGCTCACAAATTGTTTATAGTTAATGAGTTACCATTTCTGAATATGCTTTTTCTATCCCTAAAGGACTTTGAAACTTATGCTAACTTGATTTAAGGTTTATTAAACAACACTCGTTTCCTTTTCTTTGTCTTATTAAGTAATGATACTCTTTTAAATTGTGCTTAATTATGAGGGAATTATTATGAAAAGAAGAGGTAAATTTTCTAAAGTTGAATATTATTATTATTTTAACATTGTAATGTAAATAAGATGGCATTTTTAAGGGCCACTAAATATTATCTAAAAAAAAGAAGAAAAAACTATTAAATTATTTTTGTTTTGCATATTTTATTGTGGTGAAAGAAAAGGACAACTATTATTTTATGTAACTTTAACTATAGTATATTTCGATAATGTTTTTTCAATACATTATTGGAGGAGTTGATGATGGAGGTTGTGTTGTCTCTTTCTTCATAAAGCAATATTGGAGAGGAAGAATCAGTATAAACTGAAACGTGCCCATTTCAACTCCTTTTTCCCCTTGTTTTTGTTTTTGTTTTTTGTTCTCTTGTATACATGATTGAAGGAAAAAGGAGAATGTTATTGTTAAGTAATATATAAACTATTAAAAGAAAGCCATTAGCCTATGTATATCCCTTCTATATGGAGTATTGGAAGGAGAAGATTGGAGACATAACTAACCCTTAACATTACTTTGCAGAAAGTGGCTGCTACTTGAGTCCAAGTCCTCATGCTTTTCAACTCGAGTGTTTATTGTTGTACCAAATAATAACCCCTTATATAAAATATTAAATGTATATCTATTTTAAGGGGACCAATATTCTTTTATTTTTTGGGGTGATTGGACCAATATTCTTTTATGTCCAAATTACTAACATTTTCTCTTCCCTTTTCTGGATTGCTTTTGATTTTTATATGCTGCAGGATTGAGCTTTGGAGTTGATGCAATCATGGATTTAGATGGAACCTTGCTGTTAGAAGAGATAGTGCAAGCAAAAGAGGTTAGGGGCCTTTCAATCTATCGGTCATAAAAACTTAACTTATTTGACATTTAGGCTATTTGCAATGGAGTTGGGAAAAAGGAGTTTATTGCTGTTGGTAGATGCGGCATGTATCAGTATTTTGATATTTTGATTGTTTATTGAATTATTTGTGTTAATGGAATTAATGAATTTGCAAGCCAGCCCTTCTTCTGAAAAGTAGCTTTTTTGAAGTTGAATAAAAGATTACTTTTTCCATAGTAAACCACAAAATTGTGTATGTTTTGTTGTGTGTGTGTTGGGGGGGGGGGGGGGGGGGGGGGGGGGTGGGGGGTTGTTAGATGTTGTTGAGTAAATTTACTACACACTACTCAGTATAGCCTTAAAGTGATAGATTAGTTATTGAGAAAGGAAAAATAAATAAATGATCTACATGTCTGTTCTCCAATAGATTTGAATTGTTAAAAGAACTAGTATTTACCTTTCTTTCTATTGAGTATATATGTGTATTCCTCACATTTGTGTTAGTATTTCTTGATGTGGTTAGAAGAAGAGTTCTACTTTTTGAATATGATGATGTGATTTTGTTCTGTCACAGCACTTGCACGCCCAATACGATGAGTTATTTCCTGCATTATGCTGTGATTATCCTGATATATTTCCACCAGAGCTGTACACATGGGAGCAGTTCTTGTGGGCTTGTGAACTCTGGTACTCTAACAGCATGAAAGTTATGTGTACCGATGGAAAGCTGCAGACATGCTTGATTCCTATTGCAGGCTTTCTCAATCATTCGGTATGTCACGCTGTTCTCCACCTGTTTCTCTTGTTGTTTTTTTTTTAAATCTTTTCCCTTTCATTTAAGATTTGTGAGGTGGAGGAGCAGTGATGTTGCCTGAGGTGTCTGTTTCTTTGCTTTGAAGCAATCTCTGGGCCCATGGTCAATCTTAGGGAGGAAATGGCATGATTGACATTTGATTTGGGCTGTAAGGTCGTGTTAGGTCTATAGGACTAATGTTGGCAAATTTCGTAGAACAAAACAGATCAATGTATTTTTAGTTTATTTTCAGTTAGAAAGACTTGTCCTAGTTGTGAGTTAAGTGGGAATTACCTTCGTGATGCAGATGAGCTTCAACAAAAGTTATATTCATCAACTTCGTCAACCAAAGGGTAAAA
Organism: Cornus controversa; assembly: GCA_026545225.1. Lineage (NCBI taxonomy): Eukaryota > Viridiplantae > Streptophyta > Magnoliopsida > Cornales > Cornaceae > Cornus > Cornus controversa. The sequence goes on along the minus strand of CM048851.1, from coordinate 64,475,765 downwards.
AGGAAATTCACACTGTGATGCACTCTCACCAATTAGATTCATGCATTCATATTCATGATTCTTAATTTCAAATTTTTATTAACTTATTTTGAATCCAAAATATATGTTTTTACAATGCGTGGTTTTGAAACAAAAGTCAAAATTTTTGTAAGCGTTGGAAAATCTTCAGTATTGGGCATGGTATGTTCATGATAGATCGAGACACTTTGGATCGATAACCGTGTGTTAAGGGTCAGACTTAAACATTCTGGGGTATTAACAATCTAAGAAACAGGAATGTCGATAGATCGAGCCATCTATCGTGAAGGGTCCAGTGAGCTTAGTATTGCTAGTCAGGCAATATCGATAAATCGTGGCATCTATCGTGAGTAGTATCAATAGATCATGGCATATATCATGGTAAAGCCAGAATGGTTCTATTTTAAGGACAGAGGCATTGATAGATTGTGGGGATCCACGATAGGGCATATATCATGGTAAAGCCAGAATGGTTCTATTTTAAGGACAGAAGCATTGATAGATTGTGGGGATCCATGATAGATCGTGGTGACTAGTCCTACTGCGAACAAGACTTTCCAAAATAGTGTTTTAGAAAGTTTTAGTTGCCTAAATCGTTTTGGACTATCTCCTTGTCTATATATATGATTTTAGGTTAGACTAAACACAAGAAGAAGAAGAAGAAGAAGAAGTTTTTTTATAAATCTTAGGGTTTTAACATACCCACATACAAGAGGTCTCAAAACTTAATAGATTAAAGCTTTGATCGTACGTTCTTATTTTTCAAAGGCTCTAATAACTTTGTTTTTCCACAAGATTGAAACCACATGTTCTTCATATTCTACATATATTTGTGAGTGTTTTTCTTGTGAGATAAAGTACATCTTTTATTTTTCATCTTTCATCATATATACTAGTTTGGTGAGAAGATGTGTTATTGTTGTTGAAACAATTTGTTGTTGTGCTACAATGGCTACTTCAATACTACTTTGAGTATTCAACCAGATACTTATTCGGACAGACTAGTGGTTGAGATCAATCACTAAAGCAGGTTCGAGGGCACTGAATGCAGTAGACTGAACAATTGATGACCTGGAGATCTTCGAGGGCACTGAAGAGTTGGTGTTAGCTGTGTCTAGAGATCAACTAAGAGTTCGAGGGTACTGAACTGATACCTCAGTTGTACATCGCTTTCTTCATAGTGGATTGATTTGTTGGACTAGGCCCCATGATTTTTAACCCTGTTTTTGGGGTTTTCTACATTAAAATCTGGTGTGCACTTTTTTCTTTATTATTGCTTTGTTTATTTATTTATAATGATTCAAGAGTAATTGATATTAAAGCAATTCAAATAGACTAAAGGTAAATTTATTAGTTGAATTTTAAATCGCCTAAAGGTTCTACAAGACTTATTCACCACAACACACACCCCCCCCCCCCCCCCCCCCCCCCCCAACACCCACGCACCCACCCACCCACTTCTAGGTCTAGGTGATCTGTGATTAGGATGATCCTTGTGCGTTACATATTCGATTGTTACTATACTGTCTCAGTCGAATCACTCTTCAATTGGTATTAGAGATTATTAATTGATATCAGACCGGGTTGCTCAAAGAATATAGAGTAGATCATGGATAGTCTTCAGAAAGGCAATTCCATAACTAGACCTATACAATTGATGGAACTAACTATACCTACTGGAAAGCTACAACTAAGTGAGGATTTCTCTGCAGATAAAGGAATAGAAATAATTCTCTGTGTGTTCTTCTCCTTGAGGAGGATTTAAATAGTACACAAATCAACTCCTATAACTATGGTAATTACACATAATCAACACCTAATTAGCTCCTATAACTACATAATCAGCACCTAATCAGCACATATACAACTAATTATCTATATATGTCAACACTCCCCCTCAAGCTGGAGAATAGATGTCCCGGATTCTCAGCTTGGCAAGAGCATAATTGAACACTTTGCTAGAGACTCCCTTGGTCAAAATATCAATAAGTTGATCCTCGGTCCTCACATAGGGAGTGCAAATCACACCTTCTGTTAACTTCTCTTTGATAAAGTATCTGTCAATCTCAGCATGTTTAGTCTGATAATGTTGCACAGGATTATGAGCAATGCTGATGGCTGCCTTATTATCACAATATAGCTTCATGGGAATTTGAGAAGTAATCCTCAATTCTCCCAATAGGATCTTCAACCATAATAATTCACACACACTGTGGGCTATAGCTCTGAATTCAACCTCAACACTAGACCTGGCCACAACTGATTGCTTCTTACTCTGCCAAGTAACTAGGTTGCCACCCACAAATGTGCAATATCCTGTAGTTGATCTTCGATCCGAAATAGAACTCGCCTAATCGGCATCTGTATAGGCCTCTACTACAGAGTGATCATGTTTCGAAAACAAAAGGCCCTTACCAGGTGCTGATTTCAAGTATTTGAGTATCCTCTTTACTGCCTGCATATGAACTTCACGTGGCTCGTGCATGAACTGACTAACAACACTCATTGCATAGGCTATATTAGGTCGTGTATGAGCCAAATATATTAGTTTTCCAACCAACCTTTGATATCTCTCTCTGTCAACAGGTGTATCATCAGTCTGTTCACCTAATCTATGATTCTGTTCGATAGAAGTATCCACAAGCTTGCAGGCTAACATCCCTGTCTCAGTAAAAAGATCAAGTACATACTTTCTCTATAAAACAAAGATTCCCTGCTTTGAACGAGCCACTTCAATATCTAGAAAATACCGCAGGACACCCAAGTATTTAATTTCAAATTCTGTATTTAATTTCAAATTCTTTGGCCAAATGTACCTTTAGTCTCTTAATCTCCTTAGTATCACCCCTGGTCATGATGATATCATCCACATAGGTAATAACAACTGTAATTCTACCCCTTGAGAGTGTCGAAGGAATAACGTATGATCTGCTTGACTAGGACGATATCCATACTTCTGTATAGCTTGTGCAAATCTACCAAACCATGCTCTAGGAGACTATTTCAGGCCATATAATGATTTCCTTGGTCTACATACTTTTCCCTTATTGGTACTTTTATCACTACCTAGAGGAATGTCCATGAACACTTCCTCCTCTAGATTGCCATGGAGGAAAACATTCTTCACATCAAACTATTAGAGAGTCCACTTCCGATAAGCTGCTAAAGATAAAAGAACCTGAATAATGTTCATCTTCGCAACTGGAGCAAACGTCTCCTGATAGTCAATGCCATATGTCTGAGTATAGCCCTTTGGCACCAATCTTACCTTGTATCGGTCAGTCGACCCATCTGCCTTATGCTTTATGGTAAACACCCATTTGCAGCCAAGAATTTTCTTCCCTTTCGGCAACTCGACTAACTCCCACGTAGAGTTTTTTCTGAGAGCTCTCAATTCCTCAACCATTGCCTCTTTCCACCTTGGATTGTCAAGTGCATCATGCAATTTTTTAGGAATAGATACAGAAGACAACTGATGGGCAAAAGCCTTAAAGGATGGTGAGAGACAATGGAAAGACATAAAACTTGAAATAGGAAATTTACATTTTGACTAACAATTACGATGTGATTTTCTCAAAGCAATAGGCAATTCTAAGTCATTGACAATATTAGAATCATCTAGAGCATTAGGATCTCCAGAACTATTATTAATAAAAGAGAATAGAGATTCAACAGACTCTACCTCAGGATTACCTGTTATCGGGACAGACTAATCATTTTGTTCGAGAGGTACCTTTTCTCTTCTTAGATATACCTGCTCAAATGGAGACATGAGACCTTTCGGAGGGAGAGTCAAAGAACCGCCTTCTGTTTTTCGTTTTTTTTCATTTCCACTCTCCAATTCAAACATAGGCACAATATAAGACTTTTCTTCACTACTCAAGGTCTCCTCTTGAAGAGAAGTCGTAGAAGCAAGACTAGAAAAATAAGCTTATTCCTCATGAAAAGTAACATCCATAGAGAATTTTTTTGACGGAGGGTGATAACAATTGTAACCCTTCTGAGTTGCAGAATAACCGAGAAAAATGCATTCGAGGGAACGAGGGTCAAGCTTACCACTATGATGAATATGGACAAAGCTTATACAACCAAAGACTCGAGGATGAAGATGATTAGCAGTAGATGGCGAGTAAGAAGTAGTGAAGACTTGAAGTGGAGTTTGGTATTGAATAATTCTGGAAGGCATCCGATTTGATCAAATAGGCTGCAATGAGAACAGCCGTTCCCCAATATGACTTTGGTATTGTCATGGATAGAAGCAGAGAATGGGATACTTCAAGAAGATGACGATTTTTTCATTCGACTACTCCATTCTATTGAGGGGTATTAGTGCAAGAAGTTTGATGGATAATGCCATGATCAGAAAAACAGGACTTGAGACCAGAATAAATGTATTCACCCCCATTATCAGAGCAGAAGACTTTTATCTTTGAATTGTACTGTATATGGATCATTTGATGAAATGACTTAAAAATAAAGAAAACTTCACTTTTTTCTTTCATCAAATAAACTCAAGTAACTCGGGAGTAGTCATCAATGAATGTGACAAGTCATTTAGAACTTGAAAAATTAGTCACACGAGAAGGGCCCCAAACATTACTATGAACAAGAGCAAAAGGAATGACACTTTTATCAATACTTAATGGAAAAGGTACCCGATGATGTTTAGCAAGTTCACAAGTTTCACATTGAAATTGAGAAACATCAACAACATAAAATAAAGTAGGAAACAATTTTTTTAAATAATAAAATGACGGATGTCCTAAACGCTTGTGCCATAACCAAATGTCATGGGATGAACTAGTAGTGGACTGCACAGCATGAACTGAGGTTGAAGCAGCCGGTACATCCAAGAGATAGAGGTCACCTCTTTCACTACTATGACCAATCCTTGCCCTTGTCCAGAGATCTTGAAATATACAATGGATGTCAAAAAACGTGACAAAACAGTTTAAGGTTTTTAGTAAATTGACTGATAGACATCAGATTAGTGGACAATCTAGGGACATGAAGAACATTGGAAAGGGACAAAAAATCAGAAAGTGAGACTGAACCATCACCAACCATGGGAGTTGGTGAACCATCAGCAGTTGTGACACAAGTTTTAGTAGGTGAGGAATAACATGAGAAAATTGAGATGTAGGGGTCATGTCATCAGTTGCCCCTGGATCTATATCCTAGGAGTCTGAGGAAGACTTACCAGATACACTGAAATAACGACCAAAGTTACCTGAAGGTGTGGCTAAAGAACTGGACCCTTTAGTAGAGAACAATCGAGCACACTCCTAAATCATTTGTTCCATCTGAGCAGAAGAAAACTTAGCAGCAGATTGGTCACCATTCTAATCACTGGAAGAGGTATAATGAGCCTTGGAGCTAGAACGACTCCAGGCCACCAAGGCGGATAACCATTGAGTTTAAAGCATTGCTCTCTCACATGTCTAGTTTGGTTACAATAATCACAAACCAAAGAATCTTTGGTTACAATAATCACAAACCAAAGAATCTTTGTCATCAGATTTAGTAGTTTTAGCTAAATTACTAGATGTTGCAGTTGGTGGAGGATTGGGCTGATGCACTAATGGTCCCCGAGGTGGCTGACTTGTGGCGGAAACCAAAGCAGATCCTTCTGGAGAAGGTGGCATGAGCATAGCAGATTGTCTGAGGGCCTGAGTATGCACATAAGCATATGCCTCACACAAAGAGGGAAACGGATCTTTTCCAAGCACCTGAGTCCTTACTTGGTCCAGATCCAGGTTAAGGCTAGCAAGAAACTCAAAAACGCATTTTTTTTCAATCCGCTTATTCAACAAAGCGGTATCAACAGCACACTCCATCTCACAAGGTTGGTAATAGTCGAGTTCTTGCCACAAAGCTTGGAGGGCATTGTAATATGCCTCCAGTGTCCTTTCGTGCTGAGTAGTAGCCTGAATACGACACTTTAACTCATAAATCTGTTCTTCATTTCCTCTCACAGAATAAGTCTAAGATACTGCATCCCAAATATATTTAGCAGACTTGAGCCCCGTATACCCAGGACTAAGATTGGAGGTCATAGTTTGGAGGACCCAAGAGTAAAGCATTGCATCTTCTGCAACTCAAGTTGTGAAAGTTGGGTCATTGATTGCAGGTCGGGATTTTTTCCTAGTCAAATACCCCAACCGGCCTTTGTCGGTAATATACCGCTTTACAAAGTGAGACCAAGCCAGATAATTGGTGTCATTAAGTTTATGGGCATCAACTTGACAATTATCAAATCTTGATGCAGGTTAGATGTGGTTGAAGGAATCATTAGAGTCTGAGAATCAATCTCAGAAGTCATAGGAATTTCAATTTTCTCTGGCATGAAGTCAAATAAAGACACCTGTCTGAGGTGGTGGGTAGGGCTATCGGTAGGTTCTGTGGTGTTAGGAAAAAAAAGATCTGGTGTTTGGGTATTAAGGTGTATTTGTAGAAAACCCTAAAAGAAAATTTAGGAGTTTAAAATTCCTCTCTAGAGAGCTCTGATACCATGAGGATTTCATTAGAGATAAAGGAATATAAATAATTCTCTGTGCGTATTCTTCTCCTTGAGGAGGATTTAAATAGTACACAAATAATTACAAAGAAGGAAAGAAATTAAATGCTAAAAATCAACTCCTATAACTATGTTAATTACATATAATTATCACCTAATTAGCTCCTATAACTATGCTAATTACACATAATCAACACCTAATCAGCACTTGTACAACTAATTATCTATTTATGTCAACACTAATATATTTCTGAATTCCTTAGATGAAAAGGTATGGCAGGCTGTAGAACTAGGTTATAGATTTCCTACAACTGAGAATGGGATAAGAAAGGCTATGTCTGACTATACTAGTGAGGAGCTAGCTGAATTCTTTAATTCTAAAGCATTAAACACTACAGGTGCAACTTTGATTCTAACCGAGTATGATAGAATTATGAATTGTGAACTGCTAAAGAGGCTTGGCAAATACTAGAAAAAGTTCACGAGGGAACTACTCCCGTCAAAATAGCCAAACTTCAGATGTTAACCACTAACATAACAAGTTCTATAAGACCTATTCACCCCTCCTCCTCTTCCTTCTAGGTCTAGGTAATCCGTGATAAGGATGATCCTTTTGCATTGTATTTTCAGTTGTTATTGTATTGTCTCAGTCAAATCACTCTTTAATTGGTATTAGAGATTATCAGTTGAACTAACAGGTTGGATCTCTTCCGACAGCTTATCTGGGGTTACCTTTAGACTGCTACATTAATGCACATTTGTGTGTGATGCAATGGTCGAGAGGTTTGAGAAGAGTGGTAGGGGTGGAAAATACATTTCTAATGGAAGAAGACTTTGATGAAGGGTACTTTGTCAAGTCTCCTGACCCACTTAAAAAAAAATCTTCACCATCCCAGCTTCAGTGGCAGTTAAGTTGGAAGAACTTTAGAGGGATTTTTAAGGGGGTGGAAGGGTTAAAGTGTTCAAGATATGATCTTTTCCATTGGATGATGGTTTGTTTCTTGGTTAAGTAAGGTGTGGTATTATGAATTTGTGGATCTCTAATCATGCCGTATCGTGTAAGAGGCTTTAAGGTTTTCATGGGAAAGGGCAATGTGTACAAAAAGGTGGTGAAGTGGAATTGTGGGTTCAGACACGGGATTAATTGTCTTGCTTGGCAAGAAACTTGTGTGATGTGAGGCTAGGGGGGTGGGGGCTGTGAAATACATTGGCTTTATAGTGTGGTCAGGGAGTGAGGATTTTGCATAATATTTGGTGTGGGGATGGACCTTTGAAAAATATCTACTCCGATCTCTATAAGACTAGCAGTGGTTAAGGAGGCTTTGATGACAGTTTATGTGAGGTTTTCTTTGGAGGTGAGTTAGTATGGGAGCATTGTTCAGGAGGTAGCTTGGAATTGGACGTTTAAGATAGTGGACTCAATAAAAGTATTTTATACAGGGTCAGTGTCAAGGGGGTGGATGAGAATTTGATATGCTGGAAACCCTCCAAGAGCGGAAGGCACTTGGACAGTGAAAGTGCTCTCGAAGGTTGCCTTTGTTTCCTGTCTTATTTTTGAGATTCTTTTTGATAGTCTAGAATCTGTAAAGGGGATGTTGTAATTCCTTGTTGGTGTTCTATGTGCAAGAGTTCCAAGAAGATGGTAAATCATGTGCTATTACATTGTGGAGTTTGAGTTGTGCTCTCATTTGTTCCTTTTTGGTGCCTATGGTGATGCCGAGGGCAGTTGTTGATGTTGATGTGCTTCATTCCTGGCAGGGTCGTCGGTGCTTAGGAGTTTTGCTGCATTGCAAGGAGAGAAATAGGTCTTTTGATGGAGTGCAGATATTGGTGCAGGTCGAAGCGTGTTTTCCAGGGTAGTTATTTTTTGCGTTTCCTGGAGGTTATCCCATTCCATGGATTCTAGTAAGGAGTCCTTTGTTGTTTCTGTTATTTGATCCTTTTATTGGTTGCGTGTAGATTGGTTGTGCTTTGCGCTGGAATTTGCTTATTTATCAAAAAAGTTTCTGATGGTTAAGATGGATCTTGGGGTTCTGAAATCTAGTGCGATTGATTAGAGGACCGAATTTTATAGAGTACTGAAGCAACTTGCAGTTGGAATGGTTGACCACTAGTGCAATTTATCACTAGCATACCTGTAAATACATACACTTCCTGATTGGACTCACCATTTGATAGAATCTTTTTTATTAATCCCTTTGCTGTAATAAACAACTTTACCTATTATAATAATATTTTTCTGGATTGTTTTGCCACATTTTCTGCTGTTTAGAAGGAAGTTAGTTTCCTGTATGAGAGAAATATGGTCCTCATCATTGCAGGATTTCAAGAAAAGTAAAAAAAAGAAAAACAAAAAGAAATTTAGTTCAGACAATTACAATTATTATGATCTGGATAGTTTGCCTTATCTGGTAGGTTGGAGCCAACTGCGTGGTTGATCAAATGTGCATTTTTCTCAGTTGTTTTCCTTTCAACTAATATTTAGATTTCTTCCCATTAGACTATATAATCTTTCTTTGAACTGTTTTGCTTGCTCATGTTCTCGTTTTGTTCCCTTTTACAGATATGCCCGCACATAATGCACTATGGCAAAGTAGATTCTGCTACAAATTCCTTAAAATTCCCTTTGTCAAGACCGTGTAATGCAGGAGAACAATGCTATCTTAGCTATGGGAACTTTTCTAGTTCTCATCTCGTTACCTTCTATGGTTTCTTACCACAAGGAGACAACCCGAATGATGTTATTCCACTTGGTAATTTTCTTGATGTTTACGCATCTGTACAATTTTTGGGAAAATGTACATGTATGTTCCTGTGTATGTATGAATACGTGTATGTACATCATGACAATTGTGCAACTACAGTCTCAGTTCTCGCTTATTTTCATGTAGATTATTTAGATCATATCTTATTCATTGTTTAACTGCAGATATTGATGCTGCTCAGGCTGATTGTGTTGAGGATGTATGCCCCATGTCTTATTGGACAAACCACATGGTGCGAGGTACTTGGCTCTCAAAGAACCACAAGATCTTTAACTACGGGTTGCCGCCTCCTTTATTAGATCATCTCCGTAGAGCTCGGGATCCTGAGATGCAAACCAATGCCCTTGTAATTAACTCACTTCTTACAACTCTCTTTTAGTATTCTTCTTAGTGGGCTTGAGTTTGATGACCAAAGCCTTTTGTTTTTTTGTCTTTTCAATCATTTAGAAGTTTCATATGTATATATATATATATATATATATATATATATATATATTTTCTTTTTTTAGACTCGAGAGAACATGGAAATAGAATTGGAAGTTCTTGAAGATCTTCGCTCTACCTTCGAGGGCATGTTGGAAATACTTGATGACACAAAACTTGGCGAAAGGTAAATAACTCCCTATAAAGCCTGTTGTACATTATTTGTAGTTGGAGGGATGTAAAATTTACTGTTATAAGGAAGGATCTCTTTTATCTTGGCAGGAAAAGTACCAGTTGGGATGTAAAGCTAGCATTGGAGTTCAAAGATGTACAAAGAAGGATAGTCTCCTCGATTGTAACCTCGTGTTATGCTGGTTGCAAGTTGGTGGAATGTGAATTATGCAAATGTATGGCTTAGGACAGTCATGGCTTGATGGGCTGGCAGGAATTGGTATCTGTATCTGCTATCTAAACAAGGATTAGTTTTCCAAGGCAAGCAATAGATTAGTGCATCGCTGGCTGGCTGGATGTTTCGGCAGATCCTTGCTTATCTCATTCTTTAGTTTATATCAAAATTAGGGCAAGTTGTCAGTGAGTTCTATGCAGCGATTCTCACAGTCACAGCAATATGACCAGTGGTTTCTTATTCTTTTGATTAATTGTATTTTCATTATGCAGTTTTTTTGAATGGAAAAATACTATTTATGAGTGGCATATTGCTTTCTAAATGTGTGGCCATTATAAAGACCCCAATTTTCCTCATTATAAAGGAGGCATACTATACTTGCTGCTTTCATAATGCACTTCATTGGCTTATGATTGGAGTTGTACACTCTTGAAACGCACCGAATCAATATAGTATAACAAGAAGGTACATGATTCATTGGTTCTTGTCTTTCAAGGAAATCACTACCCATTGTTGATTAGAGGAACATTATCAATTTATCATAGTTGAGGTAAAACATTATCGTGAGATAAGTCTCTTTATGTATGTATGTATATATTTATGGACAAGTTGTTTGTGATTGTAATTTACATGATAACTTTTATTGATAGTTTTAAAGATTAGGATGTATCATCATCTAATGAGCTCAATTAATAAACAAAAATAAGTGACTAAGAATCATCAATTTACTACTTACCAAAATAGAAAAAGCAAAAAATAAAGTTTCTATTTATTTAATTAAATATTATTATTAGTATTCCATGTGTTCCAAAAAGATACGTAAATGTAGAACGAACGTACACGTGTGACTATCAATCAGGTTTAGGTGGAGGAAGAATTTGGTGAGTTTAGGTTGAAACTGTTTTGCTTGCATCTTGAAGAAAAAATTAACAAGTATATGTTATTGTAAATTAAGGGTAGTAATATTTGGTGGTTAAGTAAGTAAGTTTGTGACCTGTCCGTGATGTTACGGTGTTCCAGCCAACTTCATTTTGTCCTCTTTTATTTCACTTTACTATTTGTTATATATATATATATATATTGGGCTGAACCGAACAAAATTCTTCCATCATTAATTTGTCACCCAATCGGGATCGGATCCTCGCTGCACTGTTTTGAACAGTTTGATCATATCACACCATACTGCTGCTGCTGTATGAATATGAAGTAATCGGAGCCGTCCATCTCATCGTCACTAGACCCCTTTCATACCGTTTGGTGGAGTTGGAGGGTAGGACTAGGACGGACCCTCATCACACAAAGTGAGGGTGGTTGGCTGGCTGGCTGACTGGCTAATGGGACATCCACTGACTTCAGTGCATATATATATATATATATATATATAACTCAACTCAGACAGACCTGACTACCTTTTGTCCTCTTTCTCTCTCTAACCACCGCCGACGCCCTCTTTCTTTCTTTAAAACAAAGTGATTATCCAGTGAGTCAGCACTCAGCAGTCATCAATCATACACACCGACTCCTCACTTTGCCAACGAATGAACCGTACCCATGTCAAATGAAAGCCGAGACTAACCAAACTTAATTTTTTTCTGCCGACGTGGTCGAAAATGGTTTGCCCATTCCTGTCATATCTGTGACACCGTTTACAACAGATACCAACTCATTTTTGGAATAAAAATAAAAATTTGGAGCAACAAAATACTGAAACAAACCCCCCCAAAAAAAAAAAAATTGGAGAGATAAAAGGGGTGGGGAGAGTCGCTTATACGTCTTTCTCTTCTCTGTTTTCTTTCTTCCTCTTCCTTCTTTGCTTCCCCTAGCAAAGAAGGGAAGAGAGGAAGCTTGTGTATATCGTCCACCAGACACAACACAACAAATTTGTCACCAGTACATGCAATATACACACACACATTTCATTTGTATTTTGCTGTTATTGGTGGTGTTTCTTTTGAAGATGTTGGTTGCCAACAGTTTTGATTTATGGCAAAAGGACGCCTTCTTTTCTGCAGCCGAGGAAGTTCAAGAATCTGCAGATATGTAAGTCTATCATCTTTCATTTCTCTACTTCCTTTTTTCTTTCTGATGTGGTTTTACACGATCATTTTCGTCTTGTTTGTTGTTATATTTGATTCCAATTCCATTCTTCTTTATATGAGAAAACTGGTTTTACATTTATCCCTGCATTTAATTTTCTGGGTGTGTTCCTTTTTGCTATTTTTATTTGGTATTTGAATGATTGTTCTGATTTGGGGTTCTGGAGGTAGAACCTTTACGTGGTTGCTAAATATATACGGGGGAGGGGGAAATCTAATGAAATATAGCTTCTTCCAGATATCTGACTCAAAATGCTTATTATAAAATTTCAATTTTTCATCTTCGCGGAAACAAACAGTCTACAGAAATATATTGTTGTTTTGTTATCGGAATTCTATTCATTTGTAAAATTGTATTTCTATATGGTGTTTTCCTCTTTTCCCCAGAATGGAATCGGCGTACAGGACATGGGTAAGAGAGAGAAGAGAAGGGCTAAGAGGTCAACATTTGGATGAACTTTGTAGGGAGCTTCAAACCGCTTTGGGTACAGCAAAATGGCAGGTTCGTCCTGCTCTCTCTGAAATATGCATTTCTTTTCTTTTTACCCGCTATGTGTGTGTGTATCTCTCTCTATACACACACACATATCAGTTTTAGAATTTGTGAAGGATTACTAGTGTACAAACTCATTTTTGGGATTTGCTTTTAACTGCCATTAATTTGATTTTTCACTTTTGTCAAACATTAACCTTGCCTGTTGAACTTTTGTTGTTAAATTAGTTGGAAGAGTTCGAAAGGGCTGTCAGATTGAGCTACAGAAATCGTTCTGATGATATTACAACAGCCAGACATAGACAATTTGTTGCTGCCATTGAAAATCAAATTTCCCGTGTCGAAGCAGCTTTAAAAGAATCTTTTTATGAGGAAGGTAAGCAACCACTTCGATGGGTGAATTTAGATGAAGAAGAGTGTGATAGTCTGGCTGCATTTCTCTCTGGAACTCTCTTAGCTTCCCAAGCCATGAAAGCGCTTGGAGCTTCGACAAAAAACTCTTTTCATGAGGCACAATACACAAGAGCTGCAGATCTTAATATTAACATTGCTTACGAAAGAGATATTCCTAATCAAAAAGGGGGTTTTGAAGATATTGTTTCTACTGAAAACGATTCTAAGTGTGTCATAGAAATAGATGCAGAAGAAATTCCTCAAACAAGGGATGATATGAACTGTCAGGCTGATAGAACAAATGGTACAAGGAGAACATGGAGTTCTCCAGATTTTGGTGCTTGGAAGACTGTAATTGCTGATGAAGATGAACAAAAGAAAGCATTAATGCAAAGCGTGGAGGCCACACCCAAAGATAAGGGGTCAAAACCTGTCTTCTCTAAGCAAAGATGTGGAGATTATCATTTGGCGAAGCGAGGAGTATTAAATTACACCCAGTTGAGAGGGATTAACTGGATCAATCAGGTCAGTTGCTTTCAAATTTATTCCTTGATTTCTCGCAGATTACCATCACTTTTCGAAGGGGGAAGAAGAGTGCAGTTTTTTGCGTATTTATTATCTCCTTGTTCTGTTTTTGTAATATCAAATTAAAGTTAGCGTTTGCTTTTAGATCAACAAATTTTTTTTATCTGTTAAGATGGTTTTGTTTGCATAGTATCTGGAAAGTCAAACTAAGTTCACTGTTCTGCAGATCTTGGGACGGTTTCGTGGATATCAGCGACAACTACAGAGCCCGCTGCACTTGCAGTTTGGTTGTTCTGTCCAATTTACGCTTGCTTTGATGCTAACTGTTTTTTTAATTGGTAAGCTTTTGATCTGCCTGAACTTGTAGAAAAGAAAATTATCAGCAACCATATGTAGATCGGAACGTGTCTACTGCTTGTTCTTGAATTCTTTATATTTAGTTGCTTTAATTCTTGTGTCTCATGAGGTGCCATTGCTTGGTGCAATGGTAAAAATTTGGGCTTTCTAGGGTGATAATACAGGTTTGACTCTGACAACAGCCACTTTCTGCAATAATGCTAAAGTCAATTCTGTACCCTATTTACTACTAACAGCACCTTGCAATGATGGAACCAGCATCTGATAATGGTCTTTTAGTTCTTTTATCTAAGACAAAATACACAAAAATGCATTTTGGAGTTGAAGATAAATTGCATTGGGAAAAAGATAATGTATTTCTTCTAGATATGTTGATAAGGTTATGGCATAACCAAAATTAAGATATATTTGATTGTTATTATGTTAGTTCTTATGTGTAATGACCCAGCAGGATCACAACCATGACGTGTACGATGCTAAAAGTAACACCTCTAGTTTGATTTCAACTACTGTGGCTAAAACAATTTAAGAAAATATTTGAATTTAGGATTCAATTTGAATTTCAGTCTTAGAAGGCAGTGTTACCATAGATACATTGTTCAGTTTGCAATCATGTGATTGCTTATCCTTATAAATGAAGTAATGCTGCATCTATACATTTCTGGGGATCAAAATCTTGGCCTAGAATCCAGTGTTAGCATTGAAGAAGTTGAGAAGGATATGATTATTGATGTTAAATGAAGCAATAAAAATGATGTCTATCCTCGAATAGTTTCTAGTTGATAATCTTAGATTTTATCGTTTTATGTGTATTCAAATAAGTCGTTAACTTTATACATAGAAATCAAGAGTCTATACCCAACACAAGATGATAAATAGTTGTGTGAATATTAGATAATTGTTAAACGACAAGACTTGGGTATTGCACTCATTTAATAGTGTCCATGCAACTAAGGGAAGCTCAACATAATTTGAGGCCGTAGGTGAAAAATATAAGAGTGACCCTCCCTTTAACATGTAACATATTAATATCAAATATTAGTTAATAATGTTTATATAAAAATGATTAATATTAAAATTATTATATTTAATTGGACCATTTTTTACTAATAAATCTCTTAATTTTTTAACAATATTTTTCCGGTGCATAAATATATGTTGGAATAGAATATGATTTTTGAATAAGATCTTCATTTTTTTTACTTTCACTTTCTTCCATTTTATTTCATGTTCTTTGTAAAGAATTTTCTTATCACACATTTGGTTATCATTATAAATCTAAGTCACTAATATATTTTTCTTTCATTATTGTATTATCTTCTAATTAAAATTAATTTAGATGACTAGGTTGTTCATTTGTTGATTTTTCACCTAAATTTCTTTTTGTTTTATTATTAATTATAACCAAAAAAAATGTTGTAATGGGAAAACGCAAGGAATAGGGTAAAATGATAAAAGTTAACATGAGAAGATGGAAAGTTTTATGATTTCTAATTTTTTACAATTATCTGTTAAGTATATATTCAACAATTCATATAAAACGTGAAATTAGGAGTGACAGAGAGAAAAAAGAGGAAGGTGTTGAGATAAGAATAGAAATTAGAAGTTTTAGAATCAATTAAATTATGTGGGCCTATTATTAAATTTTTACCATTGGTTGGGGCCTAACAATACAAGGAAACAAAAATTTTAGGAAGTCTAATAATATTAGAAAATAAAAATTTTAGGAACTCTTATTAAGGAAAAATAATAATTTTGAGGCCTTCTATTGGCTGGGGTCTTAGGTGACCACCTAAGGGTCCAGCCAGCCCTGCATGCAACATATATATGAAGTTTGTTCAGGTTCTGTATTTACACTTCTCAAATGCATGGTGTTCTTTGTCTTTTTTCTCACTAAAAAGGGTTTCTATTCTAGTTTTTTTCCACACCAAGACTAGATAGGTTTTTAGTGGTATCTCCTGCCATCCCAATAGGGGGAGATGCAACTTGTTCCAGTTGGGACATCAATTTATGTGTATGAAATAGAATGACTTCATAGGGCTTATTTAGGGTACGTACTCATCCATTGTGTGTAACTTCTCCATTCTTTTCATCGCCAATATATTATGCCAATTCTCTCTGCATTCAGTCTTCCTTGGGAGTTACAAGGTAATTATTCGTAACTATGGATCTGTTATCTATTATTGCTAAAGTGAAAGAGAAAAACAGAGTTTTAGCACTAGATAAGTACCCTTTTTTGGAGGTCCGCTTAATGAGATAAATAGTCAAGGTGATGAGAGATTACATATGATCTATGTTACATGGACTCTTCAGAGTAGTTGAAGTACACGTGTCGGACACACATTTCCCGGACATAGGTATGGGATATGTGTCCGACACTTTTGGTTGGACATACACCTAAAAAATATATCCAATAGTTAAAATTTATTATATTATTGCTTCAGAACAAGTGAAATGCTTGTATTGCACAATTTGTTATGTAAAAACATTTTTTTTACTCTAGAAAATAAAATAAAGATATTCAATAATATAAATATTTAGGTGTCCCATGTATTCTCTTATTTAGAGATTTGACACGTCTGACGTGTGGATACATATCCGCACCCAACACACGTACCTGAGTCCATGTAACATACTATATGATACATTTGTAGGAACTACTTTTCTTGCGACCTCTGAAACTTATTTGTAGGAACTGTTTTATCTGTAATCTGCTAGATATTTGCACTGTAAACTTGTCTAATGCTTACCATTTGATTTGCATATGCTCAGGTGGACATCCTTCACTTTTGCTGTTGGTTTGAACTTCAAGTGCATCCTGATAATTACAAGTGGTTGTTAAACAGTCACGTCAATCTAACTATTTGGCTTATCCTTACTCATAAATTTGACTAAAAGCACAAAAATTTATCAAAGGCGATTATATAACATAAGGATTGATTCCAAGCATAATTCTTGTCCAACATTTGATTTAGTAGATCAATCCACATGGGATGGTACTACATGTGTGAACTATTGAGTACAAAAGAAAATATCCTATATACTCTGAAGTTACTTGAAAATCATCTAGAATGTTCTGAAAATCTAGTGGAAGTAAAAATAGTAAATACTGTGGAGTGCAATTTAGCTGTATTATATCTGTACTTCTGTAGGCATGATGGATGCGCATGGACTGAAAATACCATTGGATGGGTCAAAGTTTACGTCTCATATCTCATGCTATATATTGTCTTGTCTAGCCTTCTAAGGGTACCATGTTTTCTTATGATATAATTAGCTTTGGACAATTTAAAAGATGAATATTACTTGTCGTTGCCTTATCAGTGACTGATTCTTGAATCACGTAGGATTTTGCCTTGAAATTTGTACAATCCTAATACAAAAGAGAAACCTAGTCTACAGTCTACACATAAGAGGCATATGTATCTATGGATGATCTTTATTGATTAATTTGGTGTTTTTAGTTGGAAATCATGCTAAAGTTTTGTTCGTTTATTTGCAGTGCCTTTTCTACTCTATTCAACTTGAGAGCTAGTTGTACTTTATTGCTTCTGACTTGTGAGCAAGATGAGAGGTACTCTGTAGCCTTCATAACTTATTTTCATACTGTATTCTGTTAGGATCTCAATTTCAAGCTTCAATCGGCAATGGGAAAAACAAGAAACAAATTGTACCCTGTTGGCATCTTTTGGCCTTCCATATCCATTCTAGATCACCTTTTATCAAGACGTACGTTCCCTTAGAGGATATCAGGATTGAAGCCCCACTAGAGGAATGTGGAATGTGCAGCGTCAGCCTATTGGCGAGGTTTAGGGAGAATTACCCTAGAGAAAAAATCAGCTTGAAATTCAGACAATTTCTTTTTTATTTATTCATTAGGGATGGTTGTTGGTATTTCTGTCAAAAGGTATTTGGCAGCATTCTGTCCTCAAAACTTAAGTAGCAAGGCTAGGTATAGGACCTTGATTTTAGAACAAATCTTTCAATTGAATCAACAGCCAAAAAGCAAATTCTTTTTTTTTTTCTTTTTTTTTTCTTCTTATTTCTTACATGTGATAATGGTAAAGCTAAGTAACATATAGTATGGAGTTGGTTGAACAAAGTATCTAACAGGGTAGATTGCTAGAATGCAAAGCATCTTTGTTTAACATTTTGGAAGTGTGTTTTTGGCTTTCTGAAGCAAATAGTGTGAGTTGCGAGGTGCGGAAGCGGTTGCGAAAGTTTGTTTAAAACCTAGAGGGGGGTGATTAGGTTTACTCGCTTTTTGCTTAATTTTTCAAATTATTCGAATTTTAAGTCCAATTAAAATTAAAGCAATCCCACAAAGCAAGTAAATAAAAAAAGTGCAATAAAGTAAACTAGTGCACTAGATATACATGGAAAACCTAGATTGGAAAAAAACCATGGGTGAGGCTTTGTAGCCTTGGAGAACCAAATCCACTATCATCGAAGCAAAGTACAATAGACTTTGTCCCAAACTCACACCCACTCCACTTTGATAAGAACTTGATGCGGAACGCCTTAGACTTACTTTTGCGACTCCCTTGTTTAATTGCTGCAGATTTTTGGCTAACGTCACAATCCTTGCAGAATGGTAACTGGGAGAACACGAACACTTAGCAAGTATTCTGTCACCTTCGTAGTGCGATCTTCTTCTCCTTCCTTACCAACGAACAGTTGTAGAAGAAACCAAACAATCCAGTAGCTTGATCAATAAGAAATCTCTGAAGCAGTCTTCGAACGATTGATCAAGCAAATAGAGTCATCCTAAATCACTTAGTGAATATGTTTGTGCTCTAAAAAAATAAATAGAAAAACAAAGTTCTCTGTTGAAAAATCTTTATGTTTTCTCTCTCTAGAATATGGATTTTGATGTATATTGAAAGCTCCGTGAAAGCACACCGGGAGATAATCATATGAAATTTTTATAGATGTTAAAAATCCTAATTTTCCTTGAAAAACAAGTTAAAAATTAATAGGAAACAAGTCCTAAAGTTTAAGAAAATTTCAGAGCAAATCCGGGTCAAAACAGGACACATCAGAGCAAAAATCCGCCACCAGAAGCCTTGGACTGGTCCAACCTTTAGTTGGACCGGTCCAGGGCTCTGCTCTGCAAGTTTATGAAGTCCCGAGACTCATGGACTGGTCTAGGTTTGAGCTGGACCGGTCCAACCTTGAATATTCTGCATTTTTGCTTAAAAGCCCTACTTTTCAAGGTCGGAACCACCCAGTTTGAAATATGTGTTCTCACCACTTTACCTGGACTACGTGACTCTCATACTTGATGAACGAGGTTCACATACAATCGGAACCATCTAGAAACTTCAATCGATCAAATCCTTGTTCAGATGATTGATGCCTTCTTCCGAAGATTCAAGCTTCATACTCTTGAAGATCATTTGCATGGTTGGTGTAGAACTTCATGCTCACTCTGAGACTTCAATTATATGATCAATTACAAGAATAGAAATAAAAGATAACAACTCGATCATGTTTAGTTTTGACACCGAAAATTGCCAATTACAAAAACATACGTCACAATCTCCTCTTTTGGCAATTTTGTGACAAAATCAACCTAGAGAGTCATAACCTAACCACTGGAAAAATCATATTACAATATGTCCCAAACATCTCAAAATACAAAAAAATATAACTTGAAGATCTCAAAGCATCACTAGCAAACTTCATAAGTAGTGTCTGCCAAAAACCTGTAAAATCTGCACATCATGCTAACAACACTACCTGTGAAACCTTAATCAAGAAAATATAATGATATCAAGATCATAAAATCAACTCCAAACTCCCCCTTAATCATATAAACAATGAAATATATTATCTCCCCCATATCTTAAAGAAACAAACATATATCTCTCCCTTTTTGGAACAAATTGACAAAGTAAGAACAAAGGAAAATAAGAGAGAAACTATCACAAATGATTAAGTGAGATAAAAACATGAACTCTATTCAAAGCATATAAGTTAAAGTACCAAAATTAGGAGTATCTTTAAGCATATCCAAAAGAACACAGATAACATAGTCTAAACATAAACATAAACATGTCCTAGCAAATAAACATAGAAAACTAGACATAACATGTAAGCACTCAAGTCTAGCAAAATAAACTAACTAGGTCTACAACCAAGACCTAATCCTCATCCTCTTCATCACCATCATCAGTGCTAGAGCTCCCTGGTATTGCTCTCCTAATCAATGCTTCAAGCTTTGAGAACTTTCTCTTCAAGTACCTCTCCAAACCCCTCATGAATTGATTGTACTGACTTGCAGTTAAAGCACGAT
Organism: Cornus controversa; assembly: GCA_026545225.1. Classification (NCBI taxonomy): domain Eukaryota; kingdom Viridiplantae; phylum Streptophyta; class Magnoliopsida; order Cornales; family Cornaceae; genus Cornus; species Cornus controversa. Next base: position 64,455,474 of record CM048851.1, on the reverse strand, counting down.
TGGAATTAGGAACATAAAGTCCGGGAATAGGAGCATTATCATCACTTTCATTTACATCTTCATCAACATGTTGCCTAGTAGCCTCATTTTGTGCTCTTTCCTTCATATTATTGGTAATTGAAGACTTAACATTAGAAGCGGTAAACTTTCCTTTGAGCTTCTCAACTAATGCATTTGAAGGAATGTACACTTTCTTTACCTTGAAAATTTTCATCACAATCAATGGAGAAGGCAAAGCATTGGTAGGCCTAAAATCATTAGACTCTTGAATCATTGTCCTTAAAATTGTAGCCGACACATTAATCTTATCACCATTCACAATGTGATACAAAATCTCACCTCTATGCCTTGACAAATCACCCTTACGGTCATGATGATTAAGAGTATAAGACAATCAAATTCGAAGCAGAGACATTGTCTGTGATGTAAGCACTAGGAGTTTTATTCTTAAGCAATGGAGCATTAGGTTCACACAACTTCCGAATGATTGCCTTCATGCTTGGTATGTTCTCCTCAGTACCATCATATAGAAGAATTATACCATCTTCAGCCTCTGGAACACCAATAACCTCATAAATTAATTGGGTTGTCACTTTGATTTCAGTCCCAAAGCACTTCACAATCATCCACAATTCCTTCTCACTATAAGCAAGCACATTGCCATAGAAGTAACGAACTATGTGGGGAACACATTCTTTGCCTAGATTAGCTAAGGAACTCCAACCATTATTTCTGAATTAATGCACAAACTCCAAATGATAACCTTGCCAAATGTTTTCCAAATCAAAACTCATTTCACATCTCATTGGCCTACAACCAATAACTTTCCTAAAATTATCAAAGATACCTTCTTCATCAAAATGATTCAAAGTGAAGATAATGTTACATTCCGGTGTGAGAGAAACATCATCTTTGTCTCCTTGATCAACCAGCCATTGCCACAATATTACAAAAAATAATGTGAAAGCCATTGAGGAATTTTCACAAACACTTGGTGTGCAACCTTTGAAAACACAAGTCTAAATGAAACTTTGTTTGTCAAATCTCCCAAAACCAACACAAATCCTCCAAAGATCAATCATTTCCGCCAATTCAACTCAAAATGAAACACAAATATTAATCAAAGTGATGCAAAGTTTGTAGCACAAAATATGTTGAAGGTTGATGTAAGTTGAAGAAAAAGAGAGGAAGAGTGCACTTATAGAAAGAGAAGTGGGTTATGAAGACACAATGCACTATAAAAAGCCCATTTTGCCAAGCCTGGACCGGTCCAGCTTAACCATTGGACCGGTCCAGCTTGGTCCAATTGGTCTGTTGACCAATTTTGCCCAGCTTTGACCCTTTTTGCAATTTTTCAAAAAAAAAAAAGGCTAAAAATGCCCAAAAAATAAAAAAAAAATCCTAAATTATGAAAATAGGAAAATCTTTTTGAATTTTAATTTATGTGAAAAAAAAAATAGAATAATCATTAAAACCAATTTTTGACATAAAATAACAATGAGTTCTAAAATTTTCAGAAAAATTCAAGAAAATTCATAATTGTACAATTTTAAAACTTATTAATTTGCCAACAAAATTAGTCCTTAATTTTCATGATCATGGCATAATTTTCAATACACATTTATAAAAATTTAGAAATTCATCTAACAAATCCATGTGTGTGTGTGCAATCCAACATCATCAAAAATTAATCAAATTCCTTTGATTCATCTAAATTATATTAGATGATAAGCAAATGAAACCACACATGATCAAACATTTTTTTATTGAATTTTATTTTTTTTTATTTCTAAAATGGTAGGTTTCACTCTTACGGGCAGCCAGCTATCTCATTAGAGATTTTTGTCATAGTGGTAGTTTCGAACAAATTCCAAAGATAGCCTTTTCCTTTTTGTCTTAAATTTTCAGCAAATATTTTTCATTTTTTTCTGCTAAACAAAAATAGAATCTTTTCTTTTCATTTTTTTCATTGATCATTTAAGCCTCAAAGCTACTCATACAATATACTCTAGTCAACTTTACATTAGTTTTCAATCAATTCTCTCATAGTTGAACTAGTGCACAAATTGTATGGATTCAAAAGATTTACCACTAAAAAGAAATAAATACTAACACATTAGTTATTAATGCTTAGATCATAAACTCAAGTACTTTCATCCATTGATAAACTAAGTGTGTCAATCATGCATTCACAAATCAAAGTGAACTTAAACAGAAATATAAAGAATTCACATTATTTTATAGAAAAATATGATTTCCACATTCACATGATTATCATAAAAATAAAATCATACCTACACTAAAAGATATGGTCCAATGAAAAACAAATAATAAAAGTAAGCTCAGTCCATAACCATAAAAATCCTAATGACCTCAGTTAGGGGATTTTGTACCCAAAGACCTATTAGGAATAAATCTCATGGTATCAATAGGCACAAACTTCTCTAAATCTTCCTTTTTCATCTAACATGCAAACTATCAGAAAAATATTGTAGAGAAATAGAAACATTCTTCTTCTTATTTGAATTCTTTTCAGCTTGATAATTTTTGGGTTTGTTCCAATTATTTAGGTTCCTAGCATGAACCCTAGTCTTAGCAAAAGAATTATACACATGAAAATCAGAATTAGAATGTTCTCTCTTCTTATAGCAATAGTGTTAACTATGTCCATTCTTACCACAAAAAGTACAATAAAGCACATTGGACACAATATTAACATGTAAAGACTTAACTTGAAGCTTAGGTTTGGGTGTAGACAAATTCAAGTTCTTGGGTTTAATAAAGACAGTTTGACCCTTAGATGATGACCCAACAAGACCTAGTTCAGTCTTATCTCTTACAAGCTTACCAACACTAATCATGCTATCAAGTTTAATCTGCCCAGAAATAAATGTAGTCAATTTCTCTTGTGACTTTCAATTCAGGCTCAAGAAAATCAATTTTAGCAACAAGAGTATTCCTAGCTGAAATGGCTTGACTTACTTCGCTTTCGAGAAACTTTACTTTACTTTGGGATTCAGAATTTTTGATTTATACTCTTCAATCTTCTTCTCACTTTCTTTCTTTAGAGATTCTCTTTCAATTTCCACCATCTCCAACTGCTTAGCTTGCTTTTTATAGGCTCTTTTGATTCTGACAGTTTTAGTAAACGACTCCTCAAAAGCTTTGGACAATTCTTTATTGGTTGGTTCTTCTTTTTCTTCATCTTCAGAATCATCGGACCCAACTTAATTTAGAGTTGTATATTTTTCTGTTTGACCTACATTTGAAGAAGAATCATTAGCAGTATCATCATTCAATAAAGCAACAAAAGCAAGAGCATCATTCTCAAAAGAAGAATCACTATCAGAATTAGAAGAATTGGTCTCAGAAATAATAGCTTTCATGGATTTCTTTTTATCTTTCGAATTTTTCTTTTCACTAAAGCTATTCTTCTTAGGACTTCTTAGGACTTGGATATTGAGTAGATGTGTGACCTTTACCACCACATGTTCAACAAGTGATTTCAGAATCTTTAGAGTCATCAACTTCTTTTTCCTTCCTATCCTTACCTTTAGATGATGAGCCATGACTACAAAATTTAGAAGGATTTCCTTTCCTAAGATTTCTATCATTTTCATATGTAAGGATTTTCCTAAATTTTCTAGCTAGGAGTGCAACATCATTATTTGAATCATATTAAAAACTTTCAATCTTTTCAACTTTAGTTTTTGAAGAATTTGAAACATTTGACAAATTTGAAGACTTAGAAATCTTTGAGGATTTTAGAGCCAAATTTTTTGATTTATGAAGTTTTGAATATTTCATTTCAAAAGTTTGAATAGATCCAAACTAATTCTGCCACATCTATTGAATCAACATCTCTACTCTCATCTAAGGCTTCCAACTTAGCTTGAAACCTATCAGGAAGTGATCTTATGATTTTTTCTGACAACCTGAAAAGATGAAATTATTTCACTAAGGTTAGCACAACTTTGAACAATATCATTAAATTCAGAATAAAAATCAGAAAACATCTCATCTTCATCCATCCTAATTGTTTCAAACCTAGTTGCTAGCATTTGTAGCTTTTACTTCCTTACCTTGGTAGTACTTTCATGAATTTTCTCTAAAATATCTCATGCTTCTTTCGAAGAGGAACAAACAGAGATTCTAGCAAATTCAGATGGAACAACAGAATTAAATATATCATATAAACCCTTTTTATTATTAGCTTCATCATGCTCAACAGGTAACCATGTTGCCTTATCTTTCTCTACAATTACAATGGCATCTCCAGTACCAATAGTAGAGTTAGGAATTTTATATCCATTCTCAACAGACATCCATACTCTCTCACCTTGAGATTTAAGAAAAGCTTTCTTGCGAGACTTCCAAAAAGTATAATTCGAACCATCTTTTTTCCATGATGATTTTTGAAAACAAAATACTTTTTTCCACCCTCTTTCATACTAGATTCCATGATGATTTTTGAAAACAAAAATACTTTTTTATTTTAAAAATTACTTTTGCAAGGAACTACTCACAAATTAGAGAACACTGCTCTGATACCAATTGTGAGTTGTGCGTGCGGAAGCGGCTGTGAAAGTTTGTTTAAAACCTAGAGGGGGGTGATTAGGTTTACTCTCTTTTTGTTTAATTTTTCAGACTATCCCAATTTTAAGTCCAATTAAAATTAAAACAATTTCACAAAGCAAAAAAATAAATAAAGTGCAATAAAATAAACGAGTACACCAGATATACGTGAAAATTTCAAATTGGAAAAAAAACACAGGTGAGGATTTGTAGTCCCGGAGAACTAAATCCACTACCGTCAAACCAAAGTACAACAGACTATGTCTCAAACTCACACCCACTCCACTTTGACAAGAACTTGATGCGGAATGCCTCAGATTTACTTTTGCAACTCCCTTGTCCAATTGCTGCAAACTTTTAGCCAATGTTACAATCCTTGCAGAATGGTAACTAGAAGAACACGAACACTCGTCAAGTATTCTGTCTCATTTGTAGTACGATCTTCTTCTCCTTCCTCACCAACGAACAGTTGTAGAAGAAACCAAACAATCCAGTAGCTTGATCAATAAGAATCTCTGAAGCAGTCTTCGAATGATTAATCAAGCAAATAGAATCATCCTAAATCACTCGGTGAATATGTGTGTGCTCTCAAAAATATAAACAGAAAAACAAAGTTCTTTGTTGAGAAATATCTCTATGCTTTCTCTCTCTAGAAGATGGATTTTGATTTAAATTGAAAGCTCCGTGAAAGCACACCGAGAGAGAAATCATATGAGGTTTTTGTAGATGTTAAAAACCCCTAATTTTTTTTGAAAAATAAGTTAAAAATCAATGGGAAACAAGTCTCAAAGTTTAAGGATATTTCAGAGTCAAATTCGGGTCAAAACGGACATAGCAGAGCAAAAATATGCCACTAGAAGCCTTGGACCGGTCCAGCCTTCACTTGGATCAGTCCAAGGCTCTGCCCTACAAGTTTGTGAAATCCCGAGACTTCATGGACCGGTCTAGGTTTGAGCTGGACTGGTTCAACCTTGAATATTCTGCATTTTTGCTCAAAAAGCCCTATTTTTCAAGGTCGGAACCACTGGTTTGAAATATTTGTGTTCTCACCAATTTACCTGAACTACGTGACTCTCATATACTTGATCAACAATGTCCACATGCAATCGGAACTATTTGGAAACTTCAATTGATAAAATTCTTGTTCAGATTACTGATGCATTCTTCTGAAGATTCAAGTTTCATACCTTTGAAGATCATTTGCATGGTTGGTGTAGAATTTTATGCTCACTCTGAGACTTCAATTACATGATCAATTACAAGAATATAAATAAAAGATAACAACTCGATCATGTTTAGTTTTGACACCGAAGATTGCCAATTACAAAAATATACGTCACAAATAGTACTTTATTTTTGGTCCTTGCAACAAAAAAAACTGCTAAAATGCTGGTCATATGGAATTACCTAATTACATGATCTTAGCTCACATTATTGGCTTTTGTCTAAAATAAAAAAAAGTAATGTGTTAATTGTCATGTGATGCTTGCAGGTACTGGAGAAGTGTTTGTAATGGAAAGCAGTGGGAGGGAGTTATGCTTATAACAACCATCCCTGTTAGAGTTTTCTGCATCTGGAAGTGGATTGCCTCTCTTAGATTCAAGTAATATTACTTGCAACAGGAATGGAGTGTCTTGTAAGATTTTCACTCAAGGTACAAAAGCATCCTTGCAATATTAAATACATGCTCCCAAGAAATTTGGTAGCATGGACAATCACATTTAAATGTAAGCTTCAAACTTACTAAGAAATTATAGATGAATTTCAGCGATGACATGTCAAGGGCCCAAATTAATAACTACTAATTATATGTGCTCATGTATCCTCTGCAATTTGTTATTTAATATTACTTTTTGGACTTGTAATTGTATTTGAATGTCAAGACATTGATTCTCTACTTTTAGTGCTCTGTTGATCTCATTGCAGTCTCTCATGTCCATTACTTCTACGGATTTAAACTTATTATTCTCATCTGGATTTCATTTATTTTTGTTTCTCTACTAAGAGCTGAAAACGGTGAGCTTAGGGAACTTCGAGCCTTACATGAGCTTCGGCCCATCCACCCAAAAGCTTTTAAGTGAATGCCTTGAGATATTCTGTTCATGTTATGGTCAGATAAATTAATTCTGTGCTTCACATGAAAAGGTGAGAATACAGTATTTATGAGACATGTTTTGAAATGGCCAACAATATTTATTTGGGTGCTTCGCCATGACATAGTTTGCCCTTTTCTTGATGTTCTTGGATGGTGGAGGGTTTTGGGTAGAGTTATGCCATCAACAACCTATGTATTTTAATGACCTCCTCCAAGCTGCACTGGAAAGGAGGCAGAGCTTCAATCTATCATCTCCTTGCTGTTTATACCCGTCTCCCTACTCCTGCAGCTTTTTTGGGTCATCAATAGAAGATGCAATTGTGGTTTTACTTGTAATCTCCATTTTAAAATTGTTGGTTTTAAGTGGATTATGCATTTAGTTTTCGTGCCTTCTCTTTAAGGAATTAAAATTCATGATTAATAAGGTGTAGCAGTACTTGTGAGCATTCCTTTTATGCACATTTGACAAGGCTTGTTCACTTGCTGATTCATAGCATGCGAAAGATTTGTCTCTGAATCTTCTTATATATGTAAAGTCATCCTATCCCAGTCTTTGTGTCTGCTTTGTTAAAGAGAGTGCATTATCCCTTCTTTGACATGAAGGAATTTTGCATAAATTTGTTAACAATGTCATCCTAGAAGATTACCAAATAAAGGCTCTGTCGCTTAATGAGATAGAAATTTCTAAATATGAGTATGTTATATGATCCAAAGTTGCCAGGGGTGTTGATGACATGCTAACTTTTCATTCTCCCATTTACTGAATTTTCATGCAGCTTAACCTTTTAGGATATGGTGATTTTTCTATTTTCTTATCATAAAGAGGCAGCAGAATTGCGGACGGTATTCTAGCAAGAGGTAAATTGGCTTCAACTTTTCTTGCTGGACGACGTAATTGTGTGTGTGTGTGTGTGTTTGTGTTTTTGAGGCACCTAGCCGTAGGAGTTGCCAAATTTTGTGTGTAGGGTTTGCAAGTAGATTGAGGTATGTCTAGAATCTACCTTAATGTGATGATCTTAGATGGATGAAAGTTATGACAAACTAAGAGAACTATATAGAGAGACTAGAGACGAAAGGTCGTCTAGAGACAAAGTGAGGTGACCCCGCTAGGTAGCAAAGTGATTGTTTTTCAGGATATGGTGTTCTTCTAAATAAGAAGTTTTTTTTTCTTTTTTCTTTGTAATTGGAGAAGAGCAAGTTTGTGATGAAGACTGGACTGGACTGGAAGCTGATTGAGGGTGCCTTGGTCATAGCATTAGCTACTATTTATACTCCATATGATAGAGTATAGTATAGCATAGTGGGGGTTCATTTCATATATATATATATATATATAATTTTCTTGAATCCTATTTCAATTTCAATTCCAACCTACTCCAGACCAGGGGAAAGAGCCCCTCGTGATCTCGTTCGGTTCTAGCATGGGATGGGATATCATGCAACTACTAATATTGTCTTTTTACTGGAGTGAGGCTAATAATATTGTTCCTACCAGCTGCCAGCAACTTTATATTCACAAAGGACTGTTAATTTGATGTTCTTAATTGTTCATGCATAAATTGTTTTTTTAATTCTTCAGTTATGATTAGTACTTACGTAATTGCTTTATTACATGATTAAGGTTTTGAAATCATTTCAATTGCTTTATATGTCTGGGCAGGCAACAATTTAAAGCGCACTCTCTCTCTCTCTCTCACACAGGCAGATGCAAAATGGGTTTAAAAAATATAATTTTGAAAACTTGCTTCAATAATAAGTAACATATGCAATCCAGACTATTACAACTGGTTGTCTTCGTTTTCAATAACTTGAGTCATCGATGAGAAAACAAAAACCTCTTAATTGATTTATTTAAAGCGTTTGAAGCTCGATTGATTTTTCAATTACTGCTAATTGTGGGCGGGCAAAGAGGTACGTTCCAAGACAGAAGCAACACCTTACTTACGCCTCCCTGACATACCACCTAATTTGAATGAAGTTTGCTGAACCTAGCTATCATATATATATATATATATATATATATATATCACTTTGTATGCTTCGATCTTAGTTATAAAGGTAGGTAGGTAGGTAGGTAGGTATGCTATCCTTATATTGACTGTATACTCTCCTATTGTTCGCATACAATTGGCCACACACTAATCTGGTTGTTGTTGGACATTTTTTAATCTAATAATTTTGAGAAATTATATAAATCATGCATAACATTACCATTATCCATTGTGATCCCCGCTATGAGCAAGGGGATAAGAATAATAAAAATCTAATTTAATTTTGACATGATTTGTACAAATTAAATATGTGCTTAATTGCTTTCAGATTTGAATTAGCATTTTCAGACATAACATCTTGGGCTTTTACCACCGAATTGAGTGGTAATGTTTTAAAACATAATACTATTAAGAAATTATATACATAATATGTGTATTATGCATTTGAAGTCTTTTCTTATGTTATGGATGGATGATCATGGGCTTGTCTAACAGGACTTGTTTTGTATTTTGGGTATACACACAAGGGTGCATGTGGTCAAGGGTGACAAAATTGGACATGACACGACAACACGACACGAATTTAGCTGGTTTGGGTTTGAGGTAAGCCGACACGTTTAATAAATGGGTCGATACAAATACGACACGCAAAAATTGGATTGTGTTTGGGTTTAAGCTGTCTAACCCGTGACACGATTACGACATGAGTTATTAATCTATATATACATAGTTATATATATTGTAATTGTTTGTAATCTATTTGTTTGTTTACAGGATTGCTGTAGCCATAAAACGCAAGGATGAGATTGTTATGGTGTCTTTTCAGTTGTTAAATCAACTTAGTATATTTTTGAATTTATATATAGATACAAAATTTATAATATAGTTTGATTTTATGATTTATGTATTGATATGTACTTTATTTTTTATATGATTTTCAGAGAGATTTTTAGGGGTAGAGAAACTCATAATATACGTTAAACGGATTAAAAAGGTTATTAAACAAGTCGTGTCATTATATGACATGTTTGTTAAACGGGTTACACGGATCGACATGTGTAACACGTTTAATAAACGGGTTGGGTTAGTGTTGAGGGTCTTTGACAAGATTATTAAATGAGTCGGGTTAGGATTGAGCTGTTTAGTAAAATACTTAAAGATTCACACGACACGGGAACACGAATTACTACCCCTACGTGGTTAACCTTTGATATAAGCGATATCTTTTGATGTATATTTATATCTATATATATAATATCACTTTCCATCGCAATTTTGCCATCTGTCAACTGCAAGTGCATTTATCAATTATGTACCGATAGTGTTATGAAATGTGAAGTGAAGGATTAGAAAACAGTTTGCAATTTTTTTTGTCTACTTATTCCAAAAAGTATGTATACGTAACGTAATATTTATTAAATAGAGAATGCAATAATTGTCATCCACCAACTTCCATAAAACAAATAAATATATATATATATATATAAATCCAATAATACCGATATTTCAAATATAACAAATAAATAAAGATAATGATGTCCCATTGTTGAAATGGTTGGGGCCACTTTTTCCTCTCACACATTGAGATTGAGATTATGATGTATGAGCTACGAGCCTACGACAAGATCATCATCAACCATGTTTCACCACAACACACTGTCTTCCCTGCTACGTAAAGTCTTAATTAATTAATTAACCTGTCGTAGAATATGTACTTCACACTTTTTTCGGTGACCCCGATTTCCCCTTCGTCACCAACCGGTCTCCCATGGGGCAAATCCTGTAAAAATAAAATAAATAAATTGGAGAGTGACGTTAAGTTACGTGGAGTGTGTCCGTGTGTGTCACTGTGTTGTCACTTTTGAGAGAGAGAGAGAGAGAGAGGGAGGAGGAATATGGAATATTCATAATTCCTTCCTTCTCACACCTGCAGCTGCAGGCAATGGAATTGATTATGGCATGCAACCAAACGACGCCGTTACGGCAACACTGGCATTGCCTTTACAGCTCAACACCTTAAGAAGTCCCCAAGAGCTCTTCCGGTCAGTACTACGGTTAACCGGAACTTTCTGGCCGGCATCCTCAAATGATGTCGGAAACATAGCCGCGGAATGATTGCGCCGGACCTGACGTTTCTTGATATCTCTGAGTTCCATCTCCGGCGGAAACTTTAGAAGCCCAAACATCAGAATATGCCAGCGAGGTCTGGAAAGCTTTTGGCCGGCGTCGGAGGACTTTCCACAACAAATATTCTTGCCGGAAGAGTTCCGCTGAATCTGATCTGACGTGGATGTAGTTTCCAATGAAGTAGTTCTACGTAGTTTTTGGTAATCCAAAGAGCGACTGTTTCGCATGAGTAGTCGACTAGCAGTACTCAGGTCGGTGCTGTTAGATCGAGAGGTACTGCTGATGTTTAAGTCGGACATCGACCCCGATCGCCGGCGATGAAAGCTTTGTAGTTTGTCATCTACTGCTACTACTGAATTATTATTATTATTAATAGAAGCTGCTGGTTTATAATAATTATTATTATTATGCTGCTGGGTGGTGGTGGTTTGGTTGGAGAGAGAACAATATTGTTGTTGATCAATATTATTAATAAAGGGTTTGAGCTTTCCACGAAAGATGATGTCTTCTGCATGAGACATCTCGGAACTGAGATCGCTGAAGAACTCGAACAAGTCGGTGGTGGGTTCGGACGACGAGGAGGCGGAGGATATTGATCGACAATTACTACTACTACTAATGTGGAATGTCGTCTTCTTGGGGTGCTTGTCTTCTTCATCATCATTAATATTATTATTCATTTCTTCTTCATCATCAGCAGCTGGTTCATCAATATCGGTGTTTAGTGGAAGATCGCTGAGAGAGAGTGCCTCATCTGCTTCTTCTTCATCACCTTGGGAATCAACGTTATGATCATCAGCCATTAATCTGACAGCTAGCGATCGAGCTAGGCTAGCTTACACGTACAAACGGGGGGACGTACTAGATCAATTCCTAGCCAGCTACTTAATTCGATGATCTATGATCAGGATCCAACGGAGTGATGGATGAATTAAAGCTAGAGAGAATGTGTATCTGTGTGTATATATATATGTGTATGTAAAGGAAGGAACTCGAGATCTAAATAGAGAGAATGCTTCAAGAAATGTAATTGTATCCCTTCGAATCTAATGGGTTGGATCCTTTAAGAAGTACTGGTGGCTTCTAAATTTTTCAGTCATTTGTGTTGACGATGGCTTCTAGAACAAGTGAGACAAAGGAAAAGTGATATAATACCAAATGGGAAAGGCTTCTAGAAGTTATCACAACTAAGCTTTTTTTTTTTTTTTTTAAGTTCAAACAAATACTACATATATATATTAACCTTAAGAGGCTCCATACTCAATCTCTTATAAAACTCTTTGAAAAGAGAATACCAATCCCATGTGGGTTATATTCCATTTCTTACCACGTCGTACTTTTCCTCCAAGGAAAAAAAAACAAAAAAATCTACTATGCCCTACTTTTTCATATATATATTTTTAATTTAAGTTATAAATCACTCACTCTTTTCTTTCATTTCATTTGTACTCTTATCAAATTAAATTTAAACATTTATAATTATAGTTTCTATCTAAAAATTTTATTTGGTTAATGTATGGACAAAATTATCACGCGGTCCAATGGGTTGAACTAGTACAAAAAATGTACCAGACTCATATCGGCTTGAGCCCATGTATCAACAAGAAGCCCAAAAGGCTGAGTCGATAATCATAAAGGGCTAAGTCGCCCCATCTTAAGCCTATAAATCCCAAATCAAATGCAAACCTAAAACTCGAAAAGGAATTCAAAATCCTTGAGAGAAAAGTTAGCTGTAAATAAAGGAATTCAAATCCTAAAAGGATTCGAATTACAATTTGTATAAATATTCAATGAATTATGAATAAAAGGGATCCCCGAATCCACCTATCGTAATATTTTTCTCTCTTTCTGAAAATTTTGTGTTCTTAATTTTTGGGTGTGTGCATCAAATTGTTTGACAATAATAAGTTAAGTAATTTTCTGTACCTACATTTTGGCGCCATTTGTCAGAATCGCGTAGTCGTTTTCCAGAACTTGAAAAGTTTACGATCATGGTGGATACAAGAAGAAATACTTACGATGCGATGGAATTAGGTTGACCCCCTAGGAGTCAAAGGAGGGTGTCACCCATGCAGCCATACGCTTAAGACCCGTTGGCACGCCCTAGTGTTCAACAGCTAACCCAGCAGAATGACGACTTATGTTGTGCAGCGATATTTTGCAATTTATATTTACCACTCACAATAGAACGAATCCTTGAAGGATATGGTTCTAAGTTGAGGATGTCGATCCCACAAAGACTACGTAGGAATAATTCGCTAAAGATTGAGGGTTGGTTCTCGTTTAAATCACAATCAAGTGTTGGTTGTTTCCCTATTCTACTTTAAAAGTATAAAAGATAATTTAAAATACAAAGTTGAGAGAAGAGTAAAGGACTAGTGTTGTGGAGGTGTGTGTGCTGATGCGTTACTCGCAATTTATAAATTTACCACTCGCAATAGAATGAATTCTTGAAGGACAGGGCTCTAAGTTGAGGGTGTCGATCCCACAGACACTACGTAGGTATAACTCGCTAAAGGTTGAGAGTTGATTCTTGTTTAAATCACAACTATGTGTGGTTGTTTGCTTACTCTACTTTGAAGTATAAAAGTAATTTAAATACAAAGGTTGAGAGAAGAAATAAGGACTAGGGTTAGATTTCCCCGCTAACCTCGTAGTATGTCACACTCATAATAAATTGGAGAAATTCATGCAAATGTGTACTAATGACGCGTTAACAAGTCCCACTTACAATGGCATCGTCAAGAGAATACACACACCTTAATATACTATAATCCATCTTCGACAAGCATGATTTTTCTTATTTACCTAATTACCTACTTGTAGTAAAATCATCGTCACATGATTTTCCTACCTACCTACTTACCTAATTGGAGCAAAATCACATTATCTAAGCATGGACTATGCAAATCTAGCTATGCATATTATAGTGAAAACTAGTCTCAAGCCATCACTTGCAGCCCTTGTGAAACTTACAAGTGTTTGAAGGTTATGTGAGGAGTTTAAGCATTCTAAGACAAGAAAACAAATCATCACACATAAGCATGAAGAATTTGTAAACTTATATATATATAAGGCTCAAGACAAGAAACATATACACAAAATACATAAAAATCTCCAATTCATTGAAGTTAGAACATATTTACAAAGCTAGGGTTTGTCAAAACCTTAGAGAAGGATTAGTTGATCATGGTGGGCTGGAAGCACTCCATAGACAGAGATGGTCCCATGCTCAAAATGGTTTTTAAAGCCTTACAAAGCCCTCTTTGAAGCTTTCCCTCTCTTAAACTTTATTTTCTCTCTCTAGAATTTTAAAAATATGCTCTCTATTACAAGAATTGTGTGTTTCCTTTCTATTACATATTCTATATCTATATAACTGATATGAGGCTCAAAATATTATAGAAATTCCGTGCAAAGCTTTATCCAAGCAAAATTAGACAAGTGGCAAGTGAAGAAAATATTTGCAGAAAAATATCTTCAGCAAGTTCGGGCGATGCATCGAAGTAGGGACTTCGATGCATCGAAGTGGCTACTTCGATGCATTAATCTTCCTTCTTCTACAGATCTTCAACTTTCTAACTTTTCGACTCCAGTCTTGACACGCCATTCACTATTCCTTGATGTAGACTTTCCATGAAGGATGGTAGGAAATAAGATTAATGCATTGTTGAACTGATAAAGGAGTCGAATTACGCCACATTCCGAGCTTGAACCTGAAATCATCAAAAACATAAAAACACGTAAAAAGTAAACAATATGTGCAGCTATGGGATCAATATACATAAGTAAAAGCGCGAGAATATATAACATTCAACGCTTATCAACTAAGGTTGAGACTTCACCACTAGTCTCGTAGTATGCCACACTTATAATAAATTAGGAGACTCATACAATAGTGTACTAAGTGGTGCAAATGGCTTGTGGCCTACAATGCTACTGTCAAGAGGATACATACACCTTAAAATACTATAATCCATCTTCGATACGTGTAAATTTCCTACCTACCTACTTACCTAAATACCTAATTAACTAAGTGTAGTTAATTTACCATCTCTTAGCATAGACTATGCAAATCTAGCTATGCATGTTAAAGTGAAAACTAGTACCAAACCATCACATGTAGTCCTTGTGGAACTACAAGTGTTTGAAAATCATGTGAGGAAAATAAGTGTTCTAAGACAAGAAAGATAAATTACTCACATGAACATGAAGAATTTGTAAACTTATATTACTCATAAGGCTCAAGGCAAGGTACATATACACAAAAATTACATAAAACTCCAATTCACTAAAGTTAGAACATATTTACAAAACTAGGGTTTGTCAAAACCTTAGAGAAGGATTAGCTGATCATGGTGGGCTGGAAACACTCCATAGACAGAAGTGATCCCATGCTCAAAATGGTCTTCAAGGCCTTACAAAGCCTTCTTTAAAGCTTTCCCTCTCTAAAATTTTAATTTCTCTCTTTAGAATTTTATATATGCTGTATATTACAAGAATTGTGATATATCTTATTATTACATATTTCTTAGCTATATATCTTATTTGAGGCTCAAAATATCACAGAAATTACATTCAAGGCTTTATCCAAGCAAAAATGGACAAGTGGCAAGTGAAGAAAATATCTGCAAAAAATATCTTCTGCAGGATTGGACGATGCATTGAAGTAAGGATTTCATTGCATCGAAGCTTCGATGCATCGAAATAGTACTTCGATGGATTGAAATGCCTTCTTCTGCAGTATTTCAAATCTTCAGCTTTCCGACTCCAGTCTTAACATGCCATTCACTATTCCTTGATGTGGACTTCCCATAAAGCACGATAGGATATAGGAATGCATTCTTGAACTAATAAATGAGTTGAATTACGCTGAATTCTGAGTTTGAACTTGAAATCATCAGAAACATAAAAACACGTAAAAAGTATACAATGTGTGCAGCTATGGGATTAAAATACATAAGTAAGGGCATGAAAATATCTAACATTCAACACTTATCACACCCTCATACTTAGTATGAAAGAGGGTTGATCGATTCAGCGAACTCCTTTATTTGATGGTTCAAATTATACTTTTTGAAAGTCTCGTATAAAAGCCTTTTTAAAATCTCAAGGTGAGAAAGTCTGCATGTCTATTGAGAATGGCTATAAAATCCCTACCACTACCACTGGTGATGGTAATACTATTGTGACAGTAGAGAAAGATAAAGCAATATGGTCTAATGCTGAGCATGAAGATGCTAATAATAACAACAAGGGTTTATATGCAATTTTTAATTCTATTGTTCCTTTTGAATTTTATAGAATCTCTGCTTGTTCTATTTTGAAAGAAGTTTGGGATATTTTAGGTAACTCATGAAGGTACCACCAAGGTAAGGAAATCTAAATTACAAATGCTTGCCACTAAATTTGAAACAATTAGAATGGATGAAGATGAGATGTTTTCTAATTTTTATTCTAGGCTTAACAATATTGTTCAAAATAGTGCTAACCTTGATGAGAAAATTTCATTTTTTCAGATTAATAGAAAAATATGAGATCATTGCCTAACAGGTTCCAAGCCAAGTTGGAAGCCTTAGATGAGAGCAGAGATGTTAATTCTATGAAGGTGGCAGAATTAGTTAGATTAATTCAAACTTTTGAGATGAAATATCCAAAACTTTAGAAAACAAAAATTTGGCTTTAAAAATCTCAAAGACTTCTAAGTCTTCAAGTTTGTCAAATATTTCAAATTCTTCAAAATCTGAAGTTGAGAAAGTTGAAAATTTTAAATATGATTCAAATAATGATGTTGCACTCATAGCTAAGAAAATTTAGAAAGATCCTTAAATATGAAAAGGATAAAAATTTGAGAAAAAGAAATCCTTCTAAATTTCGTAGTCAAGGCTCATCATTAAAAGGTAAGGATAGGAAGGGAAAAGAAGTGGATGACTCCAAGAAATCTGAACTCACTTGTTGGACATGTGGTGGTAAAGATCACACATTTACTCAATGTCCAGGTCCTAAGAAAAAGAGCTTTAGTGCAAAGAAAATTTTAAAAGATAAAAAGAAAGTCATGAAAGCAATTATTTCTGAGTCTGAGTCTTCTAGTTTTAAAAATGATTCTTCTATTGAGAATGATACTTTTGCTTTTGTTGCTCATATTGATCATGATATTGCTAATGATTCTTCTTCTGATGTAAGTGAAACAGATGTGTACACTACTCTCAGTCAAGTAGGGTATGATAATTCAGAAGTTGAACTATGTGAGAGCAAGCTGCTAGAACTCTTTGATAATTTGTTAGAAGCTTATAAGAAGAAATTGAGAAGCTGAAACAAGTGAGAATTGAAAAAGAAACTTTGAAGAAAGAGAATGAAGAGCAAGTGAAGCTGATTGAAAGAAACAAAACTGACATTCTGAATCTTCAAGGCAAAGTCAAGTTTCTCGAAAGCGAGGTAAGTTAAGCTATTTCTGCTAAAGATGTTCTTGTTGCTAGAATTAATTTTCTTGAACCTGAATTGAAAAAATTACAAGAGAAATTAATTGCTTTAACTTCTGGGCAGATTAAGCTTAATAGCATGATTAGTGTTGGTAAGTCTGTAGGAGATAAGATTGGATTAGGTTTTGTTGGGTCATCATCTAAGGGTAAAATTGTGTTTGTTAAACCTAAGAACTTGAATTTGTCTGCACCCAAACCTAAGCTTCAAGTTGAGTCTATGCATACTAATGTTGTGTCCAATGTGCTTCATTGTACTTTTTTTGGTAAAAATGGACATAGTTAACACTATTTCTATAAGAAGAGAAAATATTTTAATTCGAAGTTTCATTTGCATAATTCTTTTGCTAAGAATAGGGTTCATGTTAAAAAGCCACATTATTGGAATAAATCCAAAAATTCTCATGCTAAAAAGAATTCAAATAAAAAGAAGAATATTTCTGTTTCTCCACAATATTTTTCTGATAGATTGCATGTCAAAATAATTTGGATGAAAAAGGAATATTTGAAAAAGTTTGTGCCTGTTGATACTATGGGATTTATTCCCAATAGGTCATTGGGTGCAAAACTCCGTAACTAGGTCACTAGGATTTTTTATGGTCATGAACTGAACTTAGGTTCATTATTTGTTTTTCATTAAACCATATTTTTTTTAGGTTAGGTTTTATTTATTTTTCATAATAATCATGTGAATATTGAAATCATATTTTTCTATGGAATAATGTGAATTCTCTATATTTCTGTTTAAGTTCACTATTGATTTGTGAATGCATAATTGGGACACTTAGTTTGTCAATGGATGAAGTACTTGAGTGTATGATCTAAGCATTGATGACTAATGTATTGTATTTATTTCTTTTTAGAGGTGAATCTTTTGAGTCCGTACAATTTGTGCCCTAGTCCAACTCTGAGATAATTGATTGAAAACTAATGTGAAGTTAACTAGGGTATATTGTATGAGTAGAATTGAAGGCTTAAGTTATCGATGAAAAAAAAATGAAAAAGAAAAAGATTCTATTTTTAATTCAGCATGAAAAGAAAAGTAAAATGAATTGTTGAAAATCTAAGACAAAAGGAAAAGGCTACATTCGGGATGTATTCGAAGCTTCTACTACGACATAAATCTCCAATGAGATATCTTTTAAAAAGAGTTGTTTTGAGAAAAATAGCTGGCTACCCGTAAGCGTGAAAATCACCGTCTTAGAAATAAAAAAATGAATGAAATTCAATTAAAAATAAGTTGATCATGTGTGTTTTGATTTACTTAACATCCAATATAATTTAGAAGATGAATCAAAGAGATTTGATTAATTTTTGATGAAGTTGGATTGCACACACACACACATGAATTTATTAGATGACTTTTTAAAATTTTATAAATATTTGTGTATTGAAAATTGTGCCATGATTATGAAATTAATGATGAATTTTGTTATCAAATTTATGAGTTTTAAAATTGTGCATTCATGAATTTTCTTGAGTTTTTCCAAAAATTCTAGATCTCATTGTTATTTTATGCGAAAATTTGATTTTAATGATAATATGATTTTTATATTTTTTATTTTCATATAAATAAAAATTCAAAAAGATTTTCCTATTTTTCCAGAATTTTTAGGAATTTTTGTGAATTTTTTAGGTATTTTAATGCATTTTTTTAAAATATTGCATTTTTGGTCAAAGTTGGTCAACTGGTCAAAGCTAGCAAGTTTGACCAGTCCAAGAATGGAGTGGACCGATTCATCAAGGCTCAGCCAGCAGGGTATTTAAGTGCATGTGTGCCATTTTATTCACTTTGTGTTTTTATTCTTCTTCGGTGCCCTCTCTCTCTTTTTTCCACATTTTGCTTCAACTTTCACTACTCCTTATACTTGATATATTGGATCATATAGATTGATATTTGTGATAGATTTTGAGTTGAATTGGTGGAAGTAATTGATCATTGAAAAATTTGAGTTTATTTTGGGAGATTGAACTAACCAAGTGATATTGAAACTTGTGCTTTCAAAGCTTGCACACCAAGTGTTTGAGAAAATTCCCCAATGGCTCCTACATTCCTATTTTGCATTCCTCTCATTGTAGCAATGGCCGGTGGCTTTAGGCGACAAAGAGTTAATGTTTCTCTAACACCGGAAGGCAACATAATCTTCTCATAAGAACATTTTGATGATGAAGGATTTTTGAGCATTACAATAATGTAGTTGGTTGTAGACCTATGAGGTGTGAAATAAGTTTTGACTTAGAGAGCATTTGACAAGGATATCAATTGGAGTTTGTTCATTACTTCAGAGAGAATGGTTGGGGTTCACTAGCCAAACTAGTTAAGAATTGCATTCCCGATGTGGTTCGTTATTTCTATAGTAATGTGCTATCATATAATGACAATGACCTATGGATGGCGGTTAAATTTTTTGAGACAAAAATTAAAGTGACAACCCAATTAATTTCCAAGGTTATTTGAGTTCCAGAGGCACATAATGGGTTAATATTTCCTTATCTAGGTACTGAAGAAAATTGACCAAGCATGGAAGAAATCATTGGGAGGCTATGTGAATCAAATGCTCCATTGCTTGAAAATAAAGTTCCAAGTGCCTACATCACTAATAATGTGTTTGCATTGAATTTGATTGTCTCCTATACTCTTGATCCTCATGATCATAAGGGTGAGAGACATCGAGGTGAGATTTTGTATCACATTGTGAATGGTGATATAATTAATGTGCTGACAACTATTTAGAGGACTATGATACAAGAGTCGAGTCATTCGAGGTCTACCAATGATTTGCCTTTTCCTCTGATCATAATGAAAGTTCTCAAGGCAAAGAATGTTTACATTCCTTCAAATGCACTAGTGATGAAGCCAAAAGGGAAGTTCACAACTTCGAATGTTAAGTCTTCAATCACTAATAAGATGAAGGAAATAGCTCAAAAAGAGGCGGCAAGAGATCATATTGAGGATGAGATTGGGGATGAGAGTGATGATAATGCTCCTACTACCGAACTCTATGTTCCAGACTCTAATCGTGCTTCAACTGCTAGACAATACAATCAATCTACGAAGAGGTTGAAAAAGTACTTGAAGAGGAAGTTTTCAATGCTGGAAGCATTAATTAAGAGAACCCTTCCTGAAACTTCTGGAGCTCATAGTGATGATGATGGCGATGAGGATTAGGTCTTGATAATTGAGAATTAGTTTATGTTTAGCTAGACTTTGAGTAGCTATTTCTATTTATGTCTAATCTTGGTATTTGAACTAGATATGTTTTATATTTTGATTTGCTTATACTTGTTATGTTTAATGTTGTCTATGCTTTGCTTATGTGTAACCTTCATAATTTTGAGACTTATGTGATATATTTGATTGGAGGTTATGCTTATGTCTCACTTAATCATGTGTTGATTTGTTCTCTCGTGTTTTCATGTGTCTTACTTTGTTAATTTGTTCCAAAAAGAGGGAGAATTATGCTTTGACAAAGGGGGAGATAGACTTATATATGTAAGGGGGAGACTTAATGATATATAATTAATAGGGAGTTTGAAAATGATTTTATATCATTATATTTTTTATGATTAAGCTTTCACTGATAATGTTGTTTGCATGATGTGCAGATTTCACAAGTTTGGCCGACACTACACATGAAGGTTGAAAGCTTGCTCATGATGCTCTAAGTTCTTCATGATATATTTCTTTGTATTGGGGACATATTGTAATCTGATTCTTCCCGTGGTTAGGTTATAATTGTTTAGGTGAATTTTGACACAAAATTGCCAAATGGAAAGATTGTGACGTATATTTTTGTAATTGACAATCTTCGGTGTCAAAACCAAACATGTTGTATTATTTCAGTTATATTTATATCATTTATGATGTAATTGAAGTCTTAGAGTGAGCATGAAGTTCTACACCAACCATGCAAAGGTTCGTCAAAGTATGAAACTTGAATCTTCGGGAAACGCCATCAAAGGTCTACACAAGGATTCGATCATTTGAAGTTTTGAGATGGTTCCGAATGCATGAGGACATTATTGATCATATATGAGAGTCATGTAGTCCAGGTAAAGTGGTGAGAACACGCATTTTTAAAATCAGGAGGTTCTGACCTTAAAAATAGGGACTTTTAAGCAAATTTGTAAAATTTTCAAGGTTGGACCGGTCCAGGCTTTAGTTAGACTGGTCCATGAGGTCTCAGGATCTCCATACAGGAGTTGTACCGGTCCAAGAAACCCCTGGACCTGTCCAAGTAGGCTACTCTGAGAAAATAAACCTATTTTATCCTGTTTTGACTTGGATTGAATCCAGAACTTTCTAAAATTGTGGGGACTTATTTCCTATTGGATTTTAACTTATTTTTCAAGAAAATTAAGGTTTCTAATCTCTATAAAAATCTCATATAGTTTCTCTCTCAAGGAATGCTTTCTACTGAACAAAAATCATATTTTTAGAGAGATAAAACATTGAGATATTTTTCTCAGCAGAGAAATTTTTTCTCAAATTCTTTGTTTATATTTTTGAAATCACACACATATTTCATTGAGTGATTTAGGGTGATCTCTATATTTGCTTGATCAACTATTCGAAGACTGCATTAAAGATTTTTTCATGATCAAGTTACTTGATTGGTGTCTTCTACAACTGTTCATTGGTAAGGAATGAGAAGAATATTGTGCTACGAAGGGGATAGAATACTTGCTGAGTATTTGTGTTCTTCCAGTTATCTTTCTAAAAGGATTTTGACGTTAGCCGAGAATCTGCAGCAGTTGAACGAGGTAGTCGTAATTGTAAGCCTGAGGTGTTCCGTATTAGATTTCTTGTCAAAGTGGAGTGGGTGTGAACCTGAGACAAAGTCTATTGTACTTTGCTTCGATGATAGTGGATTTGCTTCTTTAGGGTTACAAAGCCTCACCCGTAGTTTTTTTCCGTCTTGGGTTTTTCACGTATATCTGGTGCATTCATATACTTTATTTTACTGCACTTTATTTACTTACTTTGTGGAATTGCTTTAATTATTAATTGGACTTAAAATTGGATAAATTGAATAATTAAGCAAAAAGCGAGTAAACCTAATAACTCCCCTCTAGGTTTTTTAATTACTTTCGCAACCGCTTCCGCACTGTGCAACTTACATGATATTGTCAACTTTAGACTTGAGCGCGCACGATTTTATTTTTGAATTTGATCCCAAAAGGCCTCATACCATTTGAAGATAAAATTGCACATATAAGCACTTCACCAGGTGATGTGAGATCACGCAACCTGTAGCTTGCCAGTGTGGTAACCTATAAGTGTATCTCGCACATTCCCACAAGGTCACCACAATCACCCTCTTAAGGCCCCAATGTCCTTATTGCCCACACTTTTAGCTGCGCTTCGGCTCTAATATCATTTGTAACGACCTGCTCCATGAGGTATGATATTATCCACTTTGGGCCTGAGTCTACACGGTTTTGTTCTTAGATTTTATCTCAAAAGGCCTCGTACCATTTGATTCCCCAAGTAATGTAGGATCCCGCAACTTGTAGCACCAGTGTAGAAGCCTGCAGTGTCTCTCACACCAACCCACAACACACCCGCCCATAAGGTCACCATAGTTGACATGGCTAGGAGTGGGACCTAATCATATTTCTTCCACCTTTCTGCTAACATAGACCCTCTATTTGTGACATCATTCCTAGGTGGACCAAATGCCCAATTTAGGTGCAACTGTAATAGAGAATATTTAATTGTTAAATAATAATTAAAAACTATGTATAATCAAGATGTAATTGTGTTGAATAATTATTTAAGCAATAAGAGGTTATTATAGAAACTAATTAAAAACTAATTTACCCTTCTTTTCAACAATATAATTTATTTTTTCGGGTTACAATTTAGATAAGGTCTGTAGCAATGGTACAATCGCATCCTTACTAGTGAGTAGTGACCGTTTAACCCTCCTTGACATTCCTAACATTGAATAATTTAAGAAGAAAGTTAACAACTAATGCAAAAGATAGATTCTCAATGAAATCATGTTGGTATATAAAAGGCTGTCAAACTTTTTTAGTGCAGTTTCAACAAGCATGTTTTGTCCTGTAGAGACTTATTCTTGATTACATTGGGGTCAATTTTTGGATGAAAATTCACATTTTGATAGAGAAAAAAATAAATTAATTATATTAAAGTTTTTCCTTTCCCTCAATTATCGATTAGAAGATCTATCTTGCATGAATCGCTAATGGTTTGATACCAATAATGAAATTTGTTTCAATATGTTAAGGATACATATGTATCCACGATTGAAAATATGTTGATGTGACTAAACGATCAATACTCACTAACTTTGCCTTTGACATACTGTTATAGGAGCAAAAAATTGCCTAACAAAAAGTCAAACAATTGATGTACTAAGAACACTCAAGAAAATAAATGTGAGAATAATAGACACACAAGATTTACATGGTTCGGCACAATTCGGCCTACGTCCATGGATGAGATGAGACTTTTTTATATTTCTTTCAGAATATTATAGAGATACAAGCTTGTATATTTTTCGATCCCCTATCCTACTGCCTTAAAGCTCATATTTATAAAAGATGAAATCCTAATTGTAATTGGATTCAGCCCTGATTTCTCGTCTCTATCTTCCTTTTCGTGTAGGATTCTATCTTTCTTTTTTCCCAATTCTCTTTCCATAGCACTCTAAGTGACTTAAGAGACAAGTTGTTGAGTCTTTGTCACGTATGCTGCCACGTATGCTTTCTTTTTGCTGACTTGAACTATGCCATGTACAATATTTGAATTTTCTCCCTGTCTTCTTCCACCTCCACACTAGCCCCCAATTCCCTTCAGTTGGACGTAATGGTCTCAAGTGGAGCGAATTTATACAAACTCACACTTTTAATCTTTAACAAAAGGGCAACATCGGGTAGTTGGAGGTTTTGAAATAGCTATAGTGGAATGTTGAAGATTTTTTATATGGCTTTAAGCAAGCTCTGCTTTATGAATTCGAACGAGAGACTGATTAGTTTGACTCGCGCAACAAAATTGAGGCCTTGGGTGAATATAATGATCCAAAATTATCCGAAGCCAAAGGGGTTTATTTGAAGGATTTCTCCACCACTGCTAGTGATTTTTTAGCTGAAGTGCATTCTTTTAATGACATTACTGACTCGGTTTAGCTTTATTCTGAATCCTCCACTCTGTAGGCTCATTAGCCTTAGCTCATTTTTTTATCATATAATGAAGTGACTATTTTTGAGCTTCCGAACGATACTTTTTTATGTGCCGATACTGTACATTATTTTGATGGAAGGTACTTGTTTTCCAAGCGTAATGCTTTGAATGTTAGAAGACTTTTATTGCTACTTTGACCTCTATGGGAATGAAATGATGTGGCTCTTTCTTTCTATTTCATCGATGAATGCCTTTCGTTACCCTTATAGTCGCTAGTTTATTCTTCTTCATGATTCAACGCCTTCTCTTTTTTGTTCAGCGGTCAGTCTCTTTTTTACTCTCATTTTTATTGATACTTAATGCCTTTGCTTCTTTCATAAAGCAATCGACACTCAAGGCCTTATCCATATTTTGGGCTTAATGCCTATTTGTTGGCGATCGGTACTTATACCTTAGCCATTTTTGTGGGCTTTTTGGCCTTATCATGACGTTTGGAGTTTAACTCTTCATTTTTCTTTGACGTTTGGCGTTTGAGCCTTCACCTTTTGACTGTTGTTTAGGTGTTTATGCCTTCAGTAGTTTCATTCGGCGTTTAAGCCTTGAAGATTAGATGTTTAAGTCTTTAGCTTTGGCATTTAAGCCATTTGACTGATGTCTAGGCGTTTATGCCTTCAACCATTGCATTCGGAGATAAAACGTTTAAGTCTTTATCTCTTTTCTTTTATTGCATTCAGACTGGTTTGCAGGTGTTTATGTCTTCAGCCATTGTGTTCAAAGACAAGACGTTTAAGTCTTTGTCATCTTTTACTTTTGTTGCATTCGGACTGATTTGTAAGCGTTTATGCCTTCATTCATTGCGTTTAGAGACAAGACGTTTAAGTCTTTGTCAACTTTTACTTTTGTTGCATTCAGACTTATTTGTAAGCGTTTATGCCTTCAGTCGTTGTGTTCAGAGACAAGACGTTTAAGTCTTTGTCACCTTTTACTTTTGTTGCATTCAGACTGATTTGTAGGCGTTTATGCCTTCAGTCATTGCATTCAGAGACAAGAGGTTTAAGTTTTCGTCACCTTTTACTTTTGTTGCATTCGGACTGATTTGTAAGTGTTTATGCCTTCAGTCGTTGCGTTCAGAGACAAGACGTTTAAGTCTTTGTCACCTTTTACTTTTGTTGCATTCAAACTGATTTGTAGGCGTTTATGCCTTCGGTCATTGCATTCAGATACAAGAGGTTTAAGTTTTCGTCACCTTTTACTTTTGTTGCATTCGGACTGATTTGTAAGCGTTTATGCCTTCAGTCATTGCGTTCAAAGACAAGACTTTTAAGTCTTCGTCACCTTTTACTTTTGTTGCATTCAGACTGATTTGTAGGCGTTTATGCCTTCAGCCGTTGCGTTCAGAGACAAGACGTTTAAGTCTTTACCAACTTTTAATTTTTTGCATTCGGACTGATTTGTAAGTGTTTATGTCTTCAGTCGTTATGTTTAGAGACAAGACCTTTAAGTCTTTGTCACCTTTTACTTTTGTTGCATTTGGACTGATTTTTAGGTCAATCGCTGCATTTGGCGTTTAAGCCTGTTGTAGACATTCGAAGTTTAAGCCCTCATTTTTTTATATTCAAATCTTTTCTTTCCTTAGCCATTTTTGTAGGCTCTTTGGCTTATACAGCGTTCGGACTTAGGGCCGATTTGCTCTTAAGGCCTTTCATATCTTATTTTCTTCGTTGGCGTTTAGCTCTTCAGGCCACTTGCCTCTTTGTTAGGCACTTAACTTAATGTCACTTCGTATTTTTTCCGCATTTAGCCTTGTTGGCTTTTGTCACTCAAAAAGAAAACATAGGATGATAGCATGATATTGTTATACAATTTATATAAAAATAATTATTACATAAATCATATAAAAATTAGAAAATATATTTTATCGGCAACTGGTTTTATATTGTCTTCTAAAACTCAAGATTTTTCTGGTGATCGGTGTTCTTTAGCCTTTTGTCACCTAGTTTGATATTCCGGCGATTGGCTTATCTTAGCTGGCCTACTGCCACTTGCAATGTTTATATGCATAACTCATTAACAGGGCTTTAATTATTCAATAATATAAGGCATATTAAAGGACATCCATCTGACCAAGACTAAGGATTAAATAATCCTTTTAACAGATTGTGTTTTAATTCGCACACAAAGTTTCATTACACCAGGAGAAGTTTATTTAAGTACTTCATGAGTATTAAATATAGACTTACATTTGCTTGTGTAGAAGATAGAATTTAATTAAGAGGTTTCACTCTTATCCAATTGTTGCATGAGCTTGCTTCTATGAATGGTCGTGTTATCACACCCAGAGTTGACTTTACGGACAAATTAAGGAAAAGGAGAAGCTACTTTAGAGTTGATAGGTTTAAAAGATGGGCAAACAAACAGGTCGTATGGTAACTTGAATTCCATTCAAATAGAATTTGATGGAAATAGAGTGAAATACATCATATAATTAGGGATGGTAATTTGTCCGGCCTTGTTTGGTACCCGTTCCATTGCACATGTTTAAAACCCGTTTAAGGAATCGTTTAAGAAAACGGAGTGGGAATGAGGTTAGGAAAAATAATTCACGCGAATTTGGGGGAAGGGCGGGGGTGGGGTAAGACCTTACCCAGACGGGTACCTGCCTTGCCCAGTTTAAGTAAATATATATATATATATATATATATATTTACTTAAACTGGGCAAGGCGTAGAATATTTTCTTAAATTGGGCAAGGCGTAGAATATTTTCTTTAAGGCGTAGAATATTTTCTTTATATATATATATTTTAAGGCGTAGAATATTTTCTTTATATATATATATATATATATATATATATATAAAGAAAATATTCTACGTCACAGTACTTAAAATTTATATATACTTTTGAATTTGTGAACTATTTTAGTTCAAACTTTTCAATTTTAATTCCATTTTATGTCACAGTACTTGGAATTTGCATAACTTTTTCTTTGATTTTCACTATATTATGGATTATTATGAACAAGTAAGAGACTAAGAATTAAGAATACAATGGTGTAACAATGATTGAAATTACTTGCTGTACATGTATCTAAGTATCAGATTTATTATTATAAAAAATTTTGTATGAAAAAAAAAGTATGAACGGGGCGAGGCGGGGCAGGGACAGGGCCGAAAAAATTGAACGGTTTCGGGGATGGGATTTGGGGATGATTTTGTAAACGGTTGCGAGACGTGGACGGGGCGGGGAGAGTTAAACGGTTGTGGGGACGGGGAACTCAAAACTTGGCCCGCCCCATTGCCATCCTTACATATAACCATCATCTTTTGAACAAATTTTAAGTTTCTAAGTGTTGGATTTATCAAATCAACAAACCTAGAGACAGAAAAAAATAAATAAATAAAAGGCTCGTTGTTTTATGGGCAACACCCCCTTAGATTTGCTCTAATTACATATATATTTATAATTTGACAAAACCTACACTCACACCCCCTGAGGTTTGGCTCATGATTACACTTAATCCTAACACTATATGTATTGTTTGTTTTACCCCTTCATTGACTGAAAATGCATTCTTGATCTCATTTTTTTTTTACAATTAGACAAAGGTACTCTTATTTTCCTTTTAACCTTAAGTCACACACACACATATATTGTTGCAGCACTAAATATATGTTACAAATTTTATTAAATATATTTTTAATATATTTTATATTACGTATCTTACTAAAAAAATAAATTTAAATGTAAATAAAATTTAATATATGCTATATTATGTATATTACAAATTTTACTAAAATAAATAAAATTTTAATATATTGTAATTCTTATTTTTAAAGTAAAATACATAATATATATTAAAAATATATTTAATAAAATTTGTAATATATTTTTAAAGTTACCTTTGATTGCTTTAATCTCTTTTCTTTTTAATTAAACTATTTTAATTTTACATCGCACCCCATCATTGTGAATAAAAAGAACTAAAATTTCCTATTCACTCGTGTGCTGATTATACATTGAAACACTGTCATTTGGTGTATAAATTACAATCAAATATCAAACTCTAAGTTAAACCAATTATGACCTTAATAGCGAATTAAAAACTTTTGATGATACAAAAACTGATGTCAAGGGACTTGTAGATGCTGACAAAGATTCCACCAATATTTATCAATCAGAAAAATCATAACAACCTTGGTGATGACTTAAAAGTATATTGCAAATTTTATTAAATATATTTTTAATATATGTTATATTACGTATTTTACTAAAAAAATAAGAATTACAACATATTAAAATTTTATTTATTTTAGTAAAATTTGTAATATATGTAATATAACATATATTAAATTGAAAATTTTCCTTTTCAATTTTTAATATACATAATTTGAGTATATTTATTTAAATTTATTTTTTTTAGTAAAATACATAATATAACATTAAAAATATATTTAATAAAATTTGTAATATATTTTTAGTACTGCAACAATATATATATATATGTGTGTGTGTGTGTGTGAGAGAGAGAGAGAGAGAGAGAGACTTGAGGTTAAAACAGAAGTAAGGGTAACTTTGTCTAATTAAAAAGAAAAATGAGGTCAAAAATGTCTTTTTAATCAATAGAGGGGTAAAACAGATAATACATATAGTGTTGGGGTTGAGTGTAATCATGCACCAAACTTCAGGGGGTGTGAGTGTAAGTTTTGCCAAATTATAATTATATGTGTAGTTAAAACAAACCTCAAAGAATGTGAGTGTATTTTGTCCATAAAAATGATATATAGTCAAGGATGGCAAAATATCAAGTGACATATAGTCGATAAAGACTGGACTTTTGTGTCCTAAAACTTCTCTAACAAATGCATCTTTACTTGAGCATAAAGAAGAAGACAAATCATACAAAAGGTATCTAGTTACCCTTTCCCTGAAACGGCCAAATCTTAGGTTGATGTATTTGTATATGTCTCTTGCATAAAACACACCCTATCTCTCTCCAAAAATCATGTTTAAACCTCAATTAGGTTGGGCTTGAAATTTAAACTCAAGCCCAACCCATGGTTTCAAAAATATTTTGGATAAAATACACTCACATCTCTTGAAGTTTGCTCTAACTACACATATATTTATCATTTGGCAGAACCTACACTCACACCTTCTAAGATTTGGAGCATAATTGCACTTAACTCCAACACTATATGTATTGTCTGTTTTACCCTCCATTGACTAAAAAGACATTCTTGACCTCATTTTTCTTTTTCAATTAGACAAAGCTACTATTACTTTCCTTTTAACCTTAAGTCATGCACAGACACATATATTGTTGTAGCACTAAAAATATATTACAAATTAGTGTCAAGGGACTTATAGATGCTGGAGTTACAAAGATTCCACCAATATTTATCAGTCAGAAACATCATAACAACCTTGGTGATAACTTAAAAATATATTGCAAATTTTATTAAATATATTTGTAATATATGTTATTTACGTATTTTATTAAAAAAATAAGAATTACAATATATTAAAATTTTATTTATTTTAGTAAAATTTGTAATATATGTAATATAACATATATTAAATTGAAAATTTTCCTTTTCAATTTTTAATATACGTAATTAGAGTATATTTATTTAAATTTATTTTTTTTAGTAAAATACGTAATATAACATTAAAAATATATTTAATAAAATTTGCAATATATTTTTAGTGCTGCAACAATATATATATATATATATATATATATATATATATATATGCATGTGTGTGTGTGTGAGAGACTTGAGGTTAAAAGGGAAGTAAGAGTCGCTTTGTCTAATTAAAAAAGGAAAATGAGGTCAAAAATGTTTTCTTTCAGTCAATGGAGGGGTAAAACAGATAATACATATAGTGTTGGGGTTGAGTGTAATCATGAGCCAAATCTCAGGGGATGTGAGTGTAGATTTTGCCAAATTATAAATATATGTGTAATTAGAGTAAATCTCAAAGGTGTAAGTGTATTTTGTCCAATTTTTTTTTTTCTGGCAATTCAGCCTTGAAGGTTTTTTGTCTAACTTTGTTGTGCACCGTCTTTAATCTATTTAGAGAGTTGGAACATTTTTTTTTTTTTTTTTGACGAAACTTAGTAGCATAGGCAACACTTCGTACTAAAAATACACATTCGTTTCTTACGTGCTCATGTGTTGATAGAGGTGCAACTATTTCCGGTGACCTTTATCTAAAAATTTCTTATGTGCAACTATATGGAACAATATACCCAATAATAGTTGGATTGAAAGTAAGCTTAGTTTTGGGTAAAAGCCCAAATACCTTCTGCAAGGTGCGAAAGGGCTCTTGTAGTCTTTGCTTTCAAACAAGTTTTGGTGGATAACTCCTCCAATACCTTTCGAACTGTTCTGCTGGCTATGATAGCTTTGGTTCACCGTTTTTTATCATTGTTGCCCTTTACATGGTTGGTTTCGTTTGCCTCGTTATTGCGCAATTGAGGCAGTCTGAGATGGCCTTTCATAACCATAACATTGTTTCCGAACTATCACTTGTGAATCCAGGCATAAATCAATCCGGCTTTACGGCTGGTAGTGGCATAGTTGCTGCACTCTTGAATTGTCAAGGTAAACTGCTAGCAAACCAATTACATTGCGAATACAACTTTCATTGTTCAAGACTGATGGTTTCTTCCACAAGACAGATTTGAGAGGAGTCGAGATTATATATACTTCTGCGCATTCTCATGGCTTCCCTCTTCATTTGGTGAATATCAATCTCCGCTCATATTTTGCATTTGAACTTATCGATCCAAATTTGAACGGATTTAAATCCGGGAGGCAGTGCTTGCTCAATTCTCTAGGAGGTAACTTTCCAAGCAAGCAATAGGACCAAGTGTTGCAGCAAAATGAGCCAAGCTCCTTTCATAGGAATGATCTAAAAAACAAGTAAAGAAACCAGTGTGCAGGAACTCGTTGGCTCTGATTTCCCCTCAGGTCCATAGGATACTCAATCAAATCGTGATGATCAAGGAGCTCTTCAGGATCAATCAGTTCGACTGTTTACTGATCGGTTGTGAATGCGTTTGGGGTTCGATAGTTGATCCCCACTAATAGATGGTTGGCGAATTTGGTCAGGCGAACATGATCGGGCATGAACCGCTGCAATCGAGCATGATCGACAGCGTAAATCAACATGGATCAGATCATGTATTTGGTCATTCGGTGGTTCCATGTTTGGTGGTTCATCTGTGGTGCTGGTTCGATGGTGATAAACAGATCGGTAGTAAGGATCTACCGTGGATATAGCTGGGCCGATGGTGAGGATCGAACCAAAGTATGACTCCTGAAGATCTGACAAAGATCGTGCATGGAAGTCTATCACACGTCGGTGTTGAGGCTTGTAGCCAAGAATCGGGCATGATTCTGCTCACTCGGCCGTGCAGAACAGGCTTGAGAAGACTTAAGCATGAATGATCTTGAACCTGTTGTAGATCCATGACAAAGATCGGTGATTCACCTTGCCCAATAGGTGGGGATGGACACGTTTAGTGTTCGATTGAAGAGTTGGGTGCCATGATCGGCAATTGATTACTTGAAATTGTTCTTGGCAGTGTTAGAAATAAAGGAAGAGTATATATAATGAATTTATGAATTGATATTA
Organism: Cornus controversa; assembly: GCA_026545225.1. NCBI lineage: Eukaryota > Viridiplantae > Streptophyta > Magnoliopsida > Cornales > Cornaceae > Cornus > Cornus controversa. The sequence goes on along the minus strand of CM048851.1, from coordinate 64,423,415 downwards.
TCAACAATACATAAAAGGCACATAATTTTAGAGGCTAAGTAAACTTAGCAGACAAAAAATCTTAATCCTAAATAATTTAGGAGAAGATGTAATAACCCTATTAGAAAAAGATATATAATCTATAATATGAAATATATAATCTAATAGTCCCGTAAACTCAAGGTGAGTCATATAAAGTCAACTTAAGTTTGGAGACAAAATTTTGAATGCGGCTCACAAAAGAAATCTGGTGATGTAATTAACTATGACTACGAACACATACAAAAAACTGCAAAAGGGCCAAAAATACCAAAAAGGGCTTGTTGAAGCAAAAACTGATTTGAAAATCAGAAAAGGAGTTCGTTGAAATCAGCAACTTTGACACACAGATGTTATAGCTCGTGAAAGTAATCTGGTGATGTTACCAACAATGGCTGCGAAACATATACAAAGAAGCTGTAAAAGAGCGAATTCGTTGGAGCGACGGTAAGACCGAAAATTACTCGTTAGAGTGAAAACTAATTTGAAAATCAAAAAAGGGGATCATTGAAATCAACAACTTTGACTCACAGATGCTAGTGAGAGCCAATGAATTAAACTTGAGCTAGTTTTTCTTCTTTTATTGTCTGCATAAAATATATATATATATATATAAGGCTGAAGCTATTTCTACGATTGACCTTCGAGGATGAAATAGATGGTGTCATCCCCGACGGTAAGGGCGATCATTAATAAAGACTACCAGGAATTAATAGGCTCTGATACCATGTTAGAAATAAAGGAAGAATATATATATTGAATTGATATATGAATTTATATTATGAACAATACATAAAAGCCTATTTATAGGTACATAATCTAATCCTAGATGGTTTAGGAGAAGGTGTAAGAAACCTATTAAAAAAAGATATATATAATCTATAATATGAAATATATAATATAACAAATAGGTTGGTTTGAGATTGTCCCCATCCATGATAAAAACTAAACAAATTTTTTGCTCGTTTGGATTTTGGTTCTTGCAAAGCGATCGTTGGTGAACGTGGATAGGCTTCCATTCGTTCATCTGGGGAATTGTGTGAACTGATCAGTGTTGATGAAGATGAGGAGTCATGTCCATTCGCAACAATAAACAGATTCATGATGGGAACGAAGACCGGTAACCAATCTAGTTACAGATGGGTTGTAATTGACGATGAAAGGATCCAATCTGCGATGGAATTGCTGATTTAGAGCATCAATTTGAGCACCCAATCAGTGATGAAGCGGTCTCAATCAATGATTGCCATTGTGTTGATCATTGGATTGATATTGTGCCGATTGTGCTGATCGTTTGATCCCATTACGGATCATTAAATCAAGTTCTGCAAATAGGTTCTGCATATTTTGGTAAGTCCCTAACTTTAGACAAAGAAACATAATCAGTACCCTCAAGAATTAAATATATAATTTAGACAATAGTGGTTTGATAATCAATCAAATGAAGCTCTTCGCGACCTCAACATATTGATCTATCTATTAACCAGAAGGAAGAGCTTGCCTTCCTGCGAAGATGGAGGTAGAGAGACCTGAAATTCTATAAAACACTCTAATATCCTTATCTAAACACTCTAATATCCCTGTCTCTTCTGATCAATATCCGGATTAGTTTTTATTTTCAATTTTTTTAAGAAATCTAAAACAATGTTATTAATTTCAATATGACTTATTTGGATTTGTCGCTCAATGGTGAGAATCATGTATAGCTTGGGCAAGGATCCAAGAAAGTATACCGATCAGGTGGTAAAGCTCAATCCACTAAAGCGAGGCTGATCGGCCTTTTTGGTGATTAACAATACTTGAAAAGTCAAACAATTGATATAGCAAGAAAAGAATAAATGCAAGAATAACAGACACATAAGATTTACATGGTTTGGTGATGTTGTTTTAAAAGTGTAAAATAACTCGCAAGTGTACAAATCTATTGGAGTATAAATCGGCAAGAACGAGGTCTAACCCAAGGGAATGCTTTGAGAAGAAAAACTAATACAAATTCAAATTAATTTAAAACTAATCTAGTTTAAACAAAAATTGGTTGATTTGAGAAAAATTAACTAACATGCAAACAAAATAACACTATTAAAATTAAAGAGATAAAATAACTAAGGTGTCGGATTCCACCACCATTAAATCCATGAAACTTCTAATATTTATTTATTAATTCCCAAATTTAGAGTAGCAATCAAGAAATCAATCTATTGCTTACTCAAGATTTAACAATAAAGCACTATGAAAAATATATCAAAAAGGTAGATTTTTCTTCGCTTTACTAGTGTAAAATTCTAAGTATCTAATGTATCCAATTTAATAAAAAACATAAGATCAAAAATTATCACTTTTAAGAAATAACAACCCAAACTTAGATTAATTATAATACTTTCTAACTACCACATATACATGATATAGATGGTGAAAGAATTATAAAATAATTAATCACAAGAAGCGAAAATCATAAGAATTTAAATAATACACATAGGAATTAATTAATGAACAAAAGAATTTCACTTCATTAATGGAGGTTTCCTTCTCAACCCTAGTTGAGGAGTTTAGTTACACATGGTAGAAGAAGAAGATAACAAATAAATAAAAGACATAATAAGTAAATAAAATTTGGATTGTCTCTGTCTTCTCTGCCTTGGCCGTCACTTGTTTTCTCCTCTCAAAACAGCTTCTAATTCACCTCTTTATACCCCAAGAGAATACATAAAATCCTAATCCAATTAGGAGATAATTAGGATTTTTCCGTAGCCCTAAACAGATGGATTTTTTTGCTGATATTCTGCCCAAGTTTTGACCCAATATAAGTCCGATTCATGAAATTTATGTGAAATACAAAAGTGTCCATAATCGAATTTCGTTCAACCTATGTGAGAATTAAGTCGAATTGACTCTCATAAATAAGATTTCCAGTCCATTTTCCAAAACGGGATTAAAACTAAATTAAGTGCAGAATTGGGCTTCAGGCCCGTAACCTCCTTAAGCAGTTATAATTTTCTTGAACCTCTTCCTTGGGCTGATTTAAGTTAAAATATGGAGTTGAATGGACCCATTAGATGTAGGCTTCATATAACCTTCTTGGATATCATCTTTAAAAGCCCAAAATCATGGTTTTATCTAAAATAATCATTAAGGCCCTGAAAAAGACAAAAAATACAAAAATAGAGTAAAATCATATATAAACTATCACTAAGAGAATAAAATATACAAATTAAGAGGCTAGAATGCGTAACATTCAACGCCAATCATTTGGCACAATTCATTCATCCTATGTCCATAAATGAGAGAAGATTATTTTATATTTCTTTCGGGATATTACAGAGATACAATCTCGTATATTTTATGATCCCCTATCCCACTGCCCTAAGCTCATATTTATAGAAAATGAAATCCACCCTGAATTTTCGTCTCTATCTTCTTTTTCTGTGTAGGATTATATATTTCCTTTCTCAATTTTCTTTCATAGGATTCTAGTTATGTTCGGTATTAATTAGTTAGCCTAGGCAGGCCGATTAACTATCAATGTTTGTGAGCGTGCCAGAGTTGTGATATCGACTTGATGAAAATAATTGGTTGAACACAAGTATCTACTTTGGAGGTCATGTTGGATCAGGCGATGTAGACAGTTGGTCGAACATAAGTATCTCCTTTGAAGGTTGTGTTGGATCAGGTAATTGGCTAGGGAGAGAGAATTGCGAGATTGAATCATAGTAAGGAGAGAAGTAGAAGGAAGGAGATAGCAAGGAGAGAGGTAGAAAGTGATGGAGAAATAGACAGATAGACTGATCAGAGGAGGTTGAGAGCAAGAAACTGAGGGAGATGTAAATCGAGTGAGAGTCGGAGCAATATTCTAGAAAATATTAAGGAAGAGAGATATATTGCACATGATACAACTGTTTGATTATGGTTATTGGAACCAGAGCTCCTTTCATTTATTTATAAAAGAATAACTACATCACTATTTCTAACCCTAAATTACAGGATAATTAATAAAAATACAAGAATTACATAAAAAGAAAATAAAAAAATAATATATCCCAAGACATCATGCCTTCAAGCCCTCTATTAGTCTTCATCTGTAAGAGTCCACGCTCAGCTAAGTCATTCAAAGCAACCTATATTCATAAAAATCCTTGTTCCATGCAAACGAATTAGCCTAATGTCCACAGTTGTCAGCCTTCATAGAGCCCTGTTTTAGCTTAATTTTCCTTACACGCAACAACTTCAATCTTCCAGTCGGTACCAAACTAACTAGAATCCGAATCGTACGGGGCTCTTTGTTCCAATCCTACAAAAGATGGTTAAATAGGCATACACACACACACACACACACATATATATATATGCATACGCATAATCATATATATACATAAATATGCATACGCTAGCTTATTTTTAGGACAATTCACTAACATCTCTCGGCCCTTTAGAGTTTTATTAGAGATGGACTCTTAGTCAACCTTTAGTTATAACGACCTATCTCTAGGCTGGCAACTGGCGCCAAGATTAGGTGACAAAAATCACCTGATCATACAATCTCAATTTTCTATTATTTTCAAGAAAATTGGGCATCACCCATTTGAATAAATCAAATCATGATATGTCATTCATACTTTAAACTTAAATTGGACACTTCTAGGCACGTGTCCCCCAACACTCACATCCTAAATTCAAAATTGACACTTTTGGGCACGTGTCCCCCCAACATTCCTACAACATGCATATTACAATTAAAATATAACTCAGTCCCCGAATGTCCGTCTCATATACATACATCAAATGTACAAATGGGAGAAGCTGCCCAACATAAAAGTCCGATACATTTAATCCAAATGTAAAACATCAATCCAATGTCCTAAACATACATTAAATTTTAAAGAATTTAATCACTACCTCTACAACCAATACTATCAGTCCCCAATTGACTCTGTGTCATCAGTAATACCTGCAAAACCTAGGAGGGGGTGAGCTCAAAGGCCCAACAAGGTATGTCGAATCATACTATCACTATTGCAGTAGGTCGATCCTCACATATTCTCAAAAATATACATGCACTTAAATATATCACCATATCCAATGTCAGGCTCCTCCTAGCATGCATGAACTGATAGGCGTTGAATGTTACGCATTCTAGCCTCTTAACTTGCGTATTTTATTCTCTTAGTGATAGATTATTTTGTTATTTTACTTCGTTTTAGTGTTTTCTATATTTCAGGGCCTTAATGATTATTTCAGTTAAAACCATGATTTTGAATTTTTAAAGATGACATCTAAGAAGGTTATATGAAGCGTACATAAAAAGGATCCATTCAACTATTAATTTTAACTCAAATCAGCCCAAAAAAGAGGTCTAAGAGAATTACAGCTGCTTAAGAAGGTTTCGGGCCTGAAGCCCAATTCTGCGCTTAATACAATTTTAATCCCGTTTTGGGAAACAGGCCAGAAGTATTATTTCCAAGCATCAAATCAACTTAATTTTGGCTTAAGTTGAACGAAATTTGATTCTGCACACTTTTGTATTTCACGAAAATTCCGTGAATCGGACTTCTAGTGGGTCAAAAGTTGGGCTGAACGTCAGTAGGAAAAATTCACCTGATTAGTGCTGCGGGAAAACCTAATTAATTCCTAATTGGATTAGGACTTTGGTGTATTCTCTTGGGGCAATAAAGGGGCGAATTGAAGGCTGGTTGGAGGAGATTAGAGAGCTTAGAGAGCTTTTGGCCAGAATTGAAGACATACTTTGCAGAGCTTTCAAGTGGAGACTCATTGGAGAACGAAGTCTTACACCTAATTCATGAAGATGATGCCTTCTTCCTCAACCGTTGAAGCTTCTTCTTCTACCATGAGCAGCTAGTTCATCCATTAGGGTTTTGATATAGTCCTAACAAAGCATCAATGGTTTGATTATTTTAATTATTGGGAACCTTTATATACATGCATAGATTGTGTAATTTAGAGAATTCTTATTATAGAATTGAGCAATAAAAGTCTTATAAATTCAGTTTTAATGATTTCTTATCTTGTCTTAGATATTTAGTTGTTGTTATTGAACTCAATCTCTCTTATTTTCTGTGATCATGAGAGCGATTATTACACAATGGTAATCACTGAATATATCATTATACGCTTTGATGGAGTATGCCTAGAGAAGATGGACCATACTGCACCCTAGATTAGAGTAGTTAAGCAGATGGTTCATGCCAATCGAAGATAGTACATGACTTAGCCTTAATCATATGTTATCTTCTTGACGGATGAAGGTGAGCTTGTAGCCACCGACACCACTTATGCATGATGTAATCCCCCATAGTTAATTCAATTGACCATTGATTGTGAAGTTAGTGGTGAAGTCAATTACCCTAGATTTACCTCATATCATCTTCACTCTCTATTTTCTTTTGGTTTATTTAATTTTTCTTTTTAGTTAGTTTAAATATAAAAATCAGAATTCTTTTCTCTAAAATTTAATTAGAATTAATTCCGTACTCCAACTCATCAGACCATAATTCCTGAGGTTCAACACCCCTTTCGATAGCCCTATTCTGCAAGGAATTCATTCTATTGCAAAGTGTGGTAAATATAATTGAGATACATTCACACACGAATCATGAACCAACAATGCATATAACAGTTCTAGCACATATGAACATTTAAATCTACTACACATGATTTTGGAAATCATTTTCAACATGCTCAAGGGCGATAAACATCTAACATCAATATGTGTAAAGAACATATATGTCAATGCATTTACATAACAATGTAAATCGATTACCACGTCTCCTACTCATCAAGTAGCAAATCTTAAATGCAATTAAAAATGCATTTGATCCGTACAACATGCTTAGAAGCAGTAAACATCCACATATATCATGTTCATTCACAAACAACGCATATATAAGAATGCGTTAAACACATAGCATGCTTCACAATAGATAATGTAAGTAAGTTCACACACTTGTCCCTCTCCTGAACTCAACCCGATATCCTAACATGATTCTTAACCAACCATACTACCCGAGACACCTCTCACACAATCTCAACACCGCCACCGAGTAAGTCACATACTCCGAGGTGGTTAGGTGGCTTTGGGATTCCTCACCGAGTAAATCACATACTCCAAGGCGATTGGATAGTCCCAAAATACATCACCGAGTAAGTCACATACTCTAAGGTGGTTAGATAGTTTCGGAATACATCACCGAGTAAATCAAATACTCCAAGGTGGTTAAATGGCTTTGGGATTCCTCACCGAAAAAATCACATACTCCAAGGTGATTGGATAGTCCTAGAATACATCACCGAGTAAGTCACATACTCCAAAGTGATTAGATTACTCTCCTATTTTTTTTGTTTTCCTCACAACGGTCTCATACATGCATTTCGAACATATATGAATTATGCATTTAAATTTCATGCTTCACAACACATAAGCTAGTTATACAAGCATATGGCATGCGTTTCACCTCCACGAACCACATATATAATTACATATACATGTAAACCCTAGCATAAGTCGCGTATGCTCACAAAATTCACTTAAGCACATTTTAGTCATGCTTCACCAACGCACACATTTTCTATATACAGACAGCATGCATTTAACTCACATAAGCCCACATATAATCACGTATATGTCAAATCCTGCATATAAGCCCTATATGCCTACCATTCTCCAATTTAGCATGTAGTGATCCTGCTCTATTCAATGCATGCATTTACATAAGTGTATAACATGCATTCCAATCACAATACCGACATATAATTTTTTACATGTCCCATCCTGCATATAAATCACATATACACATACACTAGTATGAATATACTCATACTTTCACTCAAGGCATGCATTTACTACAAGTAACTAGCATGTTTTTCATCCATAATATATAACAACATATATATTTCGTCACCTATATATGTAAGAAGGACATATATAACACTTAGCACATCGTATTCATGCTTCTCAGATGCTCTCCAGTACTATATTCGTATATAGCATGCATTCCTTCTACTACACCAATATATAATCACATATATATTTAACACGTGCATAAAATTCACCTATGCATATGTAACAACACATAGCTAAACATAAATAATTTAGCATACTTCGCATGATTTCGCCTACATCATATACATATCACAATGTCAACAACCATTTAATTAGACATGCTTTCATCTCCAACATATATATATATACTCACATATATATATAGATATCTTCACATCCCACGTACATACCACAATCACCTCTTTAAATATATATATGCACATATATATAAATACAACCACCACATATGATCAAATTAAGAGCATATGTAAATTAAATAGTATAACTAAAATATATATACATAGGAGATAGAGGCAAGAATCAACTTGCCTTGGGTCCCACTTTTGATGAGTCCATGTCCGTAAAGCGACCTATACCAAGTCCGGTCCAGTCCCGTGCCATAGCCAACATAGTCCATACACTCTCCATAGTAGACCCATGAAGAAAAATTCAAGTTGGTTCATCATTCTCAATAATTCCAACCCTTGAGCCAATTTAGATTCTAAGCCCAAACCATATACCAAGCCCATTTCATAAACTAATTGGAGAATTAAGTCCAAATCTTTGGGCCCAATGTAATCTGATAGCCCATTTCAAACCCAAACACTAAATCCAGCCCATGTAACCTTCATTATTTACCATCATTATATATATATATTAGCCTCAAGCTCACCACTGCCGCCCAAGAAGGCCACCATTTTCGGCCCACCAAAACCATGAGTCACCATCACTAAAAACCACCTTCCTCCACTCATAGCACTACCATTGTGCACTAGTCAAGGCTGCCAAGAAGAAACCTAGCACAAAACTGGCCCAAAGAGAGCCCACCAAGCTCGAACTATGGCTACCAAATCAGCCACCATACCTATTATCAACCTTGGTCACACTACCATCACAACCTAGAATACCCACCATGAATAACTGCTAGCCGAGCCAACCGAAATCACGCCATGAAAACCCAACCCCCAAAGCCGAAAGTCCACCAATGCGCCACTGCCGGAGCGCCGTCACGGGCAGCCAAAACCACCTGTGAACCACCGTACATAACTGAGCCTCACCCCAAAACTCAACCGAGAACTACAACCATGGAAGCCCAACCAAACCGTGATCAAAGGTGAATCAAACAGCCCCTAACCGAGCCACCCTCCTACTGCTAAACAGCCCCTCCGGCACCACCATGTGCGCCATCAAACCTCCACAAAATAGCCATTACTAAACCTTAGAGAGAGCACCCGAACGGTCCCTACAACCATTCGGCTGAACCCACCTGTTGAAGACCCATCTGAGCCTCCACCGTCACCTGTTGCACCAGCCGAGAGACCAGCTTCAGCTGCACCAAACACAACTCAGTCGCGTCTCCACCACCTTCTTCGATCTCTCTCTCTCTCTAGAAACCCCTCTCAGTTTCTCTCTCTTCTTCATCTTTTCCTTCTCATTTCTTTTTCTCTCTTTCTTTTCTTTGTTTCTCCCAGCCGACCCACTCTTCTATTGTGGTCCATTCATTTGGTCAAACACCCTCATCCACATGTTATATCATATATATATATATATATATATATATATATATAACATCACCTAATACATGTATTCACATGTATTTCCCCCACACCTATAGATAAATATATATGTCCTTCTATTCTTTTATAATTACTACAAACCCAATATATATGTATATATATCCACATATATATATAGGTACTCCCTCCGTTCATATATATACTCCTATATATATTACAATGTCTACGTCTTCCATCCATATATCTATATATAATCCCACTTATATATATATAGATTCACACCCTTCCAAAATTAATTAATTCGGAAAAAGAAAACCCGTCCAAAAATCATCCGAAACCCGTTAAAATAATTTCGGTCCTTACATGACCAAATTTAAAATATCCTTCATTCTTTCCATAGATTCTCATCATTTCTTTGCTTTTTTCAAATTCAAATATTCAAAACTTCAAAGAATTCAATGACTTGTATACAATATATGAACATATATACATTCTAAAGAAGATATATATATATATATTCCTATATATTAATATCTCATTAACAAAAAAAAAATCTAATTTAGGTGTAATTAATTATTAATAAGGAATATTGGAGGATAGGAATAGACTTGACTAATAAACCTATTACGTACTGCTCCATGACGGTTGATTATCAACTTCTTTCTTGAATATTTCTTTTCTTATATCAAGTCTCAAATAGTTAATTCATCTCAAATTCCAGCATCTTTGGAGTCCTAAAATCCACCAAAGAAAAAAAAATTCATATATGCACATGCATTAATCGTAAGATGAACATATATATATATATATATAGAGAGAGAGAGAGAGAGAGAGTCTCTATATATACGTTTTTTTCTAAAATCTTTTTATGCTAGAATTGAGATTGGAGAATACGAAGAAGTGATTGTGAATCTGTAAATAAAAAAGAGGTATTTTGGACATTAATTAAAGTTAAATGGTCATTTATTGGCAATTAGTTTTCAAGATTGGTCACTATTTACCTTTTATTGAATTTAAGGTCCCTGTAAAGCAAATTTTTTTAATTTTGGTAACCAAAATCTAATTTTCCCTAGAATTTATCAACATTTTTCTCCCATTTACGTTTCTTGTCTTTTATGTTCAATATTCTTAGAGTAATTTTCCTTTCTACACTTACCTTAGTGTAGTTCAATTATATTCTCTAGCCTTATATTCAGATATTTTCAAAATCATTCTTGTTTTTTAGCTTTGTATTCCTTCACTGATGAAGAGTCCTTGTTTGCAAGGCATAAAAAACTTAAGGAAGAGAGTTATTCTCTCTCTTCTTTACATGCCTGATCATGTGATCTTTCACGGTTGAAATAGATATGTGTAGTATTCGACTTTTGAGTTCTCGGTAAAGTCTAGCGCCCGTGCATTGAAGACCGAAAACAAAAGTTTGATTTTCAAACACGTGGCGTTTTTTGGTCAAATTCAATTGTTCAGGCCATTTGAAAACTATTTTTATTTTAAGAAATGTTTTTGTGTACTATGTTTTGTTTTGAAACAGAAACCTATGTTTGGTAACAAATTTGTTGCACAATGTTTAAAAGAAAAAAATGAAAAAAAAAATAATTTTTTGATGATTGAAAAAAAAGAAGTTATTTACCGTACATTTTTTTTATATATAAAAAAATTGTCCCTATAGTTGTTTTGTTATAGTAGCAAAAACAAGCATAAATATATTTTTCTTGCTTTCAAATTTAGTCTTTTTCTTAAAGAAATATAATCATGTGCAAAATATAAGAAACGTTATCAAACGTGTTTTTATCACTTGTTTAAGTATTTTACCAATTTGGCAAATCGTGCGTTTTTCTGTTACAAGAAGACAACCGAATAAGTATATATACACACACACAATGATACCTAGCCTTAGATGGAATCATGCAACCCCACTCAAACTTACGATTTTTAAACTTACATATACTAATGAATAGAAATACCCATGTTATTTGGTATGTTCATATAAATTCTTATAATTTTAAAATTCAAAGCAAATTATCTCATATTACAAATTGACGATGTTTGACTTTTTTAAAAATTCAAAAATATATTTTTTGTCATTTCACGTTTTGATATTTCTATTATTATGTAATTATAAAGTATGAGTAGGGTGTATTCAATTAGGATTTTAAAAGACGGGTGTATTCAATGCAGACTTTTAAAAAGTTTATACAAATCTGACGGTATTCAATCCAACTTTTATAGATTTTTAAAGAGTCCATACAAATTTGACGGTATTCAATTACGATTTTAAAAAAGTCTAGGTGTATTCAAAAAGTCATATATTTTTAAGGATTTCATTAAGTGATGGATTTTGGTGAATTTGAGGGTGGAAGTTATAAATACCGAAGTCCATAACAAATCCAACTTTTCCTCCAAAGATTTTGGTGATTTTTTTTTTCTACAGAATATGAACAACCTTTCTCCATCTCAAGGTACACTCATTTTTTCTCTCTTGATTTTTCTCTCTTCTCAAATTCTCTCTTTTTCCATTCAATTAGGATTTTAAAAAAAATCATAGTACAAGCAAAACCAAACGAATTGCACAAACAAAATCATCAATATATCAAAGATTATCAATGCCAAAACTCAATTCGGTGCATAGTCCAATTTGTAACTCAACACCAAAACCAAGAACCAAATTTCAGAGGGTACAGTGGATCTTTGATCTATAAACAAAGATATCAAATCTTAAAATAATATATATATACACACACACACACACACAAAATAGGGTTTGTGAGGGTGGTTGATCGGCGTTGAATGTTACGCATTCTAGCCTCTTAACTTATGTATTTTATTCTCTTAGTGATAGATTATTTTGTGATTTTACTTTGTTTTACTGTTTTCTGTATTTTCAGGGCCTTAATGATTATTTCAGTTAAAACCAAGTTTTTGGGCTTTGAAAGAAGACATCCAAAATGATGAGATGAAGCCTACATCAAGGAGATTCACTCAACCATTTATTTCAACTCAAATCAGCCCAAGAAAGAGGTCCAAGAGAATTACAGCTGCTTAAGAAGGTTTCGGGCCTGAAGCCCAAATCTGCGCATAATGCAGTCTTAATCCCGTTTTGGAAAACGGACCAGAAGTCTTATTTTCGAGCCTCAAATCGACATAATTTTCACATAAGGTTAAACGAAATTTGATTCTGCACACTTTTGTATTTCACGAAAATTTCGTAAAACGGACTTCTAGTGGGTCAAAAGTTGGGCCGAAGTCAGCAGGAAAAACCCACCTGATTAGTGCTGCGGGAAACCCTAATTTATTCCTAATTGGATTAGGACTTTGGTGTATTCTCTTGGAGAATAAAGGGAAGACTTGGAGGCTGAGTTGAGAGAGCTTACACAGAGATTGGAGAGTCTGAGAGGGCTGAAGAGAACAGAAACATATTCGCAGAGCCATTGGAGAACGAAGTCATACGCGTAATTCAGAAAGATGATGTCTTCTTCCTCAACAGTTGAAGCTTCTTCTTCTACCATGAGCGGCTAGTTCATCCACTAGGGTTTTGATGTAGCCCTAACAAAGCATCAATGGTTTGATTGTTTTAATTATTGGGGACCTTTATATACATGCATAGATTGTGTAATTGTGAGGATTCTTATTAAGGAATTGAGCAATAAAAGTCTTGTAAATTCACTCTCAATGATTTCTTATCTTATCTTAGATATTTAGTTGTTGTTATTGAACTCAATCTCTTTTGTTTTCTGTGATCATGAGAGAGATTATTACACAATGGTAATCACTGAATATATTGTTATGAGCTTTGATGGATTATGCCTAGAGAAGATGAACCATACTGCACCCTAGATTAGAGTAGTTAGGCAGATGGCCCATGCCAATCGAAGATAGTCCATGGCTTAGCCTTAATCATATGTTATCTTCTTGACGGATGAAGGTGAGCTTGTAGCCACCGACACCACTTATGCATGATGTAATTCCCCTATAGTTGATTCAATTGACCATTGATTGTGGAGTTAGTGGTGAAGTCAAACACCCTAGATTTCTCTCCTATTATCTTCACTATCTTGTTTACTTTGATTTATTTTATTTTACTTTTTAATTAGTTTAGTTTAAAAATCAGAATTCTTTTCTTATAAATTTAATTAGAATTAATTCCGTAATCCAACTCGTCAGAACATAATCCCTGAGGTACGATACCCATTCCTTTCGATAACCCTATTCTGCAAGGAATTCGTTCTATTGCGAAGTGTGGTAATTTTTAATTGATATACTTTTTGAGTCACACTCACACACGAATCAATTTTTGGCGCCGTTGCCGGGGATTATCTATTTGATTGATTGGATTGTACAGAATTAATTTTAATTGAATTTTTAGTTTAGGAAATTTTTTTTTTTTAATTTTTATATTTTTCTTTTAATTTTGTTTTTGTTTTATTTTTAGATACTAACTTGTTTTATTTTTATAATTTTTATATTTGTTACTAATTTGTATTATTTTATTTTTGTTTTCTTTTGAGGGACTTCAATCACCATACCATTGAGTAAGAGGAAGAAATTATTGATGTCATAGCTGGTGTGCGTGGTAACAATGAGGACAACAATATTGTGCCTAATGCTGTTGTGGAGAGGGCGCGTTTACTCAGAGATTACTATGTCCCAGAGACATACAATTCGCCAGCTGAATTTCAACTGCCTAATGTGACTGCACAGAGCTATAAGATCAAGCCCAGTATCATTCAGATGTTGTCATCCTACTTCAGGATGACTGATGAAGATCCGTACAAGCACTTAGATGATTTTATAGAAGTTTGTTCAACTACAAAAATTCATAACTTCTCTGAAGATGCTTTTCGGATGCGACTCTTTCCATTCTCTCTAAAGGAGAAGGCCAAGTATTTGTTCAGATCTCTACCGGCATGCTCTATCACTACATGGACTCAAATGCAAAGTGAGTTCTTGAAGAAATATTTTCCGATAGGGAGGACCAATCAATTCAGACGTGCTATCACTGGTTTCTCTCAATTTGAGGGGGAACAATTTTATGAGACATGGGAGAGATTCAAGGACCTTCTTAGGAAGTGTCCTCATCACCAAGTTCTAAAGTGGCAGTTAGTGCAGTGTTTCTATGAGGGGCTAACAGAGAGTAACAGACAAATGGTGGATGCATCATGTGGGGGTACTTTCATGTTAAAAAGTGAAGATGAAGCATGGACTTTGTTCGAGAATCTTAGTGACAATTCTTTACAACATGTGTCTTCATCTCGTTTGAGCAGACCATTCAATACAAGGAGGACAGATGATATTTTTAAGATTGGTTCTGCGGATGCTATGTCTACCATTGTGGATGCTGTGTCACAGAGAGTGGTGCAACTCATGGCGGCTGGTCAAGTTCCTAATCCATCTTTATATCCTCCTATGTTTGAGCCATGTGATTTTTGCTCAAGTCCTCTGCACCATGTGAATAATTGCCCTTCACTTGGGCAGTTTGTCAATCTTCCACAAGGACAAGGGGCAGCAATACAGCCCACTTTTCATCCTCAAAATTATGTGCCTCCACAACCATATGAAGCACAAGTTCCTATGCCACCAAAGAGTTCGGCTCTTGAAGATAAGATGATGCTTGCCCTAGCAAAACTTGATAAGCTTGACTCTATTACTGAAGTACTTCAATCCACTGCTCAACTGGTACATTCTCACTCTCAATCAATTGCCAAACTGGAATCTCAGTTTGGACAACTTGCCAATGCCTTGAGTAAAAGAGAAGAGGAAAAGCTACCAAGTCAACCCATTGCCAATCCTGGAGGGATGCATGATTCTTTGAGCAACCCACATCTTGAGGAGGTTCAAGCCATCACCACTTTGAGGAGTGGAAAAGTAATTGATAACAAGGTGGGGGAAAAAAGAATGATCAAGAAGAGGTGCTCATGAGTCCAATTGCTGAAAATTTATATGAGCCCAAGGCTCCTTTCCCACAACGTTTACAAGAAACATCCAAGTTGAGGAAACAAGGGGACAAGTTGCATGACATGATGGAGGTGTTTCGACAAGTGAAGATTAATATACCACTCCTTGATGCCATCAAACAGATTCCTCCTTATGCCAAATTTTTGAAGGACTTGTGCACTCAGAAAAGGAGATCAATGAGCCATGTGCCAAAGAAAGTGATGCTGCCACAACAAGTGAGTTCTATTATCCAGCATTGCAGTCCTCCCAAGTACAAAGATCCTGGTGCTCCAACTATTTCATGCATCATTGGGGAGCACCATATTGAAAAAGCTTGTCACGCCCTGAACCTCGAGACTTGAGATCAATGGGTGAAAAGAGGGTTGTCGGACTTAAACCGAGCCCAAAGTATAAAACTAGAATCAAAAATGAAAAAAAAAGTCAGCCTCAGCTAGAAGAAAATCTGAACACTCGTTACAAAAAATTTCATAACAAATTCATTTTAACTCGAAACGAAGCAAACTAAAATTCTATGGAAACTAGACTAAACGTACCACATGGAGGATCAAAAATCAACAGCTGAAAATATGCCAATGAAATCAGTTTTACAAGTTAAAACAGCTCACATGGAGCGAGCTAAAAACAGACCTTCATCAAGGATGGACTCATTTGAATGCCTTAAAGAATTTATAAAATTCTGGTCTTTGGTATTTAGAAAATAGACATAAAGGGATTCAATTCTGGAAATTTTCATAATTTATAGAGTTTTGAAAATGGGTCAAACGAATTTTCCAAATCAGCACAAAACAGTGGGTTCAAAATCTGACAGCAAGACACTGTCTGATTTTTGTAAAAATCTGTAGCTTTCCAAAATTCACGAAATTTAATCTGGAGCCAGTAGACATCTATTAGAAGACATGGTAAAAATTTCAAGTCATTTGGAGTAGTTTAGACCTATCAAAAAATTTTTGCAAAATCTGGACAGAAAGGGGTTCTTTCGTGAACAATCTGTCAAGAGAATTTTTTCTTCCCATTTCTTCCATAAACCTGTTCCAAACTGAACCTAATACATGATATGAGCATGAATATGAATCTAAAATCATCCATGGCAAGTCCCAACTCAAGATATCAAAATCCAAAAATGAAGTATGGTGCAACATGAGTCAAGATCATTAACTTGTACATACAACATGACATTTAGGTGTCATTACATACACATCTTCAAAAGAATCAAAAGAAATGAAATTCAAGGAGAAGCAATCCTAAACATGAAGTTGGTGGCTAGGTGAACAAAAAGCCACAAGAATGCTTCTAAACAAATTTCATCATACATATAACTAAATAGAGGCTACATGAGGCCTTAACATCAAAAGAAACTCCTTGAAATTTGTTGCACCAATGGAGGCTCAACTCTCTCCGGTGTCGATTCCTTTACCTGAAATGTTTAGGGGGTGAGCTTGTCCACTCATAGCTCAGTAGAAGGCAAGTTAAAAGTTTTATATCGCCAACTATACCATATATCAAACCATTAAGTGATCAATGATGCAACTAGGGTTCATGCTCCCTAAATGCCTAATCTTTGGAATAGTTTAAAACATGGAATGACATTGCAACAATAACCTCCACAATTTCATCAAGGGTAATATTAACATACATAAAACGTGTAAAGCAAGTGTGCAATTCAAATGTCAAAATATATAAACGAAAATCTCGAAATCATCAAGTGGGATTGACTCGCAAGACACCCTTCAAGTCACGTGTTTGTGGCACGCACTAGGCATCAAACAGGACACGTGCCATTGACGACGTTCCTAATGGTTCTTTCCGGGATACTAGCCCGCCGGTGACCACCCTAATTGGCCAATATATGAGGATTTCCCTCAAGGGACAATACCCTTAAACGCGACATCAAATCCCAAAATCATCATCCAAACACATTGTGGCATAATCAATCAAATTAACACATGTGCAATATTCACACGCACATAAACAATGCAATTGCACTCAATTCATGTCCTAGGATTTCACCTAGCATGACATAATTTCATTATTCTTGACATAACCAATCTCATTAATATAGGCACAATACACAATATGAAAAGCATATTCTTGACCACAAATTTAAACACATATTCCACAAGTCATTCTTAGTCATTTAAAAATTTAAAGAGGAACACAAAGTACTACAATCAACAAAAGGAGAAAAAAAAATCAGCATGTACTCCATACAAAAAATTCAGCTCATTCTCCATACATCACCAACTACTATAACATCACAAAATAATCCATACATCCACAACCTAAAAATCAGCACTTTATTCAACATATAATCAACCCATCCTCCATATATCTCATAAATACAAAAACAAAACATGATGCTTACATAATCATCATTAAAATATGAGACAATATCAATATATTCATGAGATTTAAAATGGAGTTAGATGAAGTAAAATCCTAAACACTCCATGAGTAAATATATGTAAATTTTAGCCAAATAAAACTTAAAACTAAAACCCCCTACTTCAAAGGAGTAACTTATGTGAAAATGGGGTGAAGAAGAGGAGTTGTATATATCTTACACCTTCCAAATGAGCCCCAAAATGGATAATTTCTTGATCAATGGATAGCCCTAGCCGAGCTCTACAACTTTTCTCTTGGACTCTTGAGCCAAAACAACCTTGAAGGGGTCCAAAATCTAGAGAGAGAAAGTAGATCTCAAGGTTTCTTTAATGGAGTCTTAGAGAGAGAGAGAGAGAGAGAGAGAAAATGAAATGAAGAAGGAGAAGATGGGCTGCCGAGCAAGGTTCTGCCACTTGAAAAAAAATTGGACTTTTGGGTCATGTGGGCCCCACAAGCTACAATTTGTCTCACTTATGTGTATATCTACCATATAAGTCTCATACGGTGTCCAAATGTGTCCCGGTTTCTTTCTAAAATTCTAAAATTTCAAATGTCATTCAAAAATGTCACAATATGAAAAAAAAAAATTTATTCGACATCGAAATCCAAAACGAGCCCACCAAATCGGTCCCGAAGCCCTAAAACGGCGCCCGGGCCCAAAATGCCCATTTCACCTAAACGAACCCGAAAAATAATTCCGAATGGACACAAAATATTTCAAACCTCTAAATGTGAGTCCCTACATGAAATAATCACCAAGAAACAATAAAAATCAAACCCGATAGATTTGAACATTTCTTTCTTTCCAACATAAGAAAAAAAATTCGTGTTTCTCCACTTTGAAAAAACTGGGCTCAGTTCCTTTGGATTCTCTAAATGAAATCAATTCCAATGAAAAGAAAATTTCAAAACACTCAATTTCAAAAAAAGAATCACCTAAATCGGATTTAAGATGAGTGAGTTATGAATTTTCAAAGTTTAAAGAAAAACAACAATATATAAATAAAATCAACCCGACCCGGATCCGACCCGATAAATGGTCCGGTTATTACAAAGCTCTTCTGGATTTAGGTGCAAGTGTGAATTTATTGCCTTACTCGGTTTACCTACAGTTGGGTTTGGGAGAATTGAAGCCTACCACGATGGTTTTACAGTTTGCAGATAGATCAACCAAACAACCTCGTGGGATCATTGAAGATGTCATCATCAAGGTAGATAAATTCTATTTCCCAGTGGACTTCATTGTTCTAGATACCGAGCCAGTGCATAATCCGAAGAGGCACATTCCAGTCATCCTTGGTCGTCCGTTTCTAGCTACTGCTAATGCTCGTGTTAATTGCAGAGTAGGGATCATGGATATATCATTTGGCAACATGAAGGTAAAATTAAATATTTTTAATGCCATTGAACATCCTCCAGATGAGAATGAATGTTTCTTCATAAATGACATTGATGATTGTTTGGAAGAAATTACTTCGGTTGTTCCATCTCAAGATATTGAGAAGTCCATTGAGGGGGTAAATGTCATATTTGATGTAGTGGCCATGAAAGATAAGCCACCTTGGAGGATTCCTCTTGAACCACTTCTCCCTATTTCAAACACTCCTTCGGTGCCATTATTAGAGTCTTCTCCATGGGTAAAGTTGAAACATCTTCCGTTAAGGCGAAGGGATGTATTTTTCGAAGCCAATGAGACCATTCCGGTCACTTTGAGTTTGGCACAAGGAAGTGAGGATCATATAGAGGGGATGGTGTTAAATCTTCCCAAACGATGTGGCATTGGGTGAACTCTCAATTGAAGTCGATGATCGTCGCCTACGGACGTTAAATTGTAGGGGTTGTATGTATTTCTATCCTTTTAATTTCTTTAGTTTTCTTTCTTTTAATTTTTAGTTCATGTTTTCTTAGTTTTTCTTTCAATATTAGGTGTGTTTAGTGTATTTTCTATGAGGTTTTGATGTCTTAGTTGCTTCCGAGGGATACCGGGAGGTGTGTCGGGGTATTTGGACCCAAAACAGGCGAAAAAAGGCCCTCTCGGTCGACCTTGGGCGATAGAGACTTCAAAAGTACCCTTCCCGGTCGATCTTGGGCGATGGACAGCCCAGTTCGGACCAGTAGGGGCGATCGATCGCCCCCCTGCAGGGGGATCGATCGCCCGGGAAAAAAAAACACAAAAAACAAAAAAAAAATTTTGAAAAATTTTCTCCCAGGTGGGCGATCGATCGCCCACATTCTGGGGGATCAATCGCCCGAAAAAAAAAAAAAAAATTTTTTTTCTCTTTTTCCCTTTTCCTTTGTATTCAATGCCTTTTGATCATTTTATTTTATTTTATTTATTTATTTTTATTTTTCTTTCCCCTATTTTCACTTGGTCTTGGCGTTTAGTGGTTGTTTTTACAGGTTGTAACATCCAAGTTTGGGGGTGTGCTTGCATTGCCTTCATGCTAGTGGTGTGCTCTATTTTCTTGCCACTCATTCTCCGGATTTCTGGTAACATCGTTCTTACTCTTCTCTTTGCTTTGATTGATAGTACATTGAGGACAATGTACAGTTTAAGTTTGGGGGTGAGGCGATGCCTATTTTTGTGCTTTATTGAATATGGGGGAAATTTGTGTGAAATTATTTTTGTATTAGGATTTTATTTTATTTTATTTTCTTAGTTTGTTTATTATTTTCTTTTGTTTTGTTTTTAGATAGAATGTTTTGACATTATTCAAGGGATTAATACCTTATGTAGGTGCATAACTTGCAATTGTTGAGTATGTTTTAAATTTTTGGAAACTATGGTTTAAATTAAGTGGTTTTAATCATAGTTTGCAATAACATGTTTTGGGGTGATTAATTTTAGTTTCCTTACATGCACAGACACACTAGCAGAATTTTGTGGGGTATAAACTTTGGTTTTGAGTTATTGAGTTACATATGCTTGATATTAATTAGTATCTCTTGAGAATGAGTACCGATAATGTGTTATACTTGACTTCAATGAAAAAAAAGAAAGAAAAGAAGTGAAAAAAAAAAGAAAAAAAAGTGATGAATAAGCAAATCAATTTGATCCTTTTCATGAGTAACCGGGCCTCTATGCCTCAGGAAGCACGGAGTGTTCGCGTCAAAAGTGAAAGGGTGAGAAAAGATGAGCATTGGTTGTCTTGATTTGTAGCCTGACTGATTCGAGTAATTAGGTCTTCGGGGTATCTTAAAGCCTAGTGCCCTAAAGCCATCTGGTTTGGGAGTCACTGACTGAAAGCTTGCTACATGGATCTTTCAGAAAGCTTAATAAATCAAGACATTGCACAACCAATAAAGCAATGGAAAAAAAAAGAATGAGAAAAGAAAGAAAAAAAAAAGAGTCATGTATTCATGTTTGGAAGTATGATTTCAATAAGGGGAGCTAGTGAGTTGAAGGGGTATGTGCCTTAATATATTCAGAGCTGAGTTATGCTACATGAGATGACTGCTAGTTCACTTTACACGAGGAGACTAGAGTTGATTATTTTGAGATATGTTGATGTGAATTATGCATGGGGACCATTGCTTTGAATTATGAAATTTGAAAGTTTGGAATTATTCTTGAATGCAAGTTTGTAACTATGTATTGTAATCTTCTTCTTGAACTAATGTTGAAATAGAATTTTGAATGTTTGTGGGTAACATTTCTGGAAACCCTCACGAGACTATACTCGTCCACTAGGGGGAACCTAGGGGTTTAAAGGCTTGTTACATATGCTAAATGCAATCGTTTCTCCCACGAAAGTGGAGTTGGGTAGTTTAGTTAGTATTTAGTAATTTCTTTTATTTTAGTTTTGTTTTATTCTATTGCTAAGGGACTAGCAATATGTAAGTTTGGGGGTGTGATCGGCGTTGAATGTTACGCATTCTAGCCTCTTAACTTATGTATTTTATTCTCTTAGTGATAGATTATTTTGTGATTTTACTTTGTTTTACTGTTTTCTGTATTTTCAGGGCCTTAATGATTATTTCAGTTAAAACCAAGTTTTTGGGCTTTGAAAGAAGACATCCAAGATGATGAGATGAAGCCTACATCAAGGAGATTCACTCAACCATTTATTTCAACTCAAATCAGCCCAAGAAAGAGGTCCAAGAGAATTACAGCTGCTTAAGAAGGTTTCGGGCCTGAAGCCCAAATCTGCGCATAATGCAGTCTTAATCCCGTTTTGGAAAACGGACCAGAAGTCTTATTTTCGAGCCTCAAATCGACATAATTTTCACGCAAGGTTGAACGAAATTTGATTCTGCACACTTTTGTATTTCACGAAAATTCCGTAAAACGGACTTCTAGTGGGTCAAAAGTTGGGCCGAAGTCAGCAGGAAAAACCCACCTGATTAGTGCTGCGGGAAACCCTAATTTATTCCTAATTGGATTAGGACTTTGGTGTATTCTCTTGGAGAATAAAGGGAAGACTTGGAGGCTGAGTTGAGAGAGCTTACACAGAGATTGGAGAGTCTGAGAGGGCTGAAGAGAACAGAAACATATTCGCAGAGCCATTGGAGAACGAAGTCATACGCGTAATTCAGAAAGATGATGTCTTCTTCCTCAACAGTTGAAGCTTCTTCTTCTACCATGAGCGGCTAGTTCATCCACTAGGGTTTTGATGTAGCCCTAACAAAGCATCAATGGTTTGATTGTTTTAATTATTGGGGACCTTTATATACATGCATAGATTGTGTAATTGTGAGGATTCTTATTAAGGAATTGAGCAATAAAAGTCTTGTAAATTCACTCTCAATGATTTCTTATCTTGTCTTAGATATTTAGTTGTTGTTATTGAACTCAATCTCTTTTGTTTTCTGTGATCATGAGAGAGATTATTACACAATGGTAATCACTGAATATATTGTTATGAGCTTTGATGGATTATGCCTAGAGAAGATGAACCATACTGCACCCTAGATTAGAGTAGTTAGGCAGATGGCCCATGCCAATCGAAGATAGTCCATGGCTTAGCCTTAATCATATGTTATCTTCTTGACGGATGAAGGTGAGCTTGTAGCCACCGACACCACTTATGCATGATGTAATTCCCCTATAGTTGATTCAATTGACCATTGATTGTGGAGTTAGTGGTGAAGTCAAACACCCTAGATTTCTCTCCTATTATCTTCACTATCTTGTTTACTTTGATTTATTTTATTTTACTTTTTAATTAGTTTAGTTTAAAAATCAGAATTCTTTTCTTATAAATTTAATTAGAATTAATTCCGTAGTCCAACTCGTCAGAACATAATCCCTGAGGTACGATACCCATTCCTTTCGATAGCCTTATTCTGCAAGGAATTCGTTCTATTGCGAAGTGTGGTAATTTTTAATTGATATACTTTTTGAGTCACACTCACACACGAATCAGTGGTATTACCTTGTCGTTGAAAATAATGGTTCTCATGGCATGTACTTTTCATATCCACAGTTCACACTATCTTTAATATGAAAACAGTTTATTCAAAAATTGTACGAATTTATAGTCTATTAAATATCAATGCATATACACTTGTACATATTTACTCTCATATAGCTGCTCATTTAACATGCAACAATGTTTATATACACTTGTACATATTTATACTAATATATATACTCATTTAACAAGTCATACATACAATAAAACAAATGTCTATATACCATTTACATATACAAAATAAAAAGAAAAATAATTTTTTATATTTCATATGAAAAAAATTTTATGGGGCATCAAAAGTAGATATTTAGAATTTGTTTGGTTTAATTTTTTAAAAATAATTTTATGTTTCAGATAAATGAAAACCATAAAGTTGTACAAAAAAAATTGTTTTGTTGTAAGTTTTATGAAGATTATTTTCTAAAAATTTAGTTACAAAAAAATTTATTTGTAGAGAGCTATCTTTTATAATTTGTTGAAAATAATTTTTTCAAACACAAAAATAACAACGAGATAATGCTAATGAATGAAGATTTAAAATAGCTTTGAATGTGTGGAGAGATATCGAGTACAATGATAACAATGAGATCTACGGATATTAAGTAATGAATGTTAAATATTTTTCTTTAAATTTTGCTTTCATACTTGTTATAAACTTGTCACTATACTTTTGTGAATGTCAGTTGTTTTGCGTTTGTTATAACTTTTGCTTTTTGTGAAAATTATGGTGTGTGCTGCAGTAGCATAATTTTTTTTTCTTTTTATATATAAAAAAAAACATGTCTATATATCCTATATGATCTAATATAATGTGGCAAAAATTAGAAAATATGAAAATATTCCATTTACCATGAGTATAACTTTTTTGTCACTAGCTTAACATATAATACAAATAAAATAACAAAAGAAGAAACATAATTTAGCTCAATCCAAATCATACGTTCAACTTTCATTTTGACATATATTACTTAATCATTCTTCGCACTGTTATGAGGAGAGATATATGTAACTTTGTGTAGTTTTTAATAATTCTATTGAATAATTTCAAATAGCAAAAATCATAAATGATAGCTTATCCATTTTGTATAATACCTACCCCTTGAACTATTGGTTTATTTGTACCCAAAGATATAATTGAAGGATACAAATAAATAAAATATATTGAAGAAATCATTACACATTTATAAAAATTAATCAAAATCGTTAATAGAAATCTATACAAATTTATAATAGAAATCTATACAAATACATGAAAGTTTGTAATAAAAATCTATAAAAATCATAAATCTCTGTTTAATCATTTCATTGTTTTATTTGGTGCAATTGAAAAATGCAAGGGTTTTGCAAATAACCAAGGTTTCTTTGCACATTTTCTGCATTGGACAAAGTTATGCACTTCATCCATAATTATGCGAGCATGGTATGACATCATTGTGATGTAATTACGTTGGTACCCGATCACAAAAATTCATTATAGTTTCCGAATTGGGCATTCTGGAAAAATGAAATGAATGACATGTACAAGTGTTCTTAAGTAAGGAAATAGTCGGTGTTTCTCAAGTTGGGTGTGTGTGTGGAGACTGTGGAGCGATCTAACTTCTGAAATGGCGAAGCCAAGCAAGGGATCCATAACTCACGTCATCTTTGACATGGACGGCCTCTTACTCGGTAAATATCTTCTTCCACCACTCTGCTTGTTTCATTGAAGTGTTGCTGGCTGCTCCTCTCCCCCAAATATTATGCCAATGATTTTAGACATCTCTATATACACATACATATGTATACACATACTCATATTGTAGGGATTTGTTGGCATTAATGTTGAATCTGTTGTTTACACTTAAATACATGTCTAATAGTGGGTGTGCTTTTGTGATGTTCTGGAACATGGTGGTATGTTATGGTTCCGAACAATTGAGAAGCGGGCACCATTTGAACGCTTTCAAATATTTATTTCGGGCTTTCTATAAATTGGTTAAGTTTGAGATTTTTTGGGATCAAATTTGAGGAAGAAATGGGTATGCCTAAAATTCTGTTAGGGTTTTAGATTTCAGTGGGTGTTATCTTCACGCTGTTCTTTTTCTTGTTCAATTGTTGCCTTGTTCAGAGGGGTAAATACAGTTCTAGGAGCTGCATTTGTTTTCGTATTTATTTTTATTTTTTTTAAAAATAAGGTTGATGAAAGTAAGACAACTTACGCTCTGAAGACAATATAATGTGACTTCTAAAAGGCAAAAAATAAAGAAAAGGAAACATATGTGGGAAAGCTAAAACATTTATAGAGAAAAACCGATATTCTGTCAGTGATAAAGCTTGGTTCTTGGACAAAGCGGATAGTGAAAAGTGCTTCAATGCTGTATGACTTCTTCATCTAGGAGACACACCTTTGAGGAAATTATACCAAGAGCTGAGCTGGTTTTCTGCACTATCAAGAAATAATTCTTGCAATGTTGGCCCCAGTGGCCCTTAAAAGCCTATAGAGCTGACATACTCAAGTTCAAGTTCAGGCAAAAGGTTTTCTCATGATTGGCTTCAAGCAACAGTAGGATATCCTTATGAATTTGGTAATCTAAGTTTCAATGAACCAATGGTCTATGAAGAGGATGGAAACCAAGTCTGGTCCTTGAAATTGTAGGGGATGAAGATATGTCAGCTTTTGGGTATGACTCGCATGAGTTTATGTGGTCCAACAGTGAAATGGTTGAAGACTCCTCCAAAGCCCTCTTATTTGGGAGCAATGGTAATAGCTTCTTGTGGAGGAACCTAAATATTTATTTATATATATTTGATGTTAATGATGATGTATCAAACGGAATTTTGCTGCAAAAGAGGCAAGTCACCATTGTTATTTTTCATTTGAGTAGCTCAATACCTTTGTTGGAAAAGTATATAGAGTGCTGAAGCGATTTTCAAAAACTATTTCAAGATCTTTTTCACATATTTAATATCAAATCATTTATCTCTGAGATAGATAGACTGGTACCTTTGATTGATTTGCATAACTTCGGTTTTAAGAAATGCACTCATCAATCTTGCCGATCTTTAAGATTATACTTTTTTTTTTCTTTATCGAATTTTTTATGTAATGTGGATATTTTTCAGTTGATACAAAAATTCAAAGACTTGGGAATGTCACTTGATTCGTCTTGTACACGAACTATCGTATTTCTGATTCCCATTTTTAGCATTACCTTTTCTAGTGTGTGTATATATGATACAAGAGATGATCAAAGTTTAAGAAAGCAATACATAGTAATATTTATAATTTGACAATGTGGTGTCAACATATCCTGGTATTTGAGTTCTGCTTTTGCAATTAACTGAATACTAGTTTGTGCCAAACATTGTGGAGATCATAATCTGGTTAATATATTACTTGCTTGCTTGTTGTCACTGTTTTCTACTCTTTCATTACATTTTCTAGTGTGTGTATATATGATACAAGAGATGATCAAAGTTTAAGAAAGCAATACATAGTAATATTTATAATTTGACAATGTGGTGTCAACATATCCTGGTATTTGAGTTCTGCTCTTGCAATTAACTGAATACTAGTTTGTGCCAAACATTGTTGAGATCATAATCTGGTTAATATATTACTTGCTTGCTTGTTGTCACTGTTTTCTACTCTTTCATTACATTTTCTAGTGTGTGTATATATGATACAAGAGATGATCAAAGTTTAAGAAAGCAATACATAGTAATATTCATAATTTGACGATGTGGTGTCAACATATCCTGGTATTTGAGTTCTGCTCTTGCAATTAACCGAATACTAGTTTGTGCCAAACATTGTGGAGATCATAATCTGGTTAGTATATTACGTGCTTGCTTGTTGTCATTGTTTTCTACTCTTACATTTCATTGAAAATTGCAGTTGTCTAATTGCTTGATTGGAGTCAAATATATTAAACTGGTTTCTAGAGAAAAACATAGAATCTGATGTTGTTTATATTGTCGTAGACACGGAGAAATTCTATACTGAAGTCCAGGAAGCTATACTAGCTAGATACAATAAAACTTTTGATTGGTCTCTCAAGGCCAAAATGATGGGGAAGAAAGCAATAGAAGCTGCTCGGGTCTTTGTTGAAGAGACTGGAATCAGTGACTCTCTTACAGCGGAGGACTTTCTTGTAGAAAGAGAGGATATGCTGCGGAACATGTTTCCTACAAGTGAACTCATGCCAGGTTTTACTTATTGGAGAATTATATACAACAATAATAACAACCAAAGCCTTTCCCAACTATTTGGGGTTGGCTACATGAATCTTATGTTTCCATTTTGCTCTATCTAAGGCCATGGCCTTAGTCAAACTGCATGTTACCATATCTTTCCTTATTGAAGAATTACATACTTCATTTATTTATTCTATTTGGTATTCTCCAAATAATAGTTAATCCATTGGTGAGGATGTTATTCTCTTAATTACTATTTCAAAATTTTGTTCTTTTTTCTTTTCTTTTCTTGTTTTGTTTTGTTTTGTTTTTTGTTTTTGTTTTCAAGAAAAAAGTAATGGTTTCTTATCGATCGTGATTGTCAATAATGTAAATATATGTGAAACAGAAGATGAAAGCAACAACTTTCTACTAATTTATATCAATTTATGATTTAATTTTAATTGATTTAAGCTTTTAGAATATAGAATTGAATGTATATTATTCTAATAAGAGTGAAAACCTTGAAATAAAGATTTGTAGGAAATTACTAGTGATATGTTTTGATGAGGTAGAAACTTCAATTTAGAGGAAATGTTTTTTTTCTGTAGGTAACAGAATTATGGAAGTGAAAAGGAAGTGGGGAAGAGAATAAATTTTCTGCATCACGTGCTTGTGTTTTCTCTCATAAGTCATACGAAAATTATCAAGAAAAAGAAAAAGAAATGAAGAATTTAATATATGGATAAAGATCCTAGTTTTCTCTGGTCTCTTTCTAACCCTTCTGCCCGATCGAAATCATTCCTTCATAATTCTTTAGTTTAAGTCTTTAAGTTGCCTTTTGCTATTGTATAAATTTTCTTAATGATCTAACTTGTGTAGATTGGGTTCCTGTTTTAAATTATTTCTTGTATTTGTGTTTTTAATGTATATACCTTTTAAGATCTTGGATAACCGTGGTAGTAAAAGTAAGCAGTAACATCTTTTAAAAATCATTGTTCCTGTTCCTTATCAGAAGAATGTGTTGAAAATGTTTATATATCTCACAGGACTAGTGTCATCTTCTCCTTTACACACAATTTTCAAGCGTTTGAAAAAGTACCACAAAATTTTTATTTTCAATTAATTATGTTGATCTAGGGAAGTTTTTACTAAAGAATGGATTCCAGGCCTATTCTCCTTCTAATTTCAGGGACTGAAAACACAAAATTATGGCAACATGATGACTCATGGATTACAATGAACTGTTAAATAGTGACAAAAGTAGGGGATGTAGCACCAATCAAAGTGTAGGTCTTACAACCTTTCGAAAAAAGAAGTGTAGGTCTTAAGCCACTTAACCATTTGATGTAGGTTGGGGCATGCCTAAACTCTTATGGATCCAAACTCCTATGCTAGTGGCTCAGACCCCATTGTGATAAACAAGTTGACTGGTGCAGTGAAGTGAACTGCAGATGAACACCTTCAAGTAGCTAGTGGGCTTTGGTTTTCTGAGAAGGAAAAAACTAAATGAACATAATCTTTGTTTCAACTACTTAAGAGTCAGTTACACATATTTTCTTTACCATTCAGATCTGTCAAGGACCACATCCTCCGTTATGTCATAAATTATCATGTCTTTTCTTGCCACGTCAACATGTTCTTCTTTTTCCTCTTGCTCTGTTGCATATTTTAATGAAAACTCTTCCCAAAATGTGAACATTGAGTTGAATATCAACAACTTCAGAAACCTTCAATATATTGCAGGTTACTAGGAGGACCTTGACCGGCAATTTTTGTTTTAATCATATACCTTTCAGTAGTATTGAGACTTAGCAATCATATGTTTTTTTGTTGTAGGACATGTACAATATGAAATGAAATCAAACTTAAATGGATATCCTCTTGTGGAAAATAGCTTTATGTTGAAAGGGTTTTCCACAAATAATTAGAGATCATTTGTTCTATGCAAGAGACAAAGAGGACGAGAATTAGGAGTGGTGCCTATTAGTGACAAATAAGGAAACCAGACTTGGGTGGTATGAACACATACAATGTACACCCTTACATGCACCATTGTGAAAAGGAAACTATGGTATATAGAGGGTAAGAGACAAAGAGGATGACCAAAATTAACATGTGATGAAACAATTAGAGATATTTTTTTAAAAATTAAATATATTAGGAGATGTGGATTGTAATAGAAAAGAATGAAAAGAGAGAATTCAAGTGGCTGGCTCATTCAGATGGGATAAAAGTAAGGATAATGATGATGTCCTTTTCAGGAGGCTTTGTTTCAGTGTGACATTTTTGTTTAATATGTCTAATGATGTGCCAAAGTAATGATTCATTGCAATACTATATTAGTTTAAAGTCTTTGAGTGCTTACAAACTGAAACAGGATAGTAGCATTTAACGCTTCAATTTATTCATTTTCAAGAATTCTTGAGTAATCTTACATTATTGTGATAAAAAATCAATTGGATGTTCACGTTTTTGCTTGATTTATCTATGTTTTTCTTATTTTAGGAGCCAGCCATCTGATAAGACATCTTCATGCAAATGGAATACCAATTTGTGTGGCAACAGGGTAAGATGTCTCCTTGTTTCTTTGTACTTTTGCACTGTGATTTTCTGTACACATCTGTAAGTCCAGTCAAACCATGAAACATGAAGAATTTAAAGTGCATTACTCATCTAAATACGTATTTTACAGTTCTCACAGGCGGCATTTTGAATTGAAAACAAAAAGACATGGTGAACTTTTCTCACTGATGCATCATGTCGTTCTTGGTGATGATCCAGAAGTTAAACAAGGCAAACCATCACCAGATATTTTTCTTGCAGCAGCCAAAAGATTTGAGGTATAACTGTGTGTTGCATTTAACACTAATTGCTGAGTTGATGTCTTATATTCTCTTGGGATAGTCATGCTAATTTCTGTGATTTTGTGACCCAAATTTTGTCTCGGCCCGGGTCGCATTGCAATCCGATTTTGACCCAAAAAATGGGCTTTGTGGGGAAATGTTTTTGACCCGTTTTTTTGCTTGTGGGTCTTGGACCCTGATTAGGACTAAGGGTACTTAGGGTTTGGAGTGGGATAAGAGAAAAACACTGAAAATTGTAGAAAAGAGAGTGAGAGCAGGAGCTAGGATTTGGGGGCTGAAACTTGTAATCTTTTGATGTTCTCATAGTGAAATCTTTCGCCGGATCTTTACCATGGACATAGGCTTGCTTTAAGCCGAACCACATAAATTCTTGTGTTCTGTGTTTGGTGCTTGTTTAATTTTCTGTTGTGTTTCGTGATTGTTTTTTGGTTCACGGTTGTTTGTCGTAACAATTTCTGTTAGTTTTGTTTATTGTTCTCTGTCCGATAAGAAATCAGGAATGTCAATTTAACTGGATCATGAAAATCTATGTATGAACAGGGTGACACAGTAGATCCACATAAGATTCTTGTTTTTGAAGATGCTCCCTCGGGAGTTCTTGCAGCCAAGAATGCTGGGATGTAAGTGCTTTTATTCATATACATACTTTCTAGATGTGTAATTATTGATATATCATCGTATATATACTCAATCATACACTTTGGCCGGTACATTTGCTGAGGCTTATGAAATTTATATTTATTAATGAATGAATTAATATTGATGTAAAATGAAATTAATTTATCACAATGGAAAAAGAAGATGATATATAGTGCCGTTAAATTTGCTGTTCTACATCTTTTGAGTGCTTGCTTTTAGTTTCAAGGTATGAGACATCCCAAAATCATTATACTCTTGAGAACTAAAAAATGGATTGGTTTAGTCACTTTATACTTCTCAATCCCTTGGTTAGAACCGAAAATTTTATTGCATTTAGGATTGAAAATGTGTGGTTTACAAACTTGGTTTAGATGGTTTGCTTTTTTACTTATATAGAACTTTGCCGATATGTAACATTAAGTGTTATCTCCATTTTCTTTTGTGTGGCTGATTCTTGTTTCTCTCTCATCTGGAGCTGTTTTTTTGCACTCAAGTGTGGATGGCAGTAAGATTCCTGTATCTCTTTCACCAATTATGATTTGATTATTATGAACCGATAACCTCTTTTACCCCATAATGAAGAGCTTAAACCAAGATTTCCAAATGTAGGGAGGAGTTTAGAAGGGGAATCCTAGGGCTTTTCAAGTTTCTAGATAGCATGCTGTTTTTTGTTATTGTTGTTGAAATAGTCGCGAACCAAGCATAATCACGAAACATGACAGAAAACAAAACAAGCACCACAGAATAAATATTTTACGTGGTTTGGCGATCTGCCTACATTCATGGCGAAGATCTTGTGAAAGTTTTCACTATGCGAAAATCAGGAGATTACAAGTTTCAACCCCAAACCCTAGCTCTCGCTATCTCACTCTCTTTTTGTAATTTATAGTATTTTTTCTTCATTTTCCACTCCAAAGCCTAGATGTCCTTATATACCGGGCTACAAGAGAGTCCTAATTAGGGTCCAAGACCCGCAAGCAAAAAACGTGTCATAAAGTTTTTCCCCCTGGACCCTTGTGGCTTTAGGCCACACAAAGCCCATTTTTTGGGTCAAAACTAGGTTGCAATACGACCCGGGCCGAGAAAAAATTTGGGCCACAATATAACAAATGGAGACCTTGGCTCGAATTCCGCCAAGCTTTGCAATTCCAACTACTCATTTTGCCTCCTTCGCATGCCTCTAAGGGCCTGAGTAACTGTAAACACCAATCAAGCCCAGACAGTGTCTGAACTTGATAATAGGAATGACCTTAGTTATTATATCTGCCGGATTCTTTGCTGTCCCAATCATTCTCATTGCAATAACTCCCTGTGCAATCATATCTCTGAAGAAGTGCAACCTGACATCAATATGTTTGGTCATCTCATGGAATATATGATTTTTAGTCAGGTGTATAACACTCTGGCTATCACAGAACACAGTTAAATCATCCTGCTGCAAGCCCATATCACTAACCAAGCATTTAAGCCATATAACTTCCTTCACTGCCTTTGTGACTGCCATGTACTCTGCCTCTGTAGTAGACAATGCAACTATAGACTGCAAAGTCGCCTTCCAACTGATGACACTCCCACAAATAGTGAAGGCATACACTGTCAAGGACTTCCTCCTATCAAGATCTCCAGCATAATCCGAATTAACATATTCAACAGCACTCTAGACGTGGCACTGCCTCTGTTATAGATTAATCCAACATCTACAGTGCCTCGCAACTACTGCAATATTCATTTCACAGCCTGCCAATGGACCTTTTCAGGTCTATCCATGTATCTGCTTACTACACTAACTGTATGTGATATGTTTAGCCTAGTGCACACCATAGCATACATGATGCTACCAACTGCACTAGCATAAGGAACACGAGACATATGCTCCACCTCCTCCTTGGTTTGTGGTGACAATCCTGCTGAAAGTTTGAAGTGGGGTTGCCAATGGAGTACTCACAGGCTTTGATGCTTGCATACCAAAGCGTTCCAGCACATTCTCAATGTATTTCCTCTGTGGCAAATACAATCTACCCGCTCCGCTCCTCTGTCCTTGTAAATCTCCATCCCTAAAATCCTCTTCGCGGCACCTAGATCCTTCATCTCAAATTCACCACTAAGTTGAGCCTTTAATATGTTGATTTCTGACATGTTTCTGCAAGCTATCAACATGTCATTAAAATAGAGCAACAAGTACAAATACGAACCATTTGAGAGCCTCCTGTGATACACACAACTATCGAACTCACTTCTACAATAGCCACTCCCAACCATAAAGGTGTCGAATCGCTTGTACCTGTCTAGGAGACTGCTTCAGCCTATATAAGGACTTCTTTAGTAGACAAACATGGTCTTCCTTTTCCAGAATCTCAAACCCCTCAGGCTGATGCATATAAATCTGCCCTTCTAACACTCCATGCAAGAACGCAGTATTGGCATCAAGTTGTTCAAGCTCTAAGTTATACAGAACAATCATAGCAAGAAACACTAATTGAGCTATGTTTCACCACAGGATTAAAAACTTCATTAAAGTCTACCCCTTCCCTCTGTGTATAGTCCTTCGCCACCAAGCGTGCCTTGAACTTTGCATTTTCCACTCCTAGAGTTCCTTCCTTCTTCTTGAAGACCCATTTACAACCCACAATCTTCTAGCCCTTAGGCTTTTCGATTAGCTCCCAAGTCTGGTTCTTATGAAGAGACTCAATCTCCTCACTCATGGCAACAGACCGCTGTACTAACTCTCCAACTGTGATGGCCTCGTGATAAGTACACAATACCTGCTCATCAATACTCTCTGCCACACTAAGTGCATAAGCAATCGAATCAACATGTGAAAAGTCATACTTTTGAGGTGGCTTAATCTCCCTCCTCGGTCTCTCTCTAGCCACGCTGTACCATTGTAACTATGCATTTTCTTCCTTAATCCGAAACCGCACCTGCTCATCATTTGACTGATCAAGAACATTCTCTAACTGAACTTCTGATAGCTCCACCTACTCACTAACACCTTGAGCTCTAACTGAATCAGCTACATCCTTCTGCAGAGTAAGCATCGCATACCCATGAATGGTCACATCTCTGCTAACAAGTAACTTCTTTCTCGAAGCATCTAGGCACCACAATTTGTATCCCTTGACCCCGGGCGCTGCACTGTTTTTCGAAGACACAATGCTAACAGAAATTCAGCTTTTCAGTTTTCTGACCACCAAGCAAACCCTGCTTACTTAGAATATCCATCCCCCTCTCACTCATTTGCCCAAGTCGTATAGGCCACAATCTAGTAGTATCTAAATCCGGATCCGAGGACAATACTACAGCTAAACTCGTGACTGTGCTACCTTGAAGCAGATGCAAACAATGCTGCTTTAGTCCCTTCATCACCA
Organism: Cornus controversa; assembly: GCA_026545225.1. Taxonomy (NCBI): domain Eukaryota; kingdom Viridiplantae; phylum Streptophyta; class Magnoliopsida; order Cornales; family Cornaceae; genus Cornus; species Cornus controversa. Next base: position 64,389,056 of record CM048851.1, on the reverse strand, counting down.
TAAGAGCACCCTTTGAAACCCTAATGACTCCACCTCCAGCCTTGTAATTGCACCTGATGGAATTCAGCGTACCCAGGGAAATCAAATTCTTCTTCAACTTGCACCACAGCCCTTCCGGCGTAGTCTCTCCAAAACTTCTTGCAAAACCTCATTACTCGGGGCACAACAGAATCGCATTGTTTGCTTTCTCCATAACATCATCTTTCTGCTCTTCCTTCAACTTTTCTAGCAGTGCATCCCTTCCCTTCAACTCCTTGGATAATCTTTGTTGAACCAACACGACCGTCATCTTAACCCGCCACAGGTTGAAATCGTTCCTACTATTAAACTTCTCGATTTCCAGATACTTGGTCGCCATCCCAGCTTTGAACCGAAAGCTTTGATATCAGTTTGTTATGACAAACAGTCGTGAACCAAGCACAATCATGAAACACGACAGAAAATGAAACAAACACCACACACAAAACACAAGAATTTACGTGGTTCAGTGATGTGCCTATATCTACCGCGAAGATCCGGTGAAAGTTTTCACTGTGCGAAAATCAGGAGATTACAAGTTTTAACCCCAAACCCTAGCTCTTACTCTCTCACTCTCTTTTTGCGATCTACCGTGTTTTCTCTCTACTTTTCACTCCAAACCTTAGATTCCCTTATATACCGAGTTACAAGAGAGTCCTAATTAGTGTCCAAGACTTGTAAGCAAAAAACGGGTCATAAATTTTTTTCCCCTGGAACCCCGTGGCTTTAGGTCACACAAAGCCCATTTTTTGAGTCAAAACCGGGTCACAACGCGATCCGGGTCGAGACAAAATTCAGGTCACAACATAACATATATTTTAATACTTTCTTTAAATAGGTAATACTCTCATGAAATATGGTGTCTGTAACCCTCACCTCTAAATTCATTGCTTTTGCATTCCGCTGCACTTGCATCTCTATAATGCTAGTTTTCTCTTACTTCCTTTCCTCCCTTTCCCCCCCCTCTTTTTGACTGTGGCTATGTCACACGTCCAAATTCAATTCCGAGGACAACTTGTTCGATACAATCTTAGGGCGTGATTTAAACTGTCATCCATCCATGTACATACAACTAACGACCATTCTATACAATATAAAGAGTAGAACCTAACAACTTTTAACATGTCTATAGCACGACATTATACATTTGTCTTTTAACAACCAACTCATAATATGAAATCTAATGTCATATTTACATTCTAATCTCACTACAAGATCTCTCAACAACATAATCAAGATAATAATATAGAGAAATGATAACACTACTCAATAAAAGGATCATCCATCACCTAAAATGATAAATAAAGAGTGAGCTCACAGCTCAACGAGATTATCACTCAACAAGTTAAACATACCTTCTCCTAAGTAGTAGTGCATTTGTAAATATGCTATAATTGTAATAATAATAATATTCTCAATGTTAGTATTGCAACTATATTTGAAATTCTTACAATTTTGGATCTTAATCTCATAATAATCTTCTTGATTAACTAATTCATTAATATACTTTTAATTTGCATAAAAAGTTATATCTTAGTTAGGAACATATCCAATTTATAATATGGAACATATCATCATCATCATCCTTGCATTTATCCTGTACAAATGGGGTTGGCCACATGGATTTTCTTTTTCCACTCTTTTCTATTACAAGCCATATTCACCCTCTAGATTTAATATTTTTAAATAATTTCTTATGACTTCCATTTCATGTTAGTTTAGGTCAATCTTTGTCTCTTACCTTCTATGCTAATCAATCCTCCTCTCCTCATGGGTGAATCTATAGGTTGACGTTGAATATACTCATACCACTTAAGTCTACTCTGTCTTATTTTCACGCTAATAGGCGTCACACCTAATTTCTCCCTAATCTTGTGATAATTAATCTTATCTTTACTAATTTTTCCTAACATTCATCTCAACATCCAAATTTCTACCACATGGATGTGTTATTCGAGTTTCTTTTTGAACGCCTAACATTCCGCTCTATATAAAATAGCCGGTCTAATCACTGCTCTATATACTTTCCCTGAACTTATTTGGTATTTGTTTATCGCATAAAACTCCACTACTGTTCCTCAACTTTGTCCAACCAATTCCAATTCTACTACCTACATCATCAATCTCTCCATCTTTTTGTACAATTGATCCTAAGTATCAAAAATAATTACCGAGTAATACTTTGGTCTTGAATTTTTATTTTTATATTATCATTCTACTAATTTTTAAGCCTTTTGACTCTAGTGTCGTTCTCCAAGTCTCTAATTTTATTGCTAAGGCTTCTTTAGAGCTATCCAATAACACTATATCATCCGCAAATAACATGCACCATGGAAGGTCGCTTTGCAAGTCTTTCGTTATTTTATTCAAGATTATTGTAAATAGATTTGGACTTAGTGCCAATCCTTGGTATAATCCTTCCCCCCCCCCACACACACACACAGACACAGTGCACATATAGACTTAGCGCCAATCCTTGGTATAATCCTACTTTTATATGAAAATCATTCGTCCCACATATAGTGCACACTTTAGTCTTAGCATCCTTGTACATATCCTGAATCTAATCAAAATATGATTTCTTCATAGAGCCCACCAAATCATGTTTCTAGGAACTCTATCATATGCCTTCTTTAAGTCAATAAAAACTTTGTGTAGATCTTTTTGCTTACTTCTACAATCCTTTATTAATTGTCTTAATAGGTAAATGGCGTCTGTTGTGGATTGCACACATCCAATCTAAAATAAGGAACATATCCATTTTCTTCATGAAGGAACTCGACATCTTAGAAGGAACATATCCAAGTCATGGTACGAAACACATCCAACACCCCATCTGTAATTACTTTAAGATAATATTTCATTATTTCCAAAATTATCATTCATTAAGTGCTGTCTAATTTTTTTTTTAAGTAAAGTATTATAGACGACACTCAAGAGGGGAGTGCATCCCAAAAACAACACAAGGGCCAAATAGGGCCCCTAACCACTCAAAGTATCCACAAAGTTCACCATCTCTCTTATAGATTTACAATTTCTCTCTTGAAGCCAAAAAAATAAAGTATGAAAAAAGTATCTCCCAAACCCTAGCTCTCACTCTCTTTCTGCGATTTTCAGTGTTTTTTCTCTTAATCTCATTCCAAACCCTAGATGCCCTTGTATACTGGGTTAAAAGAGAGTCCTAAACAGGGTCCAAAACCCGCAAGCAAAAAAAATGGGTCAATTTTTTTTCCAAACAAACTAAAATATAAATACCACATGGATTCCATCTTGAGATGTATGTTCCAGTGCCCATAATCAATGATCACCCAGAATTGAAGGCATATTGAACTTGAAAACAATCTTACCCATAGTAAATCAAAGTAACCAAGACTAAGAACCAATGCTCATAAATCTTGCAGGATTAAGAGTTTATTTGTTTTAGTAATGATAAGGAAAATTACTAATGACAGCTTTGGTAATTATCTACTTGACCTTCATCTTGTTCAATGTGTCATACATACTAACATATGTGGTTTTGAGTCTTTCACTCACATGACCAAGATAAGCCATGCTGTCATGCATAAAGCAACATGTTTCATTCATTTAAGAATAATCATAATAATGATGTTAATAGAATGTTCAATTCTACTAATGAATGTGAACATATTTATAATTATGAATATCGATGATTTATATCTCATATACACGGCACTCCTCCCTATGTTCATAATCATTCTATCACAATTATTGGATACTTAATTTAACTCTTTAATTAACCAATACAAGTATTCACCATATATGTATGTAAAATAATAAGACATCAGATTCACTAAAATATCAATCACTATCCATATGTATCCATAAGTTGGCATTGCAGGGCATACAATCGCAACATGAACCACACTCTCAAATTCTGATCTGATGTTTGATTTATTTGTATTTTTAGCTTTTGCGCTTTCAAATTCTCTTCCTAATATATATCTTTGTGCGTGGTGTTCCCTAATTTGGAAGTGTGCAACATGTAGTATTAAATACTGGGAAGACAAATTTGGGTGAATAAATAAATTTGGAGATGCTTTATTGTTTTGGATTGTTGTTGATTTGTTTTAAGGGAAAGATCAAATTTCCAAGAGGCTAGCAAATGATAAATATGGTTATTGGCAGGTTTAAGGCAGTTTAGATGCTATTCATCGGGAAAACAAAAATCTTTAAACTCTCATTGTCCTAATTAAGGTGTGAATTATAGATATTGTCCTAATTAAGGTGTGAATTATAGATCTTTCGAGTCTTTATTCTACACATATTTTGCATTGGTGGACCCTAATCCGTGCAGGCTGCATATGAAAGATGCACGTGTTATGGTTTGTAAGTAGTTGTTTTGACAATATGTCATTCTTCATGTTCCCCTTTTCAACATGTTCCAAATTTTTAGAATTGGCTTTCTTTCCTTGATGATTTTTGAAATTTATAATTTATCGTAGCAAGTCATGTCCCTCCTTGTTTTGCTTAAAATATGTGCGCCAGTGTGTAAACTGACAAGCTGTTGAAGGTATTTGTTCAAATATTTGTGGCGCGTACTTTCTGGAGCATGATTAGAATTATATTTGATACAGCTGCCACTTATTTTTAATTTGTATAGGACTTTAGATTTCTCTTACTGTTCTCTCTTGCTTATCTGAGCTTGGGACCTCCAAAACAAGTGCATTGTACAAAAGATTTATGGCTGTAAAATGTATAACCTGTAAATGATGAATCATTTATGTTTTATCTAGTCTTGTTAACACTAACAAAGAAATTTTCCTATACATTTTATTGCCTCAAAGGTTGTACTTGTTTTAGAGGTTATGGAGGGAATAGGTGCAGTATAATTAAAAAATTATTGTGGAGAAAATGTACATGGGTATATTATGTTTGACTAGCTTGAATATAGCTATCTTTGGACATTTACAAGTAAATGTTAACAATGAAAACCACAGCTCCAGATTTGACTGAATATTTTCCTCCACTTCTTGGTGACAATTTTGATTGCGCGTGCAGGTCTGTAGTTATGGTTCCAGATCCAAGGCTGGATGTCTCTTTCCATGAAACTGCAGATCAGGTTTTGAGCTCCTTAATGGATTTCAACCCAAATGATTGGAGTTTGCCTCTATTTGAAGATGCTACAAGCTAGATTAACAGATGGGTATATAATTGCTGAAGATAGAGAGACGGTTGCATCTACTGATTCTTGAGGAGATTTAAATCAAACATTTACTGGAAACTTGTCAGAATGGCATTGGAACATTATTCTAGACTGGGATACTGATTAATGTTGTTCTTATTCTTGGGTATAAATACTGATAAATATTGTTGATTAGTGACGCACCCTACCCTTTTTTGTTTCAACAAGTCATAGATAAAAAGATTTAGACTCATTGAAGTTATTACATGCGCATGCAAGAAATCAACACTCACTGACATTATATATATATATATATATATATATCAATGCATGCTCGCTTGCATCTTTACATTTAGTCTATTTAGGTCCCGTTTGGTGTTGCGGTTGTAATGATGAAAGCGCTTTTACCAGTAGAGTTGTCATAAAATTGCGGTGAGTAAAAAACATATTAGATATTTGGTGATATATTTTATAAAATATTTTTTAAACATAAAGCATTTTTAAATTTGTTTGGTAACAATGTTGCCTAAAACACTTTATTACTAATTTTACTATATTATTGATATAGTAATAAACATATGTATTAGTTTAGGGTGCAACTTGGATGAACTAATTTGAATTTAGTCCAATTTTTATTAGTTTGGACAATTATTTTTACAATTAGGATTGGATTTTGGTTGAGGGGTTAGCAACTCGAGCTCAATCTAAACCTGAATTAAAATTTTTATCTATTTTGTATTTTTAATTTTATATATATATATATATATTTCAAATTATAGTCGAGTTGCACCCCTATGCATTATTCAAATATTAATTAATGTAAAATTTGATTGGCTTCAATAATTTTAATTTCACTTTTAGACACAAATGCCATAATTAGGAAAAAATGATTATTTAGTTTAATTTGAGTATAACAAAGTCATATCCTAATCCTTTGAGATATGACAAAAAGTGAAAAAACTTTCACTCTTGTCTTGATTTTGAGTATCCAATTAATGAAATCTATAAAAGTCATTAGATTAAAATAATAATATTAGTATTAGTATTATTTTTTTTGTGATTTATATATATATATATACATATTACATAATCATTGCATATTCTTTTCAAGTGGATTTTGCTCTATCAACGTGAATTTAATAAATTCTATATCTTTTTAATCATCACTAATGCAAAGTGATCGAAGATAGAGTCCCAAACAATAGCGATAGATCTCATACAACAATGGCAGTAATTAACGATAGAGTCCCATACAACAATAACAGTGATTCAAATCGGCGATACCAAATTATCGTTAAGATTTTCAGAGTCAACACATTTATTTAATATTGTATTTATAAAAACTAAACATGGATTATATTATCCAAAAAATAAAACAACCTAAAATATCATAAACGTAACTCGATTGCAATTTTAAAAACTTTAATTTTGGGTTTCACCAAAAAGCGTATTTTGGATTAAAATTTTACTCCCTAAACGCGCTTTGTTTCATCATCAAAATACTTCTCAATGCAACTTTTTGAATTAAAAGTACATTTGAATGGTTGGAAAGTAAATCCAAACCTACTCTTAGAAAAGTGAAGGAAGGAAGGAAAATGGTTCTCTTGCCAAGCCAAAACAACATTTAACCAAAAGAGCAAGCGAGGGTTGAAATGAAATTATGACGGGACAGCACGGCCCGGCCCGACCCTCCTTGAACTCGATCAATCTGTGCTGACTAATTTGTTGAAGAATAGCTGGCTAGCATTCTGAATTTGTTAAAAATAAAATAAATTATTACTGCGTTGAAAGGGAATTGAAGGAACCCTCTTAATTGATAGCATTATTATTGGATTAATTATTAGATTCGTAATTGATAGCATTATTCTTGGTCTGAGAAATGGATTATTTATTCTGGTGGCCGGAATGAAAAAGAAAATGTGAGGGTAGCGATACATAGTAGTGGTAGTGGTACTATGGCTAGCTAGGACGTCAAAGAAAGGACCACAACTCTTAATTCGTAGTAGTAACTTATTAATTGACTTTTCTTCTTTAAGTGAAGAAATTAATAGCAAACACATGCCTCGATCAATGCCCACCTAGAAAAGGGGTCCAAGCCTTCACCAACACCACTTCACTTCACTTCACTTTAATTATTATATGCTATTTATTATTTATTTAAAGAAAAAATGGTCCATCTATCTGACCTTGGGAGTGTCCACACCATTAATCTCTCTTTACCAACCAGCTATAGCTAGAAGGTTCAAACATCAATTGCTTTTTACCACATCACTTCACTTCAATACGAATTCCCTACTACTCCTAATTTTTACTCCACTTTAGTCAGACAGTTGACATTTTTAACTTGACACACTTCGCTTCATCTTACATACTTCTATTAGTCTTTTATTTTATTATGTTTTTAAATTTATTATTTAAAAATTTTATATAACTATTTTTTATTTTTTGAACTTTTAAAAAATACTATATTTATAGTAAATGGTATATATGTTATTATAGTTTTGTTACGCGGTCTAATTGCTCATTTTTGTAAGATAAGAGACTAATTTGTTTCATTAAATAGTTTAGAAGGTGAATTGACTCTTTTTGTCTTTTTTTATGAAGAAAATAAATATTAATTGAAATTCAATATCATATATCCAAATTAAAAATTAAAATTTCCTATTTGATATTTCAGATAAAAAAAAAAGTTGTAACAAAAAAGAATTCACAATATGAATGACATATATGCAAATTAATAGAATTGAGAAGAGAAGTAAGTAATGCAAGATATAATGGAAAGCTGAAATATAGAGCACCAGCCTAAGAGACATTTTTTCTTTTCCTTTTTTTTTGGAAAAATTAAAATTTCTTTTTCTTACAATGTGAACTAAGAGTGCACAAAGAACAAGTGAAATCGGAACTATAGCTAAATCGAACTGAACCATTCACTACAGTTCCGGTTTCAAATTTTAGAAACTGTTCACTACGATTTTGGTTCTAGTTCCAAGTTAAGCAATCAAAACCGGAATCGGAACTATATATATATACATACATACTAATACCTTCTAAATTCTAGTGTTCTATTTATATATAAAGTGTAAAATATATAATATATAGATAAATAATAATAGTTTCTAAGTTCTAATATTCTATATATTTATGTAATATAAGATAGATAAATAAATACTAATAGCTTCTAATCTATTATTATAACTAAGGATGCACAAGTATAAATGTATATTTTGCCAATGTTATAAAAAAAAATAAAAAATAAAAATTTGATAAGGAACTGTTGGAGAATCGGAACCGGAACCGAACCAAACCGAACTCAATGGTTCTTGTTCCGGTTCCGATTCCGATTTCATCGAAAACTGTAAAGAACCGAACCGTGTGCACCCCTAATGTAAACTGCTAACAATTTGGAGTTTCCATTTTTATGAGTGTCCGGGTACTTTCCATCTAACCAAACTTAGCCGTTAAGTAATGTTGACCAAATCGATCATCACTTAATTAGTGTGTATCGATCAGTAGGAATGTAATGCAAGTTTCTTCGATGATGGTACTAATTATTTGTTCATCTACTAATTGAACGGTTAAATATATCTTGCTTTCAATTATAATTAACTCAACTATTTTCCTGTAGAGAATTAAGCGCAAGTATTTCTCGCAAGACATACATGCATGCTAGTAAACAACACGTGCTTTGTACGTGAGTAAAAACTAATTTAAAAAAAAATTGTAAATTAACATTTGAAAATCAAAGTTCAATTTCTTAATAAAAATAATTTACTTAAATATATATCTTAATTTAGTACATAAATAATAGCTAAATTATAAAATTAATGAGTTCATTAAATATTATTTAATTCAATTTTTTCAATTTTCTTCTCTAGAAGTGTTTTCATTAATAGTGTTTTTCATTAATTAATATTATATTTTATGAGTTTATGTTGGGCATAAAGTTAGAGAGCAGAAATAAAATTAGAAAAAGAATACTTATTTAAATAATATTACAGATTTGGAGTTTGTGCTAGTAATGAAGATAGAGAGAGAAGAAATGGAATTAGAAAAGAATACTTATTTAAGAGTTAATAAAATGTTAAGTTTCTATTTATTTATTAGAATAAATAATATTATAAAAATTAAAAAATGCAGTATAAAAAATAAAAAAATGGTGTTTTTTCATTAGTACATTAGAAAAGTTATGTTTCGATATATTTATTGAATTAAAAAATATTATATTTTAGGAGTTTGTGTTAGGGATGAAGTTAAATAGAGAGTAAAGAAATAGAATTAGAAAAAAATAATTATTTAAATAATATTATATTTTAGGAGTTTGTGTTAGGGATGAAGTTAAATAGAGAGTAAAGAAATAGAATTAGAAAAAAATAATTATTTAAATAATATTATATTTTAGGAGTTTGTGTTAGGGATGAAGTTAAATAGAGAGTGAAGGAATAAAATTAGAAAAAAATAATTATTTAAATAATATTATATTTTAGGAGTTTGTGTTAGGAATGAAGTTAAATAGAGAGTGAAGGAATAAAATTAGAAAAAAATCATTATTTAAATAATATTATATTTTAGGAGTATGTGTTAGGAATGAAGTTAGTGAGAGAATAAATAGAATTAGAAAAAAAATATCTATATATAATAATTATAATATGTATTTTTTATTTTTTTGAATTTTAAAAATAGAAAGATGGTGTGTTAGGGATAAAGTATGAGAGAAAGAATAAATAGAATTAGAAAAGTTATAAAAATAAGAATTATAATTTTTTTTATTTTTTATGAAATATGAAGAGTTTGTGTTATGAATGAAGTGTGAACTAAGTTGGAATTCTAACAACTAATAGAAAGAAGAAAAAAATGAAATGTTTGACTAATGGAAGGAAAAAAAGAGAAAGAATTGATATTTAAGGGAAAAAAAAGAATTCAAATTAAATTAAATGATTTGAAACTATAGAATAAATAGAATTAGAAAATTTATAAAAGTAAGAATTATAATATTATTTTTATACATTTTTTGAAATAGGAAGAACTTTTGTTAGGGATTGGAGCAAATAATAAATAGAATTAAAAAGAATACTTGGGGTTTAAGATTATGTTTTTATGTATTTATTGGAATAAATATATTATAATAAGAAATAAAATGCATTATAAAAATAAAAAATGTATTGAACCTCTTTGTACTTTTAATAATAGTGTGTGTGTGTGTGGCCTTTTATTATTTTGATGGTGAAATAATATACCAACATAAAATTAAAGGTATATGTCAATCACAAGTAGCTAAAACTTATAGAATTATTATCTAAGATAAAATTTATATGAAAATAATCCTAAGATGCAATTTTTTATTTTCAAAAAATAAAATTACACACAAAAACAATAAAGATGGGTAAAATCCTTTCAAAAATTAAAATATTTATTATATTAATAGTTTTAAAGTTTGGCTACATGTATAATATATACTTGAGACCATTAAATAATACAAGCAAACAGTTTTATTTAGAATTAAGAATATATCTTTTAAGTTTAGTTAACAATTTATTCAAAACCTTATTTTATAGCTTTTTTGTACAAACATAAGGTGGGACCTAGCTTTTTAATAAAATCATATTAAACATGTTACTATATTTTATGCTTCTTGTCTCAAATTCTTTCTTTTGGTTGGACAATAATCAACTTTGGTTGAAATCCTAATTCCAATTTGAAAACCCTAATTCCTATTACATGTACTGTTTTAGCACTTCGGTCATAATCATAGCAATAATGAAAATATTAATAATAAGCATAACAAGAACATAAAGGAACATAACGAAAAATTTGAAAAGAAGAGATTAATGATGAATAAGAGGAAATTAGAAAATTTTATAACAAACTTTAAGATAGAATTGCATTGGAAAAAATTTGAAAAGGAGAGATTAATGATATTAAAAAAAACCTTCTGTACAGCAATAAAAACAAAAATGACAATTTTATGCCCCGATTTTCGTTCTCTGAAACTAAGGGTGACTCGTGCTTATCATCCATACCCTAACCACAATCACCCTTTGATATCATGCTCTGATATCAAGTTGTCACGCCCCGATTTTCGTTCTCCGAAAATCGAAGGTGCCTGGGGCTAATCATTCATACTCCAACCACAATGGTACCATGCTCTGATACCATGTTGTCACGCTCCGATTTTCGTTCTCCAAAAATCGAAGGTGACAGCATTACCACATTATCATCCGAACCACCAATCACCTATCTACTCATCAATCTCACTGCGGAAGTTTAAATCGTGTGCACATACATACTACCGTGCGTTGCAGACTTAACAAGTCCCATTGGGGTCAAGACATGACACCCCGTATCCGTCCTAAGGCATTTCAACATTTTTGTCTGGCATGCATTTCGATGGATCGAAGCTACGATGCATCGATCATGTATCAATAAAGTATCGTCCAAAAACCACTCTCGGGACTTTTAGTTTTCCAAAATCCTGTAGATTTTTTGATGCATCGATCATGAGGTTTCGATATATCGATCGTGAGATGCATCAAAATATGGACTTCAATGCATCGAAATAAGGACTTCAATACATCGAAGTCTCTCTCGGCTGATTCATTCAGCCACTTATCAAGTGACACAATGTCCACACACTTAACCAACCTAATAGTCTCTCTCGACTGCTTACGCTTTTTAGGTTACTAACCCGATAGATGTGACACCCGCTTGGCCAAGTTTTGAGTCTTTCACCCTAGAGATCCATGCCCTTATCTTAATTCTTACACTCCTGCCCCAAAACTTGTCACATAGTGTATTTCATCACATAAATGCACATATCCCACACAATGAAATGTATTTTATTAAATCAATGCATTTTCTTCCTCAAATCAAGCTTGTCACAATGCCAATTCACTCATCACATGAAAATCATCATACTTGTGCATTTTTTAAGAAAACCATACCTTTCATGCACAATTCTATATCAAAACTCAGATTTGTCACATTCCCATCACTTGAACACAATTCCAACAATTTGCATACGTAGTCTCAATATCACATATGTGACATAAATAAGCCCTAACTAACATGTTGAAGATATACCAATGCATAAATCACATTTATATATATATATACACATATATACAAAATCCCAAATTATCATTCATGTCACAATATAAAGGACTTATAGAATCAAAATAAGGAAAGACTTCACACCCCTACCTCGAATTTCAAGCTTGGAATTCAATTTGGAAATCTTGGCCCTTTCAACTTCAAGAATCGTAAGCTTTGTTCGGTTCAAACCGAAGCCTTTGGTGTCCCTTACGCACTTTTCTTCTTCAGAAACTTCAAAATCACACCCTAATTAGTCCAAAATCTAGAGAGAAGGGAGAGAAATGAAGTGGGAGAGTTAGAAAGAGAAGGAGATCTGTAATTATGAAATATCCCAGACCTTAGAATATTTATCTCTCTCCTAGGGGTGCAAAATGATCGATTTATCCCTAAGCCACTTAACGTACCCTCCTGACCTCCGTTTATGATTTTGAAAACTCCAATGGTCTTGAAATCATTTCTTTAAAACTCTAAACATTTCATTTGATCCATAACCAAAAAATAATATTTTTCAGAATTTTTCTGGAATTTCCGAACTTATTAAATCTCATCCTGGGGCTCCCGTTAACCAAAAGTCAAACTTTTTTAAAAGTTTTCAAAACTTTTCAAAACCCTTATACAACTCTCCAAACATGTTTTTCACATTCAAAACATTTTTAACATCATTTAAAAATGTATTTAAAGCAATAAATGATGAGAAAAATGAAAATCGGCCAAAATTGGGCACGGTCTCTACAACCTCCTAACCTTATAGGAATTTCCTCAAAATTAGTATGTACCTCAAGTGGTGAACAACTCAGGATACTTTGAGCGAACTTCTTGTTCCCACTCCCATGTAGCTTCTTTTACCCCATGATGTTTCCAAAGCACTTTAACCAATGAAATGATTTTGCCTCGAAGCACTTGCTCTCTAGTGTCCAAAATCTGGATTGGTCTCTCCTCATATGACACGTCCTCCTCCACCTCAAGGTCTCCCCAATCAAGCACATGTGAAGGGTCTGGTTTATACTTTCTTAGCATAGACACATGAAAAGTGTTGTGAACACTTAACAATTGCGGTGGCAATACCAAGTGATAAGTAACCTCTCATACCAAGTCCAATATCTCAAATGGTCCGATAAATCATGGCGCTAGCTTGCCACTATGACCAAACCTCATCAAACCTCTCCATGGTGAGACCTTCAGAAAGACAAAGTCCCTCACCTCAAATATCAAAGGTCATCGTATTCTATCAGTATAACTTTTCTGATGACTCTGACCCATAAGCAATCTATGCCTAATTACCTTGATCTTCTCCGTAGTCTCTCGAACTAAATCTGGTCCCAAAGAAACTGTCTCTTCGACCTCAATCTAATAAACAGGTGACCTACACGGTCTACCATACAAAGCCTCGAATGGAGCCATCTCAATGATAACTTGATAACTATTATTGTATGCGAACTCCACCAATGGAAGGTGATCTTCCCAACTACCCCAAAAATCAAGCACATTTGCTCACAATATATCTTCCAAAATCTGTATAGTACGTTCGGACTGACCATCCATCTGAGGATGAAAAGCCGCACTAAAATGAAAGTCTGTATCCAGTGCTGCTTGAAAACTTTGCCAAAATCAAAATGTAAACCGTGGGTCTCTATCTGAAACAACAGAAACTGGCACGATATGAAGTTTAAGGATCTGCTCAATATACAATCTACTAAGAGTATCCACATGATCGGTCACTTTAATAGGAATAAAGTGAGCTACCTTCGTGAATCTGTCAACGACCACCCAAATTGCGTCGTGACTCCTCCTTGACCTTGGAAGTCCCGTCATAAAGTCTATAGTGACATGCTCCCACTTCCACATAGCCACAGGCAATGACTATAACAATTCCGCTGGTCTCTAATGCTCAGTCTTCATTCGTTGACAAGTAAGACACCTTGCTACAAACTGAGTTACATCCTTCTTCATACCCTTCCACTAATACTGTCGGCATAGGTTATGATACATCTTGGTACCACCTGGATGTACTACAAGTCTCAAGTTGTGAAACTCTTTCAGAATCTCGTTTCGACAAGTTAAGGGAACAAACATGAAATACCCCCCAGAAAATTTCGCGCATGAGGTGGCCAGTCTCATACACAAAACCTGGAAGATACATACAACTGGTAGCAACAAGCATAAAATACAAAAGATATAATGAACAATTTTCTAAAAGCAGAAAAGAAAGTTCCTCTGAATTAAAATAACCGCTAACTAAACAAGTATATGTCCGGTAATACAATTTGGAAGTCCTGTAACCCAAGGACCCCTTAACCAGAATGAACAAAAGTTTTTAAATTCTAAAATTAATACCAACAATCAAAGTCTCAAAAGTTCATAGTATGACTCTTGAAGAAGACAAGTTCCTATCCTGTAACTGATGAGATGAGACGTCTGCTACAACCAAACCCTAAAACTCTATCCTCGCGATGGAACCTGTCTGAAACCTGAAATATCAACAAAGTGGGTTAAACCCACGAGCGAGTTCTATCTACTACATCCCAATCAGAGAACCAATATACATACCCTCAATATAAGGGACACGAAATAAGTTCATAGATTTAACATACAAGTTATTCTTTTATCCAGTTTCATGTTTCCAAAACAATAGTCAACATTTATAATATTTCACCCAAACCTTTATTATGCACACGTGAACACATTCCTTATGTTCAGCAGAAATAAACATAACATACAATGCTGTCAAGTTTAAGCAATCCTAACATGTCATCATTTTATCCTTTGATACCTTAATAGGTATAGGTATATATACATACTGGTCATTCCCTACCTAGTTCATGTTTTCAGAAATCAAAATCATCTTATACGTTATCCCAACGAACCCTTATCATTCAACAATGAACACCTTCTTTAAGTTCAAAGTAAAGAAACATATGCATGCATTTTATTAAGTCTCGACAATCATGATAAAGCAAATATAATATATAGTTACCTGATTAGGTATGGGCGTTCCTGACACACCGGGCAATCCTGACATGCCAAATAAAATGTATAGATACCTTATTAGGTATGGGCGATCCTGACACGCCGGGCAATCCTTACAAGCCAAAATAAAATGCATAGATACCTTATTAGGTATGGGCGATCCTGACACGCCGGGCAATCCTTACATGCCAAAATAAAATGCATAGATACCTTATTAGGTATGGGCGATCCTGACACGCCGACAATCCTTACATGCCAATTAAAAACGTATAGATGCATTCCAATATGAAACATAAAATAAACAAGGTGCATTATGATTTAAATTTGCACAAACTATTATTTCAATTTATCCAACATGAAATTATTACCATAAGACAAATCGTTTACAAGTAAACTATAATCACGTATATGATGGGCATTTATATCCTTAAAGGAAAATATATTCAAATAAACCAAATAACCCAAACATCCATTATAGAAGCAATTTCCCAACTCAACCTCCAATTCACTCAATTCTACGAGTGAGTCTAAACCTAACTTTTATCTAGGTTTCTGGGCCTATTCCACTTCTCAACACCCTATTAAATCATTCTGAAATTTTTTAGAATTTTTTGAAATATTTTCAACAAATAAAAGAAGGTGAAAACCCAACTTTTAGACACTTTAAAAATTCATTGAACACTAATGGAAGCTCCTTTCAAGATGAAAATTTAAAACGAAGTTTATTTAACCTCCAGAAAGTTACCACAAAAATTTGGGAATTTTTGGAATTACAAAAGTATTTTCTAAAATTACAGAAAGTGAAAAACTCAACTTTTGGATACTTTAAAAATCAATTGAACAACAAGGGAAGATCATTTTGAGTTGAAAATTTAAACCCAAGTGTATTTAGCCTCCAGAAAGTTTCAGAAAAAATTTGGGAATTTTTGGAATTATAAAAGTATTTTCTAAAATTACAGAAAGTGAAAAATCCAACTTTTAGACACTTTAAAAATCAATTGAACAGCAAGAAAAGATTATTTTGAGTTGAAACTTTAAACACAAGTGTATTTAACCTCCAGAGAGTTACAGTAAAAATTTGGGAATTTTTGGAGTTGTAGAAGTATTTTCTAAAATTAAAGAAACTAAAAAAACAGTTTTTTGACACTTTAAAAATTAATTTAAAGAGAATGGTAGATCATTTGGATATGAAATTTAAACCCCAAGCTCCTCAAGCTCCCAGGAAGTTGACATAAATTTTTGTAATTTTTAGAATTATAAAAGTATTTTTAAAAAATGATTTTCCCAATTTTTAAATTTTTCCAAAAATTTCAAAAATACAAAAGAAATATCAAAACTATTCGGAATGGGCCCATATTGGACCCAGAGGTGGGCCCCCGCGAGTGGGGCCCAAAAACATTTTTTCGGTCACCGGCCGGTGCCGGCGGCTCGCGCCCCCACGCGCCGGCGGCACGCGTGGGGAACACGCACCGGCTGGGCTGTCTTTCCCAGCGCGCTGGGGGATTTTCCGGCGCTGATTCTGGCTTCGTCCGACTTCCGTTCGGCCTGATTTTTGTACCGTTCTTCTCCTCTTGATCCCCTCTACCCATTGGTACAAAAAGCCCCATCAAAAATTGTCCGAATCAAAAACCCCTAATTCACAAGTTCTAGGGTTCTTCGCAAAATTTAAAAATTTCAACTCAAATTTCTCACGATCTATTTTATTAAAGATCAAGGGTTGTTTTGTAGACAATCACAACAAAGAATGCTTACGAATTAACATCTTTTCTCATTTTAAATTGATACATAAACAGATACTTATACACTTTACACATACATGAAATATATATGCATATATTCTTACATATATATATCTATACTCATATATACCATTTAGCATAATAAATTTTCACGAAATTTATTCATAAGAAGCAACAAAACAAAATACAATTATAATCAGATTTTCAATATAAACCAAATTCTTAAACCTAGACTATGCATACGGATTCAAAGGGGAAGAGAAGAATCAAACTTGCCTATTTGACGAATCAACTTGTTCACCCGATCGTCACTCCCTTCTCTCCTTCGTTTACTCCCTCAGTTCTGTGCGTAAAGCAACGGCAAAAACCCTAATTTCTTCTTTTTCCTTTTTGTCTTAATTATTATTCTATTATTGATTTTTCTAAAACTAAATAAAATCAAAATAATAATAATACAAGCAATAATAATATAATTATAACCCTAGCCCAACATATTATACATAATCTTAGCCCAATCATTCCAGCCCAAATTCCTCCCTAGCGCAAACCAAAGCATTTAAAAGATTTAAATAAACAACACATAATAAATATCAATTCACATAAAATGATAAAAATAAATAAATAAACAGAGAAGTTTACATGAAATGATTGGAATCTATAAAATATAACAATCCACATAAAATGATAACATTCAAACTTATCAATTCACATGAAATGATAAAATGCATATAAAGGAAAATCAACTCACATAAAACGATAAAATATAGAGACAATGCATTTCACATGAATTAATAATAATAAAAATAAAATAATAATAATAATAATATAAAGCAATTCAAATCTCTTTAAAATAATTGCCGTCCAAATTTCCGGGGTATTACAAAACATCTTCTTTCTGAATTTCATGCTCTCATATGAATGAACTGCCTATCCTTCCACCACTTCGCTACTTAAAATTCGTGTGCGAATAGCCTCAATCTTACTATCCTTTCTCTATTCTTTAATTACTCGACTCACTAAGGTTGGTTGAGCAATAAGAGTAAATAACATCACCAGTCTATCATCCTCACAAAAATGTAATCCCATATCTGAGATATCTTTCATCATCTTCCACTTTCGTATGGCTAAGCTCGTTAAGCTACCATATGACTTCCTACTCAATGCATCCACTACCACATTGGCCTTTCCCGGATGATATTGTAAGTCAAAGTTATAATCATCCATGTACTCCATCCACCTCTGTTGTCTTTCAAATCCTTTTGTGAGAAAAGGTATTTGAGACTCTTGTGATTCGAGAAAATTTTAAACTTCTCACCATACAAGTAATACCTCCATACCTTGAGTGCAAAGATCATTGCTACTAATTCCAAGTCGTGTGTCGGGTAATTCTATTCATGTGTCTTTAACTGTCTTGAACCATACGCCACTACTCATTCGGTTTGCATTAACACACATCTCAAATCGAGTCGCTAAGTGTCACAATAAATCGTGTACCCCAACCCACATTCCGGAATGATCAAAATTGGTGTTGAAGTCAAACGACTCTTCAATTCCATGAATGCATACTCGCAAGCATCATTTCATACAAACTTCACCCCTTTTCGGGTAAGCTTAGTCATTGGTGCTGCTAACCTCGAAAAGTCTTTCACAAACCTCCGATAATATCTGGCCAATCCTAAGAAACTACATATCTCAAATACGCTATTAGGTCTTTCCGAACTTATCATCGCCTCTACCTTGGATAGATCTACGAAAATTTCTCATTCGGACACAATATGCCCAAGGGATTTCACTTTCCCTAGCCAAAACTCACACTCTCGTATTTGGCATATAATTGATGTTCTCTTAGAAACTACAATACAATCCTCAAGTGACTTTCGTTCTCTTCCTCCGAAGACAAGTACCCTACGATGTCATCAATGAACACAACCACAAACTTGTCCAAGTAAGCATTGAACACTCGATTCATTAAGTCTATGAATGTTGCCGGTGTATTTGTCAAACCAAACGGCATCGCTAAAAACTCATAGTGCCCATATCGTGTGCGAAAAGTAATTTTTTGAATGTCTGCCTCTCTAATCCCTAACTGATAATAGTCTGATCTCAAGTCTATCTTTGAGAAACATCTCGAACCCTTAAGTTGATCGAACAAGTCATCTATCATTGGCAAATGATATTTATTATTGATCGTCACCCGATTCAACTTCCGATAGTCAATGCAAAGCCGCAAAGACCCATCATTCTTCTTAGTAAAAAGAACTAAAGCTCCCCAAGGTGAAGTACTAGGACGTACAAATCCCTTGTCTAGTAGCTCTTGTAATTGGTCCTTTAGCTCTTTCAACTCAACTGGTGTCATTCGGTACAGTGCCATTAAAATGGGCACAGTACCTAGAACAAGATCTATCACAAATCTCACTTCCCGTTTTAGAGGTAACTGTGTCAAGTCCCCCGGAAATACATCCATAAACTCACATACTACACGAGGAAGCTCTCCAAGTGTCTCATTATCACCATCAACAAGTAAGCTCACTAAGAAATGCCCAAGCCCTTTCTGATCATTAGAACCATGTGAAGATGACAAATAAAAGTCATCTCACTCTCCTACAAAGCATATGCTAACACCCTCCAGTGTATACAAAGTCAATTTCATCTGATGCAATCAATGTTAGCCTTATAGGTTGATAACCAATCCATACCCAAAATCACATCAAAACTAGACATATCGAGAATGATGAAATCAAACACTAATCAATGTCCCAAAATCTCAATCTCGCAAGATCGGCATACCCTACTCAAAGTCACTCTACCACTAACTGGCGTATCAATGGATAAAACCGAGTCTAAATATGACACCTCCAACTCCAAAGCACAAGCAAATGCATATAAAATGACTGAATGTGATGCACCCAAGTCCACTAAAAACCTAGCCCATGAGCTAGACATAAGAAATATACCTTGGACCATCGACAGTCTTGCCGAGGTCTCTACTGGAACAAGAGTGAAAGCACGACCCTGTGCTCTCTGACCCTGCTGTCCCATACCTTGATGTGTAGATTGCTGATTAGGAGTGCTAGACATGGGTCTTCCAGCTGGTGCCCATGAACTCTGAACTGACGGCACAGTCTATGGCGGCGGCAATACCCTATAACCTGATTGTGAGGTAGCAGGCTGTGTCGGACGCTGCTGTGAACCAATCCCACCCTGTGCACCCTTCTTCTGTGGGCAATCCCAACTCATATATTTGAACTTCTTATAATAAGTTGTTATAGATGTGAGAAGTGTACCTGAGTTACTGTTCATCTTTAACCCAATTATTGATTGTTATTTTAGTACAACCCACTAAAGCATAAACATGAATGAAAAATTGGAGAGACAGAGAGAGAGAGAGAAAGGAATGTCTAAAAGATAACATAATTCAATAGCCACATATTAACCCCAAACTAACGACAAATATAATATAAACAACTTATAATCATCAAATAGCTATAAAAAATAAAATAAAAAAATAACAGACTTGCAATAATTAAAAAGCATGAAAATATAGAAATTTGGGAGAAAAATTAAAGAAAATAAATAATAAAAAGAGAAAAAGAAAAGAAACTCACATGAGAGTTGATGTGAGCCGAGAGAAAACTAAATTGGAATGCCTATTGATGAGAGCTGAGAGGAAGAATCGTCTATTGATGAAAGGAAGAATTGCCGGTTGATGAGAGTCGTGCTTGTATTGGTGTTTGTAATTTTTGGGATTTTAGGGTTTTGTTTAGGTTATAACTCTATTTTTCTATTTAAAAATAAATAAATAATGTAGTGAAACTAAAAAAGAATTTTGTTTAGGTTATAATTTTATTTTTTTTATTTAAAAATAAAAAAATTGTGTACTGAAACTAAAAAACCCCTTTGTACTTTTAATAATAGTATAGATATGTAGTAGCAATCTCAAATAACATATTGTCATCAGAGCTAGTTACAATTCCTCAATATTTATATCATCCATTAGTAGTACCATATACTAAGGCCCTGTTTGGATTGGCTTTTGAAAAGCGGTTTTCGACTTTTCAAGCTCAAAAGTCGTTTTGGAGAGTGTTTGGATTGGTAAGGTGGAAGAGGTTCGGAGTCCAAAAAAGAGCGTTTAAAGCAAACTGGGGGGTACCAGCTTCCTGATTTAGCTTTTGCTTCTCTTTTTCTTAAAACAAAAGCTCTGCCACACAGGGCCTAAATACACCAAAAACTTTTCCTATTGATTTTCGAATTCAAATGCAAATTTTATACCAAAACTTTGATCTTATCAATGCATCCAAAGGATAAAAATTTAGCTAACATTGGCTATGTTCTGTAAAAAAAAAAAAAAATTCAATATGTATATATATATATATATATATATATATATATATAACCATGCATTTTGTTCATATAAAACCATCCCCCAAAGCTAGCTAGCTAGCCACATATACAAGTGTTGACACCCAACAGTGACATGACACATAGCTGCCACTTTGGTATTAACATAGACATACACATGGGAAGAATTGTTATTTATTTTGATAAAATTTAGCTAACATTGGCTCTGTTCTGTCAAAAAAAAAAATTCATTTTGTATATAAATATATCTATATATAACCATGCATTTTGTTCATATAAAACCATCCCCCAAAGCTAGCCAGCTAGCTACATATACAAGTGTTGACACCCAATAGTGACATGACACATAGCTGCCACTTTGGTATTAACATAGACGTACATGTTGGAAGAATTATTGTTTATTTTGATAAAAAGTTTGCAGCTAAAGTGATGAGAATTTAATTTCAGCTCGACTTTACCTAAAAGATTAGAGGTTGATTAGGATTCGATACCCATGGTTGGATAGGATAAATATGGAAGTATAAATCAACTAAGATTCTTATCATCCAATGGGTCTTTGTGGCTTGTTACATAGTATGTATAATATGGGAAGAGATCAATTTATATTAAACCAGGACTCCATGTAAGAGTGAGCTGCTACAAAGTTAGTTACATATCGGATAAGTTTCGATTGGGATGGACTCTAGAAAGCTTAACTTGAGAGGCTATATTATTGGGACTTGAAAGTACGTGCATTGATTAAGATATTTTATATTTCTTTTATTATAATTAGTTAATTTCGTAATCATGAATATAGTTATGCTAAATTCCTATAAATAAATGAAAGCAACTCCTAGTTTAGGTTCCACAACCACACAACCAAACTTTGCATCATGTACAAACTTGTCTATCCCAATTAATATTTTTACAAAATATTGTCTTATCTTTCCTAACTCTACATCTCCCTCACAAATTAGTCTCTCTGTCTATGTATGCTTCAATTTCTATCTCTCTTCTTGCTACGATTTAATCTCGTAATTCTTTGACCACTCTAAAGTTTCTTAATTGAGGCAAAAAAAAAATTGAATAGGGAGTTTGGTATTCTCTCTCCTTTGCCATTCGCTTGATCTTACATTGTTTTTTTCAAAAGAGAAACTTTGTTCAACCAACTCATTCTCTCTTGAGCCATTTTATGATTCTGGCATGCCCGCACACACACTGACAATATAATAGGTCAGTCCGATCGATTAATTGATCGAACAATAAGAAATGAACCAAATGTGGAGCCATCTTCCTTCTCTTTTCTATAGCTTCTATTAAAAATTTCTCTGGCTCTTCCCCATGCCACAAAAGGAAATACATCGAAGATGATCAGATAGATTAAATGTAAAAATATGTCACAAATCAAGGGGTCTGAAAACTAAAAAGACATGTATATATGAATAGAAGAGTGCTAGGGCCAGTCGCTCAAGCAACTATTCTTGTACAATCGCTCTTTTGATTGGTTGGAAAACTAATCGTAAAGTCTCATTTATTACATGTTTGTTATTTTTAGAAAACATTAAAAACATAATTTTTTAGGACAATTATCCTCGTAATCTCTTAATATTTTATCTCTCCTCTCTCCATGCTCATGTGTGAATATTTATATATATATGTAATAGATTCTTTCACCAACGAACTTCTTCTAAAATAACTAAAATTCAATTTTAGTATTTGACTACAACTAAAACTCAATTCCATAATTTTATTTCAATTAAAACTCAATTTTAGTATTTGACTACAACTAAAACTTAATTTCATAATTTTATTTCAATTAAAACTCTCAATTTTATTTTAAAATAACTAAAACTCAATTTTAAAATTTTACAACTAAAACTTACCTATATATATACACACACACACACGAGTTTATAAAAAAAAAATATTAATTGTCTTTTTGTCAAAAAGGTAGTAACTTAGGGCACCGAAATTTTACTAAAGATGCATATTGAGAGATAAGTTATTAAGAAATTATGAGGGTAGAAATAAAATTATGGAATTGAGTTTTAGTTGTAGTCAAATACACACACACACACGCACGGAGAAGGAGAGAGAAAGTATTAAAAGATTATGAGATAATTTTGTCCTTATGTTCTTAATGTTTTCTAAAATTAACAAATATATAATAAATGACGCTTTACAATTGATTTTCCAACCAATTAAAAGAGCGACCGCTCAAGACTGTCTAGCACTTCTCATATGAAAACTCTTTTTCACTACACATGTATATATATATAGAGATAGTGTGTATATATATAGAGAGAGAGTATATCGTAGGAGTACTGAGAATTGTAAATCTAGGATAGAGCCCTTTTATTCATGAATACAAAGAAACTTCACATTCATAAAACCACAAATTAAAATGGTTGAATTAAGAAGACAATCACTTCCTCGATCCATCCGCTTGGTGTTGTTATCGATCCAAAAACTTAATTTGTTAACTTCAATTCCTTGCTAACACCACCAGCAAATTAAAGCTAATTAATTATAAAAGCAAGCATGTAGCTAGCAGCAATTAAGCTAGCTAATTAAACTGATCATCCTCTTCCCTTCCTTGAATTTGCCTTAACGGGCAGTATTCGAATTCTCTTAGCTACCCTCACAAAATCCCTATAAATTAAGAGAGAGAAACCCAATTCACATCACAAATATTGTATTAATTGCAGCAATCACAAGTAGATATTCCAAGAACACAAACGAATTAATTTAATTTCGAGACAAGTACTATAAGAGATATGCATGCATAGACGTACATACTTGTATATATATACATATTCTTTTAATTGGGTAACCAGCAATCAACCCAAAGGAACTCTCAGATGATTTACAAACTAAAAATTTATATATATACATGTATGAACATATACACAATTAATATTATATATATAGATCGATATGTATGTATATTGATCGTATCCATATAAAGCAATGCTACATATCATGAAATTATTTCATGAATTTTTATTATGAATGATATGCCAATTAAATGGTGAGTTAGTATTGGTGGGATTCCCCCATACACGGAATTCCAATAGTATTATCACCTGCCATATCATTCATGATAAAATTTCATGAAGTTTAGCATTTCCCATATATATATATATATATATATATATAAGTTACTATGTGTAACAATTTCTTGTTCACCAATGAGCAATAAATCATCTGTGAATATATATATATATATATATATATATATATATAATTGTTTATATATTTGTATGTATATTCAAAAGAAGTATATACATGTATACACACATGTCATTACTTACTTCCAGTTAAGGTCACCGACAAGAAGAAGATCATTTTCCATGTCTTCATAAGCAACGAGATGACCGGGAACAGCATTTGATAGATCAATATCACTATGATCATCATCAGAAGTAGTAGTAGCACTCATGACTCCGGCATCGCCTCTACCGTCGGCTACAAACATCTGGCGGAGGGCCTTGGCGAGGCTTTTATAGCCTGCATGCTTATGAAGGCTGATGCGCTGGCAGATCGCACGGCCTTCGAGCACAACAGTTACAGGAGGGACCACTGTAGAAAAGAAATTATGATCACGATCATGATTATGATCATGATCATCAAACCCACCACCTGCAAAGCTTTGGAGATTATTAGGGTTACCCATGAAGGTAGGTGATGGAGCAGCTGCAGTACTACTACTAGTACCGACAAGTACTCTGCTATAGAAGCTGGACGAAGCAGAACGGCGGCGTTGGTGGTGGTGGTGGCGGTGGTGGTTATGGTTGTGGTTGTCTATGACTGAGAGTAATCTCCTCTCCTGCCATCTCCCCTTCAATGAGTTTTGCCTTTGCGAATCAAAACTGTCCATAATTCAGAAAGCTAGCTAGCCAGCTCTTAGAGGATAGAGTACGTTAGGTGGGCTAGGAGAGAGAATGGTGAAATTAACTAGGTGTTAGGAGTGTGTTTGTTGTATTTATGGTCATGTGTGTCTATATATATATATATATATATATATATATATATATAGTAGCTAGCTAGGACAGAGAGAGAGAGTCAGCAGGAAGGTGTCTGAAACCGCCCTAACCACGTGTTTTGCTTTTCAAATTTCAGAATTACAATTAAATGGCTGTGAATGCGAATTACTCAAACTCCCAGTCATGTACCATTACTTCTTCAGTCCCTCTCTGAGCAAAGGGACCTCTCTGTTCCTCCTCTCTCTCTCTCTCTCTCTCTCTCTCTCAATCTGATTTGTTAGAAGTTAGAACTAAACAAGGAAGAGTGAGAAAATTCATATATATATATATATATATATAGTAAGACAATCATAGAACAAAACAACTGGCTATATATTATAGGTTATGGAGTAGAGAGAGAGAAAGCGTTGTTTGTATGAGGGGATGTTTGCTTGTGATTGAAAAAGTGGGTACGTGTCTTAATTTATATATGTTTTCTATTTGACATTATTTAGGTACGTCTTGATATTGAAATGATATTATTTATTGAGATCGTGATAAAATGCGTGAAGAAAAAGCAATGTGAAAATATAATAATGCATAAAAAACAATTAAATATATAATACATAAAAAAAATGTATTGAAATTCTTGTAAATTGAAATTGCATGGGCGATGGAGACGACCGCGCTGCGGTCGGCGAACGGCGCGAGTTTGACTCTTTGACGGTCGGGCCGGATATCCATCTACCTCTTTTTCATTAATTCATTAAAAACTTGAGAAATTCCTACAACTCCTTTTAAAAAATGAAAATGGTGCCCAAGTGTTAAAAAGGATAACTTTGCCCATATATAATATATTGATATATACATGTAACATACCAGTTGGAGGGTCATGAAAATATCATCACCTGTATAAGTAAAATATATAATACAATTACCAATTATTGATTTTTGATCATTTGAGTTACTTCATTGATTCAATATTAAAATTGTGTTAACATTTTAAAGGATATATGTTTGGTTGGAACGATTTCTCGTAACCCAAAAAAAAAAAAAAAAATACACACACACACACATAGTGAACCGTTAAATAAGAGCAATGCTATACATCATGAAATTATTTCATGAATTTTTATCATGAATGATATGGCAATTAAATAGTGAGTTAGTATTGACAAGATTTTTCTCATACACGGAGTTCCAATGGTATTATCACCTACCACATCATTCATGATAACAATTTATAATATAATTTTATGAAGTTTAGCATTTTCCGTTAAGTAAGAGCAATGCTACACATCAAAAAATTATTTCATGAATTTTTATCATGAATGATGTAGCAATTAAATGGTGAGTTAATATTGGTGGAATTCCCCCCATACACAGAGTCTCAATGGTATTATCACCTGCCGCATCATTCATGATATAATTTCATGAAGTTTAGCATTTTTTGTTAATTAAGTAAGAGCAATGTTACACATCATGAAATTATTTCATGACTTTTTATCATGAATGATGTGGCAATTAAATGGTGAGTTAGTATTGGTGGGATTCCCCCCATACACGGAATCCCAATGCCACCAGATTAGATCTATCCAAATTATGACTCTAGCTCTAACGGATCAGAGTGACAAGTAGAAATTATATATTTAATTTGAATTTTGCAACCAGTCTAAACTTAAAAAAATACACAAAAAAAATATTTAAAGGTAAATTACACTCATCTTCTTTGAGGTTTAGTCAATAAATACTGACATCTCCTTTTATTTGTCAAATTACACTGACCTCTCTTGTCAGAGTTATGAGGTAGATGCCGTTAACGGAAGTAACAAAATTACCTTTTCGTTCTTATTTTTTTAATATTATTTTAGTTCATAAACAAAGTAAAGCGAAAAGATAAAATTACCTAATGCTCACCCTTCTCCTTTCGCTTTACTGCCATTAACGACATCGGTGAGCTCAACAGTTTATTTAGAAAATAAAATATAAAATTAATGAAAAATAAGATATTTTTGACAACTTAAACCCAATTGTAGTTTAAATAAATAAGCGAAGAGTTTGTTATTCACAAATTTAAGAAATAAATCCATGAATTGAAATGGGTTTGTATTTATGTATGTAACCATAGAACAACAGTAATTTTTAAGAGATGTGGTCGTGAATTGAAAAACATAAATGGGTTGGGTAACTACTAACTGTTATATATGGGTTGACTACTTGGCTCTGTAATTTTGTATGCTAGTGTGTGTGTATATATTTATGTATGTAATCAAAATAACGAACTTTTGTATTGTGACTTTTAAAAAAGTAAAAAAAGAATGAAAAAAAAAATTATTACATAAACTAAATTCAAAATTTCAATTCAAATAATTTAACCCTAATTCTTCTAAACCCAATTCTGAAACCACAAATATATTCTATTGAAACCAAACCACATAATTAAACTCTCTAATTTCAAGATAATAACTCTTAATTGAATTAAATGAAAAGAGAGAAAGTAGGGAGAGGGTGATAATGAGAAGAAAAAGGAAAACATAAAAATATATATATCTTATCACTTTTCTCTCTTGTCACCAGAAATTATTGTCTGCAACCTTCGCTAGAGATTAAATTTTAGCTTTTTGAAATGATAAGAAGAAGAAGGAGATAATTTTATCAACTTTATTCAGTTAAAAAAAGTATCTAAGTATTTCATGTGATTTCATAGAGATAATTACATTTTTATACGTTTTTCAAGGGTAGAATTGGAATTTAAAATATACAAATTGTTGGTATCATAATTTTTTGTCATTGACTGTATTGACCATTAACGGAAGGGAGGTTTGTATTATCTCGTATTCAAATTTCAAGAGAGATTAGTATAATATGACAAATCAAAGGAGAGATCAGTGTATATTGACTGAACTAAAGAGAGGTTAGTGTAATTTACCCAAAATTTAATTTCTCTTCCAAGGCCAAAACTCCAAACAAGAGAGAGAAGCTTTGGCCTTCACAGAGAATATCAGCGCGAATATGGAAATTGAGGAATAGTTCAAGAATGGGTTATCAACATGTTCATTCAAGCTTTCTTTATTGCACAGTTTAGAGAATTGTAATTAACTAGAGCTCAGAAATTTTGGTTGTTTAAGCTTTACATGAGTTTCGACCACACTCTACCGTATGGACGTTAATACAAAAACAAATATATCTATATATATATATAACCTAAGGTTTGAGGTAAAATGACATTTTTTGAAGGCCAAAGGTCCAACACTTAATTTGTTGAAGAGCATTCTAAATTTGATAAAAATTTATCTGGATTTCTATAATTTCTGTATAATCGAAACAATTTTCAAATTACTAAGAAGATAACATTGTTTAAAATTGAGTCTTATTTTAATTCTGTTGGTGGAACAACTTTCATAATAATGTCAACTAAACAAAATTTTGAATTTATCTCTCATAATAAGAATTTCTCCCAAGAAAATAAAACAATCTTAATTTTTTTTTCATATGCAGATTTATTTATTAAGCAACTATATATATTTCGATCAACCTTGATATTCACACCATAGTTACTAGAACAAGAGACCAAAATTTTAAGATAAATTATATTCGCACCTTTTCAGGTAATGCCTAATATCACACCACAGTTAAAATAGAACCTAGTATGATTTTGTACCTCTCCGGTTAGGGGCGTGCTTAATGATCCCCTCCCGTTAATTAATTGTTAGAACCGTCAAAATAAAAATTGTTATGATCTTCTCTGAACTAAAAACATGTTAGTAGCTTTTTATGATTCATCAAATTACATTGACACCACGGAAACCTTCAAACTCCTTGCTGCTTATTTTTTCCCTATTTGTAAAGCTTAACCCGGTTCTTGTAATTTGTAAATCCTAACCTAACTCATATTTTGAAAGAATATGAGAGCATATTTTGTGTGTATATGCATTTATCGATTTAGTAGCAATTTTTAAACCCAAATTTCAGATCTCAAAGCCAAAACAACCCAAATCAATACATATGCATGAATGTATATGGATGTACAAATTTGAGTTTTATTCTTTGAGATATTATACTTGAGTTTTGTTAATTCTTTGAGATCATATGTACGCATATACACAAAATTGATATATACGTGTGTCTGGGTGTAGGTGTACAAATTTGGGTTTTGTTCTTTGATATATGTATTAAAATTGGATTTTGTTAATTCATGAGCACAAAATTGTGTTCTTTGAGAAAGTATATACACACACATTGTGAACATTCTAGGAATGATCGATGAGAGTGGAGCTTTGTTCTTGAGGAAAAGAGTGGTGAACCTATTTGCGGGTCAATTGACTCAAACGATAACCCCGTTGCATTTTAAGTAAGAGATTGTAAAACAAAATCATGACTTTTTAATATATCAACAGTACAGAACATTCTTTATCCAAACATGTATTTGTGCCTCTGTTTTTTCCATTAAATCATTTGTTTTCATCTTCCAATGGAAGAGACCCAGCGTGTTGAGTTCTCACCCATA
Organism: Cornus controversa; assembly: GCA_026545225.1. Lineage (NCBI taxonomy): Eukaryota > Viridiplantae > Streptophyta > Magnoliopsida > Cornales > Cornaceae > Cornus > Cornus controversa. The sequence goes on along the minus strand of CM048851.1, from coordinate 64,359,290 downwards.
TGCCCACCAAGTGAGGTGCATCAATGGCTAAGCTTGAGAACAACAAGCACATGACGGTGAGTCCAATCACAAGCACGTTCTCTGAGGTTTGGACTAATTACACTCGGTATCAAATTAATGAATTTTGTTATAATGACATCTCCTGAGGTTTGTTCTGTTAGACAAAGACTCCCCTCCGTCAAAAATTCTGTTAGTTTCGTCAAAAAAGTTATGGTAAATTACACTGACCTCCCCTGAGGTTTGACTACAACCGGCATCAAACCAATTGATTTTACTACAATGACCCCCCTTGTAACATAAATGAACTAACCGACGTTAACTTTTGGGTGAAATGTCTATTATACCATTAATATTATATTAATATAAAAATTAAAATATTTATATATATAAAATGACACTTTTGCCCATCTAATATAATAATATTTACATGATGGGAGCATGGTGGTGGTCATGGCAGCTGGGGTTGTGCACGATGGTTGTGGTGGCTCATGGTGGCTTGACTAGTGGTGGTTCACAGCATGTCAGTCGTGAGTGGTGGGTCTGATATGTGGCATGACGGTGATCTTGGTGTGGTATCGATGGGAGTGATGATGGCAGCTGGAGTTGTGCGCGCACACACACATATATATAATAATATTTACTATATGTATAATATAATAAATATTATTATATTAGATGGGCAAAAATGTCATTTTATATATATAAATATTTTAATTTTTATATTAATATAATATTAAGGGTAAAATAGATATTTCACCCAAAAGTTAACGTCGGTTAGTTCATTTTTGTTACAAGGGAGATCATTGCAACAAAATTAATTAGTTTGATGCTGGGTGTAATTAGGCCAAACCTTAGAGGAGGTCAGTGTAATTTACTCTAAACCTCAGGGGAAGTCAGTGTAATTTATCATAATTTTTTTGACAAAATTAACAGAATTTTGGATGAAGGGTGTCTTTGTGTAACGGAGCAAATCTTAGGGGAGGTCATTGTAACAAAATTCAAATGCTGGGTGTAATTAGCTTAAATTTCAGTGAAAGTCGGTGACCCTTGTTTTTTGGGCTGAAAGGAGAAAGAGGCGCTTGGATTTGATGGACCCGTTGAGATGGAGAAGAAAAAGCAATGAACCTAGCTTTTGAACGGTAAAGAGTTAGATTTAGTGTTCATTATATTTGCAAATAGCCCCCTCAAATGTTCGTTATAAATTGATCGTTAATTTACATGAAAATCCAAAATTACCCTTTTTGAGTGACCAAAATGCCCCTAATAGTATCTCTTTCTCTCTGCAACGTCCCTCACCTTAGGCATTTTTCTCTTTCTACATCTCTCTCCTCTCTCTGCAATCAACTCTTTTTTTTTTTTTTTTCCCTCATCTCTCTCCTACACACACACTGTAACAAAACAAAAATAACCACCTGTTGCAATTCAAGACCACCAATAAAACCAATGTAATTATCATTTTATGCCAAGTTCAATCCAACATAACTCCAAATGTTGTTTTCCTCAACACTCTTCAGTGAATTAGTGCCCGTTTGACAATTCGGACAAACTGCATCTCTCTCTCTCCATTTACCCTCCGCTACTACTTTTCTTCATGCTTCATGCACTTACATGGAGAAATGAATTGAATCTATTGCAAGTAACAAGAATCCAAAATTTTTATTCTCAAACATAAAATAGTCTTAAAAAAAATAAGGGAACATGAAAAAATACGCAGAAGAATCAGAGTGTAGACTTTGTGAGCAAACGAGAATACCTTCTCAGTGGCCACACCTTGTTTGGTCCTCACCATCCATCCCAAAACACACATTTATACCGTGGTTAGCCATCAATAATCGTTTATTTACCCTTGATCGGTCATCCATCTCTTACTTGAACTTACACGGTATGTGTACCTCTGTAATGTCGAACCTGAGACTCATGATCACCTTTACGTGATTGGCCATGTGTCAAATAAAGTGAAACTTATTTTTAAAATAAACATATTTTCAAATTCTGACAACTTTTCATCTTCCTGACTTTTCAAAAAATAAAAATTTTCATTTCCACTCTCTCAGTTTCTTTGACTCACGCTTTAAAAAACCAATGCTTCAAAAAAAAAAAAATTCTCAAACGAAAAAACTGAAATATCATATCTAATTTTAAATTTTTTTGAATGGATTGTGTTATTTGGTTTCTATGTGTTCTTCCCTGTATATTTGTTATTTCCTTTCCCTTTAATTTTTTTCTCGAAAAGACATGAATCGTAGCATATATAATGCCATTCGAAGTGATTTACGGGTACATAGATTGTGCTCTTTGGTTTCTACTTTCATTCATAACTTCTTTGCTAAATTAATGGGAGAGAGAAAGAACAAGCAAGAGAGATTAATAGGGATGGAGCGATAGCGAACGATTAGGGTTCTAAATTTTGTGCGATAAAATTGGAGATGGAGGAAGAGAAAACGAGCAATTGAGATTACGTATTCAGTTAGGTAAGTTTTCAACGTAAGTCGGTTTTAAGTCAAGTAGGAAGATGTGGGCATTTATCCAAACACGTGGTTTTCACATTTTGCTTCTGTTGTATACAATGTATGGCAGAGCCTAATCGGTAAATTTTTAAGGGAAAGAAACTTTTTGCTACCTTTGTTCTACATCGCACATTTGATTCAATTCGCATGAAGCTCGTGTCCAGCTCTTTTTTCGATTATTCTGAGGCAAGTAGAATAGAAACTGAATGGGATCTCCCTGGATGTGTAATTCGACCGCCAGCGAGACCTCCAGACTGATATATCTTGGCGAGGCTCTACTGTCTTGCTACTCCTCGATTACCGGAATGAGACCACAACGATCACTGGCTCTATTTCGAATGCTGGCCCTGGCTATTAGTTGAATGTTTCAACTATCATGGGCCTGTGTCTAGTCCTAAGTTTGGGCCTTCCCATGGTGCTTTTATTATTACCACTTTCTTGTGGGGTTTTCCCTTTATGGGGTTGTAAATTTTCTACATTTATACAATACAATCATTTATCCTTTTAAAAAAGAATTAACAGCTCTCATGGATAACTAGAATAGCTGACCCATCAAGCAAAAACCCATGTACAGTTTGATGAGAGACTCATCTTTCAACAATCGATTAACAAGCCCATCAACAAGTCAGACGGTTTCTGTGGATCTAGATCGCCAAAACGACACAAACAACCAATCAAACAATCAGAAACTCAGTGCACAAACATGCAACATCCGATATTCGGTGACCCATAATTTCTCCAGTCAGAAAAATTATATATATATATACACTTTCCTGGTAAAGACGATTGATATAAATATATATAAATGTTTAGGTATCTTTTGATGAAAGTGACAATATCTACATAGGACGGGAAACAACAGATGGTATTCATTTTCAGCCGAAAATGAAAAGGATGCACAAGCTTATGAGGGACAAGAGGCCTGTGAGGACCTAGAGTCCCAACAGGGAGTAATTGTGACATCCCACATCGCCTGAAAGGGAGAAATTGTTGAAATTTATATGTGTGGACACCTCCTAATTATATAGACACAATTCAAAGAATCGCAAAATAAACAAGCTCTACAAGGTGTGGTCAAGTTATGTCATATTTCAAGAATAATGATTGGTTAAAAGTCAACATTTTCGGTGCTAGCTGCTTGTGAGGGCTAGAAGTTGTGGCTCGTTTGTTGTGGCTTGTTTTTTTCAATTGCTAACAATGATAATTGGTCCGTCGTTTTGATAATGCCTTTTTGTTTTTTTAAAAAAAATAATAATTTAAGGGTATTTTACGCTTTTCAGTCCTCTCTTAATTGCAAATTGATAAAATATTCTTATTTGCACAATTCAAAAATGTAGGGGATTAATTAAATGTTATAATTTTTTTTGCATATTCTGTATTTAACAGGATGTTCCTTGCACTTTATCCTTTTCTTTATTATCTTATTAAATAATTTTGTTAGCTAAAACATGCAATTCTTCTCCGAAACATTTCCATATCTCAAAAGAGGTAATTTTATCTACTTTAATACATTTTTATACCTTGCATTCCAGATACTATAAAAAAATATGTTCCTCTGTTCTCACTAAGGATACCATGTTCTTTTAAGTTAAATTTTATAGATGAAATTCATTTCACACTTTTAATTAAATGTTGTCCTCGGATTTATGCATTGAAAGAATCTGGTTTAGAGATTTTTCAAATGTTTTGGTGGGACACATTACGTTTGCATATGATTTGGATTAGGTGGAATAATTTAAATTAAAGTTCTGTTTTAAACTTGTATAACAAAAAACTATATTTTGAATATGTGTTTAATTCTTGGCCAAATTGCACTAAACCCCCTTGTACTATAAAAAATTTGCAAAATACTCCTATTTTTTTTTACAACAAACACCCTTTAATTTATCACAAGTTGCAAATTACCCCCCTCTAGCACCCAAAATTCTAACTTTCGTCCTTTAGAAGTGGGTAATTTGCAACTTTTGGCAAATTGAGGAGGTTTGTTGACAAAAAAATAATAGAGGACTGATGCAGGAGCATCCGAGTCAGATGATGCTGAGCTGTCAGATGACACGTTGATGGCACTGAAATATCTTGAGTTGGCAGATCAGCGTAAAATTGGCAGGAAACCATGACCTTGTCACTAATTAGGGTATTTTTGGATGCGCTTCAGTATTTTGGCCATAACTTTGGCTACAGGTGTCAGAATCGCCTTTATGATCACAATTCGGAAAGCTTGGTTTGGCGCGCACGTCGTGGATACCTAGCTAAAGCTGGGTGTGTCTTTTTTCGAGGCCAAAATTCACTGTTTTCTCCTCCAAATCTCTAATTTTAGTTATTTCTTTCCTTTTTTGGTAATATTTATTTTGTTGATTAGGAAGAGATTCTGGGCTTGATTTGGGCCAGAATTCTGGCAACTACCTTCTTTTATTTTGATAAGAATATTAAGTTTTTGCTATTTTTGGTAATTTGACGAAGTTCAGCTATATAACCCAGCTTGTGGGTTGATTCGAAGGTACTTTTGATTTTGAATAATAATATTGAATACCAAAGACTTTTCTCTGAGTTTTTGGACAATTCTCGTGCTTTCTTTCTATTTATTTTCTGTTATCCTTAACCTACAGAATAATCACTATTCTGTCCGGCGTCAGCTATTTTGCAACTTTTTTATACTATAGGGGGTTTAGCGCAATTTGGGCAAAATGTATTATAAGTAAGGGGCAAATATGATATTTCACATGCTTTTTTTAACGTCGTAAGCCAAATAACAGTAACACAGGAGATTAGTGTAATTAAGGTATATTTCGACCAACTTATGTAATTATGACAAACCTTATATGTTTCGAATGTATATGTATTTCATGCTTTGGTCCAAGTATGTAGCTAAATGACGAAGCTTGGAAATCCTTAAAAAAACCTTTTGGTTTGAAAAGGGGAAAAATTGCATAAAACTTCATTCCACTTTCTATTTTTGGCACAAAACTCCCTGTAAAAAAAAAGACATAAAACCCTCCTGAACTATCAATTGTTGCAAAGTGATGTTGACAAAAATGCCCCTTAATATAATTTTACAAAAATGGTGAGATTAAAATTAGGGTTAATTGCATTAAACCCCCTGAACTTTTTTCTCTTTCTCAAGAAACCCCAAACTATTATTTTGACCTCCTAAATTATCCCTTTAAAAAAACAAAATCGTTAAATGGCCATTTGAAACCTAACGTTAAAGAACGTGACGTGACACAATGGAGAGGGCAAAATTCTAGAAAGAAAAAAAGGACAATACTTACTGCTGATGTGTTTTAATAAAAAATGAACACATCAGTTTTAATTATAAAATTTAAAATATAATAAATGAGGATAATAAATGAGATTGACAATGCTTTATTTGGGTAATTGACATTCCATATTCACCCCCCTTTCTTTCCTCCCTTCTCACATTCACGCTTTCTTTTCACTATTCTTCTTCCTCCATAGAACATTATCACTCAAAAGGCAAGTACACTCCAAACCGAAAATCTTTACCGTCGATAAAATTCGATGATTCAAAAACACGATGACAACAATGATGATGAAATTAAAAAATTTCGTAAAGCAAAAGCATGAATTGCAGCACAATTACATAGAGAGAGGAGAGAGAGACATTGGTTTTGATGTTCATGTATGATTATGATTCTACTACTTTATATATTTTTTATATAACTGAAATTTCTACAAACTCATATGCATATATATGTAATGATTTATTCCACAAAATATTTTTATCATTTCTAAATTTATTCCTTTAATAGAATTTCAGTTTGGTAATATATATATATATATATATTTACACACATATATATATAGTAAAAGTTCAATAACACCTTACTCCTATATGTCTCCTATGAAAATATATGAATTCATGAATATAAAATTCTGAAATTGAATACATGAAATCACACACATATATATAGTAAAAGTTCAGTGCCTCCTATGGAAATCTATGAATCCATGAATATAAAATTCTAAATTTGACTCCATAAAATCAGCGAATCTTGAAAATTCTTCTTTCTCATTACTCTTATTCTCCTATTGATATAGTAACGGGTTAATCCAATTTTATTATCTTTATTTATTACTTTTTAAATTTTATAATTGAAACTATTGTGTTTATTTTTTATTAAAATACATCATTACTTAGGAGGCTTACCTACTCATCAGTCCGTATGTAAGAAATAAACTTGTTAACCATGATATGAGACATATATATATGAAACTTGGTAACCATTATATGAGATAGATATACAAATTCACCTATGTATGTATATTAGTTTATATCATTCAGCTCATTCTACACTCTTGCACAATGAACCGAGGCGGAAGAAGGAGGTTAGAAGCCAAGAAAGAATGCTCGAAACTCCGTCTTCGTCTTCTGGGAATTTCCTTTCCAGAGTTTCCATTGAAATTGAGAAATACATTCTCTTTCAAATTGAAGCCAATGAGGCGTACCTCTCCAATCTCTCCTCCCACCTTCCAAACATACCTCAACTACTCTCTCTCTCTCTCTCTCTCTGCACTTCAACGCAGTTGCGAACGATAATTACTCTCTCGCGAAATCCAACCACCAATTTCCAGCGACTCTCTCTCTCTCTCTCTCTCTCTCTCTCTATATATATATATATATATATATATCTTTATCCCCCTATCTCCTAAATCGAAGGATAATTGAAAGAGGAAAAGTAAAAAAAAAAAAAAACTATAATTTCTCTCTTTCTCTGTATTTATCTCTCTCTCAATTAACCATAGATCGATGGATAATTGAAACGGAAAAGGGGAAAAGAAAAAAGAAAAAACCCTAAAATTTTACAGCAGGTCTCTCTCTATTTATCTATATCTCTATCATTTACCTTAGCAACCAATCCACAAATCATGAAATTGGGGATACTCGTAAGAGAGGAGAAATTCTACATATTTTGTCACCTGATGCTTCTTTCAATGAAAATTCAGCATTTTAATTGGCAATAAAAATACAGAAAGTTTTAGACAAAAATGTTGAGTTTTCATTGAAAGGGATACACGTGATAAAATACTCTTATGTATTGTAGATGATCCGCGGTATGTTTTAGTGTCTAACAAGGATAAGATTGAGTTCCTAAAAATAAAAATAAAAAAGAGAAACCTAAAATGAGAATCATTTTAAAAAAAATCTAAATTAAATTTATATTAAGAGGTTTTTTTGTCATTATAACATCATTTTAATAGTGTGTAACTTTCAAATTTTTCTTAAATTTCTATTTTTTTTAAATTTTAAAAGGAAAACAAAAGCTAAATTTTCTTAAATTTGTATTATGGGACATTTTTATCATTATAACATCACTTTGCAATAATCAAATAGTTGAAACGGATTGTATGTCTTCTTTTTTTTTTTTTTTCTTGCAAAGAGTTTTGTGCCAAAAATTGGAAAAGTAGAGGAGGATTTTATGCAATTTGAGCATGAAAAAGAGAGAACGTGAATTGTTAATAATGAAAAGGCAGGCTAAAAATATATAGGAGCTTCAGAACTATTTATACTAAATTATAATAATAATAATAAAAGGTTGTAGGTGTCAAACACCTAACTGCCAGGTCACTCTCCCTCACCACACAAAACCATACAAAACTTGGAAAAGTCAAACAAAATAAGAGACAGCGTGGCAGCAGCATGAGAGTGGAAAAGTCAAAATGTACATAATAAGATAGATTTGAACATCACTCCAAAAGTATGACACTATCAGCAAAACCAACTCGAGCACCATTACAAGCCCTGGCAATTGCGTCAGGCCACCCAAGCCTCGAGAACCAACTCGAGCACCATTACAAGCCCCGGCAATTGTGTCAGGCCTCCCAAGCCTCAATAACCAACTCGAGCATCATTACAAGCCCTGGCAATTGCGTCAGGCCACCCAAGCCTCGAGAACCAACTCGAGCACCATTACAAGCCCTGGCAATTGTGTCAGGCCTCCCAAGCCTCGAGAACCAACTCGAGCACCATTACAAGCCCTGGCAATTGTGTCAGGCCTCCCAAGCCTCGAGAACCAACTCGAGCACCATTACAAGCCCTGGCAATTGCTTCAGGCCACCCAAGCCTCGAGAACTAACTCGAGCACCATTACAAGCCCTTGCTTCAGGCCACCCAAGCCTCGAGAACCAACTTGAGCACCATTACAAGCCCTGACAAATGTATCAAGCCACCCAGGCCTCGAGCATCAGCTCAAGCACTGTGAACAAGCCTTGAACACTAACTCAGGTAACATAATAAGTAGACCATTCAAACTGGGAGCGTCATCTCAGAATATTAACTGGTACATCTAAGATAAGTGGGACCTGGTAGGATCCCAATACTTGAATATAACCAAACCAAACTGGGATACTTAGAAAGAACTTGGATTAGTGGATGAGAAGTAAGGGAAAGCCTGATAGAACTCGTAGGCCTAGTTAGTGAAATAGTGAATAATGTGCCATTGTAGAGACCCTTACGATCACCATTAATGCTTTGATAGGAGCCATTAATACTCTCAACAATCGCCGTTGCGGTACAGCCTAATCTCATTTATTATCTCAAGGATCACATGCCACAGCACCTGAAAGGGGGCGGCGATGTGACAGGCCTAAGACTATACGAATTTGGGAGTCATCACCCAGATACCCGAGAAATAAGAGTTTTAACCAAAGACAGGTCTAATCTTTTGGGTAAAAGAATGAGGGACCGGCACTATAAAATGGGGGGGTCGGAAGGACTGCAGAGGCAACCTACCTTCACAACAAATATTTCATGGACTAGCCTCACTTCTCCTCCTTCATCCAAATTAACTTCTTTGCATCCTTCATAATTGTATTGAATACATCATAATACATACAGAGCTCACCGTTGTTTTAAAAATAAGAACCCCTACAAAGGTTTACTCTAACAAACGACCCCTAAGAAATTGTAAAAAAAATGTTTAAAATGGCGAAATCAAGCATAGAGCTGATGGAAGCATTACAAAGCTCGTTTAGTAGCATAATGGTATACTCAAATGGAAGGATTGGACTATCACGAGACTTTCGCTCCCGTAGCTAAATTGACAACAATACGTTGTTTATTGACTATTGTTGCTAAAATTTTTTGGAGATTATTCCAACTTGATGTCAATAATGCCTTTTTCCATAGTGACTTAGCAAAAGAAGTTTACATGGAATTACCACATTGCTTTCCACGAAAGGGGGAGAATGGAGAATGTCTTGTCTATCGCCTGAATAAGTCCTTCTATGGACTCGATCAAACAAACATCTAGAAATTGGTTCTCTAAATTTTCCACAGCCTTGTTTGAGGCTGGTTTCAAGCAATCCACGACAGATAATTTCATATTCACTCTCAAGACAACGGAAAGCATAATAGTCATTTTGGTATATGTTGATGACATCATTGTTGCTGGTAATGACCCTACAACTATCGCATTCATCAAATATTTTCTCCAAAGACGTTTTCGAATAAAGGATCTTGGCACTCTTAAATATTTTCTGAGAATAGAGGTTGCACATTCAGACAGTGAAGTATTTCTTTCTCAACGTAAATACGTCTTGGATATTTTTGAAGTGGCAGGACTTCTTGGAGCCAAACCTGTCAACTTTCCAATGGAACAAAATTTGAAGTTATCTTCTGAAGTTGGAACTGATTTAGCTGATGTAGGAGCATATAGGAGGTTGATTAGTCGCTTGATTTATCTTACTATTACTCATCTAGAAATTACTTATTCTGTGAATACATTAAGTCAATTTATGCAAAACCCCAAACAACCACATATGGATGTTATTGTTTGAATCTTGCAATATTTTAAATCAAGCCCCGGGAAAGGAATTGAATTCTCTTGTCTTCCATAAATAATTTACAGCTAAGCTTGTTTTGATTTTGATTGGGCAAGTTGCCCCACTACAGTTAGATCTATCATGGGATATTGCACGTTCCTTAGCAATAGTCCTATTTTTTGGCGAACAAAGAAGCAAAGTACTGTTTCAAGATCATTCGTTGAAGCTGAATATAGAGCCATGGCAACAAAAACTTGCGAACTAACATAGCTTAAATCCTTATCTCCGATCTTGGAATTAAACATCCTCAACCAATGATGCTTTACTCTGATAATCGAGCAGCATTACATATTGTTGCTAATCCCCTTTTTCATGATCGCACCAAACATATCGAGATAGATTTTCATGTTGTTCGGAAAAAATTACAAGTCGGGATTATCAAAACCATGTTTCTTTGAAGCAATAATTAGCGTCCAAATATTTTTACCAAACCTCTTGGTTGTGATCAATTTTCCTAACTTTCAAACAAGTTGGGTGTTAGGGACCTACACACATCAACTTGAGGGAGAGTATTACAATTCTTATATGTTGATTGATGCTAAAATTCCAATGTTGATTGATGCTAAAATGTCCCAAATTCAGCTTTGACTGCTATCTCAAAATTCAGCATTGATTTATGTCCACATGTATTAAACTTATTCTTGTAATTGTTGTGATTGTTGTAATAAGTTTTGTACAGAATTTTAGGACTTAGTTTCCTAAACTCATGTAATTAGTTCTGTATATATTTTATACTAAAGGAATGAGAGAGATCAATTTGCACATAATTCTTTTTCATCTAGTTTCTTTAGAAATCATAAAATTCATGTTAAAGTACATAACCTTAAATTCTTAAATTTTAGGTTTAGGTAATTCATAATTACAAAAAGACAATATTTCAAGTTTATTCTAATTTATTAGTAATTAGGATACAATTCATTAAATTCACTTTAAGAATCATGAATCTTAAAATTCATAAATTTTAGGTCTAACTAGTTCATGAAGTTTTAAAAATCAAAATTTCAAGTTCACTTAAACATTGATGATAAGTGAACTTCGTTTAATGACGAGGTTGCTCAAATTACTTTTGGCTGTAATTATAGAACCTCAACACTTCCAACAAACGGTATAAACAATAAAGTTGTTTTGAACAATTAAGGACAATAGAATAATGTGCAATTTTTTTAAGGGAGGTTAGAGCATGTATTTAACGGATATCACGAAACCATATCGGTTGAATATTATCATTTAAGTGAATTGCTGGTATGATCTATGTTCCGACCTCTCCTCGTTATCCTACTGATGTATCGACCTTAATTAGATGATCAAAGTATACGACAGACCCACACTAACTATATCTATATCTACATCGGTAAGATGGTCCAAGTGCATGATTGATGAGGCATGTGATGTCAGGAATCCAGGTGGCGAAGGAGTTTTGGTTTCATTCCCAACAAAGAAAGAAAACAACAACTTCTATATTACTTTTTTCACAATTTTTATTAAGTCGGCGCCCAATCGGACACTCCCTCTTTATCTTCTTACTCTCTCGTGGGTTGTTAGGCATATGTCACTCTCTCTATTTCTATAATATTACACACACACACTAAAGCCACAGCGCTAAGGCTAAGGCCACAAAACTTATGTGTCAGACTGCATGCTACGTTGCACTAAGTAATTGGACAGTGAAATACGTTGGGTTAAGTAGCACTTATGAATTTGTATTTCAATCATATGTTTTTTTTTTACCAACAACAACAACAATAATAATATAATAGAATTTGAATAAATAGACAATAGTCACGGAATAGGGATGACAATTTTATTCGCCCCGTCGAATTTTTGCCCCGTTTAGGGCGGGTATGAGAATTATTTTTTTTTCATAGGGACGAGTTTAAAAAAAAAATCAAAACCCACCGCGGGTAGGGAGCAGATTCAGGACTCTATAATAACCCGCCCCACCCCGCCTATGTATTTTATTATTATAAATATATTTATATGTATATGTATATATATATATATATATATATACAAATTATAATTTTACTTTTGGTTGTATTAAGACTTATGTTTTCATTTTATTTTTTTGTTGTATTAACATTTTTTTAATTGTTGGATCAAACTTGTTACTAAGTTCTTTAGTTGTGAAATATATTTTCTATAATGGCTATTTAATTGTGAAATCTTGTCATTTTACTTCTTAAACATGGATTATACTATTTTGAATTTAATAGTATCAAACTTGGTACTACCTACTAGGCTCGTATTTTTGGAAAAAATTAATTTTTATTGATGTTTGATATGGTTACAATTTTGTGGGGAGGAGCCCCGCCTCGCCCCGTCTCGTCTCGCCCCTTTTGAAATTTTAAGCTGGCAGGGCGAGACGGGGACGAGGTGAGGTTTCTCTAAACAGGGCGGAGATGGGTTTTGAAATTTCGTCCCGTTTCAAACTCGCGACGGATTTAGTAATAGTGTTAAAGGCAGCGGGGCGGAGAGGGTTTAGGCAAACCCGTGCCGTACCCGCCCCATTGCCATCCCTAGACGGGAAAGATGTTTTGTCAATTTTGAATCTCACTTTGTTGTTATATAGTTTCAAATGAGTAAATAAATACGTAAATAATTTCGTCTACAATAAATAAAGCAATTAATATTTTACTAAGTTTGCTAATTTACTCTAGGAAAATAAACACACTAGATCAAAATGATTATTTCAAGCAAGTAATAACTGATTATAAACATCCTCTTAAGAAAGTAATTACTGTAAGAATGGAATCATGGAATCGCAAGGACCATTTTTAAGCTAACAAATGTGATTCACATTCTATTTTTCATTCATATGATTAGTTAAATTATGCCAAGCATCTTTTTATTTGAAATAACAAAAGTGGAGAAAATTCTGAACTTATTTTATTTTTAAAATTTATTATACAATCATAAAAATAGAAAAATATCTCAAAATTGATTATAAAATCACAAGAAAAAGAATAAAAAAATGATAGTGTTGCATGGGGGAGCAGTATTAAGAAAAATGGCCCACTCTACTTTTCGCCTTATGGCAGTTATTTGTGGGCACTACTTCTTAAAGGACAATTCTGTCCCTCTACCCACCTTTTCCCTTTTTTTTTACTTTTCTATTTATTAAAATTTCAATCTTCTCTTCTTCCTGTTGCTCAAACTGTCAAATAAAAGACATAAAACGAGGCCTCCCTATTTATATAATACATGGCACTTCAGTCCACATGTGCCAATATCGCAAATTCAGTTTTTTACTTATTTTTCATTTATATTTTATAAATTTTAATAAAAATAAATACTGACATATTTATTTTTATATAAAACGTCACATAAATAAATAGTCCTAAGAAAAAAAAATTTACTAGAGAAACAAGGTCGTGAGAGTGTGAAAAAGAAAATAACATGCAGCACGCTTTTGCCCCCGCTGGTAGCCTTATTTACTAGTACTACTTTTTCTATCTTCCGTTTCTCTCTCTCTCTCTCTCTCTTAGCCTGTCTATCTTCTTCTCTGTCTAGGGTCCTCGAATCTCTCCTTCGCTGCTTCGGGTCCTGAAAAGCGCAGTGGAGGACCCAGCTAGTAATGGATTCGTTTATAGTGGCAGAATTTCAAGCCGCTTTTCTTGGTATTTGTATTCCCTGTGCTTTAGTTATTTATTTTTATGTATAGATATCCAAAATATTAAGTTTTGTTTGTATTTATTGAAAATTTTATCTTTTTCTAGATCAGAAAAGTTGAGGTTTTGGTGGTAATGTGATGGGCAGAGTGGCTAGTGATTGAACAACGCCTATGGATTCTTCTTCTTTTGAGGGTAAACTTTCGTCTCTCTGTTTTTTTTTTTTCTCTCTTCCCCCAAATTTCTGGGTTATTTCGGTTATTTTATGAAATTTAATGGTAAAGTTAGCTTGATCGTTGAATATTGTTTTGCTTTTTGTTCTATTGATGTGCAGAAGGTTGCTTTTTGTTCTATTGATGTGCAGAAGGTTGAATTTTTTGAAGGATTTGTTGATGATGGGTCACAAAGTTTCGGTTCATCTGCATATGAGACTATGAGTCATATTGCATGAATATCGTTTTGTTTGTGATTTTCATTTTTCGGGTATCACTAGAATTTACGTGTTTCATTTTTGTTTGAATCAATTTGTGCTGTGAGTGTGTGTGATATTCTGCATTTTATGATTGTTAAAAAAATGTTTGAGTAAATTTTGTCTGGAAAATTTAAGTTGGTCTTTTGCGTTTAACATGATAATAACACGCGTGCAATGTGCGTGAAATGTCTTTTCTCTGCTTAGAATAACATGTCACCGTAATGTGGAATATGTACCTATTTATGTGAAAAGTAAGCTTATATTATTTGATGGATTGGTGTTTTATGGGATGTTATCACGTCACCATACCAAATCCTTGTGGCAGAGCTTCAGAGAGTGCAGATTCAGGGGCATCACAAAGTCGGATGAAGTTGGGTTAAGCTCCTTGCTTTGTTTTTTCAATTCGTAAAGGATTTAGGTTAGTCTTCCTTGCCCAATGTTATGGGAACGTCCTACAACATGAACTATTTTTTATGTTGTTGGGATGTCTTTGTTATTGCTAGTCAACCATTTGGTTGTTTTCCAGTATAGCTTTTCTCTCTTTCTTTTGTTTTTATTTTTTTATTTTAGTCAATTAAGCAATAATTATTTAGGATGATGAAAAGAGAATGCAGATTAGAATTGTCAAATGGGTCTCAGAACTAGCTTGTAATGGAGATCAAATGCCTGTGGTTTGGATCCTAAAAAGTCTTGCTTGTTTAGGATTAACTTTCTGATTATTTCTCTTAAATTCTTTTTGAGATTATGGGGTCAAAAAGTTCATCTTAGCAGAGAAAAAGACAGATTCTGTGGATCCAAATTTTTTTGGTTCTGGGGTTTTATGTTGCATACCATCTTATTTTAATTTTAGTTTATGTTTTCCTCATCCCTCCAATATCCTTATTTTCTTTCTTTTATGCTTGTTTATTTGTTTATTTATGTATTTTTCAAGATTATGAGTGATTGTGCAGAAATGTTTGCCCTTTTGATCTGCTAGATTCATCCTTTACCTTTAGAACTACTATATAACACCATAAATCTTCACTTTTTTGGTTTCAGGAGTTGTGCTTGATCCATCAAAATGTAGTAAATTGACTATGGAGGAAAAGAGAGAACTCGTGTACGAACTATCAAAGTGGTCAAATGGTGCCCCTGAAATGCTACAATCATGGAGTCGGCAGGAGATTTTGCAAATCCTATGTGCAGAGATGGGAAAAGAAAGGAAATATACTGGTTTGACAAAGTTGAAAATCATAGAGAACCTTCTGAAAATTGTGTCTGAAAAGAAATCACAGGAGCATGAGACTGCAGCAGATCTTGAACCACATTCTTCACCTGTAATTGGCCAAAGGACTTCCAAAAGACAGAGGAAAACTGATCACCCTAATCGACTACCCATTGTGGCGAACAATGTCTTGATTGGCAATGTTGATAGTGATTTAGGTAATCCTGTATACTGCAAAAATTTGGTGTGTAGAGCTAAATTAAGTCGAGAACATGCATTTTGCAAGAGGTGTTCATGCTGCATCTGTTATCAGTACGATGACAACAAGGACCCTAGCTTGTGGTTGACTTGCAGCTCAGACCCTCCCTATCAAGGTGATACATGTGGTATGTCATGTCATCTGGAATGTGCTTTAAGGCATGAAAGATCAGGCATAGCGAAGCAAGGGTGGCGTGCAGGATTTGAGGGGACCTTTTATTGTGTATCCTGTGGGAAAGTGAATGATTTGCTCGGGTAAATTCCTACCCCTGTTACCTCCTTTCCTTTGTTCTCTATTTTAATTTCTTTCATATATCATGTCACAATGCAAAAAATTTGGATTTATTTTCCAAGGTTTCTTATTAAGATATTCGTATTCACAAATGACGTAGGCTATTTATTGAAAGCAGCCATTCCTGATTGAATCATCCAAATCTTACTTAAACCATAATCTTAATAACTTGGTTTATGGGTTTTGCTCCTTGCTAATGTGGCCTATGTGAAACAAGAACAACACTTTGATGTAGCAGAAATGAGATTGCTCAGATGGATGGTTGGAGTGGCTAGAAGAGAGCACAAATGAAAGTGAGGAAAATTAGGTGTGACACTATCAACGAGAAAATAAGAAAGAGTAGACTTAAATGGTTTGGGCACACGTGACACACACTGTAGACCTATAGATGCACTAAGAAGAGTAAGTTTAATTTTCATAGAAGGTAAGATATAGAGCAGGCGACCAAAAATAACGTGGGATGAAGGAAATGTCCCTAAAAAGTTGAACATAGTAAGTGATATGGCAGGTAACAAAAAAGAATGGAGACAGAATTCATGTGGCCAACCCCATTCATATTTCTTTTTTGATAAGGAAGATTTCGTAAGAAAGCCCTCAAGAGGGGAGCACATCCCGAATACAACTGCACAAAAAAGAACCCACTATACTTTCAGTGATGTTGCTGGTGTGTAATATGAAATGTTGTTTTGGACAAGCAGGGTGTTGTGTTTAAGTCACTGTCGATCCCTAGTATGAGGATATGTTTATCTATTTATATGATTACTGGAACGTATCTTTTGCCCTTTTTTTTGTTGTAACTTTTTGAAAGCTTTTAATGATTTTTACAGTGTTATATTTGTGTATCATTATGTTTTACTAGACTGCAGGATATGTTTGATTAGTGCTTGCCAGTATTGGGACCAAGTTGATGCATAAAACCATGAAGTTAATGGTGGTGTTACGAATATGTATATTTTTTTTTCACAAGCTTATGAAAATGTATTTTTATATAATAGGGTGACAGACTGACAGTAATGAAAATAGTTCTGGTACTGACTTAGAGAATTGAGGCTCTAGCATGAATTATATACCAATTTGAATGTATCATTGGCCAACTTGATTTGTTTTGATAAGTAAGTTTAATGAATCCAGATGGCAGAAGTATACCTAACATTTTGATGACAACATCTATTATATTTAGCATGGATTGAGAGGATAATATATTGGTTGTCCATGGGTCAAGTTTTTAACTCCATTAAATTTGAAAATTGTGTAATAAAAACAAAGAATAAGACAAGAAATTGGAGTTCTAGAGGAGTTCTAGGGAGATAGTTTGGCTTCATTTTGGGTAGGTAGCCGACCTTTTCTTTCTTTTTTATCTTTTTAATTAAGACTGATAATGAAATTCAAATTAGATAGGTATACCTGGGTTGCATATTAACACAGAAAGCCGTTTAGCTGCGCAAGTTTCTGGATTTTTTTTTTGTGTGTACCCAAATACAATTTATCCAAGGCAAACTTATTAGCAGTATAAGTTTCATATTAGATTTTTCATTGGAATTTTATTTATTCTTTTCCCAATTTAGTGCATAACTGTGTAATCTTCTGATCCATGAAGACCAGATTTAGGTTCCTCATGAATTGTGTGATATTCAAGCAGCTAGTATATGTAGGATGTGAGAGGATAAATGTTGACCTATAATGCTTTCAGATCTACTTCTTCTTAGTCAAGCTATTAAATTACGTATTGTAAGACGAGATATGATATAAATTTTTAAGTAATCACCCAAGGTTAAAGATCAGGAGATATATTAATGCTGTTGTGTTTGGTATGTTCCTTTGGTGGGGAAGATCGAGGAGTACGTCTCCAGTATAAGCATAGATGGTTGGCAATTGGATTGATTTGATTTGGACTTGAAATTTGGATGGTGCATCTCGGCACACACATACATGAAGAAAATCCTGTACAAGAAACAACAGAACCAGCTCTACATATGATGGTGTATAACAAGGAAGTGACATTTTTATATCATGTGTGTAACCAGATATTAGAATTATTTGATGGATGATTGAAAAAACTATGACAAAGATTATTACAAATGAGAGAACTTATTAACTTCCAAACTAGTTGCTGTGCGGTTAAAGGTGCTTTAGGTATGTGATATTTTTATTTATATCTCTTTGGGTTGGTAATGGAGCATAAGTTTGTTTCCTTTAGGGGAAAAAAGAAAAAAAAGAAACATATTTTCTGTGTGGTTTCTTTATTTTGTTCTGCTGAGAGTAAGTTGCTAGGGTTCTATCTCTAGATTTCAATTGAGATTGGATTCTTTATTTTTTGGTTACTCTATATACACACTTTCTCATTTTGTTCAGTTTCAACTTATGCATTTGTTACTTATATGTAGGAAAATAAAAAATGCTATTATAGCTTAGATTGAATAGGTGAACTGGAGGATCAAAATAGAGAATGAAAACATTTAAAAGAGTGCCAATTGTCAGTAATCTCTAATACCCTTCATACTTCTCTAAAGAAAATTTCAAAAGTGACATGTTCTTAAAGAAGTTAATTAAGAATAACATGTTATTGGGATTGGGTTTGCAGGTGTTTGGGTAATTCATAACTTCATAAGAATTAGTCCAGAATCAAAATGGGTTTTGTACACCCTAGTATAATCATTGTTAGAGGATTTAAATTTTAAAGTTACACCTTCTCTAACAGCATAAGCTTTTAGATTAGATGAGGGTTACCACGGCATTAGAGCAGGTAAGGTTCTGACTTCAAACCTCACCATCACCCTGATAATTAAAATTGAAACATGTGTTGGACCAAAAGAAGGCCACACGTGAGGGGGCGTGTTAGAGGATTTAAATATTAAAGTTACACCCTCTCTAACTGCTTAAGCTTTTAGAGTAGATGGTGGTTAACAATCATAAACTTCATTGTTTTTGACATTTGATTAACATCATTGATTTTTTACTTCACCAATGCAGGTATTTTTCTTGAATTTTTTTATAACCACTTAACGTCAAGCATAATTAAATAAATCAAGGTGCTCTGTGACCTTTTTGACCGTGAAGTTCTTTAAATCTGCAAATTTCATGTTTAAAGAGATTCGTATGCAGTACTGATTGACTGAATTTGTTATGTTTCTGTCTTTTGCTATTGTTTGAACATTAAATAGTGATTCTATACTTTGTGAAATCGAAGCTATTAGGTCAACAGGATGATTCAGTGGGTGTTGGGTTTCTGCAGCTTTGTTTGTGTAGTTTGTATGTTGTGTCGGAGGCTTTTTTCATTTTCTTTCCTAGAAGGATCTTTCATTGTTTGTGTATCAATAATTTTTTCTGGTTTCTTATAAAGACGAGAATATTATGTCGAGAAGCACATGCACTATTGACATAATCGACCTTGAACTAACTTTAATATTTATAGTGATGTCTCTTAATCAAGATTAGCATCACCATGAAGATTGTTTTGGTTGCTGATCTTTCACTGATTTGAAAATACCTGATGGTCCTTGATCATTGCCCTTTTTCATTTTTCTTTCATTACATATGTTTAACTAAAATTTGGAAGGCATTTTCTTCAATCTGTTCAATCCTCTTTAAAAATTTCACAAAAAGGGAACAGAATTCTAAGCTAGCAAACAGAATTCTATTATTTTGCAGTCATTAAGTAATTTCAAGAATAATTAATATGTATAACTTGTATCTGTGCATAGTTATGTACTGTGACATTGTCTTTTATTTTTTTAATTGATGGGATAAGAATTGAACCCCTAATCCCCCACTATCCTTTCGGATGCCATGCCAGCATTTTACCACTTTGGCAGACCGTCTTTGGCTAACCGTCATTTCTATATTTGCCTATCTACAGCTACTCCTTAGCTCATCTGCCTGACCAAAAAAGAGAAACATAGACTGTCTTATCCTTTTACCGCATTGATTTTTTTTTACCCATAAAATATCTTCTTTAAACAGTAACATATTCCTGCTAATTGAAATTTTATGCGATACTTTTCATTTCCAGTCAAAAAGTGAATCTCATTGATATTTCTGCATTTATGCTTTGGATAGCATTAAATTAATGCCTAAAAATTAAGGGAAAGCGTTAAGGTTGATTAGGGCTGGTTGAGCCTGGCTTTGGGGAATGAAACAAAGGTTTTTAAGGAGTTGTAAAGAGTAACTTTTTAGCAATACCCTTTGTGTGATATGGTTGGTTGATTTAAAAATCTTACAATTAGGTATTGTAAAATAGGTTTTCTAAAGGTGGAAAAAGGATTAATAATGAGGTCTGGTTATGGATTTCAATGGCGAATAAAGAGCAAAAAATGAAAGAAGAAGAATAACTGCATCATGTTTGGGATTAGAATTGTGTAACAAAATTCTAAAATGGCTTAAAAGGTTTCAAAATTTCTAATACGATCTTTGTTGAAGTTGAAAGAGGAGTTGGACATGGGATTATTTGGACTGCTTATTACTCGAACTTGAAGTTTGACACCAGATTGGACCCTCAATTGTTTAACTTCTGAAACCTATCTAAACCCTGAGAAAGATCATGTATAAAGATCTAACAAAATAATTTGATCCAAAATAACTTGAATTGACCACAATTGCTTCCATGTCTTGAATGTTTTAAAATTACGAAGTACCCTTGACCTCTATAAGATAATCGAACATTTATGAAACTGAACCAACAAGATATACACTTAGAGAAATCATAAATATGACTTAGCATGACTCAAACTTGATTATGCAAGGACACAGTGGGCAATGCTTTGAAATCGAGCTGATTTTCCATAATTTTCCTTCTTTGAATTCACTTTTCCTTGAAGCTCTTAAGACTGTATCTCCCTCTCTGTGCTTGCTCGTGTGCAAATGAATATGTGCCTCGATATGTCTTGCTTGTTTGGAAAAAAATGTTTTTTATTTAGAATTTCTCTTTTATTTCATTTGAAGCTCTAAATAAAATAAAGAACTTTCTCAATTTTAGGTAGTTCATTTATATGATGTTATAAGCTTATATCCTGTGGAATATTAGATCCCATTTTAGTGAAAAATGTAAACATTGATCGAGTTAGAGACTGCTGAGGTAGTGTGCCAATTTCTCATATAAGCCAGAGTTCGGTAGTTCGGTAACACTGCATCTCTCTCTCTCTCTCATATGTAAATTCATTCATTTAGTTCATACTTCCCAAATGCTTGTTCTCCATCCAATCCTCAACTTTAATTTTATTTCACTTCTAAACTGTTTTCAAACAACACCCATGTTCCATAGTTCTTCTTCTCTTCTTTTTTGTCAAATATTGTCTGTCTGCAAAGGAAACATTTTCTCTGCATGTGGAGGTAAGGCTGTGTACATCTAACCCTCCCTAGACCCCGCAATGCCGGGAGCCTCGTGCACTGGGCTAGCCCTTTTTTTTTTTTTTTAAATATTATCTGTCTGCAAACTCGAAGTATATGTTATTCAGACTGAATATGTAACGTATCAGTCTTAGTAAAGGTGAAATTGCTGCAATATCCGGGGAAAAAAGTGTTGCTAAATTTATACTGACCGTAATATCATACAAGTCTAACCAAAACAAAATATTTTTTCTTGGTAGGTGTGATCTGTTGGACATAGATGATATTTTTCAATTTTTTTGATTCCTTGGATTTATTTATTTATTTATTTTTTGTCCAGTTCCTGGTGGTATCAAGATGACACTGCGTCTGGATATCTTATCTGTCTCTCCCAAAAAATGGATGTCTCTAGAAAAGATTTTAAGTTCAGTTCATTTTTTTTTCCCTCTCCACTCGCACCAACCCACCTACTCGGCTGCTTGTATTGAAAGTGATTGGTGTATGTACCCCAATAATACTATTGTTCCGCCATTATGGAAAAAGATCCGGATAAGATATGCATTTCCTCCGGAGTGAAAAATAATCGTTTTTTTTTTGTTGGTATTTTGGCCTAAATTCCTTGACTCCTCATAACTCAATCCAATCTTCTTTATTGAAGATTGAGTGCACCTCTATAGTCCCATATTTAGTAATTCCTGAACTCTTTCTTAAGTATTGAGGATCATTGAAATAAGCAAGAATACTATTTCTACGAAAATTACCCATCTGAATATTATTTTCTAACTGTAGAAAGTACTTCATTTCTTGGTGTCAAAATAGGATATGTGGTATAAAATGGAGGATCTATTGTGTAATGCTTACTCTCAAACTCTTTGTTTACACAGTAGTAATATTCTTTGTTTCGCTCTTCATCTGTTAGATTCTTATCTAATGACCCAGTACTAATCCTGGACTTGAAGAATAAAATAAAAAAGGCTTTTTCTTTTCCCTTATTCCCCCCCGTGCGTGCGCGCTTGAACTGTATCAGCTACTATTGTACATGGAGCAGCTTTAGAACTCTGAGTAAGAATGGGCCAAGGCTGTGTTAAGTGAAATGCTTGTGTATGGGTTAATGAACCCGAAAGACTAAACGTTTATTATGGGACTGTTTGGATGTCCTCTATATTTAAGAGGCCTTGTTCACTCTTTATGAGGCTTCCGATTGAGAAATAAGTCATCTTGAATGGATCCATTAAAGAAATAAAGAACTTCATTCTACATTTCTTCTTTTTTTTTTTTTTAATTTTCATGTTTTGTTAAAAATCATCATCATCATCCTTGCCTTGATCCCATATGAATGGAGTCGGCCACATGAATTCTCTGTCTCCAATCTTTTCTATTATATGCCATTTCGCCCACTATATTTAACTTTTTAAAGTCATTTTTAATACCTCATCCCATGTTAAGAATGAGAAAATTCATTATTTTTAATATCATTTTGGAGATGGCAACCATTTTCTCAAATGGCTCTATCCATGACGATATGGTTCTATATTAAAATGCCATGTAAAAGGTGAATGGACTACTTCATCAGTTCTCTTAAAGAAGTTAAAAATGATCTTAGTGAAATCTGTTGATTTTCTGCAGATGCTGGAGAAAACAACTGATGACTGCAAAAGATACTCGGCGAGTCGACATATTGTGCTATCGTGTATCCTTGAGCCAAAAGCTTATTGCTGGTGCCAAATGTTACCAAAAGCTTTATGAAATTGTGGATGAAGCAGTGAAGAAGCTTGAAGCGGATGTAGGACCTTTAACTGGTTCACCTGTGAAGATGGCCAGGGGTATTGTCAACAGGCTTTCTTCAGGACCAGAGGTGCAGAGACTCTGTGCTTTTGCTGTGGAGTCCCTAGATTCCATGCTTTCGGAAACTGTTTGCCATACTTCATCCAATCCTGTGATCCAAGGTCATCTTTAACATTGCACTGTAATTCCAAAATACTACTTAGGGATTTTCCATGATCCTGAGATGAGTTGGTGACCCTGTGTAACAAGATGAATGGTTGACTTGCACTGTCACTAATTTTCAAGCTTTACCTGCATGTTTTTATTTATTAAAAGGTGGCGTGCCAGGTTGTCCAGTCTTCTTGTTATACATGTTGCCACTTAACCTTTTTTGCTTCTGGAGAATCCAAGAGGCTTGTTGATTATGAAAGTGTTGTCTTTTTATCTTGTGCATTTGTTCCTAGAAACATGGCTATTGGTTTGAAGTGTAGTAACCTTTTAGCTATTACATGGATTTTAAAATTTGCAGATTTCAATTTGATTGCTCCAAACATTATCAGATTTGAAGATGTCTGCACCTCATCTCTTACCTTGATTTTGGGTTCTGAAGTTGCTTCACTCAGAAATGTTGTGGGTTATTCCTTGTGGCATCGTAAAGTTGATGATATGAGTTATCCACCAGAACCGACTTGTACATTGTTCGCACCAAATACAAGGTTTTCACTCTCAGGTCTAACTCCTTCTACTGAGTATCTTTTCAAGGTTGTTTCCTTCGATAACACTAGGGAGTTGGGGGTGTGTGAAGTTCGGTTCCAGATGGGCAGTGATGAGGATGGAGACCCCAGTGCAAAGACCTTGGTAGTAGAAAGAAGTCAGAGTCCAGCAACCAACTGTAGCAGCCTATCCAATCCTTCTTCGGTGGAAGATGAAAGCAACAATGTTATTCCCTGCAGCAACGAGGATGAGACCCATGAGAACAATTATCTTGCTTACCGCAAAAACACTGATAAAATGGTCTCTGCAGATCTATCTAATGATGTGATTGACTGCATTGGCACTGGTGAAGGAGGAAACCTAGGAGATTCTGTGTCTGTTTTGGATGAACTTGCTGTGCGGAAAATTAACTTCACGTCAAATTCTGATGCCTTAAAGCTTGAGAACAAGAAATTACCAGATGGCAAAGAGACCAGCACTGATAATGGGTCAAATACCCCTGTCCCAACTGGCATGGAATGTGTGCCATTTGTGGGTAGCTCTGAAGCTGGCTTACCCATCACTCCTTGCAAGTTGGAGAATTTCAAGGATGGGCTAGGAAGAAATGGGAGACCGAAACCGAGCAACAAGGAAGTCGATAATGGGTTTGGGAGGGAAGAGGAGCCCCAAGCTGGCAGCTCATCGAAGAAGAGAAGTGGGGGAAGGCGAGATGAAGAGTGTGCTGGAAATGGTGATAGCGATCTTGAGTATTATGTGAAGGTGATCCGGTGGTTGGAGTGTGAGGGACACATTGAGACAAGCTTTAGGCAGAAATTCTTGACTTGGTACAGCTTGAGAGCAACCGCGCAGGAGGTGAGGGTTGTAAAGGTGTTTGTGGATACTCTTATTGAAGATCCTGCTTCTCTTGCGGGGCAGCTTGTTGACACCTTCTCGGAAGCTATTTCAAGCAAGAGATCTGTCGTACCGGCTGGGTTCTGCCTGAAGCTTTGGCATTAACAATTTAGGAAAGGGTCCTGCTATAATTAATATGGAACAAAATGACTTCTGAATGCAAACCAATAGTATATAAGTTTGGTCTACCATTGATTCTTTGGACCCTTTTGAAATATTATTCATTCAGACTAGACTACAATCATTCATATTTGATAGTTGGAATTAAATTACTGTTTTCATGTTGTAAGAACATTGAGCTCGTTTTCTATTTTTATAGAACAGTTGGTGTCTCATTTATGGATAGATGTGCTAAGTTCATAATTTTGACAAATGTGCATATATGCATGAGTTTGTGCTGTGTAACAACAAAAGTTTCTCATTAAAAATAAATAAACAAACAGAATTTTTACTTGAATTTTTGTGTTCATTCAGAATCAATTTCAAAATCATATTTTCAAATTTTGATCTTTTTGATTGAATCTTAACTTTGGTTGTCCAAATCAAGTTTATGGCATGAAGTACTTAAAAACTGAAATAAACAAAGAAATTAATGATATCATCGTCTTTTCTCCATGTTTAACTTTTTAAAGTCATTGTCAATAGAGTAATGATAAACAGAATGGAACTTATCATCAAATTAGAACCCAAACATTTATTACAATATCACAATCCAATAGATAGAAAGCCTCTTCGGCTACTTCTTCGACGATAACTTTCAGTGTATAAATCATTATCTTTTAATAACTTCATCCCATGTTATTTTTTATTGTCCTCTTCTTTTATCTTCTATAATAACTAGTCTTCCCATTTAACCAACGCGTCACTAGATCTTTGATATATGTATCCAAATCATTTAAGTCTACTCTAATTTTCTCACTAATTAGTGTTACACCTAATTTTTTTCTCACTCTCATTAGTATTTTTTCTAATCATTCCACTCATCATCTTAATATTCTCATTTCCGTTACATGAAGACATTGTTTTTGTCTTTTTTTTAAGACCCACACTCTGTCCCATATAACATAGTTGGTCTAATAAGAATCCTATAAAATTTACCTTTTAGTCTATGTATTATTCTTTTATCACAAAATTGGATAAATTAGAGGCAAACTCATGGGTTATTATGTGATAAAAGAATAATACATAAGCTAAGGGTAATGATATTCATAAATTATCATAGACCTAGCACTTCACAACATTAAAGCATCTGTAGCTAACTATAGAGTGAAAATTCAACAAAAGCATTCACATACAAATCTTTTTAATAAAAGACAGAAATTTTGCCACTGACCTAGAAGATCTCAAAGTCGGAACATTTTATCAGATTATCCCAAATCAGAGTTGTGTCTGTAATGTTAAAAGTTGACGGTACCTGAGCTTAAAATGTTAATTATTGGCACTTTTATGTTCGTAATGTTCTTTTCATATGTTCTGCGAGTTGTTTGAAGAAGTTGAGCTGGGGTTTTGAAGAGAGTATTGACCAAGTGTATTGGGCAGTTTTCTTTGGTGAGTGAATGCATAGAAGGTGTTTGATGTAAGTCTGTTGTGCACTGTCAGATAAACACACTGAGTTTGTAACTTTCTTGATCTTAGTGAAGTTTTAGCCGAGCTTAATAGATCCATGGATGTTTTTTCATTTTGGAGTCTTAAAAAAAAAAATTGTGAGTCTCCATTGCTGATCAATTTCTGTTTAAATTGGTTTTGGTTATTATAAACAATTGAAAATTCCCACAAGTAACCAATTCACCGCTCCCTTCTTGGTTACTTCAATTGGTATCAGAGCGCAGGTCTGCAAATAACTGATCTAATCATCGGGCAGAGAAGATCCATCAACAGCTGAGGAAGGTCAGTCAACTAAGAAAGCTTCTCTCTCTGATGGAGCAAACTATGACTCATTGAGAATTAAGATGGAGACTTTCCTAATGTCTATTTCCTATGATGTGTGGAATGTTGTGTTGGAAGGAGTTTCAATTGGCAATCAAGCTACACCCACAGCTGTAGATAAAGCAACCATGGTAATCGATGGAAAGGATAAAAACTCACAGTACTGTGCACTCACAAAGCAAGAGTTCATATGGGTCAAAAATTGTCGAGACTACTGAAGATATTTGGGACTCTTTGCTGAAAGCTCATGAAGGCAACTCAATCATAAAGGAGAACAAAATTCAAATTCTCAAAGTCATGTATGAAAGTTGCCAAATGGAAGAAAGAGAGACAGATGCAGAGTTTATCTTCAGGATAAATTAGATAACTAACAACATCAAGGCACTTGGTGAAAATGTCAAAGAATCTGATGTGTGCAAAAGATTCTTAGGTCAATTACCCCTAGGTTTAATCCCAAGGTGACTATACTAGAAGATAAAGGTCTCTCAAAATTCACTATTAATAAGTTGCAAGCCTCACTCATAGCCTATGAAATGAGAATAGGTTTGCTTACATCATCCAAAAGAGAGGCTGCACTCAAAGCTAAGGAATCAGAATCTGAAGAAAACAAGTCAAGCATTGAAATTAACACAGATTCAAATATGTCAGATGATGAATTGGCATAGCTTTCTAAATAAATAAAAAAATTCAGACTGAGAAGAAAAGCAGCAGAGTCAAAGATGTTTTTGGATGTGGCAAATTCGGTCACTACATTGCAAATTGTCTCTCAACTCACAATGGTGAAAAGTTCAAGAAATTTGGAGGTGAGCATTCAAAGGGAAAAGGCAAGAAGAAGGCCTTCTGCTCAAGGTAGGACTCTTCTTCAGATGAGGAAGAGTGGAAGACCATAACAAGAATGATGATGAGTCAGGTTGCCAATTTATGGCAGCACCAAGCAGTTGAAGGTGACTGAAGAATATAACACTGACAAGAATGATCTTGAAGAACTGCTTGTTGAATGTGAGAGATTGGCTCTAAAGTACAATTCCCATAAAAGACAAGTTAAAATGATAAATAAGGAGCTCAAGAATACCAAGGATGATCTAACTCAACTGACCAAGTAAACTTCTCTACCCTATGCTCCTTTACACTAATCTTTTTGTCTGTTTTAAAAGGCAAGATTGAGACTGAAAAAATGGAGGAGCAAAAGATTTAAGGAAGAACTGGCCATAGCACTTGAAGAGAGGTCCAAGAAAATGAAAGAAGTTCGGACAAACTCAACTAAGCAAGTGGGAAGAGAAAGTATTGGATACACAGAAGGAGCCAACCATCAGGTATACAAACCTAAGCGGTCTATCATATTTGTAAGAAGAATCTACATCAAAGGACAAAAAGGTCAATTCAGTCTATATCAAAGACAAAGATATCATCTTCTCAAGGACGAGGTCACAAAAGTAAATATCAATCTTATATATCATCTATCACCATTTGGTTCAGGCATACTTATCATACAAATGTTGAGTGCATTAGAACATACTAATTTTTATATATTGATATATATAAATATAATTTTTTTATAAGACATTTAGGAAATATTATATGTGTTAAGTTTCTAGAGCTTTCTCATATATATATATGTAATATCTTGAAGAAGAAAAAAAAATCTATATAGCGTATAATATACATATATAATTATATTATTTTAAATTTTGAAATAATAAGTGATGGAGATAAATAGGAGTCCTCTAAAGTTCAAAAGACTAGAGAGAGTCAGTGATTGGAATAGCGATAACAGACAAGTCGATCTATTTTATATTTTTGTATATGATTGAAACTTGTCTCTTAATTTTTTTAGATTGAAAAATAAATTAATCATATTGATAGTTTTTGTGTAGAGGATTATATCGCTATTATTAATCTTAATAATGAAGCATGATTATACTAGGAGCCTTGTATTTGACTGAATGATCTATTAATAGATTTTAAATCATTGGGGTTGAATATGGTTGTATAGATGGACGATTATGGCTACTAGTTTATTGTTGTCAATTAGTTGTGCTGTGTTTATATATATGCTATTTGGTGTTAATACAGATTTATGTATTTATGCGTATTGATGGAATGAGGATAAGAAACCAACATCATGGTTTAAAATTGTTTATCTAGATTATGATATTAGGATCTGTTCTGATGATTTAAATATATATATGCTATTTGGTGTTAATACAGATTTATGTATTTATGCGTAATTTATGTGTATCATGATATTAGGATTTGTTCTGATGTTTTAAATCAATGACCCATTTCCTTTTAGTAGTATTACAGGGTTATAATTACAATTGGTTGTATGATGACATAGGTTGCCGAATTATATACGTACATAATTATATTTAGGATATAATGCGGTGATATGGCCCTATATATACCTTATTTATTTTAGGATACAATGTGTATATTTTAAGTATATGTACAGAATATAACATAGTGGCGGGGTGTTCTGTATATTTATTTAGGATAGTGGCGTGGGTGTTCTGTATATTTATTTAGGATAGTGGCGTGAGTGTTATGTATATTTACTTTAGGACAGTGGTGGTATAATTATTCGATTACATTTAGAGTAGATTTTGGACCATGGTTATATATTTACTGAAATATATCAAAATGTGAAAATTAGGTTTGATGATGGGTAATGGTTTAGCTTCTGTAATATTTTGTTGTTGTTACTAGAGACTAAGAGCTCAAAGTGGGTTATACATTTGTGAGTGAAATGAGTTGCCAATAGAATTGGTCATTTATAAGGAATCTTTGTATAATGTTCTGGACATTTTATTGTATAGAAGAGAGACTTATTTATTTATTTATTTTGGTTTCTTGTATGCAAGCCAAGAGTTTTAACCAAATTTTAATTAATGAAAATTAGAGGAAAATAGTAAAAATATTTCTAAAATTATGAAAAATTCTGGAATAATGTATCTAAGTTTAATTAACTCAAATTTGCTAAAAAATGTGAAATTACGTTAAAGTAAGTAATGGATAATGATGAGTAGTCGAGGAGTAGTCCGGGACTATTCTTATGATGACTTTATTATGTATGGTCAGGGACCTGCCTATTGGGAGTGCACTACCCTTTTGTTATGGCCATTGGGCTCAGCATGCCCTTATTATGTGGATGTGGTCCGGGACTATCTGGGTGAGTAGACGTATAACCCAGCCACATGTGTGTTTTCGGTAATCCGGGACTATGCGATGCACACCATTGATTGGAGGGGAGCCTGGGGCTTATGTGAGATAAGTGAAATTTAATATAAGATAATCAAGATGGTTAACAAGTTTATGGTGTGAAATTATGAAAATGGTGTTCTGTTTTATGTTTTGGTAATTATGACATATGAGAATTTATGACCTGAGATGAATACATGTAATTAATGTATTTTGATGAGTTACTTTTATATATAGAAATATAAGGTGAATCGATTTGCTAAGCAAGGAATGTGTTTAGCAATTCCTTGTTGAGCTTGTGAGCTCACTCCTTAACAATTTTCAGGTACACGTTGATTGGAACGTGATGGAGTCATGTGAGCCGAAT
Organism: Cornus controversa; assembly: GCA_026545225.1. Lineage (NCBI taxonomy): Eukaryota > Viridiplantae > Streptophyta > Magnoliopsida > Cornales > Cornaceae > Cornus > Cornus controversa. The sequence goes on along the minus strand of CM048851.1, from coordinate 64,328,925 downwards.
AGAGATGATTTTGCTGTTTTCCTACTTCTTTGTAATTCAATAAAGTTGATATGAACTTATCTAATAATGTCGAGGAGTTTTATGGATTGTATTAGACGATGCTACATTTGTTTGTAGTTATTTATGTTTTCAATAAAAAAAATTTTGGGAGAGTTATACTATGTTGTGTGAGGTGGTGGTTGTTGCAAATCATGCACTTTATTTAAGTATAGAACCAATATTTCTATTATTTAAATTTAGGGGTGTGACAATATATATATATTTCGAAATACTTGAATATACATCACTGCTACAAAGTCTCCGACACGTGTTCGAGAAGTGTGCAAGGAGTGTTTGAGAAGAATCCTGAAAAGAAAAATATGAGAATACTTCTACAAAATATCTGACGCGTGCTCAAAAAGTGTTCAACACGGTATTCGACACATATATGTCGATTAAGTGTCGGTGCTTTTTAGACTTTTAGCTTAGCTTAACATCTTATGTAAACTACCTACAACTACAAATGACTGGTTAGGATAGTTTGGGACTGGCATTGACAGACTAGAAAATTCGAAAAAACGAAGGTGGTGAGAGTGAAGGAATCAAGGACTCTCTCACCATTGTGTTAGCACTGTTATATAAAGCGTATCCTAGTCTACCCATTTCTGAAATGGGTGATTTTACAAGCAATATATGAAATTAATGGAACCAAAAGGCCAAACCACAACTAGTAAAAGTAGTAGTCACTGCTCAGTATCATCCTGTCCCAGAGTCGCCTATTTCAGGGCCCAATATCACCATCAGGTTTTGGACCGATATTTGCAAAACCAATTAAAACACTTATTTGTGTGTTTATATATATATATATTTTGGTCTAAGGTAAATTGATATTAGAAATATATCAATCAGAGTGGTAATAGATAAATAAGTCCAAGTAAAATCCATCAATTGTTATCGGAGTATATCACTTAAAATCTTAAGTGCTATCAGAGTAATTAATTGAATAATTATTGTTTGAATTTTAAAATTGGTCAAGTTTTCATTATAGACTTATCACCCCTCCCCTCTAGGTCTGTTTAGGAGAATCATACGATCCTGTTGCGCTAGCTTCATTATTGTTACTGCTAGGTAATCAGTTATGACCTCTTCAATTTATATCGCTTTCGGAATTAATTAATAAAATAACCCTCAAGTGTTATCAGAGCATGTTACTCTCTATATTCAGTATCAAATCAAGTTATACTCAGTCTCACGCCTTCGAGTTATATCAGAACAAGTTGCTCAATATAAAGAGTTGATCATGGATTTACCTTAAGAAGAAAACTCTATTACCATACCCATAAAGTTCAATGGAACGATCGAACTACACCTATTGAAAAGAAAGGACACATTATCATTAGAAAAGGCACATGTAGGCGCCACACATGTTAGGATTTCTAAGCTACAAATACTCACACATAAATTTGAAAATCTTAGTATGGATGATAGTGAAACTTTGGTGAATACTATTCTAAAATGGTAGAAATAGTAAATATTTGTTTCATGCTTGGTGAAACAATTCCTGAATGTAATTGTAAGGTAGCTAAAAATTTTTTAAGAGATCCTTACTTGAAAGATTTAAAGCCAAGGTCACTGTGATTGAGGAAAGTACAGATTTAGATCAAATTAAAATAATTGATTTGGTAGGATCACTAAAAACCTATGAATTAAGTAATCCTCTGTCTAAGAAAGGTAAAAGCCTTGCACTTAAAAAGTAGTGACTCTAATGAAAAAATTGCATTACTTGCTAGAAAATTTAGAAAGTTCTCGAGGACAAAATATAACAATAAAGGTCAATCTGCCAAGGCTAATAATTTTGACTCGAAGATATTTAGAAATAAATGAAAATTTTCTAAAGATGACTTGCTGGAATTGTAGTAAAAAAGATCATTGTTTAGGTGAATGTTCTAAGAAGCCTAATGAAGAGTCAAAAAGAGAAAAACAAGAAGAATTTTAAAGCAAAATCTTTTGTTACACTTTGATTCTGAAGAATTTTAACAACATTGCTCAAATTGCTTTGGCTATAAAAATACAACCTTATAACACTTCCAAACAATCAAACTTCTGATTTTGACACCGATATAGAAGATAATTTAGAAAGTAATACTGGAAGTGAATTTGAGAAGGATTCCTATGAACCTTCTAAATTGAAAAATGTTTTAAATGAGTTGTTTGATGAAACTGTTCAAGCTAATAAGCTTAATGGAGCTTTGGAGAGCAAGATTATAACTCTAGAAGAGTATATATTGTGCGTTGCGCAGTGCGAAAGTGGTTGCGAAAGTAATTGGTGAATAGGTTCACTTGTTTGTTTGTTTAATTTTTCAAATTAATTCGATTTAGGTCTAATTAAAAATTAATCAAACAAATAAAGTAAGTAAATAACTTAAAGTGCAAGTAAAGTAAAGTAAAGAATGCACCAGATATACATGGAAAACTCATATCGGGAAAAAATCACAGGAGAGGCAGAAAGCCTCAGGAAACCAACAGACTATGCCTCAAACTCACACACCCCTTTTCACTCTGTCAAGAATCTGATGCCGAACACCTCAGGCTTACAATTGCGACCTCCAGTCCAAATACTGCAAACTTTCGACTAACGTCATGATCGTTACAAAAAGGTTGTTGGAAGAACAAAAATACTCAGTAAGTATTCCGTTCCATTCGTAGTGCGATATGATCACCTTTCTTCTTCAGCAAGTAAGAGAAGAACCAAGAATCTAATGCTCTGATCAACGAATGATTTGATGCAACGGATCAATAGTAGAACACCATATTAAATATCACTCGTGAAATATAGATGTGTGCTCTCAAAAATATCTTGCCCTAATTATACTGTATATACTTTCTCTCTGTAAAAATGATAATATTCCAGGCATAATTGTAAAGAAAATATTGATACATATATATAGGCAAGGGAATCCTAATTCTATTTGGAAAAGAAGTTATATACTAAAATAGAACTCTCCTGGAAGTTTCAAACCCAATAGGAATCAAAAAATTTGTCAAAATTTATTTCCTATTTGGAACAGGCTAAGTGGGACAGGTGCCCAATAACTAGGATCGGTTGGACTTTTTGAAAACCTGCAGAAACAGAAAGTACCGAACAAAATTGGATAGGTCCTAAAAATTGGGGACCGGTCCTATTTTGAAAAACCCTAAAAATTTCTCAGAAACCCAAGTTTTTCAAAATAGGCTTGAAAATATAAAGTGTAGAGTGTCATCATCATACTTACCTGTACTATATGGTGTTCATACTAATTGAACTGCTTCCATTCACTTGAATATCATATCAAAGTTGTTGATGATCGATTACATAAAATAATACAAAAATTCCAACTCGATCAATTAAGTTTTGATCACCGAAATATGCCAATTACAAAATTATATCTCACATATATAAAAGACCAAGGAGGTCATTACTAAGAAAGATATAGTAATTGGAGATTTTGAAAAGTCAAACTCTAATTTACTTAATAGATTTAATTTCTTATTTAATGAGAACAATGAAGCACAAAGTCATATAAAGACTTATCTTTCAAAATTTGAAGGTTTAGAAAACGAACTTAAAAGTTCTAAATAAGTGGATTCAAAATTGGAATCCAGTTTATACCAACTAGATAAGTTACTTACCATAGGTAAATCTTCAAGTGATAAGACTAGCTTAAGATATAGTGGTGCAAAATCTCCTAAGAAAGTAGTAAATGTTTTTTTTCCAAAGAAAGGAAAAGAAACTACTCCTAAGGATTTTTTGCTTCAACATTTGTTCCTCCTTCTCCTCCAAAGGATAAGTTGGTCTTTACCTCTCTTTTTTTCTAAAGTTGTTCATAAATCTATTTCACCTATTGTTAAAAAAATATGTAAATCTACTCCTAAAACTCCTCATAATAATATGTTTAGGAATAAGAAGAATAAAGTAGATAAAACCTTTGAGAGATTTCAGTCTAGACAACTCTACTGTTCTTATTGTGATAAGATAGGTCATTCTAGAATCTATTGTTATTAAAGAAATAGAGATGTCGAAGATAGGTGCTATTGAAAGAATAAAAGATTTAAGTAAAAGAATTCCAATCAAAATGGATTGAAAATTTCTAAGGGTAGATTGAACAAAAAGAACAACTTGAATAACAATGATAGAAAGAAAAACAAAGTCATTGAAAACAATTCTTTTCCAAAAGGCCATGATAAACTAATTTTAAAAACAATTTGATTAAATAAGAAAGACTTAGGAGCGTGTATTCAATTAGAATTTTAAAGAATTTTGAAAGACATTTTTTAAGTGACAGACTTTTATGAATTTCTATGGATTTAAGTAGAATTCATGAATTTCTATAAACTTTTATTACAGACTTTCATGAATTTCTATAGACTTTTATTACAGACTTTTATGGATTTGTATAGACTTCTATTAGAGACTTTGATGAATTTTTATAGACTTGTAATTATTTTTTCAATATATTTTATTTATTTGCATTCTTGAATTATCTTTTTGTGTACAAGTAAACCAGTGGTTCAAGGGAGCGTGTATAATGCAAAATGGATAAACTATCATTTATGGTTTCTGCTATTTGGAATTATTCAATAGAATTACTAAGAACATATACAAAGTTACATATATCCCTCCTCATAACAGTGCGAATAATGATTAACCAATATATGTCAAAATGAAAGTTGAACTTATGATTTAGATTGGGCTAAATCATGTTCCTTCTTTTGTTATTTTATTTGTATTATATTTTAAGCTAATGACAAAAAAGTTATGCTCATAGTAAATGGAATATTTTGATATTTTTTAATTTTTGCCTCATTGTATTAGATAGATAGGATATATAGACATGTTTTTTTTATAAAAAAAAAAAAATTATGCTACTGCAGCACATACCATAATTTTCACGAAAAATAAAAGTTATAATAAACGCAAAACAACTGACATTCACAAAAGTATAGTGACAAGTTTATAACAAGTTTGAAATCAAAATTTAAAGAAAAATATTTAACATTCATTACTCAATATTCTTAGTTCTCATTGTTATCATTGTGCCCGACATCTCTCCACATATTCAAAGCTATACTAACTCTCCATTCATTAGCATTATCTCGTTAATATTGCTCGTGTTTGAAAAAAATATTTTCAAAAAATTATAAAAGATAGCTCTCTACAAATAATTTTTTTTGTAACTGAATTTTTAGAAAATAGCTTTCATAAAACTTACAACAAAATAAATTTTTTTGTACAACTTTATGGGTTTTCATTTATCTGAAATTTAAAACTGTTTTTAAAAAATTAAACCAGATTCTAAATATCTACTTTTGATGCCCCATAAAATATTTTTTGTAATACTCCGCTCTACTTGATGGTATGATATTGTCCGCTTTGGGCCTAAGCCCATACGATTTTGCTTTTGGGTTTTACCTTAAAAGGCCTCATACCATTTGGAGAGAACACACTATATATAAACGCATCTCCTTCTTCACACCCAAGCGATGTGAGATTGAGCACCCTGTAGCATGCCAGTGTAATAGCTCGCCTTAGTGTCTCTTCTTGCACCCGCCCACAAGGGTCACTACAATCCACCCCCTAGGAGGCCTGACGTCCTCGTCGGCATACTTCTGGCTGGGCTCCGGCTCTGATACCATTTGTAACACCCCTCTCCACCTAATGGTATGATATTGTCCGCTTTGGGCCTAAGTGTGATGATCTGTATTTTTGGTTTATTTTGAAATATATATGTATATATAGATATGTATATATATACATGTGTGTGTTTATATATATTTACCAAACGTGGGGGAGAAATAAATAACCTAGCAATAATTATGAAAAGTGGGGTAGTGGAGGTAATAAATGATTTTAATAGGTATATGACTTTTTGACTTCTCAACGGGCGAAACGGATACCTTATATTATATGAGGGAAATTATTGGATGATTAAATATAGAAGTAATGGTGACTTTTTGGTGGCTCATGCCAGTTAAGGGAAGTACTATATAAGGAAAATATAATGTAGATTTGAGGGGGAAAAAAATTGTTTGAAGGCGTCGTTTTTGGCAGAGGCAAAAAGAGGAAAGTTTTGGTGACTAAGGTAGGGGAATTTACTATGGATCTATATATGCCTGTGGATAGAAGAAAATTAGGAATTTCCATATTAAAGAAATATGTGTATATGGTATTGTGATTGTTTAGTTGTTATTTAGTTTATTTTTATGATTCCTTTCTCTGTTCCAATTTAGTTTAGTATTATATTGTTAGAATTCTATATACTAGGAATTAAAATATTCACATGAGATCTTCCAGTCAACTAATCAACTTATAGTAATTGATGTTAGCCTGCTCATGTTTACATGTGTGTGTGTGTGTGTGTGTATATATATATATATATTGTTAGTATTATGTTGTTTGGTATTATATGGTAATATATATTTGATATATTTATGGCATCAATTAAAGACTCAACCTGGGTGGTACTTTTATTTATTTATTTATTTATTTTTAAAAAAAAACTTAGTGTTCTATTAACTCTCGCATTTTTTTATATATATATTAAAATACTTGTTTTATCATTGTGTATAGCTTGAGATTAAAATTGATTATGTTAGACAAGTTATTGTTTTGAATTATTTTTAATGTAATTCTTAGTGAAATAAAATGTTAATTTCTAAATAGTACAAAAGGTTGTACCATTTGGGGGTAAAGGAAGAGAAGTTGTGTTTTGTGAAAATGTTTGTGTTCAGCCCATGAATGGGTTTTGAAGGTGTATGTTCGTATATGTATAACCGGTTGAAAATAGGAAGGGTTGTAATCTCTTCGGTTGAAAAATCGAGAACTATTTGGAACTATAGTTGGGTTCAGCGGCCCGCCGTGAGAATGACCGAAAATTCGCAGTGTATGTGTGTGGTATATATGTTGGAATTATTATTTTTGTTAAAAAAATTTATATGATTGAACTGGTAATGTTATTTATTCTTATTTTAATTAATTGTAGGTAATTTAGTAAAGCAACTGATACATTGCATTGTTTCTTTTCTTTAACTCTATCTTATTGTATATATGGGTTTATATTATTTTTCATACTGAGTGGTGGTGCTCATTCCCAATATTTTTCAGGATTAGCCAGAAACAACAGTAATGAAGATTTTCCCAAACTCACTTAAGGATGTTTCTGGATATAAAGAGTTTAAGAAAATGCTGATAAATGTCAATAATGTTTTGAAAGACTTCAGTTTTATGTTTTAAGACAAAGACATTTCATTTGTGATGTTTACTTAATTAGAAAAATAATAAGTGGATTATTGTAATTTTTTTTTTTAAGTTATGAAGTTTTCTTTTTGATACTTAAAGGTTGTTTATTTATTTGTTTATTTATTTTATTCATTTATTATTAGTATAAAAAAAATCATGTTCCAAAAAATCGGGGCGTGACACTAAGTCTACACGGTTTTGCTCTTGAATTTTACCCCAAAAGGCCTCATACCATTTGGAAAGAACACATTACATATAAGCACAACCCCTTTTTCACACCCAGGCGATGTGGAATTGAGCACCCTGTAGCCTGCCAGTGTGGTAGCTTTGCCTAGTGTCTCTTCTTGCACCCTCCCACATCACACCTGCTCATAAGAGTCACTACAAAGAGACACTAAGGCGAGCTATCACACTGGCAGGCTACAGGGTGCTTAATCCACATCGCCTGGGTGTGGAGAAGGGGATGTGCTTATTTATAGTGTGTTCTCTCTAAATGGTATGAGACCTTTTGGGGTAAAATCCAAGAACAAAATCGTGCGGGCTTAGGCCCAAAGTGAGCAATATCATACCATCAGGTGGAATGGGGTATTACATTTTTCATATGAAATCTTTATAAAAAAAATATTTTGATTTTGTATATTTATAAGGTATATAGACATTTGTTTTATTGTATGTATGATTTGTTAAATGAGTATAAATATGTACAAGTGTATATAAACATTGTAGAATGTTAAATAGGTATCTATATGAGACTAAATTCGTAAAAGTGTATATGCATTGATATATAATAAATTGTAAATTCGTACAATTTTTGAATAAACTGTTTCATATTAAAGACAGTATGGATTGTGGGTATGGAAAGTACATTCTCTCGGTAGACCATTATTTTCAACGACAAGGTAATACCACCCTCACAAACCCTATTTTGTGTGTGTGTGTGTGTGTGTGTATATTATTTTAAGAATTGATATATTTGTTTATAGATTAAAGATCCACTACACCCTCTGAAATTCGGTTCTTGGTTTCGATGTTGCAGCACAAATTGGACTATGCACCGAACTGGGTTTTTGCATTGAAGATATTTGATATATTGATTGTTTTGTTTGTGCAATTCGTTTGGTTTTGTTTGCATTATGACTTTTTTAAAATCCTAATTGAATAGAAAAAGAGAGAATTTGAGAAGAGAGAAAAAAACCTAGAGAGAAAAAAGGAGTGTACCTTGACATGAAGAAAGGTTGTTCGTATTCTGCAGAAAAAAAAAAAAAAAAAAAAGATCCACCAAAATTCGTGGGGAAAAGGTTGATTTGTTATGCACTTCATTATTTATAATTTTCACCATCAAATTCACCACTTAATGAAATCCTTCAATATCTATGACTTTTTGAATATATCTAGACCTTTTTAAAATCCTAATTGAATACCACTAAATTTGTTTGGACTCTTTAAAAGTATATAAAAGTCTGGATTAAATACTGTCAGATTTGTATAGACTCTTTAAAAGTTTATAAAAGTCTGGATTGAATACACCTAAAATTTTAAAGTCTTTTAAAATTCTTTAAAATCCTAATTGAATACACCATACTTAGTAAATTAGATTAAATTTCCACTTGATACTTAGGGCTTAAAAAAAAAACCCTAAGAAGTTCAATGATAAATATTTACGTAAAATTGTCACATAATATCATCATCAGCAGTTCATTCCTTTTGCCTTTTTAAGATGTTGCTATATATACAGTAGTTATATAGCCGTTGGAAATTTGGAATTCATTTTGAATTCAATGCTAGCCATTAGGGAGGAATAATCCAAACAACTCTCTACCAACCACGAAAGAAATTCCAAATCATGCCCTTAATTTGGCTTTGAAATTTAGCCAATCAGATTAAGACATGTGGTACCACCAGAAGAGTAAAATTACTTTCAGATCTTTGACTATTTTTGGAGCCTCGGTCAGTTATAACTATTATTTGATCAAGAATAATATTTACAGAAATACCCCTTTTCGTTTTTGAAATAGAATGTTAGACCAAGACAAAATGAAAGACTGTAACTTAAGCTGACACTAATTGTAAAACAAATTCAAGAATAATTTTGCCATTAAAAGACAAAAAAACTGATTTCAACCCAAACAGAAAAATCTAACTACCAACAACGTTTCATGGAGGACTTTAGAGTTGTATCTTGCAGCTAAGATTTACTAATATTATTATTATTATTATATATATATATGAATTTTTTGGTATAATTTTCTTTTCTAAATGCTTTTGTTATAAATTAAGTAAATATAAATAAAATGTTTTGTGAAAAGGTTACATTCTGTTTATTATTATTATTATATGAATAGAATTTACAAATACTTAAATGCTTACTCGATCAGTTACGTGGGGCTGGAATCCCTCATTTCCCAAGAAGAGGTTGTTATATCAATTGGGTTAATTGCCCCAAGTGACCGATCTATTATGGTTGGTTTAGATTCAGAATCACAAAGACAACATGAAGCATTCAAATTTACTCAAAGTAAACCATTCGATCAAATAAAATAAAATAAAATAACAATTGAGTCAAACTTAAATTAAAAAAAGATGGCAAAATTTTCTGCAACTCAGTACTCAATAGTCATTAGTAGACTAATTCGATCAGCGTATTACAGTGGTGCTGCATGCGGCAAGTAGTTCTGATTAAAGAGGATAATATGCAAACCATCTGTCCAGCATCGTATAACACTCGTTGGCCTTGTATTCTGGCGCAACATGACCCGCTCCCTGCACAAGGAGTGAATGAAGAGCATATAAATTAATTTTGATTTTTTTTTTATAAACATTTATATATATATATATATATATATATATTTATTTATTTATTTATTTATTGGTGGAGAATTGAACCCAAGTCAAAAGATTTTTCTTGCCTTCACAGTTGCGTATGTCAAAGCAAAGTTATTTTCTGTAAGCTTCTTAACGTATCTGCATCAAACAAACATATATATATATATATATATATATATATAATGTAATCATCATCAGATGAGAAAGAAATCAAAGTCTGTATTAAACTAGTAAGACTGAGTCTGTCTGTCAGTCCTTCCTAGGACCACCCTCCTTTTTCATAGGGGTACTGGCCTTTAATGTAAGATGAGAAATTAATACTAACTAGAATCAAGCAATATATATATATATATATATGAAAATTAATCCCCATATATAACTCGATCGTGTGCCTGTGCAGCACGAGAACACGTACAATCAAGAAAAATAAGATGGAGGAAATAGAGAATGGAAGAAATGTACAGTTTAAATGCTGAACCTACCCTGCAACCTGGCCATCAACGAACCATGCTCGCCAAACACTATCAATGGTTAAATTGAGAGAACCTATCCATTCTTGTGTACCAATATGTGGAACTGACATATCATGATCACCGCTGTAGAAATTGAACTAGTTCATTAAAATGAGTGAGCTACAATTTAAACAACACTTTTTCGATTGACATTGATTCTGCATGCAAGTATCTTAATTAATTATATATATAGTAAGAGATCGAGATCTTAAGATTAAATTTTAGGTACCGTGTTCTCCAGCTCGGTAGATGACTAATTGATCATTAATCCTTATTATTAATTAGCTTGATGCATGGTTCTATCTATACAAGTACTTTTGATGTTTTTGCAAATAATGAATCCCAAAACAATTGTCTGTATGGATGTATTCGTATGTATGTATTCGCATGCATGCATGTTTGGGTGTGAAAATAAATAAAATTAAACCTCCCATTGTTATTTAGATCCAATTAAGGGTAGCTAAATAAATCAGTATATATCTTTGTCACCCCCACCTCTTCCAACATCAATAAATAAATAAATAACAAAGCAAAGAAATATTTTACCTGTATATCAAAGCTCTGAGTGCTGTTGATGTTAGATTTTGATGATAGGCTACACTACTTGTTACATCCTTTGTATAAGCCAAACTACCGTTGCACCTCTGCCAAACTCCTTTTGTCCCCTGTTTAGTATTGTAAACTTTCCTCATTCTGAAATTTTTATTCTTCATCAAGTGTACATACGTACATACATACATACATACCTCTCGAACATCAAGTGCTTTCCGAACACCTTTATTATTTGCCCATACGGCACACAACACATAAGCATAATCCTACAGAAAGTAAACAAATTGCTGATTAATTATGTAATTCAAACTCAAGATTCAATGAAATTGCTACCCAAAAAACTGCAAAATTAAGCATACGAGCTAAAACAGATTTACATGACAATAGTATGCCGAATCATTAAGTTGTGAGAGGAGAGAACTTTTGGAGTTCTCTTTGAGAGATCTTCGACGCCAACTTAATTCATGAGGTCTTGCAGATGCATCACCACAAAACGGATCCAGAACCTGTACTAAATTTATGTCACGAACCAACTGCAAATTGAAAAGTACTCTTAATTACTATCATCAATCCCTCCAAAACTTAATCACCACAATATATATATGTCTAAAGCCAGAAAAAAAAATATATATATATATATATATATATAGTCTCCATCTCTAACCTCATTGATTGCTTGAATGGCTGTTTCACATTGTTCATTGCTTGAATTCACATTCACATAATCTCCATTGCAACTCGTTTTTGCTGACTTGAAATTCATACAAGATTGAACATCTTTTAGAATGATAACATATAACAACAAGGCTTATAGGCAGCCGTACGTTCTCAATCTTAATTATATATGTAATCAATTCATACAAGTAACATCTTTCAGAATCATAACATATAACAACAAGGCTTATAGGCAGCTGTACGTTCTCAATCTTAATTATATATGTAATCAATTCATACAAGATTCATGAACATCTTTTCATAACATATAACAACAAGGCTTATAGGCAGCTGTACGTTCTCAATCTTAATTATATATGTTATCAATTCATACAAGATTCATGAACATCTTTCAGAATCATAACATATAACAACAAGGCTTATAGGCAGCTATACGTTCTCAATCTTAATTATATATGTAATCAATTCATACAAGATTCATGAACATCTTTTAGAATCATAACATATAACAACAAGGCTTATAGGCAGCTGTACGTTCTCAATCTTAATTATATATGTTATCAATTCATACAAGATTCATGAACATCTTTTAGAATCATAACATATAACAACAAGGCTTATAGGCAGCTGTACGTTCTCAATCTTAATTATATATGTTATCAATTATACCATGAAATCTGAATACAGTAAAGGCCAAACAGAGCAAGTGAACCTATCATGCTTAGTACAAAATGATATATGTGAAATTTTTAATTGCCCTATTCACTAAAAATAATGATGCTAAAATTTGAGCTGATTTAGTCATATCAATATTGGTGTTTTAAAAAAAATGCCACAAAACATGATGGAGAAAATTTTAAAATCCTATGTAGAGCATGATTGGATGAGATGTCAAAACACAAATCAATTAACAACAGTTGTATTGATTTCTCCTAATACAATGAACCATCGTAGTGCAAACAAAAAGTTGTAGCTAAAACCACACTGTGCAAAAATGTCTATATACATTATTTGAATTACTGCATGTTGCATAATCTCTTAGATCGGCTTACCAATTAAAGCCATTCACTTGAGTTCCTGATATATATATATATATATCTTCGACTCTGGGTATAGAAATACTCTACATGGATGGGTCCCATAGGTCTTTGAGCTCGAAATTAAAGGAAGATAATGATATAATTAACAAGATGAGTCATGAAATCACCTGATAGAGGTCATCGGAAATAAGTGTCAGCCGGTGAGCAAATGGAATTCTAGAATTGTCATCAATATATGAATCGCTCACTGGGTTTCCAAGAACATACCCCTGGCAACAATTTAAAGAATGCTGTATTTAAAAGCAGTTCACAAGTATGTGTGTGTGTGTGCGCGCGCCCGCGCACTCGGTGCTTTAATTTTTTTGATGGGGGGAAAAAAGTAATGAGACAATGGAAATGCACATCAGAAATGCCAATGTCAGATAGATAGTAATGCAGGATGCTGAGCTTTTGTTTCCTTTCACAATCAAAGGGAGGATAAGACAATTTAAGATGGAACAAGCTAGCTAGCAACTAACACAAGTAACTTAAATTGAAATTCTAAATTAGATTATTTACTTGGAGATTCATGAATGGCTCCTTTCCAGCTCCATTACCTGCAACTCCATGATGAACCAGAAGGTTTTTAATTACTTAACGTGATATTCAAAAGTAGAACAAACCACTATAATAACTACTACTGTACTTAATTTCCATGAAAAAAATAAAAAATAAAAAATAAAAACAGTGATCCTCAAGAAGATAATATTAACTACCGTTTATAATTTCTTGGACGAGCATGGGAACAAGTATGCCAGAATAGGAATCACCACCAATGTAGAGATTATTTTCCAAGAATTGTGGATGATCATTCAACCACTGCACAACATCAAGAAAAATGAACATTTTAAGGAAAAGATGGAAAATTACACCAACGTTAGTAAGTAACCTTGTTAATGTGATTTGTACTACTCACCTTCCTTAGAAATTGATACATTTGTGCTGATGATTTGTAGTCATCTATATAGTAACCTTGTTGGCTTGTTGAGTAAGAGAATCCACTGCCAACAGGTGCATCTAGATATATTATGTTGAGGCGCTGCAAAATCAAAATGAACACTACTACTTTTCAGATTTACCTAAATTAATTAAAGAAATTTCAAATGTTTTAAGCTAACCACATAATTAATGTGCATAAAAAGATAGATAGTGATAGTATCAAAACTTTGCACCTGTGTCCACGAATAATCATTTAAACTAAGTGTTGGTAAGCCCCCTTTATAACCATCAGTGTTGAATTTTACTGGACCTGTTCAAAGGGGGAAATTAAAAATAAGAAGTGAATACATAGAACAATAAACAACAATCTAAATCACTTGTGTGTGTGTGTGTGTGTGTGTATATATATATATATATAGTGCAAGGAAGTTTAGTGAGAAAAATGAGATCGAGAACCATAACCCCTGTGCCATTCTCTTCCAGTTTTTCCTTTTTTTGTTCTTACTTATTTTCTGGAAAAGAAGAGCAGTAAACAGAAATTCTATATACTTACTCTTGAGTTGAGACAGTTAGTTATAATGGTACTTGGTACTTACAGAAAATTAAGGACATTTATATATACTTGGTCTGATAATTATAAGTAGATTAGATAGTGTTAAGTACTCTGTTCCAAAGCAATGCTAATTAAAAAATTGAAGCCGTATAAGGAATCGGACAAACTGTATGTGTGTAGTGTGTGTCATCTGCATTTTAATCAAATATCTTCTTTTGACGGATGGGAATTGGGATGATGTCATTTTACTGGTTTCAAAAATAAGTATCTCCTGAACATAATTTCTGTTCGAATACATATATACATACATACATACATGCATACATGGCAAGTGACTAAAAAATTAGGTGAGTTAGAGAAATTAATTAAATAATTAGTTAGGAAAGAAATTGAACCGCTTTCATAAAAGAATGCAGAGAGAGTGGAACAGCCAGGGCCACCGGTGAGCCAAAGCATAAGAGGGTCTTGTACTGGGTTCCTCTGAGACTCGACGAAGTAGTAAAACAGTTGCACATCGTCCAATTCACCTACACCTACATATCTGCATGCGCATATATATATATAGATATATATATATATATATAATTTGAATGGAAAATATTACTTTTATATCTGTATAAATCAATATATAGCAATGTACCCACACAGATGAATGAAACGGAACAATTAACACAATGTAGTTACGTACCCGGTTTCGAGAGTGAAGGGTAGAGTTCCATTGAAACCGGGTATAGATGTGATGATTGTCCCTGATGAGGTAGCGATGCCTGAGATAGCAAATAGGAAAAGTGCGAGCAAACACATCCTCCTAATTGAGATATTATTGTTGAAACCATTTGAATTGCACAAAGCTTTTAGACAATATTGCCGTTCAGCTACTACTGCCAAGGCTGCTTTTGTTGCCATATCGATCATCAAATTAAAATTAAGCTACTATGCCTTTATATGTATATATATATACAGACACACACACTACCTGCGCGCAGGACAGTATTAATAAAAACTAGTGCAGGAGAAAACTTATAATATATATATATGTGTGTGTGTGTGCGCCATGAATCCATACCTTACTCCGGCTAGCTGCTATATACAAGTTAGAAAGTCGGATACAAATTAAGTAGCGGAAGCTACCTGTGTGTGAGCTTCAAACCTCCGGTCTACGCATCGCCAATATCCAACAACACCAGAGCCGAGTATAGTTTTTGACTCTATACAAGTAAAATTAGGTGACGTGTAATTATTTATTTAATATTGTTTGACCGGACGGTGGTGAGACTGACAAGCAACCTAGCTATCTGATATGTTCAACGATCTTACCTATTACTTTTTGTTGTATGTGTTTTACTTGAGCACGTGAATTTTATGTGCATAAATGGACCTACTTCTATATATATATATATATATATATATACACACACATGGGCGATATGCTATTTTTACTGGGACATTGCTTATCTCGTCATCGGTGAATACGTCCTGTCTCTACTGACCACGATGCGGTCTCATTTTTATTTATGCATACTTGTTTCTTACCTCAAAATAAAAAAAGTAACGGAAGTTATGAGAGAAAAAAAATTCATTTTAGTGACGAAACATTTTAAGTATCAAGAATAATAACATTAGAAAAATCAAGATTTAGTGGACTCGGGTTCTATCACTGCTACGTAACATAATTGGTTATTACTACTGTAAAATAATTTAATTTGATATCGCACATAAGCTCAAAAAATGTATAAATACAATACTTTTCACAACATAATTTAATAAAATTAAGTTTCTAGTAAATTTTATTGAATTTTCAATAATCATTAATTTAACACAAGTAGTGACTTATAAATTCTAAGTCGATGTCCTTATTAAAAAGGTTAGACAATAGTATTTTAAACTAAATAAATGAATAGTAGTAGATTTAAGAGAGAAATAAATGAAAATTTATACCATATATATCTGGTAAGAATAAAAAAATATAATATAAGTCAAAAGTATAAGAAGATTATGAATCATAACATATTTTAAATATTATGGTTCGAGAATGCTAGAGGAATGATTCACAGTTAGGACTCGACCAGAAAACAGTGAAGAGAAATTGAGAGTTGGGGATGGATTGGGACTAAGAAAAGGCAAAAGAAATATACTGGAAGGGGCTTCTCAATAATCTACCAAAATGTCTTTATGTGCCACAACTACCCCGGTATTTGTTGGAAAAATATAATGGGATAAATATGTTACTAAGAGAATCATAACATCATCTACAAACTTCATTATATATAATTATCATAGTATTTTTGAAAATAAATAAATATACTTCTATGAGATTATGTAAATGGAATATATGTATAACTATAAAATCATCTAACTTATGCAAGACTGAAATTACATATTATATAAACCCATAAAAGATGATATTTTAACACTATATAAACTATCATATAAAACCACATATAAAGAACCTGAAATTTGATGATTGAGGCTTGAATTAGATTTAATCTCCTTAAGACAATTATCGCCCCGCAATGGTATTGAACGGACCCTTGGCAATTGTCTCCCAATATACAACGATCCTCCTCTCAATTGGTAGTAACACTACAAACTAACTGAACTTCTGCAAACCACCTATATGTTAGTACTCTCTTGAACTTAACTCTCCTAAACCGTTGGTTCAGACCTGTCATGCCCCAACTCCCGATACCCGAAAATCAAGGGTGATTAAGTAATAAATCACACTCCTAATTATAATCACTCTTCGATATCCTGCTCTAATACCATTCTGTCATGCTCCAATTCCCGATACCAGAAAATCGAAGGTGATTAAGTAATAAACCACACTCCTAATTATAATCACTCTTTGATATCCTGCTCTAATACCATGTTGCCACATTCATCTTTTACCGGATAATTCACAATGGTCAACCATTCTAAATTATAATCTTAAAATCAGCGAAAACATTCCCCGTGCTATTAACACAATGTGAAAACGTATGCATAGCTGATACAAGATCCCTATGGACACCCCTTAAAGAAATCATGCATGTACAAGTCCTTTCAAGTCAATCCAGTTTCCTGCAATGTTTCGCACAATTGAAAGTGCCATCTCGCACAATCAAGATTCTTCAATCAATCAAAACATAGGTTTCGCATGATCGAAGGTCCCATTTTTGCATGATCGAAGTCGTATTGAAATGCAATCAAAAATCATCAACATTCAAGACCTCACACCTGAAATTCTTCGCACAATCAAAACCTCAATTTTGCACAATAGAAAGTGTCATCTCACACAATCGAGATTCTTCAATTAATCGAAACATAGGTTTCACATGATCGAAGATCTCATTTTTACATGATCGAACTCGTATCGAAATGCAATCAAAATTCCTCAACATTCGAGACCTCACACCTGTAATTCTTCGCATAATCGAAACCTTAGTTTCGCACGATCGAAAATTTTGATCATGCAAAACAGGGGTTTCGCACAATCGAAACTCTCTCTCTGCAGAAATCCTGCTACATCTCATTTTTTTATATTTAGTCCATTTTATGTCTAATTTCCATTCTAACACCCTAAAATCATTCAATCTGTAATACCCCGTAATTTGAGGATATTTAAATTGGGTTTTTATTTATTTGATAGAGTTTTTAATTATTTAAATACTTTAATTAATTTTGTCATGCCTGTTTTTATATGTTTAATGTGGATGTTTGAATTGTTGCTAAGTGTTGATTGTGTTTAATTGTGTGTTAAATATTTGTTTTAAATATAATTTTTTCTGTTAAATAAAAATATGTTGGTTTGGGCTGCATTTTCTTTATTCTTGTTTTATTATTATTATTATTATTATTATTATTATTATTAGGTTGGGCTAGGCTGCTGGGCTGGGCTATATATATATATATAGTTGAGCTAAATATTTTATATTTATTAGTTTAATTATTTAAGAATATTAAATAAGAGAAAAGTAATTAGGGTTCAGTAATTTCTACGTACAGAGGATTCCTACGCACAGATAGGGAGAAAACAGTAGACGCCAGGAAAAGAGAAAAAAAAAGTGATTTTTGCTCAACATCACAAGGCAAGTTCGAACTCTTCTCTTCCCCTTTGAATCTGTATACATATATATTTTTGTATATACATGTTGTTGGAATATATGTATAATATATATATTAATTGTATAGACATGTTGCTAGAAATTTGTATGCAAGTAATTATGAAACTAAATGATTTTGCATGCTAAGAATATTTCTGTGAATTAAACATGAAGATTTTGGAGTTGGTACTGTTTTAGGATATTTTTGCATATGTATATACATATATATATATGACTGTATAGGCGGGTATATATATATATTAACATGAAATTGGATTTACTGTATTCATCATTTTTGAACGTTTTTGTTTCGACTAAAAGGTAGATCTTACTTCCTAGAACAATCCTTGAAAGTTTGGTTGTGAACCGTTGGGTAGATTGACGGAAAATTGAGTTTGAAATTTTAGATTTTTGAAACTTGAAATTGGGCATTTTTGATTTAGACCGCGAGAGGGGATGATTTTGGTATCAATGCGTAGCTTAGATCGATACGAGTTTAATGGTATATTCATATGCGTAATTCGGTGCCCGGAAGTGATCGGAAAGTGATCGGGAAGTTTCTCCACCATTGTTGTTGCGTGGAGGCTTCAGGAAGAAGAAGGAAGAAGAAAGAAAGAAAAAAAAAGGTGGCCACGTGTCCCGTCGGTGCGTGGGGACGTGTGCCATCGGCGCTGGTGGCCGAAAAAGTACTTTTAGGCCCCATTCACGGGGGCCCACCTCTGGGTCCTATATGGGCCCATTCCGAATTATTTTGGTATTTGTTTTGAATTTTTAAAATTTTTGGGAAAACATGAAAATTTGAAAAATTATTTTTTAAAAATATTTTTATAATTCTAAAAATTTCCAAAATTTTATGTCAACTTTCTAGGAGCTTAAGGAGCTTGGGGTTTAAATTTCATGTCGAAAAGATTTAGCATTGTCTTCAAATTAATTTTTAAAATGTCTAAAAATTGAGTTTTTTAACTTCTTTAATTTTAGAAAATACTTATAAATTTCCAAAAATTCATAAATTATTATTGTAACTTTCTGGAGGCTAAATACACTTGATTTTAAATTTTCAACTCAAAATAATCTTTCCTTATTGTTCAATTGATTTTTAAAGTGTCGAAAAGTTGAGTTTTTCACTTTCTGTAATTTTATAAAATACTTTTATAATTTCAAATTTTTCCAAAATTTTAATATAACTTTCTGGAGATTAAATAAACTTGGTTTTAAATTTTCATCTCAAAATGAACTTCCCTTGGTGTTCAATTAATTTTTAAAGTGTCTAAAAGTTGGGTTTTCACCTTCTTTTATTTGTTGAAAATATTTTGTAAAATTCTAGAATGATTTAATAGGGTTCTTAGAAATAGAATAGGCCCAGAAACCTAGATAAGAGTTTGGTTTAGACTCCCTCATAGATTTGAGTGCATTGGGGGTTGGATTGGGTGTTTGCTTCTAAAGTGGTTAAATTGTGTTATTTGATTTACTTGAATGTATTTTCTAAGGATATAAATGCCATTAAATACTTGATTATAGCTTACTTGTGAACGATTTGTCTTATGGTGATAATTTCATGTCGAATAATTTGAATTACTTAGTTTGTGCAAAATAAAATCATAATGCACTTTGTTTATTTTATGTTTCCTATTGGGAATGCATCTATACATTTTATTTGGCATGTCAGGATCGTCCGGCGTGTCAGGATCGCCTATACCTAATAAGGTATCTATGCATTTTATTTTGGCATGTAAGGATTGTTCGGCGTGTCAGGATCGCCCATACCTAATAAGGTATCTATACATTTTATTTTGGCATGTAAGGATTACCCGGCGTGTCAGAATCGCCCATACCTAATAAGGTATCTATGTATTATATTTGGCATGTTGGGATTGCCAAGGCGTGTCGGGATCGCCTAATACCTAATAAGGTATTTATGCATTATATTTGGCATGTTGGGATTGCCTAGGCGTGTCGGGATCGCCTAATACTTAATAAAGTATCTATGCATTATATTTGGCATGTTGGGATTGCCAAGGTGTGTCGGGATCGCCAAACACCTAATATGGTTTCTTTATATTTTATTTGGAGTATGTCAGGATTGCCTAATATCTAGAAAGAACGTTTCTCGGTATATATTCGAGCATGTTACGATTATTTCTTGTATAAACTTAAAACTAGTCTGCACTTGCATTAAGATAACTGATGTGTTAGTGTAGGGTGTGGGGCGGCTCTATTCTTGGGTCATAGGGTTAATTGGGGATATATATTTATGAGCTGGTGGGTTATCTTTAATTGTATATAAACATAAATTTATTGTCTTGGGAAAGGATTATTGGTGGAGGCAGGATAGGTTTGTCTAACACCTTGTAAGGCATTTGTAGAATATATGGAAGAAGGCATGTTAGGATTGTCTATGGTTTGAACTTATAAATTTGTTTTATCTGTATTGTGATAATGGATGGGTTAGTTCAGAACATAGTTCTAGTTACTTTTAAGATAGGAGATTTAATGACTAAACGGTATAAATATATCTATATGTCTTTACTGTCCTCATATAGAGGGTATGTTTACCGGTTCTCTGATTGGGTTGTAGTAGAGAGAATTTGCTTGTGGGTTTAACCCACTTTGTTGATATTTCAGGTTTCAGACAGTTTCTACCTGGAGATTTGCTCGTGGAGTTCGTAGAGCTTGACAATCATCCATTCCTTACCATACTTTAGTGTGAGGACTTAAATCTGTTCATAAAGTTTTACTTTTATATTTTTTTTTGGTTAAGGGGTTCGTGGGTTACCGGACTTCCAAGTTATATCAATCAGACTAATATAATGTTATTTAACATGATTTTTTATTTCAATTAGACTTTCCTTTCAGCATTTATAATTCCTTTTCTTTTGTCATTGTATTCTATGCTTGTTTGCTATCAGTTGTTAGTATCCCTCAAGTTTTGTGTATGAGACTGGCCACCTCATGCGCGAAATTTTCTGGGGGTATTTCACAAACTCAATACCAATCATAAATGAAATACTAAGACATCATACATTCAGGCTTTTGACCCTCGAACCATAAACTCAAATCCATTCATGCATACATAGAATCAAATGAAAAATCATTTCATCATATTCATTTTCTAGCATTCAACATATTCATAACATGTTCATAAAATATAAAAGCAATAAATAAGTTTAAATTTCCATACACATATCAATATGTACTAAGTCCACATCCCAGATGTGCTAAATAGCAATAATATATATATATATAAGGGTTTTATGACTCCATGTCCATCTCATGGATGATCACCATCAATTAGTTCCTTGCCATGTCCTAAAAATGTTAATGTAGGGGGATGAGCAAGTTCAACGGCTCAAAGTAATACGTTATGCAATCCATTCAAATCCACTTTTTATATAATTGCATAAAGGCAATACCAATGCATATTCTAGCTACGTGTCATACTCCCTAGCATTCTAGTAAAAAACTATAACGTTCATTTTCATGACATACTCATCAAATACATTTAACAACCATATTATTCATAACATGATTCATTACAAAAATTATCATATCTATAACATATGACATAACCAAATTCGTCCACAATTTCATATAAGTCACATTACTTCATATAATTCAACACAAAATCACATTGCATTCGGAATTGAACTCACACTCACACCACACCCACAAGACATGTACTGAAGTCCCACATCTTAATTCTTTTGGCTATTTATGACTACTAACCCATCCGATCACCACCCACTTACGCAAGGTAGAGGACTTTCAACCCCGAAGAGAATGTTTTTCTCTTCTATTTTCTATAAGTCATTTTCGAGTATTCATTACAAATACAAAATACTTCTCGTTTTGCACGTACATTCACACATTTGGATGTCTTGCACTCAATACATGCCCTATGTCCATTCTAGCATGTCATTCAATAATTCATAATGATACAAGTATACATTCTATTTCCAAAATCAAGTTTTTCAATTAACTCACCAAAATTTCACATATGCAATTCATGTCTCAATTTTGCAAACTTAAGTAATTCATGCATTCATTAACATCAATCAATCATTTCTAATTCAATGAGAAATATATCATCAATTTAATCCAACAATAAATTTATAAAATCTCATATAATCATATATAACATACATACATCTATTTTATGCTAAAAACATAAAATTAAACTTAAAATGTAAAACACAACACAATAGCTATAGTTTCAAGATATTTCTTACTTCACTCAAAAATTTAAATTTTTTTAAATTCACTTCCGGACCAATCAATCTCGAGCCCTCGACGCGTAGACCATTTCTCTTTTCTTTGGCAAACTCCAATTATGGACTTAAGCCCCTCAAAATCAATGAAGAATGGAAGAAGAATAAGAAGTTGCTATATATTTATATATATCTAATGACCCATTCGGCTGATGCATTTGTGAAATAAGAGTTGGGCACTCTCTCTTTCTATTTATAGAAAAATAACCTACACTTATTTACAACAATGTCAATACTTTTCTCTAAATTTTTCCAAACTCGTTTTCGGAGTTTCATAACTTTGATTGACATGACATTGATTCCGTAGTGCATCAAATATTTTATTTAAGTTACCCTCCAAATTTGGAGTCATTCTGACAAATTTTAAATTTTTTGGTCTCACGGGGCCCACATCTCTAGGTCAACTGGACCCGAAAAAGTCAACTTTAGTCAAATGCTCAAAAAAAAATTTTAAACTTTAAATACGTTTTATAAACATGTATTTTACATTTAAAACACATATATAATAATTTAAAGTATTAAAATGACAATTAAATGAAAATAACGAAAAATCGGACAAAAGTGGTCACAGTCCTTACAACCTACCCAACTTAAAAGGATTTCATCCTCGAAATCAGATTATACCTGAAGAAAACAAGTCTGGATACTTAGAACGAACTTCCTGCTCTCGCTTCCAAGTAGCCTCCTCAACATTGTGATGATGCCACAAAACCTTGATCAACGGAATGGTCTTACCCCTCAGAACTTGTTCTCTAGCATCAAGAATCTGAATAGGTCTCTCCTCATAAGTGACATCCTCATCAACCTCAACATCTACCCAACTCAGAACATGTGATGGATCAGATTCATATTTTCTCAACATCGAAACATGGAATACATTGTGAACCTTTTCCAACTGTGGTGGCAAAGCCAATCTATAGGCCACCTCACCAAACCCACTCAAGGATCTCAAATGGTCCAATGTATCTCGGCAATAACTTGTCACTTTGTCCAAAGCGCATCAATCCTTTCTGTGGTTAAACCTTAAGAAAACACACGGTCCCCCACCTCAAAGGATAACGGTCTCCTCTTCCGATCGGCATAACTCTTTTGTCTACTCTGAGCTGTCAACAATCGCTGTTTAATCAACTTAATTTTTTTAGTAGTCTCATACACAATGTCCAGACCTAAGGATGCGGTCTTGCCCACCTCAGTCCAATAAACTCATGTAATATAATATTCAATTTTTATTCAATTTTTCTAACAATATTTATAGAGCTCCTGGCACAGATTCTTGACAGCTGTCATAACGTCATCCTGATGTCATGTGTCCAATCCATTATTCCTTCTGGTTTAGGGTTTAGGTATGACTGACAAACCATTCTCTCAAGCCACTATACCACAACAATCCAATTTTTCATCGCCTAAAGATTATATTCATGAAGAAGGTTGCCCTTTAACCTCTCCTATTCCTTCGCATTCTTTTGTGTTCGTCACCCGCATCCTTAGTGGGGCTATCACCCGTGAATAAGTATGATCCTAAGCTCTAAGTAGAATCCTAAATCCTAAGCTTCACATTAAGCCTTTGTACCGAGTATAAGCCTTCCCATGTGGGGGAAGCTGCTCTATTTGCTTTTCTCTCTATCTTGCTCAAATCCAGGCTCGTAAAATTCCCATGGGTAAAGGCCATACACGTCATATAGGTGATCATGGTTAAACAATTACCAATTAAAATATCACTCACAAATAGCACAGATCCAAGTAGAATAGGGTCAAAGTGAGGGGTGTCGAATCACGGAGATGGAGTATTACGTTTATATTTGAATTGTGAAATTAATTCTAACTAGATTAATAAATTGGATTGCCGATTTTTATTCCTAATTTTAATAATTTATTAAGTAAAGACAATTAAATTGAAAGCAAGTAAATCTAATAATTTACTAATTTACTAAATAAAGAGGGAGAAATAGACAGATGGACTAATTAGAGGAGGTCAAGAGCAAGAAAATTGAGGAAAATATAAATTGAGTGAGAGTAGAACAATATTCTGGAGAATATTGAGAGGGAGAAGTAGTTCGCATGTGATGCAAATCGTTTGACTATGGTTGTTGGAACCCATAATACAGAGCTCCATTTATTCATTTATAGTCAAAGTACATAACTGTATCTCACCCTAAATTATAAGATAATACTGAGATAAACAAATAAAAGACCATAAATTAACTATATTCCAGTGCTCCATGTCTTCAGCAGCCCATCAGCCTACATTTGCAAGAGTCTATGATTCACAAAAGCCTTCAAAGGTGATCCAAATTCATAAGAGTCCTTATCCACGAACAATTCACTAATTTTATCTTAGTTGGAGTCTGATCGGCGTTGAATGTTACACATTCTAGCCTCTTAATTTGTATATTTTATTCTCTTAGTTATAGATAATTTTGTTATTTTACTTCGTTTTAGTGTTTTCTGCATTTTCAGGGTCTTAATAATTATTTCAATTAAAATCATGATTTTGGGCTTTTAAAGATGACATGCAAGAGGGTTAGATGAAACCTACATCAAGTGGATTAATTCAACTCCATATTTCAACTCAAAACAGTCCAAGGAAGAGGTTTAAGAGAATTATAACTGCTGAAAGGTATTTTAGGCCTGAAGCCCAATTCTGCGCTTAATACAGTTTTAATCCCATTTTGGAAAATGGATCAGAAGTCTTATTTTCGAGTTTCAAATCGACTTAATGTTTGAGTAAATTGAACAAAATTCGACTCTGCACACTTTTATATTTCACAAAAATTTCGTGAATCATACTTCTAGTGGGTCAAAAGTTGGGCCGAACGTCAGCAAGAAAAACTCACTTGATTAGGCCCTGCAGGAAACCCTAATTGTCTCCTAATTAGGTAGGGACTCTTCATATTCTCTTGGCTATTAAAAGTGACGAATTGGGACTGTATTGAGGAGACTTGGCAGCAGTTTTGAAGAGCTTTTGGAGTAGAGAATCATTAGAGAACAAGGCGTATTAATACTTCCATGGAGATGATGTCTTTTTCCTCAACCGTTGAAGCTTCTTCTTCTACCATAAGTAGCTAGTTCAGCCACCAGGGTTTTGATGTAGCCCTAACTAAACATCACTGCTTTGATTGTTCTAATTATTGGGGATTTTTGTATTCATTCATAGATTGTGTGATTTAGAGGATTCTTCTTATAGAATTGAGTAATAAAAGTCTTATAAATTCAGTTTCAATGACTTCTTATCTTGTCTTAGATATTTAGTTGTTGTTATTGAACTCAATCTCTCTTATTTTCTGTGATTATGAGAATGATTATTACACAATGGTAATCACTGAATATATCATTAAACGCTTTGATGGAATATGCCTAGAGAAGATGGACCATACTGCACCCTAGAGTAGAGTAGTTAGGCAAATGGCTCATGCCAATCGAAGATAGTCCATGACTTAGCTTTAATCATATGTTATCTTCTTGACGGATGGAGGTGAGCTTGTAGCCACCGACACCACTTATGCATGATATGATGCCCCATAGTTAGTTCAATTGACCATTGATTGTGAAGTTAGTGGTAAAATTAATAACCCTAGATTTATCTTATATTCTCTACACTCAATAGTTTTTCTTGCTTTTGTTTAATTGCTTCATTAGATAATTTAGATATAAAAATCAGCAACTTATTTCTTTTAAATTTAATTAAAATTAGTCATAACAATTCAACCCAATCAGACCACAGTTCCTGAGATTCGACACCCCTTTCGATAGCCCTATTCTGCAAGGAATTCGTTCTATTGAGAAGTGTGGTAATTTTAATTGATACACTCACAACACACGCATCAGAGTCCAAAGTCCAAGTTGTGTACTAACTCCTGTGTTCAGCCTATTATTCGCAGCTATCAGCCTCCATAGAGTCCAACCCAAGTTTAATCTCATCACAACTCTTCTTATGTATCTACTCCAGTCTTCTATTATATATCAACTTAATTAGAATCCCAAATTACACTGAACTCCTGCTTCACATATATATGATATCATACTTATGGAAGACTAGCTGGCAAGTTCTTTTGTATTGTCTAACAGTTACACGTTTAAATATGAAAAAAAAATAAAAATTATTCAAATCTTACAGAATGAATTTATGGAGTTTTCCATAAAGTATTTCACATAAACTTGATATACAAGTTAATTTTTTTATATTTAGGGATAAATAATTAATGACTTATATACTCAAAATACATCCAAAAAAAATAGGGATTACAATAGAAAACCTATAAATAGCAAGTCAGATGAATATTATATAGGTAAAGAGTCCAAGTATATGTTGTGAGGAGTTTAACCAAATGAAAAAAAAAAAACTAGATGATGTATTTTATGTTCATGTAATGCATTGGGTATTGTTAGAATTTGTGACTTTAAGTATTTAAGGAATGAGTTTCAAATAGAGGTGATTGACAATAAAGTAGAGTAATTTTTTATTTTTTATTTCTTAAATATCAAGTTTTTATTTTCTTTTCAAGGCAAGCAATTGGAACTATAATTGAACTAATTGCAAATTGTATTTTCGACTGTAATTGAAAGTTAATTTTTAATAGATGAATTACAAATAAATTTGTGTAACAAATATGTCGCTAAACACTATTTTTTTTTTTGCCAAAGTGTAAATACAGAAAACTTGTGATAAAGACCACACCCACAGAGAAACTGGTGATAAAGATTGTGATAGATGGTTACAGCAAACTTGTGATAAAGGTTGTTTTAGTCAATTTATTATAGAGCAATGCTACACGTCATGAAATTATTTCATGAATTTGTATCATGAATGATGTGGCAGGTAACGTGGAGAGTTAGTATTGGTGAAATTCCCCCCATACACAGAGTCCCATAATATTATCACTAAATTTCACCAATACTAACTCTTCACGTTACATGTCACATCATTCATGATACAAATTCATGAAATAATTTCATGACGTTTAGCATTTCTCTTTATTATATTAGTCTTATTAGATAATGTCGTCTTTCCCATGTGAAACGACCACACCCACAGAGAAATCCAAACCCAAACCGCCGCCGGCGCCACCACCATCCCCAGCCCCGCACCGGCGGCACTACCGACACCACCATCCCAGCCCCGCACCGGCAGAACCACAGTTGGTGGCCCCACCACCACCACGGACTATGGGGAACCATGGATCCCGGCGAGCTACTCTAGTTCTTCGACAGATCGTCCTCGTCGACAACCAAGGGGGCTCCATGGATTCCAGCGTCCATGGATTTTGACGACCATGGCGTCCATCGATTCTGGCAGTGATCTGCGATGTGTTTGTGGAGGAATGACTCGACTGCGACACCTAATGTGGCGGCGACGAGGTTGGAGGATTGAGTTTGGTGACGGCGATTTACCGCGGTGAGGTTGGAGGATTGAGTTTGGTGACGGCGGCGGCGAGATTGTTCCCGGCATGGCGGCAGCGATAGAGATCGTTTTCGGCATGGCGGCAGCAGAGCCAGATCTATCCGACGGCAGCGGTGGCATTTCTGTTCCAGGGTTTGGGAGAGAACGTGGAGGGGAGGGATGGAGTTCGAGAGAGAAAAGTTGGGAGTTTTTATTTTTTGGAAGAGAATTACACTTATGCCCAAGATGTTTATGGCGTGGCATGTTCTAGTGGGTGTATTTTTGTTTAAAAAATGTTAGGACAATGGCTAACCTATTCTTTAGGTTATGCTTGGTTCAACGGAAAAGAAAATAAAGTATAATATTAGTAAGGAAATGGTAACGATGAAATTTTATAGCTTGGTTGATTAGGATAGATAAAGAAAGAAAAGGAAACTATTTAAAATTTTTACATTATATTTTTTTATATTTAAAAGAAATAAATTTAATTTTTATCAAAATAAGGATAAAGTTGGTATTAATAAAATTTTATTAAAAAATGGTAACATTTCTTTTTTTTTTTTTTTTTTAAAAGGATAACAAAAAATACTACTTATCATTAATGTATTTCCATATCTTTCAATTTTCTTTCATTTTCATTAAAAAATTCATACCCAATACAAAAAAATATATATCCCTCTATTTTCTTTCCTTTCCTTTCTTTTCCTTTCATCTCTTTTCAAACAAATTGGCCCTTAAAGTTGCAAGTTAGTTTTCTTAGTTTGGTACGCATAAATGAAATAGAGTGAGAATAGAATGAAGTTAGGAATGATCATTCTCATTATAATGTTTAACTGCAGATAGAGAATAGTGTATAAATGAGATGATCTTATCTTTCAACATGTTATATTTTTCTATATAAAATAGAATCTGTTTTAAAAATTGAACATTTTGCAAATTTAATTTAATTATTATGTGAAAAAAAAATTAATTACTCATTCAATTAAAACTTTATAAATCAATATATAATCCGTCTTTTTTTTCTAGTAAAGATTAATATAATCTTTTATAATAAAAAAAATTAATACTTTATTAAAAACTGAAAGTGATAAAACAAGGACCTATTTACCTATTAAATATATATATTCTAGAATGAGTTGTAAAAGAGAGATGCATTAATGAAGAGAAAGATGATGATTTTAATAATAAGTGGGAATGGAATGACCATTCCATAATTCAACAAGTGGAATGATTTTGTTGGAATGAACATTCTAAGGGAATGACTTGGAATGATCATTTCATTTCTAATATAACACAACAAACGAAAGAAAGAGAATCAAATATGGAATGACCAATTCATTTCACCTCCATTCCTGCGTATCAAACTAGCCCTAAGAGTATTTGAAAGTTAACTTTTCCCGATGAATAAGAGTATTTGATAATTTTTTACAGCTTAATGACAACTTAACAACCTGCCCCAAATTAAATATATTGAATGAGTGTTGATTCTGGAAATAAATACGTTGCATTCTTGAAATAATAGTGTTACATTCTGAAAATAATTAATAGGGTTACATGAAATCACTGGATGGTTGTTCTAAAACTTACAAGGTGCATTGGCAATGCACCAAGTGCTTGGATAATGGCAGTGGCAATCCCATGTGCCAAGGATATATATATATATATATATATATGGCAGTGGCATATATATATATATATATATATATATATATTTGCACCACTTAATTTGAAATATTATGAAATACGTTAATTTTGTGCAATGTTTAAAAACTGCTTTGAAATACGATGGGTTGAACATTAATATATGTAGATGAAATTGTAATAATTTGTTAAACATTGCACAAAATTAAGGTATCCTTGCTAATACTAATTCAACCAATCACCAACATGCAATAGTTGAATGCTAGAGTGGGTAATAAGCCAACCATCTATCCATCATCACGTAACACTCCTCAGGTTTATACTCCGGAGCAATGTGACCAGCACCCTGTAATTAGAAGGCCAAGCAAATTTAAGAAAAACATATAAAACTTAATTTCATTAGTTGTTGTGTATGTATACATGCACAGTCTGCACAGACAAATAGAGTAAATTAATCTTGCCTTTACAGTTGCATATGTCAAACTGAAGTCACCACTTGAATACTTCTTTGTGTATCTGAATTACATGAAGCAAATATTAATATTCTTTTTTAAGTAAAAAGCATGAGATATTACGAAGATGATCATAAAAAGGACCGGGGAGAGATTATAACAGATTGTAATTAAGACAGAGAATTGCATGTGAGAAATAATTAATTTGCAACACTCACCCAGCAGTTTGACCGTTGCTGGACCATGATCGCCAACTTTGCTCCAAAGTTATATTTAGAGAGGCTATCCATGCTTGTGTTGCAGTGCTTGGAATGGACAGGTCATGATCCCCGCTGAATATATATATATATATATATATATATATATATATATATATATATATATATATAAGACACAGAAAATTAATATAGGACAAATTAATTACATAACAGTGAAGTCATGAGGTTGATGCAATTATATATGCGTGGGTGTGTGTATACTGTATAGAGTGTGGAGTCATTAGTAAATATTTCTTATGCACTGTTTCAAATCAAAGCAAATTGTGGAGTCATTAGTTTAGCACATTATTATTTCTAAAAAATCAAAACATTATGTGCTTTTTACTTGGTATGTCTAGCTTAGTAGAGTGGTAAAATAACAGTTATATTTAGTTTATGATATTTATGCATAAATTAAAACAATGTAGTTGCGCGTATGTCACCTGAATATCAGAGCTCGTAAGCCTGTAGAAGTAAGATTCAGGTGATATTCAACAGTACTTGGGACTTCAGTAGTGTAGTTTATGCTGCTGTTGCATTTCTCCCAAAAGTCTACTGTCCCCTGTTATCACAATCTTTTGCAGTAAAAACTGTCTTAATTTTACGTTAATAAACTAGGGACTCACCAACCAAATCCACTTACATTTCGAATGTTCAGAGCTTCTTGAACTGCTATCTCATTTGCCCACAAGCCAAGGGGAACATAAGTATAATCCTAGAAGTAGGCGATTACACTTCAGCCTCTCATTTAATATATATATATAGAGAGAGAGAGAGAGAGAGAGAGACTAATTTAATTTACCCGACACCAATATGCAGAACTTTTAGGCTGTGAAAGGATGACATTTTCGGACTCCTCTCTGAGAAATCTTCGATTCCCTTTTGTTTTACTTGATTCTAAGGAAATAGTCGAACATGAAGGTTCCAAAATTTGCAGCAAATTGATTTCACTGAGCAGCTGCATATACAACAAGAAATTTATACTCCATGCCTATAACGCATTAATGTATGACAACATAGTGAAAACCAAGTGTGGAAGTCCTAGTCTCTTTGACCTCATCAATTGTCTGTAAATATGACAAACAGTCTACATTGCTTGAATCAACGTTCACGTAGTCCCCGTAGCAACTTTCCTTGGTGGCCTTCGTAAGCATAGAAGAAGAATACAATCAGATAAAACAAGATATTATATATATGAACCAAATTATTAAATGTACTTTGTGTCATTTAGTCAATATATATATATATATATATATATATATATATATATATATATATATTGCATCTGATACAAAGGTTATAATTTTTAGTGTACTGTAAGAAACAGCACACGGCCTTAAAGAATCAGTGCCACCAAGGAATACAAAGAAGCAAAAATGAAAGCAAATTAATATATACTTTAAGGCAACAGTATCTTTTTCATGTTGAAACAAAGAATAAATAAATAAGCTATCTATAATTTAGTGTCATATGGATGGGAGGAAAATATTTGAAAGGAAAAAGGACTAATGAAATTAGGCGTTGAAATATGTACCTCAAAGATTTCTTTACTTATAAGTGACATCCCATAAGCATATGGGATTCTTTCGTTATTGTCAATGAACGTGTCCGTCTTGGGGTTCACAAGCACGTACCCCTGTTAACAAGTCAATGAAAATCATACACCATAGAGTAGTTTAGAAATTGATTTGGTTTCCATATGCTCCTCTTCTTTTGCAGTGAACAGAGCATATACGTACTATAAGGCACTGTGTAGTTAAAAATAAAATTAAGGATGTATCTACTACAAGGTTAGAACACGTACTCTGATATTCATGGATGGATAGTGTCCAGCTTTTATAGCTGCAGAATCCAAGTCTTAATGAGCCATTGGCAACAAAAAGCAAATTATATATATATATATATATATATATCTGTGTGTGTGAAGTAAGAAGTTACCGTTAGATATCTCTTGAACAAGCATAGGTACAGGTATGCCTGAATACGACTCACCACCAATGTAGATATTGTTGGATGCAAAATCAGGGTGATCCAACAACCACTGCGAGCGCATTAATTATAATTTGTCAAGTATAAAAAAAAACTATTACGTACAACTTCTTGTACGTACGTTGCAATATATATGAAGATTCCAACTTGAACTTAGACAAGAAATAATAAAAAAAGTCATACAGCGTGCGTGTGTATATATATATATTGCAAAGTTCCTATATGGTGACTTTGATTCAGTTTAAATATATCATATATTTGATTCAGTTTGTGTTGATCAAACAGAAAAAAAAGAGCATGTTTCCACTTTTTTTACTGATTATATAAAACACACCTTGCCTAAAAATTGATATATCTGTGCCACTGATTTACTGTCGCTGCTGTAATATCCTTCAGCAGTTGTTGAATAAGAAAATCCAGTGCCAACAGGTGCATCGATATATATCATATTGAGAGCCTGAAAGTTCAGACCAGTTTCCAGTGAGAAAAAAGGTCGCTTGATAAAAACATTCTCACATGCGAGCAATTAGTTGCATGAACGACCACAAACACACACACACACACACACACATATATATATATATATAAACATCGCAGCTAGAGTTATGAAATTTAGTACCTGAGTCCATGCGTAGTCGTTCAAGGACAGTGTCGGTGAGCTTCCATTGTAATTATCGTAGTCCATGTTTAATGGACCTAAGCAAAAGAGGAAAGACATCAGTACCCACCCTCTTATATATGCTGCCTACTGTGTGTGTGTGTGTGTGTGTGTATATAGTTGGGGCATAATTCGTCATGGAGGAGATCTTCTCCTATCCAGTGCACCAAAATGGTGCCGATTTGTTGCCCGGAATGTTGAATATTTGAATACAAAGTAGGCTATTTTTGCAAAGGTAAATGTGTGATATGGTTCAAAATATAAGTATATGAGAGTTTATTGTACCTTTTACAAATCACAGAGAATTTTGGACCCTTTAATTTAGCTTACAAAGTAAATAACATTGTCTTTATAGAAGAGGTTGTGTGCGGACGCTTATTGCATTGTGTGAAATTAAGGATAAGAAATTAGACTCACCACTCTCATAGAATAATGCTGCGAGACCAGAACAACCAGGACGGACCCTTTAATTTTGCTTACAAAGTAAATAACATTGTCTTTATAGAAGAGGTTGTGTGCGGACGCTTATTGCATTGTGTGAAATTAACGATAAGAAATTAGACTCACCACTCTCATAGAATAACGCTGCGAGACCAGAACAACCAGGACCTCCAGTCAGCCAAATCATAAGAGGGTCTTGTGCAGGGCTCCTCTGAGAATGCACGAAATAGTAGAATAGCTGCACATCCCCCAATTCACCCACACCGATGTACCTACATACACACACACACACACACATATATATATATATATATATATAGAAATTTAAGCCAGCCCGGCCGTCAACAACACTAGTAAGTAGCAAGTAGCAATATATATACACACATGCACATGAATGTTCAATTTGTGTCATGATTGATCGATGGGTATATACTATATAGATAAAATTAAGCTCATGTACCCTGTTTCAAGTGTGAAGGGGAGATCACCGCTAAAACCGGGTAGACTGGTGACAATGGTGTGCGATGCAGCAATGCCGGATAACAGCAATGGAAAAAATAAATGCCAGTACACCCAAGTAGTAGCTTTGAGTGCCATAGTGGCCTGGCCTGGCCTGGGTGTTCTCTAAATTGGTTAGGTTAGGATTGACGATTGAATTTGACGATTCTCCTAGCCTCCTCACCGGTGTGCAGATTTATATATAGATAGCAAAACGCACGTGTGATTAAAAAAACAGAGATTAAGATAGTGGGATACTTAGCACTTCCAGAACATAAGATAGTCGGATCCATCGCAGGTTGCAGTAATAATAATTTAGTATAATATAATATATTTACCGACCAGTACTGACCGACCAAATTCTCGCATAAGATTTTATTAGCACCGATCCAATGTCAGTTAATTTTGCTTTTAAGTTTGGTTCGCTAGCTAGCAAAGTAAATAAGGTAGATGCACCAGAAAGTCTAACTTGTGCAAGTACAACCAACGGTCAAATTAATAACCCCCATAGAACCAAACTGCTAAGCTAAACTAGACGCTGCACCTACGTGGGAGTGGCTTCGCTTCTTCTAACGACATTGGATTGGATGGCTGGTTGGCACCGCACTGGCACGTTGAAAGTCAGTCGTAATTGGTGATTTAGATGTCCCGTGACAAAACCTACTGAAAATAAATTCACGTTTGAATTTATTGAGTGGTAGTGCTTCAAGTGTGTCATAGGCTGACAACTTGAAATGTTCTAATTAAAGTCTCAACCATAGGGTAAGGAAAGCCTCCGATATTTACATGCGCCCGCGTGTATATATTTTGCATATATATAATATCTCCACTTTAATTTGCCCAACTATTCATTCACCCATTGTACCTACCGGCACCAATAATAAACTCACTGAAATGTTGTTGAGAGAGAGCTCAGTTGGTGAAAGTTGGGTCCAAAACCACGAAGCTAGCTAGACAAAAATTTTTAGTGTTTACTAAAAAACACTGATGACATATTGTTGGATTAATTAATCAGTCAAATAGGTCAATTAAATTATTAGTGTGTGTGCGGACATGCCAGAGTCATGAAAACAGCTCGATAGAAAATCAGTTAGTCAAACACAAGTATATCCTTTGAGTTTTGTATTGGATCAGACGATTACTAAGAAGAAAGAATACCAAACTCCATATTTAATTTTTTTTGCCTCAATGAAAAGGACTTTTAATGTACACAAAAAATTGCAAAACTGAATCGTAGCAAGGGGGAGGTAGAAAGAGGGAGATAGCAAGGAAGAATATAGAAAGTGAGGGACATGTAGATAGATACACTGATTAGAGGAGGCAAGGAGCAAGAAATTTACAAGAGAGATGTAGAGTAAGTAGAGATCAGAGCAATATTTTGTGAAAATATTGACGAGTGTAGAATAATGGATATTTGTCATTACTTCTCTACCATTCGTA
The DNA here is from genome assembly GCA_026545225.1 of Cornus controversa. NCBI lineage: Eukaryota > Viridiplantae > Streptophyta > Magnoliopsida > Cornales > Cornaceae > Cornus > Cornus controversa. The sequence goes on along the minus strand of CM048851.1, from coordinate 64,293,437 downwards.
CAAAAATAAAACCTGCAAAAACTCTACTAAAAATTGTATAGTAATAAGCAGGGTCGAACCACTCTCAAGTGAGATTTCGAATGAGCTCAAATTCACACACTAATTTATGGAATGAAAATTACTTTTTAAAAAACAAAATTTTATTTTGGAATTATAATGAATAAATAAAACTATAATAATAAAATAAATCTCAAGGGAAGGGAATCCACCACCACGAATCCACATAAATAAATTTTCTAATATTCTTATCTAGTTTTTCCTCCAATAATCAATACACTTCACCAATCCAATTAGAACTTTAAAAGATGAAGAAAAATATGGAATAAAAAAGAATGCCTTGATTATATATGAGAGAAACATTTCTTTACTTAATCTGATACACATTGGCTAGGTAAATAGAGGTAGACATTATTCGAATTACTATTATTTGGCAAACACGAAGAATCCTCCCTCTAATTTTAGAAAATAAAAATTCAGAATAGAAGAGTAGAAGAATGCTCTTGAGAGGAAAAATTAGACAAGAAAATAAAATAACTTACTTATATTTCACCCATGATGGCTTCATCACTCCCTTGAGAGGTGTGTTTACAAGAAAAGAAAATGAATACAAGAAAATATTTACAACTACACTTTATTTTTTTCTACAATTTCTCTACAATTTTCTAACTTCTTTCACCATCTCCTAAAATCCCCTATTTATAGAGTTAGAGGGGAATGATTTAGGTGGGAAAATTTAAAATACAAAATTCAAAATATAAAAAACAAAAATTCAAAATACAAAATTTTGAATTTAAATATCTAATATTTGATCTCCATATCTTTAATTTGAATTTTGGACTGTAGGCGTGGCCATGCAAAAAGGATTTTGCAAAGTTTTGAACTTGAGATATCTTGTAAAGTAGATTGCACAAAATACCATCTCTCTTACAATTCTTCTTATGTTCACATTTGGCTATATATATCATTTTTAGCCCCTTTTTGCTGTTTTTCTTCTTATTTGGAAATCAATCCCTGTAAAACATAAAATGCAAAGATAAGAACATTTAAATAAAGTAAAATAGTAATTAAAAACTTATTTTGAGATATCAAATAGCAAATTTTGTGCACTTATCAAATATTGTACTTGAGAAGGATTGCACGTGATACAATAGTTTGTAAGGTGGTTGTAGAACCCCTAATACAGAGTTCCCTGCATTTATTTATAGAATGTCACGGGAGCAAACCTATAAAGTGTCGCGTTGTGATAAGGGATTCAACACTTTTACCCCCTTAAACACATCAATGAGCCAAATCCTCCTCTACATTCAAGATGACCCAACTGTTGCATGGCCCCCAAAACTAATAACCGACCCATCCAAGAGGTCCCGCGACAAGTGTTGCAGGTTCCATCGCGATCATGGACACGATACAGATGAATGCATAGACTTGAAAAGGCAGATTGAAAGCCTAATTCGTAGGGGCCAACTACAAAGATACGTGGCTGGAGATGAGAAGCGAACAGGGAACCACCCATGGGATGGAGATGGTAAAGATGACAACACTAAAAAAACTCATCTATTGGGAGAAATCAGAGTTATCTTCGGTGGAGTTGGAGGAGACAGGGGGCATATTGACTAGAGACATTAGAAGGGAGACAGTTGGCACATCCTTGGAATGCTGAGCATCTGAGGAAGTGCCACCAGTTAGATTTTCTTTTAAAAGTTGCATTTACTTTAATAATTTTAGCTGAAACTCAATTTAGTATCGAGCCTTAGGATGATAGCTCCAAGATTTTTTTGAATAATTCTCTACTTGTTACTAGAATATCAATAGCAATCATTTTTGTTTCAAAATATGTTGTTATAACTAAAACAAAAAAGAAAATAGCCCTACGGGGACATAACCCTACGGGGATACACCTCCAATGAGGGCTTTTAATGAAAAAGGCGGGATGGATGAATTCCGAGAACATTGTTAAAATAGCCCTACAGGGGCACAGCCCTACGGGGACACAACCCTACGGGGATACACCTCTAAGGAAGGCCTTTAATGAGAAAGGCGGGATGGATGAATTCTGAGAACGTTGTTAAAATAGTCCTACGGGGGCACACCCCTATGGGGAAACACCTCCAAGAAGGGCCTTTAATGAAAAAGACGGGATAGATGAATTCTGAGAACGTTGTTAAAATAGCCCTACGGGGGCACAGCCCTACGGGGAAACACCTCCAAGAAGGGCCTTTAATGAAAAATGTGGGATGGATGAATTCCGAGAACATTGTTAAATAGCCTTACGGGGGTACAGCCCTACGGGAACACAACCTTACGTGGATACACCTCTAAGGAGGGCCTTTAATGAAAAATGCGGGATGGATGAATTCTGAGAACATTGTTAAAATAGCCCTACGGGGGCACAGCCCTACAGGGACACAACCCTATGGAAATACACCTCCAAGGAGCGCCTTTAATGAAAAAAGAGGGATGAATAAATTCCGAGAACATTATTAAAATAGTCCTACGGGGGGCACAACCCTAGGGGACATAACCCTACGGGGAAGATACACCTCCAAGGAGGGCTTTTAATGAAAAATGCGGGATGGATGAATTCTGAGAACATTATTAAAATAACCTTACGGGGGCACAACTCTTACCACGGCTAGCCCTACAGGACACAGCCCCTACGGGAGCCCAGCCCAACCACGGGAATGCGGCTCTACGGTGACACGCCTCTTCAAAAGGACTTTAATAAAAAATTCAGGATAATTAATCCCAAAAATATTGTCAACCGACCTTACGGGGGCACAACCTGTAGAGACCGTGACCAATTTTGGTCGATTTTGCATTTTTCGTACTATAATTGCCATAAATGCATTTTGAGTGGTAAATAGCATGTTTTGAGTAAGAGAAACATGTTTGAAAAGTGTTTTAAGGGTTTTGAAAAGTTTTTGAAAGATTTGGAGAAGTTTGACTTTTTGGTCAAATTGGGGCCCAGGATGCGACTAAAGTGGGCCCGATAATCCGAAAAAATTTTTGAAAATATTTATTTTTGATAATAAATTAGATGAAATATTTAGAGAGTTAAGGAAGTGATTTCGAGATTGTAGGAGTTTTCGAAATCGAAAACGGAGGCCCGGAGGGTACGTTAAGTGGCCGGGGGCATTTTGGTCTTTTTACGAGCCCTAGATATTTTAAATATTAGTGGCAGAGATATTCAACCATATCTCATGCCTCTTTCTCTCTCTAAAATCCTCCATCTTCGTAGCTCTCCCTTCTCTCTACATTTCAGACCCGTTCGGCTTGGATTCAAGACTTGCCGAAGGAGGGAGATACGTAGGAGATGACTAGGGCTTCTCTTTGAACCGATCAAAGTGGTGGTTTGGCAAGATAGACATCGCTGTAATTTTGGTGAAGTGCTTGGAAGGTCTTCATTTTCGAGGTAGGGGTTCTTCTTCTCTTCTAATTGTCGATTCTAGGGTTTCGGGTGAAGAAGAGAGATGTAGGTTGTGTTTCACATGCTTTAGGATGGTGAGAGGTGTGAAAAGTTGTGTTTTCTTCTTCTCTAGAGTCCTATATTTTCATAATTGTGTCCATTGTGTTGGTGGTAGCATGTGGGTTTGAAGGGTGTGAGTGTAAGAAATTGATACATAGGCATTATGTGCTCAATTTGGTGTATATGTGAAAAATGTGTACCAAATGTCATATATGTGATTATATGTGGGAATGTGGTTGTTGAATGCATGTTTAGTTCTATGTACTAAAATTATGCATTGAATGTAGCATGAGTAAAATATGCTAATTTTGAAGTTGTATGCCTATGAGATGATATATGCATGTGTTATACATATATGTGCTATATATGGTGTGTGGTGATGGAAAATATGCTTGTTACTTCTTTTTAGTATCAATGAACATGAAAATAAAATGTCATGTGTTTATGCATTCATATTGCATATGTGGGAAGTTGCGGGAAAAATGATGCAAATGAGGTATAGGGGACTTCGGAGTGGTCCAATCGTGTTGTGAAATGTGATAAAATTATCCACTATGTATGGCCCTCGGAGTGGACCCACCATACTAAGGCTTAATGCCTAGGATCAGAGTATGTCCAATACTAATGACCCCTCGGAGTTATCCCGGTCATTGGATGGTTATAGGAGAATGTCCAAGATTTGTGAGCCTCGGAGTTGTCCCTTCACTCTATGGCAATCCTATACATTGCTATGCTAATTTTGAAATTGTATGCATATGAGATGATATATGCATGTGTTATACATATATGTGCTATATATGGTGTGTGGTGATGGGAAATATGCTTGTTACTTCTTTTTAGTATCAATGAACATGAAAATAAAATGTCATGTGTTTATGCATTCATCTTGCATATGTGGGAAGTTGCAGAAAAAATGACGCAAATGAGGTACACGGGACTTCGGAGTGGTCCAATCGTGTTGTAAAATGTGGTAAAATTATCCACTATGTATGGCCCTCGGAGTGGACCCACCATACTAAGGCTTAATGCCTAGGATCAGAGTATGTCCAATACTAATGAACCCTCGGAGTTGTCCCGGTCATTGGATGGTTATCGGAGAATGTCCAAGATTTGTGAGCCTCGGAGTTGTCCTCTCACTCTATGGCAATCCTATACATTGCTATGGTAGAATGACCTTTCGGAGTTGTCCCGGTCATTGGATGGTTATAGGAGGTGTCCAAGGTTACATGATCCTCGGAGTGAGCCAATCATGTAGGGTATCGGATGAGAACCGAGAGAGAGAGTATTTACTTTCCTTAATGCTTTTATGTTTAAACATGTTATACATGATTCATGAAATATGCAATCCTCTTTAATTGCATTTGTTGATTGGTTTGTGAGATTGTGGATGTGACATATAGTGTATTCATATGCATTCCATGTAGGTCGCTGTCGAGTCGGCACTTAGGAGGGTTGGGGTATCTCTACTGAGCCGCAGTGGTGCTCACCCTTTATTATAAACTCTTTTACAGATAAAGCGCCGATGACGGATGGGACATGAGTGTCCAAGTGGAACTCTAGTGGTGTTTATGCTATCTTTTGGATGTTGAGCATTTTGTGGCTATCCATGCCGGCTTGTGGCATGTGACGCCTTTTTGAGTTGTGGTTATAGCTTGGACAAATGTAACTTTGATGTATGTATTGAATTATAAATTTGTTGGGTGTGGAAAGACAACGGTTTAGTTTATGTAATGCCCATGGTGGCACTTAGTTTATTTGATAATGTTTTCATTGTGAATGGATTGTGGTCGTGTAAGAGAATGATTCATTTTGGTGTATAAATTTAATTATGAATGTGATCTTGAGTATGAAATTGATGTTGGTATCTTTCATTTATGTTATGGATTATGTATGAGGAGTTCTAGGATGATAGAAGGTGGATTGGGCTCCAAATGAACCATGTATAGGGTTGTTGGAGGTCCCGTGGGGAGCATTTCGATCGTGCGAAATGCCTATTTCGCACAATCGAAACCCCTATTTCGATTGTGCGAAGGAGTGATGATTTATGGTGATTTTTAGGGTTCAGACATGAGGAATTTTGCACAATCGAAACCCTCATTTCGATCGTGTGAAATATTGCAGGTCTGAGGTCCCGAGAAGGTGAAAATCGTCGCACAATCGAGATTTTTTTCGCACAATCGAGATGCCAGTTTCGCACAATCGAAATCCCATTTTCGCACAATCGAAATTACTATTCACAGCATTTTTCAAAACTTCATTTCAACGTAATTTCTTCGTTTTAGATCGGAATTTAGTGTGATTTTTTTTGAAATTGAGTATTTTTGGATCCTCTATCCAATGGTGTAGGCCTCAGTTTTATATTCTAAAAAAATTAAGTTTTAAGGCTTGAAAGTGAGTGATTCTTAAAAGTGTGGGCGAGTAAATTTCCACTAAGGTGTATGATTTGAGGTAGGGCCCATGGGGATTGGTTAAGATGGAATTGAGTGCATTCACATGCAAGAATTGGGTTAAGCTTCTGCTGTGAATGAGGGTAATGAGAGTCTATTGGGCTAAATAGACAGTTTAACCTCCGGTTCTCCGAGAGTTAGAAATCCGGGCGTTATACCTTGGTATCAAACCTTGATACTAATGCATGAGTGTAATTGAGATTGTTCACGGGGTTAAGTGAACGGGTTCACACTTGGGATTTGGGGTCGGTCCGGGGAGTCCCGGCGGTCCGGGTTTCGGGGCGTGACACAACCCATTAAAAGAAATTTTAGCAAATGGTGGGTAAGTCCCGCCAAGGCTGTCGCATGGCTTATCAAGGGCTGTGCTATAAAGTTTATTAGTTAAAATTTTATTAACCAAATGAGTCATTGGCATAATGGTTAGGGTGAGATCATTAGACCTTATTAGCTAAGGTTCGATTCTTCAAAGTGAAAATTATTTTTTAAATATACATATAAATCGGGTTCTTACATACCGACCAAAAGCCGAGTCCAAGAAGGAACCGGCCCATCTTAAGCACGGTCAAAATCACACTCGGCCAAGGCTAGGTAGCCCACGCGCCCGGCCTACTCCGGGCGCCGGGCGGCCCACAGTGCCCCCGCCCCGGCAGGGCCCGCCAAACCTGGCCAAGGCCGGGCGTTGCCCAGCCCAGGGCCGGGCACTGGCCCCAGGCCAGGCTCGCATGAAAAATAAAAAATAAAAAATACCAAATGTTCCTGATGTTCGACAAACGACCCTCATGAACAGGGGGCATCTGATGGAGTGTTTGACTCCTAATATGCCAAGACTGGTTGTCTTCAAGTGAGAAAGGGAAGCTGAAGAGACAGAGTTTTATTAGGGCACACCCTCACTTTGTCACTATAAATACAGGACGGTCCATATATCAAGGTACGCAATTAATACCCTCTCAGTTCCTTTACAACTTTTAAAGCCTTTTCGATTTCTGACTTGATCGTCGGAGCATAGTCGGCCAGCACCGCGTCGGTGCTCTTTCGATTACTCTTCTCTTGTCCTTTTTTACAGGTTGGTGTTTGACCAGTTCAGGGTGAATTTTTGCTTCATCAATTATAGTTCAAGGTGTTGTTGACCCAAAAGGGGTTTTCACTGGAGTGTGTATTGGTTGGCCTCGTTTAACGATGAAAATTGATGAAGGAGAATATGGAGCAATATGGGCTGTCGATGTAGGATTTTTGAGTATTTTTTTTTCCTTTTAAGTAATGTCTATTATTTTCATTTTACATTATTAATTTTTAATAGAACTAAAATATTGGTAAGTTTCCTAATATAAAAGTGAAGAAACTTATTTTAATTAACAACCTTAGGATTAAATTCTAATACTATAATTAAAAGTGTGCAGACTATTTCCTACTCATCAGGAAGCAGTTGAACAATAGTGTATATATATATATACACACAAAGTTCTAAACGATTTTACTCTAAGAAAAAAACAAAACACAATAAAATAAGATAGATGATATTCGCATCACTCTTTGGCTATTTTCTTTAATTTGCAGTCCAATCTTAAAGGCAATAACACTTTGGCTATTTTTTACTATTGCACTCTAATTTTAAAGGCAGTGACACTTATAACTTAGCTTCATAAGTAAATGATTTTTTTTTTCAAATACCACGTACACTCTTAGGATATGGAACCATCTTTTCATCTTTCCTTCTAATCTTTAATATTTTCTATCTCTTTACGCCTTTTTTTTTTTTTTTACCCCTCAGTATACCCCTCACCAAGTTGTTTGAAGTTAATTTTGATGCTGCCTATATATTGCAATATTTGAAAAGTATGTGGTGGGGGAATAATAGTTAGAGATCATGATGGTTATCTGATAAAGGTGGCATAAGTATTCGTGGAGAATACGATTGTCACAGTGAAAGGGAATTGCCAATTTGTAGTTTAACCTGAGCATTACCGATGCTCTGGGTGTACAAGGGGTCTTTCTTTGATGGACTCCTTCTTCGTGTAATATTTTATCTTTCTAACATGGGCTATGGGTGAGTGGCCCGGCTGGTTTTGATGCATTAATGAGCTTAGAGTGATGTGAATGGTAAGAAGAGGAGAGTGCCATTCCAACCTCTCTAAAATAATTACAATGAATTATATTATTAAACATTCTTTAGGTTATATCAAGGCAGATTTGCACTTCTCTTTCTATATTTACAATTCATATTAAATGAAATGTTGACAATATTCGCACTCCTATTTTTTACACTTGCACTCTACTTACCTCTTTTTTTTTATAAAAAAAATGATAAGAAAATCCCTAAATTAATTAATACATCATCCTTTATTTTATAATACAACAATTACCCTTTATACTATAAATTTAAACTCTTTTTACATTCTTTACTTTCTTTATTACATTTTTTTCTCGATTGTGCCAAAAGAGAGATTTTTTTTTTTTTTTACGATCTTTACCTTTTTTTAGTATTTTTTTTATCTTGTCAAAAAGAGATAACTTGTTCTCATGTAAAAAAGAGATAACTTGTTCTTAGGTTTTTTTTTTTAATCTTGTCAAAAGGTATAATTTTTTTTTTTACCATCTTTACTTGTTTTGGTACTTTTATTATCTTGTCAAAAAAAGATAACCTGTTCTTATGTCTTTTTTTTATCTTGTCAAAAGAGATAATTTTGTTTTATCGTGTCAAAAGAGATAATTCATTCAATAAAGATAACATTTTTTTGGTCCTTTCAATGGAAATAATTTATTCAACAAGAATTTAAAAAAATTAGGTACTTTTTTTTGGGTCCTGTCAAGAGATAATTTATTCAACAATGATAACTATTTTTTTGGTTACTTTTTAATTTTTAGATCTTGCCAAAAGAGATAATTTATTAAACAAAATTAAAAAAAAAAAATTTCTTGTCAAAAGAGATAATTTATTCTCATATATAACATTTTTGGGGTCCTGTAAAAAGAGAGAACTTTTTTTTTGGATTATTTTTTAACGAGTAATTTCTTTTAGGTATTTTTTTTGTTGGAACCTCTCAAAAGAGACCGAAAATATTAAAGATTAAGAGACAAAGAGAGAATATTTGAAAGGGTAGTTTAGTCTTTTTTTTAAAAATTAATCATTCACATGTGAAGTTAAGGGTAGAAGTGACATTTCTTTTAAGATGAGAGTGCAAATGTAGAAAGGGGGAGTGCGAATATCGCCTTCCTAAATGAAATGATACTTCTAATTTTAACTTTACAAGTGAATGATTATATTTTTTCAAATTACACCACTACCATTTAAGATATATTTTTTTTCTCTCTCTAATCTTTAATGTTTTCTGTTTCTTTTGATAGGATAAAAAAAAATCCAAAGAAGTTATATTTTTTTTGACAAAACTCAAAAAAGAAAAAAATTATCCAAAAAAAAGTTATCTCTGTTGAATAAATTACCTATTTTTATAAAAAAGGAAGGAAAAGCCCCCAAAAAAAGTTATCTCTATTAAATAAATTATCTCTTTTGACATGAAGAGAAAAAATATACTACCCAAAAAAAGACCCAAAAAAATGTTATTTCTGTTGAATAAATAATCTCTTTTGTTAGCACATCGGAAAAAAAGTTATTTCTATTGAATAAAATATCTCATTTGACAAGACCGGAAAACAAATATAGTATGGAAAAAAAAAAAGGAGGGACCTAAAAGATATTATCTTTTTTGAATAAATTTTATCTTTTGATAGGAAAAAAAATGTAACTTAAAAAGGTTACCTTAGTTGAATAAATAATCTTTTTTGGCAGGACACCCAAAAAAAAGTTATCTTGATTAAATTATTTCTTTTGACAGGACAAAAAAAAAGGAGGGGGTTATCTATGTTGAATAAATTATATATTTTGGAAAAATAAATAAAAAGTACCTAAAAAATAATAACCTAAGAAAAAAGTTAACTTTAAAAAAGAGTTGCTTAAGGAAAAAGTTATTTTTAAAAAGAAGTTAAAATTTATAATATAATGGGTAGTTATAATATTATAAAATAAAAGATAATGTAGTAATGAGTTTAACGATCTTTTTGTCATTTCATTTAAAAAGAAAAAGAGAAATGGAATATAATTGTAGAAAAATAGTGTGTAAATATAAAAAATTAAATGTCAAAAATAATGCATACAAATAAAGTAAAGATCATTAATATTTATACCAGCAAATTAAATATACACAGTACAAAATCAAACGATGAAATAATTATAGTAACGAATTAAATTATAAACAATACAGACAGACTTCATTCCAATCGATCATTGATTTCCATATTGACTTCTTTTATTTTCCTAACAAGTAAAGAGGTTCAAATCTGGATTTGAACTCAAAAAAGAAACAGGAAGTTTGTAAAGAGAGAAAATAATGAGGAGTCAAAATCAGATGAGACTATAATTAACCACAAATAAAAGTGATTACTCCATAATCATTATTGGATCAGCAAAAAGAGATTTTGGAAGAGAGTAATTAGAGAGAGAGAATGTCTGGCGTCCAAAGAGCGTGGTCCGATACTACACCCCTCCTGGCCCACCACCACCACCACCAACAAGAACAACACCGCTTTTCGTTAGACTCCAATCGACTCTCGTACGTCGAAATGACAACCCCCGCCCCCCTCCGTTCTGTTTTACTCGGCGTCGATGTTGGCACTGGCAGCGCTCGTGCAGGTTCGGTCAAATTACTCTCTCTCTCTCTCTCTCTCTCTATGTGTATATATATATATATATATACAGGATTATTTATTTCTAAGGGTTTTTGTTATGCCAGTGTGATTCATGACTTCGAATTTTTCTTTTTTTTTTTTTTGGTCTGCTATCGGTTGGATCTAAATGATTGATTGATGTATCTGTTGATGATACTGTTTTGTGCTTTTGGATGGTGTTACTGTTACATGGTTCAGAGGTCATTATTGATTTTCTTAAGTTTTTCGTTTTGTTTTTTCAACATTTATTCGGGTTAGTTCATTGTGCGTATGCATTATGTTACATATGCTGTATATAACGTCCTGTAAGTTTGAAATATCAATTCATTTCAGGGGAAGGACGGTAAGGACAATACTTGACTCCAAACCAGTGAGAAAGAATCTCCCTCTGTTCTATTTATCTTCTTTTATTTATGCAAATTGCACAGTTTCCGCCCCCCCCCCCCCCCCCCCCCCCCCCCCAGCATGCAGTGCCGTGCGTGTGTGTGTGTTTTTTTTTGTCTTCCTCTAGTATTGAATGAGAGTTTTTGCTAAATTGACAGTTATTTTTCTTTCTGATAAATGCACTTAAAGAGTCTATCTGTAACTCCTTGGAAGTGTTTAGCCAGCACTGTATTTGAATCTGGTTCAATTTTTGCATTAGTTTTCCTAAATATAGTATTTCGAAGAGACAATTAACACTTGCTATGTTCACACACTTGCATTTGGTTATTTGGATTGTTCTTTATTGCACATGCAGATATGCGCACATGTTCATACACATTTTTTAGATGCTGCAAATTGTCCTGCGCACACATGTTCATACACATTTTTTAGATGCTGCAAATTGTCCTTACATATTGCTGCTTTATGCAGGTCTTTTTGATGAGAGTGGGAAACTTTTAGGTTCTGCCAGTAGCCCAATACAGATTTGGAAGGATGGTGACTGTGTTGAGGTCAGAAACATTAGAACATTGTTAGATTACATCATCAAAGGGCAATCTAAATATTTTGGCCTTCAAATATTAACTTGGGCCGCATAACCTATTGTCTGGTGGCCACGCCCCCATTAAATTTCATTATTCATACCCTACGGAACCTTTGTTAGCCATACTGTTTATAGCATGCGTCATACATTATGGTTGTCAAACAAGAAAAACAGTTTGAAATTTGTGTCTGGATGATTATTGATATATTGTTTGATTTAGTTCTTAATTTTTTTTCTTAAACCAGCAATCTTCAACTGATATTTGGCATGCAATCTGTGCCGCTGTTAAAGCAGCATGCTCCATTGCAAATGTTTCTGGCGCAGAAGTAAAGGGCTTGGGATTTGCAGCTACTTGTTCCCTTGGTTCGAATTTTTTCTCCCATTTTTTACAAGCATTACTCTACCAAGGAAATTTTATCACTTTGGTTGCTTAAACAATTTAGCACGGAACATGTAGCCAATTATAATGCAGGCAAATTGATTTTCGTGTGCAGTTGCTGTGGATTCTGATGGCTCACCTGTTACTGTTTCCTGGAGTGGTGATACACGAAGAAATATCATAGTGTGGATGGACCATAGAGCTGTAAAGCAAGCTGAGAGGATCAATTCCTTTAATTCACCAGTATTACAGTATTGTGGTGGAGCTCTTTCCCCTGAGATGCAGCCGCCAAAGGTAGTTAAGCAGCTAGTAAGATAGTCTAGTGTTTTTTCATAATGTACTTACTTATTGTATTTCTTTAAACATAATGTGCAAAATCATTTTGTCCAGATCATATTACTTGAATTTCAGCTAGTTAATTATACATGTGTTCAGAGATTTGGAATGTGCGTCATAGTAGAATTTGGCTTCATATGAATCAACACTTGGTTAAGTAATTCCCAATAGTGTAGTGAGGATTTATACTTCATTTTTTTATGTTGAAGACCTAGTTTTTGTGTTGGAGAATGGCACCTGTTCGACGTGCAAAACACAATAAAATATTATGTAATAGTGTCGTCGTTGTTTTACACTTCGACAAAAAAGAATTTATAAAACCCTACAAATACTCTACTAAAATTAGTAAAGTGGTGAGTAGGGGTCGAACCCACAGAGACTGCGTTGGTTTCGTTGTTAAGCTGTCAAGACCTTATCTAATTTAATTCAAAAATAATTTGTTTTGTTTTTAACTTAAGTTGCTGAAATTAAATAACATAAATAAATGATGGATACTGGAGATAGAGGGTCCTGGGAATTGACTTCACCACTAACCTTCTGACAATGAAAGTTGTACTAATTTGGGACGTTTAATCTATGCATTCAGAAAAGAATGGCTATAAGCCAAATTCAGTTCTATCAAGAGGATTCATTCAACATACAATTAAGCATAACTCGTCTTCGCTAAGCATGGCCTATACATTTGACTAACTAATGATATGATAACCCATCTTCACTTAGTACGAATTATAAAAACTCTAAATTGAATGATCTATGAAAACTATTGTATAACCTGTCTTAACAAAATCACAGAAGTTGAAAAGAACTAAACCCTAATCACTGCAAACATGCATTCATTCTACAAGAACAAAAGTAAATATGCAATGAAATAATCCATTCAAATTAAAACTAACAGCACAGCTGTTGTTGATGTCTTGGTTATACAATCAATGCACAAAATAAATAATTCCCAAATTAATATACAAACTAAAACATTGAAAGACAGGTTAGGGTTACATCACTTCCCCGGAATGGTGTTTAGCCACTCATGATCGGAGGTCCAGGCTTGAACGATGATGAAGTTGTCGTCGTCTTGCCCGTATCGTCACGAATTGCCTCTGTATATCTCTCTCTGCTTCCCCCTCCAGAATACCCTAGTTTTTCTTCGTTTCCTCATTTTTACTTTGCGAAAACAAACCAACGGGACACCTGGCCTACCCAAAGTGGCAAGTGCGCATAATAAAATGGCACTTGCTCCTCACAAAGTGGCATTTGCGCCCAAAAAGTGGCAGCTGCGCAAATAGGGCAGAAAGTTGATGAAAACGTCCGTTTTAGGAAATTTTCGTGAAATATAAAATTGTGCAGAATTGAATTTCCTTCAACCCACGCGGAGTTTGGGTTGTTTTGACAATCGTGTACGGAGTTATGGTCTGAATACCAACACGGGTCCAGGACTTTTTAGGCCTGAATTGGCCCAATCTTCTATGCGAATGGGCCCGTGCTCCTTTTCTTCATTTAAAGTCATTTCCAGCCCATTTCTTTAGTCCATTTAGTTTGGATCTTCAATATAAACATATCTCTAATGGGCCAAGCTTCAGTGATAACTAAATGAGCACCATTTGTAGCCCGATTTCACCATTCCTAATCAGAATTACCCTTAATCACCTGCAATCATAAAAAGATTAAAATTATTAATAAAAATATGAAATAAATATTACTAAGACACTAATTCATATAATTTTAAGGGCATTGAATATGCAATATTCATTACTTATCAGCACCAGTGTTTGTATTTATAATTTTATTGCATTTCAGTTTGTAGGAGGTCACTACATCAAAGGAGTCAACTCTGTGCTTGATGCTATGATCTTCGTCATTCATTATTTAAAGTTTTAAAATTAATATAAGAAATATTTGGGCGTTAAACACGCGTAAAGGATGTCCTTTTTTATAGGCATGTTTCTTGTTCTCATCTTGTCTTTGTTATCTAATCTTTGTTTATAATGTGTGGTTTTGGACTCAAAATTCTATTATTTTTCCTCCACAAGATTAAGTTGTGCTATTTAATTATGCAAGATGGATCTTTTGTATCAAAATGATGTAAGATGGATCTAGAAGAACCACCTTAGTCATAATGCAATTTCACAGAATGTAAACCACCTTAGTCATGATGCACAGAATGTAAACTTATAGGGAAACGGCAATATGGGAGAAGGAAAAGGGAACATAGCTGATTTAGTTTAAAATTGAACCTTGAAAAAAATTAAGTGAAAAATGAAGTTTTGATTTCCTTACACAGTCTTTTATTATTGCTTAAACTCTCTTTGAGATGGTCTTGCTATGGAATTAAAATTCATATGTGGAAAAATTTTCTGAGGCTCACTCTATATTTTCTTGCCCTATGTTTGTTTCCAAGCCCAAATATTACAAAGAAATTGAAAATTGTATGCATTACCAAAAAGGACCTTATATATAAGAATAAGATTACCTTAAGGGCACGTTTGGTTCGCAATAATGGAATGGAATGGAATAGAATGACCATTCCCCTTTTCGATTCCTTTTCTTTCGTTAGGTGTGCAATATTAAAGGTGGAATGATCATTCTAAGTCATTCCCTTGGGATGTCCATTCCAGCAAAAAGCTAGAATGACCATTCCTCTTCTTGATCTATGAAATGCTCATTCCATTCACGTAAAATTAAAATGAAATAACTCAAGACAAGAAAAAACTTCTGGCCTAAACAATTCTCTCACACATCACTCAAGAAACCTTTGTGACGAGCTCCTCCAAGAAATCTTCCACCGCCTCCCTCCACCGTTTCTCTCGTCTCCAAGTGGTGGCTCCGCCGTCTTCCTCTACAAATTGTGAATGATCTGCTGTCATTTGATCTCTGCAAGTCTTTGCAATTACTCTCTCTCTCTCTCTCTCTCTATATATATATATATATATATATTAGATTTTGGTAGTGGTGAAGCTATGCAAGTTATACAATCGCAGTTGCATCTGGTGGGCAGACCTGATTTCTTGGCAACCGCAGATGTCTGAATGCATGATTGGTGGCATCTCCCATCATTCATAGACCCTTTGGTTGACTACAGATAAGCCATGAGTTGAGTGAAGTGAAAAGTGAGTGAAGAAAATTGACAATGAAAGAATCTAAGATTATTTTATGATCTTGTTATGAGTTATTCTTTGCTATAATTTATGGTGACAACTTCAAATCAACCAGCATCTTTGCCTTCGCATTGGTGGTGGCTGTGGAGGTAGAGGAGTGAGTGTAATTGTTCAAGTGCATTGAGATGAAATTAGGGTCTGTGACAAAAGCATGCCATGATTTGCAGACACACCAGAATTTCATCAGAGATTTCATGGGAAATCTTGAGAGAATTCCAATCACAACATCATTGGGCAAATCAATCCTTCTTCTTCTTCTCTTGGTTTTTACGTTTTTTTCCCCTTTTCCTCTTCCAACTGTTTCAAACATGTTATTGGTCTGTTTGTATTATTATTTTTTCATTTTTCTTTTTGGGTTGATTTTCTGAAAAGTAATGTGTGTCACTGCGAGGGGTATTCTGGAAAAAAATCATTCCATTCTAGGTTTTAAGATGGTCTAACCAGACATTGGAATGGTAATAATTATTCCATTCCTGCATCATTTAATGTTTGAAACCAAAAAGTAGAATGAGAATGACCATTCCATTCCTTTCGCATTCTCATTCCATTCCCACTTGCATTACATTCCCATTCAATTCCATTCTTGCGTACCAAACATAGCCCAAGTTTTTATTCTAATTTAGTGAAGAAAATGAAAGCTGATGTTCTCCTACTTAAACTAAAACAAGTAATATGGGGCCCATGAGATCTTCATTTTGTTCAACTGCAGTGATACATTGGTGTGATGTAACTTCATAAAAGCCTATTTTGCTTTTAAAAGTTTGTGGTTAAAAGAAGAGATTTTGCTTGTATGGCTAGTTGGGGGTGGCAGAGGTTTGATATCTATAGCAGATCATACTTTCTGTTAGCAGTTGTTTAAAGAGATCAAGGGAAAAAAATAGTGAAATTAAAAAATGAAATTTTTAGTAGATCGGAAATTAGGGGAGGTGCAATGTCAATGAAGAGAGTAGCTGTGTTGGGAGAGACAGTGGAAATTGGAGCTGAACGGTGCATTCGTAGGTGATTGAGCAGAACCAGGACAACCTGAACTTCTTGGGTTCTAAGGCTGAACTAGGAGGAGGTTAAACTAGTGTTCTTGGGTCCAATGTAAACCTAGAGAAAAGGTTACCTTGACATATCCTCGCCTTGAGCAGTCAAGCCAAGTGCCTCTTAGGATCTTAGAAGGCTGTGATCAACCATGCACCAAGATTTAGGAGTCCCTTTTCAGACGATGTATGTTATACATCAGGGTGTTTTTTCTTTCCAAGTCTTTATGGCGAAGTGACTGTGCAGTTCAAGGAAAAGGTGCAGTGTCACATAAGATACTGTTACAAACACGTGTTGAGGTGTGTCCCCCTATCTGTTGCTACATGTAATACGGGCTCATGCACCCACATCTATATAAGTGCCCCTATCAAAAATAGAATTGACTTATATTCAAGCCATATTGCATTGTTTCTTTATAAAGTGTGCAATTTTCTAAACTAAATCAAGCAGGTTTTTTTGGTCAATTGAGCTCATTTTTGGTTGATAGTTGAGCTTCGTGATGGACATTGTGCATGTCTACTTGATACCTTACTCCTATGTTCTTGGACACATTCTTTTCCCTTTTTTTGGACATTGTTGTACTAATACTTTTGCAAGCCTAGTACAATTGGGCACATTAGATTACAAGTTTTCACTTTGTGAAAAGGAAATTTGAATGAGGAGGTGAGGGGAAAAAGAATGAGAGGGAACTGATCAGTTTTATAGTTTTTTGTGTCAGGAGTTGATCAGGATCGGTGCATAGGGAATGGAGCAGTTTATTAAGGTTTGTATGTGATGCCAATTTGTTGAACATCTTTGCTAAAAGATTTCCAGTTGGGTAGCACCAGTGATCGTGCCAAGGGATGGTGGAGAGATCATCGAAAGAAGATGAGATTGTAAAGGTGGTTAGCCTTGGTGGAGATAAGGCTTCTGGACTTGGCAGGATGACTTCAACATTTTTTCTCTTCTGTTTTCTTTCCTCCAATAGGTGCAGGTTTTGGGGGGGCTATTATCATGTAATGGATGATTTCATGGAAGGATTGAATTTGAAATCAGGCTTGATGTATTTTTTGTACCATTGATTCGTAAGGTAGGTGGGATGGGATGGACAATATTTATGATTTAGGTTTATTACTTGATTATTTTACTATGAAATATTTAAAAAGATTCTTATGTAGTTGTTATAAGGTAGAAGGTGTTATTACAAGGGGTGGTTTTAAGAATAAAAATGTTTTTCGTCGATGGTAGATTGATTTTGGATTCAATGCTTGTAGTTAATGCGTGCCTCGAAACCAGCTTAAAGAGTGATACTTTTTTTAGTAAATGATATGTAGATCTTGTTTATGTAACAATGACGGTGGTGTCACTAGCAGAAGTGCTGATGATGGATATATTTTTTTTTCTTGGAGTCTGGTTAATGCGGATAGAGGGGATGTGAGGCAATCTGTTTCAGTTTTACTTGTATTTAGAACATTGGAGAGAGTTGGTTGAGTAGTGAAAAACTTGCTACCTACATTGGGGATAGGCAAGTTCATGTGTAAGGATGACGAGCTTCTTAGAGGAGTTGGAAAAACCAAATGATTGATATTAGAAAAGGGATTCAAATGCCATTAAAATGTAAATTCACAGAGACATATTCATATTATCTTTAAATATTAATTTTAAGAGCCTACCAAAGAAAGCGCTTTAGTGAGAAATAAAAAATCATATTGAATGATAGTTACTAGACATGTTTTTTCTTTTTTTTTTGTTTGTCAAACATACAATAAGATTTGAAGCCCCAACCCAACCCTCTTTTAGATGTACAACACTTTTACCATTATGCTACAATGGCCTTGGCCAGACGCCGTTTTTTACTTTTTGCCTTTTGTTTTCAAGTAAAATAGCACAAAAGTGTTTTTTTTTTTTTGGTTGGAATTGTATTTACAGTATTTCAATTTCTTTTGTGGATTACGTTTGATGCACAATGTTTTTGCAGCTTTTATGGGTGAAAGAAAATCTACAAGAATCTTGGTCACTGGCATTTAGGTGGATGGACTTGAGCGATTGGTTGTCATACAGGTATTAGGAACTTCTAGCTTTTCATTATTTGAACTGTCTTGATGTCACTAAGTTCTCTTTTGCACAAGCCACTTTTGGGCTCTGATGAATTTATCTTGAATTCTAATTTTTTCTTAGAGCAACAGGAGATGATACTCGGAGTTTGTGCACCACGGTGTGCAAGTGGACCTATCTTGGTCATGCACACATGCAGCGAATCCATGAGGAAGATTCCAGAGATATGGAAGCTTGTGGATGGGACGATGACTTCTGGGAGGAAATTGGCTTAGGTGATCTTGTAGATGGACATCATGCTAAGATTGGTATGCTCAAGGATTTTTTTTTTTGTAAACTCAATTATTTTCTTGTGATGAGACTTCTGAACAATCTAGAACAGAGAAAATTTATTTCTTGGTTTCTTGATTGTTGATATTTTGTGAAAAGGCAATAGTGAGACATTGATAACTGCTGAATGGCAGTCCTATATTGACTATTGACCATATTCCGACAAATTGGGATGTGATCTCATATTAACCTCTTTAAAGTCATATTGGCATGTACTCTCATATCCAATTCTCTCTCTCTCTCTCTCTCTCTCTCTCACACACACACACACACACACAAACACACATTCTGCTTTTCTCTGAAAATGGAATCTATGCTCAAGCTAAGAGGAACCATTCTCTCATTGAAATAAATATGCAGAATAGTGAGGATTTTTCCTACTCAATTAATCCGCTGATTTGGAAGTGCATTTGCCTCCTTCCTTGGACAGAATAAGGCACCTAGTTACAAATTAAGTCTAGTTGACAACTGTATCTTTGGGAAGCAACAGTTTTTCAGTATGCTCTTAACTAAAATTCCTTTTTGTTCCTCCTATGTTCTCGCATGAAATAAAGCTCAGTTAGTGATGCCAGCAATGCTCGATGCTCAAATTTTAATCAAGAAGAAATAGGACGGCTATCATCTGACATCAGACAACTGGATCACAAATTCTAAAGAGACATTTTTTAGACAATTATGTGAAATTGTTCAACTTTTAGTTCACTATAGAAGGGAATAAATTTAAAAGAACAATAGGCAATCGGAGTTCTTTGATATTGCTTAAAAAGTATGACAAAAATAAAATGAAAAAACATACAAGAACATTTTTTCTGCATACTTTGTTAAACATCAGAGCAACATAAAGCAACTAGGTAGCTTGATTAGTAATGGAATATAAAACAGAACAATGGAAGATGATCTGGATCACCTGTGTATCCCTTGATAATTTTTCCTTTATTGTTATAGTTTTTGAGTAGTTTTTGTTGCTTCAATTTTAATTCTTCTGCAAAATGAAGCAAATGTTGAATAAAAAGTAGTCTGTTTGTCTCACTAGGTTCTTGTGGCCATTCAATTGAAAGAAGAGTCATTTTCATGTCAACTCTGTGAGACTTTTTTATAACCTCACTTTCTATTTTCCTCGTCTGCAGTTAATGATTTGACAATAACTATGTGAACAGGACGGAGTGTGGCTTTTCCTGGACATGCTTTGGGCTCTGGTCTAACACCTGATGCCGCAAAGGCAAGAACTTTTGTACTGAAGAATTCCTTGAGGTCCATTGATGAATCAAACACATCTACTTTGCCATAAAAACACAAGAAATACTTTCTCTGGGCTTTGGAGGGTGATTTGCATTTATTAGGTGTCACATGCGTTGTGGATTTCATTTAATCTGATAAGAAGCTACTTAATTTTCAGGAACTGGGGCTGGTAGCTGGAACTCCTGTTGGAACTTCGCTAATTGATGCTCATGCCGGTGGTGTAGGGGTAATGGAGAGTATTCTATCGTCAGATTCTGAATCTAAAGGTTGTTGGAGTACTTTTTAATCATGATTTAGCGGCCTTGTACTAGGCAATACATTTTCTTGCTGACCAAATGTTGTATGTTCAGATTTTGATGAGGAAGCTATATGCCGTCGTATGGTTTTGGTTTGTGGAACTTCTACTTGTCATATGGCTGTGTCTCGAAGCAAGTTGTTCATACCAGGGGTCTGGGGACCATATTGGTCAGGTACACACTGGGCACTTCTTAAGAGGTTTTTGGTTTTCAGGATTTTGGTCATATTGTGGATTTTGGAAAGTTGGTATTTAATTCATTTTACACAAGGCTAAGTTATGAAGTTTTGAATAGATTGACTGTCGTTTTGACCAATAATAGCACAATTTCATACAATTTATACATATTTCAGAACCACTTCCACCTTATATATTGGTTGCTTTGTGCCTCTCTCTTATTATTTACTATCATTTTTTACTTCTTTCTTTTTCTTTTTCTTTTTTGTGGGTAAATGCCAAAGGGAGGACAACCCAAGTAGATATAGGCCGCCCTTAGAGACCTTCCCATCTCAATGAATTGTACATACCTCCTTAATATAGTAATGTTAGTGTCATAAAACAAAAAGAGAAACACCATTGATTGTAGCTCCCTATCCTGAAATACCCTAGTGAACCAAGAATCCAATGCCACCAGTGGCGGAGCTACATGCCCCCCTCATTTTTTTTTATTAATTTTTATCTATATATTTATCTCTGATATGCCCTCACTAAAATTGGAAAGAAAAAAAAACTTTAGTCTTGAAGTCCAAAATGAAAAATTCATTAATATTTCTCATCCAACTGTGTGTGTGTGTGTGAGAGAGAGAGAGAGAGAGAGAGAGATGTTTTGTATCTGACTACGTCCAGTTATCTAATACTCCAAGTTCTTTAAGGTTAGAAATTTTCTCTTTTTCTCTTCTTTTTTTCTCTTACTTTCCTTTTCCTACTCAAGTTATGGTTAAAGTTTTGTATCTCTACTCTTTATTTTCTCTATTATCTATTTTATTTTCTGTTTTATTGAAAAAACTCTATACATTTGTTAATCTATGAATTGTATTTATTGTCTAGGTTTAGGGTTGATGACTTATTTTTGCAGTCTATATATTTTTTTCCTTCTAAATTAACATCCAGATACTTTTTGCTATATAATTATTTCATATAAATCATTTCTCGAAATCCTACCAAATTACGAACACTATTAAAAGGTATATGATGTAGTCTAAAACAATCCCAAAATCTTTGAATGGGCACTGATTAAGACCTACGTATCCGAGTGCCATATTTTACGATTGAGCACTGTGCCATTATGAATGCATGACATTTGAGTTCTTCTAACTCAACGAGTCACAATCTAAGTGATAAGATTTATAAATTGAAAGTACGTCAGATTTCACAAATTGAATGCTTAACTGTGACCTTGTAAATGAATAAATTCTAAAATCTTATGATCTAATGAGCTATTATGATAGTAAGTTAGTATATTATGTCATTCAATCACTTAACCTCGCTTGGCCTTATATATTGAAAAAGACATACTTAATGGCAATGATAATGAGGTTATCTTTTAATCTTTCAATACATTAAAAATCTGTTAAGAACAATTATAAATGTTTTGACTATATCGATCAATATTAAAGTTTTTGTACTAGGTTCTTACTATTTTTGTTCAAAACATCTTTTAACTTATTGTTCAAGTTCGCCCCCACCACGTTAAATTCCTGGCTCCGCCACTGAATGCCACGCTTCTGTTAGAAAATTAACAAATGCAAGCAGATATCTTTTTGTAAAGCTTGGAAAAATTCTTGTTGTTTACGTCTTCTGTTGAGAAACAAGCCTCCAATCATGTACCACCAAATATTACGATGTGATGATAAGTAAACAAGCACGAAGAAATTTGCAATAACACACCAAGAATTATACGCGGTTCGGCAAAACAAGCCTACGTCCACAGAGAGCCCGATTTCACTTTATAGAATGTAACAGTACAAGTAGAAAGATTGTATCAAGAGTATGCTCAACTTTCAACCCTTAACCCTTATACACTCAATCTCACTCAAAAGGAAATCATAAATTCTAAACAAGAATTCTCTCTGCAAGTGTCCTTTCAAAAACAATAAGAGTATTACATCTATGCAAGAATTGCCCTCTCAAAACAATGAGAGTGACCTCTCAAATACAATGAGAGTATTACCAAGAACTTTCTTTCTTTGAGGCCAAGACTTGCCTACTAAGAAATTACCTAATAAGACACAGCTCTATAATGGAAACCTAATCATAATAGGAATTTGTGCCAACCTAACAAATCTCCCCCTTGACAAAAGTTTTGACACGTCTTCAATACACGAGACTCCCGTCTGCAAATTCACAAACGATCCATCGGCCTTTCAAACTGAAGTTACATAGCTCGAATCAAGTATGGAACAATACTCCCCCTTGATCCGCATAACCAATGTATTCATGCAGCTATATTAAGTGAGCACTATCAAGTGACTTTGGAAGGGGGTTTCGATGCAATCCTTCTCCAAGTAGGAACTTTCATCTCACTCACGTTTGTTTGGAAACGTGCAACCCGTGTCTTCGATAAATCAAAAAAAACACATCTCAAGATCTTGTTACCGTGTGCACCCCGTTTCTTATCTACAATCAAAGTTTGACTGCCATTAGCACTCCCCACCAGATGATACAAACCTCCACTTTGTTCTCGCATTAATACCATGCAGCCCTTGGTGATCTTCATGATTCGCCCTACAATGGAGCACTTGTAGCCCA
This sequence comes from Cornus controversa, assembly GCA_026545225.1. Taxonomy (NCBI): domain Eukaryota; kingdom Viridiplantae; phylum Streptophyta; class Magnoliopsida; order Cornales; family Cornaceae; genus Cornus; species Cornus controversa. The sequence continues at coordinate 64,270,299 of CM048851.1, read as the reverse complement.
TGGAGTCTAACTAGCTCAAAGAAATTAGATTACACCACAACTTGGGTGCGTAAGCAACATCCCCCAAAGTGCGTTCCACCCCATCAAACATTTTGAACTTCACCATTCCCACGCCCTCAACGACACACTTGTCACTATTACGCAATGTCAAAGAACTACTAACAAGTTCTTTAAATGAATCAAAACATTCTTTCACGGGGCAAATATGGTTCTATGAACTCGAATATAAAAATCACTCATGTTGAGAAAGAGTGTCACCTTTGGAAATTGTAAGAACATCCCCAATACAGAGTCGAATAATGCTAACACACCTTGACTTTATATTATGCCAATCATCATTTTTTCCAATTTTTCATCCTTCCCTTTCAACGCCCGTGCTAAGCCTTGTTGAACAAGGATGTCCTTCACCCTCCCTCGCCATAGGGTGAAGCTACCCTTACCATCAAATCTCTCCGTCTTGTACTGTGTGGCAATATTACCGATTATGATTATCATAAGTGCCCAAGACAAACAACACCCATGCTATGAAAAAAAAATCTGGACAAGATTGTTATCAAACACCTTATGTGCACTTTGAAGCTTTGATACTAATTTGTTGAGAAACAAGCCCCCAATCACGTATTACAAAATATTCCGATATGATGATAAGTAAACAAGCACGAAGAAATTTGCAAGAACACACTAAGAATTATACGTGGTTCGACAAAACAAGCCTACGTTCATAGAGAGCCCGATTTCACTATATAGATTGTAATAGTACAAATAGAAAGATTGTATCAAGAGCACGCTCAACTCTCAACCCTTAACCCTTATACACCCAACCTCACTCAAAAGAAAATCACAAATTCTAAACAAGAATTCTCTCCAAGTGTCTTCTCAAAAACAATAAGAGCATTACCTCTACGCAAGAGTTGCCCTCTCAAAACAATGAGAGTGACTTCTCAAATACAATAAGAGTATTGCCTCTTCTCTTTTCACTGAGTCTCAACCTGTAACATAGGTAACTATTTATAGAGCCCAAAACCCAATTCCTTGGTAGACAAGGATTACAATTTCTTAAAGCCCAAGACTTGCCTACCAAGCACTTTCCTTCCTTGAGACCAAGACTTGCCTACTAAGAAATTACCTAATAAGACACAACTCTATAATGGAAACTTACTCATAATAGGAATTTGAGCGAACCTAACATCTTCTTACACAGCTTGCCAAATTAAATTTCAAGTTCCTGTCTATCTAATTCTACAAAATTAAAATCAAAGTTCCTATCTTATATATTTTCTTTTTTCATACTACTACTTAGCACATTGACAAGATTATTGAGCGCAGCAAATATAAGAGATTCTCCAATTAAATGGGATTTTTGTACAATGATGTCAGAGACATGATCCCTTCCATGTCCATAACCTGTTAGAAGATTTTATATGTTGATCTGTCTTGCCTTCGGAGGCAACTACTGAATTATCAGTATTTTTTTTTCTTTTCTTTTCCTTTTCCCAACTATGTCTAGCGATGGTGCCTGAATACTGGCTTACAGAAGGTGGCCAGAGTGCTACTGGTGCATTATTGGATTATATAATCGAAAACCATGTTGCTTCTCCACACCTTGCAAATCGCGCTGCTTCTCGAAGTAAGATATTGTTTCTTTTTATGTTTAAGATACGTCATCAGGAAACACATTATCAATGCTCATTACTAAAATCAGAGTCACTATGTAGTGTATACACTTGAATTAGCTTGAAACATAATTCATCAATAAATCTTCCAGGTATTTCGCTTTTTGAACTGTTGAACAATAAATTAAATTCAATGATGCATGAGCTGGGGTCTCCTTTTATTGCGGCTTTGACTGGTGATATGCATGTTCTTCCTGACTTCCATGGAAATAGGTAAATGTTACAGATGAAGCATGATTATGCCCGTCACACTAGGTATTTCTTCTATAATAAATGCTTACTTTTTAATTCAGGTCTCCCATTTCAGACCCAAAAGCAAAAGGGATGGTCTGCGGTTTAACTCTTGACACTAGTGAAAAACAGTTGGCCCTTTTATACCTTGCCACGGTACAGGGTATCGCATATGGTACACGTCATATTGTAGAGCACTGCAATGCGCATGGGCACAAAGTAAGAGTGGAAAGCCCTCATTCTTCATGCATCAATTTTTGATTTCTTAGTTTAGTTTCATTTCCAAAATGATTACCGCTTTATATAATTTTGGTAGTTTTTTTACAATCCGTAGCAAAGGGGCATTACTAAACTATGATATAGTACATAGTAATTTAAGGGTATGCTGTCATAACTCATGTTCCATACAAATCTCGACCAGCATTGTCATGTTACAGCCGCAATTTTCACAGCATTGCACCAAGCAATGGCTCCTTGTAATATGATATGCTTATTCAGTATTTTCTCATTTCAACAAGGATTTTATTCTGTTGTTAAATGGAACATTTATTAGATTTAAATAAACAAGAGCACTAGAAAACAGCCACAGGATAGAATGCAATACTGAAATAACGAAACAAAGGTTGGAAAATTCTTAATATCTTATGTCATGAATAGAATACAGTTGTAGTCAGTCAACTATTCCTTAATTAAGGTTATATTAATTATTCCTTAATTAGGGGCAGAATCACCGGTTTCCATATATTGTTGCTTTCCTTATTTTTGTTCTTTAGATCATTATAAATTCAGATTGTAGTCACTCTTTGAATATATAATAAAACAGTTTATTTCTCTCCTTTCTCTTTAAGATTTCTCTCTCAACTTAGCCTATATTCTTGACATGGTATCAGGGCATCAAGATGCACATTGAAGACATAACGTAAGAAGCTTCTTCTTCTTCTTCTTCTTCTTCTTCTTCTTTTCTTCTTCCTTTTTCTTTTTCAATTTCTTCTTTCTCAGTTTCTTTATTTTTTCTCTCTATATTATGTTTCTCTATTCTTTCTTTGGCAGAATGTCCTAGAACCCTAGGTCTCCAAAAAAAAAAAAACAGTTATCTTTTTTCTTGGTCTCATGTTCAAATTCTTTAGTTCTTTTGCTTGAAACTTGTACTCGGAGTCTCGGATTATCTCGTTTTAGCTATCATGGGTGACAATACTTACACCATGCCTCTCGATTATATGATCTAGACTCGTCTCAAATCTTTTCGTCTTGGATATCATGGATCGTAGTGGTCGCAGTATCAAGAAGTGTACATATTGTAGTTGCACCAACCATTCTATTGGTTACTATTGGGCACTCCATGGCAAGCTCGCCTGGACAAATCAGGCTACGGTTAAGGGGGAGAACTCTAACTCTACAACTGAGGAACATGTTTTTATTCCCAAGGCAGAGTATGATTTAATTGTCAAGTGCATCAATTTTCCATCCACCTCCACAACCACTTTGTTCAGTTCAGGTAATACTTGTCTTCTTTCCTCATCCAGTACATCTTGGATTATTGATTCAGGGGCCTCCGATCATATGACATGTAACTTTTCCCTTCTTTCTGATTTTTCCTTACTTCCTCTCTCTCGTTTGTCACGATAGCTAACGGTACCAAATCTCCAGTCCAAGGAATTGGTACTGTTAGCACATCTAGTCTAACCTTCTCCTCAGTTTTGTACCTACCTCGGTTTTCCTTTAATTTATATCTGTTCCTAAACTTACCTCTGCCTTAAACTGCTCGGTAACGTTTTATTCTAACCACTGTGTCTTTTAGGATTTAAAGACGAAGAGGATTATTGGTGGGGGCTTCACAAGGGATGGTCTCTACTACTTTCAACCGTTTCGCTCACCTATTCCATCTATACTCCACACTACGACTTCTCCATATCAGTGGCATTGTCGTCTTGGGCATCCTTCATTAGACAATCTTCGGCATTTAGTTCCCTCTTTACTTTAATTTTCTAGTTTTAATTGTGAAACTTGTGAGCTTAGTAAGCATCATAGGACTTCTTTTAAGCTTAGGTCTAATGGGCCTTGTTTGCACCCTTTTGAACTAATTCACTCCGACGTTTGGGGTCCAACACGAACTACTGGTTTGTCTGGTGTGCGTTATTTTGTTTCGTTTATTGATGACTATTCTCGTTTAACTTGGTTATATGTGCTTAAATATAGATTTCAAGTGTTTCATGCTTTTAAATCTTTTTATGTTGAAATCACTAATCAATTTGATGCCAAGTTACATATTCTTAGGACTGACAATGCTCTTGAATATAAAGAAGGTACCTTTCAGTAATTTCTTGAGTCGAGGGGTATCACCCATCGACCTTCCTGTGTTGATATTCCTCAACAAAACGGAATTGCTGAAAGAAAGAATAGACCAATACTTGCTATTACCCCGGCTTTGGTGATCCAAATGAATGTACCTAAATATTTTTGGGGAGATGCAGTTCTTACTGCAGCAGATCTATTGAATAGAATGTCACCTCGGGTCCTTAAAGAAAAATCACCTTTTCAGATGATGTTTCCTGATAAAGACCCATTCTCTTTTTCTCCAAAAGTGTTTGGGTGCGTTTGTTTTCTACATAATTTAAATTCCAGACGGGACAAACTTGACCCTCGAGCTCACAAATGCATATTTTTAGGCTATTCTTGCACTCAAAAAGGATATAGGTGTTACAACCCTTCTTGAGAAAACATTTTGTTTGTGCTGATGTAACATTTTTTGAGCATTTTCTATATTATTCTAAGGAGGGTAGTCAAGTGAAGGAATCTATTTTTCAAGAAACTGTTCTACCATCTCCGGTTCTTGATACTACTCCTGTTCCTAGAGTTTATACTCGACGACCTCGAAGGGATACTACTTCTACTCCTCCCATTGCCCTGGACGAACCTTTTCTGCCACCTACCCCAGTACTTGAACAGGTAGAGCCTTCCTTGCATCCTCCATCATCTTCCTCGGTGCCTACAGATCTAGTCGTTCATCCTTTCGAGTCTGATCTTGATCTTCCCATTATACTTCGCAAAGGTAGAAGGGTTTGTACTAATCATTCCATATCTCATTTTGTTTCTTATGACTATTTGTCATCTTCTTTTCGAGCTTTCTCTTTATCATTGTTATCTATTACTATTCCTAAGTCATACAAGGAAGCTCTTTCCCATCTTGGTTGGCGGAAAGCTATAGAAGAGGAAATGCATGCCTTATAATTGAATCATACTTGGGATCTTCTTCCAAAGCCTGTAGGTGCTTATGTTGTTGGTCGTCGTTGGGTTTTCACATTGAAACAAAATCCCGATGGCACTGTTGATCATTTAAAGGCTCGTCTTATTGCTAAAGGTTTTACTCAGACCTATGACATTGACTATACTGAGACTTTCTCACCTGTGGCTAAGCTCAACTCTGTTCGCATAATTATCTCTCTTATTGCCAATCTTGACTGACTCTTCATCAACTCGATGTCAAAAATGCTTTTCTTCATGGTGATCTTACCAAGATAGTGTACATGGCTCAGCCTCTTGGATTTAAGTGCAAGGGGGAGTGTGTTTGTCATCTCAAGAAATCTATTTATGGACTTAAACAGTCACCTCGTGCATGGTTTGATAAGTTTGGCAAGGTGATGGTTGCTCATGGCATGACTAGGAGTTAAGTTGATCATTCAGTTTTTTTTAAAAAGACAAAGTGTGGCATTGTAATTCTGGTGGTCTATGTGGATGACGTCGTCATAACTGGGAGTGACAAGGAGAGGATTCAGGCCTTGATTCATCATTTGGGTTTGAATTTTCTCACTAAAGATTTGGGCAAGCTCCGTTATTTTCTTGGTATTAAGGTTGCTAGATCAAAGAAAGGGATTTGTTTATCTCAAAGAAAATATACTCTTGATTTCTTAAGGGATATGGGTTATCTTGGCTCTAAACCTGCAACAACCCCTATGGAGACTAATCTGAAGTTACTGCCTGAGGTTGGTGACTTGGTTGATGATCCAGATATGTACAGATGTCTTGTAGGCAAACTGATTTACCTAACCATTACTCGTCCAGATATTGCCTATGCAGTCAGTGTTGTGAGTCAATTTATGACTAGCCCATGAATTCCTCACATGGACGCGGTTATACGAATTTTGAAGTATCTTTAAGGGGGCACCGGGACGTGGTCTTTTCTATCAGTCGTTTGAATATTTGCACATCGAGGGTTATACTGATGCTGATTGGGCAGGTTTTCCCTCAAACAGACGGTCAATGACTGGTTACTGCACTTTTATAGGAGGCAATCTAATAGCTTGGAAAAGTAAGAAACAGTTAGTTGTGGCACGGTCCAGTGTTGAAGCTGAGTACCGTGCTAGGGCTTATACTTCCTGTGAGCTAACTTGGTTGAGAACTATGTTACAAGAATATGAGTTTTCAGTTCAAGACCTATATCTTCTCTATTGTGATAACTAGACAGCTATTCACATTGCCAATAATCCAGTTTTTCATGAGCGAACCAAGCATATTGAAGTTGATTGTCATTTCATTCGTTCTAAGGTGACTTCCAAAGAAATTGTGACTTTGTTTGTATCATCTGGTAATCAGTTAGCAGATATCGTTACTAAGGCACTTCCAAAGCATGTCATTGATGTCAAAATAAGTCAAAATCTGTTTGAATGGCCGAATCAAATAGCCTTTGAGTGATCTATTTATTATGTAGGACCTTTATAAGAGAGCTATACATGGAAAGAAACTAATTGTCAAGTGATTCTAGCAATCTAGCTTTATATGGAAACTATATATTCTGTCAATATGTTAACTGTACAAGCCTGCGTAAATTAAGTAAAGGTGAAATAAGGAAAGAAGAATAGAAGGAAAGAAAATTAATTATGGACAACAGAGCTGTCCATTGACAGCCCCCCTCAAATTGATGCGAGTTGATCAACAAGCATCAATTTGCTACTTAAGAAACAATGTCGATGGCGAGTAAGAGCTTTGGTGAAGATATCAACAATTTGTAGTTCAGTGAAAACATGTGGAAGAGTGATAACACGAGCTTCAAATGCTTCACGAATAGAGTGGCAGTCGACTTCAATATGCTTTGTGCGCTCATGATAGACATGATTAGCCGTGATCTGAATAGCACTCGTATTATCAGCGTGTAGAGGTGTAGGATCAGTCTTAGAAAAATCTAACTCAGCAAGCAAACCTCGAAGCCAAATAATTTCAGAACAAGCAAGAGACATCGCCCGGTACTCAGATTCTGTAGATGACTTAGAGACTCTGTCTTGCTTCTTACTCTTCCAGGAGATCAATGCATCACCTAAGAACACACACCAACCAGTGATGGAGCGACATGTATCAGCACAATCGGCCCAATCAACATCGCTATAAGCAGTAAGTCGAGGAGAATTGCCTGCAGGAAAGAATAAGCCACGGGCAGAAGTGCCCTGAACATAGCGTATGATCCTACAGACAGCAGCCAAATGAAGATGATGAGGGGTCTGAAGAAATTGGCTGACTTGCTGAACTGCAAAAGAAATGTCCAGTCTAGTAATGGCGAGGTAGACAAGACTACCCGCCAACTTCCGGTATAAACTGGGATCAGCAAGTAAATCACCCTCTTTGTGGAGCTTGACATTCAATTCCATGGGAGTATCAACAGATGTAGCCTCCTGTAGGCCAGTTGTAGCCACCAGGTCACTAGCATACTTATGTTGATTGAGGGAAATACCAGATGGACTACGATGCACCTCAAGACCGAGAAAATGTGAGAGATCCAAGATCTTTCATGTTAAAGGACTCAGATAGATGAGTCTTGAGCTGACCAAGTAAAACAGAATCGGAACCAGTAATCACAATATCATCAACATAAACCAAAAGAACAACAATACCCATGTCTGATTTTCGAAGAAACAAGGAAGTGTCATACTTGCTCTGCTTGAATGAAAAGTGTAATAAAGTAGTTCAAAATTTATCAAATCAGGCCCTCGGAGCTTGTTTGAGACCATAAAGGGAGCGACGAAGCTTACACACATGTGAGGTCGGAGAGGGAAACAATCCTGAGGGTGGCTTCATATAAATACACTCTTTAAGATCCCCGTGAAGAAAAGCATTCTTGACATCCATTTGATGTAGTGGCCAATCATTGGAAGCAGCAAGAGCTAGAGTCGTACGAACAATGGTCATTTTAGCCATAGGAGCAAAGGTCTCTTCATAATTGACACCATATTCCTGATTATTTCCAAGTGCAACAAGCCGAGCTTTATAACGATCCAAACTTCCATCAGATCGAACCTTGACTGAGTAAACCCATTTGCAACCCAGGGAAACTATGGTGGAAGGACAAGGTGCAATGTCCCAGGTGTGATTGGCCTTTAGAGCAGCAATTTCTTCCTACATAGCTTGTCGCCAACAATCATGCTTGACAGCATGTGAGTAGCATGTGGGAATATCAAAATTGGACAATATAGTAGTAAGAGCGGAAATAGAGTGGCCAGAAGAAAAACTATACCGATCCGGAGGTACAGACACTCGAGAAGAGCGACGTACCAAGGACTCTGGAGGTGTTGCAACTAACTGGTTTTGGAGCATGGTAGGATCAGATATCGGTGGAGCCACCGGAAGAGACTGTGGGTGGGAATGTCTCGTATACACAATACCTGGTTTAAAGCGAGAGCTAACTTGATGAAGATCTGAGAACTGCTGCTCAAAGGAAGGGAGGACCACAGTAGAAGAAGAGGGGGAGGACCACAGTAGAAGAAGAGGGCACAGAGGACACAGGAAAGAAATGTTGATTGAAAATAACATTCCTAGAAATGCATGTACAATGTAAAGTAGGATCATAGCAAACAAATTCCTTTTGACACACATTATATCCCAAGAATGCACATTTAACAGATTGAGCAAATAATTTATGTCGCTCATGAGGAGGTAAATGGACAAAACATACACAACCAAAGATACGGAGATTATCATAACTAGGTTGTTTAGCAAACAAGCGGAAATAAGGAGACTCCATGTGTAAGACTGGGGAAGGTAAACGATTAATCAAGTGAGTAGCAGTTTTTAAATCCTCGACCCAGAACATGGATGGAACAGAGGATTCTAACAAGAGAGTACGTACCACATCAAGAAAATGTCGATTTTTGCGTTCGGCTACTCCATTATGTTGGGGAGTAGCAGTACATGAACGTTGATGAATAATACCTTTAGAAGCCAAGAATGCCTGAAACTCAGTAGACAAATATTTACCACCAGAATCTGTGCGTAATGTCTTAATAGTCGCAGAAAATTGATTGTCAACATACGCTAAAAATTCGGTGAAAGTACAAAAATCTTAGATTTAGAACGAAGAAAATAAACCGAAGTGAATCTGCTATGATCATCAATGAAAATCACAAAGTAGTTAAATTTTTCATGTGAACTAACCGGGGAAGGTCCCCAAACATCACTATGGATAAGATCAAAACAGTGAGAAGCTCTACTAGCATGCAAAGGAAAGAGAAGAATTTTGCTTTTACCAAGTTTACAAGAATCACACTCAAGAGATGAAGAACGTTCTTTATTACCAAGAAAACTAGAGTGCAATACATGAGATAAGATCGGAGTATTGGGATGGCCTAAACAACGATGCCACACCATACTCAGATCAGGAACATTATTACAAGCAAAAGACTGAATAGAAGAAACTGGAGAAAGTATTGGAGCAGGTAAAAATAGTGGAAACAAGTGCCCCACTTTAGGTCCCTTCGCGATCAGCTCCCCTGTTACCTGGTCCTGCACAACACAACCATCACCAGAAAAATTAACAGTACAGTTGTTATCAACTAATTGACCAACAGAGATAAGACTCGTGGAAAGCTGAGGAGCAAGAAACACATCAGTAAATTTAGAAGAGGCATCTCCTACAGCAGCTATGGGCAAAGAACTGCCATTGGCAGTCTGAATGGCAGATTGACCAGCATAGGGCCGAACATGACACAGAGCGGTGGGAGTATTCGTCATGTGATTAGAAGCTTCCGAGTCTACGTACCAAAGTTTAGTAGAATCTTTACGTTGAAACCCCATTGCAGATAATGCCGAAATTAGCATTTGTTGCACCATTTCTGGTGTGCAGTAATTTGGTACAGGAGGTGCAAGATCAGAGGAAGCACCTGAGGAAGAGCCATGTGCTACAGAAGTCGCTGCGGGAGGAACAATAAGAGAAGTCTGAAATGCTTGGGCCTGACGATTCTAGGGATGAAGACGACATTCTTTGATAATGTGACCCTTCTTCTTGCAATAAGAACAATATTTCTTAGGACAATTAGCAGCAATATGCCCATATTTCTTGCAAAAGAAACACTGCAAATGTTTAGAAGGCATAGGTGATCCTCGGCCTTTGCAACATAAGCCACAGGTGTCGGGCCCGAACTGCCATGAGATTGCTCCAGAATAGCTTGAGTACTAAGACGTTGTTCTTCGCGAAGTAACTCACCAAAACAAATATCAAGAGAAGGAACAGGAGATCGGTTCAGTAGAGAAGATCGAACAGATTCATATTCCGGATGTAATTTCATAAGAAATTGATCACGCCGGCTAGTCTCATGAAGAGTCTGGATAGTCAAAAAAGCACCAGCAGGAACATCTGCTGTAACCAAATCAGTATATTCGTGCCAAAGAGTCAGAAAGGCCGAGTAGTAGTCTTGGATGGAAAGACTACTAGGTTGAAACATGGCAATTGCATGTTCCAACTGAAAGCGACGAGCATCATTAGCTTGATGATAAACCTTCTTCAAGTAATTCAACATAGATTGAGCGGAGCGATGAGGCCACAAGTTGGTAACGATATGTGGCTCCACTGAACCAAGAAGCCAAGACATAATCCGAGCATCAAGGACAACCCATGAGGGAGAAGCTCCGAGATCTTTGGATTTGTCAGTAGCGGATTTTGAAGTGACATCCGTGCCATCAATATGACCCCAAAGATCTTTTCCTTTGAGGAAAAGTTCAAACTGAAAAGCCCAAGTAGAGTAGTTTGTGCCCGTAAACTTGACACACACAGGTGCAGATTCCATCACAAAGAAACTAATTCACCAGAAGGATGCGACTGCCGAGATGAAAACAGAAACTGCTGAGAAACTATGGAGACCAGAAACAGACGCGTCGAGAGGCTCACCAGAAGAGAACTCCTGCCGAGACCTGAACAGAGGTTGCCAAAAAAAAAAAAAACTCAAATCAGGAATAATCCAGAAGACGCCAACACACGAACACCGAGAGGAGAAAAAAATCACACGGGTGACAACCAAACCGAGAGGGAAAAAAATTCAACTTGGCTCTGATATTATGTCAAAATAAGTCAAAATCTGTTTGAATGGCCGAATCAAATAGCCTTTGAGTGATCTGTTTATTATATAGGACCTTTACAAGAGAGCTATACATGGAAAGAAACTAATTGCCGAGTGATTCTAGCAGTCTAGCTTTATATGAAAACTATATATTCTGTCAATATGCTAACTGTACAAGCCTACGTAAATTAAGTAAAGGTGAAATAAGGAAAGAAAAATAGAAGGAAAGAAGATTAATTATGGACAACAGAGCTGTCCATTGACAATTGATTCTATCTGCAGCAAGCTGGGAGTTGTTGACATCTACTCTCTAGCTTGAGGGGGAGTGTCGTGAATAGAATATAACTATAGTCATTCAACTATTCCTTAATTAGGGTTATATCAATTATTCCTTAATTAAGGGCAGAATTACTGTATTCCATATACATTACTTTTCATATATTGTTGTTTTCCTTATTTTTGTTCTTTAGATCATTATAAATTCAGATTGTAGTCATTATTTGAATATATAATAAAACAGTCTATTTCTCTCCTTTCTCTCTAAGATTTCTCTCTCAATTTATTCTTATCAAATAATATCTCTGTGGTAGTTGGATCACGAAATGCTTTTGGATTCGATTGTTGTAGAAAAATAGAGTACTTTATCTAATGGAGCATTCTCGATCTAGATAATGTACATGGATCTATCTACAAAATGATGCATGACCAGATGGTCACGTTCCCAATAAATGCATGTGAAGAAAAACTTAAGCAATTCAGTTAAGACTCCAAATAGTTGGTGATTAAATCCTGAGTTGTCCACTGTCGCTCTCTTTTGCTTGTGTTAATGCAATTGCATTTTCTTTCTTATGTATCAGTGTTATATATTACTGTAAATTCTTTGTTATATGTTGTAATGTATATAGTTAAAAGTTGCTTGGTCATTAAAGACATCTTTGAACATCCCATGAAAATTGAATAGCTTTATTGTGTTCCGCATACCATTTGAAGTTGTATATCCATTATCAGAATTGGTGCACTGAGAACTGTAGCCATCACCACTAGTTATGGTGAAAAAGTTTAAGTATTTTATCAAATTCCAACATTTCAATTTTCCTTCTTAACAATTTGTGTTGTTGGCTGCCTTATACAGTTAATGGCCACATTTACAAATGGAGATTTATGTGCATATTATATGAATGAGGCAACTAAATTTTCATTGGATATCTATTCATGTCTTGAGTCATTGACTGCACCCTATATTATTAGTCCTCCAACACTTCATTTTTCTCTGTTTCTTCATTTGCAGATTGACACACTACTTGCATGTGGTGGACTTGCAAAGAACCCCCTGTTCATTCAAGAGCATGCAGATATCATTGGTCTCTCTCTCTCTCTCTCTGTGCACCCACACTTGCAGACACATATACATAGAGACATGCATATATAAAATATGTATGTGAGTCATGTGATGCCTCCATTTAAGGTCACGCCGATCTAAGTTTAAACTTATTTACGCTGGTAGCAGATTTTTTTAGCATGACCTATTTTTTAGCTATTTAAATTGGTTGGATCACGCTCCAATTATCTTTAGTGGGCAAGGTTCAGATGCAGTGCCATTGGTCCAGGCAGTGAGGTACCAGAATCTAATTGGGCTATATGGATAGCGCATCGATTACAGAGCTTATGTGCTTTCCATGGGATCTGATCAGATTTTAACGCCTAATAGCAGGCATAGTTTAAATTTTGCTATAGGACCTCTAGTTTACTCATTACAACAGGTTGGATCTTTTTGCTTCTAAAAATATCCTTTGTATTATGAAAACCACAATATGGAATCAATTAGTTGTAAGCTTACTATTACACCTCCTCCCCACCCACCGTCCACCCTCAAAAGAAGTGGGATTGGAAAGTTGCATGCTGTCAAATTCCTCATAAAACATGGGAATACGCCAGGCAGAAGAAAGAATATTGAGGGACTCATTTGTGGATATGATTCCACTAAATTAGGTTGTGGTGGAAAAAATCATGTGGAAGGTCACTAAATTTAAGATGCCCTTCATTTAAGCATTTTATAAACCAACACATCATCATCATCCTTGCCTTAGTCCTATAAGAATGTGGTTGAATTCTCTTTCTCTAATCCTTTGTATTATATGCCATTTCACTTACTACATTTAACTTTTTAAAATAATTTTTAATGATCTCATCCCATGTTATTTTTGGTCTCCCTCTCCGTCTCTTACTTTCTATGACAACTAGTCTTCCTCTTTTGACTGGTGCATCTCTAGGTCTTCGATATATATGTCCAAACCATCTTAGTCCACTCTCTCTAAATTCTCACTAATGGGTATCACTCCTAATACACTTTCATTAGTGACCCTATCTCTTCTAGTCACTCCAATCATCCACCTTATCATTCTCATTTACACTATATGAAGGTGTTGTTCTTGTTTCTTTTTTAGTAACGTGAAATTCTTTTTCTTTTCTGCAAGGACCAGGAAATTGCATGAAAATACAATAAATGAATAGTCATTTGGCATCATATCCCTAGTCAGCGCATTCATCATAGTTAGCAGTTCTAGCTCCGTATTGAGGTCATGATCGATAACTTCAAAATTTTCACCCAATTGAGCACATTGAGCTTTTTTTTTCACAGTAGCAGGATCACTATAACTGACTCCATTGAGCCAATACTCCGCTCCACATAACATAGTTTGTCTAATAACGGTCTTATAGAAAATTTCTTTTAGCCTATGTGTTGTCCTTTTATCACATAAGATGTCACTAGCTTGTCTCCATTTTGTCCAGCCCGCTCCAATTCTACTAGTTATATCACTATCTATCTCTCCATCCTCTTGTATTATCGATCCTAAATAATGAAAGTGGTTGTTTTGAGTAATCATTTTTGGGTTCAGCTATATGAACCAATATGCTACTCGGCATGGCCATGCACGTAAATAAACTTAAGGCTTACTTATCATTTTCACACAGGTTACCCTATAATTCTTCCACGAGAAAGTGAGTCTGTGCTCTTGGGTGCTGCAATTCTTGGTGCTGTTGCTGCAAAGAAATATTCTAGTCTCAGTGAGGCCATGAAGACATTGAATGCAGCCGGTCAGGTATGCAAACAATTCTGGCTCATTGTATGCATTGGTTTATTCTTTTCAGAAAAGGCAGGTAGGAGGTATTGAAGCTTAGTTGGAGACTTGAAGTCCAGGGTAAAATACCCACATTTTTATTATTTGAAGTAGGTATTTCCGTTCTCTTTGCTTCTTATCTTCCCCACTTGTCTTTCTAGGTTTCTGTGCATATCATGTTTGCTACTTATTAAAGGAAGGATTTTTACTTACCATGTAAGTTTGGTTGGTCAAACTTACATGCTGTGGTGTGGAATGGCGTCATTCTAAATATAAGAGTTTTACGGGGATATCACACATTAAAATTTTGAAGATGTTATATTACACGTTTAAAATACTAAACTCTTTGGAAAAATTCAACAGATTAACTTTTAAAGCTGACCTGATTTACATAGAGCTGGAAGTAGGTTGGGTTTGGTCACTGCCAAATTGCCACTTTAAGCAAAAGGAAGAAACATACATCACGGATATAAAACTGGAGGCTTGGCCCGACCAACTTCTAAAAGACCAGCTCTGGTCTTTTTGTTTTCCGGTCAATATCTTTCTGTCTCTGGTGTCTTTTATATCCTTTTTTTGATTTCCATGCCTGCACCTGAGCAGATATTCTATCCATCTAAAGATCCAAAAGTAAAGAAGTACCATGATGCCAAATACCATATTTTCCGTGAACTTTATGAAGAGCAGCTATCTCATCGTTCAATCATGGCTCAAGCTTTGGCATAGGTTACGTGTGCCTGGTCTCGAAGTCATGATCCTACTGCAACATACCCTCAGATTGTAAGATTGCTTTGTAAAGTGAAATCTGATTGTTCAAAAATTGTTGATTGCTTGTGTTCTGCACCTAATTGTGATTTCTCTTAGGTGACTGATTTGCGGAAGCGTCTTGAATAGTAAACTGAATCCAATTCTTACTGTGCCTTTTAGGTGAGATCAAATGTAAAAAAAAAAAAGCTATTCTCATCCTTTTTTTGTTTTCTAATTTGTATCCTACATTTTAATGCAATATGTTTTTTACTGCTTTGGGCATTGGCCAAATTAATTATGAGCAATCCATTTTAGTAAAGTCTGTAACAACAACTGGTTCACAGAGGGTCAGTCAGTTGCACTCCTCAAAGTATAATTTGTGTGAAATATAGTAAATGTCCCTTGGAAAGTAAAACCTCAATCACCACTACCACTACCACTACCACTATCACCACCACCGGTTCATGCACCAACTAGCCTTTCAGTCTTCAATCCTCACGCGAAGCTTAGCGGCCCTTTGTTCTTTGTTGCCAATGTCCGTCAACGATCTTGGCCCTTTGTTCTTTGTTGCCAATGTCCATCAGCGATCTTAGCCGGTGCCGGAATGATGGAGTACTGTGAGAAGCAGTTTTGAAACCAACATTTGTCTGTCTGTTTTACCCCAGCGGGCGGGCGTGCCTACCTCCCCCTCCGCTTTTGTTTTTATTGAATGGAGGTCTTCCACCTCGGTCTGGCGACAATCACTGACCACATCTCTTCAATCGTGGAATGTGGGCCATTTTGTTTTGGTTTGTTGACTGAAAATGGAGCATAAAAAGAAGGTCTTCACATCAACCGAAGCTTAGTATATGCAGAAACAGCAACGTCTCTTTGCGATGAGCACTTCGGTAGCCCTCTCTTCATTCAATTTCGGCTCTTCTCTTCAAGAGAGAATTCACCGCCTTAACAAAAACCAATAGAGCTTGTGAGAACTTTATCCTTTATTCATTAAGTCCGGGTAAAGTGTATAAAAATCTTTAGTTTGAAAATTGTGAAAAGAAAAAAAAAATGGCAAGATTTAGTGGTGTCTCCTCCTCTTTTAAAATACAGAGAGAGGGTTGGTAATTGGAATCTTCTTCTTCTTCTTCATGTCAAAGCATACACCTACCAGCGAGGACGGTCAGCTTTTTCTTTTGACTTAAATTTGGACCGCAAAGAGGGAATTAAGGAAGTGGGTGGTTGGCAATTACTGGTCACATTTCTTTCTTTAGATTTAGATACAGTTGTTGGTTATGCGGCGTTTCCTTTTGGCTTGTTGACTAGTCTAAAATGGAGTTGGAGCATCAGAGATTCAGAGGTCTTCAAATCAATGCATTCAGTGCAGTCATGCAGAGTGTGTCTGCATATGAGTATATGGCATGGCCTTCTTTTCGATCGTCAAACTTCACTGATCAAATGGCTGGCTGGCTCTCCTAGGCTTCAAATCAGCAATCAGATGCCAACAATGTGTGTTGGGACTGAAGAAACCAACTTCTGGGAATGGGTTGGGGTCTCATCTCATGTAGTCAACACAGCACAGGCGGAGAGTCACAACGCCATCCATGGACTGCCCACAGCTTCAATTCAATTCAATTAGTATTAGTGGTGGAATACCCAAACAAGAGTTGATCGAACACCTTACTTACCAAGCCGGACAAAAACAAAAACAACCTCACAGCTACAATTCCTTCCTTTCCCTTCCCTTCCGCCTTTGGTAACATAACATGTCAAGTCTAAAATGGCTTGGTCTGGAATTAAACAATTTCCACAACAACATTCCTTCCTAGTGAGATAGGTTATCTACCCTTTTTTGGAAGGAATTAACTTAGGTGGAAATTATCTCACTGAGTCAATACCTCCATCCATTTTTAACCTATCATCATCTTCTCTACCGGTTAATTAATGACACCTTTTAGGAGAGGAATGGAACTATTCCATCAATTGGTCTTCATTCTCTTTCTTCAAAGTTTTTTTTTTCAATTTTCACCTTATTCTGGAGGTTTTGATTGACAACTTTTTCATCATCAATCAATTGTTGTTTTTGCTCATTCTTTTTCTTTAATGCTTCTTTTTCTTTTTCTATCAATTTGAACTTTTTGGTCTGCTTCATGTAAGCCTTTAATAATTCATCAAAGACTTCTTACAACTGGCATTCACATGGTTCTCTATCAGCTTTCTCATCATTCGAATTATAAGAACCAACTTCACTCAATGATGCATATTTTTCATATTTACCTGCATCAAAAAAAGAATTGTTAGTAGTATCATCATTAACGTGAGAAATAACAGAAAAAAATAACAAAAACATCTTTCTTATTATTTTTATCTCTGCATTTAGAAGAATTTCTTTTTCTAAAATTTTTATTCTCTTTCTTAAGGAATCTTCCATAATTCTAGTAAAGAGATTTATGTCATCCTTATGGTTTAACACGTCACCTACATGAGATTATTGAACCAATTCAGCCTCTCTTTTATTAGATTCCATGATAAAAAAAAAAAAAATCATACAATATACTCTAGTCAACTTCCCATTAGTTTTTAATTAATTCTCTTAGAGTTGGACTAGTTCACAAATTGTATGGAATCAAAAGATTCACCTATAAAAAGAAATAAATATAACACATTAGTCATCAATGCTTATATCATAAACTTAAGTACTTCATCCATTGATAAAATAAGTGTCTCAATCATGCATTCAAAAATCAAAGTGAACTTTAACAAAAATATAGAGAAATCACATTATTTCATAGATAAATATGATTTCCACATTCACATAATTATTATATAAAAATAAATAAAACCTAACATAATCTAAAAGATATGGTCCAATGGAAAACAGATAATGAACATAAGCTCAGTCTATGACCATAAAAGTCCCAATGACCTCAGTTAGGGGGTTTTGCACCCAAAGATCTATTAGGAATAAATCTCATAGTATCACAGCCACAAACTTTTTCAAATCTTCATTACTCATCCAAATTGTTTTAACATGCAACTTATCAGGAAAATATTGTGGAGAAATAAAAACATTCTTTTTTTTATTTGAATTCTTTTTAGCTTGAGAATTTTTGGATTTGTTATAATAATATGACTTTTTAGCATGAACCTTATTCTTAACAAAAGAATTATGCACATGAAATTCCGAATTATAATGTTTTCTCTTCTTATAACAATAGTACTAACTATGTTCATTCTTATCACAAAAGTACAATGAAGCACATTGGACACAACATTAGCATGCATAGACCCAACTTGAAAGCTTAGGTTTAGGTGTTGACAAATTCAAGTTCTTAGATTTAACAAAAATTGTTTACCCTTAAATGATGACCCAATAAAATCTAATCCACTCTTATCTCCTACAGACTAACCAACACTAATCATGATATCAAGTTTAATCTGCCCAAAATTAAATGCAATCAATTTCTCTTGTGATTTTTCAATTCAGGATCAAGAATATTAATTCTAGCAAGAAACTTGACTATACTTTGAAGATTTTGAATATCAGTTTTATTTTCTTCAACCAACTTTAGTTGCTCTTCATTCTCTTTCTTTAAAACATCTTTTTCAGTTTCAACTTGCTTCAGTTTCAACTTGCTTCAGTTTCTTAGACTACTTATTATAAGCCTTTATCAATTTCTCAAAAAAAATTTGCAGCTTGCTCTCACATGGTTCTTCATTTGATTTCTCAACTTTTGAATCTTCAGATCCAACTTGACTGAGAGTTGTATATTTCTTTGTTTCACGTACATCAGAAAAAGAATCATTAACAGTATCATCATTAATATAAGCAACAAAAGTAAAAGCATCATTCTTAATAGAAGAATCACTATGAGGATTAGAAGAATTAGACATAGAAATAATAGCTTTTATGACTTTTTTTTTATCTTTCAAAATTTTCTTTGCACTAAAATTATTCTTCTTAGGACTTGGACATTGAATAGATGTGTGATCTTTACCATCATATGTCCAACAAGTGATTTCAGAATCCTTCGAGTTATCAACTTTTTTTCTTTCCTATTCTTACCTTTAAGTGATGAGCTTTGACTACGAAATTTAGAATGATTTTATTTCCTAAGATTTCTATCCTTTTTATATTTGATGATCTTTCTAAATTTATTAGCTAGGAGTGCAACATCATTTTCTGAATCATATTCAAAACTTTCAACATTTTCAACTTCAGATTTTGAAGAATTTGAAATATTTGACAAACTTGAAGACTTAGAAGTCTTTGAAGATTTTAAAGCTAAATTTTTTTATATTTCAACTTCAATTTTTGATTTCTTAAGCCTCAAATAAATAAATAAAAAATCTCATCTTCATCCATTCTAATTGTTTCAAATTTAGTTGCTAGCATTTGTAACTTTGATTTTCTTATCTTGGTGGTACTCTCATGAGTTACCTATAAAATATTTCATGCTTCTTTCGAATTGGAACATGCTGATATTCTAGTAAATTCATAAGGAACAACAGAATTAAATATAGCATATAAACCCTTATTGTTATGGTTAGCTTCTTCATGCTTAGCATTAGACCATGTTGCTTTATCCTTAGTTATAGTCACAGTTGCATCACTAGTACTAGTGGTAGTGGTGGGAATTATATACTCATTCTCAATAGCCATCCATACTCTCTCACCTTAAGGTTTAAGAAAAGTTTTCATGCGAGACTTCAAAAAAGTATAATTTGAACCATCAAATAAAGGAGTTCGTTGAACTGATCTACCCTTTTTCATATTAAATTACATAATGATTTTAAAAAATAAATTTTGATTTTAAAAATATTTTGCAAGGAACTGCTCATAAATTAGAGAACACTACTATGATATCAATTGTGAGTTGCGCGGTACGAAAGCGGCTACGAAAGTTAGATTTAAAACCTAGAGCGATGGTGATTATGTTTACTCATTTTTTACTTAATCTTTCAGATTATCCAATTTTAAATCCAATTAAAACCTAAGCAATCCCACAAAATAAGTAAATAAAATAAAGTGTAATAAAGTAAAGAATCCACCAGATTTACGTGGAAAATCTAAATCGAAAAAAAAATCACAGGTGAGACTTTGTAGCCCAGAAAAGAAAATTCACTATCGTCAAAGCAAACTACAATAGACTCTATCCCAGACTCACACCCACTCCACTCTGACAAGAACTTGATACAGAACACCTTAGGTTTACTATTGTGACTATCTCGTCTAATTGCTACAGATTCCCGATTAATGTTAATATCCTTGCAAAAGGATAAACGGAATAACACGAACACTTAGCAAGTATTATGTCCCCTTGCAGCACGATCTTCCTCTCATTAATTCCTCACCAACGAACAGTTGTAAAAGAAACCAATCTAGTAACTTGATCACGAAGAAATCTTTAATGTAATATTTGAACAGTTGATCAAGCTAATAGAGACACCCTAAAATCACTCAGTGAATATGTGTGCTCTCAAAAATATAAATAAAGAATCAGAGGAATAATTTTTTGCTAGAAAAATATCTCAATAATTTTTCTCTAGAATATGAATTTCTTGTTTATGAAAAACATAATGAGAGAGAACCCATAAATTTTTTTTATAGAGATTAAAAATCCTAATTTTTTTTAAAAAATAAGTTAAAAATCAATAAGAAACAAGTCCTGTTATTTTAGGAAAGTTCATGGTCAAATCCGGGTTGAAATAGGACTTAGCAGTACAAAATCCCCTAGACTAGAAGCATGGACCGGTCCAGCCTTCACCTTGAACCAGTCTAGGCTTCTATCTGTCAAAAATCGAAGTCTTGAGACCTCTTGGACTGGTCCAGGGTTTGAGCTAGATCAGTATAACCTTGAATATTTTAGTATTTTTCTAAAAAGTCCCTCTATTCAAGATCGGAACCTCTCGGTTTGAAATATATGTGTTCTCACCACTTTACCTGGACTATGTGACTCTCACATGTGATCAACGATGTCCTCATGCACTTGAAACCATTTCAAAACTTCAATCGATTGAATCCTTGTTCAAAACATTAATGGCTCCGCAAAACATCTCTTGCGCTCCAATTCATGTTTCTAATCTATCATCGGAGTCGTGAAGTAAAACTTCTCCATTTTTTGTATTTTACATTCATGGAAAATCGAATAAAAAAAAGTTAGATATATTCTTACACAGTTTTTTAATTTCTCCATTTTTTGTATTTTACATTCATGGAAAACCAATCAAAAGACGTCAGATATATTCTTACATAGGTTTTCATTTCTTATGAAAATTAATAATATTCTCAAACTCCATCTTTATATGTGAATAAAGATTGATAACAATCTTTCGTGATTGTTTGAAATACTAGAACCCAAATCTCTTGCTAGTGAAAAAATTATCAATTTTTTTTCCATTGCGGTAAAGCTACATATGAATTATGGACTAGCTTGAATCATTTTTTTTTTTTTCTGTTTACAAGAAAATCTATTTTTTCATTATTTAATTGCCCTACCTTTTTGGGATCAAATATTGAGGATATAGTATTCATTTATTATTTCAAACATTTGGATTCCAAGTTTTTTTTCTTAGATTTTTTCTTACCTCTTCCTTGGCCCAAGAGTGTCTCTTTTTATAAGCCAAGTGAGAGAGTGGGTGACGTCATGTTAGAACAATCACATGTGATTTTATTATATAATAATTAAAATAAATTAAAATTTCAAATAATTATAAAGCAATGCTAGCTAAGATGAAGATAAGTTGTACAAGAGTCAAAATACTATTTTTGAACCATTACAAGAAAGTGGTTTGCCTTCTCGACGGGCCCTGGACTTCACCCACCAAACCAAGTACATTTTCGAATTCTAAGTATTTTTGAGTTTTGCTCCCAACTCAAGTCTTCGGTCTTCTATTTGAAGTTTGTTAATGACATGGTATGTGCCATGTAATTTTGCCCATTGACTGTCTGACTTTTGTTACGTGGGCTATTATTGATGATGTGGTGTTGACACATAGACTAAAACATATTTGACACTTCTAATCTTAAATTAATATTTTATTATAATTTTTGACAAATGAATCAAAATTTGATCCATCCATCTCAAAACATGAAATTTCTATTCTATTTTGTTACGTTTATAGGTGAAATTGGGAATCTATAAAATTATTATGAGCATTAGAGGAGAAGTGGAAATGATAGTGAATATATTTAGCTTAGTTGCACAAAATAAAAGAAGAGAAATAATAATTACTGAAAGAAAATATATTGAGGTCTACTGACTATTTTGGTTGTACACCATCATCTTTGTCTTAATCTCATATGAATGTGGTAGGTCACTTGAATTCTCTCTCTCCAATATTTTCTATTATATGTCATTTTCACCTACTATATTTAAAATTTTAAAATCATTTTTAATAATCTCATCTCATGTTATTTTAGGTCATCCTCTCGGTCTCTTACCTTCTATTACAACTAATCTTCCCTATTTAACTAGCGCATTTAAGTCTCCCATATAAGTATCCAAACTGTCTAAGTTTACTCTCTTGAATTTTCTTACTAATTTCTTTTACCCCCAAATTTTCTCTCACACTTTCATTAGTAACATTATCTCTTCTAGTCGCTTCACTCATTTATCTTAACATTCTCATTTCTACTACATGAAGAAGTTGTTCTTGTTTCTTTTTTAGGACCCAACACTCCACTCCATACAACAAGGATGGTCTAATGAAGGTCCTATAAAAAATTTCTTTTAGCATATGTGTTATTCTCTTATCACATAAAATTCTACTAGCTTTTCTTCAATTTGTCCAACTCGCTCAAATTCTACTAGTTACATCACTGTCTATCTCTCCATCTTTTGTATTATCGATTCTAAATTAACAAAAATGGTTCTTTTGAGAATTTTTTTTTTTTGGTTTTGTAGTGCTATTATTATATTATTGATGTCTGAATTGTTATTAAATTTACACTCTACATACTCGATTTTAGTTTGACTAATTCTCAAACTTTTCAATTCTAAAGCATTTCTCCATGTTTCTAGTTTTATTGCTAAGTTCTCTTTGGAGATAAGGATTACGGTATCATCGATAAACATCATGTACCATGGAATTTGATTTTGGAATTATTTTATTATTTCATCTAAGATTATTGCAAATAAATATGGGCTTAGCACCAATTTTTGGTGCAATCCCATGCTTATGGAAAACTCACTACTATCACTACACGTAGTATGAACTTTAGTTTTTGTATTCATATATATATTTTGGATACTTTTTATGATTTGTAAGGAATTTTTTTTTTCTTTGTAAGATCATTTTTAGTTGCCACAATTTTGTATATCTCATTTATTTTTGCATCTCCAAATTAGAAATTTGTCTCTGTTACGACAAGATCGAATGAAGTTATTAACAACAAAAGAAAAAATAATGACAAAAAAAATCACAAATAAGTGCACAAAAATAGAAGATAAGAATTTATCTGATTCGATGTTTGGTAGAGCAAAATATTTCATTATAGAGATAAAAAAAAAATACAAATAGTAACTCATACCCAAAACTCAAAAACACCCAATAACCTCACAAATCTCTCACTCTCCAAATACATTCACAACTTCTTTTACTCTTTTCAATTTACAGGGAATCCACTCCATCAGCAAGATTTGATATCAATGTTGGTTGCGCAACTACTAATTATGTCAAAGTTTGTAGCTTGTCAGCCACACTTTGACATTCAAAATGTGAACCGAAATATGCACAAGAATGTGCAAGAGAGACAGGTGTAGGTTGAAACAAGTAGCTAGCAATATCATTTATTGCAATTACCATTAACATGGGTTAGTAAAACAAGGATATAATAACATATGAATTGAGTGAGGCAACCAATGAAAATATAGGATTCAAATAATAATTAATTGTTGTTGTTGTATTCACTAACTTAAATGGGCTAATATTTGAGTCACCAGTATTGACAGTATCTTATAAAAGATGTCATAATTTGATTGGAGGAATAGAAAGTTTTCATTTTTTACTTTATTTTTTCATGACGAGAAAATGAAAGTAAAAATGAAATCTCAAGAACAAAGAATAAGGCAAGAGCATGCAAGATTAGCACCACCAAACCCGAATTTACTTTTGTTTAGAGAATTTTGTGCACTATTTTCGTTTACATTAAAGATACAACACCTATGTTATATATTACATAGTATTGAAACATTATAACTTTATTGAATCAAACATTTAACACAATTTACGTAATTGTTGCATTATTGATTTAAAATGGTTAGATTCATACTTTAAAGTTGTTATATTTGCCGTGTAAAATTACTTTATTAAATCCAACATTTAACACAATTTATATAATTGTTGCAATATTCATTTAAAATGGTTAGATTTATGCTTTAAAGATGATGAAACAAAAATCCACCCCGAAGTAGTCAATGTAAAAAAAGACGAGTAAAAAAGGATAAGAGAAGAGTAATCGAAAGGGCACTGGCGCGGTACTGGTCGACTACGCTCAGACGATCAAGTCAGATATCAGAAGGGCTTTAAAAGCTGTAAAGGAACTTAGAGGGTATTAATTGCGTACCTTGATATATGAACCGTCTTGTATTTATAGTGACCAAGCGTGGACGTATCCTAATAAAATTTTGTCTCTTTAATTTTCTTTTTCCACTCGGAGATAATCAGTCTTGATCAAGCATCTTTTTAATTTATGTCACCTTAGTACTATCATCTCATGCTACACGTTTCATATTATGAATCAAACACCCCATCAAAAGATGTTATATTTGCTGTGTAAAATTATTGGATTAGGGCCATTAGGCACACAACAGCACAAGAGGCTCCTGGTTCGGCACCCCACCATCCCCACCCCCACCGAACCGAGTCTCAACCTATTAGCCTATTACGGAATCGACCACTCATTATATAATATATTTATACACTTCCCTGCCCCACACGAAGAGAAGAATATTCTATACCGACGCGCCAGTCACACTCTTACAGCACTGACCAATAAATTCCACACACATGTGCACCGATTTCCATATCATTTCTTTCTATTGTATCACTTAAAGCACGCGCTACAAAAGCGCGTGCTAAGTATCACAGCTGGGGAAGATAAATAGATGCTGTGGTTCGATAAACGAAATCGTGCCACGTGTGAGACTACCTGGCAACAAGGCATCGCATCTTGCAAACGAATCGAGAAGGGGACGAAACGAACCCAGCGAAAGAAAGATGGCGCTCCCTTCCTTCCCTTAAACATCATCATCATCATCGTCTTCTTCTTCTTCTTCTTCTTCATCTCTAGAAAAGAAAAGAAGGAAAATTTTTCATTTCACAGAGGTCCCCTTCACTCTCCCTTAAACACCTTTCCTCCTAACTTTCTCTCTCTGTAAATTTTTCTCTCTCTCTTTCTCTCTGCTACACACACACATATACATAAAGCAGCTCAGACCATACACAACAACGGACCAAATTTTACAGAACAAGTCGGGGACAAGAGAGAGAACAGGTAGACGCCAGCTGATAAGGAGATTCTTTTTCTTTTTGAGCTCCTATTGATTTGCTTTGCTTTGCTTTTTGGGCTCTCCCCATCCAACATTTGGTGTCCGTACTTGCCATTTCAGGTATTTTAAACGTGTAGATTTCTTTCTCTAGATCGAATTCGCTTCATATTCATATCGGATTTTGAATCTAGACAGACAAATTAGGGGTTTTCTGTACTTTTTGGATGCTAATTTCCAAGGATTCAGCTGAGCCTTCTTTTATGATCAATTTGCCTTCATTCAAGGGAATGCTTCTTTTTTATTAAATTTATTGAACAATCTCTTTGTTTTCTCCCCGTGGTCTTTATTTGACGGCTATAGTTCGGGATTGTTATCATTTTTGCTAATATTTATGAGTTTTTTTAATGGAGATTCGAACAATTTGGTGTCTCGAACTTAAAAGAAGCTGTTTTGGGTTGTGGGTTTTGGGAAATGGAACTTGTAGGCATTTGGTATGAATGATGCTCATGTGTAATAAAGGAATCGCATGTCTGAGGCAATCATTATTCCAATCTGATACCCAATTTGATCAGCATCATCGTCAAGCTGTGTACTTGATGGATAGCCCTTCAACAACTGCGGGTTCTAATGATGAAATTCCTCGTGTAAAGTTCTTGTGTAGTTTTTCTGGTAGTATATTGCCACGTCCCCAAGACGGGAAGCTAAGGTATGTGGGTGGCGAGACTCGAATAGTGAGCGTGCCCCGAGATATTACTTACGAAGAACTGATGGGGAAAATGAGGGAGCTTTATGAAGGGGCAACGGTGTTGAAATATCAGCAGCCCGATGAGGATCTTGATGCTCTTGTGTCAGTCGTGGACAATGACGATGTGACAAATATGATGGAGGAATATGATAAATTGGGTTCGGGGGATGGATTCACTAGACTCAGGATTTTTCTATTTTCACATCCAGATCAGGATGGCTCATCGCACTTTGTTGATGGGGATGAAAGAGATACAGAGAGAAGGTATGTGGATGCTCTGAACAGCCTCAATGAATCCCCAGAATCTAGGAAGCAGCAGCATAGTGAATCCCTGTTGACAGGTCCAGTAGATGATATTAATGTTGCTGAACAGTACTTCAATCAGATGAGTCTTGAGGGCAGCCTCCATAACCAGAGGAATAATGACATGCTCATGCCGCAGTTCAACTTGCGTCACCTCACAATTCCTCAAACTCAGAGATATAATGAAATGGAGTCTCCATGGAGTCCTGCATACTACTCCCCTAGGCATCATGGGCACCATGATCCAAGACCAGTGGCAGAATTTCCGACTTCACCTTCTTCTGCCAGGTACCGTATGTCAGAGGAATATGGTCGGCAACAAGTAAATCATCAATCCATGTATGACCACCAGCCGCAAGTTCCGGACAATATGGCATGGTTGCCTACTGGACCTGTATCTGGTGATAAGGCTGGTTTTCCAGGTAACATATTTTATGGCCCTAATGCATTTGAAGGAAACAGTATCTGTGAGCACTGCCGGATGACTTTCCAAAGAAATCAAGCTTATCCTGATTCCCCTTGGAAGCATGGAGAACAGTCACATCTGGAGCAGCCCAACATGGGGAGTGGTTTCCACCAGATTGCTAATTTGTGTCCTGACTGTCCCCCAAATAGGGAAACTTTCATGTTGAATACAGATGCGAAGTTGCACCATGGGTTCTATCCCCGAGAGCAAAATGATCCCCGATCCTTCTATAATGAAACCCACACTCATGAAAGAGGATGGATGCTACAGCATCAATTGAATCCACGGGCTGAGGAATCAAGACCACATGTTTCTGGAGCTGGGAGATTGAATGACCATTTCGTTGTAGATGGTACTGGAATAAATATCGCTCTTGGGCATGGTACCATGTCAGACGGCCATCATGCACCCACAAATTATGTCAATCAGGAAGACCCACGGTACATTCGATCTGGACCTGAATTGGGGAATGAAGTGCTTCATGACCAAGGTGTGGCCACTGGTTCTCACATTCACATTCCTCCTCTAGAAGAGCGTATGGTTCGGTATGGGAATTTGCCTTATGCTTATGGAGCAGATAATCTATACCAAGTGTCACTTGGGCATGTACCTGCACATTGTGTGTGGAAAAATATTAGTAACCCAGTTCATGGGGGTCCCTCTTATGAAGCATCTAGTTCACCTCATCAAGCAAATGGTACGGTTAGTCCAGGATTCATCAGGGGTTCACTGGAAGGTAGTCCCAGGTTCTGTATCGGGGTGGAGAACCAAATTCCTTGGGTTGAGTCCTCACACAAAGTGGTGGGCATTGACGAGTCCTGTCTCCCAGAATATTCTTGTGGCCATGCCTTAAAATTGAACCCGAACAGTTACATTCAGGAAAATCAGCACCCGCTTACTCCAGATCACATTCAATCCTCGGTTGACATGCTAAATTTTGCCACTCCTCCGGAACCTGCGCAACTCTCTCATTTGATCAATGATAGACTAGTTTCCACTTTTAGTCCAGAATCTAGGAATGATTACAATATCACTGAATCAGTGAGGATGGGGGCTAAAAGTATTCGGGAAGGAGGAGATGAGACAAATTACACAGAGAAGGTTGAAGAATCTAATATGCAGAGTATCTCTGGTCCAGATCTAAAAAAGAACCCGGATGTGGTATTTCCTGAGTCTATTGGTTCAAATTGTTTAAGGCCTGCAGAGGAGTGCAGCGGTGTTGTAAAAGTGGATGAAGATGGTCCTCATGCTCCTCTTGAAAATGAGAAACTGTCAGTTAACCGTTTGAGTTTTTTACCTGAGTTGATTGCCTCTGTTAAGAAAGCAGCACTAGAAGGTGTTGAGGAAGTTAAAACTAAAGTTCAAGAAAATGCTGATTCTGGTGTTGCTCATGATATGGCCACACAAGAAGAAACTCGAGTCGAATCAGAACCAGTGGTTAGAATGAGTTGTACTTTCTTTTATGTAAGAATGTCCCCTGATGTATTGTTTCTCTCAAATTTGCTGTTTTCTTTGTAGGACGGGCATGGGGATCTGGAGTTGGATTCTGATAATGACAATCTAAACAATTCCAAGATTGAGCCGACTAAGGCTGAGGCAGAAGCTATCGCTAAGGGATTGCAGGTTCCTTTCTATATCCGATTCATGTCATTCAAGTATTTGTAATGTATGCTTAAAGATTCAATGCCTTCACATTTTCATTATCTTCACCCATTATAATATCCTTTTTAGTCTTCTTGTAAGTTCTTATGTCCTTCCATTTTAATGCTATGTCCCTTTTTCATTCAGACAATTAGAAATGATGATCTAGAGGAAATCCGAGAATTAGGCTCCGGTACCTATGGGGCTGTTTATCATGGGAAGTGGAAGGGTTCAGATGTGGCGGTAAAGAGAATTAAAGCCAGCTGCTTTGCTGGGAGACCATCCGAGAGAGAGCGTCTGGTATTTTCTATATCTGCACTGCTCTTAACTTTCCATCAACTTTTATTGCTTAATTATATGAAAAGACTTATCTCTTTTTGGTCAAGTGCAATTTCTTGACGACCTCTTTTGGCGATTACCGAATACTCTATGCTGTTATATGTTCTTTTCTGATATGCTATCACATGATGTAATTGAAAGGGATTGCATAAAGCAATATTGGTGGTCCCTGAGATTTATTAGT
This sequence comes from Cornus controversa, assembly GCA_026545225.1. Lineage (NCBI taxonomy): Eukaryota > Viridiplantae > Streptophyta > Magnoliopsida > Cornales > Cornaceae > Cornus > Cornus controversa. Next base: position 64,241,071 of record CM048851.1, on the reverse strand, counting down.
TTTGATGAAAAATGAAGATTTTGGTTTTCGCAAGTGTGAAAGATCAGGAAAAGGCTCTGGGGTCACATTAACATAATTGTGTTAGGGTGGGTGGTAAAGAAAATTAATGTTAGGGTGCGTGGTAAAGAAAATGAACTCCATAATTGACATATTGTTGTTCCGTTTAATAGGTAAGTTAATTGGTTTCCAGCAGAAGACATAAATTCAAAGGTTCTTCCTTTTTACTACTGTGTTGGAGGCTGTCTATTCATTATATTGGAATTGTTTTCTTGATATCAATATCAGCTAAGACATATTGGTTGTTCAATGAAGAGTTTTCTATGGAGGGACAATATCTAGGTTGAATTAGGCTTGTAATGTTGAATACCCTTCTTATGAAATAATGAAGTTATCGATGAAGGATGGGAAATAGGAAACAACCAGTAACATAGTTACAAAGATAGCAGAAAAACTTTTGAACATACTTTCGCTGGTTGTGCCATTGGAATTGTTAGGTCCTCGCATTGCTCAACATTCTAGGTTATCCTTTTAGTTAGGGTGGGATTTGCGCCTATCCCTTGGAGTTGTTTGAACCCAGTATTAAAAAAAAAGGTCGTACCACAAGGCTCCCGCTTGAGCGGGGTCTAGGAGAGGTGGATGTCGGCAAACCTTACACCCATTTTTTGGTGAGGCTGCTCCCAAGTCTTGAACCCCCATTGTTTGAACCCATTATTGGTTGTCCTAAACTTCAGCAAGTCCAATAGACCTTTCTAGGGTTACCCAAATGTTTTGCAATTTCACTAGGCCCTAATGATCAACACTGGGTTGTACGTGGCTCAAGGAGGGCTTCACATACCTTGTCAATGTCCCATGGCTGGCTTCATAGGGGTTGGATGAAGTGTGTGCTCTACTTGTGGTCCAAAGGTTTTTTATGTCTTCTTGAACATCAAATTGGCTTTTTTAGTTGATTCATAGTTGATTCATGATTTCCATCCACATTCATTGGGAGGGACATGTAATCCTAACAGAAAAAGTATGAGGATCACTCCACCTCCTCTCTCTCTGAAAGTGAGTGAATCTTGTTCTGACCATATTTGTTAAATGCATTCTGGTGCCCCAAAAAATCGTGAACTTGTCAAGACTCGATTGGAGCACCTGATCCTATTATAGGTGAGCCTTTAGTCAACACTTAAAGCCCTTATGTTTTCACTCTTTTTTAGTAGGTTTCATGCTTAGTTTCTAAGTTTTTATTTTTTTCTTTGTTTTCAATCACCATTAACTTTCTATTTTTTCTGCACATGGGTTTGGCTCTCATGATCAACTTACATTGCAAACTCTATGGTTGAACAAGTGATGCCGTGCCACAATCTCCATAGGGTTCTACTCTACACTTCTCTAGCTGCAGTTTATCTTCTCCTCAGACAAAACACCCTAATATCTTCATGAAGTTTGACTGTAAATGGGATCTGGCTGGCTTTTATGGCATACCATAAAAGCCCATGTGTCCTTCCTGCAGCTTGATTTGTGACACTCTCTGCAAAATACAATCTCTAATCTTTAGTCAGCATCTGGACTAGCTTCACAAAACACGTGGTCTTCATTAAATATGACGTGTCAGGTCTCTGAAACTCCAAACATGCCAGTCCGCCTGAAACATCTATCATTTCTTGTATAATATCTCCGTTGCTACTAATCCACAAGAATCGACACATTTATTCAAGCGTACCTTAATCACAAGCTCTTTTATGTCATCTTCTTTTAAGGTCTCAACTAATGTAACTTTTGAAGTTATGAGCAGTGGAAGGAACTCTTTGTGGTTAGAGTTGAGGTGTGACAATGAAATCTAGCTAAATGGTAGGTAGCATGTTATTCCAAGAGGAGGATGCATAGGGATCGTACATGTGGTCCAGAGGAACATAAATTTAATGTTCAAGATGGTTGTAGATCGAAGATTTGAGATTTGCTAGAGAACTCTTTAGTTATAGAGAAATAGAGGGCATTCAATAAGATTAAGCGGTACCGGACCAGTAATGGTCCCATCAACGATGGGAAGGCCCCTGTTGTTATATTTATTGGTGGCCGATATGTCACATATCAATGGGAAAGGTGGTCGTCAAGACTCAAAAGCGTGCAAGACATAAAGAAAATGGTTGAGATATCTTGTTGAACACTTGCTTAAGCCATCTTGTATGGTGACTGATCCTCAAGGGTGCCTATCATTGTCTTTTTGTGGTTTTAAAGTGAAATGGGTTCATATTGCAACTGTAGCAATTACAACATATAACTTCATTTCTTGGAGTTCATTATTTTTCTTTCAGAAATTTAAACAATCATGAAAATTTTCATCTCTCAGGATATTTTTTCCGCAGAAATTTGGCATGATTAGATCCTGCTTTGCTTCTTCCATTTGATTCTTTTTACTAGGATTTGTGACACAAAGGAAAATGAGAATGTGACACAAGGAAAATGAGAACATGTCAACTGTTCATGTATGTCACATCAAGTAACAAGCAGGAATACGCCGGGTATAGTAACATTTGATACTTTTATTTCGTGCTTATCTATAATTAACAGTACTAAGGAGTTTGCAATTCTCTAACTGGATATAGTAATATAAACTTTGTCCTGGTAGCAATCAATTATGAGTGCCCATCTCTGTGTGGTTATGACAAACCAAGTAAAAGTCAAACTTTTAAGTACTTCTCCATATAATCCAGGGAAGTTAGGGATTGGGGGTATAGAGGCTGCTGCAGTAATAATATCTACCCTTTGTCAAGACTTTGATGATTTGAGTTCTGAAATCAATCCCAAGATTTTATCATTGCTTGAGGGCCCTCATAGAGCGGAAACAATAGGATTGCTCAAATTGATTAGGAGGTAGACTCCTTGATTCCCACTGGATTGTTGAAGGAAAGGGTACAGGGGATCTTGGATTTGTAATTTTTTATTCCAAGAGCTCATGAACATAGCAGGACATTTGGAATGGAGTTCAAATGGACTCTTAGATCTGTGTACTCATGTGCAGATGTCCAGTCTCTCTCTCTCTCTCTCTCTGTGTAAAAGATTCCCATACACTTTTAGGTGATATAACTGAAACCACATTCCAGTGGTGCTTTTGCTGGTTTTCTTTTTGTTCTCGTTTTTCCTATCTAGGAAGGATGATGGCTGCCCTCTCCTTCCTCTCTACTTTTATTTTTTTTATTTTTTTATAAATAAGATGTGTTCTATACTTCTCAAAAAAAAGAAAAAAGATGTGTTCTATCAAAGAAAGAAGTGGAAAGAAAAAATTGCTTTATATGTTCTGTATACCTGGTTTTTATAGACTTGCAATAACTCCCGTGGCTAGTAGGGGGGACTTTAATGTAATTGCGGTGCTGGCTGCAGTTATGCAGTGGCAATGATTGAGCATTGTTTCTCATTTCTGCACTATCATTCCTTACTATATAGAATTTTATTTATCTAAAATAATGGTTTTCAATTTTTTTTTTCATTTTTTATTTATTTATTTATTTTGGTTTTGGGGTCGGGGATGACATTGGACCTATATTTATCTGAATAAGACTGTGCTGCAGCATTGATGGCTTATTTTCTTAGCTTGAACAAATTCTCCTTTAATTTCTTATTTTGTAGATTGCGGATTTTTGGAAGGAGGCTTTGCTGTTGAGTTCGTTACATCATCCAAATGTTGTTTCTTTCTATGGTATAGTTCGTGACGGTCCTGATGGGTCTTTAGCAACTGTGACAGAATTCATGGTTAATGGATCTCTGAAACAGTTTTTACAGAAAAAGGACAGGCAAGTACTCTTGTTGATGGATGTAGTGAGTTTCTGCTTTTTCTATGTTTTAGCTGTTTCCTATCCTCTGATGCATGATGTGATCTTGTTCGCTAAAGTGTGTATATGAACCATTATTGATTTTTGACAACGGATATCTTGAACTGATTATGCCATTGAACAGAACAATTGATCGTCGTAAGAGGCTTATCATAGCAATGGATGCCGCTTTTGGAATGGAGTATTTGCATGGAAAAAACATCGTGCATTTTGATTTGAAATGTGAAAATTTGTTAGTGAACATGAGAGATCCACATCGACCAGTGTGCAAGGTATGCTGAAATAAATGTTTTTTTTTTTACAGTCAGTTTTGTTTTCTAGCTCATGCGGCACTGTTCCATTTTTGAGTATTTGATTTTCTTTTTTGTTGTTCTTTTGTCATCAGTGACGGACCTAGGAATTTTGTGAGGGGGGGCAACCTTTAACAGTAAATTTTTTTTTAAGCCATTGTAATAATTCTATTGAATAAATTTATCATTGTTCATTGATAACATTTACTCTATTATTAAAAAAAATTTTAAAAAATATTTACTTCACTATTTTTTTAATTTATCTATTAAAAATTAAATGAATTTATTAATTTAAATTGTTTTTATAGATATAGAGAGAGAGGGGACAAAGACTCAAAGAGAGAGAGTAAAAAAGAGAGAGAAATAGATTGGATAGAGAGAGGACAGAGAGAGAAAGGGAAAAAGAGAGAGCGAGAAAGAGAGGGATAGAGAGAAATATTGGGGAGAGAGAGGGGACGAAGAGAGAGAAAGAGGGGGAAAAGAGAGAGAGGGAGATTAAAAAAAAAATTTAAGGGGGCCTAGTGGGTTTGTTTTTGTAATTTTAGGGGGGGCAAGGGGTTATATATAAGTATATAATTTAAAAAATATGTGTATATAAAAGGGGGGAAAAATTTTCAGTGGGGGCAGATGCCCCCACTGGACCCAACATGGGTCCGTCCCTGTTTGTCATTAAAATATTCTTTCAAGTTTTTGGAAATTCTGAATTCTGTTACCAGCTTGCTGTAATATTTATTTCACATTGGAAGCTTGGTAAGGATTTCAGTTTATGATGATTTCTATGGTGTTTGACTTTTGTCACATGGTGATTCTGTTGCGTAACTTGCTTCTAATATTTGATAGTATTGATATTTCTGTATTGGGATTGAACTTGGTAGCTCATCCAATATCTGAATTTCCTTTTAGATTGGTGATCTTGGCTTATCAAAGGTAAAACAACACACTTTAGTGTCAGGAGGTGTTCGTGGAACTTTGCCCTGGATGGCACCTGAGCTTCTTAGTGGAAAGAGTAATATGGTAACAGAAAAGGTGAGATTAGTCATAGCATAAATTATCAAAGGCTTAGCTACTGACCTTTTTGTTCTTCTGAAGATTTTTAAGTTCTTATTTTGCCGTTTAGTTTTTTACTTGTTCATCTATTTTTTCTTGCAGATTGATGTTTACTCATTTGGGATTGTAATGTGGGAATTGCTCACTGGGGATGAACCTTATGCAGATATGCATTGTGCTTCTATAATTGGTAGGTGCCTAATTCTTAAAAACTATCTAATGTTCCATTTGCAGTATATATTGATAAATTGCCTTTCCTTTTTCCCTTCAATTCATTATAAGAATATACATAGCTACTTGAGGAATAAAAAAAGGAAAAAAAAAGACAATTAATGTCAAAGGAGATTCTTGTTTTATATTGTGGATGAGCTAGATTCAGTGTGGTCAAGGGAGCTTGGAATCCACTAGTTCTTTCCATATCATGGGTTATTGACATCTTTTTCTTTAAGGCATTGGTGAGTTGTTCAGGTGATTGCATGGCAGATTAAAGCAGCTTGACATCTTGGGTCACATTATGTTTGAGGCTTTTGCTGGTGTATGTTAGAAGAGTTTTGCTGGAACATCTCTTCCTTTTACCTACTCAAATATAAACTTGTTCAGCTGCTGTCAGTAGGATTATCCAATTTTTTCCCCCTTATGTATTTCAGTCACAAAGGAGATGCTTGAAAGGTGTTTTGAATGTGGTGCGACAAAGTTGCAGTTTTGGCATAATCTCTTAAAACAAGGGCATGACTGAACACGAATTTGTCCGTTTACACCATTGTGTGAAATGATGGTTCCATCTTACATTGTCTAGTATGGTATTGCACTCAAATGAAATGATTACATGGTAAATAAGCATAATAAGAGTGGATTTCATGGAATTTTCTATTGAATTTGGATAATGTTCCTATCTTCCTTTGCTAGACAAGCCTAATGGGCACATGTTTAGTTGTATTCATGTTGAACATATCCTATTCCGTAGCTATGTACTATTGCATCTGACGAGTGTAGCTTACTGATACGTGCATAGTAGGTTGGTAGTTGAATTAGTCTACTCATTTTCTTTGTTTTGAATTAGTCTTTTATTAAAGTAATGCTATAGTGGTAGTGCTATCTAGAAAATAGGACGTAGTGCTTTCTAGTTTATCTTAGGGATAGGGAGTTTGTTTTGCATCTTCTTGTATTTAAGTGATTGCACGGTGAATAAGAAAGGGGTCAATGAAATCAAACTTAAAGGTCTTAAGGAGGTCGCTACCCTTGAAGTAGCTTGTTTGGAGGTTGCTACTGACGGAGTGGAAGTTATGAATGTTCATGCACGAACAAGATAAATAACTTTGAATCCACAAAGTTAAGAGAGAATTGCAAAGCAATTAATATATTATTCATAAATTGATTGGGTAATTTATGCTATTGGTATATTTATAATAGAGAAAACCTAAAAACAAAAGGAAAACTAGCAGCACAAGGAAATTGCTAAAAATATAACTTTATCCAAATATTCTAAAAAAAATTAAATAAGAAACCTAATAATTAAAAACTACTAAATATAAAATTGCAGCCAATTCCGAGTTCGTTTGGTCCACGAACAAAATTCCTGAAATATTCAGCTGTCTACTTGTAGGATGAAAAATTATGATTTTTAAGTCCTAAACAAATGCTTTTAACCGTAAAATGACATAGACCACTAGCTAAAACTAGTTGGTTTTACTAACTGGGTCGTTTATGAACAAATATGGGTCTCGTGGAGTGAAAACAACGTGAACGAAAATTCTGTCCTACATCAGTCCCCTCCACTTCAAAAGAATTCATCCTCGAGTTTTGCTAGCAAATAAAGCGACTTATAATCTAATGTGAAAATTCCATGTAACAGAGTTCCACCCTCATCACAATGCCTTTTTAGGTGCAGATCAAATTTGTTTTTATTTCCTTTATCAACTGTATCATACATCTTCAGAAATTCTGTTGCACAACAATCAACCACCACGCTGTATTCTTTGAGAGTCACAATCCTATCATAATAGGATTTTGCACATATGTCAAAAGCAACAGGTCTACCACATATAGCATGAATGCAGGTTGTCGCACTATTCTCCTTATTTGTAATTGTGACCAACTTATGCAAACCCACATTAATAATTATGTTAGTTGCCAACTCAATCGCCACATACCTTTTCTTTTTATTTGAATTGTTAATTGATTGCAATTTGGAAGCTGCCATTGGAATATTAATCATATCTATAAAACAATTGCCACCTTGAAGCTCTTCCGAATTGTTATCATCCCCGTCTTTCAAATATGGAACCGTGTGGTTACTTGGATAACAAATATTCCCAAGCCCCAAATTGAACACCTTAAGTCCATCATCCTCTTCATCGTGGTGTTCTAATCCATCTTCTTTCACTTTGTAGTGTTGCACAAGCTTCCTTACAAAATTGAAATCCTGCTAGACAAAAACATCTTCTTTATGGGACTTCTCAATGCTGCAATCTCTCTCGTTAAAAGTTTCGAGTGGATCAGATAATTCAACCACTAGATCACCATCATCTTCTTTTGCCGTGCTAGACACCTTTTCTTTATCTACCGGCTTGTGTAAAGGAATTGATATTTCCAAATTTCCAACTTCATCTTCAACTTTACCATAAAATTTCTCCGTAGGATCATTGACACTAGAATATTCCGCATAGGCTGAAGGCTTACGTGGAGGTACAAGAACATAACTCATGCTTGATTGGCTGCGAGGAACATCAACACGAACTCGAATTAATTTACGATCTTGGTTGCCACCATCCCAAGTCCAGCGATAGATTGTTGGAGATCCTGCAACATGTGTTCCATCAGTTCAAATCGTTGTTCCCGAGCTTGCATGGCTGCCCAAAGGGCCTGCACTTTGCGATCATCATCAACAAAGTGGGTACTACCAAAACAATCGATTGCCATTAGACCAAGGTAAAACAAGGCTCTGATACGAACTGACGGAGTGGAGGCTATAAATGTTCGCACATGAACAAAAGAAACAACTTTGAATCCACAAAGTTAATAGAAAATTGCAAGGCAATTGATATATTATTGATAAATTGATTGGGTAATTTTTGTTATTGCAGTACATGCATATTTATAATAGAGAACCTAAACTTAACGACACAAGAAAACCTAAACACAGAAGGAAAACTAGCAACACAAGGAACGAGGTTCGGCACCAACTTGCAGCTCTTACCTTGTCTGTAGGTGAGGCTTTCCAAGGCCCCATCCTCCGAGAAGGAAGAACAAATAACTGGCACGTCCAATAATAACACGATGGTTTCTGGTATTGGCACTGTGAAGAGCACGGGGCCAAAAATTGACCTCTTCAAATATGATGGCTCAGAGGATCCCTTTGGATGGATTCTACTGGCAGATCAAAATTTCCTCCTAAATCAGATCCCTAACCATGAACGCCTTTTATGTCTCCTTTCACTTAAAGGGTGCAGCTCTCCATTACTTCAAATATTTGCAACATGCGGGTGAGCTTACGAATTAGGCGTGCTTTGTCCAAGCACTTGAGAAAAGGTTCAGACCTACTGAATACGAGGACCCAGAGGGCGAGTTGTCCAAGCTACATCAAACATCCACTGTTGCGGCTTATCAAGCACAATTTGAGAATTTGGCCTAGCGAATTGATGTTCTCACTCGTAGTTTTATCAGTGGCCTTAAGGAGGACATTCAGACTATGGTTATGTCCTTCCGCCCCACCTCTTTAAAAGATGCCATTGGACTTGCTCGTCTCCAATAGAAGCACTTCTCTAAAGATCGCAAGTTTTTGTTCTCAAACAGTGCATCTTCTTCTACACTATTAGCCTCTTAGCCAACAATTAAAAAAATTTCCCACGAGGACATGAAAGCACGTCGTGATAAGGGGCTTTGTTATTAATTGTGATGAAAAGTTCAAGCTTGACCATAACTACAAGTCTCACACTTTGTTCTTTATTAAAGAGTGCAATTCCAGTGATGAAGACATGGATTGTCCGACTGACGATGTGGGCTTGGGTAGAATTTAACCTTGGGGACAAGCTTAATTTTGAGGGGGTGGGTTTGTTACGTGCATAGTAGGTTGGTAGCTGAATTAGTCAACTCATTTTCTTCGTTTTGAATTAGTCTTTTATTAAATGCTATCTAGAAAATAGTACGTAGTGGTAGTGCTATCTGGAAAATAGTATGTAGTGCTTTATAGTGTATCGTAGGGATAGGGAGTTTGTTTTGCATTTTCTTGTATTCAAGTGATTGCACGGTGAATAAGAAAGGGGTCAATGAAATCAGACTTAAGGTCTTAAGGAGGTCGCTACCCTCGAAGTAGCTTGTTTGGAGGTTGCTACCCTCGAAGTAGCTTGTTACTATATCAAATTTCCAACTCATTCGTCTTTTTTCTTATACAAAAATGTTATCCAGTCCAAGGGACGTAACACTTACTCATGTGATGTGTCCGTGAACATGAATTTATACATCCATATATTCCATTTTAATCATGAAGCATGAAAAGCTTTTGTTTAATGTTTCCCAGAATGCAGGCCTTTTCACATGCAGAATGTGAAAGGGAACCAGATGTAGCACCTACTTTAAAATGTTCTACCACAAGGCTACGATAATATTGTCAGATGGCTGGAATTTCACGAGGCAACCATTAGATGATTTGATAAGGAACATTCAAGCAAAAGAGGGGACAAGTCAAAGTTTCCAGTTTTGTATTTTGATGTCCTTCCTCATGGTAGAAGTTGGAGTTCAGCAGCTACTAGTATTTATATACTTACGTAATTTTAGAAAGAGACTTGAGTTTAAGAAAATTAATGATTATGTGCAGTGTGATGCAAACGACATTGAGGTTTGAAGCTTAAGGGATTATGGGTGGGATTCCTAGAAGATCCTCCTCCCCTTTAAATCTTGGTGACAGATTTTTCTAAATTAATAAGCACCTTTAGTTTTCATCCCCAAACCCTAGTTCAGTAGCCAATAGCCATAACCCTTTTTCTACTATTTTTATGTTTAATCTAGGAGACAAAAACCGATAATTAGTTGTTATGAATATTGTTCTGTGATTCTCCCAATCAATCTCTTAGAAAACCAAGCCAGTGCCAAGTGCCAACCTCCTTTCATTTGCAAACTTTGAATCCATTCTTCAAGTCTTTGAAGCCTAAACAGCTAGCTTTCTATAACCTTAGTTCATCATAGCATCACTCATGGGCAGCATTGTTTTGAGGTTCCTAGTGATTTTTCTGTGCCCTTGTTAATTTTGATCTCTCCCTTCCCCTAGCATTTGCACCATGTCGCTCTTCCTAATTGTTGCACCTCACACTTCAATTCTAGATTACTAAAAATCATGACCCATTTAGAAAGAACAGGTCCATGGCAAGAGACACAGGATTTATAACAGACTAACAGATAACTTTTGTAGAGGAGAGTATTTCTATTAATTTTTAGCTCACTCTGTAAAGTCTTATCCAAACTACTTGAGGTTGGCTGGATTAATCTTGTTTGCCATTCTATTCTATCTTTTTCTATTACTTGTTATTTTCATAGAAAAATCATCAATAATAATGAATTTAAAAATAATGAGTTTAGATTTTTTAAATCTTGTTTGCTCAAAATGCAAACCTGATATGTCAGATTTGAATAATTGAGGAACATTAAATTATTTAATCAAGGATTTTCCTATCTTAATTGAGCAAGCTATGTCTTTTTAAAAGACTACTGTAGTGTTGCTATTGTACTGTACTTCCTTTGTCTGTTTGAGTATAGACCCTGGAAATGCTATTTGTCGTCTCTTTTCCTTTCCAAGTTGTTTATGGTGTAGATTCGAGCCAAGGAAGTAAGTGGTCTCACAAGTCCATGGCAGTTTTTAGAGTGACAGATGTAACTTGTACTCCTATAAATGATGGTAAGACGATTCATATAAACAAACAAATAAATAAATAATGGTAATGCTTGAATGCACTTAGAGTATAATTATTTTTTATTAGGTATATTAGGTTGGTGTTATTCGGATGAAACGACACATAGTTGGAACATGACGATGTTCATTGTTTATGAGTTTTGAAAGAGGATAGAGTTCTAATAAAAAGTCTAGATGAATTGAAAAAGAATGGAGAGAACGTGATTGGATGGATTGCTTTGAAGCAGGTCAAAGCATTGGTGCAAAAAAGGAAGAAAAAAAAGAAGCAGCAAACAATGGAGGTATTATGTTATAAAATGTTGAACAAAAGAATTTGAAAGAAATGGTAAAGATATTGAAACTGGCCATTCAAAATATTTATAGGTTATTTTGTTGCTGTGCTTTAGCTTTCAATTCGATTAAATGCCTTCGTTTGGTAGGACGGTGTTTGTGAATATGATGAGATCTCAATCCTTCTTCCTTACATGAGTAGTAATTTCCTTTGGAGAAGTACAAAAAGAACTGAGGATGACTGGTTGATCACCAAAAAAGAAAGAATATGTCAACCTTATCATTGGACATGATGAGGTCACTCAAAAAGTTATGTTGCTTAATTGTTGCAACCGCCTTTCCTTTGTGTGATATGATAACGTCAGTCAGAAAGTTGTATATTACTAAATCCTAAAATACAACACTATATTTTTCATTTCTGAATAAATAACTACTATTCTCTTTCTTTTTTCAAAAAGTATCTACTTAACTTGCATTATACGAGTTCCTAAATTAGGATATTAGCTCACAATATATATCATGATTTGACAACTATGCCTGTAATTATAATTTCTTTTGAGTTTTCGTTATTGAATATGATATGTAGAAACTTTTCCCATTAGTTGTGGTTTCCCATTAAATATTGGCATTCCAGCAAGACAAAAATTTCCAGCCTGGATTTTCACTTTTTTGTCCATTACATATGCTGGTGTCACGAATTTCCTCACTTTGATTTCTGTTCCTTGATCACACCTGACATGCAAAGTGCCGAGGAAAAGAGTTTGTTTTTTAAAGATATTTCTTCAACCCCCAACCCCCTTCTCTTTGTTTGGGGGTTGGGAGAGTGTCTAATGGGGGATAACAAGCTCCCTTAGTAGAGCTTTTGGGGCAGATCCTGCAAAATAAATTAAGAGGTGCTTGTCACACAACATTGTCATTTGTCTTTGTTAAGTGACTGGAGGCTTAAGGCTGCGAAAAGGGTTTGACATGTTCTGTTAGGGTGTGGGATTCGACATTTGGGTGGTTGACTTTTGACTTGGCTATTATTCATTGGTGAAACTCTTCAGATCATTTGTATTCATGGATGTAGGTTTTAAGATAAATTCATGAAATCTTTTTGCATGCATTGTGTGATTGCTTTTGTTGTTTTCATCTTCTTTTTCCATAGAACCCTAGTTAGGTGTTACAGCACTTCAAGAGTGTACTTTTATTCACTTAATTGAATGAAAGATAGGTGAACTATGTTTAGTGGTACAACTCAATTCAACGTATCTAAACTAAGGCTTGTGCTGACTATTTAGAGTTGGCTATATCAATCATCTTTTTGCCATTTTGCTCTATCAAGGTCAGGCTTTAACTTAATCATGCACTATCATATATTTCTTTACTATCCCAACCCATGTTAAATTTGTCTTTTCTTCCCCATGCATTATGCCATTACCCTCAATGTTGACCACTACTATTCTTTATTGGTACAACACTTAAATTAGAGTTATTGTTCAATTCTTCAAATAATGCTCTTCCACAATCATATAGAAATTAAAGAATTCATTTTTATTTATTTTTAATTGTAATTTACGCACAAATGTAGCTGTCTCCTGATGTCTACCTCGTCTTTGTGATGGAGTGCAGAAGTCCTGTTTGTATCTTTTTCCACTGTCCACAGAATCTAGGTGGTAGTTTTATATTCATGATGTCAAGTGGGACAGATTTTTTTTTTAACAAGTGATGTCAAGTGGGACAGATGACCTTGCTTTGACAGTTAATTGTGATTCCTTCATAATATATTTCTTTATATGTAGGAGGAATTGTGAACAACTCATTACGTCCACAAATTCCAACATGGTGCGATCCTGAGTGGAAATCTTTGATGGAAAGAAGTTGGGCCTCTGATCCAACACAAAGGCCATCATTTTCAGAAATTTCTCAGAGGTTGAGAAGTATGGCTGCAGTAATCAATGTGAAATGAAGCCAATCCTGAATCAATTGGTTTCACTTCTCACCTAAATGTTAGCCGAGTACTAGCAAAAGGAAATAAAACGAAGCACATATTTTGCAGTTTTATGGGCCACCTACTGGTTCCCAAGTGTACACAGGCTAATAATGTGTCATTATGCCTTTGTTCATCTTCCTTTAACCTTTATAATACTGGCATGAAAAGGTATGTTCTTATAGAGTGCAATTAATTATATGCGCTTCTGACCTCGGTATTACTAAGCAAGACTACAAAATACCCCCCTGAGGAGAACTATGATTGTGCATTCAGAATGTAAGTTTCGTTCCCCTTTTTTTTTTTTTCTGCTCATTCTAGAATCTTCCCCTATATTGGAACTAATTTTTGTGGATATTAAGGAATTTTAACTTTGATTTGCAGGTTGTCATTTTTTGGATGTGATTAGGATTTTGCTACAGTAGTTCCTGGTATGGGTACTTTTTATTGTTGCCATTTGAGGCTGAACCGGTCTACTAAGAGAGGATGTGTGTACATAAGTTGGTAATATTGTCCTAAGCTCTATCATGACAGGCGACGGTGCATGAAGCATTAAAATTTCATATGGAACTTGGAACATATACTTATTATATTCTTTTCCTCGTTTCTTCATGATCTTACAATTGTATACCTTGTGAGATTATATGTTCATTATTATAGACGCTACCTTTTAGATATGTGGGAAAGATTATTATTTGTTGGGACATGGTTTAGTTGTTGGTAGAATGGAGTAGTTGAAATTTGAGGTATGTTATTTTTTCAATGTATATGATGATAGTCATGATAATATTCAAGGCATTATTAATTAGCTTATTGTATATGGTACTAAACTAGAGGTCGGATATACCAGCAGTAGAATATAGGGGACTGGGAAGTGAAAAAAAATAAAAATATTATCAATTATTGCACGTTAGGGATTAGGGTGAGCCCTTGTTGTAGTAGTATATTTGTGGGATTCTTCAATCCTTTTACATTTCAGATTTGGTGGTTGTGTCATAGATGGGTTTGAAATAGCTTTATGGAAGGGGAGGATTAACTGCAATTTTTGTTTTTGGATATATATATATATATATAAGTTGGAAAAATGATAGAAGTCTTGATCAGTTTTTGTTACCAGACTGATGTAACAATCATGGAGTCCTGATCGGAATGCTATTAATTAGAGGAGGAGGAGGATAATATGCAGGGGTGGGTACCAACCAAGCAAAGCAAAGCAAAAAATGGAGTTGTACGTTATCTGATTTGGTTAATCTGCTGTGCTGCTGCATTTATATCTGAATCTCGTGAATCAATCATCTTGATATACATAATAATAATTTAATGATCAATTGATCTGTCATGAACTAAACCAATAATAATAGATTTCAACTAGATTATTCAATAATTAGAAATATTCTACAGGACGTAAATGAATTGGGGAATTTTTTAATTAAATGGTACATCCTCCTCAGATAATTTAATTCGATTGTCTTCAACAACAATAATTAATGCACGTACTGGAGGCAACTACTAATAATGTACTTCCAAAATCAGATGATAGTACGTACTGAACAATATTCTACTGCATGCAGGTATTCATCCTGCAGTTTCAACAATATCCCAAGCCGAATTTGAGAGTACTACTTCTGCAGCCTCAAAAAAAAAAAAAAAAAAAGTGTGTAGCCTGATTATATTACACTTTAATCCAATTTTGTTTAGGGGGGTATTTTGGTATTTTTACACTTATTTTGTAGTCCTAAGAGGTGCTTATCTATATAGTCTAAACTCTCTGTAATTGTATGTCATTTTTTCATTATAATAAAAATACTGGAGTACCAAATACGTAACTCTAAATTTTGAATGAAGTTTGTAAATATGTGTGTCTTTGTTTACTTGTTTGATGATCTTTACTATTCATTTTTGCAACAATCATATGGCTCAATTCAATTGTATCAAAGAAATGGATGGTTCCAAGGACTGCGAGCTGGTTTGGTGGTCTAACCACCTGGATATACAGGAAGGTTTGTGCAGTAATGGTGGAGTAGTTATTTTATCCGAAAATCAACATATTCCAAACCAACACCAACACTATAACATTAATAAAATAATATTATAATAATGAATAATTAATATAATAATATTATTTTTTACAAAGTATAAAAAAAACTAATTAAAAAACTAATAAATTATAGAGTAATAATAGAAATAGTGAAAAGTTAATTAATTGAGATAACTTTCACTATTCCTATCATTACTCTAAATTGTATTACCTAACTTTTTGGAATTTTGTGCATGTGTATATTTATATATATATATATATATATATATATATGAAAAATGATTCTCTCGAAACCAAATCTCTCCCAAACTCTGCAGACCTCAACCTTGTAGTTCAGATTCAAGTATTATGTTTAAATTGTGTGAAAACTCACTTTAATTATGTATAAATGTTGTTCAAAAAATTTAGAAAGAAAAAATATTTAAATGTATATTTTTTAAGTGCGTGAAAAAACACTTTAATTATGTGAAAAATGACTTTAATTGTGTGAAAAATGACTTTCAATGTGTACATGGGTCTTCAAAATTTAAAAATCAAATATAATGAAAATAAATTTTTTTTTTATTGTACCCATCACTTTATTTTATCTTAAAATTATGAATGATAATTTATTAATTTAAAACTTCCAATATAGCATTGTGTTTTCCCCGTGAAAACTTTTTTTTTCATAATTGTCCTACTTTTTCAAGTGTTATGTACGTCTTAACAGTTACTCTAGGTGTGCGTAAGTCGCTAAAAAATATTAAAAGAAAAGACAATGAAACCATTACAATTTACAATACAAACCGACCACGGCAGAGGATATGGATCCATGCAGATAATAAATCAGTCAAACTCTCTCTCTCTCTCTCTCTGAGGAAGGATCCTAGGCACTCAACAACAGAAGATTCAAGCAAATCAATCGCCCTCCAAGCCTTGCTATTACAATATAAATAAAAAATTTGCTGTGGAAAATGCCCAAAATATTGCGACTAAATCTAAAAAATGTGATGCAAAAGCCTTCAAAATATATTATTATTATATAATTATTTTTTGGACTTTAGAGATAATAATGAATTCATTCAATGGCCATGTATATATATGTATGCGTTGAGTTATGATCCGATTCTAATCTCTATTATGACCTAGTAGTATATAAGAGTGTTAGGGTTTGTATTATTTAGAGAGAATAATGTGAAAAATGTAAAGAAGAGAGAGACAAAAATGGTGTAAGTGGGGTTTAGGGTCTGAATCGTCTCATTGTTTCTTCCCATGATAAAATTTATTTGCCAATCTTCACCCATGGATGTATGCTACAAGCTGAATAATATATTTTTTTTGTTTCTGTTTGTTTTGATTGCATATATCTTGATTATTTTTGTGCTTTGCCGCTGCGTCACAACAATATATATAATATATATGATCGAAGAAGTATATATCTCTAATTTCTTTTTGATTTTTCATTTCGTATGTGAAGTTTACAGTTTGATTTATTATTTTGGAGGTGTTTTATAATGAAGTTTACAGTTTGTACTAAAGGATATCATCAATTAATGGAAGAGCTCAAGCCAGCATAATATATATATATATATATATATATATATATATATATATATAATATTCGACTTTGGCTAATATTAATTTCTGGATATATCTTCTAATTGTGCCTGAAACAGGAGAATGTATCCAGCGTACATAATAGGTGTGCGTGCCACAAGCAAAATTAAGAACAAAGACGTACCAAGCCTCGCACATTCACGTGGTGGTATTGTATCTAAAGCACTTTCCTTTACAGAAATATGTCTGGAAGCTTATGAAACTAAACTAGAAGAAGAAGATCAAAGAATTTGGTTAGAGATTTTCAGGATTGAAACAGGTCAGGTCAGGAAATTATATTCATCCTTGACTACACTGAACACTGAGCTGAACTCACAATATATTACTAAATTTTTTAAACCTTAATCATGCTATAGACAATAATTGGGATTGCATTGCGATCAACGTAAATTCTAGTACTGAACTAATTATTGAATAAAGCTGGTTTAATTAAAGGATTTATGTAATGAATTAATTTGAATACAATAACATAGAAAAGCTGTATAAAGCTTAGGGGAGAATTGGGTCATCCATCTTACTGTTCATTAGGCAAGAATCACCAGTAAAAAAAGTAATTAATGGGGTTAGGATTCAGATTTTGGAATGGAACACAACAGGTGTTGCATTTCAATTTTGTTGTGATGCTGCTGCAATGTTCACTCTATCAATAGCCTTCTTTGCCTAAATCATAAAAAACCAGACCATTAGATGATATTAATTAACAAAAAAATTATATGCTGTTTATATAAAAAGAGAAAAAAAAACATTAATTACCTCTTTCTCCCAATTGGTGCATATAGTTATGATCAAAAGACACAATGCTTGCACAAATAGTGCCACTATTATTCCTGTCCATAGCCCCTATTTATTGCAATACATTTGAAATAGAAAATTATTTAATTATCATCATCTTGTGAAAAAAGAATATCGCATGCATTAGAGAACATATATATATATATATATATATGCTGGATACAAAAAGCATAAATCAATGAATGGAAATGGGAAAAGCTATCAAAAGAAATGATTGAGCTGTTTACCTTCCCTCCAAAATGATAGACAAAAGCTAATAATATAGCAGAAGGAATACCAATCAGATAATAAGCTCCCAAATTAACAAATGCGCCAATCTTTTGCCAACCACATCCTCTAGCAGTGCCTGTGCAAGTGTTAAAAATGTGCTCATTTGAGTAACCTTTCTTGAAGATTATATTATTAATTATAAAAGCAATACCAATATACTAGAAACTTTGAAAGGCCGGAATGGACATTCATTTTGAGCAAAGGTTATGAAATTTTATATGAATAATTATTACTGTAGATGCTTTTGTTTTGTTGATCAATTAAAATAATCTGTACACTAGTACTAGTGCCTGGTTACAACAACAAAACATCAAACAAGGTAGTTTTTCATTTTTCAGACCACTGCGTTTAGTTATAGGGACTTGTGGCCGGGGAACATTGTCAACTGAGGAAAAGGCCTCATCTCATTGAAGCTCAATCATATAGGTATGTTTCTCCATTTGTCTGTTAATTGCATTTTCCTTGATTTGATTCGCTATATAGCTAGTGTGCGTGTATATATATATATATATATATATATGACCGAAAGGTATGGTTAAATGCAATTAAGTAAATGTACGTTGGCACTGACCTGAAAGCACAGCTTGAATGCCATCCAACAAGTGGGATGCTGCAACCAACAGCAACATCTGTCCAACATATCTCACTACATTTTCTTCCTTGCTATAACAATAACCCCACATATTACGCCCCACTATCATAATAGCTGCTACCAAAATGCTTTCTGTAGCAACCATGCATATTGCAACATGCACTGCAAGACGAGCCGCTTGAGGTTGCCCCGCACCCAATTCATTTGAAACTCTTATGCTAAGGTTAATATATACAGTAACAAACAATAACTAACTCTGTAACCAACATACATAGAAATTATCAAGAAAAAGAAAGGCGTCCAACAGTCAATTGTAGCTTAGAACTCACCTTACTGCACCACCGAGTCCAAGGGGAATCATGAAAACCATAGCACATGTATTAAGGCTGATAGAGAATACATAATATATATATATATATATATATATATATATATATATATATACGGGTGCAATCGATTAGTGATGTGTTCAGACATTCTGTTTGTTATAATAATCTAATTAAATAGCCACAAGAAATAAATAAATTAGGACGAGCATAATCTAACCTGATGGACAGAACTGATGTTTCAAGCTTTGGATTAGGAAGGAGACCTGATAAGAGAACCATCATTTCAAATGACCAATTCTCCAAGCTGTTATAATTAAGTAATATATAAGATATGAAACAGAGTAGGGTACTGTTAATAGTAATATATACAATATATGTGGTTTTCGAAGAAATGAACAAAACATGGATGGATATTGTTAAGAGTGAAAGATATATATATATATATATGTAGTAGCTAATAAAAAAGAAATAATTAAATAATTAATTACCAGACCATAATAGCTGAAGGAATTGCAAGTCTTATAAAGTTTGGAACATCATGCAAGGCCTTGGTGGAGAAACCACTCCAAGTTTTGTTGCAGGAAGGAGATATTCTGACATAAAGGGCCAGTAATAGGACATTGATCCAATAAGATATAGCATTAGCCAAAGCAGCACCTCGATTTCCAAGGCCAGATTTGAAGACCATAATCCAACAAATGAGTATGTGGAGTAGTGTTGTGATTCCTGAGCTTAGCATCATTGGGAGGACATTGTTTTGGGATTGTAGGAATCGAACATGACATTGGAGGAGGGCAAATGCAAATATGCTAGGTATCATGAAACGAGCATAAAGTCCGGCTTCAGCTGATATTTCTGGATCTTGTCCCAACAATACAAGAATATGTCCTGCATTGCCCCAAATAAATGCAAGAGGAATGCTGACTAGTACAAGAACAAACATGGCTCTCTGCATGTGAATACCAAGCATATGGTACTGTTTTGCTCCATATGACTGACCACACAACGTATCCAATGCACTTCCCATTCCTATCTATATATATATATATATATATATATATAATCCCAAAACAGTAAGTAAGAATTTCATAAATATAAAAATAAGCAAGCTATTTTGTTGTAAGTAAAATTAAACCATCTCTTTCTCTTATATATATATATATATATATATATATATATATATATGCAAACAATTTAGCAAGTGTTGTTGTACGTATACAACAAGCTAGCTAGGCTAGGGCTTAATATATATATATATTTACACAAATAATCCAGTACGTAAATTAATAATAATCAATGAAAACAGAGAACCACATAATTAAAAAGGTTTTACAATTGCTTACATTCACCAGATATACATGAATCTCAACACTTGAAAATTCCAATATATACGGATGACATATATGCAGCGGAAGAATGAATGTTTTACATTAATTGGTTACTTGCATCCTACCTACCTTGCGCATTCAATTATTGCAGGGGCAATTCAAAATACACAAGTTTTATGTATATATTAGCAGTCTAATTAATCATGAGTATAAGGATCTCTTATTAGTGATGATTTGGATTTTGGACTCCATGAGAACTTAAATTACCACTGAGATCATTGCCAACATTTAAAAGATGATTTGTAAATCCAAGAGCATTTTAAAAAATATCAGCGAGCTAGCCAGTTGCCATGGATTTTTAAAGAAAATTAAGAAGAAGTGTGTGTGTGTGTGTGTGTGTATATATATATATATAATATAATATATATATATCTGACTCACCAACAAGCTGAAACCAGTGACGGAAGCAAAGGAAGTGGCCATGGAAGCACCAGCAAGAGGCAACTCTCCAAGATGACCCACAAACATGACTGAGATCACTTGTAAGCAATATAGCAGTAGATTTACCGACACTAGAGGCCCTGCTAATGATAACTGCTTCTTAACTTCCTCCAAAACCTCAGCTTTGTTGAATCCCTTTCTGGATTGAAAGACATTTTCTTGAGCTATTGGAATCAGTGGGGATTGAAGGCCTTGTTTTTGTTCTTCTGTATCCATTCTTTTTTCCCTCTCTCCAATCACTAAGAGCAGAGCGTTGTTGAAGGCATGAAGCTTATAAGAGAGAGAGAGAAGAAGGAAGGCCTTGTTTTTGTTCTTCTGTACCCAAGTATTATTGTCCCTCTTTTATTACACATGAAAGATCAAGTAAGAGTTCAAAACCCAATTGAATTTGTCCATTTTCGAATAAAAATCAACATCACCGAAATAATGTTAAAGTAGGTGATTATGAAAACATGAGTGGTGGTGTGACGAGATAGGCGCTCTTAACGAGAGAAGGCGGTAGTTGTGTTCGACGCGCACCGTGCATCAGACACATTTTGATCATTCGTGTACTACACGAGTACTGTACGCGCAGCTGGAGTATCAGAATGCGCGCCCCATGCTGAACATTCACCCTAGTGAGCCACCTCACACACAAAGTGACTAGTTACAATTGGATGAGACATGACATGACATGACATGACAACAGTGAGATGAGTACATTAGCTCACCCAAGTCAAGTGAAATTATAAGCACTTACCTCACCTCACCGGACAGACAATGTCCATCATTTTCTTTCTTTAAAAACATTGATCTCCTCCTCCGTACGATACGACTCAAAATGCTTTCCATCGTTTCTCACATTAATTGAAGCACGTCAGTCAGTCACAAGCCCCCAACTACTTTGGTCATACTCGTACAACTCAAAAGACAGCAAAAGGAGCACCAAATTTTGGTTCAATGCATCTTACCTTCAATCCCAATTACCAGATAAGATTTCCACCCAATCCTCGCTATATATTATTAGTATTTGTGCAACTTGACGTCCTCAAATCGTGTTTGCTTTCTCCGGATTAAACTAAATATATGTTACTGTACTAAACTTTTTTATTCAAGTATTAAAAAACATAAAATAAATTGTTCATCAAACTCCTATCATTATTCATTACATCACAGAGGATTACATATACCAGTCTTACTTTTACGTATATAAATATTATTTTTATTTTTTTAACTTGTGACTCTAATTTATAATAGAACAACTTTATCATTGTATCAAGACTTTCATTTTTTTTTTTCAATTATTAACTATCTCTCTTTTTTTTTGAAAAATGCTAAACATCACAAATTGTTTTCATGATATAGTATAACAAATTACGTGGCCGATGATATGACATTTTTTTTTTTTTTCAGATGACAAGTTTCATTGTAAAAGTAAATTTTATTTTTTGAGAGAATATAAGATAAGATTAAGAGAAAAATAGCAAAATTTATTATCATTATATAATTCAAATCCCAACATAATTCAATAACTTGAATTCAATCTGGTATTTGGACCTCGGCTTCCATAGTAGCCCCTTTTGCGTGAATAAATATCCTAAATTTTTCAGTGATCTACATGTGAATTATTAAATAAACACATAATTTACTTAAAATTTCTTATAATTGTATTTTAATTTGATATTTTGGTTGAATTTTAGAGAGAGAAGAAGTGTGTAATTAAAGAGAGACCCATTAAAAATAGAGTTTTAGAGAGAGTGCACATGAGAGTGTATATATATATAAAATAAAATAATAGAGAGAGAAACCCAATTTGATTTTTCATTCTTACCTCCCTTGGTAATAATTAGATGGAAGCACAATCTAATCACTTTTTTAAGAGAAAGTGAAATATGTAATAAAGTATATAACATTTTTGTCTTTTTAATCATCACCGTATCATATTTGAGATACATATCTAAATTGACTTTGAGATGTGTAGCACTGTTTTTTTTATAACTTTTACTTGTTTTCTTCTTCTTCTCCCCGTTGAAGGCTATTAAGTTTTTTTTTTAATTGGTAATTTTCTCTTGGGATATGCATGTAAGGAAGAACTACTTGTTTTAGAGGGTTTTTACATTCTACCCAATAAGGTACCATATCTGTGTGTGTGTGTGGGTGGGGGGGGGGGGGGGGGGGTGAAGCTAACCTCCCTGATTTCAAGGGAAGGTTAAGCTTTGTCCTCATATATTTCAGATAACAAAAAGTCCCTAACTTTTGTTGTTTATAATTTCTGGTGAAGACTATTTCTGTCATTTTATATTTTAACTTCTTTTTTTTTAAAAAAAATTCATCCCCACTCCAACTTGACATGAAATCTGCAATTACGAGTAACCACAAGTTCCATGGATTCTGGCAATTGTATTCCACCACCACCAGATATCGCCATAACCACCCCACCATTCCTACCTCTATTTATGACCACCACCATATCTCCACCCCCACAACCACCACCACTTGTGTATTCAGGTGAATGAAACACCACCACCATCTCCAATCCCAAAACCACCATCACCACTCTATATTCTGTCAATCACCATCACCAATCAGTGCTCTCTAACAACTACCAATCGGTGGTTTCATGACGGTAGGAAGATTTGAGAGAGAAAAAGTGGGCTAGAATATTTTTATTGGTTTTTAAAATTACATTAATAGACATAAATTTTATGACTGACAAAGTCTAATAGGAATATTTTTGTCCGTTTTAAAATGGGGACAAAGCTTAACCTCCTTTTAAAAGCGGAGAGGTTAATTTTCTCTTGTGTGTGTGTCACACCCTAAAAATTCGAGCTGCCAGACCACCCCAGCCCAAGCCCAAACTTCGAGTCACGAGGTGTCACGCTTGCCCTGTCATCGTCTTATGTCCCTAGATAATCATGGCAATCATTATTTTGTCACATTCAATTCCAATCCGGACCACCGAGATTACTCTTACGGAAGCTTAACTAGTCCATCCTACGTTCATATGTGGAACACTTGGGTTCTAATCTCACATCGCAATCATTAAACTAAGGTTTTAGTTTCACAACCTCGTGGAAGCGTCTACACATGTATTAACAAGTAAACGCGTCTTAAGCGATCCCTATGGATGGGTCCCATAAATTACTACCCAATACGATCCCAACTAAAGAGGTACCTACCCTCACACATCACGCTGAATCATAACGGGAATTACGATTCTACGTAATCTCCATTACGATTCTGTGTAATCTTAATCACTATTTCGTGCAACTACAAGTTCACGCACAATCTTCATAATATTACTCATTTTGGTGTCCAAAATTCCTCACTTTACGCTGAATCCTAATCCAGCTTACAATTCAGTGTAATATTACGATAAATCATAACACTTATTACGATTTGGCCTCAGATTACAAATCTCTGATTTCACATATAGTCCATTCATAACCACTTCTCAACCTCAATCAACATACATCTATACTAACACTTAGTGAATGATGTTTTAAAATGAATGAAACATGAAAACATCAATTAAACTATCTCATTGATCATTCATATATTGGTTCATCAACTATTCAACATATACCAACATTTAGTGAATGATGTTTTAAAATGAACAGAACTTAAAAACGTCAATTAAACTATCTCATTGATCATTCATACATTGGTTCATTAACTATTTAACATATGCATATACCTAAGGTGGAATCCACAAAAATGCATTCGAAATCTTAAACATATATTAATTCAAGGCCTTATGACCAAAATTACAACATTTCCACAAATGTAATATCGTATACATAACCAAAAAAATGCATTTAGTCTACATTTTGGACATGTATTTCCAAAACTAGTTACAAAATGATCAAAAATCCTCTCATGCTCCAAACCAACTCAAGGTTGGGGAGACTCTGCCACTTCCTTGCCATGACCTGAAATGTTTATATAATAAATGTGGGATGAGCTTATACATGCTCAGTAGAAATCCCTAAAACATATTTCCTAAGGCCCCATGAATATCACATACAACATAATCATAATATGCACAAAATCACATGCTAACACCCCTGCCATGCATCATATGCATTGTATGCATAATGCCATGCCCCTCCCTTGTGTCACTCCACTTGGCCTCTCTTTCCACTTTCTTTGAACACTCAAACTCCAATGTCGATTCATTCGATCTTACATTCAAATTCCATTGACAGTCCATCCTGTGTTCCTAAACCTCCTCGCATACACCCTCTAACCATACATGTACAATGTAGCTCATGTCCACATTTTCTCAAATCAAAACATCTATTTATCAACATAAAACATGCTTTATCACTCATCATGCTCATTGAGACATTTTAACAAACACATAACATCATTTACACATATATACATAACATATATTCAAATCTTCATGTTTTCACATAGTATGCCCACATATGTCACATATGGATCTCATATTGATCTCCAAAGCACATAATCACACATTACACCATAGAAATTCATGTAATTTCACAAATACCCATGTTAACTTCAAAATATGACATTTATAAGCACAAACCCTAGTTGGTTACCATAGACACCCGACCTACTCACAAAAACTCCAGAAATCATGGGTTAGTCATCCCGACCTCGGTTTAGAAGAGTTTCTAACAAAACCCCCACTCCCACTTAATCTAAAATCGTCCAAAATGAGCTTTGTTCAGATCAAATGCAAGCACTCAACGTGTACAACGAACTTTCTTTCTTTGATGTCTCCCAAATCAAGCCCTAAGGTTTCCAAAACTTAGAGAGAACAAGAAGAAGTGTAGAGAGAAGGGAGAAAAGCAATAGCCGACTGTTTAGAGAGAGAAATAATGGATGAAATATCTGTAAAGTGATATTTATAGCTTCTATCTCGCAAAATGACCAAAATGTTATTTGTCACTTAACGTACCTTCCCGATCTCTGTTTTCGAATCCAAAAGCAGCTACGGTTTCAAAATTCATTCGATCTCTCTTAAAACATTTCAAATGGTCTAAAATCAAAAATAAACTTTTTCAAAAAAATATCCAGTTTCTCGACCCCACCAATTCTGCATCCTAAGTCCCACAAACACGAAAATTTCAAATTGAGCCAAATGACTCCAAAACTTTCCCTGACCCTTAAACAAATCCCTAAACATGCATTTCATATTTAAAACATGCATACCATCATTATAATCAATTAAAAAAATAAATGATGAATAAAAAAATAATCAAGGTTTTTATGGTGTGTCTATATTTTAGAAAAAGAAATTATGTGGGCGGCCCAAACCATGGCCCAATAAGATGAAGTCCGCTCTGCCTTGGTAAGAGGCAATCTACGTCACTATCGCCAGCCTCGATCCGAAACCCTCATCCCTCTACAACTACAACTACAACACTCAGACTTTTCCTATTGGTTTGGTATAACAAACTGCAACTTATCTGCTCTGTTTTGTTTAAGCAACTAGATTTAGACTAGTCCTCTAATCCATTCCACCAACAGATTACGAACACCATTCACAGAGCTTCCATCAAGGTTAGTTTCTTTCACTTTCTAAACTCTCTCTACATGTATGCATGGGCGTAGCCATTAAGGCACTAGTGGGTACATTAGTACCCACTTAACTCTATAATTTTTTTTTTATATATTTAGTAAATGCAATTTTTTAGGATTTAGAATTGTAATGACCTATTAAATCTCGAGTGATGTACCCTCTTAGTTTTATAAAAAATAAATTACAGTCCGAACTTTTGAGTTCGTACCCACTTGTACAAATTTTTGGCTACGTCCTGCATCTATGTATACACCTGTCTAACAATACCATATATGCAATTAAGGGCCCGTTTGGTAATCGTTTATGTTTAGTGTTTATTGTTTATTTAAACAGATTTAAAAGAAAAACATGTTTGTTAAAATTTGTTTTGTTTATGCAAAGTTTAAACACTCTTAAACATCTACTGTAGCGGAAGGCATAATTCCTAAACATCAAAAAGATGTTTATGTGTTTATGTTTGGGCAAGTACTGTAGCGGATGCGGGAGCAGTTTCACTGTAGCGGAAAAAAATCACTGTAGCAATCCTTTTATGCCTTTTGCGCAAACGATAATTGCCCAACCAACCCTTTATTTTTCTTTCTTCCCCAAATCCGATCTCCTCCACCACCAGCGGCCATCTCCTCCTTCGTCCACTGGGAGCTCCTCCACCGGCGAGAAGAACCTGCTTATCACTTTTCTCCCATACCTGTGCATTCCAACATAGAAAACAAATGAATATCATTCCCAAAGGACCAAGCAATGGGCATTCCAACATAGAAAACAAAGGAATATCATTCCCAAATGACCAAGCAATGGGTGCGTACAACTCAGTATGAAATGCTAAAATGATTTGTTGATTGATGATTTAATGAATGGCGAGGCAGGAAAAGATGAACTTATTAAAGAGAAGACACTATTAGCAGAGTGGATGAAAGTTGGCTATCTTATTAGCTTTTTTTCTTACCTTTCTTAAGGTTAGATTGAGATGATATCCTATGTGTATCTCTGATCAATTAAGTGAGATGTGATCATTCTTCTAAAGGGCTTGTTTCAACAGCTACATAAACATGTGTAGATACTCAACTAAATGATGAAATTATTTAACCCTTACTAGCATTCTACATCATTTTTTTATTTATGATATTGATTTTTATTTTTTAAATGAAGATGATTTTAACTTTTAGCATTGTAGACATTAATTCAACACTTGTGTAAAACTACATTGAAAATAGGGTAACTTATCTGTATGCAAACCAGTAAAATAATTACTCTTTCAATAACATATACCACATAAAAAATCAAACATTCTAGCAAAATGTTTTATTTGTCTTTGAATGCATTCGTAAATTGAAGATCATTAAAGGCAAAATGAATTTTAATAATCTACAAACTCTTTTTGTTTTATTGTGTTGATTTTTTTTAAAAATAGTTTAAGGTTAACAAACATGTTTTTCTGTTTATGATTTTTAAAATATGCTAAATGTTTTTTCGTTATCAAACAATACTCATGTTTATCGATAAACAAAAGTGTTAACATAAACACTGTTTATATAAACGCTTAAACAATAAACACCAAACATAAACGGTTACCAAACGAGCCCTAAGTCTACTCTGCTCACTAGAATATTCTAACACGTTAGTCTAACAATGTATTATGGAAAAGGTAATTGGCGTCCGCCCCCTGTTTGAACAAACTATTCCTTGACTGAACAATTGAAATAGTTGTACTAAAAGCATTTGCTATATGATGAACTATTATATTGTTCCAGTCTGGTGAATCTGATTAATTGTGTGATTTTATATATTGAGATTTACAAGTCTTCATACCTCGCCCCTTTATTGCCTGCCTGCTAGAAAAATATGTAAAGTTCCATTATTTTGTGTATTGAATAGGAGCTTAAGGTGTCACCAAAATACATGAAGCAAAAGACATCTCTTCTTGTTTTAACAATAATAACTACTAATTAACTCTTATCAAGATAGGACTATCTCCAACAAAGTTTTGAAATTGTCAGTAGAACTCCCATTTGTTCCCACAGCCTTCTTAGCAATCTCTTTCAGTACTCCAATATTCTCTCTCATCTTCTTCACTTTTGGATCTGAAAAAAAAATATGTAACCCTTTCAGCATTCCACTTTTATTGAAGACCCCACCCTCAATTATCACACCAATCTGCCATACATCCTCTATCATCCGACTGTTCAGCTTTTGATCTCCAAAGAATGGTCGGCAGATCATAGGCACACCGCCTGTGATACCCTCCAAAATGGAGTTCCAGCCGCAGTGTGTAACAAACGCTCCAACTGAGGTGTGTGCTAGGACTTGTAACTGGGGAGCCCATGAAACCACCTTTCCGGTTGTGTGTGTCCTTTGAAGAAATCCTTCTGGCAAAAGGTGTCTTGAATTGTCCCTAAGAGACCAAAGAAATGGAACCCCACTCGCTTCCAGAGCTTCAGACAAGGCTATTAGCTCATTGTGTGGTGGTGTGGTTATGGTACCAAAGCTAATATATGCAACTGATGCGGTTTTATGTCCGTCCAACCACAATAGGCAGTCGTTCTCATCTGAAATTGATGCTGGCCGCGGTGACAATAAGATTAAGGGGCTAACATTGAGGACCTTTGGCAACTTTGACTTGAGATCACTTGTAATGGTAGGGTCTAGCTCTTCAAAGGAGTTTAGCACAACAGCTGTTGCGGCTTGTGGCAGTTTTAGTCCCATGTTTTGAAGCATAAGTGCAATAGGTGATTCTAAGTTTCCAGAGACGATTCCCTCAGGCAAGTCACTGATTTGTATTGCTGACATTCCTGGAATGAAATGAAGGGTTTGGTCTGCTATACCTGTATTTTCATAAATAAAGGCAGAAGCATAAGGATATATATATATATATATATATCGAAGATGTACGTTGTAACAATCACAAAAGTTGGAGTTAATTGGCCACTCCAGCAATCTGTAATTAACAGCTAGAACGAAGCATTTAGTTGTCCTCAATTCTTTCCGGACATGAACTGAACTCACTGGATTTTGGGATTTTCTAGTTTCAAAGGGGAAACTGTAAATGTTGTTATGTAGTCTGCTTTTCTATCATATATTATATATTGCTTCAACATGAAAATGAACCATGTTATTCCAATTGTTGTGGGAAGATATATCCCCTTTGATTACTATAATCTGTCTCGAAGATATTTGCTCCTTAAAACAATAAAATCGCTGCAGAAAAATTTGTACGTACTCTTACAATTAGAAAATTGCGAGTGTTTGTTTGTTAGTTAGTGAAGTGTTGTCTTTAATGGTATATAATTAATAGCATATTCTGTTAAGAAATAAGAAATGGTTACCCGTTGCTCCCTGCAGTGTGCTCCGAATGAGATGAAGATGTAGATGAGAAGAGAGGGAGCAAACCCCAGCTGTCCAAAATGGTAGCCAAGGAATGGCCTTCTCCTCTGCCATCTCTCCTGCAAACCACAGAAACGCGTCAGTCAACAAGCAGCTGATCTTCACACCACTCTCCTCCTCCGCCTCTTTTATACCCTTGTTAAAGTTATCCGGTGTCGCCCTTAAGAAGAACTCAACACCTTTGTGGGCATGTCCATGTCCATGTCCATGTCCTTCCTCTTCCAGCATGCCATCCCACACGTTGTAAGCTCTTATATTATCAATAAATTCACTGGCTTTTGACCCAGAGAAGATGGAGCCATTGGATTTTGCTGTGCTGAAGAAGGAGAACCTCACGTCCGGTGCACAGGCAGCTAGCCTTCGGACTAGGGTGAGGAGAGGGGCGGCATGGGTGCCGAATGGGAATGCAAGAATGGCAATATGCCGCTCTGGGGAGTATGAAGCCATGTTTGATTATTAAAATCAATGGACTGGATCTTAATATATAACCTCTTTTTATCAGTTGAATGTAATTGGCGTACGGTACTTCTAAGACAATATATTTACATCAAATTGCAATACTCATGTAATATATAATATCGTGTTGCAATGCAATTAAATTGAGAATTCATCAATTTTTGTGTAATTGTGTTGTTAATTTAAAATTGTTGTACCAGCTATTAGGGGTAACCATAGATTAGGGATAACAAATATTATAAATTTTAATGGATTGTCAATTGGTGGATCGGATTGAATTTTTGACTTTTTAATATGTAATTCGATCCGTGACTTACGAATTCTTACTTTTTAAATTCGCAATCGATTTATTAGTCATTTAATTCAATTCGATTTACACGAACCGAATCGAATCAAATTTACGAATTAACGAATTTTGTGTACACTCCTAAGAGCTAGCTATTGATAGTTGTATTGTAATTTAAAATTGTTGCGTCTTAAATTTAATATCCTAAAATTCCACAAGAGAAAGATGGTGCTAACAACCTTCCGAGAAAGCTGAGCGTCGTGTTGCTCATTGAAGGTATGCGATAATGCAGTGTGGAAGCAAACATTAAAGCTTTTGTGAAATTGTGACAGGTCAAATTCAGTCAATTGGGACAAATAAAAAAATGATAAAGTACATGTCCTCCGCCTAGAAGAAGAAATTGTACATTCTCTAACTGACGTGGTCATACCGGCATCGCAGAAAGTTTATGGCCATTAATAATCTTGATTGTACTACTGTACAATGGTACGAGTGTTTTGTTTTTATTTTATTTTAATTTAATTTAAATACTGAAAAATGATTAACATCACAAATTTATATTTTTTTCACGAGCTCAAATCATGGTATCTATCATTGCTCCTCGTATATTTACATTTTCCAAAAGTGGAAGCGGAAGCGGAAGCGGACTGGACCCAACTGGAATAGTCTTGAGGAGGAGAAATGATATATTGACAGATCATTGGGCTAAGTGTTGGGCCTCATTCTTCAATGCGTGTGAGACATCAATTAAGGCTCAAACTTTTTTACCAATATAAGCTCGCCCTAATTCAAATTATAGCCAAGGCCTAAAACGAGGGCCGAACAAGGAAGGAAGGAAGGAGACTTGAAACTGTGTCAACGTTTTTCAGTGCCATGTTATCTATCCTCCTGTAAACAAACAAACAAACTATCGACTCAACATAACCGCAATGCTCTTGCTGATCACGAGACTTGAAACTACGGTTGTATGATTGTGCCATATATATATATATATATATATATATATATATAAAAAGTTAAAACAAACAACAATGTTATGCATAACTTGTTCAACGTTAACCCCACATCGATCGATCACATGCTAGCTACGCCCACAATGTTATGTAAATTAGTGTCTTTGGACAGTGAAATTCCTAAATTTTCCTAGCAATACTTGCTTAATAGTATATAGTACGTGCTTGATCCAACTAATTAAGATGGAGGCTAAAAAATGCACAGCAGCACTGTCTGTTACTTACGGCCGTAAGAATTAATTCAGGATTCAGTGGTGTACATTATTTACATTATGAAACTGGATACTGCAATCAACTCAAAATATATGCTGTATGTAATTTTACTCCCAAACAAGAATCGAATCATTATTTACTGTGTCAACCTTTCGCGAATCATTATTTACTGTCTAAACCTTTCGCTATATACAAATTACAATAAATAATTAATGAGAGCACATATTGATATGGATATTCGCTAGCTAGCTTGCTTTTACGATTACAAGTTTTATGGGTAGATCGATGGAGCTGAAGTAAGTGGTAGACAAGAATACATATGCATTCATCTACAGCTTGACAAGGTGAAGGAGGCTATCCTTGTTTTCGCCAATTAATGACAACACCGTGGCCGCGATATGCTTCGGACTGAGCCCAGCCTCCTCGATTTGGTCTTTTTGAGCTCCATGCTCAATGTATCTGTCAGGAAGCATCATAGGCCTCCACTGCACCATCAATAAACAATTCAAATTTATGAGTTTGCCGGGTTAATTTCTTTTAATTTGAATGAAGTTTTAACCCATTAACAAGATGATCCATCCATCCATCGCATGTATGTCATTGTGATTTAAAAGTAAGGTGAAGGATTTTCAAGATGGACATGCATATATATATAATAAAGTATATGTATATATATATATATATATATATATATATATATACCTTAAGGTTTCCATCAAGTAATCCGTTCAAAGCCAAGAAATGGGAGACGTGAGAAGCAAATCCTCCAATAGATCCTTCTTCAACGGTTATGAGGACTTCATGTTCTTGGGCCAATTGTCTGATCAAAATTCCATCAAGAGGCTTGCAAAACCGTGCATCGGCCACAGTTGTTGAAATGCCAAGCGATTCAAGAAGCTGTGCTGCTGCTAAACAGTTTTGTACTACTGTTCCATAACCCAAAATGGCCACCCTGCTTCCCTCCCTTAGTACCCTTCCTCTACCAATCTAAATTAGTAATTCCAAATATATATATATATTTCTGTTAGCAAAAAACCAATGCAAAAATAAAATATATATGTATATATATATATATTGAAGTATGACGACGTACCTCGAGAGGGGTTCCTTTGTTGTTTGGTGGAAGAATTGAAGTACCTATGCCATTTCCTCTAGGATACCGAAAGCAACTAGGCCGATCATCTATGGCTGCAGCAGTGGCAACCATGTGCATAAGCTCGGTCTCACAGGAAGGGGCCATGACCACCATGTTAGGTAAACAAGCCATGAAAGTAGTGTCAAAGGCCCCACAGTGAGTAGGACCATCTGCACCAACGAGGCCACCCCTGTCCAACGCGAATCTCACTGGAAGCTTTTGAAGATCTACATCGTGAACTACCTGCAGCTCCACCAACAAATTAAAATTAAAATTAATAATACCACAAAGAAAATGTATTAACGATCAGATTAAACAAACCTAGCTAGCTACTTAAATCCATAAAATATTTATACACATTAAAAGGGGCAGGGAATTAGCTAGAAATTCATATATTAATAAGAGCTAGCTAGTACTGTAAGAGAGTGCATATATATAGGTGATCGAGATAATATAATATATTGATCACCTGATCGTAACCTCTCTGTAGAAAAGAAGAGTAAATAGCACAAAAAGGCTTTAGTCCTTCAGTAGCAAGACCAGCAGCAAAGGTGACAGCATGTTGTTCCGCTATGCCAACATCAAAACATCGATCTGGGTAGCGTTTTTGGAATAA
Organism: Cornus controversa; assembly: GCA_026545225.1. NCBI lineage: Eukaryota > Viridiplantae > Streptophyta > Magnoliopsida > Cornales > Cornaceae > Cornus > Cornus controversa. The sequence continues at coordinate 64,207,705 of CM048851.1, read as the reverse complement.
ATTAAGTCCAGTACCTCCTCCCATCGCCGCATGTATGGCCACTATTTTATCATCTCTCTCTGCTTCAGCGATTAAAGACTCTGCAAAGTACTGGGTGTATGAAAGAGTCTTCGATTTGGTTTTCAACTGTTTACCCGACTTGGGATCAAATTTCACAACACCTACAAAAACATAGCATATATTTAGCCAAATTAAAGCTTAAATTTTTATTTTTATGATTAAACTTCTTGTGTGTCCGTGTATATTAATGTATAGTATGCGCACCATGCATCTTGTCGGCTGCAATTTCTGCTGGAGCATAGCCTTTTCCTTTCTCTGTAATGACATGAATAAGAACAGGTCCTGGCGCTGGCATGGCCTTCACCTTCTTTAAGATATGGACTAGGTCCTCCAAGTTATGGCCATCCACTGGACCAATATAGTAGAGTCCCAGCTCTTCAAATAAGGAAGCCCCAGAACCGCCCACCATTCCTCTCACATACGAGTCCACTTTAGAGGCAATTCCATGTGCCTGCCCTCCAATTTGCTTTGTGATGCTCTGTATGTACGTTCGTGGATAGATCAAATTAGAATTAATTAGTTGGAATGTTTATGATGATGATGATGATATATATATATATATATATATATATATATATATAGACATGGATATTGAAATTAATTAAGAAAATTTGACTACTTACTTTTGCGGTTTCACGAAGTTGGCGCAGCTTTGTGCTTGATTGTAGTCTTGTGAGGGCTCTGCTTAGAGCTCCAACAGGAGGAGCAGGGCCGTCAACAGTGGCGGTGGGAAGGGAGACTTGAGCGTTGTCGTTCAAGATGATAATGAGGTTGGAATCAAGATAGCCTGCATTGTTCATTGCCTCGTATGCCTGTCCTGCTGTCATGGCTCCGTCCCCTATTACTGAAATTACGTGATTCATCTTCCCTAGCAAGTCTCTACCCACTGCCATCCCTGCAGGATAGTGGAGTACATGGACACCCAAAAATAAAATTAACCAAATAAAATTTGAGATGTTTATATATATATATATATATTATTCCTACATTAATATATATATATATATATATATATATATATATATAACTATTTACGGTACCTAAGCCTGCTGAAATGCTAGTAGAACTATGGCCACATCCAAAAGCATCATGCACACTCTCATCTCTCTTTGGGAAGCCTGCAAGCCCACACGTCTGTCGGATTGTATGCATTCTGGACCTCCTTCCAGTCAAAATCTTATGTGCGTATGTCTGCAATTTACATAAGAGCCAGTCAGCCAGCCCAATCAATCCAATTACTACAACAATATACATATATAATTAGTATTTCCCAATTCTAGCTACCTCGGATCAGTAATATTTAATAACTAATAGTAATAGTAGTGTTAATTGATTAAAAAAAAAAAAAAAGTAAGAATTGGGAAATTAATTAATTTATAGATGACAGGCCGTACCTGATGTCCAACATCCCAAATGATCTTATCATCAGGTGTGTTGAATACATGGTGAAGTGCAACAGTTAACTCCGCCACTCCTAGACTTGAACTTAGGTGGCCGCCTGTCTTAGACACCGTATAAACAATCTCTTCTCTCAGTTCATCAGCCAAATTTTCAAGCTCCTGCCAGAATAAGAAAGAGGATCATGCGCATATATAATTTTATTACTGTAATATATAGCTACTTAATTAATAATAATATGTACATGGTCACCATTCACCAAACATATTATAATAATTTCTCAGAAACCAAACATATATGTATATTATATATGCATATAATATAATAATTGAATACAGAGAGATTATTATTATTTTTATTTTTATTTTTATTTTTACCTCAACTGAAAGATTCTTCATGTGAATGGGGTAGTTGATGGTATCCAAGATAGGAGTGAAAGGCTTGTCTCCGGAGAAATTGAGGGTTTTGGTGAACAGTCCTTTGTGTGTTGGCTCATTGTGTTGCTTTACGAGGATGTAGTTTTCATCACTTGCATTATTGTCCCGAGCTGCGATTACCATACCACAAGAGTACTGCGGATACATACAAGACAAGGAAGAGACAGGGTACCTAGCTATGTTAGTGAACAAAGAGATATACCACATCCACATGTTGTTTAAGTCACCGATTAAAGTTTTACTTTTAACTCATTTTAATTACCGTGCGTGTGTGTCTGTGTGTCTGTGTCTGTGTCTGAGTGAGAGAGAGAGAGAGAGAGAGAAAGAGAGAGGTGGTGCACCTTTCGCTTGTTGTTGGGAAGAGAAGAGGTTGTTGCAGTTAACAGACTTGAAGAAGAGTACCCATCTTGAGAATTGAGCAACGGAAGGAAACTATTTTTTAGAACGCCACAGGAAGCCATTCTCTCTCTCTCTCTCTCTCTCTCTCTCTAAAAACAAAGGTGTACAATATGACCGATCGAAACTATTTCAAGTGCTGAATTTCTCTCTCCAAGAAGAATGCTTCAAGCTTGAGCTCTGAAGTAGCAGCAGCTGTGGTCTGTGAGAGAGAAATCAGGGGGGCCTTTTATAGAGGAATATTATGTTATTGATGTGTGAAAACGAGTTAAAATATCAATTTTCCCAACCAAAAATAAAACGACTTAATGGCAAAACAGGCGTACGGAATAATAGCACCTCTCTCAGTGAAGGGACCCATCTTTTCAAATCTGCAATTCGTGATGTAATTTGAGTAGGTAACCGTGTAGCATTGTTCTTTTTTTCTTCTTAAAGTTCAAGTCAGTTTCAACGACAAATTGAGCAAATTGTACGAGCAAATTGTACAGTGTGGGTGACTTTGAATGATGTATTATCAAAAATTCAGTAAAATTATTTTTAAAATTTTAATAAATATTATAAGTAATTTTGTAAATAAGTAAAATTTCAATTTTTAAAATTTTAACAAACATCATAAATAATTTATTGTTCAAGTTTTTCTCGTCTTGAAATAGTGTGTTTGACGGAAACAACTAATTTTTAAAAAGTCAATGCATTAAATCAAACATTAAAGTAATTTATTGACTCTCAAATTAAGTCACTGAATGCGCCTATAATCAACTGCCGTAGAAAGTTGTAAAACTTATTTCAAATGAAGTTTGGCTGTCATTACAGTTATGATTTTTGAAACATTTCTTTAGCAGTCTTAAAATTGTAAGGTCACATCACATTCAACTAAAATCATTTTGTTCTTAGTGTTGTCATGGTATGATTTCATTCATTCTTACTTTATTTCTTTTATTTTTTATTTTTTTTATACTCCAATCGTCTCAAAAAATTTTGTCTCTGTTCTGAAAGAGAGAAAAATAATCGAATAGAGGGAGTATTTCTTTTTGTATAAAAAGTTTTGTTTTAACAACAATGTATTTGTAATTTTGTAGTCAAAGCAAACTAAAACATTGATGTATTTGTCAATAGTAAAAGCAAATTGTAACTATTCCTTAGGTTGGACTAAAGCGAACGTGCCACCAAAAAAGCGTGTTTCACGTTCCTTGATGTTTTGATTAATTTATTGTTGCTCTGCATTTGCTTTGGATTGGATTAAGCGTGGTCCACAATGAATGTATTTGGTCTACATTACATTAAAAAATGCAAGTGACCTGTGACACTGATAAATGAACAACAATCACTATACTACACATGTCGTTTCGTTTTGATAAGAACAAAACAAACTCTGGCGCAAAATATAATAATAATCATAAATAAAATAATAGGATTGGTGTCTACTTTAATTTGCGTTCGTTATGCAGACTTTTCAATTACACATTTTCGTAATGCGGGATATTGATGAAGTCAATCTACAGTTTAATCTAAAAGGCTGTATCCATGGAATTGCATTCGTGGAAATCGTTTTAATTGCATTTTATCTTGCTCTGCCATTGCCATTCGTCTTTCACATATTATAATAGTATTAGTATTTTTTTATGTTTTATGATGATAAAGCTGTTGAATTGTGATTAGAAATCCTTCTATACAGTACGAGTGGCATTTTTTTTTCCCTGAAAAGGTAAGCATTTTATACAACTAAGGCAAAAATCCTTCTACTAGCATTTTAATCATATTTTTTTACATAATTTCATGTTTTTATTGGGTTAATACATCAATTTTTTTATATTTTTTTTCATAGAAAGACGATATTTGCACTTTCATTTTTTTTTTCGATTACATTTGTCTTTTTCTTTTAAAGAAAATGACAACAATATCTTTAAACTAATTACTACATCATCTTTATTTTGTAGTACCACAATCACCTTTTATACTATAAACTTAAAACTTTTTTTTATCTTCTTTACTTTCTACATCAACCTGTCTAGAAGAATTAAGGACTAAGACTGGAGTCCATAACAAATACACGTGGAATCGCACAGGAGTCAATTTGAAATATTTAGCAATTAGCTCTTGCCAGAGTGTAGTAGGTGCGAGACTGAGACGAGTTGATGTACTTTGTTTCGAGATAGTGAACTTTTTTTATCCGAAACAGCTAGTTTTCGTGGTTTTACTTGCCGAGATTTTAACGTTAAAAATTCTATTGTCTTTTCTAACTTCACTTTGTTTACTCCTAGGGTTGACCACATATTGGATCGGTTCGATTTAAACTCTAAACCTAAACAAATATGATCCCTATGGATCGGTGAAAATTGAAACCAATCTAATTCGTGAGAAGTTTTAATCTGAACTAATCCAATCCGATCGAATTGGTTCTACGAAATGGGCTTTTCTAAATAGCCCAATAATTTATTTTCTTAACAATAGGCCAATGGATGAATTATCAATTTATCAAACACAAGTTTATATACTTAAAAAGTAACAATGAAAAGGAATCGTCAAATGATCATTAAGTTAATGCATCACTATCCAAACCAATTTTAATTAATGCAGCAGCCAACATAGTAGCCACACAACATTATAACAAACACAGTAGCCATTAACAAACAGTAGCCAACGTAACATTATTCAATGTTGTTGATCACATACACGCAACAATAACACAAAATAATAGAAAGATAAAAGAATATACAGATTTAGCGTTGTTCGGCGTTGTACCTACTCTGAGTTATCCCTTATGACCCAAAGCCCAATGTAATTTTCTCACAGGAATATGAGCCACAACCCAACAAATATGTTATAAATAAGTAGCAACCACATAACATTAGAACCAACACAGTCACTAAAATACATAATACATAATATATAATATATATTTGCATATATATTATATTATTAACTAATTAGTTACACGGATTGGTTCGATATTTTGAATCCCTAATCTGTGAACTGATCTGATCCTTACAAAAACCTAATATATAAATTCGTAATCGAATTGATGGGCTAAAAAATAGATCTGACTCGTACAGATTGGATTGAATTGGATCAAATGAACACCCCTATTGTCTACTTTGTGTGTGATTGATTTTTTCTTTTAATTTGGTTAAAATTAAAATAATTTGAAAATCAATCAAAAGAGGAAGTTAAACATATCTTTTATCTTAGATCATACTTCCACATCACTTTCGCACTACCCAACTCATAGAGCCAAATTCAATTTATATTATTTTTGGTAGATAGTTCTAATTATGTGATTTGGGGGCAATTAGTAATTTTTTTGTGATTATTAGAGGTCATTTGTCATGTAGATAAATGGTTACTCACTATAACTAGTTGTAATCCCTAACCATTGAGTAGTTTTCTCATTAATAGAAATTTAATTTTTCTCACTTACAAATGTCGTTGTAGTAACCCTTGTGGGTTGGTGTGATGTAGGCAGGTGTAAGAAGAGACATTGGGTGAGTTACCACACTGGAAGGTTATAGGGTGCTCAATCCCACATTGCCTGGGTGTGGAGAAGGGGATGTGCTTATATATAGTGTGTTCTTTCCAAATGGTATGAGGCATTTTGGGATAAAACTCAAGAGCAAAATCGTGCGGGCTTAGGTCCAAAGCGAACAATATCATATCATCAGGTGGAGTGAGGTATTACAGTTGGTATCAGAGCCTGAACCTAACCAAAAATGTGCCGATGAGGATGTCAGACCTCGTAGGGGGGTGGATTGTAGTAACCCTTGTGGGTGGGTGTGATATGGGTTGATACAAGAAGAGACACTGGGGCGAGCTACCACACTGGCAGGCTACAGGGTACTAATCCCACATCGCCTAGGTGTGGAGAAAGAGGTGTGCTTACATGTAGTGTGTTATCTCCAAATGATATGAGACATTTTGGAGTAAAATACAAGAGCAAAACCGTGTGGGCTTAGGCACAAAACGGACAGTATCATACCATCAGGTGGAGCGGGGTATTATAGTGGCCAGTTCCAATGTTCATCGTTGTCACTTTATGAACTTTCTGTGTCTTAAAATCATTAAAGTTATGCTGGGTTGCATATTTCGCAAGAATGGAATAAAATTGAATGCAAGTGAGAATGGAATGTAGGAAAATGAACCTTCTACATCATTCTCATTCTACTGTTTGGTTGCAAAAATGAAAATATGTAGGAATGGAATGAAATTCAAATTGAATTATCCAAAATATCCCTTTCTGTAACGAATAAATTAAACTAACAAAATAATATTCTTCTATAATTTTTTTTAAAGAAATAATGGCGTTGGTGGAACGTTGTGGCAGTAGTGGTAGAAATCAATAGTGGTGGTGGTGGCGGAATGCAACAATGGTGTAAGTGGTGGAAGGTGGTGGAATGGCAGAAGGATGTGGTGGTGGAAAACAATAGTGGTGTAAGTGATGGTGGTGGTGGTGGAAGGTGACCACTGTGGTAGAAGGCAGCGGAGGTGGTAGTGGCAGTGGTGGTGGAAAGCGGTGACGTTGGCAGCAATGGTATAAGGATGCGACAATAGTACTGTTAAAAGGCAACAGTGGTGTAGGTGGTGGTGGTGGAAGGCAGCGGTGGTAGTGGAAGGCAGTGATAGTGGTAGAAGGTAGTAGAAGTGGCGATGGTTGTAACGGTAATGGTGGAAGGCAGTAGTGGTGTAAGTGGTGGTGGGTGAAAATTGATGGCGGTGGCAATGGTAAAAGGTGACAACAGTGGTGGGGGGGGGGGGAAGATGGTTGAGGTGATGATAGTAGAAGGCGATGGTGGAAGCAATAGAGGTGGGGTGGATGTGGGATGTGATGATGGGATTATTAAGAATACATCATTTTTTTTAATCTTACTTAGGAATGGAATGATCATTCAATAGGTTAACTATGGAATGAATTTTCAATCTAAGGGAATGACAATTCCAACCTTAAAATCCATACCAAACAAAGGAATTTTCTGCATACCAAACGCAGCATAAAGACTTATAGATGTTATTTCATGATTGGCATCATCACCAATCTTGGAGATGTCTAAAGAGGGTTTGCCTATTTGTGGTGATGCTTTTAACAAACTTTGTAGTTGGCGTTAATAAATCTATTCTTCCTTTTTGCTTTGCGCTTGTTATCAAAATTTTGTAAGTTACGCAATGCAAAAATTATTCAGTTAATTTAAAATGAGATGCTAATCCTTAGACCTAGAGATGGGTGAATAGGTCTTCTTGTCCAATTTTAATAATTGATTAATTACTCACAATGATTATCAATCAAGCATCCAAACCAATCACAAAATAAATAAAGCAAAGAAATTTAGAGATGACACCAGGAATATTACGTGAAAACCTTAGGAAAAGAAAAACCACGGGGGTGAGGCGGATGCCTCCAGAGAAACTAATCCATTATCTCAAAGCAAAGTACAATAGACTATGTCCCAAACTCACATCCACTCCACTCTGAGAAGAACTTGATGCAAACGCCTCAGGCTTACTCTTGTGACTCGTCGTCTAATTATTGCAAACTCCCGACTAATGTCACAATTTTTCTAGAAGGGTAGCTGAAAGAACACAAATACTCCGCAAGTATTTTGTTCCATTCGTAGTGATCGTTCTCATTTCTCTTCATATTCAAGTAGCTAGTATCATGGAACCACCTTTGTTGCTCTGGTCAAACTGTATATAGTGATGATGTCTTTGAGAATCCAATTGATCAGACTGTGAAAAACATCATAACTTAAGCACTCTGAATAAAAATTCTGTGGAAAAATATCTATACTTTCTCTCTCTAAATGATTTTATGATATATAATTAAAGTTCATTGAAAGCATTAATTTTTCCTCTCATAGAAAGAAAAAATATGAGAGTTTATATAGATAATAAAGCCCTAATTTTCTATGAAAAATAAGTTTAAAATCAATAGGAAACAAAGTCCAATGTTTAAGAAAAGTTCAGAGTCAAATCTAGGTCAAAATAGGATAAAGGGAGGCAAAATTCACAAACTAGAAGCCTTGGACCGGTTCAATCATGTAAAATATCATATTAAGATGTTGAGATGTCTTGGATCAATCCATCCTTCACTTAAACCAGTCCAGTTATGTTGGGGGACGAAAAATAAAGTCTTGAGAGCTTTTGGATTAGTCTGGATAAGACTTGAACTGGTCCAATCTTGAAAAATATGAAATTGTGACTTCAAAACTCTATATTTCAAGATTGAAAAACAATTTTTAAAAACCTATGTGTCCTCACCAACTTACCTGAACTGAATGATGCTCAAATCATAATCAACTATGTCCATGCTCACTTGTAACCACTTGAATGCTTCATTCAACCAAAGTCTTTGTCGATACACTATTTAGATTATGCATTGATGAAGAATACACTCCAAGCTCTCATTCTTCAATTTCATGATCAATTATAAGAATATGAATTAAATATTACAACTCAATCAAACTTAGTTTTGATACCGAATATTGTCAATTACAAAAATATACGTCACAAATTTTACCATTACATTTACCACAATACGGAGAATAATTACAATACGCCAGTTGTAGATGCACCAGGGAAATCTCAGCCATGTGTGCACAACATACTCCATGGATCTTACTGCGCATGTTGTACACACATGATTGAGATTCACCAAGGGCACGGTGTACCATGTGCATTGTAGTTCTTCTCCACAATACAAGGTCCTGCATTAGTTGCCAATCGTCATAATGCTCCAAGTCTCTTAACTTTAAACAACAAACAATACACGCTCGTGTACTTATCATATCATGTGTTATTAACTCAAAAAAAACTGCAGTCATATACCTATCATATCATGTGTTATTAACTCAGAAAAGAAAAAATATCAATAAAATATTTAGGGAAAGAATAATATTGGATTGTCTTGCTTAAAACTTATTGTGACTTGAATTTCACATTGTTCACCTAACATTTTAATGTAAAATTCAATCATTTTAAATGGAACCATTTGGAAAAATAAGAAGCTCATCATATTTCTTTTACCATTTCTTTTACAAATAATACTTAGTTCTAACCCTAGGTGAACCAACATGGTTCACCTAGCTGATGTGGCCAAGTAAAATTTAAACACCTATCTAAAAGGAAGGATAAAGAAATTAAAAATGAATTTGACCCATTTCTTATGGGTAAAACAAGCCAAAAGATCCTTTTTTTTATCGTGACATTTCTCTCTCTCTCTCTCTCTTTCTCTCTCTCTCTCTATATATGTTTGTGGTGCGCCACTTTCCTTCTCTTCTCTCGCCTTTGCCTTCCTCTTCTACTGCTCGCCACCTTCTTCCTCTCTCATTTTAACAAAAGTTGTTTTACTTGTTTGTGTTTTGGCTCCACCAAGAAGGACGGGAAATGTGATAGCGGTAATGGTGTTGTCAACTTACACGATAGTGCAAATGTGAGTACCACCACCACCAACAACACTATTGATATTACGAAGGTTGTAAAGAATGTGAGTCATGATCAGATAGCAAAGACCGACAATCATGACAAGCCCTATTTTGACTTGGAGTTTGCTCTACCGAACGAGGAAGACAATAACGGAACTAATAGTAAATGATGAAGATGAAGAGAGAGAAGACGATTTTGAGTCTGACAAAATGAATAGTGAGGATGAGAAATATTTTGAGTTCAAGATTTTCTCTGGTTCGAGTGGTGACCGTAATGTCTCATTCTCTTAGTTCGATGATATGTTTTTCCAAGGACGACTTGCGTCGATTAAGCCTTCATTGATAGAGTTCAATAGTTTTGAACCGAACTCGAAGTCACAATTTCATGTGTCTCTTTTGAAATAAGCTTCCAAAGTTTCGAGCCATGATGTTGAAATTTAAGAAATCGAATCTGATTGCTCTGTACTGGCGATTTCGTAACAACAGCAGCAACAAGTACAAAATGAAAATGACAGAGCAAAATTTTTTTTCTTCCCTAAATAAGATTTCATTACCAAGCAATCCACAATACAAGAACCAGAGAGGCATCCCCTCTAATAGCTGGCTTGTTTTTACAGAGCACATGACGCATCATTAATTTAAAAATTGAAGTGTTCAACAACAAAGCGACTTATGGCGAGAAGCAATTCTCAAAGAATGTGAAGCAAAGATACTTGAAAATTGTGATTCAAAAAAGTTGGATCTTTTAATTTTACTCGTGAGCAAAGGGTAAAGTTGATTTTTAATTTTTTTTTTCTTTTAAAGAGGTGTTTAAATTTTACTCGACCACATTAGCTAAGTGTGAGTTGGTTCATCGACAGTTGGACCCAAGTATTATCCTTATTGTACGTTCTATTTTTTTTTATTTTCTGAAAATAACGAAACCAATATGAAACATTATTCTTAAGGTCATTGCCATTAATCTAAATGACTATTTAGGTATCAATATATTGAACTACTACACAAAAATAAGAACCCCCCCCCCCTTGAAAAAGGGTAAATATCACTAATACTTTGTTTGATGTATTGATATGCAGCTACAACTTTGTGAATTTGTCACTAACATCCTCTATGAACTTTTTTATTTTTTTTAATATGTAAAATGTCTTGATTGCCCTTGTTATTTAAATGTATTTTAATATAAAAATATCATTATAGGAAAATAACCACAATACCTTTCATGATAATATAAATTGGCAACTAATAATATTATTATTTATGAAAATAAATAATTATGTATATTATGTTATATATATTATGGCGTATATACATAGATGAATAGAGAAAAATAAAGATAAATTTAATTCCTTTTTTATTTTATGTTAACATTATTATTTATGAAAATCATAATTATATATAGATTACATATATTATAGTATATTTATATAGATATATTCACAAGGGTATTTTGGTCCATTAGACATGATTAAATTGGCAAATTTAGTATTCAAATGAGTTAGATCATAAGTCAAATGGCAGCATGATCATTTCACTGTAAAAAAATGCTCTAACATGATGTACTTTTGACAGGACGGAGTATATGTGATATGCGACACAAACCACAAGGAGTGTTGGTGATAAAAATTAACAAAGTTGTAGTCGCGTGTTAATACTTCAAATCTCAGAGGGTGTCAATATTATTTACTCAACAAAAAAAACTTTTGCATTGAAATATGAAAATTTTCTATAAAATAACCACATTTAGAATATATATATATATATATATATATATATATATATATATATATATCTTTTTGTACGGTGAAATACCCAACTAAGTAAGCAACACGAATTTAAAATAATTAATAAAATATTAAAGTGATGATATCATGTGACCAACACATGAAAATATTTATTGGGTAATTTAAATTTTTATTATTTAATCAAACTAAACGCTCAATTTTTATAGCACTATTCTTGAAATATTATGTAAAGACAAATACGACAAGTCCAATTAAATAGACAAACAATCAGTCGCAACATTAAAGACAAGAATGAATTCGTCGGAATGCATTGATGGAACTTTTCCACAAAACCGCGGATTAGAAAACTAGTGCACGCGAGTCGCATGTTTTTTGTTTCTTTTTGGATTTCATGTGATAAACGTGCTTCTGTCTCGAAATAATTAATCTTCGTTTACAAAAGTTGAGGTACTTGGCCAATCCTCACTCATGTGGTCCTTATCTATCTAATATCTATCAATAATACACCACAAATTTGAGCCTGCAGACAGTTGCCCCGTTGGCCACATGTTCTCTCTCTCTCTCTCTCTCTCCTATAAATAAATAATACACCACAAATTTGAGCCTGCAGACAGTTGCCCCGTTGGCCACATGTTCTCTCCCTCTCTCTCTCCTATAAATAAATAATACACCACAAATTTGAGCCGGCAGACAATTGCCCTGTTCCAGCTCTGGGAAACGTGTTTCACACGTTAAGGAAGCTGTGTTCAACAAGATCATGACTTGACATTTTTCACTACTATCATTTTACAATCCAAATCTTGAAGTTCCCATTATATATTTATATTTATATTTATATTTATATTTATACAGAGGAGGAAAAAAGTTCCAATTACAGACAAAATGGCTTAGATAAAAATGGATAACATGCAAAGTATCAATGCACACATTTAGCCGCGTCACAACACCACCAACATAAAATCATTCAGTTTACACTGCACTACTCTACTGCAGGCAACAAAAATCTGGTGTATAATGCAAAAATCGTGTTTTTTGTTTTGTTTTGTTTTTTTTTTTTTTCTTTCTAAGATTTCATGTGATACACAGCTTATGTCTCGAAATAATTAATCTTCGTTTCCCAAAGTTAAGCTACTCGAAATTCATGTTGATCTGCCAACAACAATACCAAAATTATAAAATAGACCTTTTAATATTTAATACATTAATATCACATAACAAGTAATAATACTTATTTTTAAAAAAAAAAATTATTTTTTGAAATGCAAAGTTAACTATTGTCTTCAAGTTTTGCTAAAACATTTTTTTCAATAGATAATATAGTGACTCCATTTAATCTTTCTTGGAACATAGTTGATCTTAGATATGATTTTATCAACTTTAATTTTGAAAAATTATTTTATGATATAGCACAGTTACAAGCATTCTCAATAATATTCTATAAACAATGCATGCATGTATTTGGAAAAGAATCTATTCATTTTATATAATTTAACATTTCAATTAGAGTGTTTCTATTTGTAAAATTTCTTTCAAAACTTTTAATTCTGAAAATAAATCTAAACTATCAATATAAGAAGACTCATCATGTTTTAGAAATAATTATAAATTAAGACAATATTTTCTCAAAGTATCATCGATCAGTCAATGATTTTAAGTTTTTAAAATTAAACAAAAAAACTAAAAATATCTTCATATATTTTGAATTGTTCAAACTTACTATGAATTAAAGAAATAGCTTGGTCGACTATATATAAAAAATAATCGAACCTAAAAGATTCTTCAGCTGATTGAGTTGGCTTGTCATCTACATTCTCATTAAATTATTTTTTTCTACAAATTATACGTTTTAAATGAAATGCAGGTTCTTTTTTCATTTCATTAGCAATTTCTTTAGCTGAAATAACAGCGGATGTAAATCCAGTTTCTCTATATTTTGTAAAATAAGAAATAAGGCCTTTTAATTGATCTATGGCAACATCACTATGCATATCTTGAGATTGTAAGTTTTTACTAACTGAATTAACAGCATACAATATCTCATACCAAATACCCATACCCAATAAAAACTCAAAATTGTCAAATTCATATGTTGCTAAACATTTAGCTTCACTTTTTATCTTAGGATCTTCACTGTTTTTTTCTAATTGAAGTAAAACATCTCTTATTTGTGGAGCTTGAAATCTTATTGCTGTAACACTTTCAATTCGACTTTCAATGTGACAATGACTTAATTGTTAAACTAGATATATTATCTTGTAAAATTTTTCACTATTTTGTGGAAGAAGAAAATAATGAATACATACGTTGTCCACTCCAAAAAATATATAGTTTTAGGACAAGAATTAACCATATCACAAAGTAATATGTTAAGATTATGATAACCACATGGTGTATAGAATGCTCTAGGGTTTAAATCTAGTAGTCTTTTTTATACAACTTGATTTTTTCCTTTCATGTTAGATTCATTATCATATCTTTTTCCTCTTATATTATAAATATCAAGTTCATGATTTTTTTTTATTTCATTTATAAATTCATCAAAAAGCCTTTTCAAAATGTGCCAAATACTTTTAAAAATTCTAAAACATATTCTTGTACTTCCATTAGTGTTGTTGAAACATCTGCATATCTTATATGAATGACTTGCATTTGAAGTGCAATCAAGTATAATTGAAAAATAGTTTGCCTCTTTTATTTTTTTTAATAATTATATTCTTAATTTGAAATGCTAACATATTTATCAATTCATTTTGTATGTTATGTCCAAGATAATGATTATGAGTCTCACCATATTAAATACGCCGTAAATGTTGCGTTATTGGATCAAATTCAGTAATCATTTTGATAAGGTTTAAAAAATTTCCATTGTTTTCTTGATTTATTTTCTCTTTTTTTTTCCACAAAAAGCCTAATTATTTTTTGCAAGATTTTTCACTACAACAATAATTCTTCGTAAAACTTTTTTCCAAAGATATTTCTCTTTATTAATTTGTTCTTAAGATGCTTTTGATAGGTGTTGAATGTTATCATTTCAACCCCTAAAAAATTATATATACTATGCTTTTAGTGATACTTATTTAGTGTTTAATCTTCGTTTTCGAGTTTATGATATTTTTCAGGTATTTCTCGTAATGTTGACTCAAAATCAGTGGAATTGCGCCATTGTGGAGTTTTATACGGTGAATAGATGAAGTCTGGTCTGTTAAGTAGATCCAAGGTGAAGATTCATAGTTAATGGACTGAGGTGGCAGCCCAAAACTGATTTAAATTGAGCCTGGGTATCAGAAGCCCAATCCAAGCCCATCTCTTTAAAGGCTAGCCCTGTATAACGTGATCGATTCCTTTGTCTAAGGAGATCGATACCATTTGGTCCCGAGGCACAAAAAAAAATAAAAATAAAAATAAAAAAAGCTGTGTTATAATTAGGGTTTTAAACCCTGATCGGAGGGGAGACAGATCTGGAAAGGAAAAAGGGGGCGATTTAGAGGTGATTTTCCAGAGGAAAAAAGACATGAAAATGGCGTTTTTGTTGTAGATCAAGTCTCTGAATCAACGCATGAGAAATATATCAACTACTAATAAATTTAATTTTAAAAATAGCATTGACAAGCACTTTTCTCTCTCAATATATATATTTTTATGTGATATTGTTTAAAGAGACAAAAAGTATATCTATATCTATATCTATATCTATATACTATATTTCATATTCATAACAATATGCATAGTATTATTAATTAATTCTTCTATATAAAATATTATTAAATAATTTCGAATTATATTAGAGGATCTCACATTAATTATGTTAGAGGATCTCATATCCGACTAGCATATATTTATTTATTATTTATAAAACAATTTTTTAACTTATTCTCTAATTTTATTGTATTTTTAACTCTTCCTTAAACAGTATAATGTAATTTACTTTTTCTTGTAATTCTATTCAATTTCAAACATTTTCTTTTAATTCTATCCAATTTCAAAATCTTTCCTAAATAATAATTTTATTTTTTGTTTTTCTAATTCTATGCTAGAGTTTCATAGCATTTATTTATTTATTTATATTAGTTATTTCGACTATTCCCAAATCAACATAAATACTAAGCATGCAAATTACTTTGAAATTTATGTATCAAAGCTTCTTTTTTTAAAGTCAAATTTACATATACATTTTTCACGGTATATATCTACCTAATCTAATTTAATCTATTGATCTAATCTACTCTCACCTCTTTATTTTTATTTTTATAATTTATATCCATTTTTTTCTATATTAAATAACTAATAAATATTAATTTTATATTACTTTGCAACTAATAAACTCTTATATTTGAATTAAATAGCTAATCTTTATTATTTTTTAAGCGAAGATAACAATCCTACCATTTTTTTTATTTCCTACATTAAATAACTAATAATGACTACTTTTATATTATTTTCTAACTAATATACTCTTAAAATTTTGATTTTAACTAAATAACTAATAGTTATTTATTTATTCCTAAAGCTAACAATCCTAAGAGCTGTGTCTATCTCAAATTCCTTTTCTATATTTTTTTAAATATTGTTAAATTAATATAATTTAAAAAAAAAAAATTAAAATTAATAATTTATGGATGTGTACATAAATATCAAAATTAATATCTTATATTAGCTAAGATATAGAATGATATACAAAGAAGTATTTATATAAATGCAATATACTACTAATAATAATATTTGAACTAAGTAAATAATTTTTTTAATATTAATTTAATAAGTATTTTTTAAAAGTTACTAATTAACTATTTATATAAATAATTTAATTCAAAATATAAATTCAGTTTTTATCCACGTGCATTGCACATGCTCTTTTTACTAGTATATACATATAACTGTTCATAAACCAAACCAAAGTTGGATATATGTAATACCCTGGAAATATATATATATATATATATATATATATATATATATATATATAAAATAATTGTGACTTATATGTATCTGTATTAATAATTGTGTTTTATATGTATATGTATTATTAGAGGATATATAAATGGTGAGATCTTGAGATTAGATATAGTAATTAGTGAGGTACTAATTATTATATAATGTTGACAATGAAAATGTTAAGAATTCATAACATGACTTGATATAAGTTATACACGATCTATGTATCATTTATAAGTTACATATATGTATTAGAATATAATGTAAGGTTAGCTTGCTGAACGATGATTGTATTTAGTATTTTGCTGAGCTTGTGAACTCACTCCTTTATCACATTTTAAGTGTTCGATGATAGGCACATGATGGAAACACATGGCATGGATAAAGATTAACTTGTTCATTGTTTATTCATTATTGTTAGTTCGGTATTTTCATATTTAGAATTCTTGTAATAAGGATGACGTTTTGAATGGTAATGTTGACTCTTTGAATTTATTTATGAGTTTATGGAAAAATTAGTTAGAGTTGATATTATTTAATATTATTGTGAATGATTGTGTATGTGGTATATAAGTCATGCACGTGATTTGATTTTAATTATGGAACTAGGGCTTCCTGTATTAAAATTTTGGAGACTATATAATAACAGTAATATTAATGTGCAAATATTATTTCCTTAATTTACTATGCTTGCATATATAGATGAACAAACCTAGGGAGGTTCATTGTCCCTTAGCCCAGCTTTTGGCGAGCCTGCCATTAATTTTGTAGAAGAGTTGATATCTTGCAACTTAGGCTAGCTCGGCCCATATGAGTAGCCTAATATGTCATATATTATATATACTAGTAAAACGGCACTTATCAACGTGTGATTTATATATTAATTTTTTTTGGTAAGTAATTTTTATCAAATTGATAAAGTACTGAACATCACACATAAGTAGATACATACTTAAATACAATATTAAAATAAATATTTCAATTAAAAAGACAATGCAATAAGTGGAAAATGAAGGTTTTATGATGCCAAATCAGTAGTTAATATAGGGAGTATCAGTAGTCTGAAGAAATAAAAAGAGAGAAGAATGTTGATACAATTAAATGATTTTAAACACCTTAGACATTTAATACAATTATAGATATCTCTGGGCATATCAATTTAATTCATCCCGCTCCTAATAAGACGGGATTAGAATCATACTAATCGGGTTATAAACGAATTTGAAAAAAAGTTTAAAACTCACCGAACTCCGAGCTCTCTCTGATTAATAATTAATATATAAATAAATAATCTTCTATTAGCTATAATTTTTATTTTTCCTTCATTTTTTATATCAATTTTAAACTTTAACAACATTTTTGTTATTATCATTTTTAAGTTTTTGTCTATACTTATTTTTTTTACAAAATTTATCATAAATTCATTTAAATTTGTATTATATTTATTAAAAAAGATGTGTATTGGGTGCCACCCCGAACCTTCCTCGATCTCAATGCAGGGCGTCTCAAAACGAGTTTGGAAAAAAAAAATTTATTCATGGAACGGATTTAAAATAAGAGTGCCCTAGTTGACATTCCTAGACCTATCCAAGCAATTGCTAACTTGTGGCTAATTCCAATGCATTACTTGGGTTTCATCTGAATAATCATTTGCCCCTTGTGGATTTTAGGAGACAACTAAATCTATGGAGTTTTATTCAAAGTATTTTTGGTTCATGGATTGGGCAAAATAAATAAATAAATAAATAGAAGAGTTCAGCAATTTGCGGATATATAGATAGGTGGTTGTTACCCCCGAGTCGAGATAAATGAATATTAGGGGAAATTACAAATACAAGGATTTTAGAGCCTAATTTACAATTTTATGGAGTTAAAGTCAAGAAACTTTTAAAAAAAATGAATTTAACTAACATGTTAATGTGAATATGAAAAAAAACTATTTATTTTAAGCTTATGCTCAAAATGACCCAACTCGTTGATTGTCAAAATAATATGCACAAAAAATGATACCTAAATGTACAAAAAGTGTGCTTTTTATGCACAAATTTGGCATCTACACAAAAAATTGGTAATAACTTCTAAACTTTTTTTCACAATTAAACATGGAAATATAATATTTTTATGAGCTTAGGGTGTCAGTCTTGTTCCACAAATCACTTTGTTTCATTTTACCTCTTGTTCCATAGTATTATAACATTTGTATGACTTTTATACAAATGAACATAATTGTGAAAAACAATAAATTAAAAGTTGTTTTCGTCCAAGTTATAATTATGTGCATGTAAATACAAGATTTGTGCACAAAGCTACCATATTTTTGTGCACTTGGCTATACACCAGTGTGAGCTAGGTCATTTTTCAAAACAGTTAAATGGATTGCTTAGGTATTAGCTTAAAATGAGCAGTTTTTTCATGTCTAAATCAACATTTTAGTCAAATTCATTTTTTTCAAATGTCATTACTTTGACTCCATAAAATTGTAAATTAGACTCCAAAAAAGTCCATGTATTTGTAATTTTCCCTCAATATGAATGCCTTTGGACACTGGGAAACCATTTACAGGCTCGCGAGTATATAAACTAAAAAGAAATCAAAACTAAACTAATTAAACTAGCATGCATCACAGACAACCATCACTTGCGTTGCTGCTACAGCCCATTAAACTTTATATATAACAGTTGGAAGTGAATCCATTTTGAGCGAAGGGTTCAAACTCTCTCGTGCATATATATATATATATATATATATATATATATATATATAAAGCAACCATATTGACGACATGTGAGATTTATAGGCACGAGCTCGAGCTCGAACTCGAAGGTAACTTATATATGTATATGGATATATATATATAGAATTATAGGCATGCATCTAGATGTTAATTAAGTATGCATTCAAATGAATGATTTAATTTCCACAATAAAAAGAAGAATCAAGAAAACCTCAATCTGTTTTGAGATAGGACTTGGGCTTCCAAGGTGGTTGGTTTTCTTGTGTGGTGCTGTTTAAAACAGTATGCAGGGGCTTGAGTCACAGAATCTTGCAACACTGCACCCACCTCAAAGGTAATCACGTGTGTGGAAATTCCTGTAAATTAAGTGTAAGTGTGTATCAGAAACATATAAAATGGAAATTAATTAAGTCAATAATAATATCACAAGTAGAGTACTAAATAAACTTGCTAGTCAAATTAAATATTACTGTACTGTAATAAAATGGAATGGAATGGAATGGATAGATGGAGTAATGAATGAATTGAATTAGGTTAAGGTGTACCATCATAGAAATCCCATCGAACGGGCAGCTTGGTGAGCACGTCCTCATAGTACCATATGAAATCTACCTTCTCCCAGACGTTACATAGAAAGCCATCGGTGAGTTGAGTTCCCAGGTAGTTTGCTCCGTCAAGAAAGTCCGGCCGAGGGATCCCCACTTCGAAATTCATGATCTGGCAGGTGGATTTGTTGCCCAACGTGTAGTAGAAGGATGTCCCGTTGTTCCACTCCACGTCGTATAGCAGCATTCCCAGTTGCTTCTGTATTATATTCACGTTGCGGCCTCTGGGCCAATCATACCACAGGTCAGAGATCTGAAGACGACTACTGGACGATAAATTCATGTACAGAAGGGCGTGGAATCGCTCAGGCCATGCTGAGGGACTCGGCATACTTATTACATCCTTTGCTAATTCAACTGAAATTGAATCAATACTAGCACCACCACCACCACCACTACTACTAATCACCGTTTCTAGTTGTAGGATAACAATTATGGCAGTGCATAGTCCATTGAGCTTCTTCATCACTCTCTCTCTCTCTCTCTCTCTCTCTAATGCTTAGGAACCACACTTCTGTTCCACACTCTTTAAAACAAACGAAAGGATAAGGTCCATGTCCTATCATTAGCTGACAAGTAATATAATGATATACTACTTTAAAAAATAAAAAATATATATATTTTTTTATTTGTGTTGATTCCGACCAAGTAGATTACTCATACGGTATCTGAGGGCACCACTATCTGCACTCCAGAAAATCTTGAAGCCTCTTTGTGTTAGAGATAAAGAGCATTATTGATTAGGAATCGTTGCTTCATCTACCAAATTAAACTAACTTCACGTACAATAGTACCCCCACTTCATATCCGTAATCATAAATAATTCCTCCATCTACTAGTTTACAGAAGAAACCCTAATCCATATAATAAAAAAAATGTTTTTTGGATTGCAAAATAAACCCACTTATTATTCCTTTCCTTTCTTTTCCTTTCTCTGTATTTTGTACAGCACTGCCACTCTTCAATGAAAACAGACTTCTCCTCTGTTTCACCCCCCATACATAAATCAATCTTATTATATGCCTCCAATCCAATCCATTTAAATAAAATAAAAAAAAAAAAAAAAGCAGGACAACAATCATCTCATCCTCTCTACATGCCGATTCCAGCCTTTCCATCACCTTAACAATTACACACTGGAAAACTCACTTTTGCAACGTTCAACTAAACATGAGTTACATTGAAATGGATCTCCCATTTCACTGACAAAATTAGTTGTTCCAGCTTTAACATATAGGTTATTCCAATTCTTCAACAATTCAACCAATATTTCTCCCAACTCCCATGCCAACTCATGCAAGTCCATTCTGACTCCAGATCCTGCCACTATCATCTACTTCGGATTCAATCACTCCCAAGCATATGCAAACATTCATGCTCCGACAAACACGCACACAGCTACTGATAATTGGCCTTGTGCCATTGGTTAATTATTCAGTAACAATATCTTCTATAGAAAAAGAAGATTTAACTCAACCTGACTGCAGCTGATGCTTCTATTATTGCTAAGAAAAAATGTAAATCTTGTAACAGGGGAAAACTGCTGGTGGTCTATAATGCAGATTGGAAAATCATCTCCGCAAGTTCCTGCAACATTTTACACAAAACTTGTGTCAAATTTACCTGAGATACCATACAAAATAAACTATTCGCAACTGAAGACTACTACATATTAGACAATGGCTTGCAACAATTGCTTGCACCTGCAATCATTAACCTATGTAGCAAAAGCTTGACATTTGCTCCCATATAGAAATTAAAGGCTTGGAGACACTAGTATATGTCAAATAGACATACACACACACACACACACACAGGATGTGAAATGAAACTTTTTAAGTTATAAAGTTTACTTTTGCACTCGATGCATCTGATTATTTCGTTAAATAGTCACATGTTAATGATCAAATATTACATAATAAAAAAATTGGTTGCCAAAGGAAGGTAATTCCTAACATTTTTATTCTTTCAAAAGACTACAATATTTACCAAAATATTTAAGATGCAAAAATTATATATATAGTTATGGATAGTACTTTAATATTATTTTCCCATGTCACTATATGTTCTTGTTTTAGAGGTCACAGCTTGGTGCAATGGCAAATGTCCTCGCCCAAAGTAGTATGTCTCAGGTTCGAGACTTGGGAGCAGCCTCTCCAAAAATGGGGGTAAGGCTTGCCGACATCCACCTCTCCCAGACCCCGCTCAAGCGGGAGCCTTGTGCACTGGGGACGACCTTTACTACCTATTCTTGTTTTCATGAAGTTTTCATAATAGTGTACTTCTGCGTGTTTTTCCTTTTTTCCCGTATGTACCCATAGAGCTGGAATCCAGATGCCTGATTATGGAACTGTTGCTTGAACAAGATCCCTCACCATGTGTTGCATGCCTAAAGTTCCTACTTCCCATACTCAGACCCCATATACGACTAAGAATACAGCTAGATTAATAGGTGACCGTATTGTTCATGGTGCACCAATGCTCAAGAATAAGCCAAGCAATTGGTATCCCTTAAAACCACCACCTTCCAAACATAAGAGGCAATATTAACCGAAAGGTGATTATCTCAAACAATACTATTAAGCATGTAATTTTAATGCCTGAATGACAAGCAGTAAACCCCATGACAGGAACAACTAAATTCCCCGTATTAACAACAAAGATATATTCACATCTTTATTCATTCTGGTTCCTAACATATAGGAATGTAATGGCAGGATATCTCTATGAACTACAAACTGACAGGTATGGCTAATGAAAATCATATAGAAAGCAGGAGGTAGGGTCCTGCTAAGTGCTAAGACTGTAAATTGAACCAAGCTAACAACAAAGATACATTCACATCTTTATTCATTCTGGTTCCTAACATATAAGAATGTAATGGCAGGATATCTCTATGTACTACAAACTGACAGGTACAGCTAATGAAAATCATATAGAAAGCAGGAGGTAGGGTCCTGCTAAGTACTAAGACTGTAAATTGAACCAAGCTACTCGAGCATAGCTCAACTTTAACTCGGCAAAAGCTTGTTCGAGCTCATTTGAAAATCAACCAAGGCAAGCTTGAAGATCACACATACGCTCATCAGCCAAATGGGCTGAACTTGATCAACCACTGGATTGGCTGCATAGGCTCGTGTGCATTGATCCTTGGGTAATTAGCTCGACTTTTATGGGTAGATTGGACAAGTTAAATTACAGTTTTACGCACTTTCAGTGGCTTTACTATTTTATATTAATATTATATTTCTTTTGACAGTCACAAAAATAAAAGAGTTTAAACCTGTCATGGGGGACCAATAATTAAATCCTAACTCGTCTTTGTCGTTTTTATACCACACGTTACTAATATTATTTTTAAAGGAAAAGTTGAAGGAATGTCTTTCTAACCAATCAAACAAATAGCATGAAAACACATTCTTATATTTCAAAACCTTCAACTCATCAGATCTTACAAGATTGATTCAAACCTATTTAGTTCCCAAATTTAGTTAATTTGAACATTAATGGCAAAGATTGGGTAACTTCAAGGCAAGCAAAAACACATTCCTTGGCCTGCTGATACAAAGATTCGGCAAACTAGTATTTAGCTCCGCTTGGCTCATTTACACCTCTAGCATGAGGTGGTAGCTGAGCAATAATTGTTGCTAAAACTACAAGAGGAAAAAGTTCCATTTGGTATTTCCTTTTCATTCTTCTCTCTCTTTATTCAAGGCCACCACTAACGATCACTCAAGTTTTCTAGGATTTCAGATTCCCATGCCAATCATAAGATCAAGAATATTCCATGATTTGGAATTACCTGTTTAGAAGAAGTAACTTTGGGTTCTCCCCATTCCAAGGCCTTTTTCTCAATCATTTCAAAATCAGCCTTACCAGCCTGTTGGAGGATACATGATTGCACAGAATGCATTAGAGGGGGAAAAAAAAAGGCATTCCGAAACCAATTAAAAAAATAATAATACTAAATGCACATTACCTCTATTTTAGCCCCAATTTCTGTGTCGAAACTCTGATATCGTTTATGAACAAACTCAGCCAAAGAACCATCCTTTTTTTTCTTCATGATGATAAAAACCATTAGTAACAAAATCACAAAAAGAAAAGAAGATTTGAAGTTAAAAATTAAAATAATATTTGCAAGACAGACATATATCACCTCAATCAGCTTGGCAACATTTCGTAGTCCACGGGCCAGGGGTATACTAAAGAAATTAGCATTACAATATAAAATAAAAGCTAAATTACATTACACGCCGCATGTTTTCTCTGAAATTACACTACCTATGATGAAAATTGTCAATATTCTAATAGATTTCATCAAACCATCAAATCTAACAAAGAAAATTACTGAAATTATAAGTCGTAAGAGAACTACTGAAAATTACTGAAATTACTGACATTTTTAGTTTTATTTGAGTTACCTAAAAAAACTATTAGTCTTTTACTTCTTCTTTTTTTTGTAAGTATTAGGCTTTTACTTTACCCCCTCATCTGAGAAAAATGTTTTTTTACCGAGTCGACAAATAAATTGAAGGTAAATTCATCTTTTGCGAAGAGAACTTCAGTGATGTTACAGCATTTTTGTAGCTAAATTTGACACAAAACAGTGGTTAAATTGTTTTGCTAGAGAAGTAATAGTGCAAAACCTTAGCAAGGCTGATGCACGTATTCCCATGAAAAAGAAAAAAATAATCCTGAAATCTATGCACACAGAGGAAAACCATTAACAAAAGAAAGAAACCACAATTTGGCATCAAAATTGAAACCTCCTGGTGCTTTCCTGTGATTGAAATGAAGAGAATATGAGAATCAGTTAAAGAAATCCATCAACAGCTACAAGTCTTGAGATGTATTCACGATAAATTAAAGAAATACCAAATTTACACATACATTTCTCACAACGCTGAGCATAACCATGGTTGCTTCTGCTACATCCATTAGGAACTGATCTGTATCCCAACCTGTGGTGTTGACAAAGGCTCTATTTCAAAACTTAAATTGCAGGATACTTCAATTATATGTCTGGACATAGCATGACAATTACAAAATTTTAGGGAAAGCAGATTGCTGTAATGTACCGATCTGCGGATCGCCGTTATGTGCATCAATATTTCCCATCAAACCATTGATTCTTGCAGTTTCAAGCTCATGATGACAGCTGGAAAGCACAAAAGTATACCAAATCTATAATGTAGCAGTTCATGTTTACTCGAGGACTCTGAGTAAACAGATCAAATTTGTTATGATGTAATGAAAAAATAAGGACATTCAATAATCATATCCAAGTTGAAATTTTGTTTCTGAATGGTCAAATTGGAACAGAATAAATAAAAGATACTTGGTGTCAAAAGATCTTTTGTCTTATAGCTTTAATCCTATTATAGCTGCATATTCATTGGAGACAGTTGTTTTATCATTTATGTGATAAAAGAATTAACAAATAAATTTAAAGGGAAATTTTATAGAACAATGATTAGACCAATTATTTATATGGAGTAGAGTATTGGGCTTTAAAAAAGAAACAAGAATAACGAATTTCAGTGGTTAGGCTTTCGTCTTTGTGGAAGACGAAGGTGGTCTCTCCTCGGAGAGAGAGTAGCTGGAGGTTTTAGCCAAAATGAGGATATTAAGATGGATGATAGAATTGACTAGAAGAGATAGGGTTACTAGTTACTAATCAGTGTGTGAGAGAAATTGGGAGTGGCCCCTATTGATGATATATATAGAATGAAGACCTATGGATACACCAGTAAGTAGAGACTAATTTGTATAGAAGGTAAAAGATAAAGAGGGTGACCGAAATTAACATGGGATGAAATTATCAAAAATGATTTTAAAAAGTTAAATATTATAGGAGAGATGGCTTGTAATAGAAAAGAACAAAAAAAAGAGAATTCATGTGGCCGACCCCATTCATATGGGATTAAGGCAAGGATGGTGAGGATTCAATGGTATTTCATGAAATTTAAAGATTATCCTAATTTTATTGTTTACTGTGCAAAATAAAATTGATGTTATTCAGATCTCATTCAGACTTTGACCAGCAAAGTTCGAGAATGCTCCAATTATAAATATAATAACACAGATCATGTTCCAACTGATGCTTGTGATTTTGTTGAATTTGTTCCATAATTGATCTTAAGTGGTTGGACTCAGACTATAGTCTGACCCATTTGTAGCCTAACACTTGGGCTGCTCTTGAGAGAAGTTACAAGCATGGAATCATTACCTGAGAATATAATGAAGTTAAGCGAGAAAATTACAAACCTGTGACCAGACAGAGTGGCATGGTTGCACTCAATGTTGAGTTTAAATTCTCCTGCAAAAGAAAATGATCAATGAAAAGGTCAAGGATAACTATTGCACGCAATCAGTATTTGATGCAAGATTATTTTCAATATCTTAAGACTCTAAAATCCTTTTCAAAATAGGTCAGTGAATTCAAGATAAAAAAATTCCAACTAGAGGGAGGGATAACGCAAGAAATGAGGATCCTAAACTTCTTTCGTGAGAGTCAAAAACAAGATCATAGTATGTATAATGATGTTTTCAAAAAGAAAAATCAAATGAAATGCAACAAGCGACTGCTGGAAACAAAGAATTAATTATCAATAGAATTATATTTGAGATACTAATTATCAGTAAAATTTTACAGGTTCGAATTATCGAAATTCAAGTTGTGCTAGTTAAACTGACTATGTTTTGTGAATTTATTTTAACAACAAATATAGAAAACAATGGAACTAACTGCCTACTTTTCTAGTAAACTGACTAGGCAGTTAGTCTGTTATTCATTTTTTGGTTGAGTTATAAAATGTAAGTTGACTATAAAAAAATTGAACTATGGATACACAAGCATATGTATTGAAGGTATACACCTATCAGCTATTTTGTCGAAGTAACTGCAATTAATTAAGGTAAAATATACGATTTCAAAAACGTTCTATGGTTAGATAAAACAAAATTAGATAACTTACTAACATTGAGCTAATAACATGCAGTAACAAAGAACTCTACAAATGGAAGGCGGATATCATATTATAATGCTTGCACTTTAAAGATATCAAAGTTCATGAATCGGACTTGAGGAATTGATAACAATGGAGTAAAGCCCAGGGTATTAAGTGAGCAAGTAGATTGGATCAGGGATCATGATGATCACCTATTAGGCCATATTTTCGCAGGAAATTAGCTGTTGTTGTGACATCCCAGTCATACCTGACATCAATTAAAATATTTAAGACACCAAATAATATTAGCCAAACTACAAAGAAAAAGGACTAAGCAAGAAGCATACAGATGGTGGGTTCCTGGGGCTTGGGTTCAATAAGTAGTGTTCCTGTAAAGAACAAGACAAGAAAAGGAAGGGGGCAAAAAAACCAGTTAGTATGTTTTGCAAAGTGATGAAAAACAATAACAATAATGAACATTGAAGCACTGTTGAATCCAATTTTCTTCTTGTAGGCAACAGCAGCTTCCATGAACCTTGCCTGGTAGTAGATAACCACAAATAAATTATTTAAACAAAAGAGAAATTAAGAAGAACATGGTTGAAGATGTTAGCCAATAAATCAGATGAAAAGATAAACACTCTACAGTTACCTCCATGTAAAATTAGAAAGTAAAAGGAGAAAAAAAATAGAAATACCAAACAGCAATCATGAAGACATGGATAATCTGGCATTTATTCTGTAATTTTATAACTAAGAGAAGTAGGTGGTGGTCATGCCATATTATCAAGTTCTCTTTCCATATCTGTGTTCACGAGAGTCTGATACCCCTCCCGACCGCCCCAGAAAACATAATTTTCTCCACCTATATAATGTGTGACCTGTAGCATGTATGAATTGTCAGACTTAGCATCTTATAGAAGTGCTGATGTTACAATGTTAGGTATATATTATGCATGTATGCATTTTGTAACTCTTACAGTCTAATACAAGTGTTTGGGCTAAGCAGCTTAAATATCTTTTTATCAAGGGTAAGGCTTGGAACTTGTTGATTATGCACTCACTACATCATTTACTAGGGGTGATGGTGAAAAGTATTGCTTAGAGTTAATTGCTATCTAAGAAGGGCTTTGATTGCCCCCTTTTGTATAGTAGTATTAGTCCAGGAGATCGAAGATATGGAAGCTGTGGAAACAATTAATTATGAGCTGTCCATACAGTGAGAAATTATATGTTACAACCGTTGTACCAACATGTTTGCTTTAGTTATACCAATGACGTGGTACAACGGTTGTAACGTATAATTTCTCACATACAGCTAAGCACACTCACATACTTTCCATATTCACACACTTTCTTTTTCTTATTATATTCCAATGTAATATTCTATTTACCTTGTATAGCTCTCACCAACCCGATTACCTTGTATAACTCTCACCAACCCAATTACCTTGTATAGCTCATAATTAACTGTTTCCACAGAAGCGATCACATCTAGTGCACCTAATACCATATAAGCTACATGGTTTGACTATGGTCAGCCATTTTATGTTTCAAGGATTATAAGCACAAACCACACACCTCCATGGCTTTCTTGACTTGAGCTGTGGCATATGCATATACACCTACTTCAGAGCTGTAAATCAAGATCCCAAAATTAGGAATCCTGATTAGAATGTGAATAGAACAATCAAATTCAACCAAAAATAACGAGAATACCTAGTAGCAGCACCATGCATGTAGCGAGGATGCAAGAACAACTGAGCTGTACCCCACAAAGGACGAATCTTGGTCCCCTGTACAGTCGAAATTAATTGGATAAGAGAGAATCTTGAAAGGAGGTCAAACGGGATAAAAAGCATACAAATTGATCAATCCAAGGTAATACTGTATAACATAGTGAACAATTGAACATATGCACTTATAGCATTGAAATGAAGAAAGAAGTTTGCGCAGAAACTTTAGCCTTCAAAGGAGAGTCAAACGCTCCACACTCTCACAATAGCCATAGAGAACTGTACATGCCGAAAATGTATAGTGGACAAAATTCTACTTGAATATGATGTAAATTGCAATTCACCAGTTTGTCATTGTAGAAGTACCTGAAGCTCTTTTGCAAAGGCCACCACCTCATCTAAATTTGCATTAGCTTCCTGTGGAAAACATAAAATACTACTATAAATTTGTTTGATAAGGAAATTTATAACCTTTATTTTGATTCCCAGTTATGAAATCAGAAAGCAAAAAGGGAAAACAAACTAAGACATTACAAATTATGATGATATTTCCAGGCATTCATGCATGTAAGAAGCTATTTTCCATCACAAACTTTTAAATTTGCTTTTTTCATTCAGTCTGAAAAAATCTTATATGAAGGCAAAAAATACAATAACCTCAAACATCTGCTCACCTCCAGGGTTTTACCATCTGGAGAAATATCCCTATCATGGAAGCACCACCGGTATACCCCAAGCTTGTTTAAGAACTCCAAGTTAGCTCTCTGTGTGTTGTAAATTAATATAAAGAAAAGTTAGTTCCAGCTTCCTAACAGGCAGAATTAACTAATGAATAGTGCAATATCGTAGATCAATCTTACTTCTTCTCTTAGCCATAGCAAATGAATTGGTACCATCTTCCCACGGCCACATCTTCATAGGTGCACCAAATGGATCACCTCCAGTCCCACGGAAATCCTACAGTTAATAATGACTTTGATGGAGAATATCATACATGTATTATATGTTCAAAACTCAAAAAATATAAAGAACCAAAAACCAACCTTCATTTTTTTCCCAAGAATTTCTTCTTCAGCATTTGTACCATTTAAATGCAAGCGTATTCTTAGTAGAAGGACCCTAAACATATAAAACAAATGATAAGTATACGAGGCATCAGAGTTCTGTGAGGGGAAAAAAATAGAACATATACCTCATATTTAATTTTGGGGATTCCAGGAAAGAACTCTCCTTCCCATTCACCTGAATCACTGCCACTGCATTTACTACCAGCATCAGCAGGACAGGTCGGTGGACCCAAAGCAATCTGGATGAAATTATATCAACATATAAAATAAAATCATATCATTGGGCAACATAATGGAAACATTAATTTTCATTGGATTTAATTATATAAATTATACTTAAAAGAATTTATACATGTATGTGAATAATCACAAAGAAAGCTTCTTTACCACTGAAAATGAGACCACATTTAAGCAAAGAAGAAACGACAAGACCTTCCTGGCCTTCATTTTTTTTCTCATGCAAACTTGCTCCGCAACCTACCAAGTGAAGGAACAAAAGACAATCAATTACTAAATAATTAATATTCAGCTTAGGAAAAAAATAAATAATGTTCAACCAAAGAGATTATATTTAGCAAGAACCATTCCTAAACCCAAATGATAAATGCATTCTTCAATCAACTTCTGAAAAACATAATTTTCTAGGAGAACCATCTAAACACTTTTGGCATCAAAAGTTCCTTTCGATTTTAAAACTACCTTTCAAATTTTGGGTTACTTTTGGGTGGAAATTTTTTCCTATACTCCATGGCATCTCCAAAGACAACTTTTACAGGGTTCTTTGATAGAATTCATGCGCTCCTAAATAAATCACACCCATTTTAAAGGACCTGCTTCAGGGAACTAGGGCAAACTCATCATCAGTTCATCACATTATCTATGTAACTCATCTTCTCGACATAATACTTCAATTCAGGTCCAAATATATATTACCCAAATTGTTTCCCAATCACATACATACTATTTTAGACAAAACATCAGTTTGGAGAAGGAAAGTTCTCCGTTCGTAATTCGTAAACCACGTGAACACCTTACACCCGGAACAGATTACTTACGGGTAAGAAGTAACGTGTATATATATATATATATATATAGGTGGACAGAGAGCTTACCGATTGAATAGAATTAGTTGATGATGGTTCCAAAACAAACTGAGTGCCTCCTCGATAAGACGGACAGCAACAGAGTCTGGAGCTCATATATTATACTATTATATAGTATTTATGTGGCGCAGGAACTACAGAGGGGTAGTTTGGGGTTTCCAATGGTACTTTGGTTTCAATTCAATAAACGCATTAAGAATTTTGAATTAATTCAAATTTTAAATGATTTTTATAGTGCAGGAAGGGAAATTCAATTCAATAAAGGCATTAACAATTTTGAATTAATTCAAATTTTAAATGATTTTTATTAGGATTAGGACAAACCCCTCCCACCCTTCCTCGCGTTGGAGTACGTTTATAATACATCCGGTGCTCGTGGAGGGAATTATCCTGCGTGTTATACATGCACGATTCAAATTCACCATCGCGCTGCCCAAGGTGATATCATCATCTCATCCAGTCAAATGTGTTGGACAAGCAACTTTCCAATCAGCTTCTATTGCCCATTTTATCCTTTATTTTGTCAGAAATTTTCTTGTCTGATACTGCAATAAAGAGCTAAATATACATACGAGGATTCAGTTCATTACACTGTGTCCAATTTCGTTTAGTTGTGAATACTAGGTTCATAGCCGATCACTTCTCCCGCTCAATTTGTCCACTTATTTTAATCGCAAAAGTACTCATTTAATGCTGCCATTAACCATAACTAATTACTGAGAAATTTTATAATCGAACTTCATCATGCAAACCTTGCGCGTGAAACAAATTTGAGCGAAACCAAAGTGATTCAAAACCTAATTTTATCAATTTAAAATTTTTAATAACCTCTCCAAAATTGCTTCCCTCCCAAAATCATATTCATCCCTCCATTTCCGAAGAAGTTTTCCAATTATCGAACAGTCCCTCCATCGCCTACGCCATCAATGCTGACACCGTCAAGCAAGATGAAGTACATATGTTCATCTTTAAACCTCAACCCTAGTTTACAAATTTAGGGTTTAATCTCTGTATTTTGAAGGACATAGGGCAGGATTTATATTATTTGGAATTCTTAGAATTTGTTTGACCTCTATTTGGATTAGTTACCAAAATGCGTTCAAAGTCTCAAGCCATAAGAGTTTTGCCCAAAAATTCTCTTCACAGTGAAAAATTGGACAGAACTGGTAATTCAAAAAGAACTTATAATGCAAAAAATAAACATTGTTGTCTGAAAACCAAACTGAAGCACCTCCAGAAACTCTCCGTCATAATCCTCGGCAAAATAAAATGGATGAAAGTGATGAGGCATATAGTGAAGAAGACAGTCATTCTGATACTGATAGTGAGAGCGATTTTGTTCAAGAGGCTGAAATTGATGCTAATGAGGAATAAAAGGGTGAATTTGAGACTTATGGGGAAAAAGAGGCAAAAACTGTCGACAAAGCATGAACAGTGAAATGTGATAAGTTGAAGAGGAAATGAAATTAGAAAAGGAATCAGACTAGAACAGGAGAGACTTCCACCTCTAACGTGCAGGTGACAAGACCAACAACAAATTTTATTGATGGAGGGACGAATATAGTTTTGGGAGAGATTTGTGCATTTTGAAGCTTGGAGCAGGAAAATGAGTTTCTACTTTTGCCCAAATTCATTTCGCGCACATGTTTTTTATTGTGAAAGGCTAGCTTTAACGCATGTTTTGTACAATGAAGGATTGGCTTTGATTCTACTAAAATACTGCGGGAGAAAACGATCATTAACAACAACATTACCAGATCTCCGTTTGCAGACCAGGATCCGGTCTATTACACTGTGCACCCAATTTGGTCCTGTTACGAATACTAGGCCCACAGCCAGCTACGCCTCCCAATCAATTTGCCTATTTATTTTAATCACAAACGTACTAATCTAATGTTGTCGTTAACAGAAGTTACTTTTAAGCAATTTTAAAGTTGAACTTCACTGTACAAACCTTGCGCATAAAACAAATTTGGACAAAACCAAAGTAATCCAAAAGCAAATTTCATCAATTTCAAATTCCCTCCTACAAACATATTCGTCCTTCTATCGTCTGAAGAAGTTTTTCCATTATTGATCGGTCCCTCCGTCGTTGACACCATCAAGTAAGATGAAGTAGACCTGTTCGTCTTCAAACCTCGACCCCAGTTTACAAAGGAACTGCTACTGGTATGTTCTTGTTATTTAAACCCCAACTCTAGTTTGTATTGATATACATACGAACTGTTACCAGTACAAATGTGTTGCGAATTTAGGGTTTAATCTTTGCATTTTGAAAGACATAGGGCATGATTTGTATTATTTGAAATTATAAAAATTTATTTGACCCCTATTTGGATTAGTTACCAAAATGCATTCAAAGTCTCAAGCTAAAAGAGTTTTGCCCAATAATTCTCTTTATAGAGAAAAACTGGGCAAAACTGGTAATCGGAAGAGAACTTGTAATGTGAAGAAAATATTATTGTCTGAAAACCAAAGTGAACACCTCAGAAATCTCGGTCAAAATCCTTGGCAAAATGAAATTGATGGAAGTGATAGGGCAAATAGTGAAGAAGATAGTCATTTTGATACTAATAGTCAAAGTGATTTTGTTCAAAAGACTTAAATTGAGGGTGATGAGGAATAAGAGGGTGAATTTGAAATTGATGAGGAGGAAGAGGCTGAAATTGTCGACAAAGAACGAATAATGAGATTTGATAATTTGAAGATGAAGTGAAATTTAAAAAGAAAACGGG
Organism: Cornus controversa; assembly: GCA_026545225.1. Classification (NCBI taxonomy): domain Eukaryota; kingdom Viridiplantae; phylum Streptophyta; class Magnoliopsida; order Cornales; family Cornaceae; genus Cornus; species Cornus controversa. The sequence goes on along the minus strand of CM048851.1, from coordinate 64,174,398 downwards.
CTAGAAAGAGAGAGACGTCCACTTCTAACATATAGGCAATGAGACCAACAATAGGTTTCATTTATGGAGGGACAAATATGGTTTTGGGAGGGATTTATGCATTTTGAAACTTGGGGCGGGAAATTGAGTTTTTGCTTTCACCCAAATTCATTTCGCATATATGTTTTGTACAGTGAAGGGTTGGTTTTGATTCGATTAAAATATTATGGAAGAAGACAATCGTTAACGATAGTGTTAGCAAAGCTCCATTTGTCGACCCGATTTTGGTTCATTATACTGTGCGCCCAATTTGGTCCAGTTGCGAATACTAGGCCCATAGTCGATCACATCTCCCACAAAATTTGCCCACTTATTTTAATCCCAAATGTAATCATCTAACGTTGTCGTTAACAAAAGTTCTTGTTAGACAATTTTAAAGTCGAACTTTACTATACAAACCTTACGCGTGAAACAAATTTGGGCGAAACCAAAGTAATACGAAACCAAATTTCATCAATTTCAAATTTTTACTAACCTTTCCAAAATTGTTTCCCTCCCAAAATGATATTCGTCCCTTTATGCTCCGAAGAAGCTTCTCCATTACCGACCAGTCCCTCCATTGTTGATGCCATCAAATAAGATGAAGCAAACCTTTTCGTCTGTAAACCTTGACCCTAGTTTTCAAACGAACTGCTATTGGTACGTTCTTGTTGTTTAAACCCCAACCCAATTTGTATTAATATACATATGAACTACTACTGGTACGAACGTCTTGCAAATTTAAGGTTTAATCTTTGCATTTTTAAGGACATAGGGCAGGATTTATACTATTTGAAATTCCTAGAATTTGTTTGAACTCTGTTTGGATTAGTTACCAAAATGCGTTCAAAGTCTCAAGCCACAAGAGTTTTGCCCAAAAATTATCTTCGCATTGAAAAATTGGACAGAACTGGTAATCTGAAGATAACTTATAATGCGAAAAAAATATTATTGTCTAAAAACCAAATTGAAACACCTCCAGAAACTCTTCGTCAAAATCCTCGGCAAATAAAATAGATGAAAGTGATGAGGCATATAATGAAGAAGACAGTCATTTTGATACTGATATCGAAATTTTTTTTGTTCAAAAGGCTGAAATTGAGACTGGTGAGGAAGAAGATGGTGAATTTGAGACTGATGAGGAAAAAAAGGCTCAAACTATTGACAAAGAATGGACAATGAGATGTGATCAATTGAAGAAGAATAAATTTTTTAAGAAGAAATGAACTAGAATGGGAGAGACTTCCACCTCTAATGTGCACATAACGAGACCAGCAACAGGTTTCATTGATGGATGGATGAATATTGTTTTAGGAGGAATCTGTGTATTTTGAAGCTTCAGGTGGAAAATTGAGTTTCTACTTTCACCCAAATTCATTTCACACGTATGTTTTGTACAGTGAGGGTTGGCTTTGATTCGATTAAAATTTTACGGAAGAAAACGATCATTAACAGTACCGTTAGCGAAGCTCCATTTGTAGACCAGAATTTGGTCCATTACACTATGTGCCCAAATTGGTCCAGTAGCGAATACTAGCCCCATAGTCGACCATGTCTCCCACTCAATTTTCTCACTTGTTTTAATCTCAAATGCACTCATCTAACCATGCCGTTAATGGAAGTTACTGTTGGGCAATTTTAAAGTCAAACTTCACTGTACAAGCCTTGTGCGCGAAACAAATTTAGGCAAAACCAAAGTAATCCAAAACCAAATTTCACAAATTTAAATTTTTACTAACCTCTTAGAAATTGCTTCCCTCCTAAAACCATATTCATCCCTCCATTTTACAAAGATGTTTTTTCATTGCCGACCAATCCCTCCATCATCGACACCATCAAGCAAGACAAAACAAACCAATTCATTTGTAAACATTGACCCTAGTTTACAAATGAATAGTTACTGGTGCGTTCTTGTTGTTTAAACCCCAACCCAGTTTTTATTAATATACATATGAACTGTTACTAGTACGAATGTCTTGCGAATTTAGGGTTTAATTTTTGCATTTTGAAGGACATAGGGTAGGATTTATACTATTTGGAATTCCTAAGTTTTGTTTGAACCCTATTTGGATTAGTTATTGATAAGTGCACAAAACTTTTTATTTTATATCCCAAAATAAGTTTTTAATTACTCTTTTATTTTATTTAAATATTCTTATCTTTACATTCTATGTTTTATAAGGATTGATTTTCAAATGAGAAGAAAATTAACAAAAAAGGTTTGAAAATGATATATATAACCAAAAATGAATATAAGAAGAATTGTAGGAGAGATGGTATTCTACATAAACTACTCCACAAGCGGTTATCTTCAGTTCAAAACTTTAGAAAATATATATATATATATATATATATATATATATATATATATATATATATATATTTTCACGGCTACATCAGCAGTCTAGAATTCAAATTGAAGATATGGAGATCAAATCTTAGATACTTAAATTCAGATTTTGTATAGAAAAAAATAAAATGTAATATAAGTAAGTTTTATTCTAAGATCTAGGCTTTGAATTTTTCTTCTTCGAGTTGGTAACATGTTCTATTTTTGGTTCTGATTTTAATTAGTTGCCTCGACTAAGTTTTGTTTTTATTTCTTTATTCGAATATGATATTGATATCGGAGTTTTCTATTATTCACTGTTCTGGGTTTTACCGTCTTTGATATTGGTTTGGTCATATGTCGTGTTAATGGTTCTGATTGTAGTTACTTCACATGGGTTTTCATTATATTTCTCTTTTTGAATATGATATTGACATACTGAGTTTCTCTGTGGTTAGTATTTGAATGGTGTATTGTCACCGGAAACAATGACCTTTGTCAAAAAAAGCTCAGTTTGTCAGAAAAGACACCATACATAGCCAACCACCATCACCAAACTGAAGTCACCACCCAATCATTTCCACCATCTTCAACCTTCCTCACCATCCAACCATCTCTACCATCTTCAACCTTCCTCACCACCATGCCAGACCCACCGCCTAATGCACCGCCCACTATTGTAGAGAGAGAAAAGAAAAAGAAAAAGCAAATAACAAAGAGAATGATGATGAGTGGGAAGAGAGAGAAATAGAGCATCGGTTGGTGAGCATATATGTATATGTGTGTGTGTGTGTGTGTGTGAGATTGAAGAAATATATATGTGGGCATTTTGGTCTTTTCATAATAAATTTTTTTTGATATTTTTTATGTCTAAATATTTGAGAGTATATAGGTAATTTACAAGCAATAAGGGTTTATTTACATCAAATACAAATTACAAGGGAGGTAAGTGAGAGTTTTTTTGCATATTTTTCAATCTGCAAGGGAGTTTTATGCACTTTACCTATTTTTAATATAAAAAACTAAGATAAGGTCATTCATAAAAAAAAAAATCTAATTTTTGAAAATACATAAATATATATACAAAATGGATACTTATAAAAAATATATACATATATATATATATATAATGAATAAAAATTCTAAAGTAAAAATAGTTAAATAAAAGAAAGAATAAAATATGTGGTTATGTGGTATTTTTTGTGGGGTCACATGTTAAATATTTTTAATTTCAACTATTCATAAGATTCTATTAAAAAGGGCTTTTAAAAATTTTTGAGGGCCTTGAGTAAGCAATTTTTTAAGTTTTTAATTTGTTTTTACCAACTTTAGAGTCCTATTAAATAGTATTGTCAAAAAAATTGCTAGGCCATGGCCCCCTTCGTCCAAACATCTCTTCGCCCTGCATTATTGTGGCTCAATAACTGATCATACAGGAACCCAACTTATAAAGAGATTAATGATGGAAAATACCCATCTCTTGGTTCTATATATATATATATATAATATTTGTGGGGTTAATTTAATTTATGACAAATTTTGGGAGCTTAATTACAAATACACCAACTTTTAAATAGTATACGATCAAAAAATAATTTTTCAAAAAATAATTACAAATACGACAATTTATATTATTTATGTACAAATTGCCATTAAGACCTTTACATATTAGTTTACTAAAACTTTTAGTGTACAATGTAATAGTTTTATTGTATTTATGTAATTTTTTAACTGCATGATATTATAATTTTACTGCACAAAATATTAAACAATGTAGTTTACTAAAATTTTTAGTGCACAATGTATTACTAAAACTTTTGTATAAGTTGAATTTTGAGTCGATACTATTTAAAACTTGATATATTTGTAATTATTACACCAATTAAATTAATCTTTTTTTGATTGTATAGAAAGAGAAATAGAAAATCAATTCTTCCATGATCCTAATCTTTTGAAGTTTTAATTTTAAGAGTAATCACATGTTAATAGTAGTAGTCTTTGTTGTGCCATTCTTTGCCATATGGTTTTCAATTGTAATTGAAAATTTGCTCTGGATTTGTTCGTTTCCAAGATACATTTCTGCCATAGAAATCAACTGATAGCTCCGATTTTGATGGAGCAATGGAAGCTGAAGAAGGGATATTAGGGTACGCAGAGCCACTGTGGAGGAGGCGGGAGAAGAGAGAAGAGGGGTGATACCAATGATGAAGATGATGGTGGAAGGAGGTAGCCGTGGTGGAGGTGGCGGCTGGAGGAAAGAGAGCGAAGAGGGAAGAAGCGTGAGGAAAGAGAACAAAAGAGGGAAGAAGGGAGAGGAGAGGGACAAAAAAGTCAATTTATCATGCCACATTTTTATTCATTTTATTATTATAAAAATGAGAGTATAAAAGTAATTTTATTTGAATTTTTGTTCCAAACTGTGGGAGAGGTTACTGTAATAGAACGCATAAGTTTGATATCGGGTGTAATTAAACTAAATTTTAGGATAAATTAGTGTAATTTACCCTTTTAAAAACTCTTCTAGGTTTTGTTTTTTGACCTAGCAAAAAAAACTCTTACAATGTACTTGAAAAAACTCCTACAATCTACCTTTCACTTTAAAAGAAGAGTAGATATCATTGTGTCACGAACTTCTGTATCTCTTTTAATTTTAAGAGGAAAGGAAATATTATGACTTAGGTAACTCTTTTATGTTGTCTTTGTTAAGCAACAATGAAATGAAATGGAATGCCAATATTACTTTTTTGAATCCATTTATTTGTTTGATAAGAAAAATAAAAGTGAGAATTACCATTCCGTGTCATTCCTTTGAAATAAAAAAGAATCAAAATTCATTCTACTACTTAACCTATGGAATGGTCATTCCATTTCCAATAAACATTAAAAAATAAAATCTAGTTATCAAAAATAATGTAATCATCATTACATTCTCACATCATTTCATGTTTGAAACCAAACAATATAATGAGAATGATCATTTCATTCAATTCTCACTTTAATGGAATGCTCATTCCATTCCATTCCATTGTTGCGTACAAATATAGTATTAGAACGTATTTGTCATTAAATATGTACATTTAAATGACTATATATATATATATATATATATACCAGTCATTTATATACTATATAGACACACACACAGACATTCAATTTGAAATTTGTTTTGTGCTCCGTGTCTGTGGTTCACATTCTTGGGACATACAAATGGATTTTTGAATTCCAGTCTTGTCTCAAGAATGAAAGTCCGAAAGCATTCACAACATGCACCTTCTGTATGTTACTTGTCTTTATACAGAAAACTAAACAAAATTGTTTCAAGTGATCATAAAATTTAGAAAAAGGTGAATAGTTATCAAATTTAAAAGTTAAATTGAAATAAGTGAATATTAAATTAAATTGACGAAAGAGTCCCTTCTAGAAATGCATACACTTTTTGTCAGTATGCTTTGATTATATGAATTCCACCAATATTATCTCTCTATTTTTCACTTTTTTTTTTTCTATTATGTTGGAAAAATGAAAGATGCTATTAGTTGGATTCCTGTATGCTCCGGAATAGTGAATAACTTATCCTCTACTTCAATTCGCCACCTGAATTCTCAACCAGAATAACAATTCGGAAGCTTCCAAATTGGCCAGTTTCAATCAATTGGAAGCTCCCAACTATTATTTGTAAATACATACATCATATTTTTATAAACACATACCCATACCCATACCCATACACAACCAACATATAAATCTTATAAATTATGTGTGATCGCAATGCTATGTGCTTAATCAACTTCTCAACAGCTTGGTTATCATTCATGTTGCTTCTTTCTATTAACCAGGGAGTATTTAGTTTGTAAAAGGATAGATTTGTTCAATAATGAAATTATTGTTAGAAAGACATACATATATGAGAATAATCATCAAATGGTCACTGAGGAGGATTTAAGTTTTAGATTTGGTAACTAACTATTTGGCTGTTTTTAATTTTATGGTCATTAAAGAGCAATGTCATTCATATTTGTGTTCCACCAAAATACTTAGGCACTCTATTATGCTTTTCTATTAAAATAAAATTACAAAAAGTCCTAAACCATACCAGATTCTTACATTGACATAATTGCCCTTTTCTATTTACATAATCTTTCTCACGTTCTAATTCGCAAATTATAATTTGATCCTAAGCCTCCCTAAATTTGTTCATTGATGGAATGAATCTCAAAACTAATTTCAACAAATAGAGATTATGTAGGAGACAAAGTTCATCACTTTGCAAAGAGAGGGCAGCGGCTCAACTTTCATCACTTCGCTTCCATGTACAGAAGAAGAACAAGTTATGAAGCAACATCTGTTGTGGCTTTGGAACCAGAATCATTTCTTCTTCAACTTCTTTAATCACAAAACGTATCTCAGAGAATGGAAGTTAGAGAAATAGATGGTGAAATATCGAAATTTAGATTTACTAATTGAAAAAAATCAAAATTTAGATTTGATGATTGATGAAATCTTTGGGGATAGGTAGAGGCATAAACTAAATTGGGATTTTAGAATTTTGATCTCGCAGATCTCAAAAAATCATTTTAAGGATTAAGTAATGTATAACCCGATTGACCTATCATTATTGTTTTTGAGGTGTTGTTTAAAATCTAGTTGGTGATATGGGGGCTTGAAGTGGAATAAAAAATTGAAAATTTTCGAGAGAAGCTTCGATGACCATGTAAAGAATTTAAAAATGATTCTTTCTAGTCAAATCTCTCTTTTAAATTTTGCAGACCTTAATTCTACTATTCAGATTCAGCCACTTCATCATCTTGTTTAATTTTAATACTTAGCTATTCAGTTGTTATAGAAATTTCAAATTTGAATTTATCATGTGGCTAAATCTAAATCACATGATTGAAGTATATGGAGTTCATGAGAGAGATTTGACAGGAAAGAATCTTTGTTCGTAGAGAAGGTGAAGAGTGGTGAAGCACAAATATGGCATGAAATTTGATGTGTGGTTTAATTAATTGTTATAATTTTATTTTACGAGAATAATAGAGTGGGGTGTGTTAGGATGTTGGTGGATGGGGGAATATCAACTTTCAAAAGCAATTTTGCTTAGATTTGTTCATTAAAAAAAATATAATTTATGAATATGGCCGTTTTGTTTTGTGCCCACTCTCTGTAGCTGCAAGATTCATATTTGATGTCATGACAAAAGCAATTTGAAATTTGAGGATGCCATATATATTTAGGATAAAAATGAGATGTTTGAGGTACATGATGAAATTGGTTTCGTCAAATTTGTTAGAGCAATTAACTCAAAAGGAAGTTAGTTGTCAAAAGTGAAAAGTGAGAAGTAGCGGTTGGTCCTCTTCACAATTGAACAACCAAAGCAGAAAAGATGGTAGCTGTTGCAATCAAGAAAAATTAAATTCATCACATCACACCCACCAAACGGTCAAGATAATGAGTTGTTAGGACATGAGTGTCAACATATATATATATATATATATATATATATATATATATATATTTATATATGTAGTGGTGAGGTGAGGATTCGAGGAAGGGTTATGGTGGACGACCACCGGGTGAAGTATGAGGCTCTGAGTTTGCCTTCCCAATTCCCATCTTGTTTGGTCACGTGCGTGAGTCTCATGTCATGGTGATCACGGGTAGGATTTAACCTACCGGTAAATGACCTGCCATATTGGACTTGGTAAGTTGGTATACATAATATATTATACACACTATCTTATCTTATGCAGTTTGGTCTCGTCTCTTCCTAGAAGTCCTGAAAATGAAAAACAAGAGACAGTTGGATGAAATCGAAATCAAAATCAAAATCAAAATCAAATTGTTTGTTGAATCCTGGAAAGGAAAGGAAGGTTTAGCATGCTGATGCTGATGCTGATGCTCTGCCTCTAGTCAGAGCCGTGTCCACCATGTTATTATATATATAACAGGGGTTTCATCAAGCAAGTGCAAGTAGGAACTAGTGAACTGTTAAATAAAGTTCAACAAGTCCTGCTAAAATTTACTCCATTTAATGGTATCTCTTAGCATAGAGACAAATAGGTTTCATTGCTATTTTCGTAGTGCAAAATAAATAAATAACATTCCTTAAAACAAAAGGCACGAAATGTTTGGGCAGCTGTCATTCCTTAATGAAAATGAAAGCATATACTAATAACATTAATTCAGCGCTGGCTATGGCTATGGCTATGGCTATGGCTATTGCTGCCAAACCATCAAATAACATTAATTAATTAGTATTGGCAGGAGATGGCTTGTGTTGTGATCCTTATCAGATCAGATGTGTCTGTTATTCAATTGTTAAATGAGAGGAAGTAGTCATATCATATATGAATTCTAAATTTCTAATTTTCTTTTTCTTTTTCTTTGATGTGGGTTTGCCAGCCAATCATGATTACTTAGGCAGGCACGTGTTTATAGTTTCCCTTAAAAAATCCAAAGTAATTAAATTGAACAAAAATTGGATTTTAACGCTTTTTATTTATTTCTATAAAATTTTTAAGATGGATGGATTGATTGATGATGGTAAGTAGTGTCCAATCCATGGACTTCAACTATGACGTCAACTTAAAATCTATCTCTAGGAAAATAGTTGTAAAACCCCTAATATTTAAAATCACCACAAATATCCGAAATTTAGTTGGCACCGCACACCAGCGCAGCAAAATGACAAGCAGTTTATCGTCATGGCTGAGACATATTGATTATAACGTCTATAAAGGAGGACATGCAAAATCAACAGTACGTGTTTTCTTTTTCGAATACTTTCAATTATAGATAGAAATATGTTATATACTAATAATAAATTGTACTAGCTGGCGTTGGGCGATTGGGTGTTTAAATTAAATAATTTCCACATGCAATGCAACACAGAGTGTGTGTGTTGTGTGTGTGTGTGTGTGTGTTGTGTGTGTGTGTCAGTGTCACCACACCAATATTATTTGTGGCATCTGATGAAATGGTAGAAAGACATCTACCTGCACCACCATCTTCCATTCAAAACAAAGGGCACCTCCGTTTGACCAACCGAAGGGCAATTAACTAGTGATCCTCCCTCCCTTGTACTCTCTCTATGCAAAAAATATGTATATTATCTTCCTCAAAAAAACAAAATCTGACTACCATAAGCTCCATATCTCTTTTTAATGATAAGAGATCTACAAAGATGGCAGTTGAATTAAAAAAAGAAGAAGCAAACATCAATTTCAAAACTGAATCAATCAAGCTGCTGCTTCCAAGTCGATCAGCAGGGAATGAATCAGAATCAGAATCAGATCAGAGGATATACAAGCAACTTTTACAAGGAGGGTAGCTACGAAGAAGACTTGAAGGTAGGTACGTACCATTAACGTTGTTGAAGAAAAATTTAAGGGACGAGGGTATATTCGATTTTTGTTCCAGAGAATGGGATATTCAAATACTATTGGGAACTTCCAACTTGGTAGAACAATCGGTGAAGGTACTTTTGCTAAGGTTAAACTGGCCATCAACACTGTCAACGGCCAGTATGTGGCAATCAAGATCATCGACAAGAACATGGTCATGGAACACAATCTCATGTTTCAGGTCAAATATTCCCAACTCTTTTTTCTTTGTCTCTCTTCTATTTTCTATATATATAGGCATGATATGTGATATTATATATGATTGACCTACCTTATATATCATCATCTTCGATAAAGCAAAACTATAGAATATATAATTAACATTCCATATATGTACTCTTTATCTGTTTAATACGCATGTGAAGATTGATCAACTGTTGATTTCCATTTTTGTGTCTTTGTCATAATTCTTTTTGAGTTCTGTATTCAGGTACAGAGAGAAATCAGCACAATGAAGCTTCTGCATCACCCTAACATTGTGAGAATACATGAGGTATATATCTCACCCAGTTTTGAAACTGCAGTTATGTGTGTGTGTGTGTATATATAGACTTTTCTACCTATTATATATAGTTTTGTTGAATTGGAAATCATTCTTGTGCTCTTTTGCAAGGTTCTTGGCACAAAGACTAAGATTTACATTGTAATGGAATATGTATCTGGAGGGCAGCTCTCTGACAAGATGGTGAGATTCAAATATCATCATCCACTGGGATCAAAAACTATTTTTGGGATAACTTCTCTGCTAAATGTTTAATCCCCTTTTAACTTTTTCTTTCTTTCTTTCTTTTCCCAGTCTTATATTAAAATTTTAAGTGAGAAGGAGGCGAGGAAATACTTTCAGCAGCTAATTGATGCTGTGGATTATTGCCATTGCAGAGGGGTGTATCACAGAGATCTAAAGGTCAGAATGAAACTCTCATCCTTCTATTCACAATTCTCCAAAACACAAGTGCTGAAATTTACTTGGATCTTGCCATTTCATGACAGCCACAAAATTTGCTTTTGGACAATAAGGGAAATCTCAAAGTATCTGATTTTGGACTCAGTGCTTTGCGAAAGGTAGCAACAACTGATATATATATATATATATATACACACACATAATTTCATTGTGTTGGTTTTTATTTTATTTGCTCAGTTTTCACGCGCCAACACACATTCAATAATATTCTCTGACATTTTCCCTGATAATCTTATGACAAACAGCCAGGAAACCTGCTATCTACAGCATGTGGTTCTCCGAGCTACGTAGCACCAGAGGTAAGTAGTAATTCTATCCACTTTTTCCTCATTTAAGTTTCAATTGTTTCGTAATTAAGGAAAGGAATGCCATATAACTAGAAGAAGAGAAGGAAAAAGTAAAAAGAAAAAAAAGCAGAAACAATATTCTAAACTTGACGTACTCTTCCTAATGAACACAACCAATATATATATATATATATATATATATACCTGAATTCTCTTCGATCAATCCCATGACTGATAGCTACATTAATTGGCCGGTGAACAGCTGCTTACAAACAAGGGCTATGAGGGAGCTGCCGCAGATGTTTGGTCCTGTGGAGTTATCCTTTTTGAATTACTTGCTGGTTATCTAGCCTTTGATGACCCTAACCTGATGAACTTGTATAGGAAGGTAAGTTTCAACTCTAATTAACACAAGATCCAACTTTTCTATTCACAATTTTTTGTTTTTGCCATATATCTAACGACGAGCAATGTTACACGTCATGAAAATATTTCATGAATTTTTATCTTGAATGATGTGGCAATTAAATGGTGAGTTAGTATTCGTGGGATTCCCCCATACACAGAATGTCAATGGTATTATCACTTGCCACATCATTCACATCATTCATGAAGACAGTTCATGATAAAATTTCATGACGTTTAGCATTTCCCATCTGACAACTGTATATGCGTGCCTTAAGATATCAAATGCAGAATACAGATTTCCAGTGTGGCTTACAGAAAGTCAGAAGAAGCTAATCTCCAGGATACTTGATCCAAATCCCAAAACGGTAGAGCCTCATCAAACATTGTAATACCAAACAAAAGCAAAAATTTTGAAACAAAATGAAAAATGCTATAATTTCTGTATCTCACTGCAGCGAATAACAATACCGGAGATTATTGAAGATCGGTGGTTTCAAACAAATTATGAGCCTGCTGTGCGGATTGAATGTGATGAAAATATCAACTTGGATGATGTTCATGAATCTTTCAATTCAATTAAGGTAATGTAATATAGACTAGTTGAAAAGTTTAACATATATAGAGAGTGCTTCAAAATTTTACCTATATATATATATATATATATCATATTGGTGCATGTGCAGGAAAATGAGACAGAGACAAAGATACCTCATAATTCAAGTTTTATCAATGCTTTCCAGCTAATAGCAATGTCGCATGACCTTGATTTATCAGGCCTTTTCGAAGAAAAGGTGAGTGTTGTATATCACAAATCTCATAGTCGACTGCCACACAAGTTTCCTCTTTTAATAATATATATTTGGTGAACTTGATTTGAATTTAGGACAATGAAAAGCAGAAAATAACGCTTGGATCCAAGCACACAATCAACGGAACCATAGAGAAAATTGAAGCTGCTGCAGAGGATGTGAGTCTTTCGGTGGAAAGGATGAACAAGTCTAAGGTATAATCTACATATATATATATATATATATATATATATATATATAATCCTGTAATTTTTTAATTAACCAAGTGGGACATGCAGCTAATGTACTTTCCTGTTGTCCAGGTGAAAATGCACCCAAAGCAGAAGATGACCAGATGTTCTAGATCATGTTTCAACCTAAAAGCAGAGGTAAATAAATAATTGGTTTATAGTTTATACCCTCCCTGCAATGCATGATCGACATCAGATTCTCACCATTGTATTTGTATGTGGCAAAACTCAGGTAATTGAGGTAGCACCCACACATTGTGTCATAGAAATATCAAAATCTGCAGGAGAGCTGGGATTGTACAAAGAGGTATATAATTAATGTATATATTATTATCCTTTCCGAATGCTTATTTTATTTGTGGATCCATGATTACTTATATTGTGCTAATTAATAATTACCTGATCGATCATGGTGAACAGTTCTGTAAGAGTTTATCAAGTATGCTGACAGAAGAAGAATCAGGTGTGTCATCATCCACAAAGCAAGACCCCAACGAAAACAGTGTAAACGTACACCACAAATATCCAACAAACTAATAAAGGCTATTTTTATAAACATAAAATTGCTAGTAAGCTTACTAACCTTTTCCCAATTTGCATCTTCGGACTAAAAGATGACAGGGAAAGAAATTTGTAAAATCACATTATAAGGTAACTCCAGCCTTTGTATGTAATGTAATGTAATGTAACAACAAAAGAGAGGATGTTATATATAAATATTGCAGAGTTTTTATTCAAATATCCACTGCTTAGATTCATATTCAAGCATTAAATCATGATTTTCTCAAGGAAACCCAATCATTAATTGAGTCAATAATTAAGCAGTGCAGTAGGTGTCCGCATTCAATTAACTAGGCATTTGCTGGTCTTATGACAAAGCAAATTGTTGGCTCAAGCATGCTCCTGTATCGATGAGAGCCATTCTGGATCACAAAAACAATCTGTCTGTCACATTCTTTTAGCCTGTTGAAGACCAAATGCATGTGATCTAAAGTGTTAGATATATGCCAAATTTCTTCTTAAATCTCTGTGCATGTCCATTTGGGTCACCCACAAACCCTTTCAGCACATTCAATATTTTCTAATAGATATTTATTTCATTGAAGCCTATCATTCATCAATTTACATTAGTGTCTTATTATGACCCAAGTAAGAGACAATCTATATATACTCGATAAAACCAGCAAAATGAGACATGCAATTTGCAAACTGTGCAAGCAGACTCAATTCTCAAACTAACTTAATTTACAGTATTTCCCTGAATGGTTTTTAAAAATCCTGGAACTTGAACCCATCAAGTAAAGGATAATATCATTTTCCAACTTGTTATCCTCTAAGTTGACCATGATTAATCACAACTCTGACTGACTAGCACCTATCTGCAGAAGTAATTATATGTGACTAAAGACATAATAAACATTTGAGTGATGACATGGTTTGAAGTCATAGTATCAAATAAGCAAAATCTCACAACAAAATCTACAAAAATAGAAAAGAAAAAAATGCAGTCACATACCAATTTAGGATGCATCATGGACATTTTGTCAAGCACCATAGACCTAAAAGACATACATACCTTTTTTGCCACTATTAGCGTAACACCTTTTTGTTGTAGTGAAGGAGGGAGCTACCCCAACAAAGATGAGACCACAAGAAATGTACAAAATCTTTGTTGAAAAGGAATTAATCAGTACCACTAAGCAAAATTAGATGCATTTGAAGGCTAAGATAAAGATTTTTAGTCAACCAAAATTGATAAAAAATATATTTTTTTTCTTCTGACTAAGTAATTTTGTAGTAAAAGCTGCTTCTGAAACAAACATATATGTAGGAAAAAGTTACTCCAGCCCATTAGCGATGGAAAAGCGGACCAGACCTTTAGATCTGCCCAGCATGTCAGGGGTGGATTGAGTTGCTTGAGTCCAAAGGGCCCATAAGGGAGGATGTCTTGCCCGGCCCAATAAGGAATCTGAATCCTATAAGGAATCTGAAAACTTGGAAGCTAGGAAGCACGGATACGGATACGGGACACGGGTACAATACGATACGATACGGGTACGGCGATACGACAAATCTCAAAAAAATAGGATACGGGTACGGCAGGATACGGCAATATAAAAATAACAAATTAAATTTTTATATATACAAAAAATAGAGTTATTAACATTTCTTTATAAAATATTTTGATTAACAAATAAAATACGAGTTAAGAATCATATTACACAATTTGTAAAGATAAATTTTATATTAAATTATGATATATAACTCAACACTTCTTTTTTAAATAAATTTAAACTTTTCTTAACAATTATACTATGATATTATTGTACATTTTCATGTTCAAAACTTATTAGAATTGTGTTATGAAGTGTTTGAGAAGTATCGGATACATGGTCAAAGTATCTACGAAGTATCGGATACGTGTTAGAAATAAAAAAATATATTTTAAAATTCTGGATACGTTTAGGAAGTATCGGACACGTATCCGCGAGTATCCGAGGAGTATCGGTATCCGATAAGTATCCGATACGGGTACGTTACTTTTGTAGAAGTATCCGTGCTTCATAACTTGGAAGCAATGAAAGCTGTAAATAAAGAAATTTGAATCATAATAAAGAAATTCGAATCCTTTTATGATTCAAATTATGACTTGTATAAATAAAGGAAGAGATTAATAAGAAAATGAACAATTTATAGAAGACAAAAATACTTTTCAATTCCTGTTAGTGGCTTGGTAAAACTAGCCGAACAATTTTTTGTACTAACACTTTAGCACCGTCTGCAGGAAGCATTTTATCCTTTTCCTTTCGAAACTTGAGAAATCCATAGCCAGGGTGGATACGCGAAGAAACACCTACGTCGCAGTGGATTTAGGACGACCCTTTAGAAATCAAAGGGAGTTGCCACCAATACAGCTGGACGTTCAAGAATTGATCTAGCAGAATGAAGCTTTGCGCCAACAGATCGTCGATCTCAAGCAAGGGTAGAACATGCGAGAGGCGTTGGGCAACAATGGAACGAGGGAGTCGGATCAAGCAACCACTTGTTGAGCGTATCTCATCACAACTAGGCTGTAGGTGGCGATCTACAGCCTGGCTGAGTCAATGATGATCAGATCAATCCCACGCAGGCTTATCCGGAGTAAAAAGCCCAGATACAACAGGAGATCGACGAATTGAGGGGTGAGAAAGCCTGCTATCCAGCTGGCTGTGTGTTCGAAACCAGCAGATTGGTTGAGCCTCGTTTCACGAAAAATATAGGCGGAGCCCAAAGACCGAGAAGGTTTACTATGCTTACTTTCACTACCTTCAATGGAAGAACGATCCTGTAGAATGCATCTATCAATACCAGCAGAAGATGACTTTAGATGCAGAAAATGATGCACTCATGTGCAAAATATTTTCGTCCAGCTTATCAGGATTGGTGTTGTTATGGTTTAAACAACAACCACCTCGTTTGATCTCGAACTTCGCAAGTTTTCGTCGCTCAGTACGTTGGAAATCAAGAATGGAGGAGGACTATCTCTTCCTTGTTCACCATGAGACAGTTTAAGGGAGAAACCTTGAAAGACTTGCTTTAATCTGGAGATGTCTATGATAGACCAATGTGATCAAACTACAGCGGTAGGAGCTTTCAAAATAATAATACTGCCCGAGGAGGTTTCAAAGATCTCTGGTGAAAAGTGCTCCAGATAATATGGGAGAACTGGCTCAGAAGTACCTAAGAATAGAAGATGATGGAGCCACTAGGAAACAATGATCAACTTTGATCACTGTGGGGCAGCAGACGAAGAGCCAAATTAGTAAAACTAAGCCGCCTCTAGTTGTTCCGTCATCTGTGCAAGAACCAGTGAAGAAGCTGGAAGCTTGGAAGGGAAAATGGATAGATGAATTGCCCAAAGTACTTTGGGTTTATCGAACGACTCTTAGGCAACCAACTGGAGAGGACCCATTCTGCCTGGTTTATAAGTCCGAAGTGGTGATAACAACTTAGTTATCTACCCCAACGATCAGATCAAAAGTGCTGGAGGGGGGGGGGGATAACGATCAACAGCTATAACAAAACCTAGACTTGTTAGAAGAAAGAAGGGAGACGGCTCAGATTAGGCTGACATCGTATCAAAAGATGGTCAAAAATAGTTATGATAAGAAGGTGAAACACCGAGTGTTTGGAGTCGAAGACTAGGTGCTAAGAAAAGTTACTAACAACACAAAAGAGCTTAATGCTCAAAAATTCAGAGCAAGTTGGGAAGGTCCAAATGAAGTCACTGAAGTGATTGAAAATAGGGTATACATGTTTCACAGAGTTAGTGACACCGAGTCAATTCTTAAGCCTTTGAATGCAACCTATTTGAAGAGGTATTATGTTTAAATTCAGTTTATTAAAGTTAAATTCTTCTTTATGTCAATATGGTCCTCGCTTTGTTAGACGATAGGGAAGTGTCTTAGTAAAATTTAAGGTAAAATTGACTTAAGAAATAATAAGAGTCTTTTCTAAATATCTCACTCTCAGAAAGAAGAATGAACATAGTCCCACATCAAGGAAAATTTTTTGTACTTTGTAATAAAGAGTAAAGACAAACTTAAAAGTTACGGTAAGGCAGGGCACTGCGTAAGAAGATATGCGTAATGCCATTCTCTTGTCGCTTTTTACTTACAAAATAGTCAATCACCCATAAAATGATCATTCAAAGAGGAACGCGGTGTTAGGAGTTGATTGCCAAAAAATGATCATTCTTTCTCTTGTCGCTCGCCAAAAAATGATCATTCTTTCTCCTGCCATTCGCTGTCCATTTTTTCGACCACTTTCCGACCTCTTCCGGCCATCATTTCATGTATTTTTTTTATACTAAAATACTCCCAATCATCTAAGCTATGCATTGGTACAAAAATCACCACAAATCATCGCTTAAATCAAAAAGGCCCAATTATAAGTTTTATGTAATACCTCAAAAAATTTGGACGTCTATTATTTTAAAGTATTTAAATTTCTTTATATTATTATTATTATTATTTTTCAATTCATGTGAAATGCCTTTATATGCATTTTATCATTTCATGTGAATTGTTAGGTCTTTATACAATTATTATGTTATGTGAATTGGTTGTCTTTATAAATTCTTTCATTCCATGTGAATTGCTCTACTTTTATTTTTATCAATTTATATGAATTGTTTATTGATTGTGTATTAGTTGATTTAAATATTTTAAATGCTTTGGATTGGGCTAGGGAGGAATTTGGGCTGGAATGGTTGGGCTAAGAATATGCTTAAGTTGTTAGGCCATGGTTATAGTTATATTATTATGGTTATTATTATTATTATTATTTTTAGTAATTTAGTTTGTAGAAAATAATAATAATAATAATAATAGAATAAAAATGATTAGGACAAAAGATAATAAGAAACTAGGGTTTCTGCCGTTTGCATTACGCACAAAAATCAGGAGAGTAAACGAAAGAGAGAAGGAGTTCGGGTAAACGAGTATTTGAATCGTCAAAGAAGCAAGTTTGATTCTTCTCTTCCCATTTGAATCCCTATGCATAGTCTAGGTTTGAGGATTGTGTTTATTTTGAAAATTTGTATATAATTGTTTTTTTTTTTCTGTTGATAAATTTTGTGAGAATTAATTATGCTAATTGTATAGACATGTTGCTAGAAATTTTGTATGCATTTAATTATGAAATTAAATGATTTTGCATGTTAAGAATAATTCTGTGAATTAAACATTAGGATTTTGGAGTTTTGGTACTGTTTTAGAGTATTTTTGCATATGTATATACATGTATATATGATTATATAGGCGGGTGTATATATATACGAACATGAAATTTGGGTCTACTGTGTTTATCATTTTTAAGGAATTTTGTTCCGATCAATAGGTAGATCTTACTTCCTAGAACAATCCTTGAAAATTTGGTTGTAAACCGTTGGGTAGATTGATGGGAATCTGACTTTGAAATTTTAGATTTTCGAAACTTGAAATTGGGCGTTTTTGATTTAGGCCACAAGAGGGCGTGAATTTGGTACCAATGCGTAGCTTAGATCGAGACGAGTTCAATGGTCTATTCATACGCGCGATTCGGTGTCCGGAAGTGACCGAAAAATGGTCGGAAAGTTCGGCCACCATTGTTTAAAGCTTCAGCCGTGGGAAGAAGAAAGAAGAAAGAAAAAAAAATTGTGGGGGCAAGGCCGCCGGCGCGTGGAGGCGCGTGCCGCAGGCACTGGCACCGGCCGGTGACCGAAAAACTAGTTTTGGGCCCCACTCGCGGGGGCCCACCTCCGGGTCCAATATGGGCCCATTCCGGATAGTTTTGATATTTCTTTTGTATTTTTGAAATTTTTGAAAAAATTTAAAAATTAGAAAAATTATTTTTTAAAAATACTTTTATAATTCTAAAAATTCCAAAAATTTTATGTCAACTTCCTGGGAGCTTAAGGAGCTTGGGGTTTAAAGTTCATGTTTAAATAATTTACCATTCTCTCTAAATTAATTTTTAAAGTGTTTAAAAACTATTTTTTTTAGCTTCTTTAATTTTAGAAAATATTTAGAAATTTCCAAAAATTCTGAAATTTTTACTGTAATTCTCTGGAGGCTAAATACACTTGGGTTTAAATTTTCAACTCAAAATAATCTTTCCTTGTTGTTCAATTTATTTTTAAAGTTTCTAAAAGTTGGATTTTTACCTTCTTTTATTTTTAGAAAATATTTTAAAATTCCAGAAAATTCTAGAAAAATTTAGTTAACTTTATAGAATTAAAATGCACCTGGATTTTAAATTTCATGTGAAGATGAGTCTCCCTTGTGATTGTGTTGGTTGTGAAAGTATGCCTCGAATTATGTTTATTTTCTTTTTGCTAGAAAAATATTTTTTTAAATTCTCAAAAAATTCTAGGAAATTCCAGCATGATTTAATAGGGTTATTAGCAGTAGAATATGCCCAGAAACCTAGATAAAATTTAGGTTTAGACTCCCTTATATATTTGAGTGCATTGAAGGTTGAGTTGGAAAATTGCTTCTTTAATTGATGTTTGAGTTATTTGATTTACTTGAATGTAATTTTCTTTAAGAATATAAATGTCCATCAAATACTTGATTTGTCTTATGATGATAATTTCATGTTGGATGATTTGAAATAACGGTTTGTACAAATTTAAATCATAATGCACCTTGTTATTTTATATTGCATATTGGAATGTATCTATGCATTTTATTTTGGCATGTAAGGATTGTCCGGCGTGTCAGGATCGTCCATACCTAATAAGGTATCTATGTATTTTATTTGGCATATAAGGATTGCCCGGCGTGTTAGGATCGCCATACCTAATAAGGTATCTATGTATTTTATTTGGCATGTAAGGATTGCCCGGCGTGTCAGGATCGCCCATACCTAATAAGGTATCTATGCATTTTATTTGGCATGTCAGGATTGTCCGACGTGTCAAGATCGCCCATACCTAATAAGGTATCTATACATTTTATTTGGAGTGTCAGGATCGCCCATATCTAATAAGGTATTTATATATGTATGCATATGTTTTCTTTATTTTGAACTTAAAGAATGTGTTCATTGTTGGATGATAAGGGTTTGTTGGAATAATGTATAAAATGATTTTACTTCTGAAAACACGAACTAAATAGGAAATGACTAGTATGTATATATCTATACCTATTAAGGTATCAACAGATTAAATGATGGCATGTTAGGATTGTTTAAACTTGATATTATTTCATGTTATGTTTATTTCTGCTGAACTTAAGAAATGTGATCACTTTTGCATAAAAAGGATTTGGGTGGAATATTATAATTAATGACTGTTGTTTTGAAAACATGAAACTAGAATAAGAATAGCTTGTATGTTAAATATATTATTTTCTTTTGTGTCCCTTATACTGAGGGTATGTATATTGGTTCTCTGATTGGGATGTAGTAGATAGAACTTGCTCGTGGGTTTAACCCACTTTGTTGATATTTCAGGTTTCAAACAGGTTCCACTGCAAGGATAGAGTTTTAGGGTTAGTTGTGGCAGACATCTCTTCTTATCGGTCACAGGGTAGAAACCTATCCTCTTATTCAAGGGTCAGACTATGAACTCTTTTGGAGGTTTTGGTTGTTGGTTTCAAATTAGAGTCTTAAACTTGTGCTTATTCTGGTTAAGGGGTCCTTGCGTTACGGGACTTCCAAATTGTATTACCAGGCATATAACTATTTATTTATCGGTTATTTCAATTCAGTGGAATTTTCTGTTCAGCTTTTAGAATTTATTTTAGTCTGTCTTTTGAATTCTATGCTTGTTGCTACCAGTTGTATGTATCTCCCAGGTTTTGTGTATGAGACTAGCCACCTCATGCGCGAAATTTTTTGAGGGTATTTCATTTTAGGGTTCTAAAATTTCAATTTCAAATTCCCATCAAATTACCCAACAATTCACTACCAAACTTATAAGGACTATTCAGAAAAGTAAGATCAACAATTTAATCGGAACAAAAACCTTCAAAAACGATGTCTACAATCAACCCAAATCTCATGTTATATATATATATATATATATATATATATATATGTAATACCCCGCTCCAACACATGGTATGATATTGTCCGCTTTGTGCCTGAGCCCGCACGGTTTTGCTCTTGAATTTTACCCCAAAAGGCCTCATACTGTAATACCCCGAAAAATTTAGGTGTCAATTTAATCTCTTTACATTATTACTTTATTTTAGTAATTCATGTGGAATGTTTTTTTTTTATATAAATTATCATTGTAGGTGAGTTGCTTGTCTTTTATACATGCATTTTATCATTTTATGTGAATTGGTATTAATTGTGTGTTATTTTATTTAAATGTTTTGGGTTGGGCTAGGGAGGAATTTGGGCTAGGATGAGTGGGCTAAGGTTATGTTTAAAATGATGGGCCTAGAGTTGAAATAATATTTTTTATTGCTATTGTTAGTATTATTAATTTGATTTTAATTAGTTTTAGGAAAATCAATAAAAGAATAATTAAGACAAAAAGGAAAAAGAAAAGAAGAAGAAATTAGGGTTTGCCGTTGTTTTACGCACAGAACTAAGAGAGAGTAAACGAAAGAGAGAAGGGAGTGACGATCGGGTGAACAAGTTGATTCGTCAGGAAAAAGGCAAATTTGATTCTTCTCTTCCCCTTTGAATCCGTATGCATAGTCTAGGTTTGATAATTTATTTATATTAAAAATTTGTAAATAATTGCATGTTTATATTTTATAGTTATTGATAAATTTCGTGAAATTTAACTGTGATGATTGTATATAGATTAGATTGATTTTGTTCATGTAAGGTTATATGCATATGTATTCATGTATATGTATATTGTGTTAAGAAAGAAATTATTTATGCATGCAATTTGTAAGTAAATAAATGTTAAATTGTGAACCTACTGTGTTGGGATTATCTTGTAAACAACTCTGAATACTAGGGAAAACAGATCGTGAATAATTTGGTTTAAAATTTTTGAATTTTGTGAAGAACCCTAGAACTTGTGAATTAGGGATTTTTGATTCGGGCTGTTTCGGATGGGACTTTTTGCACCAATAGGTAGACGGCGTCGAAAGGAGAAGAACGGCGCAAAAATGGAGGCGAACGGTGGCCGGAGGAGGCCGGACCGTCGTCGGGAAGTCGCCGGCAGCGCGTTGTGCGCGCTGCTGGACGCGCTGGGGAAGAAGCCCCAGCGCAGGGACTTCCCCACGAGCCTGGCAGGCGCGTGGGGCCGGCGTCGGAAAAAGTGTTTTTGGGCCCCACTCGCGGGGGCCCACCATTGGGTCCACTTTGGGCCCATTTCGATATGTTTTGATATTCTTTTTGAATTTTTGAAATTTTTGGAAAAACTTGAAAATTTGAAAAATCATTTTTTAAAAATACTTTCATGATTCCAAAAATTCTGAAAATTTTACTGTATGATATTGGATGTTAAATACACTTAATTTTAAATTTTCAACTCAAAACAATTTTCCCTTGCTGTCCAATTAATTTTTAAAAGTACCCAAAAGCTGTCTTTTTCACTTTTTGTAATTTTAGAAAATACTTTTACAACTCCAAAAATTCCCAAAATTTTAATGTAACTCTCTGGAGGTTAAATACACTTGGGTTTAAAGTTTCAACTCAAAATGATCTTTCCTTGTTGTTCAATTGATTTTTAAAGTGCCCAAAAGCAGGGTTTTTCACTTTCTGTAATTTTAGAAAATGCTTTAGAAATTTCAAAAATTCCCAAAATTTTTCTGTAACTGTTTAGAGATTAAATAAACTTGGGTTTAAATTTTCATCTCGAAATGAGCTTCCCTAGGTGTTCAATTAATTTTTAAAGTGCCTAAAAGTTGGATTTTCACCTTCTTTGGTTTATTAAAAATATTTTTTTATTTCAGAAAATTCCAGAATATTTTCTTAGTATTCTTAGAAGTGAAATAGGCCCGGAAACCTAGATAAGAGTAAGTTTAGATTCCCTCGGAGATTTGAGTGCATTGGAGGTTGGTTTGGGGAATTGTTTCCTCTAATGGATGTTAAGTTATTTTGATTTAATCGATTGTGTTTATTTTATATATAAATGCATATGGGATACTTGATTAAGGTTCACTTGTGAATGATTTGTCATATGGTGATAATTGCATAGCAGATAAATTCAAATTGGTAGTCTGTGCAAATTAAAAATCATAATGCATCTTGTTTATTTATTATTTCATATTGGGAATGCATTTGTATTTTTATTTGGCATGTAAGGATTGCCCGGCGTGTCAGGATCGCCCATACCTAATAAGGTATCTATATACTTTTTATTTGGCATGTAAGGATTGCCCGGCGTGTCAGGATCGCCTATACCTAATAAGGTATCTATATTTTTATTTGGCATGTAAGGATTGTCCGGCGTGTCAGGATCGCCCATACCTATTAATGTATTCATGCATTATAATGGACATATCATGATTGCATAGATTTAATAAAATGCATACATATGTATCTTTATTTGTGACCGTAAAGAAGGGGATCGTTTTTACATTGTAAGGGTTGTTGAGGAAATATATGAGATGATTTGTATATTTAAAAGTATGAACTGAATAAGGAATAATCTGAGGGGTTGCACGTATATTTATCTCTTGTGTCCCTCACATTGAGGGTATGTATATTGATTCTCTGATTGGGATGTAGTAGATAGAACTTGCTCGTGGGTTTAACCCACTTTGTTGATATTCAGGTCCCAAGCAGTTTCCCCCGCGAGGATAGAGTACTAGGGTTGGGCTGTGACAGACATCTACTCTCACCAGTCTCAGGGTAGGAATCTACTTTTTCTTCAGGAGTAAAACTATGAACTCATTTAGAGGTTTTGGTTTTGGATTTCAATTTAAGTGTTAAACTTTTATTCTTTCTGGTTAAGGGGTCCTTGGGTTACGAGACTTCCAAATTGTATTACCATAATTTAATTATTTATTTATCAATTATTTCATTTCAATGAGATTTCTGTTCAGCTTTTAGCAATTATTCTATTTCTGTCTTTTGCATCTATGCTTGTTGCTATCAGTGGTTAATATTCCTCAGATTTTGTGTATGAGACTGGCCACCTCATGCGCGAAACTTTCTGGGGGGTATTTCACATACCATTTGAAGAAAACATACTACATATAAGCACATCCCCTTTTTCACACCTAGGCGATGTGGGATTGAGCACCCTGTACCCTGTCAGTGTGGTAGCTCAGCCCAGTGTCTGTATTCGCACCCGCCCATTCACACCCGTTCACAAGGGTTACTACAATTATATATATATATCTGCCTATATATTCATAAATATATGTATATACATGAAATAATCCACACCATAATAGTACCGAGACCACATATTTCTCATGGTTAATCAAACAAAAAATCATTTCCATGCATAATCATACTAATTCCTAGTTATATACAAAGATATACATGTATATACGTATATTCATGCAACACTAAAATTAATCTATGTTTACAAGTTCAAAAAGGAAGTGAAGAGATTGAACTTGTCTTATGATTTTGAACAAAATCATCTTCTCTCCCTTTTTTCAGCATCTACCGGTCGTAGAAACCCTCTGTGTCGGAAACTACTGAACCCTAATTTCTTTTCTCTTATTTAAATTTCATTCTAGAAGACTAAAAATTTAATTCCTAAATAATTAAACTAATAAATATAAAATATTTAGCCCACCTATATATATAAATATATATATATAACTCAACCCAATAGCCTAGCCCAACCTAATAATAATTATTTGAAAGAATATGCAGCCCAAAAATTCACCTATCTATTTTTATTTAAAATAAAAACTACATTTAAAACAAATAACTCACATATAATTAAAATAAATTAACACTTAGCAACAATTCAAACATCTACGTTAAAAAAATAAAAACATTTAAATAAGTAAAAAAAAATTATTAAATAATAAAAATTTAATTAAATATCCTCAAAATTTAGGAAGTATAGCATTACACGCGGCAAAGAAATTTACAGGAGGAGATGGGTCCGGGAAAAGTATTGGACTGATTAAAGGAGAGTAAAATGGGATGACACCTGATAAGGATTCAACACAGGAACCATCTCTTGTTATTCCTACCACCTGACTTCCATATTGGGCCAATGGAAATGGGACCACAAAGTCGATACCAGTACGGGGAGGGTGGTCCTGCATAAATTGTCCCACATAAGGCTGGTGGTAGACCACTGTGATGTTCATGGATGACAAGTAGTGCTCTGGGCCGATGCCACTTAGTAGCAAAACTTGAGGGCTACCAATAGCATCAGCACTTAGAATTACTTCTCCTCCAGCACGCACTCCAGCTTGATGAGACCTACCGGTAGAATCACTATAAATGACTCCAACAGCAGACAAGCCTTAAAAACAACAAACCAAAAATCAGAACCCAATTAAATTAGTCAGGCTACATATATATTCACTAGCTAGCTACTGAAATTGATCATTGCTAAAATTTTAAGTAGCTTGTGCTGCTGAATTTTGTTTCGTACATCACTTTAGTTACATGATTGAGATTTATCAAATTCGATCTTCATAACAAGTTTGTAACCATGCTATTTAGTATTTACGCGCAGGGGTAGGCACGTACCATGTATATATGTTACAGTATTTTGTGAATTGGAATGCCCCGATATTATGGTTTCAAATTTTAAGTTGAAATTTAACATGAGCAATGGAATATATTTAGCTTTAGATAGATATATATATATATATATATATATATATATATATTATATATATAGACGTTTATCTAAAAATTTATATGAGAGGAGAATGGTTATTAATTTGTTCATTGAAATTTTTGAAGGGCCATTCTATTGGCCTTTATAGAATTATTTAGTGATGGCTTTCTGAAAGGTTAGATGAGCTTTGTCAAGGTGAGCTAGACAAAGATTTTGCTATTCAATGAATTGGGGAAGTTAGATGACCTTACTTGTACGCCTTTAATTACTTTGAGGCATATTCAATCAATGAGTAACGTACGTTTCCAAAAACTAATTTTGCGATTTCCCCACCATTTTTATGAACAATGATAGTGATCGAACTCTCTCATTTTGTTGTCTGGTTCACTTCTTTCTATTTCAATATTGTCATATAGACCGCGGGGGGTGGTTTGGTTTACGTCCCAATCTCACTTCCCTTTGGTTGACTATTTTATTATTGGGTAGTCTCATATGTGATGCCGTTCAATAATAGGATGACGTGCCAAGTCAGAAGTTTTTAATGTCCTTAAAACCAGTAAGCCTTGAACCAATGGAGGATGTTGAACCAGTAATCTTTACTTCATGAGAATTGGTCACGGCCATTCTAACCCATTGGGTTGTCAGGGAAAAAGTTTACGGTACTCACTCTTGCTTTTGCATGTCATTGTCATTGTCATTGTCATTGTCATTGTCATATATTGTCATTGTCCTTGTGCTAGTTGCAAAATTTTCACTACATTTCACTCCATCTGCTCCTTCTGGTAGGGCACCTCATGACTACAACCACCCTAATAGGCGCTATTTGAATTAACTCCAAATTAACCCAAAAAAATTAAAATTGTTTTCTGTTCTTCTTTCTCTGAATCGGTACTCTGCTTCTATTATTTGGAGACCATTCACCAATTCTGGCCAGCAGCAGGGCAAAGGTAAACAACAGACTTCTTTTCATAGATGGGGCAATAAGCCTTGGAGCCTTCTCCTCCAGACCTCCTCCAATCTGTACACTGGGAATATATGTAATGTAATTTAAAATTTCTTGTAAAATCGTTTGCTTTTTGAGTAATATATACTTTGGGCCACAACTGGGATTGTGATGGGGTGTGTGCCAATCTCTATAACAAACAGTCTGAAAATAACACATGTTTTTTTTTTCAATCAAAAATTCAATCAAGGAATGGTTGGAAAACAAAGAATCCACGCTACATATGCCTTGGTGTTGATCCAAACTACATTGTAGAAGCCAACTAAGTGGTTAACCATGTCTATGTATTTTCTTTCTTTTTTGATAGATTACAATATCTATATATATATATATATATATATATATATATATCCTCTCATTATAAACCTAAAATAATTAAACAGAGAAAAAAACCACAGATGATAGTTGGGACTTAATACACACTATATATCTTCTTCAAATATAATATCTGATGGAAGCTCATATCCAAACACCATAGAGTAATCATCCCTCTCCTCAGCTGTAAACTTTGGCGTCCTCCAACTCCTTGCAACCTCAGAGTCATCACCATATGTTAGAAGTTCTAATACCTACGGAAACAGATAATTGTGTTCAAACAATTTGAACATGTCATCTATACTGAATTACCTGGTATGTTGTATCAAAGAAAAGAAAAAAGAGTTTTTTTTTTTTTTTACCTCACTCATTGATGGGCGCCATATTGAGGATTGTCTTACACAATAGGAAGCAGTGACCACTAGTCTATGCATTTGATTCCTGTCATATTCACCTTCCAGCTTTGGATCGGCTAATTCACTGATGCTTCCAGATTCCATAAGGGGGTTTGCCTGCAATAATAATAATATCAATCATTCTACTACTTTGTAGCAACTGAAAATGCAACATAATGGGCAGAGTGTTATAATTAATTTACTATGAAGCAACTTCAAGACAGAGTCACTTCTACTTAAGCTTTTGATAAATAACTCTGTTTAATTGCAAGTAATGCATTGATCATCTCATCTCTTGTTCTTTGCTCCATTTTGCCCCTTTTAGGAGGTAAATAAGATATTCTTAATGTGGGGCTTCCATTATATTACAAGAATGGAAATCTCCTTACCCACAGAAGAAGGTTTTGCTTTGATGAGTCCACAGGCCTCCGGCCAGTTATGATCTCTAAAAGGAGAACTCCAAATGCAAAAACATCAGTTTTCTCATCTACTATTCCATGCATGAAATACTCTGGAGCCAAGTATCCAAATGTACCCTCAATCGGAATCACAGCATGGTGAGTCCATTTATTAGGAAGCCATTTTGCGAGGCCAAAGTCTGAAATCTGTGAAGAGATGTAACCCCGTGTGAACAGAAGTACAGAAGATTATGTTTAACAAATAAATAAATATATATATATATTATTCACCTGTGGTTCATAATCTGGCCCAAGAAGCACATTAGATGCTTTTATGTCACGATGTATTATTCGGTGCTTGCAACATTTATGAAGATAATGCAGACCCCTTGCAACCCCGAGGGCAATTTTATATCTGACTGGCCACTCAAGTGCCTTGCATGTTTTGTCTGAGACACAAAAAATTGTGCAAATTTTGGTATTATCACAAATTTTCAGTAATCATGCTAATACACTCGAATAATGTTGTCCCAATTGATTCCAGAATTCAATCTCATACTGATTTGTTTTTTCACTTACCATGTAATGCAGATGCTAAAGTTCCATTTGGAGAGAGATCGAAAATCAGATATAGCCCATTTTCGATGCAGCAGCCAACTAAGCTTGCGGTATTAGAATGGTTGACATGTCCTATTATGCCCAACTCCATAAGAAACTCTTTCTCCTTGTTTTCATCAGTGTTATCCTTGGCTAACCTCTTCACTGCTATAGTATGTCCATCATCAAGATCACCTCTATATACCTCTGAGTACCCTCCTCGTCCGACTATATTATCTGCACTCAACATAATCTCATGTAACTAACTGGTTCCAATTTTATGTTAATTTACAACATTGACAAGTTTAACAAAGCACATATATTGCAACCATTTATACATAAGCTTAGTAATTGTTTCCAAACAAAGCCTTGGAAAAAAGAAAAAAGAAAAAAGAAAAAAAAAGAAACTCAAAGTGGAAACTCTTTGCAAATTACAGAATGGTTTTAGTTTAATTTATTATACCTGGGTGGAAGTCATTTGTAGCATTTGCAATCTGCTGATAGCTAAAGCACCTTAATAAAGGTTGGTGCTTTCCCTTTTTGGAAATAACTTCATTTCTTTTTCTTCCACTTAAATCAAAAGATAAGCGGAGTAAAGAGGAAATAAAATTGAAAGGAGAGGGTGGCTTTGTAACATAAGATTGGGCTTCAAAATGGGGAACAGGAACTACAGGAGGGGATTCTGTGATGCTTGAATCCCCAAAACTAGAGCTATAGTCTTCTGTGCTATTTGATTCTCCTTCACATACATCTAGCACTGTCTTTGGTGAAGGATTTTCTCTCTTTGGCTTTGAAACACCAAGCTTTTCCACTAAGGAGACAGACTTGGCCATATTACTGTTTTTGTTTTTGTTTTTCTTTGTCCACCTTGAATTTGAATTTGAATTTGAATTTGATTGACAAAATTCTGCCAAAAAATAATAATAATAAATCAGATTAAGAGTCTAGCTATATATCTAATTAACAGAAGAAATGGGAACTACTTATAAATTAAACACACATATGCACACGTACACAGAGAGAGAGAGAGAGAGAGAGAGATGAAATGGGAAGAACTAACCTTGATTGTGTATCGAACTGGAAAGCAAATCCTTAGATTTCCCAACCAAGACCACTGAACAGGCTTGTGGGGCATGCTCAAAACAGTACCTTACGATTTGGCTGGAATAAGTTGTGGTAGCAAGACATGAACATTAATTTTGCAATATGATGACAGATATTGTACAATAATTAGCAGATCGAAGCTAATTTTTATTACCGATCGAGGAGCAGGTGCAATGGTGAATTATTCTTACCTATTTGATCGGTTTCTTGAGCCGCCAATGAGAAGAAGTTGTGCTGAAATGCCTTTTGCTTCCTCAATTAGACCTCCTCCGACGCTAGAGTTAAACCCAACTCTAGCCTCCAAGTTTACCTGGAAATAGCAGAAAACTTGCACACGTTTGTTTAAACTTTTACAAGCATTAACTTCAACATAAGTTTACCTGAAAATAGCATCCATCAGTTTCTGAAATTAGATAATAGATATACTATACCTGCTTAGACTGGCAGATGTTGGCAAATTCTCCCATTACAGATATAACAAACGCTTTTGCTCGACGAATTTGTGCAATTGATTCACGCTTCTTGGTCTCCTTTTTTTTCTGGTTACACTGCTTCTTGGTCTCCTCTGCCACATGTTTAATTATCTAAACATTGTAAGACATACTCATATATGCAACAATAACTCAACAATAACCCCATTTCATGCAAACAACCTGTGTTTTAAATTAATCACAATATTAGAAGGAAACATGTGTGTACCAATTGAATGTTTATATGCTTTGAATTGACAAACTAGCTAGTTCATGAATGCATTAGTAAAAAAACAGAGCATATATACTGACCAAGAACATGTAAGGCTACAAGGGTGTGATTTGGATGACCTAGAATTCTGATTGCCCAAGACACAAGCTCTTTGCTATCATCTACGTCCATTGAGATGCCGATGAGTATTTTAGCAGGAGCTGAAGAAATCATTCTCTGTTATTATTTTGGTTGACAGCTCAAATTAAGTTGAATTTGCTCTGGTTCTTTGCCTACCTTCCTGGTTATTGTAAACACTGCTAGTAATTAAGTAGCACACAATTTGTGGTGTGGTTATGTTATATATATATATATATATATAAAAGAGCTAGCATGATTGGGTCCGGTCCAGTGCACTGGGGGTGTGAGGTCACTTTAGCAGCTCCCATTCAAATATTCTTGTTTAAGAAGCATAATAAAGCTTTTACTCAGGAAAAGTGAACAAGTGATTAGACTCTCTCTACAGTTGTGTTTTGTACTTTTGGACAACATTAATTAAGTGTCTTGGTTGGGTGGTTTGGGGGGTAAGCAAAGGTGGTGAACATGTATTTGATTTATCTTGTTACGTAAGCTAAAGAAGAGCCTCCTTCCATATATGCATGCTGACCTGTTCCAAGAAAAGTAATTCATTCTTTGTTGAGTTTGGTACGAGGGGCCAATTTTCACTCAAAACACCACCTTCACTTTACTATATATGAATGAAACGTTGAGAAGACACCAACCATTTTTTTGCACTTTTCTTTTGGCCGGACGGATGAGAGAGAGAGAGAGAGAGAGAGAGAGAGATTGAGAGAGAAAAAGAGATTTCCTTATCATTGCCCTGCCGCATTAACTTAACCATCCCTGCAAGAATGGATTAATATATATATATATATAAATATACCACAACAACATGGTATAATTAGATTACAAAAATTGTGGAGCCACGTAGTAATATATTATTACAGACGTCCGCATTCGGCTTTTAGATCAAAACTGGTTGAAGGTATGAAATGATTTGTTTGGAATGCAAAATTGAAAAACCTTCAATTTATTAAACCAATGGAACTTAAATAGACTTTGTAGGGTTCTTTATCAAACAATAGTAACACAACTAATTAATTATGTATTCAATACAACTGTGAATTAATTAATGAGAGTTACAGTGAAGGTAGGAATGCTTGTCTTCGTGATAGACCCAATAGACTTTGTAGGGTTCTTTATCAGACAATAATAACACAATTAATTAATTATGTATTCAATATAACTGTGAGTTAATTAATGAAAGTTATAGTGAAAGTAGGAATGTTTTTCATCATGATAGACCCTTGTTCTTATTATCCTAGCTTAGCATTTACTAGGGTCATTGTATTTATAGCTTCCAATCCTCATTAGGTATTACCCGATGGATTTGACCCGATTGGGTCATTATCCAAATCCTAAGGTGTTTAGGTAATGATTCCCTAAACACCTAAGGGGTCAATTCTCTCACATTGTCGTATTCTCAGGTGGCGTGGCATGTGAGCTTTTGTGGGTATTAAATGCATTCGGCTATACCACAATGGCGATGGTTGAAGGTATTAATGGCTCGTAGCAAAGCACTAATGCTGATTGTTAAGGTCTCTGTAGCTGTGTTTTCATTGTACCATCAATTAGGCCTATCAATCGTGCTAGCTAGGCTTTCTCTAATTCTCATCCTACTAGGTTTCGCTCATCACTTGATAAATACGACGAAGTTTGTCACTTCGTAGTGGCATTTGAGAGATGGTTTGAGCATTTTAAGCATCCTTCCACAATGTCAGGGATTATAATGTTTCTTGAAACATAAGTCAAGATTTAGATGGCCTGACGTGGCATCAGGGCTTGCAGTGGTGAATGGGGTGTGACTCAAGACTCGAATGGTCAGTCATGGTATCATGGCTTGTAGTGGTGCTCGAGATATAACTCGAGCTCAAATGGCCTGATATGGTGTCAGGACTTGTAGTGGTGCTCGAGATGTGACTCGAGACTCAAATGGCCTGACATGGTGTCAGGGCTTGTAGTGGTGCTCGAGATGTGACTCGAGACTCAAATGGCCTTATGTTAGCCCTTTATACCTTACATGGTGTTAGGACTTGCAGTGGTGCTTGAGATGTGACTTGAGGCTCGAATGACCTGACATGGTGTCAGGGCTTGTAGTGGTGCTCGAGATGTGACTCAAGGCTCAAATGTGTGACGTATATATTTATAATTAGTAATATTCGATGTTAAAATTAAGTTTGATCGAGTTATAATATTTTATTCATATTCTTGTAATCGATCATGGAATTGAAGACTAAGAGCTTGAAATGTGTTCTTCATCAATGCATCATCTAAAGAGTGCATCTACAAAGACTTTGGTTGATTGAAACATTCAAGTGGCTACAAGTGAGCATGGACGTCGTTGATCATGATTTGGGCATCATTTAGTCCAGGTAAGTTGGTGAGGACACTTAGATTTTTAAAATGTGTTTTTTGGTCTTGAAAATTAGAGTTTCAAAGTCATAATTTCATATTTTTCAAGGTTTGACCAGTTCAAGTCTTACTCAGACCAGTCCAAGAACTCTTAGGACTTCAAAATTGGTCACTAACATAGCTGGACCGGTCCAAGAGGTCTTAACTTCTTGCTATAGGAACTGGACCGGTCCAAGGGATAGGCTGGACTGGTCCAAAGCTTCTGGCTTGTGGGATTTGCCTTCTTTGTCCTGTTTTGACCCGGATTTGATCCTAAACTTTTCAAAAACACCGGGATTCGTTTCTTATTGATTTTTAACTTGTTTTTCAAGAAAAGTTAGGAATTTATTATTTATATAAACCCTTAAATGTTTTCTCTCTAATGATAGGAAATAAAGGGAAAAAATTAATATTGTCAAGGAGCTTTTCATTACTTATCAGAAAATCTTTTTATAAAGAGAAAGAAAATGAAATATTTTTTAACAAAGAATTTTTATTTTACTGTTTATATTTTTGAGAGCACACACACATGAAGTGTTTAAGTTGTGATGATCTTCTCAATCTGATCCAAGGATTTTTAAAGTCATCATCAGTTTATACAGTTTGATCAGAACAGCAAAGGTGGTTCCTTAACACTACTTGATTTTATTTGAAGAAGGCAGAGAAACGATCACTACGAAGAGGACAGAATACTTGAGGAGTGTTTGTGTTTATTCAGCTACCCTTCTGAAAGAATTGTGACATTAGCCGGGAGTCTGTAGCAATTGGACGAAGAGTTGCAAAAGTAAGCTTGAGGCGTTCCGCATCAAAGTTCTTGTCAAAGTGTAGTGAGTGTGAGTGTGGAACAAAGTCTGTTGTAGTTTGCTTTTGAGATAGTGGATTGATTTTTTTGGAGGCTTTTGCTTCACCATCGTGGTTTTTTCTTCTTAGAATTTTCACGTAAAATTTCTGATGTCATCTCTAACTTTCCTTACATGCTTTATTTATTTTGTGATTGGTTTGGATGCTTAATTATTAATTGTTGTGGATAATTAATCAATCATGCATAAAAATTGGATAAGAAAACTTATTCACCCCCTTCTAGGTCTAAGGATTAACATCTCACTATAAATTAATTGAATCGATTTCGCACCGCGTAACTCACAAAATAGCCTGAGTGGTGCTCAAGATGTAATTCGAGACTTAAATAACCTGTCATAATATTAGAGCTTGCAGTAGTGGTCGAGATGTAACTCGAGGCCCAAGTGACCTGCATGTGGTGTAAGTTTTTTTTTTTTTTTTTATGGTTTTCGAAAAGGATTTTGGTGCATCAATAAATCTTTGTTTTAACTTTTTAACATCTTATGTAGTTACCATGGTGGTCAATATGTGATTGTCATATTGGGCAATCCACACTTGACACCTAGAGACGTCATATATATTCTTATTGTGCATCATAATGCCTCGCTATTTTAAACTTCAAAAATACCTTTAATTGATGACACTGTTTCCCTGTAACCCATTTCAAATTGCGATATTGGCAATAGAGAACATGTACAGGTCATCCATCGCTGCCTTGGCATGACTGTGACTGCAGATATCACCAAAAGAAGTGCTTTGGACCATTTGATGATGTGGGTTCCCAGAGTATATGCGCCTAGCATTTCACTACGTACCACCTAAATATGGATGGACTGTAGCTTGCAATGCTTTTTTACACGAATGAACAAAAGTGAGTGAGCAAGTATAAACAACACACCTTTCTGATAAACAAAAATTGAAGCATATATCTTGTATACTACAAAATCCCAATTACTTTTTATCCCCAATATATAATTGGCCTAAGCATAAAGAGATTTAATTCCAATGAAGCTTTGAAAAGCACACCCACTCTCAAGCGCTGCCAATGCAATTTGAAGTTTGAAAATCTCCAAATGCCAAAAGTTTCAACCACACACTTGGACATCAAATGATACATACACCAGTTAACCACATCCAAATTTTCCATCCAACCATTTCCTCTTTTTTTGGATATTCTGTAATACTCCTATCGAACATCAGATTTTATAAGGTACAGCTAGCTGTGAATATGCTAGAGTTCAAGTGTAGATCTCCGTTTTGTTGTCAACAGAGACCTAAATAGCTATCACAAATAAATGGTTGTTGAATAAGAATTTATATATATATATATATATATAGACGACGGCCAATTTATACGACTTGACTTCCCGTTCCACTGAGAACAGAGAAAAGCCATGGATATAAACCAGTGTAATCAAAGCATCGCATCATAATTTTCATTCTTTACATTAATAGTCAACCTTCTGTTCACGTACACGTACACGTACACATCTTGTTTCTTCTTCATTGTCTTCATCTTTTTGACCCTCAATAACATCAGAGATACTAATATATTAACGTAGCATTGAAGAAATCCCCACAACAAAAAAAGGACAAATTAAGAAAAAATGCATATTATTCTATAATCCCAATTCCCTCAATTAACCCTTGATCTGTTGTCATTATATATATATATAATATATATATATATCAACCCATAAAGGACTATCACCCATGTTTGGTCATTCTTCTTTGTCCGGATCCGTGGTGCTTGTATGGGTCTTGCACCTCCATAGCGCCGAAGACCCCATAAGCGCTACTTTGATCATAATGGTGGTCGCCACCACCATCATCACTTGCTTGATCTTGAGCCATTAAATCTTCTCCATATTTTATACTCTCCATTCTCATCTGCATTACCTTGGCTTTGGGATCATATCCTTTCAAAAGGCTAACCACTTCCTTCATGTTAGGCCGCTTATCAGGCTCACTTTGGACGCATAGTGCAGCCACATTGATTGCCTGCTTGAGTTGGGTTTCATCAAAATTTCCTCGAAGCTTTGGATCAACAAGATCTTTAAACCTTCCTTTCACTATGAGTGGCTCGGCCCATTCAGTTATTGTCCTCTTAACACCACCAGGCAACTTTTCTATTGGTTTTCTTCCGGTAAGAATCTCTAGTAGAAGAATTCCAAAGCTGTACACATCACAACTCTCTGAAACCTTTCCCCACATGGCATATTCTGGTGCTAGATATCCCAAGGTGCCCTTAACCCGCGTCGTCATGTGGCTAACACCTTCTGGGATTAGCTTTGCAAACCCAAAATCAGCAACCAGTGGCTCAAATTTTGAATCCAACAGCACATTACTAGCCTTTATGTCTCTGTGAATGATGTGGGGTGCCACCTCATGGTGCAAGTACCTATCAATTAACATATATCCATCAATTAATGCAACAACTACAACTCAATTAGAGACATTAGTTAAACTATATATATATATATATATATATAGTTAAAGCTTGCTTACAGTAGGCCTTCTGCTGAGCCAATTGCAATGTTCATTCTTTTTTTCCAATCTAGTTGGACTTCAGCAGCATATTGGCCATGTAGATGAGAAAGCAAGCTGAGATTTGGCATGTAATCATAGACGATGAGGCGTTGTTCAGCCCCGGCACAATAGCCCCTAAGACCCAATAAATTCTTGTGCTGAACCCTTCCAAGAACCTCAACTTCCACCGCAAATTCCATCTCCGCTTTCAGATTCATGGATTTCAACTTCTTCACTGCTATCTGCGTGGGTAGCATATATATATATATATATATATATATATATATATATATATATATATGTGATGATGATGATGATGATCACTACTATATAATATATGCATGATTAATTACAAATAAAAAAGAAAAAAGAAAGATCAATACTACTGTAGTATATTTAATCGAGACTAATGGAACACAACACAACCCAACAGGGCCAACACACAATATATATATATAGGATAACAGAGGATTGATTACCTGAAGGCCATCTGAGGTTTTTCCATAGTAGACACTCCCAAATCCTCCTTCACCAAGCTTGTTATCCTCACTGAAACCGTTGGTAGCTGCATGTAACTCCTTGTAAGTAAATATTCTCCATGAATTGTTACCTCCACCAATTGTCAACCTATCAAAAAACGCAACCAACCATGCCACAAATTAATCCTCTTCAATCTAAATTAGACATGTATGCATAGGCTATACAAGTTAAGCTAAATATAACCAAAAAACGAACTAAAAGTGAAAATTTAGCTCTATATATATATATATATATATTACTAGTTGTTTCACATACCCTTCATCAACCTTCTCTGAACCACAGCAACTGAAGGATGATCCCATGGTTCCGGCCAGTTGGGTCGTCACTAATGCCAAATGAGGTTCCTCTTCAATTTAAACCTCAGTTATATATGTCATTTCATTTATCAGCAGCCGACCTAGGCCGGCAGAATGAAGTTGCCAAGTTATTTATATATATATATATATATATGGTGGAGTTCACAAATTAGTGGGCGTTGACCTCCTAGCTAATTTACATTATATATGTGCTCACACAATTGGCTAGCTATACAATTCTTAATAGTTTCAGTTTAATCACTACATATATATATAGCACCATTTGAAATCACTGCCCAATTTTTAAACAAACTCCCTTGGGATGGTCCGTCATATTCATAGCCGTAGTACTCCTCAACGTTTGGCACGCACTTAATTACATAAACAAAATCACATCTAATATAAAATTATAAAAGAATTTTCAAGTATAATATTTTTTGTGTAAAAATTATCTCAATTTCTAATCTTTTGACTGAGATTAATATATATATATATATATATATATATATATATATATTTCCATCAATACCACACCACTACAACCACCACTAAGAATAATTTTGATTTTTTGAATTTTTTTATATTAATTAATTCTAATAAAACTCATGGTCAATTAATAGACGGAGTACCTGGTAGTAATATGAAGGTAATTAGGCAAACTATCATAGAATGTCAAAGTAATTTATCCTTATAATTAATATGCACATGTATATGTATGCATGTACAAGTAGACAACTATTTTTCTTCCCCAAGATTGGTTGGTTTGTTGGATCTAAGTTTTATTGACATCACGCTAATTTCTTTGGATTCGAATGAATTTCTTTTTGAGCAATGCTATACGTCTCAAATAAATATCATGAATTTTAATTCGAATTTATATGGCAGGTAATATAGTTTATTATTTTGGGAGATAAAATTAAATGGTAAGTTAGTATTGGTGAGATACTCCCATACACGGAAATCCGGTGATGTTATTACCTGTCACGTAAATTAGAATTAAAATTCATGAAATAAAATTGTGAAGTTTAGCATTTTCCTTTCTTTTTTGCCCGTGAAAAAAAAAAAAAAAAAAATTTACCTGAATTAATGCACCATAACTTAGGTTTCGCCTAGTTAAAGTACTTTCTGCAATAATAAAAATTTGCGAGTGGACTCGGTCACGTTAACAGTGAACAAACTGACTGTATAATATTTAAATTTTCATGGCATCCTTTTCTAGGAGTGTTTTTTCCCGTTAACAGTGAACGAACATCCAACTTGATTTTAACGTTCTATGAGTGTTATGTCCAACAAGTGCTTGCGCCACATAACCTAGACATGATAGATACTAGGCTTAATGGTTATTCAATTATGAAAAATTAGATTTTAGTCCCTTCTTAAGGCTAAACAAAATTCTATAAAGTGACAATAAAATATAAATAGTTTGTAAATTTAAAACTTAAATTATGATAAGTGACCATTTAAATGTCCTTATAATAATGAATTACTTTATAATTGGACATATATATCTACTCTTGTACAATATCAAAATTCTTAAAAATTGTGCAAAAGCCTAAATGGCATTATATATTCCTATTAATCATTTTTACAAACCAAAGTCAATAAAACCAATTCACACTTGGATTATCATGTCATTTTTTTTTGTAAAAAATACAGCTGATATACGTTTTAATCCCACCATCAACAACACATACAAATCATACATAACCAAAAATTAAAATACTAATAATAATAAAGAAGAAAAAAATTAAGGGAATTATACAAATTATTTGAGAAATCTAGGATGGGGCCAATGTGTTGAATGTACATTGAGATGCGAATCAGAGAGGTGAAGATGAAAACAATGATTTTGATTTGTGCACATAATCTCTTGCGATGTGGATTGACGGGAGGAAGTCATCTCCACCGTTCATCACATGGAAATCGGGTGTGATCGCTTCAATGGTTTCTTGGGTCTTCCTGTTGAATTCCAATTTGAGATCCCTTTTTACAGTCCCCAGTGCCAGGTTTAATCTCTTCTCTTCCTGTGCCTTTTGGGCACTCTTAGTATCTGATCTGGGTCAACCATATGCTGATAGTTTTTTTATTTGAGTTAATATTTCTTTTTTATTTGAGTGAATATTTCTGATTTTTTGAGGTTCGTGAAATTATTTCTTGATTGAAATTTTTGGTTAAATGACGGTCAATATTGACGTTTGTCAAATTATTTCTCGGTTGAAACTTTTGATTAAATGATGGTAAATCTTTCTTGAAATTTGATCAAATAACATTGACGTTTTCTGATGTGACATTAATACTTTATAAATGTCGAAACTATCCTTGAAA
The DNA here is from genome assembly GCA_026545225.1 of Cornus controversa. NCBI lineage: Eukaryota > Viridiplantae > Streptophyta > Magnoliopsida > Cornales > Cornaceae > Cornus > Cornus controversa. The sequence goes on along the minus strand of CM048851.1, from coordinate 64,135,212 downwards.
TAGTAAAATAGTCATCAACCAATCATATTTAGACAATACTACCCTTTTTTCCTCTTTTCCTCAATTTCTCAATTATAATTATGTATATATATCATTTATACTTATATCATGTACATTCATATGAAACTATCCATTTTTCTAGTTCAGTCAAAGCCCTGGATTTCACCAAGCAACAATCACTCCTTACATACACCACTTTTAGATCATTTCCAGTTCATCGTAAGCCCATTGTGGACAATGGGTATGAGACCCAAAATTTAAGAATCCATTTATTTGGAGGTGATAAAGTTGAGAGTTTGGCCACTAGTGATGATTCATTGAGAAAAATGGTTTTGAAACAACAACTGTTAGTAAAACAATCAGCTCCCATCCGGAGTTTTCATAGTGGTTTGGGTTTTACTCTTGAACAAACTGAGATTAATTTTACGATAAAGCAAATCTGCAAAGAGTTGCGCTTCTCTTAGAATGACACCTATTAGATTATATATTTTTATTTTATCTGTTGTTTGATTATACATTTTTTTTTTAAATCACATATGTTTCTTATACATTCTTTTAAACCATCTAGGTTTAAGTTTAATTAACATCCAAAATTATGTGACTATAAATAGACATTTATGTATTTATTAGAATACAAGATAATTTAATTTAATATAATTTTTATATATTTCTAACATGGTATCAAAGCCTACCAATCTCTGGTAGCCTTCACATTCCGTTGCGTCACTGTCGAAAATGGTACCATCAACTTCATCCCCAAAATAGCTTCCATCTTATATATATATGTGTGTGTGTGCGCGCGCGCGTGCAAATAATAAAAGATGAAAAAATATGATAGTCCAGTTCAAGTTGAATTCATCAACTTCCACTAACATCTGTGTATCAAAATCATTGATTTCAAAAAGTCACTTTTCAGTGCTACCAACTGATTTCTACAATAATTTTCTCTGTTAGTTGAGCTATTTTTAGTTCGCGCACTGTCTGATTTTCAAATCAGTTTTCACTTCAAAGAGTAGCTTTCGGTCTTCCCATCACTCTAACGAACTGCTTTTGTCTACCGAGTCGCTTTTTTGCAACTTCTTTATATATGTTTCCAGTCACGGCTGGTAATTTCACCAGATCGCTATCATGAGCTTTATTCAAGATTTTATCTTCAAACTCAAGTTAGTTTCATAAAACTCACCTTATGTTTGAAGGGGCCTGTAAAATATATATTTGTTATTATACCTTCTCCTAAACCATCTGGAATTTTCTATTTTCTTTCCTTAATCAGTTATACCCCCAATCCAAACATCGCCTTAATTTTCATATGCCCAAACCATCACCAAATCTGAACTTTGCAATCACCGAAACCTCCCCAGCCGTTGCCGCATTTCTTCAAGACGCACGATGGAGTAATGGGTGCAAGCGACGCTAGTGATGAAGATGGAGAAGCCATTGGGGCTTCCTCTTTTTATCTCTGTGTACGCTTCCTCTTTTTCGGAGATAAAGATCCAAGTCATGATATTCCCTCAGGTTCATGACTTATATATATATATATATATATATATATATATATATGGCTAATATTCTGAAAACAAGTTATTGGTGTTGTTGTGTCCAGATCTGAATTTTCTAGTAATCATTTAAATATATTCTAAATTAAATGGGAGTATTGTTCTGAGGATGAATTTGGATAAGGAAAGAAAATATGATTAATGGTGTAAAGAGTGAGGGTACTTATTAGTGGAGGAAAGAGATAATATATTCTGAAATTTTAAGGATATTTTAGTCCCGAATTTTTTTTATATTTTTAATGTCTTGCAAAAATTAAGTCACGTTAATATTATATCACCAATTAGTTGATGATTATATTAAATTAGTTGATTGATGTAACATTACTCTTTTTTTTTTTTTCTTTCTGACATGAACGTTGTGAATGTAATTAGGAAATTTAAATTAGTGACAGTGCCCAAATCAATGCTTTGTCCAGTGATCGTGATGGATTTGATTAATCATCTGAAATCGAGACTATTACGTTATAAAACTGAAGTAAAATAAGTGTGAATGTACACGTGTGTGTATATATTGAAATCATAAATATTGGAATTTTAAAAAATATTGTGGTCAATTTTGACATTTAAGATGTTTTATGAGGTTAGCATACCTACCCTCTTTTAAAAAACTTTTATCGAGAGGGCAAAATGATAATTTAATAGATGATTAACTTTTGACCTGAGAAAAAGGTCAGAGATATTTTTTTTTTGTTTTTGTTTTTATCATGCATCTCAAAGAGATTATCAGGTTGTGGATGATTAGCTTCCTATGTACTTTAGGGATTGTTTGGATTGAAGATTTGCTTCCTATGTACTTTAGGGCTTGTTTGGATTGAAGATTTACTTCCTATGTATTTTAGGGCTTGTTGGATTGATGGAATTGGAAGAAACAGAAAAGAAAAGAAAAGAAAGTGAAGGATAGTATTTTTTATGTTTGAATTGTCATTAGTAAAAGAAAAGAAAGGATTAAGAGTGATTTGAAGTGATAACTTATTCCTTAAAATCTCTCACATGATATTCTTCGAAAAGTGAGAAGATTTGGAGGAAAATGATAAGTATAAGTGAATCTTTTATAATATAAAATATAATTCTAACATTTTAAAGAATAAAATTTAAAAAATATTTGAATATAACTTGTAATATAAACACAGGAGGACATGATTTGAAAATGATTTTTGAAGTTTCTCTGTCCAAAAGTGGCTTCAATCGGTTTTTTTATATTTTGATGGGACGTCACTTGTAAAGACTTGTTCATATCCAAATTGTGACCTCTTATATAATTTTATACTGGTTGCAGTAGCAAGATTATTATTGATTATGTTAAATGTTGCCAAAGAGGAAAAGAAAAAGAAATATGAGAAGATGGACGGACACACTGATATCAACGGCTAAATCGATAGAGGTAACTCTTTTTGGTTGTTTAATAAATTCCCTTAATTTAATGGGTAAGAATTAATTACTAGGCAAATATCATTCCCTTTAATGAAGTTATCTTCTACCAAAATTTTACCAAATTCAAAACCAAGCAGGTAATCCCAGTAGGATGACTGTTTGTTTAGTCCCGTTTAAAATTCGTTTAAGAAATCGTTTAAGGAAATGGGGTAGAGATGAAGTTAAGAAAAATAATTCGTGCGAATTTGGGGCGGGGGCGGACTAAGACCTTATCCCGATGGATATCTGCCCAGTCCCACCCCGTTTAAGTGTATATATATAATATATAAAAAAACTAAAAACTAAAAATACAGTGGTGTAATAATATTTGAAATTACTTGATATATATGTATTTAAGTATTAGATTTATTATTATAAAAGATTTTGTATTAGAAGTAGTACCTATTAAACAGAAAAAGCAAGCAAAATCATTAGTCAACAATTCCATATTAATATCACATTGATTCCCAACTATAATCAAACAAGGGCTAATTCCAAAGTGTGATCTAATATATATATATATATATATACCATTTGGACCTGGTGACAAATGGGAACTCTTCAAGCTTAACAACTACTCGTATGATTTACTACGTACTAGTTTCCAATGTAGAGATTAAAGAAGTTGGACGTTGGTTATCGCACCAAGTGGACGGAGAAGGGGCGAGCATAATTGACGCATATTTTAAATATAAGCTGACACGTTGCTTTGTGGCAAGACGAAAATTTTAGGATAATAAAAAATTTAGTCTTGTACACCCCAAACACGTCACTCACTATTATTGGATTTAGTTGTTGTCAACCACTCAAATGCAACTTTTATTTTAAAATAAATTATTTTAAATGTGTTTGATTACTTAAAAAAAACTTTTAAGTGGAAGAAATTTTAGCTTGCTAGAGCTTTTTACTCATTCTAAAAATTTTAACTTTTGAAACCACGTTTTGGACAGAGGTGGTTTTTTTTGGCCAAGTGTGTGTATTTATTTACACAATTTTATCCATTTCGATTTTTTTGTAAGGCCAATTGGAGTAGCTACACGATTGAATATAAAAATAAAATATTCTATGATTATTGAATTCAGTATAAAAAAATAGAAACAAAAATAGAAAAATGTAAAATAACTACTAAAAATCTAAAAAGAAGAAAAATGTTACTTTCAGACTTGTCCGAAACTACCATTATAATAAAAATCTCCAATGATATATCAAATAATAAGTTGTTTTTAGAAAATAGTTGACTCTCCATAAGAGTGAAAACCGTCGTCTTAAAAATAAAATAAATAAATAATGAAATTCAATGTTTAATTTGATCATCGATTGTTCTTAATTCTTATTATATAATGTACTTTAACCAAATAACCAAAAGAATTTGATTAATTATTGATGCTGTTGGATTGCACACACACATGGAGTTATTAGAGGAATTTTTGAATTTTTATAAATATTGTCTACGGAATTCGTGCTTTGATCATGAAATTAAGGATGAATTTTATTAACAAATTTATGAGTTTTAAAATTGTGCTATTGCAAATTTCTTGTATTTTCCGGAAAGTTTAGAACTAAATACTATTTTATGTAAAAAAATTGGTTTCATACAATCATGTTTATCATGGAAGTTTTTTATAAATAAAAAAATTCCAAAAAGATTTTATGTTTTATAGTTTTTCTGTGTTATTTGTGCCTTGAAATTGGTTAAATTTAAATTTCACTAATTGCAACCGGTCCTACTCAGATTGCAACCGGTTGCACTCTACATGTCTACAATAAGACCGAGATACCGAGAGATTTTGGCTGGTTGCATTTTAAATTGCAACCGATCTCACTTGTGACTTGTCTGACATGATTTCTTAAAAGGCCCTTGTGCATACTTATACACACACACACATCAAACACATTATCTCTCTCCCGTGACACCCACTTTGTCTTTTCCTCATCTTTCTCACTCAAACTCTCATTCTCTCATATCAATCTCTCTTAGTTTTATTTCATTGATTGGTTGAAGTTATTTTTGGAGGTTGGGATTGATTATTGGAGGATTTGTGTTGTTTGGGTGGATTTGATCAAACAAAAGTTGGAAAAAGCTTGAGGTTTTAAGTGTTGCATACTAGGTGTTCGACAAAATTCTCAAATGAAGGTTTTTAGCTTGATTGTCATTCCATTGCTTTCCATGCTCATGACACGCAAGCGTGCTAGAGCCTCAACTAATTCCGAAGGCCATATTGAGTTCACTCGCGCAACTCACATTTACTTGGCATCCTTTACCTAGTTTCTAAGTTTCATAATCGGAAGAGAGTCTTAGATATCTTTATTTTTTAAAAAGTCATCTATCCCTTTTGTTAATATACAAGAGTTTCAAAATTCTATTCAACCCATTCGTAAAAACAATTCTTAAAAGGGAGTAATGTATTCTATTAAACCCACTCGTAATAATAACTCTCAAAAGGGAGTAGTCTTCTCTAACGATGTTTTTAAAATTTAATAGTTAAACAGGTACAATTGCAAAATTTCCTTCTTTAATTAATGCATTAATTTTACTAACTATATATGGATAATACTTGGGTCTAACCTTATGTGGACCAACGTAGTTCTCCCTGTTGACATGATCGAGTAAAACTTAGATACCTTTCTAAAATTTTACAAATTGAAAGATGGACATTGTCCAATTTCTTATGGGTTAAACCCTAATTTTAAAGATGACATTAACCATTCCGTCTCTAATCTTCATCTTTCTCTTAGTCTTTTTCAATATTAAAACTCTAATATAATATAATACTCCTTCCATCCCTCGATATTTGTCCACTTTTCCATTTTTGTCTGTCCCAAATTCAAATTTAATGTACTATTTTTTTACAATATTTTAAATTTACCCTTAAAGTGTTATGAGCCCCACCATGAAAACAATCAACCTTAAAAAGTGACAATTTACTAAAAGGGTAGATTAAAAAATTGATTTAGTAGTCTAAATAAAAAAAGGGTAAAGTACAAAAAACACCCTCACTATATGTCAAATGTGCAAAAAAATTCCTACAGTGCAAAAAACTTCACTGTTTACAAAATGTGCAAATAATGACATTTTTTTTCAATTTAACAACTAAAATGTCTAAAACACCTTACACTCTAGTGCCATATTTAGATGTTCAAAAAGGGCTCATATGAATATTAATTTATTATTTATTTAAAAATGTGCGAATACTCTCTTATTTTCACTCTTTGTGCCCATCTGAAATAATTAAATAATTGAAATATATTTTTAGCTAATATAAAAACCAAAAATAGGAAATATTACATCCAAACATAGCACAAAGGGTTTTAAAGGCCACAATGGGCACTTTGATCATTTAAAAAGAAAATTTTGACGAAGGGGGGTATTGCACAGATTGTAAAAATGCAGGAGGTTACATGCACATAATAAATTGCAGGGAGGTTTTCTTCATATTTTGTATATAGCAGGGGTGTTTTTTTTGCACTTTACCTTAAAAAAAACCATAAAAACTCATTCTCTTAAAAAGTTAGATTTTCTAAAAGTGAAATTTATGTACATCATGAATGAACACCTTTTTCGCCTATCTAGTCTGCTATCTCCTCCAAATTAAACCCATATATCACATTCAATCTTTTGTATAGTAATTGTGTATATTGATATACATTTACATAAGCCACATCACCAAAATTTTATCATCTCCTCCTTCTCTTTTTTAAATTAACTTTTTACCCACCATTGTACAATCCCTAGAATTGTAATCAATGGAATACTCACTTCATTTACCACTAGATGACCGCAACTCAACCATCAAATGTGAGATCAGATGAACTTGGAGCTTCGTTGAATTGTTCATGTAGAAACTTTCAACATTAAATATGTTATTATCTTTATATATGTGTGTGTGTGTGGAGAAAGCCTAATGTCTTTTACTGAGTCAACGTCTTCATCCAAAGTGGAGTTTAGAATTATAAACTCATATGTGGAGAACATCCCTTGAAGAAAATTGAACTAGGGACGCGATTTTTGTAATGTTAGGCTCTTTGTGTCACAATCCAGCAGCAGTTTCATCAATGATGCAGTAATGTAGTTTTCAAATGATTGCTAACAATATTTGAATTAGAAGGAGAAAATTAAATGTTTTTCCTAACAATGGATTTTTAATTGAATCATTTGAATCACTTTATATCAATAATTTTTATTTCAAGAACTAAACGTACACTTGGATGGAAGCAAAACATAGATTACTTTTGTAGTACTTCTATGTACGTGTGATTTAATTAGTCTTTATCTAAGGCCTGGATTAAATTTGTATAAATGATCAGTCTATATATATGGAGCCCTCAAATAGCTAGGTAACTGGTTAGACTAAACATATTCTTTTCACTCGCCCATAAAGTGAAGGTAGGTGACCTACTCACAGTCTATCTCATATAAACCAAACACAACAATGTTCAACTTGCCCAAAGACCAACCATCAAACCCATTCCATATCACCAAATGCCAATGATTCACTTTTCAAGTGACTCACAATCATCTAGCCATGTTCCTGCAACCCACCTATCATTCACATCCAAAAACCTAACCTTTCACACATTCATCAACTTGGATAATCATAAATTGGTTGTGGATTTATTCAAGGCTTTTGACCATTTAGTTTCTATCCATACTAGCCCAACTACTGCAACTCTTGTTACAACACAGAATAGGTTTCACATACTGGAGCCTGAGGGAGAAATATCTATAGGGCCATATCATGATGATGGAACTGAGCAAATAACAGACTCAATTAGCCAATCAGACTCAACTCAATCTAATCCTGAACCACAGACAGAGAGAAAGAAAAAAAAAAGAAAAATGGAGGTTATGTTAATGGTAGAATGGTTAAAAAGGCCCATAAAGTTAATGCCAGCTCTTTCAAAGGACTTAGGCATTTGAAGGGATGCATCATGCATCACCCCAAATGACCAATATTACATCATAGAATGTTAGGGGATTGAATCACCCCTCCAAGCAGGTAGAATTTTGAAACTTTTTACTTGATAATAAGGTTGATTTGTTTGTAGCTCTTGAAACTATAGTATGTATACAGAACATGGACTCCATCCATAGACATATTGCAGGGCATTGGAATCTCCTTCACAACTATAATCATTCTTTTCTAGGAAAAAATTTGGTTGTTATGGAATCCAATGAAGGTCAACATCATACTTGAGCAAGATAGTAGCCAAGCAATGCATTGCTCTGTTACTTTGTTGGGTAGTGCAATTGAATTTAAATGCATCTTTATTTATGGGGCTAACACTCCATATGCAAGGAAAACTTTGTGGGCAAACATCATCCTCTGATCTACCAAATTTTCTCATTGGCCATGAATATTACTCGGAGACTTTAATGAAATTTGTAGTATTTAAAAAATATTTGGAGGATCTGGTAAATGGACATCTGTCATTATTAATTTCAAAGAATGCATACACAATGCAGGGCTTGCTGATTTGAGATATTCTGGATTATATTTCACCTGGAATAACAAAAGTCAAGGAGTTGCAAACATTGCAAGGAAATTGGATAAATCATTAATTAATGATTAATGGAATCTAAGGTTCCCATTGTTTTGTTGCTCTTTCCTACCACATGGTGTTTCAGATCACTGCCCTATTCTTGTGAACCTTTGAAACTTCATACCCAAGAACCATCTCCCATTCAAATTCTTTAATTCATGGGTTGTAATCCTCTCTTCATGCCAATAGTTGAAAAAGCTTGGAACACATTCCTTATTGAAACCTCTATGTTCCCGGTTATCAAAAAGCTAAAGCTCCTCAAATCATCTCTGAAAGATATCTCAAAGAAACAATATTTTAATCTATCCAACAAAGTGTCCACGGCTGGACAAAAATTATTTGCTTGCCAAGAGAGTCTTGATATAGATCCTATCTATTGGTTCAAGAATCAATAGAAATAAGATTGTCATTCTCACATGTTTTAATAGTGAACAAATTGAAGGTGATGAGCTTATTAAGGGATCAATCTTAAACCACGTTTAATCTCTTCTAGGAGAAAACCCACCATCCTATCCTGGCAGGTCTGTGTTAAGGCCATTTGATACCAATTTTGTTCCTTCACAACTTATTGATGGATTATCTTCTACGCCTACTGACTTAGAAATTGAAGCTTGTTTTCTCTGTCTCAACAGAGACAAATCTCCTAGCCCAGATGGATTTAATGCATTCTTCATCCACAGGGCATGGCTAATCATTGGTAAGAGCGTTATCAAAGGACTTAGAGAGTTTTTCATCAAATGAAAGTTTTTTAAAGAAGTGAATTGTTGTTACCTTGCCTTGATACCCCAAACCCCTAACCCTTTTCTAACTTAATGAGTTTAGACATGTTGTAATACAATCTATAAGTGTATTGCAAAGCTATTAGCTAACAAGCTCAAGCCTATTCTACCTCATATTATTGATCCCAGCCAAATAGCTTTTGTTCAAGGGAGAAACATAAGTGATAGCATTCTTTTGGCACATGAACTTTTCTTTGGATACCACCTACCTTCCTCTAGTCCTAAATATGCCTTAAAAATTGACCTTCAAAAGGCATTTGATTCAGTAGGATGGAAATTCCTCTTTGATGCTCTTCACATATTCTAGTTTCCTCCATTATTCATCCATTGGATTAGATAATGTGTAACCTCTCCCTCATTCTCAATCTCTATCAGTGGAGAACTACATGATTTTTTTCAAGGTGTGAAAGGATTAAGGTAAGGAGATCCACTTTCACCTTTTCTTTTCACTATTATTATGCAAATCATTTCAAACATCATCTAAAAAATAACCTTTGATTACCCATATTTTAAATTTCATGAAAAGTGTAAGAAGAGGTCTATCACACATTTGGCTTTTGCAGATGACCTATTACTTTTCACCTATGGCAATCCTAATTCTATCACAGCTCTCAAGAGTGCATTGGACCTTTTCTCTCTTATTTTTGGTCTCTCAATTAATCAGTCCAAAAGCTTTATTTTCTTAGCAGGTGTTGACCCCTTAACCGAGCAAGTAATTATTAACTTGCTAGGTTTAATAGAGGCAGGCTTCCCATGAAACATTTGGGAGTTCCATTAATCTCAACAAGGCTCAAGGCAGTTGATTGTAAGGTCTTAGTTGATAAGATTGTCAAAAGGGTTGATCACTAGACAAGTAGGATTCTATCATATGGTGGAAGACTGTAGCTCATCAATTCTTTCTTGATAAGCACACAAATGTATTAGTCTTCTATGTTTGTGCTTCCTAAATCAGTTTTGGCAGACATTAACAAAGTGTGCAGAATCTTTCCATGGGCAAGAGCAAGCATTCAAAGCAAAAAAATCAAGGTTGCTTGGCATTCAATATGGAGGCTTAAGCAAATGGGGGGTCTTGGCATACCAAATATTAGGGGTGCAACTTGGGTTGGGAAACCCAAACCCAACCTGAGCCTAAACCGATTTTTTACAGGCTTGAACAACTATTTTTATAATTAGTGTTGAACTTGGGTTGAAAAAGCTCAACCAAACTTAATTAGGGTTGGGGTTGGGTTTAGGTGCTAACAACCCGAACCCAAACCCGAATTGAAATATTATTTTTATGCATATTTTTTATTTTAAATATATTACATATAATATTCAAATTATGATAACCTTTTTCTTTTCAACTTCCTTTATTTAAATCTTAATTTATTGTATGTTAACACTTTGGATAATTAATTTCCTAAAAATTTGTTTGTAATTTTTTAGAAATTTGCATGAAGTTCTTAATTTTTTGTGTATTTAATGTGAAACTTATAAAAGATCACTTTAAATTCTCAAAATGGAGATTGGTGATATAGATAACCCGAATTAATTTGACTTTCCAACCCGAAATCTCAACTCGATTTGCAAACCCGAATTTAAAAATTTAAGGATGGGTTAGGCTAGGGTTGGAAATAGGGTTAGGGTTAAGGTTAGGTTAGGGTTGAACATTTCATATGTAGGGTTGAGCCCGAGTTGTACCTCTAACTTGCCCAACCCGCCCGAGTTGCAGCCCTACCAAATATTGAACATCTCAACAAGGCAATTGTCATGAAGAATCTATGGCATGTGATTTCAAATAATATGTAAAGCTCATGGGCTCAATGGTTTAAGGAATACTTGGTTAGAGGCAGATACATCTAGGAGATTAAATGTCATCAAAAGTGTTCATGGAATTGGAGAAAGTTACTGCAATTAAGAACTCCTATCAAACCTTGTCTCAAGATCAAGGTTGGCAATGGAACCACCACATCCTTTTGGCATGATAACTGGTTAACCCACCTTCCTCTCTGCTCCAAATTTCAGGATCATGAAATTGCAAACTCTAAAATTCGAAGTAATGCCTCATTAAGTTCTTTTACCTCAAACCAGGCATGGTCTTTTCCCCATCCATTGTTACTATGATCTCGAAACTTCTAACTGCCCCTCCACCAGTTCCAACCTCTGATTCATTCTCTTGGATTCCATCCCCAAATGACAAGTTTAGTTTTAAATATAATATGTCATTATTTATCCACACTTAGAACCTGTTCCATGGGCCCATTTGGTCTGGAATTTACTATCACTCTGAAACACAAATTTACCCTTTGCCTTGTTATACTCAAGAGGCTTCCCACATTAGATAGGAAAGCCTTTGATTACCTTAATTCTCTTAAGATTTGCGCACTGTGCAGGTTATCTACTGAATCAGTGGACCATTTGTTCTTTAAATGTTCATTTTTGAATCCAATCTAGACATTTATTCAAACACAATGTCCAGATTGGATTCGAAAATGGACATTTAAAGAACAAATGGTCTGGGTTTCATATTGGAGATGTGAATTGCAATTCTCTAATTGCTTGGGCAAGCCATCACTGAAAACAAAAAAATCGCTGCAATTCAATTTGGAAACTCGCTATTTCATCATCAATTTATCACATCTGGAATGAGCGGAACAGAAGAATGCTAGAAGGAAAGAGAAGAACTCAAAGCACAATCCGTGATCAAATTTACAATTGTATCAAAGAGCGGCTGCTTCCTATCTCAATGAATGAATGCACATCATCAAGACGCACTCAAAGAGCTTGGGATCTACCAATCTCCTTCCTCTAACCACCTCCAAGACCGCCGAACTGATCTAGCACAGTTTTCTTTATATGGAAGCTTAATTCTCATGTGGCAACCGAATACTTTCTTTAGCCGTTATATAATGGTTAGAACTGAATTTGAATCATAGGCCTATCAAGTGGGCTTGTTTTTTCACTGGATAATTTTGTATTTCAGATAGCTAATGGGCTTCTGGCTTAGATGTTTGGGCTTGCCATTTTGGACCGTATATATATATATATATAATTGGAATGTAGGTATCTTTACGTTCAACGCATGCAAGAAGGATCACTTTAGCTTGTCAAATTTAAACAAGCTAGCTAGGTCCATGCATGAGGTCTATGAGCATGTAGTACTATTCTTAATTGGATTAATTAATTTGGGGGTATGCCAACCAGCCCAGAGATTAGCGCTGTGGAATGTTTGATGCTGACCTTAATGGAAGTTGCTCTAATAGCACTTAATTCCTTGGCATGAATGCTTCGAGCTGTTCATGTGTAAGAAGACTTAGTTGCATGTATATATATATATATATATATATATATATATATATATGTATATATATATATAAGTACTGCCCAAACACTTTGTGATCTACTGATTTTATTTTCAACGGAAATGGCAACATACATAACCTTATTGGATCAACAACATCAATAACAACAAAATACGTACAATTATTTTATATATGCACAATATTTATGGATATGTGCAATTAATTAATATTGCTTTATTCGATCTAATTGACCGTACGGAGATTGTTTTTGGAGTTGCAAGCCACAAAGAACTAAGTTCGGTAACTGGAAGTTGGAGATACTGCTATGATAATTCACAGATCCATTGATGAACTACTGTACTTGGTAATTGGCATGCATTCGTTAAGCAGCTTGCGCTATATTTATATATATACACACAAGTATACAAAGCAAAACAGTGCATATGGGACCATTTTTCCAAACTTCAATGGTGGCACAATAAAGTTAATTATATAATTTCACTGTTTTTCTTTTTGAAAATCAAAAGATTGTACAGTACAAGAGCATCCGATCTCTGGGTGCCGCATCCCCCTTTCTTTCTTCTTTTTCAAGCTTGCAATCCACCAGATGATAATAATGACTACATCAATGATTATCTATATATATATATATATATATATATATATATATAGTCTTCTTGCAGTTCTATTGAGCGATTTTGTTGCTTTTGTGGATATAAAAAATGTATTGCAACTTTGGTTCCATTTCAGTTTTCCAATCCAATTACTTAATTTCATCTTTTTTTTAAACTTCGACAATTTTCTTGATATATGGTATGGCATTCCTACTAATAATTTCTCAAAATTAAACTAGCAAGAGCAGGTCTATCCTAATTAAGAGATATGAAAATAAAAATAACTATTGGATTGGGACAACCTGAATTCAAAGGATTAAGGAACACTATAGTTTTAAGACACGTGTCGTTGAAGAACCTTCTTTAGGAGAATATCTACAATACACTCGGTATAAATATACCGAGTGAATCTAGACCTTAAGTGTACACGTGAGATAGGACTCACTCTGTATGTTATACACGTACAATTTAAATTTATGCGATATACTTACACTAAATATATTGTAAATGCTCTACTGCTTAAAGTCTTCGGTGTAACTTCTTTCTTACAATTAAAGGTGGAGAGCACTTCACTTAATTGGATGTACTTTTAAATGTATTTTTGCAACTCTTATTTCCGAATTTGTATCTGGAAATTCTGATATTAAATTGAAAATCAATAAAATTATCAAGTCATAAATATGCTCCATTCCCTCAAAACCCAACAACTAACTTTATACCATTGAGAGCTTGTGAGTGAGTGATTCTTAAAATACTTTTGACGAGAAACAAATCAATCCAACATCATTCATGTGTAATGAGTATAAATTGTATAATTAACCAAGGGTACAGGGAAAAAAAAAACACCAATGAAATTTTTTTGTTTTTAAATGCGCCTTTTTGGGTATGGACACTGGGTAAACTCCGCAAGGACTCCAGTCTCATACAGGGGAGGGATCAAAATGTCATATATATAGGCTGCGAGGGCTAGCTATATGAGCTTTCACGTTTACAGGGGAGGGGTCAAAATGTCATATATATTTTATATATATAAAGGCTGTGAGGGCTAGCTATATGAGCTTTCAAGTTTACAGGGGAGGGGTCAAAATGTCATATATATTTATATATATAGGCTGTGAGGGCTGTACGTACAGTATACAGTATACTACTCCCTCCCCTCCAATTTTTGGCTAGAAAGAATAATACATCTTTTTTTATTTATAATATTATCAATTTTTCTTCAATTTATAAAATGTGATGTGAACCCACCTTTTCATTTACTAGGTTTTAAAAGAGCATATTAGTAAATCACTTCCCAGTTCCCACTAATACAATAAACAAATAATAAAAATTAATTAGTATTTTAAAAAGTCAAATTGTCAAATTGAAACATTTAACTCGGGACACACGAAGTAACAAAGAAGATGATTACAAAATTATGTGAATTAAAAAGAAAATCCGAATCTTCCATTTCAGTCTCTCTGGAAAAATATTTACATTTCCCTACGTCATATAGAAGAAAAAAGAAAAATAAAAAGAAAAAGAAAATTGACAGTAGTATAATCTACTGCTACAAAAAGCCCACCCGAATCTAACAAACGGAGCCCGCCGCCCATACTATCTAAAGATCCATGAAGAATGAAAGGATCGACCAAGCAAAACCCTGTAATACAATACGTACGTACGAGCTGGATCGCTCTCAAGAATCATACTTGAATGAAGAAGAGTACGTAAAATGATTGAAAATGAAGGAAAAGAAAAGAAATTAAGATAAACAAATCAAGGGACCTGATCGGAGGCCTCGCGGGTTACAGTGTTCCGGTTTTGCAGCGGACCATCACTCCCCTTTTTGGACCCTTCATCTGATTGATCGGTGCTACTACAACAGTTACTACTTCCAAAAGAAGAAGCTCTGCTTGAAATGGGTGTGGCCAAGAACGTTGGCTTCTCTTGTCCGGCCATTATCACAAGCTTCTCCACAAACACAGTGGTCGCCGGCTCTTTCAGTTTCTCTTCCGAATTGGCGGCGTCGCCTGCAGCCTCGATGTCTCTCTGATCGTCGCTGCCCACGGAGCCCGAAAGCTTCCAGTAGGAGCATGCGAGGATCAAGAGAGCAAAGGCAATGAGACCCAACATCGCAGCCAGCCCGCCGAAGAGGTACGGCACCGGCGAGTGCCACGGTGACCGCTGTATAGCTACCGGAGCCGTCGGCTCGTTGAAAGCCTCTGTAGTCGTCATTTGTTTGATCGAAGATTGTGGAAGTGGAGATATATATATATATATATATATATAGAAGAAACAGAAAGCAAAGGAAAGGAGGAGGAGGAGGAGGAGTAGAGGTGGTGGAGTGGATGAGAATTCAAAGATGGTTTCAGGTGGTATTTATAGTGAGAGAAAAGGAGACAACGGTTTTGGGTTAAAGAGAGAGAAGAGGTGGTTTTTTGTTGCTTTTGGTGATTTATGTCGTCATTTGGTTGATCGGCGGGGTCCACACCATCACCTTCTCCTTTCATATCTAATTGTACAGTAAAACGCACTTTCGAGTAGAAGGGTTTGGTGTGATGATCGATATTCTTTCTTATGTCTCATCTGAGGTGTATGGATGCCTACCGTAGTTCCCATGTCAATTGAGTGAATGTTATTATAGGAAAACAATCTACATGTTTTGAATAAATATTTCAAAATATATTACAAATTTACGTGACAGGTGATATGATAATTAGTTAATTTAAAAATAGACATCAATATATATATTAGATCATCAGGACTCTGTGTATAAAGAGAATTCCACCGATACTAACTCACTATTTAATTTTATCTCCTAAAATAATGCGTTGTATCACCTGTCACATATATTCGAAATATATTTCAAGATATTTATTCGAGACGTGTAGCATTGCTCTATTATTATTATTATTATTATTTGTCATTTCCATTATATGCATATTTTGCATCTAATATAACAATTTTACGTTAACAACTATGTTAATACGTTAAGTTTTCGATTTAATGATGTTATAATGTTTCAATACAATGTAATATGTTACATAATTAAGTATTTTATTTTTGATGTAAATGTGTAATTGTGTTGTGCCAGTATACAAAATTCTTTAAACAAGAGGAGATCCGAGTTCCTTTCTTCTATGTTATTGTTAACCATTCAGCCGATTAACTAGGTATTTTTATTCTTTGTTTGCCCTAACCTCTGGGTAAATATTTAAAAGATTTATCTTTATACAACTAGGCTAGGTAATTTCAAATGCAAGAATAAAAATTGATAGACAAACTTAACTCTACAAATTCAAATTTGAATATAATCATCGAATATAAAGTAACATCTTGTGCTAGAGGCTAAATGACCTCTAGTCAAATTGTATAACATTCCAACTTTTAAATAGGAGGAGATAGGTTTGAGCACGGATACGAATAAAAGTGTTAATTTGTGAGTACTTACATGATCGAATATATATATATATATATATATATATAAATCTCTAGGCATGGGTTACTGGAGACGTAAATGTGATATTTTCATGTATTTTTTCATACTATTAATTTAGGCATGCACCCTGCTCTCTCTCCCTCACACACGCATTTGGAACTAAAACAATGTTGGTGGCTTGTGGGCTCACAGTGTCTTCAAACATTTAAAACTAAAAAGAGAGAAGACGAGTAGTCCAGAGTATTAAGGGTTGTTGGAGATGCAGATTAATAAAACCCTTGACGACACTTGAAAGTTTAAACAGGCTTTTTGAAAGAAGTAGAAACGGTTTCAAATCTGATATTTGTGCAGTTTTTGGACTAGGCACCATTCCCATTTTCCGCTTGGCATGTTTGGGTCCTCACTCTCATTCAATTTCCAAGATCTACTTCTTTGTCTTTCTTGTAGCTTTTTTTTCTCTTTTTCTTTTGCCCTTTTAACTGATTGTTCAGCCGTTTGCATCTATACTCTTGCCTTTTACTTTCCCTTCCCTTCCTTTCCTTTCCTTTCCTTTTTCCTTTTCCTTGATCGAATAATTAACTTTTAGAATTTGTCAAAGGAAAATATATCCAATTTCCTGTTTCTTCCTCCCTTAGGAAAAGGTATGTACAGAATTTATTTTTTTCTTTCGAAAAGTTAAGCAAATTTTTTATATATGAAGTAATATATATATGAGAAACCCATTGGGACAAAGCAAGGCAGAAGCCCAATCCAGAGCCCAAACAAGGGCAAATTTAAACAGACAAAAGTAAGGCATAATAGCCACAAAGTTGGATTCTATGGAAAGCATGAGATAACGAGAATGTCAAAATACCATTACTAATGGATATCCAAATCATTCCGGTAAGTAGGCGAAGACACCAAAGAGGAGCATAGTGTTTGCTTCACTGAATTAATCTGGTGGCCTCGGTGGTGGACAACAACACAAAGGAGATAAATCTCAAACTTGGAGAAGTGATCTTGATGAATCACAGTCCTTGAGAGAACCTAATCCCATAATTGAAGTGATCAACTCTATTATGCGAGCAAGAATTGAGTGTTGTGAAGAACATTTGTTGTTGATCACTCTAAAATTATGTTCCTCCCAGATGTGGTAAACCATCGACGAGAGGCTCAATTTACTCACTAAGTTTATCGAATTTTTTCCTTTCCAATGTTGGGAAGCCCAAAGCGCAAGCTGATTCCAATTTGTGATATCGGAGTGAAAACGACATTTCTCCTATATAACTCACCAGATTGGAAAAGAAAACTTACAATTGAAGAGCAAGTGAGAGTGCGTTTCCAAATCACTCAAGCATAGAGGGCATGCATTAGGGATGTGTCTGTAAGCATTACATTTCTTGTCCAGCGTTGGGAGTTTTGATTATACTGTCATTCAAAGAATTTATTTGAATCTAGAAATGGCTGGCGATATTCAAACAAGGTTGAACCATAGGACTTGTGGACTGGGTGGTGAAAGATAGTCTATTGTGTGCTTCATTGAATATGACTCCGTAGTGGAAGCGAACCAAATTAGAACTCATGACTTTCATAGTAACATTTCTCGAAACAAATTTTAAAATATGTATGATGTGAATTCAATTTTTTTTTTTATTTTTATAAATCAATGTCTAAGGATCAATTTAGAGAAACTCCCTTAACAACCTTACACTTTGACACAAGAAGAAGAAGTACAAAATAAGATTCCCCAAGATATATCAAAATATAATTTAAATTATCTTTTAAATCATTTATAACAATTAGAGTTAACATGTGATTGATGAAAACATATGAACTTGTGTACAAGTGAATATTACACTTCTTAATATTCTCTCTTTTTTTCTAGTTTCTAACTTATACAGAAAAATGTCTTTTTTTTTAATCCTAAAAAAGCCCTTTGAATAGACTGACCTGTATAAATATTTTATATTTATTTATATACATACACATATATGATATAGCCTAATGAAATTTAACAAATTAAATACATTATCACAGTGACTGAACTACTTTACATTGTAGTAGTATCTATCTCGTACTCCTTTTATCAAGAATGAACTACTAATAGGAAAGAAGGGTGAATTGAGGGGTCTTTGTGTTGTCAAATCTCATCTAATCATTTACTTTGTCAACTAAATGCAATCTATCATGTGGTGATTGTCAAATCTTTTTATTCCGGATATTAGAAAGAACAATGTCACACAACAGAACCTTCTATAAATTGTAAAAAATAATATGGTTTATCTCTCAACACCCAACAACAAAGAATTTCAGAGTTTATAAATAGAATCTTATATTATTTTTATAACTTTAAAATAAATAATCATTTATATTTTTATTCTAAAAAATATAGTAAAAAAATTATATACTAAATTTTACATAAATAATGTTATAGTTTGTCTCTTGTCATTTCAGAGTAAAGAATCATCAACACTACAACAACAACAATGACAACCAAAGAATTATCAGTACTACACAAATAATTTACATATAATTTTTTGTTAAAGAATCATATAGTTTGTCTCTTATTACTTCATAACAAAATATGACATTTAATTTGGAAAAGTAACAATGCGAATTAAATTTTTTTGTATAACGTTTTTCAACAAAATTTTATTGATAGTGTGTGTGTGTGTGTGTATATATATATATATATATGCTGCCAAAATTTCAATTATGGTATCATAAACGAGGAGAAGGGATGCAAATCGGACCCTCAATTAAGACGCTTAAAAGCCCCACCACCAGTTTATGCTTTACACTCCCACTCCCGGCCATTACCCCTGTAAACGTATAGTTGGAGTAGTTGGAAACTAGCTAGATCCAGTGCCAAATCCTCTCTAGACATATGTGCACATTCAACAGAAAAGAATAAAAAAGGAAGAACTTTACACCGTCCATCTCATTCATATGGATGATAAGGATGAGAATTAATAATGAAATATGTGTGTGTATATATATATATTTATATATTATCTGAAAAGCAAATCTATTAGTTGAGATCTTCGAAAATTACATCCAATAGTCATCAAGGCCAAACATTTCACTGAAAAACAGTGATTTTGTGTGTGTATCACTATATCTATTAAATCCCAAGTATTTTGCTGCTTACGGTCATGGGGTGAGAGGGACCTATCTATCTTGAAGTATGCATTGATCCAAAAAAGAATGATGCATGTGGGTCCAAAGTTTTAAGAACACCCTCATCGTCAGCTTCCACCACGCCGAAGACACACAATTGGATGTCCATATTCCTTTGGTTTTTCCCATACACAGGCTGTTGTTGCAATTATTATCATTATTAGTTATTATTATTATTATTATATTGCAAATCTCACACTTCTATTATCTTATTACTAGAACAAGTTTAACAAGAATAAAAGTGACGAACAAATCAAAACCAAATCCCACTCATTGATTTGTTAACAATTAAAAGCATATTTTATGTATTTCTAATTAGTTTTCTCCACAAAAAAATCTTTCTTTTGCGAGTAGGTCATTGCACATATTTAATATACACGTGTGGTTTGCAAGTAATTGTATATATTCGAAATTTACCTTTCAGTCATAAGTCCAAAGAGTCGGTGATTAAAAAAAATTGATTAAAAAAAAAATATATATATATATATATATATCATTTTTCTATCTTATAGTTTTATCTCTTGAAATTCATGTATGCAAACCTCACATTTTTTCCCTAATAAAACCAATTTGACCTTCTAAGAAAAAGAAAAAAAAAAACTTAACCATTGTAAGTGAAATCCTCTGTTACATTAATTATTAGTTATCCTAAATAACATGTTGAAGACATTGGGTGAGCCATTTCTACAAAATGGAACATGACTTTCTTACTTTTATTTCACTACAAGAATTTTGGGCTTTAGCGACAACCAAAATCGTCGCTAAAAGTTACAAAACCGTCGCTAAAAGGTAAATTCGTCTGTCGCTAATACCTCCGCCGCAAAAGGTCTTTAGCGACGGTCAAAAGGTTACTGTCGCAAAAGGTAGGGCACTTTAGCGACAATATGTACTGTCTCCAATATTTTCGTCGCTAAAAGGTATTAGCGACGGTTTCCCTGTCGCTAATAGTGCATAAATTTGCGACAGTTTCTTTTGCCGCTAATATGCAAAGTCCGTCGCTAATACATCAAATTTTTTATTTTTAATGCAGTAAATTTTTTTTTTTTTTAATTATGAAATTGGTTTTGCTCTGATTTATTTATTTATTTATTTTCTGTTTTTATAGGTACATTTTTCTTAAAATCCACACGAATATAAAAAATATTAGTATCAATATCAAAAGTAATTTATATACATGACAAAATAGTATATCAAAATCACATAAATGCATGCACCATTATAGAATTTGGTACACCTAATATAGCAGTTGAACGGTATCATATACATCCTATAACCACAATTATAAATGATAGTACTAACCCAATTTCTTTACATTTTTTGAGCCCTACAAAAGGAACTAGAATGAGAAATCTTGCCAATTTTTATGTTTACCATATACAAAATTCTAAAGAAAACATTAAAAAAAATTTAAATGACAGACATTATATTTATCATGGTGGTGATGGTCCTGCGCTGGTCTTGATACCGAGTTGGTTATACTATATCTTCACATCATTATGATTAGACTTGTGATAGGCTTCTCCATCATTTCATCCTGCAATTGAGTTAAAACTCGAGTCTTAGAATTGAGATATAAGTAAAATAGTCCATAAAAAAAGTTGAAAAATTAGTCCACTGAAAATCAAATCAATGCAGTTACAAAATTAGATGTCAATTTTTTGTTTTCCATGTTACATCTAATCAAGAACAATGACAACACCAGTAAAGAGCCATAAGGCTCTAATTAAAGGCAATTGTAAGTTAAAGGAGAGGTCAAATAGGGCATGGGTAATGGTGAAACATATAGAACACAAGTTGTTAGGAATTATGGCCCTTTTGGTGTGACAAAATCCAAGTAAATTCAAATACATGAGCTAACACTGAGTTGTTAGAATGACAATGTATTTAAGTTTCATACATGCACTTCAACTGGAAACTCATCTTTAAGCAACATTTAATATATTTGGTACTCTTAGTATATAAATATTTTTCAGGTTCATCTCCCTCACCCAATCATTAAGGGAAAATGATAAAAATGACGCCCAATTACTACAAAATTTCTAAAACGCAAAAGTCTATCATGCTCAAGCCAAATGTTCTTAAAAAAAATTCTCATTCTCAAGAGAAAATATTTTTAGGACATGAATCAAGAACATGGAACAATAATATTGTCAAATTCCATGAAACATGAACCGTGAGCTCATCTTCCTCACCAATCAATCACCTTCTGTCCACTAGCCAACAATGGCAGCCAACTAAACAATCTCCTCACTACAAACAGCCCATAGCCATCACCGAATCATCACATCATCTCAACCCACCGCCATGCCAGCATCACCCTCACTTTTAGCCACCATAAGAGCCGCACCCACACCATCATCCTCTCCACCCCACAGCCCACTCAAGCTCACCCATTATGAAGACCGAACTCCTTCACCCACAACCTCACCTCAACCACCACAAGCACCCAAAGGCACCCATCATTCAACCCACCACCATCCATGTGCTATTATCAGCTAGGTGATGAGAGGGAGTGAGAAAAGAATCAAAAAAGAAGTGGAGAAAGAAAAAAAAGAAAAGAAAAGAAAAATAAGAAAGAAGGAATAAAGAGAATGAAGAGGATCTGTTGGTGAGTGAAAAGAAATAAAAGAATAGTGAAGTGATGAGTGGGATTTGAGAGATGTCCTGGGGAAGGAAGAAAAGAACGAAAAAGAGTGGGTGGAGAGAGAGTGTGTGCACGTGTCTATATATATAAAGAAAAAGAGAGAGTGGGTGAAGACAGTGTGTGTGTGTGTGTGTGTGTGTCTATATATATATATATATATATATATATATTGGAACAGCCTTCACCACCACCTTCAAAATTAGCCGCTTGCACCCACATTCACCTCCACCAGCAACCACCAAAACCCAGTTCAACAGCAAATTATCACCTACCGAAGCTGAACCAGCTACCTCACCATGGCTCAACACTATCCCACTTCCCTCACTCACGGCCAGTCATTAGCACAACCCACTTCCACACCTCAGCCGAAACCAATAACCTGTCACCTACCTCACTTGCCCAACATCAACCAATCACTCATTGATAGGTGTTGAATGTTACGCATTCTAGTCTCTTAACTTATGTATTTTATTCTCTTAGTGATAGATTATTTTATGATTTTACTTTATTTTAGTGTTTTCTGTATTTTCAGGGCCTTAATGATTATTTCAGTTAAAACCGTGCTTTTGGGTTTTTAAAGAAGACATCCAAGATGGTGAGATGAAGCCTACATCAAGGAGATTCACTCAACCATTTATTTCAACTCAAATCAGGCCAAGAAAGAGGTCCAAGAGAATTACAGCTGCTTAAGAAGGTTTCGGGCCTGAAGCTCAAATCTGTGCATAATGCAGTCTCAATCCCGTTTTGGAAAACAGACCAGAAGTCTTATTTCCGAGCCTCAAATCGACATTATTTTCACGTAAGGTTGAACGAAATTTGATTCTGCACACTTTTGTATTTCACGAAAATTCAGTAAAACGGACTTCTAGTGGGTCAAAAGTCGGGCCGAAGTCAGCAGGAAAAATCCACCTGATTAGTGCTGCGGAAAACCCTAATTTATTCCTAATTGGATTAGGACTTTGGTATATTCTCTTGGAGAATAAAGTGAAGACTTGGAGGCTGAATTGGGAGAGCTTACACAGAGATTGGAGAGTCTGAGAGGGCTGAAGAGAACAGAAACATATTCGCAGAGCCATTGGAGAACGAAGTCATACGCGTAATTCAGAAAGATGATGTCTTCTTCCTCAACAGTTGAAGCTTCTTCTTCTACCATGAGCGGCTAGTTCATCCACTAGGGTTTTGATGTAGCCCTAACAAAGCATCAATGGTTTGATTGTTTTAATTATTGGGGACCTTTATATACATGCATAGATTGTGTAATTGTGAGGATTCTTATTAAGGAATTGAGCAATAAAAGTCTTGTAAATTCAATCTCAATGATTTCTTATCTTGTCTTAGATATTTAGTTGTTGTTATTGAACTCAATCTCTTTTGTTTTTTGTGATCATGAGAGAGATTATTACACAATGGTAATCACTGAATATATTGTTATGAGCTTTGATAGATTATGCCTAGAGAAGATGAACCATACTGCACCCTAGATTAGAGTAGTTAGGCAGATGGCCCATGCCAATCGAAGATAGTCCATGGCTTAGCCTTAATCATATGTTATCTTCTTGATGGATGAAGGTGAGCTTGTAGCCACCGACACCACTTATGCATGATGTAATTCCCCTATAGTTGATTCAATTGACCATTGATTGTGGAGTTAGTGGTGAAGTCAAACACCCTAGATTTCTCTCCTATTATCTTCACTATCTTGTTTACCTTGATTTATTTTATTTTACTTTTTAATTAGTTTAGTTTAAAAATCAGAATTCTTTTCTTATAAATTTAATTAGAATTAATTCCGTAATCCAACTCGTCAGAACATAATCTCTGAGGTACGATACCCCTTTCGATAGCCCTATTCTGCAAGGAATTCGTTCTATTGCGAAGTGTGGAAATTTTTAATTGATATATTTTTGAGTCACACTCACACACGAATCACTCATCAAACACCAAGCACCAACTAGCCGATCCACCTCATCAAACACCCACACATTAGTCGAACCTACCTTCCTCGACTTCATCACTTACATACCATGCATCAATAAGCATAAACTCATTTCCATCACAAATAAACCCGCAACACCTAACCTACCCACCACCATCCAAGCACTACCCGAATGCCCTCCAAGTCATCCTCTTCGTCTCCATTTTCTCTCATAGCCACTCAACAAATAACACAATATACATGTATAATATATATAACAATCTGTACTTATAAAAAAAAATACTACTAACAAAATGGGTAATTATGTTATTCTTTTGCTTTTTTACTTTTTAATTCCTTTGATGATTTTACAAAGCTTATTCACCTTTAGATTCAAGATTTAATATTCTTTTATCTCCAAAATTCAAACCTAATCTCCACAACTCACTTTTTTATTTTTCAGAAAGTTCCCTAAAAAGAAGTATTAGAACCATGGGAAACATTTTCTTTTTCACTAGTAACATCTGACAAAATTCTTTTCCACACCTATCATTGTACTAAAAATTGTAAGAGTAATATTACTCTCATTGTACTAGAAATTCTTTTGCTTTTTTACTTTTTAATTCCTTTGATGCTTTTACAAAGCTTCTTCACCATCAAATTCAAGATTTAATATTCTTTTATCTCCAAAATTCAAACCTAATCTCCACAACTCACTTTTTTAGTTTTCAGAAAGTTCCCTAAAAAGAAGTATTAGAACCACACAAATGATTTTCTGATTTATATATATATATACACACACACACACAAATTAATGACTCTTAACTACAAAGCTGATTAGTTTGTTGTGCAACAATTCATATAAACTAATATGTGATGAAAATTGTATTTCTTTGATGAGGATAGAAATTACCACCCTGTCTTGGAGTTTTACATCTGCACTACCATATGCAATTGAAGGGGAGAGATTGAATGTCACTAATGTTAGAAATTTGGAAACCAATAAACAAACTATTAAAGGACATTT
This sequence comes from Cornus controversa, assembly GCA_026545225.1. NCBI lineage: Eukaryota > Viridiplantae > Streptophyta > Magnoliopsida > Cornales > Cornaceae > Cornus > Cornus controversa. The sequence continues at coordinate 64,109,865 of CM048851.1, read as the reverse complement.
CAATATGAGCTTTTTCCAGAAGTGCCAAAACTGCAATGCATTTAAGGTCCAAGTCAATGGTATTGCACTTGATTGTCCCAATATAATATAACTTTAATAATGCATTCTGCCTTTTAAAATCACAGTAAAATCTCAATATCATCGTATATATACACAGTAGGTGTCATTTTATGATATTGAAAATTGCAATCCAAAAAGGGAAAAATAATGATGTTTTGATTTTCAATTAATATATTATTGTACTAATGATAAAACACGAATTACAGAAAAACCTTGAGAAATAGAAGTCTTTTAGAGCAGGAAAAAAGACTTAAATATAGAGGTAAAGAATGTAGCTACCTGTATTGAATGGTTAAAAATCCCATTCATTATCTTTTGGTGACGCTTTGACAGACATGGGTAACCCGTGCATTTGTTAGAAAAACCTGGCAAAAGAACAGCAATAGTCATGAGAATCTTAGTCACAAACAATAATTTCTAGCCTTAGAAGAGCTACACCAATGCGAAAGTCAATATATCTACATTGGTATGAATTATGGCTGTTCTAACAGGCTCTCCAAAGTGAATTTCCTAAAGGTAGTGAAGACCTAGCAAACAAACAGTTCCAGTTCAGGTATAATTATTGGAAGTTATGGAGAAATGACAGTGAATTTTATCAGCACTTAAACACACATAAATTAAAATATTACAGAGAATACAATAGTTCAAGTAAACTCACAACACATCAAGGGAAATTGACAACTAACTGTGATGTTCACAAAGAAGACGAAAGGAATTTCACAATTCCCAAGAATCAACTTGTCCATCATTCTGCTGGGCACAGATAGAAGGCTTCATGAAGATATCAAAGTGTTATATCGCATTATATTTCAAAGGAAAACAATTAAAATGGATTTACTTAAGTGATCACATAACATATTTAGTAGTAATATGTCAATATTGGAACAAACAGAATATTGAACTCAGTTAGGATGGATGTCAATATGCTATAGCACCTACAATTTGTAAGTCACTGGAGTTGACATGTAATCAGTAATTCATTATATTTCATAGGGAAACAATTAAGATGGGCTTAGTTAAGTGATCACATAACTTAGTATGGAGTATTATGTCATTATTTGAACAAATAGAATATTGAACTTTGTTAAGAGCCCTACATCAATATGCACATAAGTAGCGGCTACATATGAAGTTACTGAAATTGACTTGTAATCACTTTAGCACCACTCACGTCATAAGGTTATAATTACAATAATCTAATCAGAAAATAATATAACAGGGCAAAAAAAATAATAATACCACTGGCACCTAAAGTAGTAGTAGTAATAATAATAATAAATTAATTAATTAATTGAACCCCAATCTACATCAGCTGATTATTGGGTTAGTGCACTATGGGCGAACAGAAGTTACTCTATCACGAAAAGGCATTTAAGCAAAAACTAAAAATAATTATAATTAGGAATCCAAACATATGGATTAACCATGACAGCTTGAGACTATCCTATGCTTTCATTAAGATTAGGTTAAAAAAGTGAGGTGCCTTCCTTGCTAGGGACATGAGAAACTAATAACAAGGGGGAGAGAGAGAGTAACCCCCTCGGAAGACTCTCACTTCAGAAGATATGTCCATTTATATATTTAAGTACATATTGCAGAATCTAGGAAAAACAAGAATATGTAACTAGAGATCCTTACACTATAAGGTCTACCTTCAATGGGAGTACTACTCACCAAATTATCAGAGTTCCCACTCATAGCATCATCATCAGATTTCTTCAATGGAATCCTAAGCCACAACTTCAAGATGGAAGTTAATAATAAGAACAAAGACAATAAAAAATGTATACATAGAACTTTTATTCATGAAACAAAAGAGTTAAATACAAGAGGGTATAAAGTGTGATTTAAGATTGGAACCTGCATGCTATTTGGGTTCTGTAGAATCTAATAAATGCATCTAGCATAATTAGCACAAGATGCTCCTTTAGGGGCATGAAGTAGACATGCTTTCAGGAGAAATGTAAAATGTGAGAACTGCAGGCTTCTTATCAAACAACTTACAGGAATGTGAAAGCAAGCATAATAGGCAAACCAAGCATCATCATCTAATTTATATAGGAACCTTCATAGCGTATCAAGCACTGATAATATACATCATCAATAGAAAAGACAGGAGTCGGTAAAGTATGAGGCTATAAGGATGCTCAACTACTGAATGCTATATAGCCCTTATTTTATTAAATTAACTTGCGTGAACAAAAAAAAAAAATCTTGCATCGCAATATTGTAAATGAGTCTATTTATTGTATTAAAAATTACTCTAATAGGAGTACAAAACAAATTCAGAACTAGGACTTAAATCCTCTTCTAAGAGATGAACAGAGGTGCCCCACAACAAATAAGGGTGAAAAAGTTCCAAACTTCACAACCCAAAATTTCACTGCAAATTGGTTAACAAAGATACACACCTGCAAAGAGAGAAAACAAGCCCAAGCTACTTCTTGCTTCAAAGCAATCTCAAAATCCTTCCGAAGTATCTCATCTTTTGAATCCAAGTCAATCCATGAGCTAATTTTGCCTGGACAACATACAGAAATGTAAAAATTGAATTAGCTAAAAAGACATTTGCAATTCAAAATTGGAACACTTACAATAAGGCATTATATGTTCAAAAATCAAACCATTAGCATCATCAGGGTTTTGACTGTAATTACAAATAACAGAATAAAATTTATGTATGATAATGTGTGATATTGTACAATTATTATTTCACTACACTACCAAATCTGAGAGAATTATAGAACCCTAAAAGGTCTGTGATATCTTATCAATGTTGTATGATGATGTGAAGTTCAGACTTCATATTTTTTTGTATAAAGTGGCTCCTCTTGGGGTTGAATCAAACATTCTATTGCTGGCAGCCCAAGCTTTTTACTATTTCATCAAGCAATTACTTGTAAAAAAGGAAGACCTCAAACAAATTTTAATATACTTTAAGTGAAGATAATTAAAATTCTTTTGAATCAGCATTATATTTTTTTAGAGGGTATTACAATTTCTCCTGGATTTAATAGTTTAACCTGGATGAAATATACTATAATATAGTGAAGTTTGAAGATAACCAAAAATGGGGAAAAGATAACATTTTATACTTTTGGATCAATTTCTAAATCAAATAAAATTGGGGAAGACATTTCCCATCAAAATAACAGGATGAAATAGTAGAATTGGAGAAATGCTTTTAGAGTCTTATGTGATCATAGAAAGCATGCTCAGTTTAAGGATAATTTTTTAAGACCAAATAGCTAACTATGCTTCAAGTGCACATCATATATTGTAAGAAATTATATGTTCAATGAGATTTATACAGTTGAAATGAGGGTGTGACTAAGCATAGGCATCAATAGTTAAAATCTGAACTAGGAGCAATCATAAGCTGGACGCAGTACAATTAAGGATGAGACAAAGGGAGTGTTTTGAGATGGCTTTGGTTGAATGAAATGGAGAGTACAAATAATGAATGAGGTGACAAATTTTTTTTTTATTATTGAAAAGAAGGAAGGGAGACATTTTATATTTGTTTTACTAGATTCTCTTATTATTTAAACTAATACAAAATAATTTGGTAAATAATTGAAGAGAAAAATCGTATTGTATAAATATTTATGCAGCAATTTTTCTTTCTTTCCCTTTTCTAGTCCATCCAATTTTGAGGGATGAAAAAATGTGGGCCAGTAGAAAAAGTTCAACCCTTATTTCTTCCTCCTCTTCTATTCCTCCCAACCAATGGATGGGAAAAATATTCTATGTATAATAGCATTTCCAATTCATATGTCAAATCATTTAATCAATAGTTACTTTTGACATCAAAAATTCTTCAAACTATCAAGAACTCTGCTTGTATTTCATAGCTAGCCTAAGTTTCATTTTTTTTTTTTTATGAAGCTTGTAACTTGTTGGTTTAGGAACTTCAAACTTGTAGCCAACAAGGGATTATAACTGATCATCATTATACTAGCTCAAGTTAATAAAGAGAATGTTACACTTGCTTAAAGTTATTCATTTGCTTGTGTTGTCTTTTGTTTTACTTAAAGTGTAATCAAATAATTAAACTCACTTTAAACTTAACAAATCAAGTCCTTTGATGTAAGACGTAAATTCACTTCACCGGGAATAAAATAATTAATTTGTTAAAGTGGGATTACCATGCACATACTTGATTGTTTGTAAGGCTGCTTAATTAATTGAAAATGAAGTGGGTTACCAGCACTATCATATATATATATATATATATATATTTTGCTTTTTGGGTGATCTTATTTTCTAAGCAAGCAGATTTCTTTTTGTACGTTGTTAATTATAGTTGTTGCAGTTATATATATATCCGAAACTTTAAAGAAGAGAATAGGATCAATATTTATACAATAAAATAAAATTGTCTTAATATATACATTATTAATTTAAAGAAGCTAGATAGGGTGGATAGAGAGAGCAAGCACTGGAATGGAATGGTTTTGAGGTGGCAGTGACAGGGATTGACGGAGGCTGTTGTTTTTCACCGTTCTTAATGATCGAGAGGCTTTATCTGTTTCTACTACTGTCTACTGTTACTGTAAGCAAAACAGAAAGGTCCACATATTACGTACAATTGATTGGGACTGTGTGTGTAGTTGTACACACAGACACGCAAGTGTAACACTCTGTCGTTACTCCATCATCGTATACAAGAATGTTTTGTGGAGAATGTTTGATATATATGTACTAAAGTTGACACCTATATATATATATATATATATATATATATATATATATATTTGTTTTCTTACTGATTTATAAGCCAATAATAATTAACTCAGTAGGTAGGTATGTATGTATGGTGCCAAATAATTGAAAGTTTGGCAGCTAGAAAACTGGCGAGATCTAATAAAAAGTGTTTGGCAGCTACACTTGAATATATATTGTGTATTATTAATTGCGTTTGACATCAATAAGATTGATGTCCATTGATTGCACAAAAGAATTACATTTCTACTTCACAAATGTACGTAGGTGAAGATAAATTTATAAGAAAAATAATCAGCTCGATCTTGAAAAGAGTATATATTCCCATTGGCTAATGAACGTTTATAAAGTAGTTGATCATGAGTAGCTAGCTACACAATCAATTAAGCTCCATCGTCATCAACATAACAGTGCCACCTGGTAACAAATTCCACAATGTTTATAATAAGACTAGTCACCTCATAGTCTCATACCTCTCAAGGACTGCTATATATATATATATATATATATATATATATGAAGGCAAATTAAAATTAAGTGATGATAGAACAACTTATTTTTTACATACACAAGTGGTAAATATGTATATATATAGTGCAATTAATTGGTATCTAATTTTGATTTGACTTGTCTAGCTTGGCATGAAAATCGCGCGCGGCTGATTGTAAATTTAATATCTTTTGTATTTGATGGTGACAAATGGAGGTTGTTTGTTAGCGCTGCCAATGATAATACTATGACTAGCCCAGCCAGCTTAGCATTCCTGTTCGATCAAGATGAGTATATATATATATATATATATATATATATATATATATATATATATATATATATATATCACTACATCCCCCTGCCATGCATGTAGTCAAATTTTCCATTATGAAGTTGGAGGCTCCTTGTTTCTCATGCGCAAACGTGTTTCTGTAGATAAACCATGGTTCATATTTGGAATCGTACCATGATATATAGAGTGTTATTAATTTTCATACTAAGCACAGTAAAGAAAAAAAATAATAAACTAGTCTCATCTCTATTAAAAAATAGGGTAAAATGCTCTAACCATCTCTCAGGTTTAGGTTTAATACTCAAGAAGAATACTAATGCCTTTAACTGAGGTCAACCTCACCCAGGTTTGAAAAATTACGCCTTGACACTCCAAATCAACTAATTTGAAAAGTAAAAATACTAAAACTACCCTTTGCAAGTACAGATATGTATATATATTTTTTTAATTTTACCTTTTCTAAAAGAGTATAATGACTATTATGTCCTCATCAGTTAATTCCTCACAACATACGCCTAGTACGTCATGGACAGGGACCTAAGTTGCAACAGCTATACTTTTCCCATGAACCGTTTGGGTGCTGAGAAAGTAAGAAAAGAAAAAAGCTACTTTATGTTTCGTCTCACTCCTAATTACATACGAATTACATGTATTTCCTCAATTTCTCTGCAATTGCAGTGAGAAATGAATATCCAAGCAAAAACTCAAATGTAAATTAGGGTATTCATTTCATATATTGCCGTCTTTTTGCCTCTACTTGCCATATTTCTTGTTCGTACATTATATTCTATATTTATGTATACACGAGATAGTAGATGTGTATATATATGTATAGAGAAATGAGAATAGGTTTATGAGAAGGAGTGGAAATGTCAGAAGGCGATTACAGTGATCGCAATTTACTGTTGCGATCGAATTCGTCGGCATCAGATGGTGATTTGGAGGTTCAAGGATCACCAAAGAATAACAAAGGCTTTCAAGATCTGCTGAAGCGATTGGATCAAGGATTTTCGGGTCGCCGTCTCAGCATCAAGCGTTCGGATAGGGACAATTCTTCTTCTTCAAATCATGGCAACAGCGGTGGCGTCAACGGCAGTGACGAGATCCTTAGTGAAAGTGTTGCTGCTCATTAGCTACTTTCTGGGCCTAGCTACTGGTCTCTGTGTCGCCGCTTTCAACCGTGGGGTGAGTCGTTATAGCTGGGTAATGAAATGGGGTTGATAATGTTCTGTTAATTGAACCCATTTGTTGTACCTTTGGTCATATTTGTGATTGATCTACATTTGTTGTGGTAGTTCATTACATTTATTTATAATTAGCATGAGCATGATTTTATGATCTGATATACGCCTGGGAAATTGAAAGGAAGCTTTTAATGGATGATTCAGGGCAATCTTTTAATCTAATACATTCCAATGAAATTTGATTAGAGACAGTATATATATATATATATTGAGTATATATATATTTATATAGGTTGGTGGGTATATAATTATATATTGGTAAAGTGTAAATTGTTATCAAGGGTATTTAGGTCATTTTGTAAGAGGGGTTTACGTCATCAATGACGTCAGCAAATTCAATTAAAATATCATTAAATATAAGAGGGTAAATTGGTAAAAGTAGTTGAACCGTTAGTTTTTAACGGGGGTTATCTCTGATTTGGGGTATCAGGGCATAGTTTCCTAAACCTGGGGGAGGTTGACCTCAGTCACAGGCACTACTATTCTCCGTGGGTAATAAACAGAAATCTGGGGGATGGTCAGAGCATTTTACCCTAAAAAATAAGTGACTTTTTCATTTTTGAGGTCCCAAATTAAGATGTTAATTTTGAAAGCGTAATGTAAAAGAACAGAATCTTTATAAAATTATCCTTATCTATATTACATTTAAGGTTTCTGTTTGAATTTCCCACCTAAAAAAAATCATCATCTAACGGTCTAAAATGCTTAAAAATTTCATCTGACGGTTCAAAATATCTATGCCTATCTACGGTCTAAAATTACTCTCCCTATCTTCAATCAATGGTCAAGATCCACTCCCACCTAAATTCAAATTTAAACATTCACCTACCCTCACTTTATATCTATATCACTCTTACATCCATTCATTTTTTTTATTTATTTTCTCTCCTCTCAACTCAGACCCACTATTTCCACAGTGAGCAACAGGCACCATTTCCGAAACTTCTTGGCCACCATTGAAGCAAACACCTAATGCTTCAATCTGTTTATATAGATCTTCTTAATTCTTATTTTCTTTTTTCTTAGCCAACGCTCACACACAACACACATCTATACATGTATATACCTATAATATAATATATAATATATATTTGCTTTCGACTGGTTGGCCTTGGATGCTTGGTGTGATGATGATTTTCAGGTTCAACTGTGATTTACATGATGTTGCGGAGAAATAACACCAATAATATATAATTATATCTGGGTATCAACTTCTTTTCAATTTTTTATTTACTTACTTGGCTTTGCTGATGAATGTTTACTCCAGTAATTTTTTTGACTTATACTCCTCACAACTTATATTCCTCACTTCTGGCTCCTTTCTATACATTCGCAGTAGTAACTCAAAACTTGCTAATAGGATTTCATGTTTCCACTCTTGCATAACTGTAATATATCGGCTTTATTTTATTTTATTTTATTATTTTTTTGTGATTTCAGATGAACAAATTTAGTGGTTAGCGGCTGAAATGGCTGGTGGTCGGCTGACAATGGCTGCTTGGCCGGTGGCTGAAATGGTGGCCGAAATTTTGTCGGTGATGGCAGCGGGAGGAGTACACGGCCGTGAATGGTGGTTGTAGCTTGCTGTGGTGTTCGGCAGTGGTGGTCAGCTGTTAGTGTTGAGGATGGTGGTCAGTGCATGGAAACGTGGCTGGAGGTGGTGGTGGCTAGGTCTAGCCATGGTGGGTCTCGATAGGAAGTGGGCAGTGGATAATGGATGGTGTTCGACTGGTGGTTGCTAGCGGTTGATGGTGGTCGGCTGAAGTGGGTCTTCTCGCCTTGGTGCTTTAATGGTAGCTCCGGCAGTGACGTGTTGGTGGTTAAGGTGGTGCAACCGTGATGCTTGCATGGCCATGGTGGGTATGCAGTGGTGATTGGTTTGTGCATGTGGTGGTCGGAAATGGTGGTTTGGCTGTGGGTTTGCAGTAGGAAAGTAGCCATGTTGAGTATAGAGCTCCGACAATGGTGGAATTGAAGGTGGCGGCTGGTGTTTTTCTTGGTCAGCGATTGAAGTAGTGGAGGTGATGGCGGTTCCAAGGTGAAACTGGGTCTCGGCTAGAGATAGGTTGAGGTTGTTGGGGGTGGACTGGTCCTATTTTTTGAAGTGGGTCTTCATCGATGTGGTGAGGTTCAGCTTGGCCTGTCCTATTCTACATTTCTAGCTTGTTTTATTCTGTTCTCTCTACACTATCTGGTGCAGCCCTTATCATATCCATATTGCTATAGAGAGAGAGAGAGAGAGTCTATGTGTAGTTTAGAGAGAGAAAGAAGGGAAGGGGGAAGATGATGTATGTGCCTGAGGAGTAGACTCTGGTTCTGTTCTGACTATGCGTGAGGAAATGTTTAAGCATTCCTTTGTCAGTGAAAAAAATGAAAGGGAGGAAACAGAAAGTAGTTTTAAAAAAATATGTATCATACACCACTGTTTTGAAGATCTTGGTAGACAAGTTACTTGGACTTGGACATGACTGAAAAAATGAACACTCCAGTATATTTAACTAAAATTAACTTTTATTTCAATGCAACAAATGTTTTTTTTGTTATAACATATGAACGGACAAATTATTTATTTATTTATTGAATCGTTGATCTATTTCTGTCTAATAATTTTTTATTTTATAATGTCATAGGCACAGATAATACACTAGAAGTTTTTGGTATTTTTTGAGTCAAAAAAAAGAAATTAAAAGTGTTAGATTCAGAAAAAATACAACTACCTTTGCATAATTTCTTTATAGCAATTCACTCTTCTTCTTTTTTCTCACCGACAAATATGGAGACTCATGACACTAATTTTTCTCAACTTCTATTTCAATTCAATAATTTTTTTATTTTATAGTGCCGTAGGCACGGGTAATACACTAGTATATATATATATAATAACTATGTATATCTTTATATTCTTTAGGGATAGGTTCGATATTTTAAAAAAAGACATACAATTAAATTAAGGGTTAACTGCATTAAACCTCCCTTCAACTATCTTCTCTCTTAACAAACTCTCATCAACTATTATTTGGACACTTAACCCCTTGAACTATCTTTCTCTCTCTCAAAAAATCTCCCTCAACTATCATATGGACACTTAACCCCCTAAACGATTTTCTCTTTCTGCAATAAACTTCAAATCGTTAAATTACTGTCTAAAATCTAACTTTAGTTGACACACGTGACCTACTCCAAATTTAGAATGTCAAAAATATTCTTATGATTGTTAGACCCATTATATATATAAATTCGGCTTATATCTCAACCTCTACGACCAACATATCTTATTTTATTATATTTTCTTCTTATATATCTCTTTATATATATTTATTTTTTTATTTATTGTATTTTATAAAAAAAAAACATTTATTCTTATTGACATATAATTTTGTATTTATTATATTGTATTTATATATTATATATAATTGTATTTATATATATATATATCTTATTTTATTGTATTTTCTTCTTATATATATTATATTTATTATTATTATATATATCTTTATATTTATATATACATTTTATCTATTGTGTTTTATAAAATATTTTTATTCTTATTGACTTATAATTTTGTATTTATTGTATTTTATTTTGTTATATTTATATTTTTTGAGTAACCAATTTTGTATTTATTGTATTTTATTTTGTTATATTTATATTTTTTGAGTAACCAATTTTGTATTTATTGTATTTTATAATTTTTTTTATTCTTGTTTTTTATAAAAATTTAATTTATTGTATTATATTATATTATATTTTTGAGCAAGAAAATTTTTATTTATTATATTTTATAAAAAAATCATAAATAAAAACTTGAACTGAAAAATAAAATCTGAAACTGAAATATTTGTTATAAAGCTTTCAAATTATCCCTACTGATTGTCAAAATTTTGACATTACTTTTATTTTTTCAGAAATGAAACTATGTTACCAATTGTGATTTCTGCTATCACTTTTTAAAAAAATGAAAAATGAAAATGAAAGATGAAATCTAGAATCAAAAGTGCTACCAAACAAGACTTTAGTCTACTTCACCAACAATTATGCATATTAACTAAGGACAAAAAAATAATTTAATTTTTTTTGTTAAATGCTAGTTGAGGATTTGTCCTTAAGTGTGTTTTTTATAGTTCAGGAAGGTTTCTTGTAATCTGGTGATAGCTCAAGGGCTAATTTGTAGTTAAGAGGGGTTTCTCAATAAGTGATAGTTTAGTGGAATTTCTTGCAATCTGATAATAGTTCAATGGACTAATTTATAATTCTGAAAAATTTCTTATAATATGTTGATAGTTCACAGAGGATTAATGCACTTAATCCTTAAATTAAATTAAATAGATGTTCATTTAAAAATTTCAAGGTCCAAATGAGAGATTGATTTGGGGAGAATTAAAAGAAGTATCTAACTGGACTTTGTATAATGAAGTAACTAGTGCGTACGATTGGTAAGCCATTAATTCTTATAGATACAGTCGATCTTCAAAGTTACCCAGTATGTCCCTGCAGGGAGATATATATATATATATATATATATATATATATATGCTAAATAAGTTATGCATAAACGTACAATTCAGGACTAACACCAAGCTCATGCCTTAGAGTAAATCAAAGTACTATCAATGCAAATTAAAATCATATGATGAGTTAAATTGAAATGACAAAGCACTAAAAACTCCTTGCTCTTACTACATCTACATGAACTCGGCCACCAATAATTTAACACAAGCTAGGACTTGGAGAGAGAGAGAGAGAGAGAGAGAGAGAGAGAATTGCCTTTTCAGGACTCATCCGGCAGAAGCGATAATTAAAGATGAGAGACGAGACAGGTACGGCTGTGTGTCAAATTATCAATATCTACATCTACATTGCAGGTGCAGAGATGACCCATGGGTCAGGTATGATATTGATGTGTACCCATATGACGACATACATCACCATGTGCCTTATCCTGAAAAAGCAACAAACATATATAAAGCATTTTTGGCTCAGTCTCTCATTCAGAAACTACAAACCTTGCTAACAACCAGGGAGGGTAGGGGCCAACCTACTTGCAGCCAGCAAGACCAACAACATTTTCCACCACAACCCGTTTGTTTGGTTTCCGAGAAAACCTAGCGAGCATATATATACATACATACACACACACAGATCGTGAACCAAAATATTTCTACTATCAGTACGTACCAGGGTCGACACATTTTATTTTCCAACAATATGAAGTCAATATATGTGTGTGTATGTGAGGCATATATACGAGAAGTGGCATGTCATGTTGGTGGTCTGGTTTATGTTTTTAATTTCCCTGCTTAGTACTGTTTGTAAAGAAAAATGTTAAACGGTACAAATTGTCCAATCAGAATAAGTTATAGCGTAATTCTTACTAAGATCACTTTGTTATTCTGGTGGTTCCCACCGCTCTCTTATTTTCATTGTCGAGAATCATATAAAGCATTTTCTGACGACGCAACGCAATGGCATGTCGACATGCAAAGATATTCGATCTTATTGCTTCAATTATATATATATATATATATATGACTCCTACCACTAAGTAATTAATTAGTAGTAGACCTCCATTTACATTCAACTACAGTCAAAAACAAGATATATGTGCTATTAATTAATTGCTACTATATATATATATATATATATAACTCAGTTTATTCCAGGGTCCGGTCCACCCACGGTAAAGTAAGAAACAAAAATATATATTACATGAGCAATGCAGATTATGCAGCCAGCCAATGCTACAAGAAAAAAGAGATGGAGAAGATCGAAAAGCTGAGAGAGCTAGTTTGAGATATAGTAGTGTAGGCTGCAGCTAGCCTTAATTTACAAGGAAAGAATTATTAATGTTGTACGTGTGAAGGTGTCCGGTACTTTACCTCACACACACGATCGACATGCAGAGAGATCGAGATGGTTGTAAAATCTACTCAATCGATCTCTTCGCGGAAGACGTACAACGTCAGGTAAATTTGTGTTAATTAAACCGAAGTACGATCGATCTCTTCATGGAAGACGTGGTAAAATTGTGTTAATTAAACCAAAGTACGTTGTATATATTTTGTTTGATCTCGTTACTATATATATATATATATATATATTTTGTGTGATTATTAATTGTTGTTTTGTGATCCTATCTATCTATCTCCATCCATTTGCATTTGCATTTGCGTACTTCTGCTAAGTCCAACAACTGGTAGGCTGGTAGCTGAGCTTCGGTTGGTCCCGTCCCATCCAATCCCATCCCATTATTTTTGTCCGACGACCACTTCTGATTATTAAGGAACAAAATATCAATTAAATGAATATATCAGTTATCACAACCCAAAAATATATATGGATATATATTGCAGCATATTCGAGCTTGATTTTTCACCGACACCTTTACCAAGTGTCGTCGTGTGTGTCTTACGCGTTTGACACTATATTTCTTATACGACACTCTTTCATAGATATGTGTCCCATGTTTAAACTTTAAAAATGATTTTTATTATTTTAGAGACTTCATCAACATATTTTAAAACACATGCCCAGTACATTTTCAACACTTACTTAACACGTACATTCCGACAGACACATTCTACTCTTTTTACCTTATATAAAACAAATATATAACAGTCTTAAAAATAACATCATGAACATTAAATCTTATTTCTTTTTCTTTTTTTAAATTTAATATTATGCAGATATATATCACAGTGAACAAAACATAACTAAAATGGCAAAATGAGAGAATAATATTATAAGGGTAGCGGTAATTTGATTTTTGTCTAATTATGTAGCCAATACTATAAATACATCAAATATTAAAAATTATTGAAACATTTTTCAATTTAACAAAAAGTACAAAAAGTAATTACAAATATATCAATATATACTAATTTGGTCCAAAATGCCCCACCACCACCACAGTACCCACCCACCCCTACAACCACTACCACCACCACTGTATCCACCCCTACAACCACCACCATCCCCACCGGTGTTGTCGCCGTCGTCCCCCACACCACGACCACATCCGCCACCACCATCCCACACCACGACCACATCCGCCATCACCACTCTCTCTCTCTCTCTCCACAAATCTCTGAATTAAGAGAATTCAAACTCTAATTCTTTCTCTCTCTATACACACAAAGATACACAGACAAAGTGCGCAGAGGCCGACCGTCGAAGCAATCGATTCTGATTGAAAAGGTCGTCGTCGCTGCTGCCGACAACATGGACCCTCATGGTTTTGGTGGGTTGAATAGATTCACACAACCCAAAGTTCATCATCATCGCCTGACTTTGCATCTCTGGTTTTAAATCTGTGTATATATGTATATACACCAACCAACCTCACTTCTATCATCGTCATCGATAAATTATGAGTGTGGATTTACAAAAATTGCACAAACACTTGACAACCATCACAATCGTTCAAGCTCCAATTCAATTGGTTTACTCTGCAATGGCCTCGGATTCACAGTTACGATTTTTTTTTGGGAAGTGATTTACAGTTACAACTGATTTCATATATATATACATATATATATATATATATATAACAACAGAGCTTGTTTGTATGATACATTTGGGTCTTCGATTTGGGATTACAACTGGTTTGTGTGAAACATTTGGGTATTGTGGTGGTGGGGACTGTGGTGGTGGTTGTAGGGGTGGCGGCGAAAGAGGTGGTGATGACGATGGTGGTTATGTTAATGGGTATACACTAATTCTATTAGTGGTAGCACCATTAGTGGTAGTGGGGTGGGGATGGTGGTAGCCGCCGTCGGTAGATGTGGTTGTGGTGTGGGGATGGTGGTGGCGGATGTGGTCGTGGTGTGGGGATGGTGTGGCGGCGGCAACGACAGCATTGGTGGGGATGGTGGTGGTTGTAGGGGTGGGCACAGCGGTGGTGGTGGTGGTTGTAGAGGTGGGTGGGGAATGTGGTGGGGGTGGGGGCATTTTGGACAAAAAAAGTGTTGGGGGCATTTTGGACCAAATTAGTATATATTGATGTATTTGTAATTATTTTTTGTTAAGTTGAAAAATATTGCAATAATTTTTGGTATTTGATGTATTTGTAGTATTGGCTCCATAATTAGACAAAAATCAAATTATCCCATATTATAATATATAATTTATATTCGATTTTTTTTTCTGACAAGTGTATTCAAAAAGTTTCATCTTCCAATTCGTGTCAAGAGGAAATAGTATACATAGCATGGTAACAAGTTCAAAACGGAGAGAAAATCTAAAAGTGAGACAAAGAGGTTGGGCTTAGACTGTTAGACAAAAATAAAGTATAAAAATTTGAAAAAAAGAAAAGAAAAGAAAATTAAATAAAGAGAATGTTCGTGCTTCTCGGGTGATTTGTTGTCTACTAGGAACGAAAGCAAAAAAAATTATATGGTATTTCATTTTCCTTATAAGAGTAGTCTAAGGAAACTAAAATATGAAGATATCAAAAGACAAGAAAATTGTTCTTAATAAAATTAATTTTTCCCTCATTTACATTGCTATTCCTTTTTTATGAGCGACTAAAGTGGAGTAATTCTACAATATTCCAGAACTTCTTTAAATGTAGGAATGTAAGAATTCCACCTGTGATAAAACTCCATTTTTCAATATTATAGAAAGGACAATACTTGGGTTCAACCCTAGGAGAACTAACTTTGTCTTTCTGGCTTATGTGGCCTAGTAAAATTAAAACAACTGGCCAAAAGTTTTAAAAAAATAAGAATGGACATTACCCATTTTTTACAGGTTAAACCGAACAGATCTCTACTTTTTTTTTTCTCTCTTCCTTTCTCTCTCATCCTTTCTCTCTCTGCGCTATACCCATAATCCATCCGAAACCCTCACCTCTCAGTCAAACTACATACCGTCACATTTTTTTTGCTGGTTCTATTTCACAATCTTATATCACTAAGCTATTTCAATCTTGAGGCTTCAAGTATCTAAAAGAAGTAACAGTAACTTCAATAACAGAGGCCTTATCTGAAACTAGTATAATTTAGCTTAAAATGCAACCTATTACATAATATCTCATGCATCTTTTGTTCACCCATTTCTGGATATAAGAGAATTAGAAAGGGTTTGACTCTGAAATCAAAATATATTTGTTATTCATGCACTACTGCGTTAATCACAAAGCAACCTTGAAACTTTTTTCTTTTTCAATTCCAATTTTGTGTTCCTCTAATTTCTCATTTTCTTTGAATACAAGATTGTTATATAATAGAGCACTATTTGTAATAGAGGAGGAAGCCCGGCGATAATCGGTGGAGGAGTAAGCTAGTGACAATCGGTGGAGGAGGAAGCCAGAGACTGTGGTGATGTGGGCATTAAGGGTTTCGTAGTTTGGGAATATAGCGCAAAGAGAGAAAGTGAAAAGTTAGGATCTATTCAGTTAACCCGTAAAAAATAGGCAATGTCCATTCTTAATTTTTTTTTAACTTTTTGACAACTGTTTTAATTTTACTGGACCACATAAGCCAGGACGACAAAGTTAGTTCTTTTAGGATTGGACTCAAGTATTGTTCTTATAGAAAATTATAAAAAATGGAGTCTTATTAGTGATAGAATTTCCCCAATACATAAAATTTCATAATATATAATAACTTTTCACTAAGATGGAACATTGATTGAAACCCAATTATACTAGTCGGAGGTTTTTTTTGTTGTGTATCGTGTTAATTGTCAAATATGGGTCATCTCATTGCTTAGGCTTAGTTTAGTTAGATAGAATCAAGTAGGAATTAAAGAAAGAAAATGAAAAAAAAAGTGAAGTGAATGAAAAGAAAACTAACTTTAGTATTAAAATTTTACTAGAAAGTTGTGGAAAAATATTGTTTTGTTGGTTTGAATAGTATAAAAGTGAATAAAAAATAATTCTACCCACCAAAACTACCCTTATAATTTCAAATATTAAAGAAATAAATAATTTTTATTAGATAATCCTCTTTATGCATGATTATTTATATTCATTTTTAGTAAATAAATACTAAAATGATGATTTATTAAAAAAATAATAAATATAATTATTTGTATTTATTGTTAAAATAAGGCTTCATAATAATTTTCTTAGGTAGAACTCATCGGTGATTTAAACTTTTTTTTTTTTTTTTTGTTAAATGTAAACAAAAGCAGTTTCAAATTCATGTCATCAAATCTATAAATATATATAACTAAGTAATAGACAAGTTGGTTGGGTAACACAGATAGAGAATGAAAAAAGAGAAAAAGAAAAGAAAAAAAAACAAAATATATATATACCATAATTAAATAAAAACAAAATAGAAAAATAAAAAGAGTTTCACAGTCAAATAATAAAAGAAGAAAGACTGTCTCCCCTACAACATAAAATGAGTATTGATCGAATTCAAAACATATTATTATTTTTCACGGTATATTATATTACTATAATTTTTAAATGAGAGATAATGTATTAAAGAATAAAGAGAAAGAACTAACGCATCATAGTGAAAAAGATAAAAAAATAAAGAGAAACAAACTAACGCATCATAATAAAAAAAAATATGAATATAATAGTAATTTAAAATATAACTAAACAAGTTTTGAAAGAAACCTAAATTTTCAGATTTTTTTTGCTGAATGCAGAAAAGTTAGTTTTCTGAAAATTTTCTCCTTCCTTTTGCCTCTCACAAAACTTGCAAAATTTTTAATTTTTTTTCTTTCCTTTTCCTTTCTCGCTAGTTCCCACCAACCAAAAGCAGCCTAAGGAAATAAGCATACTTGTCTGGTAAGTGTGAAAATGCGAATTCAATTCTTGACAACTGTTACTTTATGCAAACATTGTCAAAAAAATAAGTTTGAATTTTTCTGTTATATAAAGAGAGTTAATTAACCTTATCCATTAGTTACCGAGTTTAATTAGTCCTCATTATTCGCACTAATATATTGGATATCAAAAGGAATGTTTTCAGAAATTATTTCCGGAAAACAAACTCTCCTACCGTAATTGTAGAGGGTCTAAAATGTCACTGTCCAATGTCCTTGTCAAAGAACATGCTCTAATTATTCAATTTCTTATATTAAAATTTTAAAATATTATTTAATTAATAAAATTATAAAAAATGCATAAAAGAAATAAAAAAGCTATATGATTTTTAATAGTATATGTGTGTATGTATAGATATAATATATCTTAATGTTAAAGCTAATATTAGTTAGAGATAAGTAGAAAAATTAAGAAAAGTTATAATAACTCACCACTTCTGTGAAATATGTGGAGAGGAAAAAGAAACAAGGGTACATAATAGTAAATTAAGATATAAAGTTACGAGAAAATAAAAGTTTCTTGTGTTTTATGCTATAAATTTTTTGAAGAAAATGGAACAGTTATGAAATCTTAGTTTTTTGAAAATTTTCACTTTCCTTCTAACTAAACTCCTAAAAATTGTAAAAAATTTCTTTTCTTTTTCTTTTCATGCTACTTTTAGCTAACCAAACGGACCCTAAGATTATAATAGAAAAATAAAATATAAAAAAATAAGTTTCACGAGAAACTAAAGTTTTTTAATGTTTTATACAAAAAATGTTTTGTGGAAAAACACGTTTACAAGAATTTTAATTTTCTAAAAATTTTCTTTCCACACTATCCAAGCTCTTAAAAAATTTTTTTTTTTTCTTTTCCTACATCCCACTTACCAAACTCGCCCTTGGTATTCCCTTTAAACTCTAAAGACAACACAGATCAATAAAATTACTATCTTAGACCTCTTCATTTTACCCTTTCGGTATCAAAATAACTCCATCTCTTTATTGATCGCATGTATGTATATATATACATACATATATATATATATATATTCTTCACTAAAGTCATGCTGTTACATTCTCCATGAAAACGAGATAAAGAGACAGACAGGATATACTACGTCCATATACTAGTACGTTGTGGAGGATGAGTCATTAATCATTATCGAGTAGTGATTAGAAAAAGAAGAAAAAGGTCAAGGGTAAATGCTCCCCGGTGAGAAGACACATATGATTGTACAACTCCCAAATAATGAAATATGCACCACTGTCACTGTTACCATCACCATCACCATCACCATCACCATCACCACAAGATGATTTACAATACATTTAATATAAATAGATCAAATGAATCTGTTCAATATATTTAATATAAATACACTGAATGAATTTGCATCGTGCATGTATAATTCATACAATATGTTTTATTACACCTATATAATATATACGATTTAGATTCACTCGATGTATGTATTGTGAATCTTCTCCACCATCGTGACCATCACCACCAACTTAACCCCGCCACCTCTGGCCTGGCAGGTCCACTCGATTTCTCCTAAATGATCATTTATCCTACACGTTTTTACACTATTATTATTATTTAGAATAAAATACAATGACACCTTCTGATGTTAGGACTGATTACACACAGTAATCATGTTTACTTTTTGTTACACCAAGTACCACTATTTCGGTTAATGGGTTAACCAACGTCAAATAGTTGAATGAAATGTCCATTATACCCGTGTTTTAAATATTATAATGTCAATATTATCTCAAGTCAAATGACTAGAAAACCCATACATATCTAAGAGTAAGGGTTTTGTCACATGCTAGGAAGCACGAACATGGAACATGAATATGACACGACACGGACACGGACACGGTAATACGAAAAATTCTATAAAAAAAAGAGGATGCGGCTATAAAATAATAATATAATATATTAATATATATTCATTATTCAACAAACAAAAAAACACTACATTACAAAAATACTTTAATTCATTATCAACCAATTAATAATCAAACAAACTTATAAACAAAAATAGACAAGTAGATTAAAATAGATTAAATAATCAGACTTTTTTAGTCCTCTACATATATTTAGCTCATATTGTTAATCATAATTTAGTTGAATATAATTTTTTTTTGAAATACTTGAATATACATCATTGTGATAAAGTGTCTGACACGTGTCTAATGAGTAGGGGTGCACAAAGAACCGGTGGATCCAGAACCGGAACCGTAAGAAACTGTACCTAAACCGAACTGAACTGTTCACTACGGTTCCGATTTCAAATTTTAGGAACCGTTCACTACGGTTTCGTTTCCAAGCCAAGGAACCGGAACCGGAACCGTTAGAAATATATATATATATATATATATATATATATATGAATAATAATAATTTCTAAATTCTAGTGTTCTATATAAATATATAATATATAAAGTATATAATATATAAATAAATATTAATAACTTCTAAATTCTAGTGTTCTATATAAATATATAATATATAAAGTATAAAATATATAATATATAAATAAATATTAATAACTTCTAAATTCTAGTGTTCTATTTATATATAAATTATAAAATATATATTATATAGATAAATACATTTAACTTTTAAGTCTAATGTTCTATATATTTATATAATATAAGATATATAAATAAATACTAGCTTCTAATCTATTGTTATAATTAGGGTTGCACAAGTATTAATGTGTATCTTGCCAATGTTTAAAAAAAAAAAAATTGACGAAGAACTGTTGAGGAACCAGAACTAGGGATGTCAATTTAACCCGCTCCGTCGGGGCTCCGCTCCGCCCCGCCCCTAATGGGATGGGTTTGGGATCATACTAATCGGGTTAGGGGCGGGTTTGAGAAAAAAGTTTAAAACCCGCTAAGCCCCGAACCCGTCCCGATTAATGATAAATATATATATAAATATTATTTTATTAACTATGATTTTTATTTTTTTTCATTAGTTATGATAATTTTAAATTTTAACAACATTTTTTTATTATCATTTGTAAATATTTGTTTATACTTAATTTTTTTTACAAAATTTATCGTAAATTCGTTCAAGTTTGTATTATATTTCTTAAAAAATATATATATCGAGACGCCCCAAACCCGCCCCAACTCCGATGCGGGGCACCCCGAATCGAGTTTGGGAAGAATTTTTTATTCGTGGGACGGGTTTGGGAAAGGGGTGCCCCGTCCCGAACCCGCCCCGTTGACATCCCTAACCAGAACCGAACCAAACTCAACGGTTCTGATTTCCAAATTAAGGAACCGTTAGGAACGGTTCCGGTTCTACCAAGAATCATAAGAAATCGTACCGTATGCACCCCTACTAATAAATGTCCGAGAAGTATCAAAAAAAAAAATATCTTAAAACTTCTATATGAAGTATCTAATATGTGTTCAAAAAGTGTCTAAATATGTGACACGGTATCCGAGTATTTAATATGAATACGACATCATCGGTGAAGTGTCTATTGTTCCTTTCTGGTTCGCATGCTCTCTCTCTCTCTCTCACTCAAAGAGCTTCTCGGCGAACTAAGTAACGTCCTTTTAAAAAATATCTCTCATCTCTCTCCCATTCTTATCATCAGTCTCTAGAATCTCTCACCTCTCACTCTAATTCTTATCCTTATTCTCTGATACATGTTTAATGTTGTACACCAAGGATATCAGACCTAAGGGTTCTTCAGGGAAGCAACTAACAACAATTACGACACAAACTCAATTCTCAGAACAACAATTTAGGAAATGGGTCAAATTTGTTGTTTTTACTCGATGTTGAGGCTATTTTTGTATGAATCTTCTCTTTCTCTTAATATTTCTTCAGAATTTATGTGTTTGATGTCCCTGTGCAAGTGGGTTTATGTGTATGTGTAGGTTGCTGCTTCTTCAATTTAATGGGTGATTCGATTTTTCTTGTGGCTTTTGAATCCAATGAGTGTTGTTTTACTTTTCATGTGGATTTAACGTATTTGAATGGAGATTGGTGCCAATTTTTTGTGTTTGATTTCGTGTATGGGCTTGAATATATATATATATATATATATATAAAGAAGTGTTAGGGCAAGTTACTGTAATTCTACAGTCGCTTTATTAATAGGTGAAAATCAAAATAATTAATCCATTTGTGTAATAAATGTCTTACTTTTCTATCCAACAAAATGACCTTTAGCACTCCTCATATATATATATATATATACACACACATGGGTTGTGGGTCTTCAATTCGGGCATGTTTTTGGTTCAGATTTTTTTGGTTGTTTTGCTCTTTATTTGCATTGTTTGAAGTTCAACCATTAATTTCAATTGATTCCGATTGGCCGAATTTGGTGATGTATGGTTGTAGGCTTCAGCGTGTATATACATGTGTATATGTACATTTTGGGTCAATGGTTTTGGCATCTTAGCTTCATTTTTGTTTTAACTTTGATTTACTCGAACAGTCTCCGGTATGTGATGCCATAAATTGGATTTTGTTAAGAGAGAAAGTCGAAACTTGAAGAAATATAGAGAGAGACTCTGAAATTGGCGAGAGGGTAGATAGAGAGAGTTTGAACTTGAAAAAATATAGAGAGCGACCAAAAGTGTCGAGGGAGTTGAGAGAGAAAGTGAAGAAATATAGAGAGAGAGACCGAAATTGGAGAGAGAGAGTAGAGATGGTGAAATTGAAAAGTAGAGACTGATTTTTTTTTTCCAATGAATGCTATTTTTGTCATTTCACATTGGTGTTCTCTCTCAAACGGAGTAAGGGCAACTAAGTCATTTACCAAAAATTTGTTCGCATATCTGACGGTAGGACAACGGGAAGACATCGTTGATATCACACGTCGCGTCGAACGTCTAAGAGATAAACAATCTAATAAAGCAAACATAACAGTTGTCGTGTGCAATTGGATTATGTATTTTACCCAATTATTGACTTTGGCTAACTGCATATTTTAGTTTCCTACGCACACATATATATATAATTCTATATATACACTGCAAGTACAAGATACGGGTCCTATAAAATTAATGGGTCGCAATCGATCAAAATGAAGAGACGTACCAGTTAGTTAGCTAGTTAGTTCATAATCCACTTCAGCTCCATCAAAGGGGCCAAACCAAACCATGCAGATGCAATGCAAGCTCTCACTTTGTACGTTGTGTTCCCCAGTCTTGTAATTAATCTGTGCTACTTTTAGACGAAGCATATATATATATATATATATATATAGTGACAACAATCGTTGTACCTACGTGATGGAACCAGTAAGCAACACGGTAGCTGTAATTATATTATAGCCAGAATATGATCCCAGCTGTGTTCTACCCAGAACAGGTACAGGCTACAGCATGTAAAATGGAGACATCACTACAAAACAATATATATATAGACACACACACGCACACACACAAATGCTCCCATGCAAGATTAACTTCTACAAATTAATTCCTAGCAATAAGAATGAATCAACAGATCTCTTAACAATCTATCTACAAAGGAAAACTTCCCCGCTGTTTGGCACAATAAACAACCAAAAACTATTACTTGAGTTCTGCAACATTAGAAGAGCCGACAGGTCCCCAGTTGGTTATCATATCAGCGCTCTCTAGTTCAAGTAGAAAGCCTAAACAAATTGGATAAAGTATTTTCCATGCAATTAATGCATGGATCGATATAGAATAATCTAAGAGATATATAATTTCAAGTTGAATTGTAAGATAGCTAGCATTAAAAAATATATTGATGTTCATACAATCACCAGATTTGGTCATCATTTTCCCTAGAAAATCAGAAACAAGAGAGAGAGAGAGAATTAAAAATCACTTACATCATTAGAGAATGTTGTTTCGTTTAAATAAACTGCTGTGTTGCTACAATGTTCACTTTTAATATCAAGCAATAACAAAATTAGATAATATCGTCTACTCATTATATGCAAACCATTACTAAAATCTTTCCCACTGAAGACCCACTTCCTTGCTGGATTACATAAATTGAAGCACCAATAAATGTTGTGTAATTTCACTTTATAATTTCATAGCTTGATAATTTTGAATCCAAAACCATCGAATTTGGAATTTTTTTCCCCTTAAAATCTTTTTTACCACCAGTGAGTTCAATCTCTAAATAAGAAACTCTAAAGCTATCATTCAGTTTAACTGAAATGCAAAAACTAAATTGACTAAAAAAAATGGACATGATACAACAATAAATTAAAAGCCCTCACAAGATAAAATGTGGTACATGCATTCTAAAGTCTTGGAGTAATTTGCAACAATCCAGGGGTCTAGAGCTGTATCAGAGAAAGCTGTAAAAGTTAATCTCCCCTGACCATAATAGATTGAAATGGTACCCTTCTTATCTCCACAAAAGTTGAATAATCCTTGTTCATTGGCTGTTTCCATGGCTCTCCATCCATTTGCAAATAACCTTCTTTCCACTCTCCACCTCTAATCTCAAATCGAATTGCTGAAGCCTGGAAAATGCCGGTAAAACTCATTCAATTGATCATCTTGAGCATAGAGTATCTCTAACAAATTTTTAACAAGAGATTCTCGCATTCACAAGCACGCAGATATTTTTATTATTCCTATGAAGCAAAAAGAAAATGAAAACAATTCAGAAAACTTGTTAGGCCGAGCATCTCCAAGGCCATTTTCAGGAAATTACTAAAATGAGTTATCTGCCCTTTCAAAATCTTAAGCCACAAGAAAATGAAAGTGACCTGAAAACCTGCCTTTGAAATTTGATCATTTTCATTTTCAGAAACACAAATAAAAATAAAAAATAAAACAAAACAAAAGTGCAAATGATTCAACAAAAATGAATACACCACCACAGAGCCCCCAAGTTTCTAAAGAATAATCAGAATTGTCTAACACAAAAAATAATTCCAGAACTTCAACAGGGAAGACACTTCAATACTAATGACAGTGAGAAACATAAGGTTGCATAATTAACTGGCTTTGTTCGCGAAGTACCAATCAAATATATGAGCCTTACTTGAATATTATATAAAACTCAACCAATATTTCCAATGTGTAAAATGATATGCAACAAGAGCATGGCAGTTGGAAAATATTATTTTCATTTTCATGATTTTCAATTTTGCGAATTTCAAATTAAGGACTTATTTACGAGTACATTGAGTTCAGAAGGTTTCTGCTCGTTTTTCTTATACATTGGGCACACAGTATAAAGGGACTAATAGTTTATCAATACAATTTTTCTTCCAATTATTCCCATGAATTTAGGAATTCTCATTAGAAAAAATATATATATTGTGGATCCAAGGTTACTTCATTTTAAAATCATGATCTTATTCCTTCCCATGCTAAAGATCTTTTCCCAAACACCAACAATTGAAGGCTAGTTGATCTATTGTCCTATTGTTCTTCAAACTAAGGAAGTGGAAGAATATAGAAAACCAAATCAATTCACTTTGTACATCACAGAGGCATATTATGAGCTCAATTGAGTGTGGCAATTTCATAAGGAGATTCAACCAACTTAGGTTGATAAAGGAAGAAAAAGAATAAAGAGAGGGGAATGCCACATCAGAAGCACTAATACCCTGTTTCCTTTGAAGTGTTTGTACATTGAAATTATCTAAAATTGGACCCCAATAACAACCCATGATAATCTAGCACATGATACTCACTTTTTTTCAAGAAACTCCTGCATTTGCAGCCAAGGTTAAGTGTAGAGACTTGATGTTCTTGAATGAAAATGTAAGAATTTTTCAACACAACTTGCAGTACCTGGGCAATATGTTTGGCAGAGATAAGTTCAATCATAACAAATGAAGCATGCCATCCTTGTTTCAAGCCAAAAACTTCTAGGAGACCATCATCAGAATGGGCCTCAACAAAGCCTTTCTGAAAAATAAACAGTAAATTTTAAGAAAACCATCTTCAGTTCGAGATTCAACAGAAATTTCTCTAGAGAGTGTACAATAAAGCTAGTAACAGTTCCTATTCAATATAAATCATCAAATTGCAACAAAAATAGCACTAAGAAATGATTTTGTAACAGCAATATGTGGCAGACAACTGTACACTCAGCAAACAAAGGCCCTGTTTAGATTGGCTTTTGAAAAGCGGCTTTTGGTTTTTCAAGCTCAAAAGCCGTTTTGGAGAGTGTTTGGATTGTTGGAGTCCAAAAAGAGCGTTCAAAGGAAGCTGGTGGGTACCAACTTCCTCATTTAGCTTCTGCTTCTCTTTTACTTCTGCGTAAAAGCCAAAGCAAAAGCTCTGCCAAACAGGGCCAAAGAGTGGAGAAGAAACAAAAGAGAACAAAAATTCCAAAATGCAACAACATGGTTGTAGGCTTGTAGCATCAGAACCTCATAATAAGGGATCCAGGAGCAAGAACAAATTTGAAATTTTAAGGCACAAGGAAATTTGGCAACTTCTGGTTACATTTTGTTGTGCCAAGTAAGAGTGCATTACCAGGGCCCAATCCACCCTACATTATGCATCCCACACCCTACTTAGTGAAGATGAGTTCAGGTTGTTCAACAGCTTTCAACTCCACATTTTCTATCACTCCTGTAACATGAATTAGAGACCTAACTCAAATACAAACTCCAAGTATAACCACCAGGATTTGTGATAAAACAGCAGCACGAATTCCAACTAAGCCAAACAAAATTAAATTCTAGAATCTCCTTCAAACTAAGAGGAAAATAAACCAAAACAACCCGATGCACAGCTGCCGACCAAGCGACAAGAGTAGTGTGTGATTATGATTTTGTCTGTCATCATTACCAGTAGGGACACTCTTGTTAACTCGTCTCCCCTCAAAACTTCAACTTTCTCTACTTTCACAAGATTCAACACTTTCGGAGATTCTCATTTGCTCATGGTCAACTTTCAAAATTTTAATTAACCAATGCATTTCTGTAGGAGGAGTCACCCCCTCCCCCTGAAGGGTGAAGGAGCATGTTATAATTATTCTGAATGCCTTAATTATGTATATAATTTCTAATTTTTATCAGTACATGCCCATTATCATTATCACAACTTAATTATCCTAAATATACCTCGAGCAAATGTTGAAGAAAACAACATGCATGTTGAGAAGGATGACCTAAAAGCTATGTTACATGGACTCTTCAAAAGTACATGAAGTGCCCATGTCAAATGCATGACAGTTTGACATGGAGATGGGCTATGTCTCCAACAAGTTTGGTTCCACATGCACCTAAAAAAATATATCCAAAAAATTGATTAAACCATATTATTGCTTTATAATTAGTAAAAAACTTGTTGAATATTATGTTTCATAAAAACATTATTTTACTCCACAAAATAAAATAAATTTTTTATTAAATAATTACAATATTTAGCAATATCCCTTTATTCTTTTCGCAGATTTGATACGCTGGATGCTTTGACACACACCTGCATAGCCCATGTAACCTATCCCGGAATAGGACAAATCATCTCCATAATTCAAATTTTCTAATGGCTTAGTTTGGTTAAATAGGAAGTAGTAGAAAGTGAAGGAATTGGATTTAAACAAGTCAAGAGTTTGGATAGCAGGAAAGGAATCTTTTGAGAGTAATTCTTCATAATCACTTAACTATTTCACTTTCCCCCAAAAAAAAAAAAAATCCTGCAAAAAGCACACGAAAATTGTTTCTTGGAAAACTATGTTTGGACTTACAATTATGCCCATTTTCTCTTTGAAAAAATAAAATAGATTTATGCATAATATTTTAAGTGAATGGTATAATAGTTTATATTTTCTCTCCCTGGACATACTAGAAAATAATTTATTAAGAATTTCAAATTAATTTTATTTTTAAGAAAAGATAAAAATATAGGTTCGAGACAAGTTATTATATATAATATAATTAAGGACAATTTGGTATTGGTAAATAAAAATATTTTCTAGTAACTTTCTTGCTATCCAAACCATTAAATGGAATTATTCTACAACTTTCTTACAAAATTTTAATTTTAACCAAACCAAATACATGCTTGAAAACCTATTTTCCTTCTATAACATCATTACTATTACTTTCACCTTCCATTATTATTATTTTTTTCCCGGAGCCTAATGATTTGAAATAGCATTCAGCCCTCCAATTGACCAATTATGTTTCATATGCATGTCAAACATAAGCACACTTGATTCATTTTGATAAGACATATAAGAAATTGAGAAAAACAGATCATCATTGGGTTGGTAAATTCTATTGGGTCCATTTCAGGTAAAAAATAAGGGGTACCTTTTCCAAATACTCTGGCTTCAGATTACCCCATGGATTTCTTCCGCTTGCATAGTTATGAAGATTTAAAGCAACTATTGCCCTTACACTGGAAGAAAAAGAAATTATCAGCCAAATGAAACAGATAAACAAAGAATTTCGAAAAAAAGAAATGCGACAGTATTGGTTATCAGTGTTGTTAAAGGCGCACCTAGGCTCCAGGCGCACACAGTTGCGCCTGTTGTCAACCCAAGTGCAGCGCTGTTCACTAGTCGCGCGCCTGGGCTGTGCCTTAACAAGTCAGTCGGGCACGCCTGATTGTTGTTTCCTTTTTTCTTTTTCCTAATTCAAAAAGGAGACTTTTGTCTCGTTCAAAAGAAAGAAAAAAGAAAAGAAGAGAGAAGCCCATTACGATAGCAAGACATGAACAACGCCAAAATCCCACATCACGATGCCAAAAGCCTTACGTCACGATGCCGACAACCTTCATCGTAGAGAGTTGCAGAGACGATCAGATACACATGCACTTCTTCTTCTTCTTCTTCTTCTCTCTCTCTCTCTTTTCTTTTTCTGAATGCCTGTTGTACTAAATTATTTCCTGCTATTTTTTTAACAGTTTTTCTGTTTCTTTCTTTTTTTTTGCTGTCCCTCTCTTTCTCACTCTTTTTTTCATTTTTCTTCTCCTTTGGATCTTGTCCTAAATTATTGGATGCTGTTTTTTTTGTGCTCCATTTTTTTGAAAAAAATTAGTTTTTCTTATTTTATTTTTGTTGTTGTCACTCTCTCTCTCTCTCTCTTTCTTCTATTTCCTGCTTTTTTTTGTGCTTTGTTTGATTTTGTAGTTCTTGAATTCTTGATGACATGGTTGATGGATTTATTTTTTCATGTTTGATATGAATTTTTAAAAATATTGATTATGAGATATGAATTCTTTTATAGTTATTTAACTTTTCAATTGTGCGCCTCACTTCACTTCACTCAGGCTCACACTTTAGTGCCTTAGTGCGCCTAGAGCCTTTGATAACACTGTTGGTTATCAACATTATGACAGATATTATTATGTTTAGAGTATTTATTTTTGGACTATGCTTTTTTTTTCCTAGTTGGTACACACACATCCACCCCAAAAAAATTTTTAGCAATCAAGAAGATTTGATCCTTAGACCTAATGCTTGCTAGGCACTAGGGCCAAGTTCTTTATCCACTTGAGCCAACCCCTTGGGATAGTTATGGACTATGTTAAGAATGATGTATAGCAGCAAATCATCAAACCAAATGTAATATATAAAAAACAAAGGTAGTGTAACAATTTAAATCAACCTTGAAGGAACTGGAATCTGCTCCCATTCTGAGCAGTTGACCTTTTTAATGTGCAACCTTAAGATGTTCTTGAGTCCTCTGCATCCATAAAGTTGTTGAATTCATATAATTAATGATTATGTTTTCATTCAATCGAAGTAGAATCCTAGCTGAAAGATGTCACCACAAGAAGTTTGATTTTGCATGCATAAT
Source organism: Cornus controversa (assembly GCA_026545225.1). Classification (NCBI taxonomy): domain Eukaryota; kingdom Viridiplantae; phylum Streptophyta; class Magnoliopsida; order Cornales; family Cornaceae; genus Cornus; species Cornus controversa. The sequence continues at coordinate 64,080,535 of CM048851.1, read as the reverse complement.
TTTCAGAAAGAAAAGCAAAACCAAGAGATTTATATACATGCAACAATATTATACTAGAACAAAACTAATATGATTTGTGGACACAGAGATGAACATTGTCTTTTAGCAAAGACAAGAAAAAATGGACGTGGCACTTTCCAAAATTCAAAGATTGACGCAGCTCTAGAAGTGCATGCAAAAGAAAAGTCCGTAGGAATTATGAAAACAGTAACCCTGCAGTAAAAGAATATATTGAGCGTCAAAATATCTCTGAGAAAAATCAGAGTTCATTCTAGAAATCTAATTGCCAGAGATTTTTTTTGTTTTTCATTCATTATCATACACTTAAGATTGTTGTGATTTTTGAGTGTTTATCAATCGAATTTGTTAGGTATAAGAGTCATTTATTGCCAATTTCCTACTCAAAACTTGGGTTGTATTGTGTCAAAGTGTCTTGAATCATAAGACAAATTCAAAAAACGATTTGAGAAGAACATAACGAGGAATCTGCAACCTCAATCATACATCTAGCACACTAGGAAAATTAACCTTAGAAATGCCTTAATTGACCTAGATTCATCCTGGCAAGGCTCAAAATTTTATTTTAAACATGTTTTTTTAAATTAAAAAAAAATAACTTTTTAAATATAATGGATTTCATCAATTTTCAAAACTGTGTTTTTTGCTGAAAAACTGAAGATTTTGATTGATAAGTTGATCGATCAAACATTATCCAAAGTATGTCGATCAAATGGTCAATCAACAAAGGATGTCTGAATTGCATGTTTGGAAGTGTCAATTGATCGATATTTTTGTAGAAAACTTTATTTAAACCACAAATGCCTCGATTGATAAATTGATCGATTGAAGGTTGTCCAATAAATGTGATCGAAGTCTCGATCAACCGACACCTTTGGACCTATATTTCTGAAAACTCTCTCAGAACAGATTTCTATAAGGATTCAAATTACCAAAACGTACGGGCTACCTATAGTGGCTAAAATTTGGGGTTATAGTCAGTCTAGGTTGTGATTTGAAACCTCTAAGTATCTAGAGAGAGAAAATCCTTGAGAGAGTGAAATTCCCAATTACTCAAATCTAGGATTTTGTAAGACACCAATATATGTGATTGAGTATTCATCAAAAAGGAAATCATCAAGAAGATCGAGACTGTTATGGAGACGAAGAATGAATTTGGCAAACCCAAGGCCTTGTCTTGCAGCTACTATTAATGTATCAGCGATTACAGAGATTTACATTGTTGCTATATATATATATATTACAATCGAAAATTCGATTGACGAAGGGTTTATTGTAAATCTGAAATGATTAAGTTCCATCAATAAGAGATGGGCAGTATAGTCATTTCCTGTCGCAATGTGAGGACATTTCAGTAAATTATAAAATTCCGTTAATACATTTGACAGTCCGTCACGAATAGGGGAGGTCCGTGTAACAAAGTTTTGTTTTTACGGGAGGTCAGTGTTATTTTGAATACCATAGGGGAGGTCTGTGTAATTAAGGCTTACCTCAAGAAGATCAGTGTAATGCCCATATTTAATATTATTTTACTAATGCTATTACATAAAGATCATACATTGAAATAGTAAACTTCCTTCAAAGTGGGCTATATTGATGGCGGAATTGATGCAACGCCAAGTAAAGAAAAACGTTATGTTGGTAATGCATTAGTTGGGACCTCAAAGTGAAGTGAAAAATTTATGAAGTTCATCAAGAGGCTTTTGTGATGAAGCCATGCAATGAATTGTCAACTTCCAATAACCACTAGTCTTCATAATTAGCTAACAGTGGATGTGTGCATTATTCTATTCAATTGTTAGCATATTCTTGAAAACTAGATGTCTTGTATCCCTTACTTTTCAAATGCATGCCTTTTCAATAAATATGCTTCAGCTTTAGATCATGAATATTTTTCATGTGTCAAAGTACAATCATCTCCTAATTTCAAATGTATCGATATGATACAAGATATGATATGACAATGAAGAAAATAAGGAAAGGATTCATTATATGATACACAAGTTGACAACCATAGATGCAATAACAATCAGACATCCACTGAAATAAATAGCACAACTCCTTAAGTGAGAGGGAGCTCTGACCTTAATCCTGGATCACTTATGCAAGGTGTGAAGAACCATCCTTGTTTGCATGTGTATCCAGAGTAGATCAACTGTAACAATAAGAGGGTCAGTTAAAAATCATGTATTTTTGCATGCACTAGAATAATTGAATTCTTCATATGCGATCGATTAAGCAAATTAATAGAGTTTCTGTATTAATTGAAAAAAAAAAGTAAAGTGCAAAAAAAAACCCCGCTATATAGAAAATGTGCAAAAAACACCCTTGCTATTTGGTATGTGCATATAAATCCCTATAATTTCAAATTTTGGAGCAAATTACCCCCTATTGCATATGATGATGTCAGAATTTTTTGAAAAACCCAAAAATACCTTTTTTGTTATTTCACTTTTTAGCTTTTTTTAAAGGGTAAAGAGTAAAAAACACTCTCACTATATACCAAATGTGTAAAAAAAAACCCCTGTAGTGCAAAAAAACCCCTCACCAGTCACTGTTTACAAAATGTGCAAGTAAGGATATTTTATCAATTTAACAACTAAAATGTCTAAAACACCCTTACACTCTAGTGCCATGTTTGGATGTCCAAAAAGGGCTCATCCGAAAATTAATTTTTTATTTATTTAAAAAATGTGCGAATACTCCCTTATTTTCACTCGTCGAGCCCATCTAAAATAATTAAATAATTAAAAAATATTTTTTATAAATAAAAAAATAGAAAATATTGCATCCAAACATGGCAAAAGGGTTTTAAAGGTTTTGAGGGCCATTTTGGTCATTTAAAATTTTGACGGAGGGAGGAGTTTGCACAGATTATAAAAATGCAGATGGTTATATGCACATAATAAACTGTAGGGGTTTTCTGCACATTTTGTATATATCACGATCATTACATGTTGCTGAAAGTGATCGGAAAAAAAAAAATTCTATCTAATCTTTCAAATATAAGATAGATGGAAAAGTAAAGAACATACAACTATACTAATATGGACGAATCAAAGGAAAATTTGCCACAGGTTTGTGCCGATGAATTTCATATTAGTAACAGCACGAAAAAGATACAAGGACGGGACACGAAGACCTTTCCTTGTGCCTCTTTGCTTGAATTTGTTTCCATCAATCCTTTGGCATGTTTTCCAAGGGTTTGTTTGGTTAGATGGAAATTAATAGTGGAAAGTGGAAGTGAGAGAGTAAAGTAAATGAAAGGAAAATTAGTTTTCTAGCATGCATTTAGTTAGCATGAAAATTTTTCAAGAAAGTTGTGGGAAAGTACCATTTCATGGTTCGAATTGCAAGAACATTACAACAAAATATTATGATTTACCTAATTGTCCTTTATCTTTTTAGACAGGATAAATAGGTCTAAATTAATTTGTATCGAATAAATGTCTTTGGTCTTTTTCAAAAAATAAAAGTAATATAAGAATCTATATAAATAATTCCGTAGAACATTCCAACAGAGATATGACCATTCGTATAAAAACTTATGCATAAACAAATTTGATTTATAGAGAAAAAAAGGGCACAAGTGTAAGTTGACATAACTTTCTCAAGAAAGCAAAATTTTCTTGTGTATTTTGTAGAAAAAAATAATGGGAAATCTAGGTGGTTATGAAAAGTTACTCTCCCTCAAAAAAAAAATTTCTCATTCTATCCAAATTCCTTAAAAAAAATCATTTTTTTTCCTTTCATGCTATTTCCATCTAACCAAACGGAGCCTTACTTTCCACAAATCTGGGTATTTTGGGCATCAGATCCCAATTAGGTAAGCATGTTCTTGTAATGTGACTGTCTTTCGAATCTGGCTAAATTATCATTCTATAACAATCCAACGAGTAGAGAGCCTTATAATTGAAAGGAGTGAAAATGGCTGTTAGACTTCAAGAAAGATACCTGACTGGCTACCACCACCAAACAGATCTTAAAGTATAAAAATGTGTGAAAAGCAAGAAAAATTAAAGTCAAGGGGACAAGCTTCAGTTTAGTGTGACCAAAAGCTACACTGAGAATGAAAGGAAAGCCCTGAATCACAACTGTAATACCCCGCTCCAACACATGGTATGATATTGTCTGCTTTGGGCCTGAGCCCGCACTGTTTTGCTCTTGGGTTTTACCCCAAAAGGCCTCATACCATTTGGAGAGAACACACTACATATAAGCACATCCCCTTTTTCACACCCAGGCGATGTGGGATTGAGCACCCTGTGGTAGCTCAGCCCAGTGTCTGTCTTAGCACCTGCCCACTCACAACCGTCCGCAAGGGTTACTACTATCCATCCCCTACGAGGCCCGACGTCCTCGTTAGCACACTTCCAGCTGGGTTCAGGCTCTGATACCAACTGTAATACCCCGCTCCAACACATGATATGATCTGAGCTACCACGCTGACAGGGTACAAGGTGCTCAATCCCACATCGCCTGGGTGTGGAAAAAGAGATGTGCTTATATGTAGTGTGTTCTCTCCAAATGGTATGAGACATTTTGGGATAAAATCCAAGAGCAAAACTATGCGGGCTCAAGCCCAAAGCAGACAATATCATACCATGTGTTGGAGCAGGGTATTACAGTTGGTATCAGAACTTGAACCCAGCCGAAAATGTGCCAACGAAGACGTCGGGCCTTGTAGGGGGGTGGATTGTAGTAACCCTTGTGGACGAGTGTGAGTGGGCAAGTGCGACGACAGACACTGAGCTGAGCTACCACACTGACAGGGTGCTCAATCTCACATCGCCTGGGTGTGGAAAAGGGGATGTGCTTATATGTAGTGTGTTCTCTCCAAATGGTATGAGGCCTTTTAGGGTAAATCCAAGAGGAAAACCGTAAGGGCTCAAGTCCAAAGCGGACAATATCAGATCCCGCTCCAACACATGGTATGATATTGTCCACTTTGGGCCTGAGCCTGCACGGTTTTGCTCATTGGGTTTTACCCCAAAAGGCCTCATACCATTTAGAAAGAACACACTACATATAAGCACATTCCCTTTTCCACACCCAGGCAATGTGAGATTGAGCACCCTGTACCCTGTTAGTGTGGTAGCTCAGCCCAGTGTCTGTCTTCGCACCCGCCCACTCGCACCCGTCCACAAGGGTTACTACAACAACTTGCAAAAATCCAGAAATAATTGAGGGAAAGCTTCCTCCCCTATAATTATCATCGTATGCATTCAAGTCCAGGACTATCTTGGAGGACCACACTCCATCCCTATGTCTGCTGAAGTGCAATCATGTTCCACAGTATTTAAATTACTATAGAGTATGAAAAGTAGAAAAATGAAGAGAAAAACTTTGGAAACCTACACAAAAAATGAAGTGTTTGAAACATCATCGGCAATAAAAGTGCCTAATTTTTGTCAAAGCACTAGCTTATGATACCATTGACAAGTAATAAATATTTAACAGAAGAAGTGCAAGCATTTTCTCTTATCATCACACTAATGTACTTCCAAACATAAAACTAAAAGAAGAAAATTTATAATTATAGGCTGGTGTAATTGCTTTTAATGATTGTGTTGCCAAAACTGAATTTTTGAATCATGAAACAAACATGAACCTTATCCAATACATCAATCATATGAACAAAACCTGGCATATTTTGCTAATGTCATTAGAAGAACCATATCTAAAAGAAACAACCTAAACACTGTACATTCTTTATGCAAATAAATATACATGTCACTGAAGCACTGCTGCCTAAAGGGGAAAAATATCTTTACTGGTAGGTTGCATTTCTAGCATAAAATTGAAACTCTTTCCAAGAGGCCTTTGTCAGAGAAAGCAAATATTTGATGTCATTTTCCAATACAAAATGACATAACTAAGGGAAGTTGAATTGAAAGTTTGACAAAGAGAATGTTACACTAAAAAAGCCCGTGATCATGTGGACTATGATTTTCTTGATCATGGGATGAATAGGAAGGATCTCTGACCGAGACTGTGAGCTACCATGTAGCAAAAGTGCTAGCCTGTAAAGGAACTACTATTTGGATTCGAAGATTCCTGAGTTAGAGAGATTTGGTGCCTCATCTTTTACTAATTACCAAAGCTCGCAACCTAACTAGTTAAATGCCTCCTTGTGCCAGGCTTAAGTAAATAAGTTGAAGGGCCCAGGTAATTCAGGGAGATTGGTCGAAGATTGAAGAAAATTGCAAGGCCGGTGATTACATCTATATCAGAAGGCTAATCATAAATAAAAAGGTCGTCTTTGGACCCTATCCAATGCTTATATGACTTTGGTAGGGCTAGAAAAGCAGTTTGCTGGAAATTTAAAAGATTAGCCAGCAAACTCACCCTTGAAAACTGAAAGACAAAGGCCCATCTCCAAATGAGGCCCATAGTTCCACTTATCTAGCCCATGGTTACAAGAAAAATAAATAAATAAAATAAAATTAGAAAAGAATCAATCCCAACTTTAAGGTATATTAAATAAGAAAACCGTGGGCCTTAACATTATTGAAGGGCTCACTTGGAAGTAACACTCATCTAGTTGCTATTATGAATGTTAGCAAGACAGTTTCTCTTCGAATAAGAAACACAATAAAAAGCTAAGTATGTGAACAATGAATGTGTAGGGGCATAAAGACACTCCAATGAGGATCACTTGAGGAAAGAATTTTAAAAAAATGTGATCAAGTACAATGGGATTTCTCAGACTCAGTTTTGGATGCAGATGGAAACTTTTGATCTGTGTTTATGTCGATAGTGAATTTGTAACAAAAAGAAGGGACATGTACAAGGTAAGGACACAATGTACATATGTTAAATTCATAGAAAATAAGACACGTACACAATGACAGTACAAATGTATATATGTAGATATAGATATTTTATGCATGTATACATTAGTCATGTATATGTGCATGGCACATGGAACACACAAGCTTCGTTGAGAGAGAGTGACGCTCTTCTAAGAAGCTCATGAGATGTCAATGAGATGACAAAGGGCTTGTTTGGTTCAATTTTCTGAGAACAATTTTTTTGTTTTCAAAGAAGTGAAAATTAGAAAACAGTACAAAAATTTGTTTGGTTAACAGTTTTCTGAAACTCAGTTAAAAAAAAAGGTTTGTTTTTAGAGAACAGCCTTTTATAGTTCTTTGAAAACAATTTTCTGTTTTCTAGGTTCTCGAGAACTGTTTTCAGAAAACTGAACCAAATAGGCCCAAAACCGCTATCAGTGTTGCACATAATCCAATTATTGATAGGACAAAGCATGGAAGTAGATAGACACTTCAAAGGAGAAATACAGTTACGGATTTTTTGTAAACCATATGTGAACACCAAAGATCAATTAGCAGCTATACTGACCAAAGAGTCTCAATATGTTCCATACTATATTTGGCAGGTCATTCAGATTTATTTGCACCAGATTAAGGAGGAGTGACTTTTGTACTTGCATCATTTAGTATAAATATCAACAAACAGAGAGAATCTAAGACTCTTTCTCCATCCAGAATTTCTCACTCCACTTCTTCTCTATCTTGTGATCTAAACACAGTATTGTAGATCAACTCATGAGTCCTGTTACCAATGGACCCAAACATGAACATCAAGTTCCTTCTCAATCACACAGTGATGCAGGACGAGTTATGATTTTCGTGGATGAGCCGAATGTGTTACGCCTCTACTTTTGGAGAAGGGACAGAGACAAATGAAATTAGGGATTTAATTTAATTTAGGGTTAATTTTATTATTTTGTCATTGTTTTAATTTTAAGGGGTATTTTAGTATTTTACTATTTTAGGATTTCTTAGGGTTTAATTATATTTTGCCTGTATAAAGGCTTTTGTGTAACTAAACAATTCAGTTTTTGATTATTGAATAATATTTCGTGAGTTTGTGAACTCCTCCCTATATCTTTTCTTCCCCCTCTTATTCTTGCTCTTCCTAATCTCTCAGTCTCTCTAGCCTATCTCATTTAGTCTATTTTCTAATCTCCTTCATCTATCTTCTCACCCCCTTCTTCTAGTCTCATCTCATCTTCTCATTCTCATCCCTTTCTTTCTCTCTGGTTCATTGTCTATTTGATAGCTAAGTATTACTAGCTTTCGGTTCCATATCACACAGTAATTAAGAATCTGGGAGCATTGAGATAGATTTCAATGGCAATAAATATAGTTTACGGCTTGACAACTCATTTGATATTCATGTTAGAGGACAAAACATTATCATTTGATATTCTACCATAGTTTCCAATAGATATCAACAACTGGATGTTTTAGCTATTGGGGTTTTGGGTGTTGGCTGAGGAGCTAGCCCTTAATTCCTAAGAATGCTTCACTTGGAACTATATTCTTAATTGGTTTGCTTTCATCATCTTTGAGGCTGGAATCCTCTTTTTTCTAATTTTTCCTCTTCAATGGGGCTTCTTTCTGTTGTATATTCTCTCCTTTTTCTTTTATTTTTGTTGAATTAATATAGTTTCTCCCAAAAGAAATGGCCTTTGAAGTTAAGGAACTCTCAGCAATATCAAGCAGTAGAGATAAAAATGCATTGAAAATATAATATCAAATATAGCCTAAAACTTGTACACCGGGGAAAGAAATCCATTCTGACCTTATTTGAAATAGGACCTTGTGCAAGATAAGGTTTCTCATTCCGTAAATGATGGAAACCATAAGCAACTTGGGCATCCATCCCTGCATCCAAATATAAAAGATAAGATACTAAACAAAAGTGAAAAATTAAAAAAATATTATCATAAGAATGTAGAAACTATATAGGAGGTTGCATTAGAAGGGCCATTTTTGGAGGAAGACAAGTCAGTAGGCCTGTAAGGTTGTTTTGGGTTCTACTGTGAGTATTCCTCTTGCATTATTAGACCAAACTACAGAAGACCAATTCAGGAATTTTTTGAACCCTAATCTAGATCTGCCATAACAATTTATTATACTCTTACTTATATAAGTTTATCTAGATCAAGTGAACGCATAAACCCTACCACTAGGAATTGGTTTGGCAGGCAAAAGACTCAGTTTGGTCAATCTCGATATAAAATAAAGCTTGAAGCTCCAGTTTTGAAGGTTGGAAGTTTAACCACAATAGCAATTAAAATGATAAGCTCAAAAATCCATATATATTGAGATGACCCAAATCTTGGGTAAGAAAAGGCCATAGGTGAAACATAAATTATATATAATTTCTTTAAATCAAAATGGCAGACCTATGCTAAAGTAATTATAAAACACTCCTTCATAGCAAGACACTTTCTCAGGCAACTCCCCTTCAACTTCCAGCCCCTGCACAATCCAGATAAAGTTTTACCTTTAAAATAAGAAGGTAACAAAACAAAATTTTAATATATCACAAAAAAATCATTAGATTTGAAAATGACCTTCAATTAAAAATGAGAATGCAGTAAAATGTATAATCTACACATTAATCAGTTCGAAAATTCTGTCTCTCACATATGCATTCTATATTTTATTCCGTTTTACTAGTCGAGTGTTCCAAGGATGCTTTTGAGATAAAAATGTAATTTATATTAATTGGAGCCAACCATTAAGGTATTGCTATTCTGTTTGCATCTCTCTCTCTCTAATCACAAACCTCCATTTCTCCTACCTGTTGTCCCCCTTGCTTGGCCCTTCCACTAAGGGTTTGTTGTGTAACAAGCACATAATGTCCACTAAAACGTCCATGGATTTTATCATCAACTTGATGAATTAATTTCAAGATATAAGGCTTTCCTATTAGAACAGGTTGTTCAAAATGATCCCTCATTCTTCCATCAAATATTCTGCTTTTTCCTGGATATTCAGGTTCAAATACCCATAGATTAGCTGTTTGCTTACTGGCTTCATATCCGCGTGCGCGTGTGTGTGTGGGTGGGGGGGAACAATAGAAGAAAAGAAATCACGAAAGACGGCCCCGAGGGGGGGGGGGGTTTGAAAACGATAGAAGAAAAGAAATCATGAAAGACGAGATTCCATGTTGCATGTTGTTTGACGATGATATTGTGCTCTTGGAAAGATAACTTAGCAATGAAACTACAAATATGGAGAAATGGTTTAGAATTTAAATAATTGAGAATTAGTTAAACTAAAACTGAGTATATGGAGTGTAAATTTAATAAAGATTCGGACATTGATAATCTAATGATAACACTCCAAAATCAAAAGATTACTCAAAACAATCAATTTCGCTACCTAGGATCGATAATCCAAAATGATGGAGAGATAGATAGTGACATAACTAGTAAATTGGAGCGGGTTGGACAAAATGGAGATAAGCTAGTGGGATATTATGTAATAAAATAATAACACATAGGCTAAAAGGAAAATTTTATAGAACCGTTATTAGACCAACTATGTTGTATAGAGCATAGTGTTGGGCCCCAAAAAAGAAACAAGAACAATGCCTTCATGTTGTGGAGATGAGGATGTTAAGATGGATGAGTGGAGTGACTAGAAGAAATAGGATCATAAATGAAAGTGTGAAAGAAAAATTACGTGTAGCACCAATTGGTGAGAAAATTAGAGAAAGTGGCTTTAGGTGGTTTGGACACATCCATCAGAGACCTAGAGACGTGTTGGTCAAACGGGGGAGACTAGTTGTAATAGAAGGTAAGAGAAGGAGAGGGTAACCAAAGATAACATGGGATGAGGTTATTAAAAATGGCTTTAAAAAAGTTAAATATAGTAGGCAAAATGACATGTAGTAGAAAAGATTGGAGAGAAAGAATTCATGTGGCATGATATAAAGTTTCCTAACAGTTTTTTTTTTTTCGATAGGTAAATATATTTTCACACACACATACCCCATCTGGGACTTGAACCCTCAACCTCTCCATTGGAAAGGTGGAGGACATACCACTCAAGCCAAGACTTTGGTGGATCTTTTTCCAACAGTTTTGTTTTCGCTCCAATAAGACATTCGTCTAAACAAATATTAGTTTGACGTATAATGCAAAAGATTCTGGGCAAATGTTGATTAAGACATCCATTTGCAACAACTCAGCAACACCATTCATATTGCATTCATAAACTAGCACCCCAAATAAGAGTAAACAACAACTCCATCCAATCTCTAATGCGATCAGAAATCTCAGCCAATATCATCAAGCAGATGCAATCCTATATACTTGGTTTTACCAGATCTTCTACAACCTTAAAAACTATTAAAATTTTTGCCTGGAACATGTCATTAAGTAGAATATAGCCTGCCAGTATTGACTTCTTTCTGAATGCTCAACTGAATCGCCAGTAGATATTGATGGATTTGCCTTGACCGATGTCAAGAATATCTCCAATGCAAGTTAAGGGAAAAAGTGCAAAGAAGATCTTTCTCTCTTTTTTCCCCTTTGGCTAGGGAAAGGAGATCAAACACAATCCTAGTAGTGTTCAGCCATTAAAGTCCAAATCCAGTTTCTTGATGATTATATTGTTTATGAATATTCTGACTATGCCCCAAAAGTCATTTCTACATCTTTTTCATCGAGGGATCAGGAAAGTACAACTGCACTGAAAACATTTAAATGAAAGAAACTTCCCAAACATATACAATGAATCATATTTTTGAACATTTTATCAATGCAGAAATCAATTATAACTTTCCAAAACAATATTCTCTGATAGTCTCCTAAAGAGCATGAAAGATTAAAGGGATTGGTAAAATTGTAGGTAATTATTTGTTGGGATGAAGTTATTGCATCAACAGATGGAACCAATGTAAAGCAGAATTAAGAGTGAAGCACCAAATTGAAAAGTATAGTTTCCACAATATATTCATTGCTAGCGTACTTAACAACATGAAAAGATTAGTTACTGTGCAACCAAACTAATATGTGCTAACAGAGAATTTCATTTGTAAGATTCTGATATTCACGAGGAAAACTTGTTATCATACTAAGATTAACCCAGTAAAACCAGCCAACTGATAATAATAGAATTATTTGAAGAATAGCTAAATATGGACCTGATCAAGAGAGAGATCTTCTGTTGGCTTCAAAGAATGGGGTGTCTCCAGTTGTTCCCCAGTTGGCAAGCTTGGCATTGATATGAGAAGAGTCCAACTGTGCACAATATATAGTTACATTTCACAAAACTGATCAGTATATGAAGATTCTAAAATCAAAAGATGTTACCACCGAAGAGAAAAATCACAAGAATTATATAATTACAAACAGTGAAAAAATTATGTGTAGTTCAGAATATATATTAATAAGAGGCAACCAAATGCATATACAAGTAAATAACATATTTCTAGTACAAAAATGCTTAACATGAGAGTAAGTGCAGTCGTTTCTGGGTCATTTCAAGCTATTTGTCATAATCAAGTACTCCAAGCAGTATTCACACTCAGATTACTGCACACACACACACACAGGTGGCCACTAAGTATAAGCAGACCTTTTGCTTGAAACTTCTTGCAAGCACCACTGCAATACCAAAGTTCATCTTTCAATCATATATACTCTGGATACATACTTTCTACACAAATATTCTTCTTGCCAAAAAAAAAATGCCATTTCAAGAAAACAAAGAGGAAAGGAAAATGGACTCCGTTAAATATTCTTTTTCTAATTTATTTCTATCTGCTAGCAGATAAAATAATTTATCTATTAACATCTAAGATAAAGGAAGTCCTATATGTTATTTAAATTTGTAATCAGTGTCAGCAATTCAAATTATTAACAAAAGAATTTGTGGTGTATTGAAGACTTATTAAGCAGCCCTTTCTAGCAGACTAGTTTATAGAGTCATGGTAGTTTTGATTTTTAAAGGATTGTGCTAAGGAGAACACAATGAAAAATAAATAATGTGAAGAAATTCTCCTCAACTTCACCTGCATTGTATGATTATTATTTTTTGCCTTGTTCGTGTAAGATTTAGCCTGGTTGTGTGGTATCATTTGGTTGTATCCATATTGTCATCTGCGGTCATACATGCCACATCAAAGAACAAAAGCCAGTGCCATTTGCTTACCAAATAGAGCACCATGGTATAGGATTCTTTTACCATACGAACTTGATAAAAAGATATAATAACTTGCATATTAATTTGGTGGTGTAAAAACCACAATCAAAGAACATTGATAGTCAATACAAATTTGACATCTGTAAATGAATGTGGTGAAACCTAATGCTGAAAAGAATCAACCTTTGCAGAAAATTTTGATTTCTAAATGGAAAAGTATGAGCAATCACTAAAACAAGCGGATATTAGTAACCAATACCAAATGAAAGAATGCTCACCTATCCAGACGGCAAATCGGACCTGTGCTAGCCCTATCAAGAGTTCTTTTGATTGCTGATTTCCAAGCAAAAGGAAATGAACCACCCTGGAAATTAAGTTCAAGACACAGCATAACAAGGCTGGACAGGAACCCTTACAGGGAAAAATAAAAATTGGGCAGGAAGCGGACAGCTGCATAATTGATGCAAAGAGAAATACTCACCCAACCAAAACTCCTAGACAAGTCATTTCCTGTGCCAAGTGGAATAATTGCTGTTGGAGGAACTGGCTCCCGAACCTGTTTGTAAAGCTCTCCGAGGCAACCTAGGACCCAACCCACTGTACCATCACCTCCTGCTACCTGATAAACCGACCTAGTTACTTCAAATTTCCCATGTAAATATTTCAGGATTTGTAGATAAGTCAAACAGACAGCATATGAGTTATGTCACTCTAGTGATCACTATTCCAGATAGCTAGAGAAAATACAATAATAATTGTATTGCACATAGTTCACTTTGTAATAAAACTTGAGCAATCCATTTTCCCTAGCATGCATACCAAAACCCTTAGCTTTTCACGAGTCTCTTTGGCACAGCCATCACCAAGACCTGCCAACTTCTCCAGGCAACCCAATCCATACTGAACAAATTCATGAGGCTTTACAACTGAAAGATCAAAAACCTGGCATATTTAGAAAAACAATTTCAGAGTTGCGATTTTGTTAAATAAAACTTTAACAATCCTGTTAAATTCCTAAAAAAAATATAATAACAAAGTAAGCACGTGATACGACAGAAAGACTACCACAAGAAGTCATGCACGAGCATCCTAGAGGCAAAAAAGAGACGTTTGACCCATTAGCTAGCTTCATTTGGACCCCAAGTTGCCACTTCAATCAGCATTTCAGTCTTGGTTCAACTTTAATGCTTGTATTCTCCCTTTTTTTCAGTTATGATTTTTTTATTTCAAGCCTGACAAGTGTTATCAAGCTCCTAGTCTAATTGAGTACTGAAGTGACTTATGATCTTTCCGAAGTGTTGAACAGCTAGGACTAGAAGAATTCTAAAACTTTCATGGATTAGATACAAAAATTGTTGTGATAGCAAGGTAGAACTTCTCAAGATTGAATCATAATCAGTTTAAACATTTAAAATTCAAAAATCAGATTTATAGACAGAGGATACATCCGTTAGGTGCTGAAGTTATTTAATGTCTTAACATTGTAATTTTCTAATCACGCATTATATAAATCCTCCAAGCACGATATAAACTTTGCACCAAAACAACTTTTGGCCTCTTTTCTTGTGCAACCTTGAAAAAGTGCAAGGAGCGATGTAACTAGTAATTATGTTTTTGAAACAAGTGGAGTTGAAGCTTTTTCGCAACTTATAATGTGATAAGTAAGCCTCAAAGCTATGGCATAAGCATCGTTATACTGAGTTTATTTAGTAGACAAACCAAATGTTTACCTTCTTATGTGATTAAAATTGTGCCTCTTTTACAGATATATGTGTGTGTACATGCACACATAGACATCTATAGGGAGAGAGAGAGTGAGCCAGTATGAATCAATTTAAACTACAGCCATTGGGACTCTGAAAATATCTATCAATGGAGCAGGAAGGTCAAGGTTACATTGGCACCTACACAACTCTTCCACGAAACAGAAAACAGAAAATAATAAATCTTTTGTTCAAATTTGAACATTTTAACAAACTTGCAATCCCAACCAAAAAAAAAAAAAACCATTTCCTCACACCTATCTAATTCATCATCAGTCCAGCCCCAATTGTTAATAGAACATATATCTGCGTGTGTGTGCGCGCGCGTGTGTAGAGAGAGAGAGAGAAAGTGAGGGACCTGTTCTTCGCTCATCAATTCCTGAAGCCTCCCTTTGAGCTCAGGACCATTTCGTCCACCGCTCCGTGGATTAATGAAGACGACCATGGGTGACTCGGGGGCTTCGGAAGGCTCAGCGCCGGCGTCGATGGGGGCGTAGTGGCGGTCACCGGCGTTGATGTCCTTGGATTGAATGGCGTCAGTGATGGCGAGGCGGAGGTACTGAGGCATAATAATCTTTCGCTGGAGTTCCTCCTTGGGGATTCGAATCCCAGCGAGAGTGCAACCCCTGATCGAGTCGATCATGGACGACCTCGCCGCGATCCGAGTCGAGTCGGTGACCGGGGACCTCGGCGAATCCATTGCTCCTTGCCCCTCCCTCTCTCTCTTTCTCTCTCTAAAACCTCAGCGATTGCCAACCAAATGCGTCAAACACTCGGCAGAGGTCTGCGTTTGAAAATTCAAACCGATAATAACGTTTTTCAATATAATATAAAATACTATAGAATCATACGTATATATATATATATATACGTACATATATATATATATATGGAGAGAGAGAGAGAGAGAAACAGAACGTTTGCGGGGGTTAGATTTGAAAAGGAAAAAAAGTACGTTTCTTGGTGAGAGGGGCCGGCAACGCTGTATCACAGGCGAAGAAAAGATTCCGGCGGAGGTTTCAGTTTTGGAATCCATTAATCTAACAGTTTTTCATTTTAAAAAGGAAAAGGCCTTCGGGTTTGGTTTATTTACCGAAATGCCATCCGGTGTTGTTTAGGCTGTAAACTAGCCCCACTCCTGAATAATACACCTCCCTCCACATTAAATTAGCACTCCAAACAAAAAACAAAGTCAAAAGTGGAGTGCTTTTTAGTGTCATTGTCGTCGTCATTTTATTTCAAAAATTAATTGGATAGATTTCAATCTCAATTCTAGATCCTTCGTCAAATCAAACATTGAACAAAGTATCAGATACTCTCAATCAATTTGAATAGTGTATTTTAATTGGCTTAATATACAAATAATATGGTATACCCGGCTCACCCAATATTTACTCCTAATTAAAGAATGCTTTTCTATTTACCGTTTCTCACTAGATTGGCTCTCCACAGCCCATTGGCTAAACTGATAAGCCCCGCACACAAACACCCACCCCATCAATAATTACTTAAGCAAAGCCCCCACCACCACCACCCCCACCCCACCCCAAAACCCGTCGGTGAACCATTCATCCCTCCATTAACCAACTGACATTAGGTCATTTCTGATTTGTTTCGACATTGTAAAAATAAAGCATGTTTAATATTGGATGTTGTGTTTGAATTGTGTCAAAACATTTTAAAATTTTGGGCCGAAATTAGAAACATCATTTTGGTGTTTTTATTGTGTTTCAACAACAGAAAAAATAATAAAATATACTTAAAACAGATTTTTCTTACCAAACGTGTTTTTGATTCTATTTATAACACACTTGTAACAAAACACTTGTTCAGTTTTAAGCAAAAATAAAACGCATGTCAAACGGACTCATTACCTATGGAATGGAATGAATTGAATGCCTTTTGCGTTTGTATTAAGTTCAAGGACGCCTGCGCCTTCACCTACTACAATCTTTCTTAACATATTCCATTATTACAAGGGTATTGGGATATTTCTATTCTAACTCCTCAATATTGTGTTAGTTATTTGCCATGAAAATAATAGTTGAAGGGAATCCTCCGACTGAAAAAATAGATTATGGGAATATGGACTTGAACTATTAATTCATCTGTGACCTTTATGCTACGATTGGTACGCATGAATGAAATGAAATACTCAATATCCATTTCAATCATTCCTTTGTTTGATATGAATTTTCATATTGGAATGGTAATTCCCTTAGGAATGAAAATCCATTACATAGAATGAAAATTCATTATATAGTTAAATGCTTTAGCAATTCCATTTCCAAGTAAGATTTAAAAGAATTTGATATTCCTAATAAGCCTTCCACCACATTGCCACCTCCATTGCCTTCCACCATCACCGCCTTTCACCACCACCACCATCATCGTCGCCTTCCACTGTCACCACCTCCATCGCCACCTCCACTACTTTCTACCATCGTCACCTTCTATCGCCATCTTCCACCACCACCGTCGTTACCTTCCACCACCACTGCCACCTCCACTGCATTCCACCATCATCGACGCCTTCCACCACATCTATTGCCTTTTACTTGCCGCCTTCACCACCTCTACTGCCTTTGTAGTAACCCTTGTGGACAGTGTGTGAGTGGGCGGGTGTGAAGACAAACACTAGGCTGAGCTACCACACTGACAGAGTACAGGGTGCTCAATCCCACATCGCCTAGGTGTGAAAAAGGGGATGTGCTTATATGTAGTGTGTTCTCTCCAAATGGTATGAGACATTTTGGGATAAAATTTAAGAGCAAAACTGTGCAGGCTCAAGCTCAAAGCGGACAATATCATACCATGTGTTGGAGCGGGATATTACAATTGGTATCAGAGCCTGAACCCAACCGGAAGTGTGCCGACGAGGACGTCGAGCCCCGTAGGGGGGTGGATTGTAGTAACTCTTGTAGACGGGTGTGAGTGGGCAGGTGCGAAGACAAACACTGGGTTAAGCTACCACACTGATAGGGTACAGGGTGCTCAATCCCGCATCACCTGGGTGTGGAAAAGGGGATGTGCTTATATGTAGTATGTTCTTTTCAAATGGTATGAGACCTTTTGGGGTAAAACCTAAGAGCAAAATCGTGCGGGCTCAGGCCCAAAGCTGACAATATCATACCATGTGTTAGAGCGAGGTATTACAGCCTTCTACCACCGTCTCTGCCTTCCACCACCACCATATACACCACTGTTGTTTTCCACCACCACCACCACTACTACCTTCCACCACTGTCGTTTTTCCACCAACACCACCACTGCCACTTTCTACCACCAGCACCTACACCACTATCGCCTTGCACCACCACCACTATATATCATCATCACCACTACCTCCATCACCACCTACACCATCGTCGTCGCCTTCCACCACTTCCATTGCCTTCTACTACCGTTGGTACCTTCCACCACCACCACTATTTCTTTTTAAAAAATTAAAGATGTATATTATTTTATAAGTTTAATTTATTCATCATAGAAAGGGGTATTTTGGATAATTTAATTTGAACTTCATTTCATCCCTACATATTTTCATTTTTGCAACCAAACAGTAGAACGGGAATTATCATTCCATTCCATCCCCACTTGCACTCTATTCCATTATTATCTACCAAACATAGCCTTGAGACCATTGGAATGAGGGGGGAAGATATGAATTACATATAACAAAAAATCTCAATATATAAATATTACAACCAAACTCTAAATAAATCAATTATTCAAATAATTAGTATACAAGAAATTAATATTAAAGAAAAGCAAACCCAAAAAAGGTTTGATCACAATCATAAATAATATGTATACTATTTATTTCGGGTTAGAATTAAAAATAAACTTGGTTTGTCCATATTAGATTGGGCTCGGATTACCCAATACCTCAATCCAAACTTAATTTGAATGAATTAGGTTTAGATTGAAAATTTTCAATTTAAGTTCAACTCTCATTATAATAAAAGTAATGATCATACTTACAGTGAAAGTTATTACGGAATGAAAATCAAATCACTTTCTTATTCATCAGATAATAAATGTGGAATCCAAATAATTATTTTTACTTTCACCATTTAATTAATAGATAGATATTCGATTATTTATTCAATAATAACTTTCACTATCATAATAATTTTTCTTATAATAATGATTGTTCAAATTCATTTGCGCAAGTTACACATTTGATATCATATGATTTCTTAATTTTGGTAAAGTTATATATTAGTTTTTTAAACTAATTAAGAGTCATTAGTTAGAACATTGATGAATGTAGGAATCGATTTTTATTGTTAGAACATCCATTTTCGGCGAAACAAAAAATGTGAAAACTTTGGTATGAAAGTGAATGAGATATCCAAATGGAGGGTACCTACCTAAAGAAGCACATGTTAGTGTCTAATAGAAATGAAATGAATAAATTGCCTGACCATACATGTAAAGGTGATATAACAATTTGAACAACAATTGTGGTTGTGGGGGGAGTGAGCAATCTAATCTCAGTTGGTAGTTGAGATCCATCTGGCCCTCATTATAGCCATGGAAAGTTTCTAATAGAAAGTGATTTATATTTATTGTCACTGTCAAAATTGAGGGAAAAGATACTTTCCTTTCCTTTCCTTCTTATGTACCAAAATGGAATTTCTCCCATTTCTTTCCCAACTTGCTTTCCAATTAAACTCTTTTACATAATAAAGAGAGAAAATAAAAGAAATGGTGTTCTTCTTATTAAGAGGACGTATAACTCTTGGAACTCTCACTGCACAAAAAGGAGATATATATGTTTGGATCAATTCAAGAGAAGTAAGTACACCTACATACAAACTGATTTAAAGGAAGGAGATGTGGGTAGGTGGGTGAGTTTTTTAATTAGTTTTCCTCCATTCCTTTGAAATTTATTACTTCTTCTCTTCTGTAATTAAATGGATGGATTTTGTTTATAAATAAAAACTCTCTCCTCGATCTTACTTTCTCATTATTTCTAAAAGAGCATTTATTTATGGTTATTTATGGATATATATATATATATATAAAATGCTTTTCATGGATAATGAGGACTCAATTCAATGAGCTCTGCCAATCTTGGATATGCTTTAAAAAGAAAAAGATAAAGTATTAGTAATGAGGGTGCAGGAGATGGATTATTCCTTTGTAATTGTTTATCCTTATTAATTAAGGATTTAATGGGGGAGGGGAATGGGAAGAAAAAAAATACTATTGTCATATAATATAAATTAAATGAAGAATGAATCCACTCAAAGTCACTTGAGTGATCTCGTAGTTTGATATGCCAAATAAGGGTAAATATGGAACTAGAATAATAAATGTATTTGCGGGTAAAGTAGATCTCTGCCAACTGGAGCAAACGTGGTTGTAAATGATTGGATGACGTATAGGTCCCGCCTAATAATCAAAGTCCATTCGTGTCTGCAAATTCTGATCCCTTCCCGGCTCAACTAGTCTTTGTAGACCACACCAATCCAACTCATTCTTTTGGTTAATGCACGCACGCTTTTCCACTTCAACGTGGTAAAATTCTACAACTTGCTATAATAATACTATACTATACTATACTATACTATACTATACTATACTATATACTGTACTTTTCAAGGTTTCGTATTTTTACTTTTTGGGCTGCAATGGAGTTCAACCTATTTTTGGGATTACTCAATTGGACTCTTGAATTTTAAATAGGAGAACTTTCCTACCATTCTAATTTCAAGACGCGTGCTCCCAAATAGTTATATCTCACACACACACACACATATCACCATGCATTTCAGCCTTCTTTTCTCTTAATTAGCCGAATACACCTATCTATGGTTTCTAATTCCATTAGCATGGGTCACTAATAGGGGCAGAGATAAGATTTTATTTTAGGTGCGCAGTGTAATTGATAAAAAATAAATTAATAAATTATTATGACAAATAAAAATTGTTCAAATTAAGAGGCAAATAAGAAAAAAAAATAATAAAAATTCCTTGCAAAATAATTTGTTAATCAATTAGTAGTATAAGAAATATAAATACATGACAAATATGACAACCAAAATATTGATTATTTTTGTATTTTAAAAACGATGCATGAAGTTACACTCATTGAGTTCATAAAATTACATAAATATATTTAAATAAGAAAAAGAGATATAAAAAGAATAAGAAGAGAAAAAAAAAAGTTAGATACTATATACGCAAAAAGAAGAGTTTTAACAAGTGGAAAAAGAAAAAGGAGGAGGAGAAGAAAAAAAAAATGAGAGAACTTTGAAGGAAAAATATTAGACTTTCATTGAAGAAAGAAATTTATTTTGTATAATTTTTTTCATTTATATGTAAAAAATAAAAATTTAAGGTGAAACACAGTTATCAGGAATAAAGATAATGTATGAAATGGGTGGACCATAACTATCCAAAATAAAGAGAGTGTGCAGAACGTGAAATGTGCGGATTTAGGAAGAACTTTTCTGTTTGAAGTGAAGGTAAAGTACTTAGGGTGCACTTGGGTCTGCCTAAGTCGAGCAATTCGAATTCCGTTACGAATTTTAATAGCATGGACGAGATACTAGTGACCATGGAATTAAGACTGAGTTCAAACTCTAGAGTTTAAATTTATTTTAAACAAAATTTGGATAATGGATAAAGATTTTATCAACTGAGAAACTCGAAATGCAAAAAAAGTTTATAATTTTCATATATTGAGAGTTATACATTGTTTATTTAAAATAAATTTAAAATTAGATGATTAATAGTATTATGGGTATTAACCTAACTTTCACACATCTATTTTATAGTTTTTGTTATGTGAACTTTTTGGAAAACATTGAATGATTTATATATTTTTTTATTACAAGTGATAAATTATTACTATAAAATCATATTACATATAATTTGGTTGATTTTTGTTACGTTGATATTAGTGGTTTTATTTCTTCTCATGTGTATGTAATTATATAATTTAACATTTTATTTTTTATACTTATTTATTAATAAGCTATTAAATTTTGAAACGACTCAAGGAACCTAAAATACACATAAGACTCGTGTAGAACGGTAAGAATTGAGATGCAATAGATTTTTTTTTTTGGGACTTGAGCTTGGTGCGGAATAAGGTGTTAGAACTTTAAGTTTGACATGGGCCAATTCCTTGGCCCGTCCAACCCGTGCAAGCCCACCCCTAAGTATTAGTTCAATAATCGCCGGAGGTAAAATACATAAATTCCGGCAGATGTTCATATACATACATTCATTTTAAATTTCTTAGAACTTTGAGTTTGACCTGGGCCAACTCCTTGGCCCATCTAACCCACCCAAGTCCCATCCCCTAAGTACTAGTTCAATAATCGCGGGAGGTAAGTACATAATTTCGGCGATATTTATATACATACATTCAATACGTGTTTTAAGTTTCTTATTAATGTTAAAAATGTAAAAAAAAATAAAAAATAAAAAATAAGTTTTTCCATGCATATGTGTTTGTCAGATAAATAAAAGGATAAGAATACTTTAGATTTGTGTATATTACGTGTCCGAATTAGTATATGTGAATTGAATGAATGGAGATGACATGCGAGAGATCTTAAAATTACTTAATGGGCCCAATTTATAGGACCAGGCCAGAGCCATCTAAGAAGAGGTGGTTGAATTACTCATGTCTTGGATTACCACAAACACAAGTTGAAGCTCTACATAAAAAAGCACTCTACATATCACATAGCTGGCGATGGATTGGACTGGTGAATTTTACTTGGGCCTCGATTTGGATCGGGCTTAATTCGGCACGCCCAATAAGTTTTTGTAAGGTGAAAGAGCCAATGGCAAGTGAATTCGGGTCACTTTTGGTTTGCTATATCCAAATCCAATTCAAGTTGATATCAAGTAAAAGCATCCTATGCTATTATGGCAAGTTGATTTAAGAAAGGACAAATAGTATAGTATGGCATGGCATGCCTCACAAGTGGACAAGTGTGGTCAGACTGAGGCCAGCCAGCTCTATTATTCGAGACATTACATACAGCGATATATATATATATATATTGCAAAAGGAAGGAGGTGAGAGAAAAGTTGATGGATACGATTATTTATTCAAATATTGTGAGAGGGAACAGGTAAGCATGATGCTCTAAAAGCCTGCAAATCTACAAAAAGATGAGCTAGGAATAAAGGCATGCATGTTCTGGTTTGTCCAATACTTGTTCCACGTCTTCTCGATCTAATGAATGAAATTCTTCGGTGAAAAAGAAAAAGAAAAAAAGATTGAAGTTCTTCCATTTCATTTTCTTATGGTATTCTAGCTAGCTAAATAGTATCCCATTATCTAAAAAAATACATAATAATATTAGAGAAAATACAAAATGACAACAATAGTGGGTAACAAAAATATAATAAGAAGAATATAGATTCCACATTCTTACATCCTTATCTTTCTTTCCAAAAAAGTAAAAGAAAAAGTTAAAATAAGAAAACAATCATGTCTTCTTTATTTTTTTCAATAAACAACAAATCAATCATATATATATATATATATATATATATATATATACACACACACACACATATATGTCACCCTAAGTGGACGTACATTGCATCGTGTAATCAAATAGAGAAAGAGAGAGAGAGAGAGAGGAGAGGAGGGTAGTTTAATACAAAGCAACAAGGACAAATTAGGATTGCTTAATAAGTAGAATATATCTATTATATATTATATTTTCTTTGAAACACCTACAATTAACTAGTAGATCAAACTTTGTTCAAAATGTATTATATATCATGAATCATTCGAAATTGAGATCCGTATAACACAATTTACATAATATTTTTTTATTTATTTAAAAGAAGATCATTATTTTGATAAAAGAATAAATAAAACAACGTATATATAGATGGAGGTGAAATAAAATGGTGAGTGATTGATAAAGAAAAATATAATGCTTGTTAGGTTTGCTACTACGTTGCAATTTTGAGAAAATTTTGTTTATTTTGGTCAAAATAGATCAACTCTTAAAAACCTTTAAATTACTACTAGTATTTCTTTTCCCTTTTTCTTGAATTTGAAAAGTTGTTGAGGGGTCGAATCAGAGGACAAAAGAGAGTCCGAGTCATGTCACGGACCAACTCAAGCCCAGCACATTTGTTTGAGCCGCCGACGCGCGTGCTCTTACAGTCTTACTCCTTCTAGAAACATAGTTGATGATCATGGGACTAAAGTTTAGTAAGTTACCATAAATAAAAAGATTTTCTAAATGGGAACCACATAACCGACCAAGGATTGTCGTTCCTCTTGGTAGGAATATAGTTCACATTAATTTGTATTTATTATACTTCACTAATATGAAAATTCTAAATATTTGTAATAATTAAATATAACAATAATTAAAATGCCTCATATGGCTCCAAAAAAGTGACTAATAACCTTGGCAAATAAGGTTCAATTATTCATATAAGATTTTTTCTTCATTTCTTACAAAGAAATATCTTTCATTATCATATTTATTTGCATAATGTAATAAAAAATTTACATGATGAGTTAATATATTATATATATTTGCATAAAGAATCTTTGAAAAAAAAAATGCCAGTTTAGAATTGGTACTATTTCAAAAAATTGCATGCTTTTTCAATTAAATAATTTAGGATTTTTAGCAAACAATATATGAAGATGATGATTTTCTCAGTAAAGATTTACAGGTTTAAGTTCCATATTTTAAGTACACATGTACCAACTCATTTTTTCCCTTAATTAAGGGAGTTCTTGGTGGTGCTGAGGGATGCGTGTATAAAATATACATATTATATACAAGGTAAATTACAATTACCATTACCTCCTCCGTGGTTAGAATTTGTTACACTTATTTCTTATGTGTTTTGACATATTACTCCTTTATGTGTGGTGGTTAAAGGAGCATGTGAAATTACTTTTATGCTCTTATTATTATATAAATAACTTTAGGAATAATTATACTAACTTCCTTTGTAAAAGACCTTAATTACAGACACCTACTCTATATTTTTAAAAATAACACTCACCTCCCCGTCGATGATGTCAGAGTAACACGGTTAACTAAACGTATGAATTGACCGTATTACCTATGTACTTTTATGATTTATATAATTTAAAAAGTTATTTTTGTAAAAAAACAAGATGATCCTCGGTAGCAAAACCAAGTTTCCTATCCCTTCTCTTCAAACAATTTATAATAAGGCCACAAAGTCCCCTCAATTTTCTCCCTATTCAACTTTGTATCAATATTGCACGTATATATTGCAACCAATGTGGGTTGCTTTGCTTCATATTAAAATTTAAGTCCAATAAAGTTTATTGGGATAGGACAAATTTTGAGAGGGAGGAAGATTGAGTTGACGATTTTGGATATATATATATATGGAGAGCCCAAACATTGTTAGTAGTAAGGGTAAAAATATCAATGACACCCTTAAGGTATGGACTTATTTCACGCGAAGAGAACGTTTGCTTAAAGTGATTGTATAAACTTAAACGTTTTATATCGTTTATTAGAGAGACCCCAAACTGTGTATAGGCAGGTCTAACTTCATCGGACACTATGTAAAAAGACAATGATACCTTTAACCCTTTTCATAAGGTAAAAAATTACCTAAGTATCCCTTTGTAACTTTTCATGTTTTCTTTTCTTTCTCTATCTCTTCTTATAACAATATCAAGTGTATTACACACACACACACACACACACACATTCATAGTTCATTATCCAAGCTAACCAATATATATTATACATCAACAGAAGCATCCGAAATTCATGGCTATTGTCAAGCTCCTCCAAAGACCCTCACCCGAAGTTACTGCCATAGTAAGCATCACCCCATTAATCCAACATGCGAGAAACATAACCATCAAGAAACGGGTCGTCAACCATACCCGTGGTCACCTTTATCGAATTTATGCATTAATGCATGTACTACTGTGAAGACCCACTTCACCGGAGCTCAAGTGCTGGAACACTACTGTCAACTGCCACAATTCCATGTCTCTGAAGTCTCCACCATGAGCAACCACCCACCACAGCCACGACAAACCATCATTCTGGTTCTATCCACACCAAGTTCAATCATGCACCTGAAGACCCATAAAATCATCATCATCCACGCTCACCACTGTAAAGACACACCGAGCACCATGAGAAACTTTTCCATTGCACCACCATCCTCCTCATTCGCATAGGCAAGCCTCAATGAAGCCGAGACCTCAATGCCACCACCACCTTCATCATTCACCATGTATGGCCATGCAAGGCCATCACCCTCTATCAAACTTCTCCACCATTTTCATCCCGTCTATATTCATTATCACCATTGGGAATGGAATGAATGAAAGTTTGACAAGAATTTCATAATTTAATAATCTCTTTCTCTTTGTGGCGGGTCTGGGGTTGGGAACACAACAAATGTTGTTGATCATGCAGTAGTTATAACAACTATTTTCTTAGTCTCTCTCTCGGTAGAGAAGCTTCAGTTGATATTCATAAAGTTTTGGTTAAAGATGATAATTTACGGTTGTAACAGCCCGTTCCACTTGATTGTATGATATTGTTCGCTTTGGGCTAAGCCCACACGATTTTGCTCTTGAGTTTTACTCCAAAAGGACTCATATCATTTGGAGAGAACACATACATATAAGCACATCCCCTTCTCCACACCCAGGCAATGTGGGATTGAGCACCCTGGAGCCTGCCAGTGTAGTAGCTCGCCCAGTGTCTCTCGTACCCGCCCACATAACACCCGCCCACAAGGGTCACCAGTATCCACCCCCTTAGGAGGCCCGACGTCCCTGTCAGCATATTTTCGACTGGGTCCGGTTCTGATACCATTTGTAACAGCCGGCTCTACCTGATGGTATGATATTGTTCGCTTTGGGCCTAAGCCCGCACAATTTTGCTCCTGGGTTTTACCCCCAAAATGCCTCATACCATTTGGAGAGAACACACTACATATAAACACATCCCTTTCTCCACACCCAGACGATATGGGATTGAGCACCCTGTAGCCTGCCAGTGTGGTAGCTCGCTCAATGTCTCTCGCACCTACCCACATCACACCTACCCACAAAGGTCACCACAACCACCCCCTAGGAGGCCCGACGTCCCCATTGACATACTTCCAACTAGGTCCAGCTCTGATACTATTTGTAATAGCTCGCTCCACCTGATGGTATGATATTGTCCCCTTTGGGCCTAAACCCGCACGGTTTTGCTCTTGGGTGTGATGTGGGCCGGTGCAAGAGACACTGGGAGAGCTACCACACTGGCAAACTACAAGTGCTCAATTCATATCGCTTGGGTGTGGAGAAGAGGTTGTGCTTATATGTAGTGTGTTTTATCTAAATGGTATGAGCCATTTTATGTAATACCCCGCTCCAACACATGGTATGATATTGTCCGCTTTGGGCCATAGCCCACACGGTTTTGCTATTGGGTTTACCCCAAAAGGCCTCATACCATTTGAAGAGAACATACTACATATAAGCACATCCCCTTTTCCACACCCAGGCGATGTGGGATTGAGCACCTTGTACCCTGTCAGTGTGGTAGCTCAGCCCAGTGTCTGTCTATGCACCCGCCCACTCACACCCGTCCACAAGGGTTATTACAATCCACCCCCCTATGAGGCCCGACGCCCTCGTCGGCACACTTACTTCCGGTTGGGTTCAGGCTTTGATACCAACTGTAATACCCCGCTCCAACACATGGTATGATATTGTCCGCTTTGGGCCATAGCCCGCACGGTTTTGCTATTGGGTTTACCCCAAAAGGCCTCATACCATTTGAAGAGAACAAACTACATATAAGCACATCCCCTTTTCCACACCTAGGCGATGTGGGATTGAGCACCTTGTATCCTGTCAGTGTGGTAGCTCAGCCCAGTGTCTGTCTATGCACCCGCCCACTCACACCCGTCCACAAGGGTTACTACATTTTAGGGTAAAATTTAAGACCAAATCGTATGGGCTTAGGCCAAAAGTAAACAATATCATACCATCAGGTGAAACGGGTTGTTACAAATGGTATTAGAGCTGGACCCAGCTGGAAGTGTGCCGATGGGACATCGGGCCTCCTAGGGGGTGGATTGTGGTAACCCTTGTGGGCGGGTGTGAAAGGCACTGGGTGAGCTACCACACTAGCAAACTACAGGGTACTCAATCTCATATCGCTTGTGTGTGAAGAAGGGGATGTGCTTATATATAGTGTGTTCTTTCTAAATGGTATGAGGCTTTTTGTGGTAAAACCCAATAGCAAAACAATGTATGCTTAAGCCCAAAATGGACAATATCATACCATCAGGTGGAACGGGCTGTTACAGCAGTGGTACTTGAGCTTCATCGTGGAACTTCAATGGAGTTGGTATGGCAGTGATGCTTCATTGTTGACATTTTTTTGTCAGTGAAGACATCGATGGTCAAATCTCAACTATGGAGTTGGAACTCGGTTCCATAGTGATGGTGATTATCCGATGAATTGTGGCCATGGTTTGATGAAGAAGATAAAGATGGTGCTGGTGATAGTTGGTAGTGGTTTACGCATAGAGAAGATGATGGCCACATTTGGATGGTCGGAGAAAGGACTTTGACAGTGGAGAATCGCAGTGGTTGTGACATAGTACTCCAATAGATAGTGATCGACATTAGAGTTCAGCAAACTACACTTTTATATTCCTCCCTCTAATTCAACATTTTACTAGCACAATCTCTGTCATGGGGCTTCAGCAGCGGAGTTAGTGGTTGTCGGAGGAGACCTAGATGGTGAAGAAGGTGATCAGCAGTGGACAACATAGCCATGGTTGGACCTCACTGCATAGATCGCGGTGGAGCTCAGCTGGACAATGATAATGAATAATATGACACAAATTTGTAACACCTCGAAATTCGGACCTCAGGGACTCCCCCGGTTCAAGTCTGAATTCTGGGTAGTGAGATGTCACGATTGCCCTATCATTATTTCACGACTCGGATAACCATGACAAATTTCTACCAACATCACCCTCAGTACATACTCAGCCCACCGAGATCATCACATACAGCGAAAGTATTTACATCATTGATACTTTCACCATTTACCGATTACAACATAAAGATCAACAATCTATAATGAAATCTTAAAACTCAACAGAAGCATGTACAAAATCATTACCACCATGTTTACAAGCATGCATACTCAATACAAGTCTACTATGGGTACCCCTTATTGACATCAAACATGTACAAGTCCTTTCTTGTTATCCAGTTCCTGTAATATTTCACATAATTGAAAGTGTCATTTCGCACAATCGAAACTGAGGTTTTGCGTGATTGAAAATTTTGATCATGCGAAACAGGGGTTTCACACAATCGAAATCCCCTCTTACAGAATTTCCTGTAGCTTAACACTATGGTTATTTTCGGTCCAATGTCTTTCCTTAACACATATACACATCATATATCACATATACATCAACGTAACCATTCTCACAAGCTTATACATGTGAGAATGAACATAATTGAATGGATCATCATTTAAACATCTAACATTCTACCATACTCAATATCATACATACACTGTATGAAATCATAAGTCATGAACAACATATGCTAAATTCATGTTTAAAAGTAAACAATCGTAAAGCATAAGCAACACATTCTTGAAACATAAATGGTCTTTACATATTTTTTACATGCATAAAGTCCACAATTCGGACATACATTCAAAAAAATCAATATAAAGTCTTTATATGAAACTGATACCGCTCCACGCCAACTCTACCATTGGGGAAACTCTATCACCTCTTGTTCATTTCCTGAAAAATATTGATCTTCATGGGATGAACAACCACATGCTTAGTAGGAATATCTAAAATAAAATTTCGCAAGTCCCATGAATACCACGTAAACATACATTTGCATTTAATCTTGTTAGGCAAATATCCATATAACACAACCGTATCATAAGCAAAGTGTAATGCAACATGATATGCGCAACTCCCTTATCCTCTCTACACATCCATTGGTCTCCAATTTTCTTGGACAACCAATCTCACCTAACGAGGGTTACCTTTGCCGGAATGCCTCATGAGGGTTACCTTTACCGAAATCCCTTATTACTAACCAATCCACGAAGGTACCTTTACCAGAATACCTCACGAGGGTTACTTTTACAGGAATACCTCGCCGTTTTACCAAGTGAATTTCACCGCCTCAATTGCCTTCACCACCCTCACTATGCATTTCCTAATGGATGAAGATGGATTCAATATACTCATTGTAGTGTATACATATACAATTTATAGCAATGTAACATTAATTATCATGCTTGTACATTTTTCACGTAATCATCACACCCACTCACATTGAGCATGTTTCACATAATACATATTTCATATCACTTAAATGGACAATTAATCATGTTTCACATTTAAACATACTTCCAAGACATTTTATCAAATATATAAGTGTCACCTTCACACATATATATGTTTTCACATAATTACTTCACAATTCAATCACAACATGCTTATATATATAATCATCTAAGAAAATTATAAACATGTTTTCATATCTTTTAACAAAGATAACACATTTAATGGCATAATTGAGCATACTTTAATATTAAAAAAATATCTAATTATACCCACATAACCAATTGGTTGCCTTAACAACCAATATACTCACAAAAATTCTGAATTCTACATGTTAGACATCCCTACCTCAATTTGAAAGAACTTCAAATGATTTCTCCAATTTTCACTGAAAAATTAACCTTCTTTGAAATTGATTCTGAATGGATCAAAATCGAGCCCTCAATGCGTAAACTGTTTCTCTCTTTTTCGGCATCGCCCAATTCTCGACTTAAATTTCTCAAATTTGATGGAGAAGTGAAGAAGAAAATATTGCTATATATGGATATATGTATATTGATCCATTCAGCTTAAGAGAATGAGAAATGAGGGTTGGGAATTCTTTCTTGCAATTTATAGAATTTAACGTACATTTATTTACAAAAATGTCACTACATTTTCACTAAACCTTCCCCAACTCAATTTTTAAGTTTTGTAATTCCGATTGACACGAAATCGATTCCATAGCGCGTCAAATATTTTATTTAAACTATCCTCCAAATTTGGAGTCATTCTGACATTTTCAAATTTTTTGGGCCCACGAGGCCCGTATCCTGGGTCAACAGGACCCGAAAAAGTCAATTTTGCCAAACGCTCTGAAACTTTTTCAAACCTCAAATAAGTTTTCTAAATATATATTTTACATTTAAAATACATATATAATCATTTAAATCATTTATATGCATTTAAATGAAAATAAAAGAAAATCAGCCAAAAATGGTCACGGTTCTTATAATATTACAAACTGTCGTTGTCAGCTTCGTCATCTTGACCCAAGAGACCAATTCTTGCTCGACTATAATGGTGAGTTACTAGCCGGCATCGATGCACAGTTTTAATCTCCGACAATAGTTCCACCACGAACCACCAAAGCTGTTATCTTCTTCTGGGTGAAGTAACCTCCATCAGAAACGACGCTATCAATAACTGTCTCACCGTCACTGCATTGTCAATCAACACATCATCTTCTCTAACACCATTCTTAATAGCACCGTCAAGCTTCAAGCTAGTTCCTATATTTCTACCAGTTTTATGGTTAGCGTATTTTCTGGTAAAGGTGGGTTTATTTTGCGTGGTTATGGGGATGTTGAAGGTTGGTGTGGGTTGTGGCATTATTTTATTTTATAATGGGGGCAAAATTATCTTTTAACAACATAAATATTTTATATTAAATTCTATTAAAACATTGATGGTATATTAAACATTTTATACTTAAACTAACGAAGTTATAAACAAAAATATTAGTTGGGGTTTATATGATAGTTATAAGAAAAAATTGTACCTGTGTAAAATAAGTCCAAACCACAGGGGGTGTCAATGATATTTACCCTAATAGTAAAAATGGAGTAGTGATGAAATTGCCCATTGGGTTTTAATTCCATCTCATGGATGAAGAACTACTTCTTAACTGCTTGAAGTGGAAGGTCTATTGTTCTCCATTACCTGACTTTTGTCATTACTAAGTTTTAATTAATGATGTTTCTCAAACCAATCCTTGGGACTTACCAAGTAATTAATTAGTTTAGTTTACACACACACACACAAACTAATATATTCTTAATCAACCAATTAATTAAATGAAATTCTCATTGGGTATTTATTAATTAAGTGATTTATGCGATGCTGAAACGGTTCAGTTAATTTAGCGTGAGATGCTAATTCTTAGACCTAAAGGGGGAGAGGGTGAATAGGTCTTCTTGCCCAATTTTTATGATTGATCAATTACCACAACAATTAACAATTATGTATCCCAACCAATCACAAAATAAATAAAGCAAGTAAGAAAAGTTAGAGATGACACTAGGAATTTCACGTGAAAACCCTAGGAAGGGAAATATTACAAAGGTGAGGCAGACGCCTCTAGAAAAACTAATCCACTATCTCGAAGGAAAGTACAACACACTTTGTCCCAGATTCACACCCACTACACTCTGATAAGAACTTGATGCGGAATGCCTCAGACTTACTTTTGCAACTATTCATCTAATTGCTGTAGACTCCCGACTAATATTACAATCCTTTCAAAAGGGTAGCTGAAATAACACAAATACTTCGTAAGTATTGTGTCCCCTTCGTAGTGATCGTTTCTCTTCCTCTTTAGATAAAACAAGTAGTATCAAGGAACCACCACTGTTACTCTGATCAAATTATGTAGACTAATGATGTATTTGAGAATCTATTGATCAGATTGAGAAGAGCATCATACCTTAAATACTTCGTGTGTGCTCTCAAAAATAAAATCAGTAAAGATTTTTTCTCATAAATCTCCATTTTAGCTTCAAAAATATCTCTTTCTCTAACAATTAAAGCATTGAGAGTCCCTCTTAGATTGATGCATAAAGAGGTATTAATAAGGTTTAGAGTTCTTAGTATACTTGAAAAAAAAGTTAAAAAAACCTAAGGAATGTTTTTAGAGAAGTCTGGGATGATTAGAAAACAAATTCAGGTTAATATAGAAATTTCTGTACATATCAGCGAAGTTGGACCGGTCCTACTTTTGGGGACCAGTGGGATATTGCAGACTTATAGGAATTTTAAAGTCTTGAGAAAAGTTGGACCGGTCCTAAATATTGAGAACTAGTGGGATTTTTCAGATATGCCAAAAATCAAAAGTCTCGAAAAAAGTTGGGCCGGTCCTAAAAATTGGAGATTGGTGGGACTTCTGAAAATTCATATTTCAAGTTTAAAACATATTTTCTAAGTCCTAAACCTACAAAACTTCAAAACATAGTGGCATCACTCACATAATTGTACTAAGTGATGTCCTCATCAAATCCATGATATCAAGACACCTTCTGTTTAGCTTCAAAAATCGAACCAAACCATTTCAAGTATAAAACCGAACCTGATGAAATGGTTCGGTTCGGTTCGATTTTAATCAGGGTTCTATCATCAATTTTTTTTTTTTTGTATAAAAATGCAAAAAAACATAATAGTTTAGATCTTTTAAAAAACTGCTACTAGCCTACTATCAATTAAAAGGCAAAAAAAATCATAGTTTAAAATTTTGTTACTAGTATTTGTGAATCCAGGACCATATGTCATAATATCATATATTTTATAAATATATATATATATAAATTTGTGAACCATTTGAGAGTACAAATTAATTAGTAAGTGAGTTAATTCTTTGTTATATGTATATATATATATGCGTGAGGGAAGGGGTTGGATTGTGAAAAGGGTTTAAATGAAGTGTGAGATATGACAAGATTAAACTAATCTGGCCGTGGTGGTAGGGAAGAGAAAGAGAGTAGTGGTTGGGAAGTTTGTCTTCTTTACAAAAAGGTAGATTTGACGTAGACACGAAGTAAAGAATGAAGTTGTAAAGGTCTGTGGGGTTTGAGAGGAAAACGACGCCTTCTTTTTTTTTTTTTCCCACTTGGGACCAAAGACAGTGGCACTTTCCTCGCGTCAAGACATACATATATTTATAGATACAACATACATACATACATGCATGCATGCATGCATGAGGGTGGTTCTTAACATGCAAATATATATGAGTTCATAGTACTACAGTACAGGAGAGGAGGCTAATAAATGAGAACACATGAATGCATGTATGCATTGTATTTGTATATATGAATGGGCCACAGTGCAATTTGTATTTAGCCACGATTGCAACATCTTTGTCTTCCTCTACCCGAATTGAATTGAATTGCATTGCGTGGTGTCCTTTTCTTTCAACAACAAAAACTCAGCCGTTAGGACCTCGATCTATTTCGGGCTTTCAACCAGCCAAAGGTGTAAATGTGTAATTACAAGTATTGATAGAATTACACCCATCCCAATATTTACGTATTTAAAAGAAACTACAGTATATACATATATATACATATATATATATATATATATATAGATATATATAAAGAAACCGAGTTTAAGAAGAAAGTTGGTAATTAATCGCCAGTTGACAATATATAAAGAGGAATGCCTCATCTTATTTAATAATCATTTTCCATGTAATTAACAAATATTTATGAGAAAATTAATAAATTAAAATGCATAAAGAAATTAAATAACTAGAAAGCGTAAGAACCTCTAACGATTCTGTAAATTTATCAACACCTCCTTCCTTCCTTCCTTCCTTTCTCTTTCTAACCTTCATCCCTTGGAATGAAGAGCCAAGAGGATCCTACATTTCCTGTGTCCTTTTTCATAGATACACTCACCCGCCAAATAGTAGGTATATTTACATCTTTGCCCAAGAGAAATGAGCAAATATCAACACTACGTGACCAAAATCATACTCCATCAACAACCATTACTGTGATTTTACTTGGTAGCAAATCTCCGCTGCTACGGCTATCCGAATTGCTATCGAGCTCCAGTCGGATCACCATTGTTTGGTCCGATGCGGAGGAGGAGGAGGGTAGGCGTGCCTTGAGCTGGTGGAAGCTCGGCACCAACACCTTGTCCCCCCACTCTTCTAAGTCGGTTCTACCAAGCCATACCCCGCCTAAAATCTTCTCA
Organism: Cornus controversa; assembly: GCA_026545225.1. NCBI lineage: Eukaryota > Viridiplantae > Streptophyta > Magnoliopsida > Cornales > Cornaceae > Cornus > Cornus controversa. The sequence continues at coordinate 64,045,692 of CM048851.1, read as the reverse complement.
AGAGCCTCGTCTTCTACTTCTATTGAGAACTTCTCATCTATCACGACCGAGGAAAACTTCTTTGCGATTGCACTTCTAATCTCACGGCGAATGTGGCCAATGTCCACAGGCTTGAAGATTATGGCATCATCCAAATAATTCACCAGATCACAAGGCACCGATGCTATGGAGAAGCGCCTGTTGTCAAGGCCGTGCTCGTCTTCATGATCGTTGGTGAGATCACTTGAACTGTGCGACCCATCAGTAGTCCTATTATCCTCGGTGTCAGCAACTTCATTCAGGTCAAATGTTAGATTGGAACTCATTTCTTTCCTAGGCTTTGTGGGCCTATCCTCATCGCCTAGCCAGTTGGCTCGGCGCTTGACACTCTTTTCACCAATGGATAGCCTTAATTGCCAACACCCACTTGCAATAGAGGTAAGCTTTTTTTCATCAAGCAAATGTAAGTGTTTGAAATCATCTGGAAATGAATTTGCAGTGAGTATGAATATAACATTCCTAAGACTGATCTCACGGCCATGAGAATCAACAAGACGACCTCTATCCATTGCCCGTTTTATGCTCCCACGAACCAGCATATCTGTTTCATCAATGTCCTCCAGTACAATCACCGAAAATGGGTTCTGACGAACTGCCTCTGCAATGCGATCAAGTGTTGTCTTACCGCGCAAGTTCAAATCAGTTTCCTCGTCATCACGTCGTGACCCAAGGCATATCATTATTGGATTGGTCCCGCGTAGCTGCTCTGAAAGAACTGATGCCATCTTCTTCTTGCCCACCCTGTCAGCGCCTGCAAATAATAGCCAAGTGTCACCCTTTGATTCAGCACCCCTCCTTTTTCCATTTCCCAATTTGCATCGTGTCACAGCTGTAGCCACAGCAGAAGCTGCTTCCTGCTGCCACCACACCTTCTCCATTAGACTCTTGAGGAGCTTCTTAAATGAGTCAACATCTAATTTATTAGCGAATTTCTCGCTCTGCAATTCATGGAACTTGGCCTGTGATTCAGAAGAGATGCAGCCCAAGAGGTCTTTAACATGTTCTTTTTGGATTTTATCGGGGTGGGTCTGGGTGATCTTTGTCCGCCCAAGAACAAGGTCTGTTCCTACAGGACTTCTGGGAGGGCTACCGGAATACTGCAAAGGTTGGCTGGCCACTGGATTCGCATTCAATTGCAGAGTTTCCCCAATGTTTCTAGTTTGTTGCAACATCGTTTGAAAAGGTTGGCGCACAAGCAGGTTTGGATTGTACAACCCTGCCATTGAGAGAGCTGTAGGAGCAGAAGTCGGAGAGCTGAGATTGTGATGAAAATTAGGGTGACAACGCAAGCATGTATCACCCCATTTCTTTAGTAGTTCTTGACTTTTCTGCTTGAAGATCAGATCTTGATCCTTGGCCTGAAAAAAAATGCAGGACAAACGAAAAAATGACTTCATCCACTCAAACATAATATGAAACTTTCTTGAGTATTTAATACAATTGACTTAAACATACCTGCGAGTGAACATTCATTGTTTTGACATCATTATTATGGACTTTGGCATTTTGCAACCACAGTGGCAGCAGTGGCTGAGCTGCCTCTGATTTAACTTCAGAAGAGGATTTTTCACACTCCATCGCCACTAGTTTTGCTAGCTCTTGTTCATAGTTCTCATTACATTGTGGGCAACAGCTCATTCTTCGAGCAGGATCCAAGTTGTCAGAGGTACGTCTCGTTAGAGCAGTTGGGAAACTCTTCAATAGGCTTTGAGGCTCAACTGAGCTGCTAAGAATTCCATTGGTTGCCAGCCTAAAAATAACGAAATACACCAGACAAACTAACAGTCAATGGATGGCTCCAAAAAAAAAAAGTGCCAACTACGCTTGCAAAGCTTATAGACCAGGCAGGTTTTCTGGAGTTCTTTGAACTTCATGAATCTGAACTCCACTCCATGGGGAGGGAAGAATTTAAAAGAATAAAATGAAACAAGGAAAACAGGTTCATCCAGATCAAGGCAGTATATTAATTATAAACGAGGTTCCAGTTTTTAGCAAGGTATGAAATATATGCAACGAAAAAAAAAAAAAAAAAGGTCCAAGCCTCAGAGAAAACATATGGAGACTCTATTCTATATCCCAGTAAAAATGTTTGGTCTGCACAAAATATAAATATTTCGGATGCCATTGGATATAGCTTATGTATTTCAATTCTCAAAAACTTCTAAATCAAGCTAGTTATGAGAAACTTTAATTTCTAATTTACAGCATACCACTGTAAGTTCAACTAAAATTTTCAAGAAAAAAAAACAAGAAACCAGAGAATATGAGTTCTATAAACATTATTCAGAAGTTAAAGATATAATTTTAATTAAAATTGTAACCTAAAACAATCTAACAAAAGCAGGTCACGCAGAGATGAAGTCCAGAATATATAATAGCAACTGGCATTATTAATTGTATGAGGTTTAAATTTGCAAGGGCGATTACCATTTCAATTAATCTATCAATAAGTAAAGCTAAGAATTAAAAAGAAAGAGCATCACAGTGGTCTAATTAAATGGGACATGAAAAATTAAGCAGACCTTGGAAACATCCCTGGAAGAGGTGATCTTGAAGCAATTGGGACGGCCTGCAGATCCCAAGCTTTTTCCATTGAAGGGTGATAAACCTGGCACCTCATATAAGTCTCACATGTAGCAGTTCCAATCAACCAAAACATACGGCTTCTACCTTCTCCAAACTTGTCCAATAGCTTCCCCATCTCCGTCACAGCCAACCGCTCCGACTCGGAAACAACCTGTTGCGGCAGTACTCCACCTGAACCCGGAACTCCAAAACCGGCAGGTTGCTCAACAAGCCATTTCAAATCACCCAAATCAAGAATAATGCCTCCACCATTAGAATTCCCAATTCGACCCTCGATTAGGCCACCCAATTCTTTAAGCTTGTTGGGTATTTGCGTTTTATTCAAAGCAAGTTCCTTTCCTAGTGGAATCACCTGAACATTCTTAAGTGGTCCTTCACTAAATTCTTCTCCCTTGTCAATTCTCCTCAGTAGATCCTTTAACACCGTCTCAGGCTCTAACTCGCCAACCAAAACTGGGTTTCTCCTCTCAGTCCTTAACAATATATCAACAACCCGATTGACTTCCTCGTTCCTTTGCTGAGCTGAATTCCCCCCCTGTTGCTGTTGCTGTTGCTGTTGCTGTTGCTGTTGCAGCCGAGGATTAATATAAAAATTACGATGTGGAATGGGCATAGGGGTGGGTGTAGGCCGAAACCCAATTCCAATTGTTGATGGATTAACAGAGGCCGCCTGAGAATTCAATGATTGTTCAATGGTTGCCTTAACAGCTGGGCTCGAAAAGCTGGCTTCCCGCATAACCCTGCTAACACTTGGGTCATCGAGAATCGATATTATGAGCTGTTCGAGCTCGACTTTGACCGCAAGAAGAGGCTGTTGCTGCTGCTCGGGGCAGCCTCGCCGCTGATGCGCCTGCGCCCGCTTCAGCGCCGCCATTAAAGCATTGGAAATCGGGGGTTCCTCGGCGGAGGCCGTGTTTTGGGTTGTAGGTAGTCGCTCGAGTGCGACGCTGAAGCAGAGCTCTAGAGCTCGGCACTGAAGAGGATGCGAAGAATTGGGATGAGAACGAATACAAGCTTGTCGGAGGAAACCCGAAGGCGACGCCAAGAGTGTCGCCGCCACGTGAAGCGGCGTCGTCTGGCCGTGATTACGGCGACCCGCCTCGGCGATCGAGTGGTTCAATACACTTGCGGCATCTGGCGTTAGGGTTTGCTGGATCGTACTTAGTCCCGCTCTCATCTTATAGAAGGAGATATCAATAAACAAGTAAATCTCGAAAATCCTTTAAGCTCCAAACTGTTTTCAATCGAATTTCCACTAGTGATTTTTGTTGGAATTCTGGAGTTAGAAAAAAACAGAAACAATCAATCTAGTCCTCACAGCTATCTTCAAGCTGGGGTTTTCGTATACTGGTAAGTATTATTGAATCAACCTCTTTCCCGCAAGTCAAAATGACCAAGTGTGAACGGTTGCAAATGGAAAATATTCGAATTTTCACGCGAAAAATATTAAAAAAAATAAATGAAAATCATTCAATTCTCAGCTGACCCAAACCGACCAATAAATCAAAACTAAAGACAAGTCACTTCACAAGGCGCAAAAAGGAAAATCTAAAAAGCATTAGTCTACACCTTTGCTTGGTTACCTATGGAAGCTGTATCTGTATCATGATCAGAATTCAACGGGAAAAGGAAAGCTCAGATTCCCTCCTTCACACAAACCCCATTTTTCTTCCTCCTTAATTTCTCTCTCTCTCTCTCTCTCTCTCTCTCTCTCTCTAATACTACAATACTACAATAGTAGTAGATGATAAAAGTTAGAACATCATCTCTTTCTCATTCGATGAAGATGAAGTAATGGTAATAAATGTAAAAATAACATAACAAACAAAACCAACTTTTTCAAATATTACAGACTGCACTGCACATAAAGCCGAGGTAAAATAGTTTAGGTGGCAGAGTATGGCAAGCGCTTGTTTTATTGTGTGTGTACTGTATATACGCGTGTGTGTGTGTATATATATATATATATATGTATATGTATATGTAGCGAGAGAGAGAGAGAGAGAGAGAGAGAGAGAGAGAGAGCGAGAATTTATGGAAAATAGTAGTAAGATGGAAGTACTTTCAGTTGCAAGGATTTCTGGAAAATGCTTTCGGGGCAGAGTAATCTGCTCTCCTTTTTGTGTCATCTTTTTTTGTTTTTAATTTTAAATTTATAATATGCTCTCTTCTCAACACATTAGCGATAATGAAGATAGAAACCTTTCTAGAGAGAGGAGAAGGAGATGGAGATGAATGAGTAGATTACTTACTTTATTTCTCTCTCTAACTTTATCTCTCTGTGAACTAATGACTTTAGTATAGATTGTCTGCCTTTATAGCTCTCATTTGTTTTGAATTAGTTTTTAGACTCACATCCTCTTCCCCCTGTATTGATTGGAAATACTAATCTCCCAACTTCACCTTTAGCGCGTTATTACACGCTCCAAATACAACTGCACTTGGCTTGTCATCAGATGACATTTGGGACACGTTCTTGAGGTTCGTGTGCGTTAACAACTCTGAAGAGACTGACTCTCTTTAAATGTTTGCCTTTCAACCAATTTTTGGCTTTTCACACGCAACTGCTGCAAAGGCATCGCACGGCTATCACCACCTTTTCATGCTCTCTCTCTCTCTCTCTCTAACTTTATTCATTTTCTCTCTCTAACTTTGAATGCGTTAAATTTACACTACTTTTACTTTATGATCTCCCCATGTTTTGTCTTCAACACGGTTCTTTTAAGGTAAATCAAACCAAGCTTTCATGAGACCTCTATATTACAGATCGTCCCAATATTTTGAAAAAATTACATATTCCTGCTCAATCTTTCACTTGTTCAAACAAATAATCAAACTCCAGTTTAAGTTCAGGTTTAACTAACTGTACATTGTTTGTCAAATTTAAATTCGAATGGTTTAATCCATCGATTTCTAACTCAAATTCAAATTTGAAACTAAGTTTAAAAAGAAAAATATATTATAAATATAAATTATTTTAATAAATCATTCATGTTCACGAATCTTATCTAGGATACATATTTTGTGAACATATAATATTAGTGTAATTTTGCCAAATTTGGATTCTCTCCAATAATTTTCTCTCTAATCTTTCAAAGTTTTCATACAACCATATAAAAAAATAAACATTGTCCTATCATCATTTGCTTAACTTTTAGTTTCACACAATTTAATCCAAACAAAGATGAAGATGTCTTTTCGTTTGAGTTTGAAATATCATGATTTAGTGATGTTTCTGTAAAAAAATCTTGTGAATTATGGGATTAACTCTTTGAGTTCAAACTTGCCAAACTGGCTGTGCATTAGTAAATATACAAACATAAAAGTGAACTAAATAATTGAACCAAACTGGCAGTACATATTTTAAATTATAGGCAGATTTTAAATTGAATCAAACTGGCTGTACATATTTTAAGTAGGATTTTATGATTGTTAAACCTTCCACATGAATTAGGTAAGGTTTCATTATTTCACAGTTCGTACTTATCTTATCTTATGGTTTCCACCTAAGTAGCCGTTGAGGAATCACTAAAAACTCTTAAACTCAAAATTAATTTCAATAAATCCTCTTAATTTGAAATCTCCAAAATTACAAACCATATTCTCAAATTTGGCTTTTTTTAATATCTTTTGCAAAATAGACCGAAAATTAACATATTCAAATACAAATAGAAAATAATAAGTCTAATCGTGAACCCTAGCATGTTTTAAATCCTAAATAGAAAAAAAAATTTACTCAGTTTAATTTTTCACTGTATATGTTAGATTATATATTTCTTATTATATCTACGGTTATATTATATATTTTTCCTAAATCATATAGGATTCTTATACATTATCCTAAACCATTTAGGATTAGGATTTTTTGTCTCCTAAGTTTACTCAGCCCTTCAAGATTATGTGCCTATAAATAGGTTTTACGTATTATTCATAATAATATCAATTCAATCAATACACTATACAATTTTTTTATATTTTTAACATGATATCAAAGCCCATCAATTTATGATAATCTTCACATTTCGTTATGTCATCGTCTGGATGACACCATCAGCTTTAGTCCTAGCGGGCAATTGTCAAAATAGCTTCCGCTATATATATCATGCAGATAATAAAAGAAAAAATATATGACAGTACAGTTCAAGTTTAATTTATCGGCTCCCACTAGCATTTGTGTGTCAAAGTTGCTAATTTCAACGAGCCCATTTTCTGATTTTTCAAATCAGTTTTTGCTCCACTGAGCAGCTTTTGGTCTTGTCATTGCTCCAACGAACTGGTTTTGTCTACCGAGCCGCTCTTTTGCAGTTTTTTTGTATGTGTTTGCAACCACAGTTGAAAATATCACCAGATTGCTTTCACGAACAGTAGCATTTGTGTATCAAAGTCGTTGATTTTAACGAAATTTTCAAATCAGTTTTCGTTCCAACAAGCCGCTTTGGGTCTTCCCGTCGCTCCAATGAGCCGCTCTTGTCTACCGAGCCGCTCTTTTGTAACTTCTTTGTATGTGTTCGCAGTCACGGCTGGTAACATCACCGGATTGCTTTGATGAGCCGCATTCAATATTTTGTCTCCAAATTCAAGTTGATTTTATATAACTCACATTAACCTTGTAGGACTGTTAAATTATATATTTTTTGTATGTGCTATTAAAATATATATCTTTTTCTAAATCATATAAGTTTCTTACACCTTCTCATAAACTATTTAGGATTAGGATTTATTGTCTCTTTAAGTTTACTTAGCCTCCAAAATTATGTGTTTATAAATAAGATTTTATATATTGTTCATAAGAATATCAATCTTCCTATATTTCTAATAGAAGAAAGAAAAAGAAAAAGTTTTAATTTTTGGAAGATAAAATTTGTGACTTTAATTTTTATTCTACAAATATATTTTTGGTATCATAAAAATTAGAAGGCAAAATCATGTTTATAAGATGGTTGAAATATCTTAATAATAAATCCAACCATTCAACAAAGTTCTAAAACGTAATAAAGCAAATGAGTTTTACAGTGAATTAGTTATTCCAGGCACTTGACTAGTTGACAAGAAAAGCCAAATACTAGTTATTAGGGGTGCAAACTGCAAATAATTTGGTAAAATTTTATATCAAAATTCATTTATAGTAGAGTAAATCACATGCTCTAAGTACAATTTTTTCGAAATTCATTTTTAAGTTCAATTGTCGTCTTTGACTAATTTGTATGAATTTATTTTAAAATAATTTGGTCTATTTTCTTTATAGTGAGCGCCTTTTAATATAGGTAAGATAACTAATAAAAAATAATAAATAAATAAATATATATATATACTTTTTTTTTCCATCCCTGTCCATTTAGAACGGTTATAAGGAGTTGTAAAATGATTTTAGACGGGGATAGAGAAAGGTCACCTCGCACCCGCTCAATCCTGTTATGTTATACTAAAAATTATAACTTTGTCCTTATAGTATATTTTATATTAAAAAATATAGGTAAAAGGACTCAAAATTTCTGTGATTTTAAAAATGTGCAATAAATCCCCTATGTTATATTTTGGATCATATCACACCCTTATTTTTGCAAAAATGAGCAAAATACATCCTTTTGCACACATTCTCCTTTTCTATGACCATTTTATCCTTTTCATTATAATAAAAATAAAAAAGAAAAATAGAGAGAAGAGGAATTTTTTTATATTAAGTTTTTTTTACCTTAATAAAAAAAAAAAAGAGTTTTTTTCCGGGAAAAAAATTTCCAAAAAAAAAAACTAAAAATGCACAATTACACGATAAAATTTTTTGGATTTTTTTTTTGTTTTCCGAAAAATTTTTCACTAGAAATAGAGGGTTATTAATTTTTTCTTTACCTTAATAAAAAAAAAGAGGAGTTTTTTTCCCCAAAAAAGTTCCGGAAATATTTTATTTTCATAAATTCTCTCTCTTTCTAATGGAAAAAGTTTCAGAAAACAAAAAATCAAAAATCAAAAATTTTAATTAAGTAATTGTGCATATTTAGTTTTTTTTCCCCCGAAAATTATTTCCATAATTTTTTTCCCGGATAAAAACTTGTCTTTCTTTTTATTAAGATTAAAAAAAACTTAATATAAAAAAATCTCTCTTCTCTCTATTATTATTTATTTTGCATAATAATAGAAAGAGTAAAATGGTCATAGAAAATAAGAATGTGTACAAAAGGGGGTACTTTGCTCACTTTTGCATAAGTGAGTGTGTGATATGTTCCAAAATATAGTATAAGAGGGTTTATTGCACCTTTTTAAAACCACACGTGAGTTTTGGTATATATTAATCAAACCCTAGGTTATCCTATTTGAATCACTAGAGACTTTCGTTACTCAATCCACCTCTCTCTCTCAGATCACATATCTCTCTGCATCTCTCTTCTCATATCGCATTTCTCTTCACAATATTAAGAATATTGTTGGTTTTAATATTTTTATTTGAGAGCTTGTATGCATTATTCTGATGTTCTTACAATAATATTAAATTTTAAGTTCCAATTAAGAATTTGAATCTCATTCTTATCTATATAAGAGAAAATGAACTATTATGATTGTTGAAAAATTCTTTCATTATTTACTAAGGCTCCGTTTGGATTGAGGGATTTGGAAGGATAAGGAGAGAAAAGAAATGAGAGGATTGACCTTATTGTGTTTGGATAGTCTTCGTTAAAAAACAAAAACAAAAAGGATAAGAAAAGATAAGGAGTGATAGATATTCCACCTTATCACTCGTATCCTATCCTACCAAAAATAAGAAAAATAGGAGGAAAATGATATTATTTAAGTAATACTTTCATAATTCCGAAACTGCCATCAACAATTAAAAAGAGAAAATTATTATTCCACCCATGCTCCATAATTATAAAAGAATATGATGTAATTTGGTCATTATCCTTTCTCTTCCCTATCTTATCCAAATATGAATATTATAATCTCCTTTCTTTTCTCTCCTATTTATCCAAACATGAATGTAGTTTATTGCTATCCTCTCCTCTCCTTTCTTTTCTCTCATTACTGATGTTATCATCTCTTTTTTTTTTCTATCGTATCTATTCAAACAGAGCCTAAAGTAGTCCAATGGTATAACATGTATATTCTCAAATAGCCGAAATTCTAATCTCGGTGTGAACAAAAAAGTGTGTAATTTATTCAATTAAAATAAAAAAATATATTTTATTATTTATATTTGTTAAATTCGTAATATAACTACAAATTTACTCTCCTAAAACTATCCTCACCCCACCCTGTATAACAAACAGTTTTAGGCAAAAATGTGGGAAGCTCTGAATAGGGGAGGAACCGAGTTGGGGGGTCCCGCCTGGTTGCCCCTAATGTGGAGGAGAACCAAGAAATTTACCTTACTCTAAGTTGGTATGTTTTTATTGGATTGAGCATACTAGCATTACGCTATGTTCTAAACGATTTAGACTATTTTAACAAAGATTGAATGGATTCAAATTAGGAGATTCCATTGGTCCACTTGGTTTTAATGAATAAAGAGTCCTCACAATCTTTTTTTATTTATTTATAAAATTTACAAGAAACTTATTACACATTCATTCATTCCTACGAAACTTGAACTCTCACATTTGGTTTGAAAGTTAATTCAAAAAATTCTCATGGCTCAGTTGGTTTTAATGTTAAAGGAGTTCCTAAAATGTTTTTTTTTTTTAATTCTAAACAAAAAAAACTCATATGAAAGAAAAACTACTCGGTTACAATCCTTGATAAAGAGTCGTTGCAATCAATTGATTATAATTTACTTTATAAATAGAATTAAACTAAATATTATTTATTTACGTCACATTAGTATAACATTCATTTGGTTTTGAGGTAGAAATCAATCTAAGTGGAGTAGAACAAACTCCATGCTATGAGTGGTGAGTCTCACGTGAAGTTTATTTTTATTTGACTGGAACGAAACTCAACCTAAAAAGAATTGTCCTTTTGAGACATTGTGAATCAAACTCCGATGCACCATGTCGTAAGTTTTTTCGATACAATTAAATTTGTTTTCTACGCATTAAATCTAAGTATTTTTAGCAAGATTTAATGTGTTGAAAAACAGAATTAATGTGTAGAAAAATAACAAATTTTAAAAAAAAATTGTTAAAAAATAAAAATAGTACATTAAAAAACTGATTTAATTACATTAATAAATTACAGAACGGTAGAGGAGAAAACTGGTGCGGGAGAGAATGGAGATGTTTATGAAAGAAACCTTAATCTTTAATGAGAAAGGAGAGTTTCAAATATAGAAAATCATTTTGTGGGGGCCATGGCATGATAATTACTATGAATTGAGATTGTAAGATGATAAAATTATGTTTGGTGTAGTGTGACTTTTTGGGAATCTTCAACTTTTTGACAAATTGATTTGTTGGCTACTTTTTGTGAAGTCTTGAGAAACAAAAATGATCATCAAAGTCCCTTTGGCAACGCACGCTCTTACTTGCCTTTTACGCGTTTTTCGATTTTTACAAACCAACTTCTCTCTCTCTCTCTCTCTCTCTCTCTCTCTCTGTCACAGAGAAGAGACCCCTCTTTTCCACAACTTCATTTACTACTGTAATTCCCTCCCTCCTGTGTGCCAAAGTCCAAAACCATCTAAGTTATCAAATTCAAGAAACCATCCTCGTTCAGCTTGATTTGATCCACATGAGAAAGTGGGTCCCATTTTCTTGTGTGGCCTCATCACCTGCAGGTAGAGAATCTAAGCTTTAGATGCCAATTTCAGATGATTCTGACCGCTTATCGAATACTACTACTAGGGGTGCGTACATATTTTAGAGTACTATTTATTCCTCTACTTTACAAAAATATCGCGATATATATATATATATATATATATATATATATATATATATAAATGACCAGAAAGAGAGAGAGAGAGAGAGAGAGAGAGAGGAAGGAGGAGTGTGAAATGAAGGAGTTGAGAGGGGAATGGGGACTTTCAACTTTCTACATTTATTACCACTGACTTAATTACTTACTATAGTTGGCACTTGGCATCCTCTTATTATCTGAAGTTTGAATGACTATAGTGCAGGGTTACAGTCACATATTCATCTTTAATTCTCAAAATCTAATTAATCAACGCGCTTTACGTATAATGCATGTTTTTTTGACATTTTCCCACAAGTATAAAAGTAGTCTGTCTCTACCCTTAATTGTCCCGTTCTTCTTCGATCTATGTCCATGTTTCTATCTCCACCTCACCACTTTCTGATCATGCATGCTATCTGTAACTGATATGTACTCATCAGTAACTATCACCTTCTAGTGCATGTATATATATATATATATATATATATATATATATATATATATATATTAGTTGCAGTGCATGAGTCATTAATAAAGAAGCTTCCAATTCTGTCTGCTATTAATCTTCATTTTTGACAAATTTGGCTCTACTTTATTGGTTTCCTTGTTGCTGAATTCACTTATGCTGCTTCTACATTGACTTTTTTAAATTTTGATTGGTAAGTTTAGAAAATCAATTCAATTACTCAATTTAATGCTGTAAAGTCAAAGAAGATATAATTTGCATTGACTGCACTACTTTCTCCTCCAAGGAAGAAGTGTGTGGCTTTTGACTTTCAACAACTAACAAGCAAAGCATTCATTGAATGATCAAATGCCCAAACACACGTTTTCAACACTAGCTTAAACCACAAACACAATCAACCAAACAAAAATCACACGCTACACTACACTACACTAAACACAAAAATTTAATGCACTTCAACTTATTACTTGCCTCCATGGTAAAGCTCTCCGGCTCTCCCAATACTTCCAAGAAAAAAAAAATTACAAGTCTCTCAACTTATAACCCTATTACACCCTTTGCCTCTTTCTCTAGCTCTCTATTTCGATTGTGTTTGTTGGGAATAAAAAAACAATCAATAGAAAATAATCACACAAGAAAACACACGATCTACGTAGTTTGACAATTTTTATCTATGCCCACCATAAAATTCACTGTTGATAATGAGTGTTTACAAAAGAGAGCTCTCACAAAACTTCGCAAATTTAACTGCCTCTTGAAATATCAACCCAAAAAATAAAGGGGCTTAAATATAAAGAGCATCGAAGGTATAAAAGACAATCTCCAAAAATATTTATTTGGGGCACTCCCACCTATACGTGCAAGCTAAACGGAGAGTTTAGGGTAAAAGAAACTTCTTCACTTATGACATCACCAAGTTTACGGTGTTATCATCTGGAGTAGAGGTGTTCATCGTGAAGATATGGTCTTCATCTAGAGACTCGTCTTCACTAAAAACTTCATATAAATATCCTCTTGATTGGATATTTCATATCCAAAAACGATTTCAAGATTTTTTTCTTCAATCATTTTAATCATTTTTCTAATTCTTTGCCCTTGTTTGGACAGTTAGGAGAGATATGACATATTTCATTGCAGATGTAACATCTGCATTTCGAGTGTTTAGATATTTGATCTTTATAATCTTTTTTAGGAGATCGAGGGTTTCTTTTCCTAATATATTTTTTCTTTTTTGAAAATGTTTTGTCGGGTGTCCATCTTTTCCAATCGAACGTCTTATTCTTTTCATTGAACCTTTTTGTTTTAAAAGATTTTTTTGCCTTTTGTAATAGGTTGGGTTACAACCTATTTTCTAGTTTTCCTTAAGAATTTTATCACAACATCGTTGTCCTGATTTAGAACAATCAATTTGACTCTTGACTTGTTTTTTTGCTTGAATTTCAAGACATCGGTTCATGATTAATCTTAGGGCAAAGTTAATCCTAAAACCAAGATTGTCTGTCTTTTTTACAGAGGTTAAATATTTAGGATAACCTTTATGAGCAAGTTCATCCCATGGATTTTATGAAAGAATTGTTTCATCCAAAATTGATTTCTTGGTGGATTAATTAAGAAAGAATATTTTTTGTATAATGCAACAAATTGATCAAATTGACAAATATCACATAGTTCAATTTTTGATAATGCATAGTTTGCATCATCTTATAAATTTTCTTATCCAGAAAATCCACACGTGTTCTTTAATTATGTGAGCAAAATCTCGAAGAATTACTTCAAAAGTTTTAAAATCACTGAGAAGACTAACATTTTGAACTTTGCCTTCTTCTATTTGATCCCATTGCCGTAGCCAAGCTAACACATCTCCTTGAAGTGTTGCAGCTATATAATCAAGGAATCTTTCCTTGCTCAAAGTATTTTTATAGTTATTATAAGGATGGACAGTGATTCTGCCCAGTCATTAATTAATAGCTTGTTCTTGATTTTTGAATGGGATATTCGTAAGATCGAGATAGGTACCGTTTTGTGCAATAGTATTTTTGTTTAAGTCGTCTTTTCTACTTAAACTTGGCCTTGGGTCAGAGGCTTGACCCTCTTCTGTTTTGGGTGAAAAAACCTGTTCAGAAGTTTCAGAGACCCCGTAGTCACCGAAGAATTCTGGATCTAGTGGTTCTTTGATCTTTCTTTTAAAGGATCTAGGATTAGAAGTTGAAGGATTTTCGACTTCCATTTCTTCATCATATTCTGTAGATGATGAATTAACTTCAGATTCTCACGATTTATCATCAGAATCATTAGTTATGGTTTTAACTAATTCATCTTCTGACTCTATATCAGATATTAGGTTTATCTGATAATTGAAATGGTGTAAAAGTTCTTCATACTGTAAGGATGTTTTTCTTATCTGTTGAAGAATTTGATCTCTTTCATCTATTGTTAGATTAGGAACTTTATATAATTATCACCAATAATCTAGGATTTCTACTATATTATCATATTCATTTTAATTAAAGATTTTTTCAGAATCTTTTTTTTATGAAACATTAGTATTTCTTCTGTTCCATAATAGAGATTTTTTGTAGTTGGAAATTGTTTGTTCCGGGTACAAATCTTCTAATTTTTCTTTTTAAACTTTCTTGAGTGTTTCATGTAAGTTTGATAATTAATTACTTTTTTCTGTCATTTATGAAAGGTTAAGAATATTTTGTAAATAATCGATTTTACTATCGAGTTTTTTTATTGCATTTGTTATGCAATCAAAAGAGTTCTCTATCATCTGTGATGTAGAGGTTTGGTGTTGTTGAAAATTTTTATTCCAAGATAACACTATCTATAAGAGGGTTTATACTAGAACTGACTCTACTAACTCAACAGTACTCTATTGAACAAAACAAATTCTAAAACCCTTATATACCTAAATTACAAATTAAAACAAAAATTAGAATATGGTGCAAGACTCACAATACAAAAAAAAAAAAAAGGGTCAAATAATTTACCCCCACAAATCCATTATTCAGGTCAAAACTAGATGGCAATGCAACTCCAGCCGAAAGGAAAAGGAAGTAAATCAACATAGACACTGCATGTGCAAGTAGAAATTGAAGAAAGGATGTATTCTAGGAGGGACCTAATGAATGATATGAGAGACACTATATGGGTGTGCATGAATGTTGCAACAGTTCTTCAACTCTTAATTCAACTTGCAGGAACACATTATAGTTATTGTTAAACACCATTTATTTTAAAATTTTAAACTTTTAGATTAGATGGTGTTTAACGTAGAATCAGAGTTTCAGGAGATCATGATTTTTAACCTCGCTGTCACTCTGTTTCGATAATTTAAAAAATATCACACATTGAGACCACGCAAGTGCTCGACTAAGTCGCACTTGGAGAAACGTGTTAGATATATAAATATTCAAGTTGTGCTATCTCTAAGAGCTTAAACTTTTAAAGTAGATAATGTTAATGCATCATCTTCTTCTCCAGTAACACAAAAAAGAGAGAGAGAGAGAGATTTGAAAAAAGTTATATTAAGATCGAAAAGTATACTAGATGCTTTTGTCACAAACATCCCACATCTTAAGCATGATACAATAATTATAATTCCTTCCACTTGAAAAGGATGAGTTTGCCTCATCATCCCCTCAACCACTCCGTCCCAATTAAAACACATATTTATCAATCTTTCCATTGGTTTGGATTGAAACTCTATTCCTCCCTCTCTCTCTCTCAAGATTCATTTCACCTTATTAGCATCACCATCAACAGATGTTGCTTGTTAGTTGTTTCCTTCACAAGGGAAAAGATTTCCCCACCATAGCAAATGCCTTGTTTCATATCACCCCACCCCACCAATAATAGAGGAACCATGATTCAAAAGACCTCTTTTTCTCTTTTTTTTTTTTCAAGTAAAGGTTGCTAGATAGATCAAACAATGACCTCAATTGTAAGGATTTCATACTCCCCTTAATTGTCATTGATAATTAAAGTGGCATTTATTTGACCTGCTGCACCCCAATAGGAATAGGCCCCATTCCCACAAGTTGAAATTGTCATTGGAAGATGGATGATGATCTATATAAAAAAGTTTCTCTCAATTAGGATAATTGAAGCAATATCATGAACCAAGGTCCCATAACCCTTTTCACTACACATACATAATACCATGTCATCAAAGTCAAACTTTAAGCATACACAAAACAACAAATCACTCACAGCTGGGAAGAATTGAGAGCTAGCTAGCTAGCTAGCTAGCCACCCCCCGCCCTCCGAAAGGTTTTGGTAGCTTTCTTGCACTCAAAGCAATTAAGTAAGACTTTCAAACCCCCTCCTACCCTTTCCTTTTCCCTCTTTTTATAAGTAGTTTTATATGAAAGTGGCTTTGCTTTTTCATGAAAAGGTGAATTAGGGTCCGTTTGGTAACCGTTTATGTTTAGTGTTTATTGTTTATAAAAACAAATTTTTAGAATAAACATGTTTGATAATTTTTGTTTTGTTTATAAATTGTCTAAACGTTTTTAAAACAACACTGTTCATAAGCCTTCAAATTCTAAACACCAAAATGATGTTTATTGTTTATGTTTATTAAAAAAAAAATTTTTTTTTTCTTTTTTATCTAAAATGGTGATTATATTATTTTAATTAAAAATTGAAACTAAAAGTGAGAAAATGAAAAGAAAAAAAATTATAAAAGACTATTATTTGATACAACGATCAAAGTATTAGAATTATCAAGTGTGGAGAATTAAAGAGCATCAATTGCCTTAAGAAAAAAATATTGGATACAATATGAATAACTACTAATATACTTGATAATAAGAAATAGTTATTTAGGGGCACCTATGCTAAAAAAAAAAAGATTAAAATAAGTCAAACGTTTTTTCGTTATCAAACAACACTCATGTTTATGGATAAACAAAATCGTAACATAAACACTGTTTATATAAACACTTAAACAATAAACACTAAACATAAACGGTTACCAAACGGGCCCTTAGGCAAGAGAAGAGAAGCACCAATCAGGCGAAAGATGACTGTTAGTTCCCCCTTTTTACAATAGAAGAATTGTGTCATCATTGTTCTAAAGAAACCAGAGGAATAAAGTTTGGTTTTTTATGTTGAATTAATTATACTGTATTCTTCAATTAGAAATCTAAAAATAGAGCATCACTTTATTGTGTGCAATGAGGCGTCCATGAACAATATATACTGGGTCGGATATTGTGTGCACCCAAACAGACCCCTTCAACCGATCCAGATGATTAATGATCAAGCCACAAGTGGAAATGACATAATAATTCATATTCTTTTATTTCATTGTGTTGTACCTTTCCATTCCTTGGTGTACAATTTATTTACAGCAGTTTTATTCTTTGTGATTTATTATTTGTCTTTTACTTTCTTGCACTTTAATTTTCCTTTCCTTTTACGCTATGATGGGTACAGAGATAGAGAATAAAATGCAACTAAAAATGAAATAAAATGGTAATTCTTATTCTATTTATTAATAAAAATTTGAGATGATGTGGAAATAAAATAATCATCCTCATTCTAATATTTGGTTCGATCAATTTAAAACCTATAATTGAATGAATTTTAAATTGAATTCTCCAAAATACTCCACTCAGTGACAAATAAATTAAAGGTTAAATACACTGACCAGGTTTAGTCTAATTATACACGGATGTTATATTTGTAAAATAGTTACACTTACCTCTCTTTAACACGTTGAAATGACCATTATGCCCCCATTATTTGAAAATAGTTGTTTATTACCATTTATAAAATAGAGAGCATTTTAGTCAATATTTGGACAAGAGGGAGGTGAGTGTAACTTTTTTACAAACATAACATTTGTGTGTGATTAGGGCGAACCACAGAGGAGATTAGTGTATTTAACCCATAAATTAAACTAACAAAATAATATGTTTTGATAATTTTTTTTTATAAAAACAATGGCGGTGGTGAAAGGCTGCATTAGTAGTGGAAGGTGATGGCGGTGGTGAAAGGCGGCGACAGTGGTGAAAGGCAGTGGTGGTGGTGAAAGGCGATAATGGTATAGGTGGTGGTTGTAGAAGACAGTAGTGGTTTAGGTGGTGGCAGTGATGCTGATGGAAGACGGTGATGGGAGCTTTGGTGGTGGTGGTTTTTGGACTTGAAACGAGAGATTTATTTGGAATGTGATTTTTTAAATTTTACTTGGGAATGTAATGGTCATTCTATAGGCTAAGATGTGGAATGAATTTTTCTTTTTTTTCATTCCAATGGCCCACTTTAATTTTTCTACCAAATAAAAGAATGGGTAAAATTGACATTTCATTCTATTCCATTCTTGCATACCAAACACAACACTAGTGTAGAATTTCATTTTAGTATTTATTTCCTTAGCTTGATGGTAGTGCACTTTAACTTCATTTTGGATCTAATTTTCAAATGAAGGGGATGTTCCATTTGCAAATCCATTTTCTGATGCGAATTCCTTCATTTTAAAGTCCTTTTATTGCCGGGCATAAAGAACTCCACAATTGCATGACATTTTGGTATTTTCAAGTACGGTTGAAATTAAAGTTTAGGAATATAAGTTACATTTGGTACGTAGGAATGGAATACAAGTAGAAATGGAATGAGAATGAGAATAGAATGGAATGAAATGACATGCAAGTAGAAATGAAATGAGAATGAGCATGGAATGAAATGGTCATTCCCATTCTACTATTTGATTGCAAAAATAAAAATATGTAGGGATGGAATGAAGTTTAAATTGAATTATCCAAAATACCCATTTGTGATAAATAAATTAAACTAACAAAATAACATTCTTCTATAAAAATTTTAAAAGAAATATTGATGTTGGTTAAAGAAGGCGGCAATGGTGGTGGTGGAAGACGGTAGTGGTGTAAGTGGCGGAAGGCGGTGGTGTAGGAAAGCAACAATGGTATAGATAAGGTGGTGGTAGAAGGTGGCGACGATAGTGGTGGTGGAAGGCAATAGTGGTGTAGGCGGCGGTGGTGGTGGAAGGCGGTAGTGGTGTAGGTGGTGGTAATGGATGGAAGGTGATGGCGGTGGTGGTGGATGTCAATGAAGGTGGTGATGGTGAAAGGCAGTGGAGGTGACGATGTGGTGAAGGGATTAATGGGAACATCAAATTTTCTTTTTTTGATCTTACATAGGAATGGAATGGTCATTTCATAGGTTTAGTTATAAAATAAATTTTCATTTTAAAGGAATGGTCATTCTAATCTTAAAAATTATACCAAATAAAGGAATGATTAGAATAGGCATTCTATTTCATTTCATTCATGCATACCAAATGTAGCCATAGTGTTTGGGTTTAATCCATTGGGCTCTAATGAACTCTACCACGCCGATAATCATGACTAAAATCTCAAAACAAAAAAAAAAAAAGCCCAAAAAAATGTGTATCATTCTTGTTAGATAGTTCAAAGCATACAAATAAAACAATTAATTAATTGCATGTGACATCTAATTCATTCTGTTATTCTTAAAAGAAATTATCCCATATGTCTTTATATCATAATTTGGTAATTTTATCTTTGCATGTATCTACCAATTGATGGGAATTAAAATGGTGAAGTCCCATCAATGATGATGGAGCTAGCCACCGCCCCATCATAAATCTATTCAAACTTACTTTTGATTGAAGGACAAATGAGAGATGCCAATTTCTCACCTCAAAAGCTTTGTTTGAAAGAACATGGCATCTACTTCCTTTTTCTTTCTTTTTTTTCTTTTTTCCTTTTTTTTTTTTTAACTTTTGAAGTTCTATTTAAGAATCCTCAAAAAGTTGCCAACAATAGAAAATTCTACATAAAAGACGCATACAAGAAGATGTTACTTTTTCTCCACTAAATATGTACTATTTGTTTAACACTAAATATGTTACTTTACACGTAAGCATTATTCAACTTTCTAAGAGAAAATAAGAAAAAAGTTTTGGAGAATAACTAACACTTTTGGATAGACACGCAAAAGAAAGGCTTGCCTCATGGATGATTGACCCTTAAACTTTACATAATAATGTATTCAATTGGAGATAGATTATAGATAGGCTAGGCCAGCTTCAACTAAACCAAAAAGTTAGTATTCAAAATCTGTTTTTAAAAGTTAAGACAATTTTTAGCATACCCTTCTCCTTACTAGGGGCCTACATTAATATAATATATTTCATGATTCTTTAATGTAAAGGCCACTTCATAAGGTGTGGGATATGTGGTTATCCCAAATAATTGATTGCTATTCCTACTTTGCCATCATCACCATCATTATTATTATTATTATTATTATTATTATTATTATTACCAATATAATTAAGGACATAAAACTTTGTAGGGTAAATTATATTGACCTTATCTGAGATTTGGTTAATTAAACAGGACATCAAATTTATGTATTTTGTTACACTTACTTCTTATGTAACGGATTGAGCTAAACATATGTTAAATTTTAGAGTTATTTTACCGTTTTACCTCTCATATTTTATTATTTAAAATACAAAATATTTGAATTTATGTAATTACTATTTTGCCCTCCGTTTTGTTCCATCTTTGGTTCCATTCCTAAACCATGTCAAACCAATCAAACACACACACACACACACATATATATGAATCGCCTTCCTAACCCATCCTTGCTGTCACCAATCGATCACCGCAATCACCAATCAAACCCAAATCAAACGCGAGGTTTATTTGATCGTGAATAATTTGAGAACTTATAGGCTCTAGTTTGATCGTGAATAATTTGAGAACTTATAGGCTCTAGTTTGTTCAAATCTCTCCAAGTCGTCGATTATCATCTTCAACTTTGGCTCCATCGCCTACATCTTGAACGTCGTCGAATGTTCAAGATTGATCGATCCCCAAACCCCTCTGCGACCACCTTCGTCATGGTGGAAAATCTTTGGTATAAAGTTTCACCATCTTATCAACGTTTTTGATTTCCCTCAATTTGTTAACAACGAAAGGCAATTATTTGTTTAGTACTCACTGACTATATATCTATGTAACTGGAGAAATAAATTAATTATATACACATGACTTAAACTGAGTATACAGGGTACTTTAGTCCGTTAAAATTATGACTTTTTGTAATTTGATATTATTTAAAAGGTTATATAGTCTATTTCTTTTTCTTGATGGGTATTTTGGTCACTACATCTAAATTTTTGGATTGAAAAATGAAATTTTGTATGGAGGGGGTCTTTGTGCTAACGGAGCAAACCTCAGAGGAGCACAATGTAACAGAATACAAAAGTTTGATATAGTGTGTAATTAGAACAAACATGAGAGGAGGTCAATGTAATTTACCCAACTTTGTATATATGTGCTTCTTCCCATGTCTCTCCCACTTGATTATTTCCCGATATATCACTAACAACTACAATCTAAACTAATACCTCCTGCCCTTTCCATGGGAAAGATTCACGTTCGACTCTACCCCAAAGTGGAGAGCTCCTTGTCAGGGTAAAAAAAAAAAAACTACAATCTAAACTAATAATATCTCTTTTACGTCTCAAAATAAAAGTTGAGAATTCAAATTCCAGATAAGCCGAGTGTGTGCATTATATATATTTCTAATTAAAGTGCAATAAGATGATGAGTTATTCCTTAAAATTGGATTGAAACATTCTTAGTTATAAATCACAATAGTTTTTATGACCAGTTAGATTATTTTAAAACGTGGGTGTAATCTAATCCTGCATTGGCAATTAGTATTTTGAAATGTGAAGATTTAATCTATAATTTCAAGATTTAAACCAATTTTGACCAAGTTCCATTCAAAAATTTGAAGCCTCAGATTTCTTTTAGACTTTGACTCAAATAAATATCAAAAGGAACATACAACATTTTTAAGCTTTAATTTCCGGAGAAAACACACACACACACACACACACAGATACACACAAACCCCTTTAAGCTTTAATATTGCTACTCAGACTTTTGTAACAAGGACAAAAAATTAAATTGTGGTTGTTCATATCTACATCTTTCAATCATAATGATTAATGAGCCATGGCTGCTGCATTAGAACCTTCTCATAAAAAAATGCATTGAATTCAATTGGAATACAATCTTCCACTTTCAACTAAATCCATGAATGCATCTTGGCTCCACACACACACTTCCTCCTTATCTTCAAAATCAATTTATCCCTGTTATTAGGTGACGGATTCAAATTAATTCAATGTGCCATTTGTTGATGACTAAAATAGAGTAACAAGACTACCACAAGAGCCTCTCATATTTAACCACTGAATTGAGATAATCTTTTGAAATTTGTAAAAAATCAAATGAATCATTAAATACATTTTTCAATTCATTAGTTAAATATGAAAAATTCGTCACTGTCAATCGTGATAGCATTACTCATTAAAATAAAGAGTGCGCTTCTATATATTACTATGGATATTGAGAGCAAAGGTTTTCGTATATGGTAGTGTAACTGTAAATTAATGATAATCCTTAGTTTTTATTACCCAACTTATGAACTCAAGTTTTTTCTTTTTCACTCTCCCAATCCAAAACCTTTGCGATGTTATTTTTGTTGCGTTTGGGATATGAGCACCGGAATCTAAACTTCCACGTAAATATTATGAAAGGTAAGAAATTTTACCTGAACTAGAGAGTTGATGATAATCTTTAACTTAGTTTTGGATATATATATATATATATATATATATATATATGTGCTTGTAAGAGTGAAGAGAATATACGTGCTTTTGTGAGTATCTGGAGAGGTATACAAAATGAAGAGAATATTTATACCACGCTAGCAAGATTTTATGGTTTTAGTCAATTTAGATACCAAACATGCGGGTGAAACATAATCTTTGCAATATTTATTTTAATGTGTATAACATTTCTATGAAGGAAATTAAAAGTGAATTGTTCCTGCAAGAATTAAGAATAGGTGGGAGACAAATTAACCTCTCTTTGTTCCCAAGGATATGAATGAAGAAGGATTTAATGGCTTCACAGTTTGCTTGTTGTAAATGAGAATTTGGGATCCCCAAAATAGTATACATATTAACCGACAGGAGAAATTACACTCACATCTCCCAGTTTTGCTCTTATTTCACACCAACTTTGTTACACACTTTTACCTTTCATGATAAATTGGTTAGACCACCTTTATTCATGTGAAATGTCATTTATGCCCTTTTGTTTATAAGTTTAAAAAAATAAATAATAGCTTAGAAAACAAACATCTTTAATTCTTAAACCTAATACTTGCTAGATACTAGGGTCAAGTTTTTTATTTACTTGAACCAACCCCTTGGAGTTATAGAAATTATTATCTATTGTGAAAAAGGAAAAACTTAAATAAAAAAATATTCAATATAAATTTTGATATGAAAATTAAACTTATATATGTAATATAATGAATTGTAATGTAAATTTAAAATGAAAATGTATAACCCTGTGGTATATTAGGAAAGGGGAAGGACAGATTCGTCAATGGGACTTGGGTATAATTATAGTCTTGTGAATCTCAAAAGGCTATTTTCATCTTTTTAAATGTGGAAAGGGTTTGGGGAAGACGGTGTAATTAAGTTTAATTTTGAACACGGTGTGTAATAAGGGTAAATTTTAAGAAGTCTGAGTGTAATTTATCTTAAATGATATCAGAAAAGTATAGTGTAAACATGGGTTGTGAACGGAGAAAAGGAGGAAAAAAGAATAGTGAAAATGTGAAAGGAGTCTTGGTGAAAATGCCTACATGTATATGTACATATATAGTTTTCGTGTTCTATATTTCTCCTATATTTATAACATGTTACTAGTACGACGTTAACCAACTAAACAGACTAGAAGTAACTGTTCTGATAATGTCAAGCTTTACTAAGTTGGAATTTGTTGCCTTTGATCTTCCGAATAAGAATTTTTTACATTGGATCTTTAATTAATGCTGAGATTCACTTAGATACAATAAATTTTAGAGATATAATTAAAAAAGCAAATCAAGTATCTTGGGCAAAGACAATAATTTTTTTTCACTATGCCTCACTGTAGAGTAGGGATACAATAAATTTTAGAGATATAATTAAAAAAGCAAATCAAGTATCTTTGCAAGATCGGGCAAAAACAATAATTTTTTTTCACTATGCCTCACTGTAGAGTAGGGCTCTAGCTCAGGCAAGTTGGGTGAGTTAGATGTACAATTCGGGTTCAACTTTACGTATAAAATATTCAATCTTAACTTAACCATAACCCTATTTTCAATCCTAACTACTCAACCCTTGTCCAACCAATCCTTAAATTTTTAAACTCAGGTTGAGATTTCGGGTTAAAAAATCGAGTTAATTCGAGTTATCTATATTATCAATCTCCACGTTAAAAATTTAAAGTGATCTTTAATAAGTTTCACATTAGATTACACTAAACACACAAAAAATTAAGAACTTAATGCAAATTTCTAAAAAATTACAAACAAATTTTTAAAAAATTAATTATTCAAAGTGTTAACATACAATAAATTAAGATTTAAATAAAGGAAGTTGAAAAGAAAAATGTTATCATAATTTGAATATTATATCTAATATATTTAAAATAAAAAATATGCATAAAAATAATATTACAATTCGAGTTTAGGTTGGATTCGGGTTGTTGGCACCTTAATCCAAGTCCAACCCTAATTAAGTTCGAGTTGAGATTTTTTAACCCAAGTTCAACTCTAATTGTAAAAATAATTGTCCAATCCCGTAAAAAATTAGGCTGGTCTCAGATTAAGTTCGGGTTGCCTAACCCAAGTTGCACCCCTACTGTAGACACCCCATTCTTCCCTCACTATTTAGGACAAAAGTTCATAAAATCCCATTAGAGGAAAAAAAAAAAGTCATATTTTTCATTCCCTCAAAGTAATGCAACTTTGTGTAAATTAATTTGATTAAAATCGACACCGTCATTGCGTCCAGAACGTTCCAAAATCTTGGAGTAACCTCTAAATTCAGCTTGTAACACAACATTGGTTATTTGATCGGTTAACCTTTAGAATAGCGGGTAAAACAGTCAAAACTGTATAAAAGGTCATATCACATATGATGTCACACCCCCCTTAAGTTTCTAAATTAACCCTCATTGAGTGCAAAATTGACTAGGAAAAGGTCATATCGCATCAACGGGATGCAATACTTGTCATGCAAAAAATTACTAATTATCACTTGATTATGTGTATTGAGAGAATTTCATCACTAGTTAAACTTCATATTTTATGATTTTCTATAATAATGAAAAATTGTGTTTTATGAGTGGTGGAATCTTTATATTTAAGAAATTCCGGAGTATTGTAGAATTACTCTACTATCACGCACCGATTGTGCGATGCCCCTAGAAAATTACATAAATGCCACTCTGCATTTCCTTGTTCTGAGAACCGCCCTAAGACTTTCCTAGATTGAATTTTCGTGCCAGCAACCATAAATCTCTATAAATTCTAGAAGAACTAATGAAGGGAAGACGTCTACTCATAATATGCTTTTCAAAGTCATTAAGGGTAAGACGTCTTGAGAGAACCATGAAGACGTCTATTAAAAAGGTGTTCAGACTACTTTGCAATTAATTCATTGAGAGGTAAACGGCTAGTCACTTTACAAATATATTAATTTGAAAGATTTAAGTACTTTTCCCTTTGTTTGAAAATCATCTGAATAAGTTCTTGTGCAAGTGATCTAACATTTGGACCTTAAAAGAGATTAGATTTAAAGATTAAAAATCCTAGATCATTGATTCATTTAATTTAAATCCTAGAGTAGAGAGCTTTCAAATCAAATGCAACAGCAGGAATTACTTTATAAGAATTGTAGCTCTAGCCAACCCATATAACTACATAGTCTTGAACTTGTCTTTAATGTCTTTGAGTTTCATTGACTCTGAGATTTAATCCAAGAGGACATTTGCATTTGATAATTGACCTTGCCATGAAACCTTGGAATTAACAAAAGGAGCTCTGGTGAAAATGCCTATATATATATATATATATGCATGTGGTGTGTTGAGAAACAAAAGATAATTGGAGTGAAAATCAGAGCATTAATTTGCATTCTATACCTCACTTGTGTTCTATATTTCTCTTAGATTTATAACAAAAAGTCGCTTGTATTTTTTTTGTTAGACTGTTGTATTCTTATGTGATCCCACGAGAATCCTAATGTTGCTCAAAATCTATATATATATATATATATATAGATCATCATGTGATTGCCCGACCTTAACAACAAATGAACAATAGTACTACCACCAGTATTGACAAGAGAGAATAAAACGAGATTATTTGCTTCCATAAGAAGATGAAATTATGGACAGATTTTGGAGTATTAATTAATAGCTTAATAAATAGATAATCAATCATGCACAATTCCAACTTATTTTCATAATGATGGTCCTAAAGAAACATATTATGTGTCTGTGTGTGTGCTGGCTTGGCAGAAGGAGGGCATAGTGACATTCGCTAACCATAGTGCCCATGTGATGTGGATATAAATCCATATTTATGGCTGAAAAGAAGAAGACAAGTGGCGACACCAAGTAAAACACGAGAGAGAAATGGACAAACCTAAGCTCCAAAAGAAAAAGGAGAAGCATATGCATATATATATATATATATATATATATATGAAGCTGCAAATTGTCCTTTTAACTCCTCCAGTAAAAAGTGTTCTTCAACCCTAAATATTATCTATCAAGAATTGGGCACATGAAGGGCCGGTCCAATTTTTACTAAGCCTAATATCATTATTAGATCTCATTTCTTTAAAAAAAAAAAAATAGTAATTACTAGTCCAGGTCTAAAATTTAGTAACTAATAATCCAGTGCACCTCATTTAAAATATAATTATTATTAACCAAACACAATAGTCCAATACTATTGGTTTGGACCTTATTTTTTTTTTAAAAAAAATAAAAATTAGTACTAACTATTGGTCTCTTTTTTTTTTTTCTTCTTTTTCACAACTCGTTTCCTTTCCTCATTCTTCACGACAAGCATTAGCCTGTAGGCAACGAGCCAACAACTCTTTGATTTGGAGATTGTGAGTCATCGTCTACCAAAGTCCAATTTGTCTCTTAGGTAAGTTTCTCTCTCATTTCTAAATTTTTAGTTCTATACTTCTAGAAGGGAGAGCTTTTTATCATAATTTGATTTAGGGTTTAAGGTTTGAAATTTTTTTTTTTTGAAATTAAAGGTTTGAAATTTTCGATCATTTAATTTGGTTCGTTTTCTCTATCGACTTAATTAATATGTTTATTTTGGATATTGAATGCGCAAAAGTTGTGGGCTGTGATACAATTTATTAGCTATTAAAGTTATTTTATGGTTAATAATGTTCTTGATTTCATATTTAATTACATTCCCTTTAATTCGGTTGCAATTGTAGAGACATTCATATATATATATATATAAACGACATTGTACTAAAAGATATACACATATTCCTATCTCTTTCTCACAACTAGAACATACTAAAATATTCTAGCATTTTGTGGAAGAGTACCCCATACTCAGGTATTGCATCCAATCAATGTGATGATGCCCTCATTGAATGATTACGGTAGAAAACTTAGACTTCCTGTCTACAATATACTGATTACATACATTCATACATATATAAATATTAAGAGATTAGTTTTTAGTACTATAACAGATGCATGTAATCTGTATATTGTAGACATTAAATATGTAATTAAATGCTTATGACTTATGAGTAATCTGTTATCAGGAGCTAAAATAGAAGTGTGCTTTTATTTTTATTTTCATATGTTAAAAAGATATTTATGGAACACCAAGATGAGTGTTTTTTCTCATCTATTAAAAATATATTTATAAAGATATTTCTTTTAATTTTTTTATGTGAACTGAATAGTGCTATTTATAAAGCACTAAGATCAGAATTTTTTTTCAATATTAATATATTTTATTTGCTTATCGTTTCATTTTTTAAAAAAATTTGCACTCTTATGATATGTATCTCAACATTTATTTTGTAAATAAATTTAAGCTTTTTTTAACAATTATATTATGATATTGTATCTAAGAAGTATTAGACACTTGTTATAAATAAAAAATATATTTTATAATTATGAATGTGTTTATAAAATAACGAGTACATATTTCAATACAAGTACATATTCACAAGTATCCAATACAAGTACATTACTCCCACTCTCGTAGAAGTAGAAGTGTCTTGCTTTCTAGATCTTAATGGTACATTTTGGCTGCGCTTTCACGAAAGAATGAATGATTAACCTACCCTTTCATGGTTCAAACATTGATCCAAAGATCAGAACACAGGTTTGGGTTCCATTCAAGGTTTGAGCTTCAATTGCACCACTGAGAAGCCTTCGATGGCACCGGAGATTGTGTTGCAGCCCATCAAGTAGATCTCTGGCACCATCAAATTTCCGGATTGAAATCGCTCGCGAATCAGATTATACTTCTAGCTGTCATCTCCGATTATCGTTCTAGCTGCCAAGTCATTTTGGGTTCTAATCTTAATTCAAAATTGATATATTTGATTAGTATATTTGCATTTTTTGGTGCTACTAGAATTTAAATTTGAGATGGAGTATGGTATGTGTGAGAGAAATACAAAGTTCTAATATAAAGTTGGAAATTGATTTCTTTTATACTTCTATATGAATGTTGTGTGTTTTTATTGTGTAATTTAATTAAATTTCAGGATTTTCTTAGTGCTTTTTTGGGCATTGTTTTGAAATTAAATGGCTCTGTTGTGATTTACATAAAATCTGAAACTATGAAGTCTATGATATGAAATGAGGCCATGAAAATGGAATCCTAGCTGATGGTATAGGATCAGTTTTAGTATCATGCAGAGGAGCCATTTGGAGTTATTACAATATTCACGATGATGAGATTGCAGATGAAACTAGAAACCTAACGTATTGTGGATTTGAGAGGATTGGTGTTGGTTTCGGAGATTAAACCTATTTTGATGGTGTAACTTTACAGTTTCCTCTACCGTTCTTTTTGGTTCAATTTCTTGTCGCCGGAGTTGTGGAGTTTGTCATTGGAATTTAACATGCGACAATGGCCAACTCTGGTTATATGAATAATAAGAAAAGAAAGAAAGAAAAAAAGGGAGACAGAGAGAATTTGAGAGGAAAACAAAGAGAAATTTTGCGATGTTGGGGATGGCGGGGTAGAGAGAGAGTGGGGATGTCGCCGTTGACGGGCTGTGAGGGAGAAGATCTTTGATATATAACGAGGATGTTTGGGTGTGTGTGTGTGGGTTTGTCCGAGGGAGAGAGAGAATTTGAGAGACAGAGAGAGATAGGAGAGAGGGAGACACAATTTTAGAAAATATTATTAATTACCATGGTAATTTTGTGTATTGAAAAATTATTAATTGATTTCCTATAATAATGAGAAATAATGCAGTCAAATTCCTACATTTAAGGAATCCCTAAAATATTGTAAAACTAATTTGAGAGAGAGAGAGAGAGAGTTAAGTGTGGAGAGAGGTATTTTCATCACTCAAAAAGAATATTTTTAGAGTTTAAAAAAATTATGACATCATCAAATACTACTATTTTTCAACCCTAGTTATAAAATAGGAGAAAATTTATAATCTACCCTGGTGGTAAAAGGTACCTGGGATACATCCAGCCATTCATGGCTAGATTTGGATATTTTCATTCAGTGCCAGTCATGGCTTGATGTACCATGGGCTAACGTACTCTCGGATAAACAAAAATTTCTCACAATATGAATTTATATGTATATAACAAATAATAAAAGTATTTCTTACACATTTTTTTAATAACAGAGGGGTTATGCGCACTTTAATCCTTTGAAAAAAAAAAATCGCACAGAACACGTCATTGTTTTGATAGAATAGCAAGGACAGTTTTGAATAGTCATTTTGTAATGTTGAACCATAAACCTGTCTCCAGTTCTCCTCTCCTTTATTTCACATATGGACCAAGTCTACGATTGTAAAAGTCAAACAGTTTTAAGGACTTAAAAAATCATATAAACATGGCCAAGTTGACATGGATAAAATCAAGTTGTTGACTTTCATGATACTTGTAATTAGCATGTGAGTTCCATAATCAATTTTTTTTCATACGGTGAGGTTGTTATTTTCTTACGTTGAATTCATAATTTTTAGGTGACGATGAAACAACTTTATCATTACACCCAGGCTCGTCCTCAATATAAATAAGTATATAATAATTCAAAATGGTCTTAAGCACTTGTAGTGCTGTTCACAACCATTTTTGATAGTGGTCAAAGACTCAAAATAGATTCAGATTGAGCTGTTTTCTTGTAGTCATCTATCTGACTAGTAAATTTTTTGTTTTCATCTTTTCATGAACAAAGCACAAGGATGTCTTTTTGCGAATAAGAAATTCAGTACTTTTCAAGAATGAAGGAAAATGATGGTGGGGTTGAACTTTGGCTTCATTAAAAAAGGTAAAACTCAAATTCAATCAAAGACTCTACTCTACTCTACTCTAGGCAATCACTTCACTTAACTGAAGTTTTTTACTCTATAACTATAACCATAACTAACTCTGCCCATTTCCCATTTACTATTCCAAGCCCCAACTCAACTTTTGGGCAATGATCCAAGCATGAGTTAGTTGGTATATGTATTGTCCAACAAATGAAATGCTCAGATAGACACAGAAGAGGATCTGTTCCCTTCTACTATTACTCATTACCCAAGAACTCAACCCACCCTACATCTTCCTAATTATTTAATTTATACGACAAACCTTTTCTTAAATTACACATCTTCCCTCCAGAAAACAATCCCCAATACCTAAGGGTTTGCTTGGTTTAGTTTTCTGTTTTCTGATAACTGAAAATAAATAATAAAAACTGTAATAAATCCTGCTTGGTTTACAGATTTTTAAGAATTGTTTTCTGAAAACTAGGTTGAAAAAATGATTATTTTCAGAGAACTAACTGTCTTTTACAGTTCTATAAAACAGTTCTATGTTTTCTAGGATATTGAAAACTGTTTTTAGAGAACTGAACCAAGCAGACCCTAAAGTTCTCAAGGGACCCTATCCATCATTTTCTGATTGTAAGCAAGCAGCCTTATTGTAGAGGTCATCCAATCTTACATCCTATGCAAGAAAGTTATGATTAATAAACTTATAAATATATATGTTGTACATAATCACATATCACTTCCAAAACCTGAAAATAATTGCATTCAAAATGCCAGTTTGGTGGTAACTCAGAGAATAATAGAATTTCAGACTTTTTCAGGTGAATCATTTTTTGGGGTGTCAAATCAAAGAAATATACCTTCGTTTGCATCAAATTGGTTGAAGAACAACATGCTGAAAAACCCAAACCACCAGAACAGTTTAGTATTCATGTAATGAAAAGCTTCCATTCACTATCAGGACAATACGAAGAAAAATAACATCTTTAGGAAAAGTAAATGGGAGAGAGAAGAAAAATTATCAAACATCAAGAGGATCATATTTATCATTTTTTGTCTCCTACTTCACAAAGGAAGTCCCTTACCTTAATTTGTGTCCTGTTATATGTGTAAGTGATGTGAACGAGTCCATCACTAGCTTGGATAACAGCTGGATAAGAGAACTCCATTCCTGCAGTCTCCTCTAGTGTCATGACATCATGCCACGAGTCGCCATCATTTCTTGAGAGTGCAACTTTGAGTATACCCCTGGATATAGTATTATAAGCAAGTAACAGACGGTCATCCTTCAGCTTAACTCCATCAATACCTGTTAATTAAGCTCATATCATAAGCCATCAAAAACATGCTAAAAAATAGCAGTTGCATGGGACATATCCATGTCCCTTGGAAAATAAAATCATTCAGTTCTGCTTTACACAGTAATTAGATGTACTTTATCCTTTAGAATGGACCATTACAAATTGAAAATGCCATGCCATGAAAAACAAAACGAACTGATTCAAATGACCTTTAAGACACATTCATGTCTATCATCTAATAAACATTCTAACCAAGGGATCAACAATATATATATATATATATATATATATATATGGCCTTAGCCACAACCTGAATTTGGGTTAGGTAGCTCAATAGGTTTTGCATATCCCCAGGTCTGGCCACTATCATTTGATTCTGACATACAAACTCTATTGATGCCATCAAAGGATCTCAATAGAACACGCAAGGTCCTATTTGCAGTCTGGTAAGGAACTGGTTGAATCACACTGAGAGACTCGTTCTCAATATATATTGGTCCATGCTTTCTCCATGTCCTACCTGAATCTGCAGTTATCTGTTTACACGAGTCATAAAACTTGAGTTAGCCACCCACTTCACATTATCATTTAGCTAACATTACTAGGATGCAAACTCCTTAATGTAGTTGAGTTTTCATTACAACCTCCACCCAAGCGCCCCAAGAGTTCCAACTTTCCACAGAGGATCCACAGAGCAAGTCCCCGTTTTCCAGCAAGATAGGCTTAGGAAGAGAAAGCAACATGTATAATAACTGCATTTTATGAGTAGCCATACAGTTCCAAACTCCATTAGATAAATGGATATATGCAGCAATATCTTCAGTCATACCTTATTTTTGATGGGTCCTAATATACCGGGGGGAAGCTGTTCTCTCTCTGTCCAAGTGATACCTCCATCATAAGACCGCTTCATGCATCCACTCCATCTGAATAACATCAAAGCACCAATAAGCAGTGGCAAAGAAAGCCTTATATATAGGAAGCACAACCATGAGGGAAATGGAATGAATCAGACTCGAGACAGGTGTGACTCGGTGCAGTAGTTGTTGGATTACTGCATGCAGGCCATGAATTGAAAGCAAGTGAGAAATATCCGACCTTGCAAGTGTGACAAATCAAGTTCTCAAAGGGAGCTTTAAAGATTAAGGCAGTCTTGATGGTTGCTTATCAGATAAGTTGCACCTGGATCACTAATACAAGCATAATCTAATACTTCCGCTAGTTCTTTTGGTATCAAAACCATCCTACATGCAAACTTGAGCATTTAAAATTAAAACATACTTGATCATGATGGCTTTTGTTAGAATGTATATGTATTAGGGTATATTTGTAATTACATCCACAGGGGTAATATTGTCATTTACATTTCCTTGTACAAATATATGGGATACGGCACCCATTTTACATAGAGAATGAATATAGAATATAGCTTCAACTTCTGTCTCTAGTCTTTAGTTTCTACATGGTATCAGAGTAAAATTCTTCTACTCCAGTGTTGCCGTTGCTATTGTTGGTGCTGCAATCTAGAGAAATCGTAGAGAGTGTTCTCCGATCACTTTGGCCCTGCAAATGAAACGAATCCATCGTCGCCGAAACTAAGCAAGAAGCTGATCTGAAGCATTTGTTGTCACCTTTGTTTCGTGGGTCACCATCAGCTGTTTCGTCTCTGGTCATCGTCTGCAGATCTCTCTCTCTCCGTTGAAGAACTTGTTTCTTGGTGTGATCTTTGTTTACGCCGGATTCCATCGTTGATTCGGTGTCGTTGCCTCTCGCCGTCCTGTTTGGTGCTCTCGCCGTTCTGTTGGTGCTCATTGTCGATCTGGTACAGAGGACCACAAGGTTGGGCTGTTTGTGTTTTAAGGTTGAAGAAGAGGGGTGTTTGGTTGCACGAATAAGCAACACAAAGTTGGGCTAAGTTATCAACCCGATCCAGTACACAAATAGGCAATTCAAGGTTGGGATAGTCCGACTGATCCGACCCAAGCCCAGATGTGATCAACCCGACCCGACCCACCAGGTATTCTCGGGTCAACCCATATTTCCAAGGTCAACCCGTTTAAAAAAAAAAAAATTTGTGCTGCCATCTCTCTACAAACCTCTTTTCTGGCCATCTTTTTTTTGCTCGGTCCAATATTTTTTTTTACCCAATTTTTGCTAAGTTGTCATGGTCGAGCTTCCTATCACCGAGCCTTTGGACGTCAAGACTTCTGCAGCTGCCACCAGTGATCTTGTTGGGCTGCAAATTACAATCGTAATACTCAACAATACCAATTATTTGTTATGGGCCCAAGCTGTAAAGATTTCCTTAGGGGCTAGAAGGAAATTACATTTCATCTTTAATGCTCCTCCATCGACCACCGATCCCGGATATGCTGATTGGGAAGCCAACAATTATCTGGTCATGTCCTGGTTGTGGCATAGTATGGACTCCTCCATTTCAGCCAATTTTATGTTCGTTGATACTGCAAAGGAAATCTGGGATGCAGTTAAAGAAACCTATTCAATGGATAAGAATATTTCACGAATCTACTCTTTGTATGAAAAGATGTTTCTGTTCCATCAGTCAGGCCAAGGCATCGATGAATATTACAGTGCCTTCAAAGGCTTGTTGGATGAATTGAATCAATACCATCCACTGACCACAGATCTCGAGATTCAAAAATGACAACGCGAGGAATTTCATGTCTCCATTTTTCTTGCTGGTTTAGATGCTAGTCTTCAGACTATTCGAGATCAAATTCTTGCTAGTGATGGCAGACTTCCCTCTTTGGGTAACATTTATGCTTGCTTACTTAGAGTTGTTGAATCATCACAGGCCAAATCCGTTGGGAAAGAACATTCAGCGATGCTGACTCCATCTTCTACTCCACATTTTTCCCGCGATCGTGGTCCTTCCAGTAGCAACCGTAGCTATGGAGGCAATATAGGTAGTCCTCACGGTTATGGTGGTCG
Source organism: Cornus controversa (assembly GCA_026545225.1). Lineage (NCBI taxonomy): Eukaryota > Viridiplantae > Streptophyta > Magnoliopsida > Cornales > Cornaceae > Cornus > Cornus controversa. The sequence goes on along the minus strand of CM048851.1, from coordinate 64,011,086 downwards.
TGATAGGGGGCGAGGTCGGTGTGGTCGTGGCAATGCCCGCGTCGATACTCGTCATTGTGACCACTGTCATGGCACCAATCATACTATTGAGTATTGTTGGGATCTTCATGGAAAACCCACATGGGCAAATCAAGCAGTTATTTCCTCTGACACTGGTGCTTCTCACCCATCTCGTGCATACAATCATTCTGAGCATTCAGCCTCTACTACCTCTGTCTCACAACCCAACTCATCTCCTAGTGATCTTGTCACACTATCCCGTGTTGAGTTCAATGCCTTGGTCCACCAGGCACAACACAAGTCCCGTGACGGTGTTGCTACCTTTGCCCAGTCAGGTAACATTGCTTGTTTTTCGCACTTTCAGGCGTCCTCTCTTTGGGTTCTTGACTCTGGGGCTTCTACCCATCTGACCGGTAATGAATCTTTATTTTCTCACCTCCACAAATCTACGTGCACATTTTCTGTTACTTTAGCTGATGGTCGAACTCGTCCTATTATTGGTCAGGGAACAATTAGACCCACTTCTTCTATTTCATTATCTTCTGTGCAATTGGTTCCTCACTTTCCTTTTAATTTGTTATCTGTGAGCAAACTGACTCAAACACTCAACTGTTCTGTGACCTTTTATCCTTCCTTTTGTGTTTTTCAGGACCTCAAAACGAAGAAGACGATTGGTGGCGGTCTTGAACAAAATGGCCTCTACTACCTGGATTGTGGGTCGTCTACTCGTGGTATGGCTCTTCATTCCCGAGTTTCCGCCAACCAGTGGCATTATCGATTGGGTCATCCTTCTTTGGAGTACTTGAAGTTTGCACTACCTTTTCTTAAGTCTGTCACTACTTTGGACTGTGAGTCATGTCAATTAGGCAAGCATCATAGGGTTTCTTTTCTTTCCCGTATTAATAATCGTTGGTCTTCTCTTTTTGAATTAGTGCATACTGATATTTGGGGTCCTGCCCGTCATACCAGCAACTTAGGTTTTTCCTATTTTGTTACTTTTGTTGATGACTATTCACAGATGACTTGGCTATATTTAATGAAAGATCGTTCTGATTTTCTTTCTATATTTCAATTGTTTTATAAAGAAATTGAGGTCCAATTTGATTGTGTTATTCGTACTTTGCAATTTGATAATGCTATGGAGTATGTCCAAGGTGCTATTTCTGAATTCTGTGATTCTCATGGTATTTTGCATCAAACTTCCTGTTCTTATACTCTTCAACAAAATGGAGTAGCAGAACGGAAAAAATAGGCACTTAATTGAAATAGCTCAGACTTTAATAATACATATGCATATTCCAAAAGCATTTTGGGGAGATGCCGTTTTAACTGCCTGCTATTTAATTAATCGTATGCCATCTTCCATTCTAAATTGGACGTCTACTTCCTCTATTGTTTTTTCTGATCGTCCTTTATTTGTGGTGACTCCTCGTGTTTTTGGTTGTGTGTGCTTTGCTCATGTGTTACGTCCTGGCGCTGATAAATTATCCCCTCGTGCCATTAAATGTGTATTTGTTGGCTACTCTCGCACTCAAAAGGGCTATAAATGTTGGGACCCTCACACTCGTCGTTATTTTGTGTGTATGGATGTAACCTTTTTTGAGGACACTTCTTTCTTCTCTTCCCGCGGTCTGACTTTGAATATTGACTTGTTGCTTCCGCTACCTGTTATCTCTTCTTCTGGTGAGTTTGTCACACCGAAACCACTTCAAGTGTATAGTAGACGACTATAGGCAGTCTCCCACCAATTGTCTACTTCTCTTGAGGTTCCTCCTGTTGATGCTCCTGACCTTCCTATTACTTTGCGAAAAGGTACTCGTTCGTGTGTTACTACCCATCCTATTTCTCACTTTGTTTCATATAATCATTTCTCTCCTGCTCTCTCATGTTTTCTATCCCAATTATCTGCCACTCTTGTTCCCAAGACTTTGCAGGATGCTCTTTCTAATCCTGCTTGGCGACAAGCAATGGTACTTGAAATGGATGCACTTCATAGTAATGGGACATGGGATCTTGTTCCCTTACCTCTGGGTTCCCGCCCAGTTGGGTGTAAGTGGGTCTACACTGTCAAATACCATCATGATGGTTCTATTGAGCGGTTTAAGGCTTGTTTGGTTGCAAAAGGGTATACCCAGACCTATGGTCTTGACTATGATGAGACTTTTTCCCCTGTTGCTAAGATTTCATCTATTCGGGTCCTTATTTCGCTTGTTGTCAATCGTAATTGGCCGTTGTTTCAGTTGGATGTCAAAAATGCCTTTTTACATGGTGACTTATCTGAAGAAGTTTATATGGAGCAACCACCTGGATTTGTTGCTCAGGGGGAGTATCATCACGCTGTTTGTCGCCTTAAGAAGGCTCTGTATGGTTTGAAACAATCTCCAAGAGCTTAGTTTGGAAAATTCTCCAAGACAACGTTAGAATTTGGTCTTACCAGATGTCAGACAGATCATTCGGTATTTCACCAGCATACTAGAGCTGGTTTCATCTTTCTTGTTGTGTATGTGGATGATATTGTTATCACAAGTGATAATTTTGAAGGCATTGCTAAGTCGAAATTGTTTTTACAAAACCGGTTCCACACAAAAGAATTGGGTGAACTTCGATATTTCTTGGGTATTGAAGTTGCTAGATCCAAAGAAGGTATAAGTTTATCCCAAAGAAAATATGTGTTGGACTTGTTAGAAGAAACAGGAATGCTAGGTGGCCGTCCTGTCGATGCTCCTATGGATCCAAATACAAAACTCGTGTCTGATGAGGGTGATTTATTTGACGAACCTGGAAGATATCGACGTCTTGTTGGAAAATTAATTTATCTCACTATTACTCGGCCTGATATTTCATATGCAGTCAGTGTTGTAAGTCAATTTATGGGAACACCTAGGGTGCCGCATTAGAATGTAGTTCTGCGAATTCTCCGATATCTCAAGCAAGCTCCAGGTTTTGGGTTGTATAAATCGAATGGGCATCTCAGAGTGGAAGGTTTTACAGATGCTGATTGGGTTGGTTCTCCCTCAGATAGGAGATCTACTACAGGTTATTGCACCTTTGTAGGAGGAAATCTTGTTACATGGAGAAGCAAGAAGCAAACAGTGGTAGCTAGGTCTAGTGCTGAAGCTGAGTACAGGGCAATGGCCCATACCTCTAGTGAGTTAACATGGCTACAACATTTTCTCGAGGAACTAGGGATGATTGTTACAACTCCTATTCCGTTATTCTGTGATAACCAAGTAGCTCTCCACATTGCTTCTAATCCTGTATTTCATGAGAGGACCAAACATATTGAAGTTGATTGTCACTTCATTCGAGACAAAATATTAAGCGGGAACATGTTTACTAAAGCTCTTGGTCATAATCGATTGAAGACTATTTGTTCCAAGCTGGGATTATATGATATATATTCTCCAGCTTGAGGGGGAGTGTTAGAATGTATATATATTAGGGTATATTTGTAATTACACCCACAGGGGTAATATTGTCATTTACATTTCCTTGTACAAATATATGGGATACGGTACCCATTTTACACAGAGAATGAATATAGAATATAGCTTCAACTTCTCTCTCTAGTCTTCAGTTTCTACAGCTTTCAAATTTATGTTTCAAAAAGAAGAGAAGTATTCTCATCAAACATGTTCCATAAATCTCATTCCTGAAAACGAACCATGCACAACCCAGATGTTTTGGAGCTTAGTGCTCTTGCAATACAAGCCAACTCTCCATCTTGAAAACATTCTATGCTCTAGTAACTTAGGCCTTAAGAATCATACATTGCTTCATAATAAAACCAAAAGTGTAGATTTTGTATCTTGCCTTAATAAATTATGCTTCTTAATCTATCCAGTAAGTTAACTAAATCAATCAATAATAAGAGTAATTCAAACATCTTAGACATTCCTAAGCAATATTTCTCCGCACAATAATCAGTGGAAGACCCTTCAGCTTTGCAGGCATATATTCTTGCATAAAATTGTACAATGACGTGACAAAGGATTCAATTCAGGTATACGATGTTATGTTATATAGGATACTTACACTCATATTGTGCATTCAAAATTTAATATTATCACAAAAAAGAAGCAAATATTTGATATTTAAGAAAATCTTAAAATTATACTTCCAGTTAAGCACCAAAACAAAATTGAAGATTTGATAATGTGCATAGAGAACATCACAAATTACAATCAGTCAGGATTAGAAGACATTAAAATGTTGATTACTTACTTTTGAACCTCTTGGCCAATTTTATAGAATAGAAGCAACTCATTGGAGGGAAGCTTAAACAGTACAGGGTTCCACATTGGAACATTGTGTTCTTCATCAACAATAACGGGAAAATGCCAATAGCCATACTGCCCAAAACATTTCACCATTACAAGTTCAAAAATCTTCCAGAAATTGCTTTCCAGCAAAACAAAAAATAGGAGAAAGGTTGCATACTCATGTACCCAAAAACCAAGAATGAATCTATAGCTCAGTTACTAAACTGGAATGAGATCAAGGGTCATAACTTTAATCATGAGTGCGTGCCTGATTGAGAGGAACAATACCAGAAACTAGTAGCCAATTTGATGTAATTCATGTTAAACTGACAGTGGATGCAAAATTGAAAATGCATGCTGGTGCAAACAAATGTAAAGTTTACATACTGGAAATATATGTAAACACAAGAGCTATTACCAAGCATTGATTCTGCAATGTGGGGGGTACTGGGAGGGACGGAAAATGTAAGTATGTAAGTTAATATTTACATAAGCTAACATTTACATACTTATCAAAAGCATATGATACGAGTGCGTGAAATGATTTTATGAAACTTCCATTTTTCTTGGTCCAAGAAGTTTACCTTCTTCTACAACAAAATATGAAGTCACTATCCTCCTATGTATCTGCAAATTAACAGTCATGCGCAAGGAAACAGAATGCATCTTCCTTGAAAACTAAAACTAATACTACATTTAAAAATTGATTACCTTGTATCTCTGTAACCAAATTTTCACATCAGGTGCTCCCTCTGATGTACCCCCAAAATAAGCGACCAAAAAATGGTCCTTATCAACCTATAAAGACTCAAATCAGCTACAATTTAATTGAATTCTGTTGACGATTGAAGCATTAATACTTAAATAATATTTGAATTGAATTACCTCAACAATTGTAGAAGCGTGACAACTACTGAAGGGAACAGAATTTGCAACAAAAGTGAACTCCTCTATCAATGGCCCCTGAATGCAATGGTCCTTGTTTGTATCTAAAGCTTGAGCCATCCAAGTTATGGTGCTTGCATATACTCTGTCTCTACCTACTACCTTGCTGTATAGAGTTTTGAAACACCTTTTTAGGTGTTGTTGAGAAATTTAGTGTGCTTTTGTGAGTGTGTTAATGCATGAGAGAGAAAGAGAGGGGACTGTCAACAATAACAGGAAGAAAGTCTAATCTAATGAATTAAAAGGTAAGTGGAATTCTATGATATCAAGAAAGAAAGATAGATGAATTAAGGAAAATCGCAGTTCTATCATATCCATGTGGTATTACTGTCATTATTCATTAGACAATCAGTTTCCAATGTCAATTAATTTTATCATAACTGGGGTTTGCTGGTCTGACCATATTTTTTGTTAATAAGGTCTACATTAAACCAAACAATAATCAAAAGAAGAAAAATGGTACCTCACCTGTTAAGAAGCAGATAGGTGGAATGAAGCAAGTAGTGAGAATGCAATGCAAAATTGGAATTGAACAGTTTACGAGGAGATCGGAAAGTGCTTCCAAACTCGGAAAATAGATCATGAAAATCATGGGATTTGAAATGGGACAACACTATCAACAAAGGCAAGAACAGGAACAAAACCACCACAGTGCTTGAAACTAGTAATTTCCGCATGTTACGTGGTGCAGCTTCATAGAAATTCAGATTTTTTTTAAACCTTAGCATACCCATCTACGTCTCATATATATATATATCCGTCGAAAGTCTGCTGGATTTTTGCTTTCTTTGACATGTTTGTGTCAATAGTACGTGGACACAAATACCTAATTCAATTCAATTATATTTATGTATAATAAAGAATCAGGACCTGACCGTGACACGAGCAAACAAAATGGAAGAAAATTGTGGCTCTCTCTATCTGTCAGTCAGTCTGTCAGTCTCTGTAGTCTGTATTATCTACTATAAAACTGCTGAAACAATTCAACTTAATTTGGGTAAGAAGATAGCTTAGTATTTGTGTTTTGTTTTGTTCATATATATATATATATACCTACTCTCCCACTTTGATCTTTACAGTGATAGGTCTACAGTGCGGGCATATTATATTTATAATGGGTTGACAGAGAGAGAGGGGTTGATAGTTTCTAACTTACCCCTCATTTGAAGGCGTTGCGCTGGAAGATTTGTCCTTCGGCTATCTCAGATCTGCGCAATGTCAAATGCACGACGCTGCCAACTGCTGGTTTGATAGAGAGACACACACAACGGAACCGACAATTGAAAATTATTTCAAATAATAAATTAGTTAGACATTTTTTAATTCGCAACTTGCACAAAATAACAATAATATATCATACAAACCCTTAAAAATGTAAAAATTTGTATTTATATCAATTATGGTATGGGTACATCAGAATTGGGGCATGTATATTTTAAGAATTTTCTTTATTGAAAATGAGTTTTAAATTCGAATTGGTATTGTGATTTTTATAAAATGAAATGGTTTTAGTGTCTGATTTGAAGAAAATGGGTTAGTGGATGATTTGAGCTTGTGGTGAAATTTATTGATATGGCTATATCATTTTGTATCTAATCTTTGTTTAGAATTAATCTTTGTGGAGCAATGGTGGGAATTTTATATTCTATTGTTTGACTTTTGTATTTTCTATTTCAATGACCTGTTACTCCTAAAATATAATGAAGAAAAGGGAGGTGTTATCGCACTCTACTTTTATGTAATTAGACAGCTATTTTCCTTTCTCTTTTAAAATAAATGATAAAATGAATTCTAAACTCATTAATGTATCATTCTTTCTTTTACTTCATATAGATTTTTTTTTTTGGTCCAGTGAGAAAAAGTTATTTTTTTTGTCATATCAAAAGAGATAATTTATTCAATATAGATATTTTTTTTATACTTTTTTTTTAATATGTCAAAAGAGAGAATTTATTCAATGGAAATAACTTTTTTTTTGGGGGGGATCTTAGATTACATTTTTTTCCTTATTTATTCAACATGAATAACTTTTATTTTTGTACTGGTCTTGTAAAAAGAGATACATAGATAACTTTTTTTTTTTTGGTGTTATTATTTTTAATTCCTGTTGAAAGAGATAATTTATTTAACACATATAACTTTTATTTTTTACTTTTTTGTGGTCCTGTCAAAAGAAATAATTTATTCAGCACATATAACTTTTTTTTTTGTCCCGTCAAAAGAGAGAACATTTTTTTTTTATCTTGTAAAAAAAGACCAAAAATATTAAATATTGGAGACAGAGAGAGATATTGAAATGATAGTTTGGTAATTTAAACAAAAAAATCATTCACATTTGAAGTTAAGAAGCAAAAGTTAGATGTGTCATTTTATTTTAGATATCAGTGCAAACTTGAAAATTGGAATGCTAATATCACCTCCTTGAAAAAAATTTACATGTCAAATTAAATATTTCCTTACTTTTCTTATTTTTAAGTATGTCCAATGGTTACAATTAAGGGAAAAGAATTCCTAAAACAACTAACCCAATGGAACCTAAATAATTTGTGCAATTATCCAAACAATCTCAAGTTAGATACCTTAAAACAAAAACATTAGTGAATCATACAAACAAATTTACAATATTTAAGTTTGAAGTGTGCAATACAAGTATTTCCAAGTGCACCCTATTTTGAAGGGCATAAGCAGGGGAAATTATAGAATACTCTGGTACCTATGTAATATTGAGATGAATGAAATCTTTCTCACTTCTTTTTATTTTTTTATGATAGGAAATAAAAATTTGTTATTAGTCGAGTACTAGGTACCTGGCTACACAATAACGGTTAAGTTTGCTCGTTTGAATTCATGGAATTGAAAAGAAAAGAAAGAAAGAAAGAAAGAAATAATGTTCTTTTTTGTTGTTGGTTTGTCATTTTTGAGAGAAGAGAAAGGATAAGGAGGGATTTCGTGGTATAATTTATTTTTCCGTATTTCTCTTTTTGTTATTTTTAAAAAAGTGAAAAGATTTGAAGAGAAATAATAAAAAAAGATAAATAATAACACCAAAAATAATAACAACATTTCAAAGAATAAAGTTTAAAAAATATTTGAGTCAATCTTGTAATACAAATATAAAAAGGTAGATAATAAATATATATTTTTTCAAATAAAAATGAAATTATTTTCTTTGTAATTTATCCAAATATAAAGTTATATTTTCTTTTCTTTTGTTTTCTCGAAGTTATCATTCGAAGGTCCTTGTTTGGATTGACTTTTGAAAAATAATTTTCGATTTTTCGAGTTCAAAAATTATTTTAAGAGTGTTTGAATTAGTAAGGCAGAAGAATTTTAGAGTTCAAAAAGAGCGTTTAAAGAAAATTAGGATATCAGTTTCTTGATTTAGTTTTTGATTCTTTGTTTTCTTGCGTACGAAACAAAAGTTACGGCAAACACGACCTAAGCAACGAGTACGTTGCCCTGACTTGGCTTCCGGTTAGTAAGGGAACTAAAAAGAAGCGAGAAGAGAGTCTGGTGGGAGAGACAGAGAAGGCTTGGCTGGCTATTGATAATCAATAACAGTTGATGGGCGCTTCCGACGCGACATCGAAATGGTTAACATTCTCCATAACACTGGCGGTTGCCACTATTTCTGCATCCGCAGCCATCTCTGGTACTCTCTCTCTAAACACACTCAACGGCCTCTTTCAGTGAAGGGGCACCGCTGAAATATATATTGAAATATTTATATGTATGTATTTATTCCTTCTCTCCTATATTATCAGTTTATTTTCGGAGAAGAAAATCGATAGATGTGAATGAGAAGGTTCGAAAGCTCGAGTTCTCTCTCAAGGACTCATTAAAGAAGTGTGCTGCTGAAAGGCAAGGCCGTATTAGGGCTCAACAGGTACACCCTCTTATTATACACACACGTTGAATCTGTATTCAAATCTTTATTTTTATCTTTATCTTTATCTGACCAGTGATATATACACATATTTCGATCGAACCCATATTAGGAAATGGATTACAGTCAGGGGCTTTCTTGAAAGGTATATGCTCCAAATATTTCTCATTTCAATTACAACTCATATCATCACACTCTAATCATTTACGCTTCGAATCCCCACAAATCTTCCCCATCCACACCTTCAAGCAAATCACACCCATCAAAATTAGAACTTTAACAATATCAAATCAAACTACATTATGAATTCCATGAAATGAAATAAAATCTACTCAACCCAGATGTTCATAGGCAAACTAATTGTCATAAAAACATTAAACATATATATGTATAATAAATCAATTCATAGAGCAATAAAACACTTCAATTTTTTTTAAAAAAAAACAGAGAGGGAGCCTTGGAGTGGAAACTGTGGGAGATTTTTTTCAGCAATCTCTTGGTTCACTACTTATTAGATTTGTCTTTAATTTATCTTATTTAGCGAAAAAAAAAAAAAAACAAAATGACAAGATTTCTGAAGAATGGTTAATTTCAAGATATAGAAGTTGTTGAATAAACTGACTTAAACATAAAAAACAAGACAAAAAAATTGGTACTTCGGAAGTTGAAAGTAAAACTTGAAACACACCTTTGAAGAGAGCTTGATTCAAACACAAATGTGGCCAAAATTGGAAATAAACTCCCTACTAGAGCTCGCCGGAATTTGCTAGAGATCTGGAACTCGTCAAAGGTGATGGAGATTGTTATCGAGATCGCTAGAGTTTGCTTCAACCTCCAGTCGTCTTCGCCAGAGGGTAGAGAGAGAGAGCGAATGAGAAACTTTAGAGTGAAGTCGTCTTCGCCATAGAAAAGAGAGAGAGTGAAGTCGTCTTGGCCAGAGGAAAGAGAGAGTGAAGAACGAACGAACTAGCCCTAGAATCCTAGATACACTTCAAATATGATTTGGGAGTTTTTGAGCGAAGAGAGAGAATATGAGTGATGGACGGCAGAACCAAACCCTTTGCTTTATTTGGTACATCTCTCTCTCTTGGGACTTAAGATTTTATTTGATAAAAACTAAATCGACGGGGGGGGGGGGGGGGGGGGGGGGGGGGGTGCATTTTTGAAATTTCCAAACATTATACATATATATGGGTAAACAATTTTTTTCTTCAGGGCGGCACCTGCCGCTCCACCACTGATTACAGTATTATTCAACATTTGGGCTTATGAATACTAATTGCAACCAAACAAGCGGAATGAATCTTGTGGACATAGGGCAGAATTCTATTTGTTTTAGCAATTCTAGAAGTACACTTTTTAATCATTTGCATCTTTATTTGCAAACGTGCGCTTTAGAATCTAAACAATATGTATGGACCATCTATTGCTGTGTAGATGCATTGGTGACATGTTCTTACTATAAGTTTTTTCATTTATGTCAAATCCAGTGTTATTTCACACTCAAAATGTCATTATTTTTTTATTTGTTCAAAGAATATGTTCAGAAAAAGGAGATTTAGGATGAAATACCCCATGCTCTTTTTTGTGCATTTATAAGGAGAGGACCATCTACAAAGTGAAGCAGTGCCATATATTTTGCAGAGCTCTTGGACTCTCTTTACTTTTGATAAACGTATCTTCTTAGCTTTCCCTTATAGCTTGCATTGCTGTCACTCTCTTTTTGACCTTTTGACACAACCAAGATCAAGGACTTATTTTGAGTGCAAAGGTTGGTTCATCATGTCCCAAAGGAAAGAAAATTTTAACAGCTCCATAAAGTTTTAGTTAATGAAGTACTTTAAAATCATGTTGAGTTTTTGGGGTCCTTCAAGTTCTTCAATTTCATTTGGATTTAGGTTAAAACATTTTTATGAGTTTCCTGTTATTGAGGTGGCTACTTATAATATAACCCACTTGTCATTGAGCTGTAATATTTTTATTTTTTATTTTAAAAAGATGGTTATTTGAAATGATATTATGAGATTTTTATTGTTTCTTGTTAAAACTTAGTTTTAAGCCCATTGTTGGTAGTTTTTGAGACTTTCTTTCCGTTAATTGTTAAATCTACTCCAAAATCTTTGCAAGTTTGTAGCATTAATCTGAGTTTTATTTGGATCCACTTATTCTTGTAGCCAATGGTTTCTTTGCCTGGGCTACATTAGATTTTCTCTTTTTAAATAAAATTTATTTTCTTCATAGAAAAAGATTTGAAAATTTTATTTGGATTTGTTGTAACATCCCCTTCGTGTCCCTCTTGAAAGTTCCCTTTAATTTGAGTCATTTCATTGGAGCAAGTGGATGCAGGTATGTGTCTAGACCAGCGACTTTGCGCAAATAATTTCAAATGTTATGTGGCCTTTACGAAGAAGTGAAAGTCTGTCACCTTAACGGGGACCATCAAGGAAACTGGGAGACTATATTTCCTAGTATCTGCTCTTTTGTAGTTTTTCTGAAAAATGAAAATAAAGAAGTTTCAGAATTTTGAACATTTCATGTGCAATGGCTTTCGCTTTCTAATTATCCTATTCAAGATGATAAATTTCTACTTTGGAATGTCATGTAAAAGATAACGGGCCACAAAAGCCATTCAATTTTCGTGGGCCATCCAAGCATGCAGTTGAAGTAGTATGCTATTGCATTTTTGTTATTGGTTCTGCACTAAATAAGAAATTAGTGTTCAGTATGGATAATACATTTTTTATTCTGTGAGTTAGAATCTACATACCCATTCCTCACATAACCAAATTGCATGCAACATTTGAAGTTTTACTTTCGGTTGAAGTTTGAGTAGTTCAGATCCTGAACTTTTCATTTGTGTTTTGTAATTGTGATAAGAATGGATTATGTTATGGAAAAACTAGAATCATTTTGAATTTTTGCTTGTTATTGCTCTTCTTGACGAGTCTTATGGAATCTATGGAACAAGGTTTGCATATTGCACATGATCAGTTCTAGTGGAGCTTGCAGGAGGCATTCTTGCTTTTCCAGATGTCACCTTTCGTTTCTCCTTGATTGTGGCGCTTTAATAGCTGTAGAGCCCACCACATTATCACACCTTCATATGCAAAAAATATTTTTCACTTTCCTCTGCTAGTCAGACTTATTTTTAACTTGGAACAAATTTTCTTGGCTCTAAGCTGTTGCAAGTTTCCTTTTAAGTTGGATATCTACTAAATATGAGAAAATTAATCTTCGGTCCAGTGTTACCTAGGTATTTAGTTGAGACATTTCTGTATACGTTCAATTTGATTTTCCCGAGTTTGTTTTGACACTATGGTCCAGATTGAGATATCTCTGTATACCTTCAGTTTTATTTTCCTGAGTTTTGACACTATTGTCCAGGTGAAATGCTTTTTGCAAGGTTAGATCATATGAACAATGACTTTTATCTTCAGAGTTGAGAAACAAGTGTTAATAGAATTTCAGAGTAGCATTCTCTTTGTTCCTTTTTATTGTCAAACATTTGATCCTTTTGTCTATGATGTTCATGTCATAAATGCTGCAACCATGAGGTATGTCTTGATTTTATGAGCTTATTTTCTTTATTTTATATTGTAGGATTTAAGGAAAGCACTGACCCAACCTAGTTCTGACAATTCAGAGTTCACTTCTTATCCTATGACACCTATTGCCATCGTCCAGTCATGCTTCTCTACCAGGTAAACACTAGATTCTACATATTGATCTTAATTTGAATTATTCACTTTATATGATATGTTGTACACTTGTATTCCTGTGTAGAAGAGCAAAGTAACTGAATAAAGGAAAACAGCTAGATTCAATTATGAGTTAACCTATATGAGATATGGCTAGTTGAATGAGGTGTTTTAGTATATTGGATAATCATAATAAATTTTAGTTTTACTAAAGTAGGATACATGTTAAAGAAAATGATAAAATTTTAAGCCCCTCCTAAATGAAAATAAGTATATTGGACAAGCTCCATTGTTTTGTGAAAAGTGGAAATTTACTCGAGTAGCTTCCATGCCTCCATGGTCACGATAATAGCCTGTAGAGTAACCAAGTTATCTAAAACATAGATCCAGTGAGATTTTTCACTGGTTTTAAAGGTTTTAGTGGTGGTTAACTAATAGAAAGGACCATATTAGGTAATGAAGATTGTTTGGATTGAATTTATTGATAGAAGAAATTAGCATGTTTTTTTAGATAAATGAAGATAAGCTACAATAAAAAAGGAATATTGTGGTAATTAGAAAAAAAAAATGAGGATAAACTTGCAGCCATTGTAACATCACCATAAACTTCACTTTCATATGTCTTTTTACTAAAAAGACACTATATATGGATTCGAAGAGGCACTTAAATCATATTGTGGTAAAATTTAGGTTGTACGGTCATATTCTCATATAGAAATTTTGGGTTCAAAGGTCTTTGAAATTCTGCCATGAAGTATATATACTATTGATTTTGGTAAAAATCCGAATAATTTGCCAATATCGTGAAAATTGGTCAAATAATGAAAAAAAGTTGTTGGAAGTTTCTGTTGTCTTAATGCATTTGTAAATTTGGCAGTTTAAAAAAAGCCAGGTCCATGCCTCAAAATTTAACGGTCAAGTTTTAAGTGTAGAACCATGGTTGGTATCGACAAGAATTTAGGAGAAAGGTAGGAGTAGAAATTAGAGAGATAGCCAGGCCAAGTATCAGACTATCAAGTTGGTTTGATTTGTTTTCAATCCAGCTTGAGCCTGGCTCTAAGCTCACAAGAATATTGGAGCTGGTTTCTCAATATTTGGTGAAGCTCAAGCTTGTAAATGAGGTCAGGTGACCTTATTATTATGATGAATAAGAATTTTTTTCTTTGTGAAATTAGTTCTACCTTTAGTAATGGATAGTGTCATAGTGATAATCACATCTTACTCGAGGAAGCAAACTTACTAATTGCTTATAATTTTTTTTAACTATTTCTTTCGGTGTTTTCTTTAGGTGAGCTTCTTTTAGGTTTATGTCGCCATAAACTAGACATCAAATTGTTCATGAGCCTAAGGTTGGTCAAACATGTTTTAGCTTGATATATATATATATATATCAACAAGAAGAACTGGACCTTGAATGTCATCCATTAAACATAAGAGTCAAGCTTAAGCTTGATATTGATTCATTTAATTGGCAACAAGCCAGAACAAGCTTTTTAACAAGGTAAGGTTGAGGTATTTACGAGCAGCTTGGTTCAGTTTTACAACCATAGACAATGCATCCTATATATGATCACTCACTCGCTTGTACACACATCTTTGTTTACGTTTGTGCATGTTAGTTTATATACTCATTCAACAAAACCTTTTTCCCAACTAGTTGAGGTTGGTTAAATGAATCTTATTTTTTTTATTTCGCTCTATCTAAGGCCATAACCTTAGTCAAACCACATGTTACCATATCCTTCCTTACTAACTCTACCCACATTAATTTTGTCGGTTCGAGAAAAGTTTGAATGCCACTTTCATTGCCCTCATTCCAAAGAAGGGAGGCACCATTGACGTTAAGGACTTTAGATCTATTAGTTTAGTGGGATGCATCTACAAGCTTATTGCTAGAGTCCTAACCTTGAGGTTGAGGGATGTCATGGATGGTATTATATTGGACCCTCAGAATGCCTTTGTAGGAGGGCATCAGATCTTAGATTTTTCTCTCATTACTAGTGAGTGTGTGGATTCTAGATTGAGCAGTGGGATTCCAGGGATTCTTTGTAAGCTTGGTATTGAGAAGGCTTACAATCACGTGAATTGGAACTTTTTGATCTTTTTGATGGAGAGGATGGGTTTCGGGGAAAGATGGAGAAGATGGATTTGATTTTGTATTTCCTCAGTTCACTTCTCGGTCCTTATTAATGGGTCTCCAACCGGTTTCTTCAGTAGTTCTTCGGGGATTAGGCAGGGGGACCCATTATCCTCCTTCATATATCTAATTATGGTGGAGACTCTTAGTAGGCTAATGAGGAGGGTGGTTGATTTGGGGTTCATTAGAGGTTTTAGGGTGGGTAAGGATGCTGCTAGTCAGATGGAGATCTCCTATTTGCTGATAATACTCTTCTCTTTTGTGATGCGGATGAGTCACATATGAGATATTTGAGGTGTGTACTGATATGTTTTCAAACTGTTTCTGGGCTTAAAATCAATGTTGGCAAGAGTACGCTGGTCCCTGTGGGGAATGTTCCTGATATAGTTGTTCTTGCCAACATCCTTACTTGTGAAGTTGGTTCATTCCCTATATTGTATTTGGGGCTACATTTGGGAGCTCCCTCGAGGAGAGTGGGTGGTTGGGATCCAGTGGTGGAGAGGTTTGAGAGGAGGCTGGCAGGATGAAAGAAACAGTATCTCTCGAAAGGTGGAAGGGTCACTCTGATGAAGAGCACCTTGTCCAGTCTCCCTACTTATTTTCTGTCCCTTTTCCAGATTCCAGTTTTAGTGGCCGAGAGGATTGAAAGGCTTCAACGAAATTTTTTGTGGGGTGGCTTGGGTGACGAGTTCAAGTATCACTTTGTCAATTGGGACCAGGTTTGCAGGCCGATTAAGCTGGGTGGGTTGGGGATTAGGTTGGTGGAGCCTTTTAATAAGGCTCTCCTCAGGAAGTGGTTGTGGAGGTTTGGGAGAGAGAGGCAGAGGCTATAGAGGAGGCTCATCTCTAGCAGGTATGGGGAGGAGAGGGGAGGTTAGTGTTCGGAGGAGGTGAGGACCCTTGGTGGAGTAGGCGTGTGGAAATTCATTCGTAGGGCGTGGGATGAGTTCTCTAAGCACATTAGATTCAGAATCAGGAATGACAGTCCTATTTGATTCTGGGAGGATTGGTGGTGTGGAGATCATTCATTGGCACTCTCTTTCCCTTGTCTCTATCGGATCGTTCAGGATCAACATACTCTTGTGGTTGACTGCAATCAAATTGATAGTGGCAGGATGAGTTGGGATGTTAGATTCATGAGGAATTTTTAAGATTGGGAGATGGAGGAAGCAATTCATTTTTTGGAGATGATTTTCCTTTAGGCGGTGGATGGCGGAAGAGTCGGCTCTTTGATGTGGGTACCTTTGTCCCATGGGAGGTTTGACATTCGGTCCTTCTATAGGTGTATTTCTAAGATGGTCTTTCCGTGGTGACCCCCCCCCCCCCTCGGGTGGCCTTTTTCGGGTGGACGACTGTCCTTGGAAAGATCATGACGATTGACAATTTGAGAAGAAGACAACGGATCCTTATTAACCGGTGTTGCATGTGTGAGAGAGATGAGGAGTCTGTGGACCATCTTCTGCTCCATTGTCCAGTGACATGGGACATTTGGAGTTTGTTGTTGGGGCTGTTCACAGTTCAGTAGGTCATGCCTAGGTTCGCCAGAGGCTTGGAGAGGTTGTCTAGTGAGTGCGCAAGCTCGTGATTTTTGGAGGGTGAAACCCTTATGTGTTTGGTGGTGCTTATGGACGGAACGAAATAGAAGATCCTTTGATGATAAGGAGACTCCTATTGGAACTTTCAAGTACTCAATTATTAGTTTCTTTTTTTGTTGGGTTCGTGAGAGAATATAATTATTTGGGTGAGATTGTAGATTTTTTGGGTTCTTTGAGAGTTTAGGGCCCTTTTTGGTCCTTGTTTTTTTTCCTTGGGATGCACTCCCCGTTTGAGTGCCTTTAATACATCTTTACTTATCAAAAAGAAAATCATCTCATTTTATCTATAGTTAGTGTTACTTCAACCATTTCACCAATGTACTCATTTCTAATTTTATCTTCCGCACGCCCATCTCAAATTTGCATTTCCGTCACACTCACTTTATGCATATGCTGATTCTTAGTTGTCCAATAGTCTATCCCATAGAAAACAGCCGGTCTAATAGCTGCTTTATAGAACTTTCCTTTTAATTTTAACTAGATATGCCGATCACACAATATACTAGATTCGCTCCTCCATCTAACCTATCCTGCATTTAATTTATGATTAACATCATTATGCCTAAAGAGCGAAAGTACCCTTTTTTTTTTACCTCTTGATTCTCAATCTTCACTACTTCCCTATTTGTATTTTTAGAATTACTAAAGTTATGGTCCATATATTCAACTTTACTCCAACTTATCTTAAACCCTTTTAATTCTAGAGTTTTCCTTTAAACCTGCAATTTAGCACTTACTCCTCTAGTTTCATCAATCAAAACAATATTCTCAGCAAATAACATACACCGTGGAATCTCATCTTGGATGTGTTTGTTAGTTCATCCATAACTAAGGCCAGAAGATATTGGTTTCATGCTAACCCTTGATGTAAGCCTACAATAATTGAAAATTTACTTCTTTTCCTTACAATTTAATTATAGTCACACATCCATCGTCATGTCCTCTATCGTGTTAATGTATTCTTTTGTGACTCCTTTCTTTTCTAAAATCCTCTATATCAAATATATAGGTACTCTATCATATGTTTTCTCTAAATCAATAAAAATCATATGAAGATCTTTCTTCTTCTCTCTATATCATTCCATTAGTCTCCTTAATAAATAAATAACCTCCATCGTTGATCCCCGGGTATGAATCCAAATTGATTTTCCAACACTTTAATTTCTCTTCGTAGTCGTCGTCCAATCACTGTCCCAAAATTTCCTAATATAACTCATTAATTTAATACTGAGATAATTAGTACAACTTTGTATGTCCCCTTTATTTTTATTGGTATTACACTACTTTTGAGCCATTCATCAGACATTATCTTAGTTATTATCTTATTAAACAATTTTGTTAGCTAAGATACATCATCATTCCCTAAACACATCCAAACCTCTATAGGAATTTCATCTGGTCCTAAATTCCTTCCCGATATCATTTTCCTTAATGCATTTTTAGCCTCGGACTCCTAGATCCTATAGAAAAAAATGTTTTCCCCAAGGTTACTATTTTCTTCTAAGCCTAAACCTTTTAAATGATTTTCATTTAATAACTTCTTAAATTAACTTTTCCATCTTTCTTTAATTTCGTAATATTTTACTAAAACCTTTAAATCTTCACTCTTGATGCATTTAAAATAACCAAATCTCTAGTTTAACTCTCCCTTAGTGTAACAAGTTTATATATATTATCTTCATCTTTTGTGCCTAATTTAGAATAGAGATCACCATAGGCTCTATTTTTAGCCTCTCTGGCTACTTTTTTAACTTGTTGACAATTTTGCATTTATCAAAGAGTTCTCCATTTCTAGGATTTTGCCAAACTTTATAACATTCTGTTGTGAAAGACAGTCGCAAACCAAGCACAATCACGAAACACGACACAAAACGAATCAAGCACAACGCACAGAACACAAGAATTTAAGTGGCTCGGCAATGTGCCTACGTCCACGGCAAAGATCCGGCAAAAGATTTCACTATGCGAAAATCAGAAGATTACAAGTTTCAACCCAAACCCTAACTCTCGCTCTCTCACTCTCTTTCTGCGGTTTTAGTGTTTTCTCTCGTATATACCTCCAAACCCTTAGATGCCCTTATATATCGGGCTACAAGAGAGTCCTAACCCGGGTCCAAAACCTGCAAGCGAAAAAACGGGTCATAAAATTTGCGACCTGGGCCGAGACAAAATTCGGGCCACAACATAACACATTCCCTTTTTGTGTTTACGATATTTTGGACTTGTTCATTGCACCACCAAGTTTCCTTGGATAATTGTCCTTTTGATTCTCCAAGGACATCTTTTGGTATTCTTTTAATAGATCCAGCCATCCTATTCTACATTAAGTTTGTACATCTTTTATGTTGGATGTTGCTTCTTTTAACATCCTATTCTTAAATAATTCTAATTTCTCCCCTCTTAAATTCCACAACTTATTTCTTGGATTTATAATTCTATTTCTCCTTCTACATTGTCCCTTAATATATGCATATAAAACTAGTAGCCTTTGATGTGACTTTAAACTCTCTCTTGGAATAACCTTGTAATCTTTGTTTGTTAAACGATCTACCTTTTTTGTTAAAAAGAAGTCAAATTGGCTCATATTTGATCTACTTTTAAAGGTTATTAAATGTTCATCTCTTTTTTCTAAAATAGATATTTTCAATTATAAGATTATATGCCATGCAAAGTCTAAGATAGCCTCTCCAGCATCAGTTCCATCTCCAAATCACTGTCCACCATGTACCATCTCGTACATAACCTACACAGTATTCTCCTACATGACCACTAAAGTCTCCTCCAATGTATAATTTTTCTCCTTCGAGTATCCCATGAATTAATTCATCCATATTTTCCCAAAATTGTGCTTTAATGTGTTCATCTACTCCTACTTGGGATGCATAGGTGCTAACTATATTAATTATATTTTCTCCTAATAGAAGATTTACTAATATTATCCTATCCCTTTTTCTAATAACAATTACAACAATTTTTTAAAAAATTCTTATAAATGATTCTTGTTGCTCCATTTCTATTTTATTTTTTTTCGGTGTAATAAAGTTTATATATTGTATTCTCAATTTCTCTAGCTTTTCCTCACACCCTTTTAATTTCTTGTAGACCTATTATATTAACCCTCCTAATAATAGTGTCTACCAACTCCATTCCCTTACTTGTCATTGTCAATGTTCCTTTATTCGTAGTCCCTATCCTAAGCCTACAATCCTGAACTAACTTTTTACCAGCACTCGTCCAGAAAAATGTGGGAATCCTTGCCTACTTCTTACCGCATTCAGGCACGATGTGTCGTCCTTTTCCTGTTTTTGAAACATTTGGAAGTTGATGCAACGTGTTGCAGGCAAGGTTGTCAAAATCGCAATCCAGATCGTAGAATTGTATGATTCTACGATCCAAAATCAAGAAAACGATCTGAATCATGCATAAATCGTTCCTAGGGTAGAATCGTACAGTAAAATCGTAGAATCGTACGATTCTATGCGATTCTACCACAAAACTTTTTTTTAACAGTTTGTTTAGTTATTTGGGCCAAAAGCCCAAAACTTTAAATAAAGTTAGGAAGCCCAACTATTTTGGGCCCAATCTACTTAAAAAGACAGAAAAAGAAAAAAAAAAGTATTTTAAAAATTAAAACTAAACGATAAGAATCATAAGATCTAAGTGTATGTAACTATATTTGGAGTGGTATTTTTATATATTTTTGTGTTTTGTGCCTATTGTTGCTATCTTTTAGAGGTATTATTGTTTAAAAGTTAGTTGAATTGTTTTTCTGCTAGTTTTGTAGAATCTTATGATTCACGATCCGATTCTACAATTCCGATTCTACGGAACCCCCACCGATCCTACGTAGAACCTGATCCTGACTAGGGGTGCACACGGTACGGTTCCTCACGGTTCTTGGTGGAACCGGAACCGTTACCAACGGTTCTTGATTTTCGGAACCGGAACCGGAACCGGAACCGTTAAGGGTTGGAACCGTACCGCGGTTCTCGGTACGGTTCCGGTTCCGAAACCGCGGTTCCTTAGGAATTTTTTTTTTTTTAATGAAGCTTGAAAATACAAAATATATATATATATATTCATTAAATAAATGTGAGACCTACAATCTAAAAATGGCACCCTATATATATATAATTATTATATTATATTATAGATATATATACATTACATATAATGTATATATATTATGTTTAGTAATTATATTATAATATAATTATTATATATAATATATGATAATATAATTATTATACATAATATATATACATTATATATAATTATTATATGTAATGTATATATATATATATTATATATAGTTATTATATTATATATATATATACACATATTTAATATAAAACGGTTCCGGTTCCGGTTCCGGTTCCAAGGAACCGTTACCCCCAACGGTTCCGGTTCCGGTACGGTTCTATTGGTCCTGGAACCGGAACCGGAACCGTTGGTAACGGTTCCTAATTTTAGGAACCGGAACCGGAACCGTAGCCACGGTTCGGTACGGTTCCCCTCGGTTCCGGTTCCGGTTCCGGTTCCGACGGTTCTTTGTGCACCCCTAATCCTGACAACCTTGGTGTTGCTTAACGTTGCATATTCATATGATCCTGACAAAAGTTTAACGTTTGCTGTTAAACTACGTAATATGGTTGTGTATGTCTAAATGCTTGTGTAGTCTCCCATGAACTGACCCTTCTCATTTGACCAGGAATGGGACACCAAGGCAACCTTTACTAGTACCTCTTGCTAGGGCATGCTTGGTATTTGATTTCTCTCGGGTTCCTCCAGCATCTCTTGAGGGTCTTGAAGAATATAGTCATTGTTGGATTATATATGTTTTTCATTTGAATACAGATCTTGAGAAGTTATGGAAGCATCCAAGTAAGTCAAAGTTTAAGGCGAAGGTATGTGGTTCTACTAATCCGATACATTGTTTACTATGGATTTTACTTTTTGTAATTTCTTAAATGTTTCAGAATTCTACAAAAAGGTTGGCTGGATGAATAGGTGAGAGTACCAAGATTGAAGGGTGGAAGAATGGGAGTATTTGCTACAAGATCTCCACATCGCCTATGCCCTATTGGGCTTACTGTGGCAAAGGTAAAATTGAATTCTATAAATGCACAGATGTGTCTTTTATGCTCAAGCAGATAAGTTATTCCTAAACTGATTCAACTGTATTCTGAAAAGAGAAAAATGTATTCTCAGATATAGGAATTTTTTTATTTCTCTGGAGGCTAGGAGAGAGGCTGAAACTTCCTTGAAAACCACCCAAACACTCTTAGTGGAATCTTTTTGATAAATATATTACAAAGAACATCCTTTAGTTCTTTTATCAGGAGTAACTTTTCCTAATGTTTTAAGCTTGAATCTCTCCTTCAAACAACCGTACCCTTAAAAATGACATGGATTCGAAAACGCTTATGTTCAATGAATGATATGTTATGACATCTGGTACTATATTTCTGAACCATGTGAGGTCTTGGGTTCACTTCACACATAAACAACTGACAGGATTCAGTTTTGAATTACTAAGATGTTTGATGTGAAGTATAATGTACTTGATTCTGGTGCCTTCATCCTGACTGCTCTTTTTTTCTTTGTAATTATGTTTTGATCCCCTATAATCCCATTGGAACATATTTTCTTGTTTCAACACTGGACATTTATGATTTTGAATGAAAGATGTATGCCTTGGCTAGATATGCATCTTGAGAAACAGTGCATATTATGTTCACACAGATATACTCTTCTTGTAATTTAGGTGGAGGCAGTACAAGGAAATATGCTCCTACTTTCTGGTGTGGATCTGGTCGATGGAACAGTAAGTGTTCAATTGGTCCATCACTGGCTGCATTGTGGGAAAAAAATCTGAGTTTCATTTTTTATAAGAAATTGCTCAAATGCATTTTTACACAGGCACTGTATGATATTAAATGAGTGTTCATGGTTTTAATTTGATCAACAGCCTGTTCTCGATGTGAAACCTTACCTACCATACTGTGACAGCATCCAGGGAGCAATGGTTCCGGAGTGGGTAAAGGTACTATATTCATGATTCACACTCTACTTGTGATTTTAGGTCTATGAGCTGTTTGGGTGCTTTGAACACTTACTCGGGAATAATAATTAAAGAGACAAGGAAAGGAAAAATAGAAAAATCAATCTATGAAGCTTACATAGAGTGCTCTTTGCTTCACCCTTGCAAGTATTAAGTTACATTAAAGAAAACGTTTAATAGAAAGATTATATTACGACTCCAAAAATAAGAGACTTCTGACTCTTTACTAAAATATTCTAGTCATGAAGATTCCATATTTAGACCCTATAAAAAAATATAGTTTAAGTATGATCAGGTGGACCAATACTGTAGCTCATGTGCATCAACACTCTACTTATTTGGTGACTCTATCTTTTTTGTATCCAATTCTCTTGAAGGCTTGGCGTTTCTTTAATTTGATAAATCATTACATTTGGGTCCTTGCATCTTGTCAAACACTGAAAAAGTTTATTAGGAAGTTTACTTTGTAGTCTTTTACAGAATCAGGACAAACTATTAGTTAGCAGTTGTTATCCCAATTATTTTAAGTGTTCAATAATAATCGTACCTTGTACATGAGTTGGATACAAAAAAGATAGAATAGTTTTTCTATTTTAAGTCTTTTACATCGGTGCTTAACTTTTTACAGATCCTCTTTTAGAGGTTTGTAAGATCTAATAATATAGTTTTCTATAGTTCTGTATACATCCTATGTACATGAGTTGCGCTAGCACTTTTGTGGGATTTATGGATTGGAAAGGTCTTTTAGTGCTGTACATCACCTTTTCCATTTTAATATATATGAAACCTATTTGCTGTCTTACTTTCTAATATTTATTATTGGACAGGTGGACAATTTGTTAGCTGTAGCTTCTGTTACCTTCTCTGAGGGCTTTTCCTCTGCACTAGCTGATTGTTGGACGATTGTGGTAAGACTTGTTAAATCTAATTGGAGTATTAAATATGATGTTTCTTCCAATTTGTGATTGATCTGAATAATTATCATATTTAATAATTGGAGTATCAAATATGATATTAAATAAGACTTTTAAATACAAAACCTAGTCCCATGAATACAAGTGATTAAGATACACAAACAATAACTACAGCAGGGAGAGATGAAGAATACAATAGAAGGATGGGGGTGTCCTTCAAGGAAATGACAAAAAACTCAGAAACAATGAAAAGGTGCATGATAACCCCAAGGAAACATGAAGGAACCAAACCCGAATAACCTTCTGAAACACTACCCAGAGAAGAACACCCACCCCTCACAGAATATAGACAAGACCTCTAAATCGTTGCATTGAACTGGACTCCATTTTAGCAAGGAAATTCACCTTCACTTCCTCTTCAGCCACGATGTTATGGTGGTCTTGCGGTCTTGGGTAAGAAGAGTCATTTAATATTGATAATTGTGTTCCTGGAATGATGGGCCAATTGGTAATTTGGGGGATGGAGGGATATTTTAATCGATAATTAGAGCTACCTTATCTCAGTCTTTTTAAGGCTTCTGAGGAATGGTGGATCATAGGACTCTGGATAACAAAGCAGAAAACACGTAAAAAGCTTCCTAGTTCCAACAAAATTGTCTTAGAAATGGATTCCTTTCTTTTTTTTTACTTTATGCCTGCTTCACAGCTGACTTTACAACCAGCAATTATCAACGAGTTTTCTAATTTCAACAATCTACACTTGACATTACGGTTACTGTTTAAAACACTAGGTTATCCGGTTAAGACACTCAGTCTGTTTTCTGATTCTCGATTTTGAGTATATCATGAATTTTATGGCATGAGGAATCCTCATTCTAATGGGTTTGTGTCACTGATTGGTCGGAAGAATCTAGTCATGTGTTTATTCAAATGTCAAGGAGCAGAACAGAATGAATGCTCTCGTGGTTAATTATTTTCTGTGACTTGTGCAGGTTTTGTTTTCATGACTGAAGTTTGGTTGTTCATTGATTTGGTTGACATTCAATTTTGCTAATAGTTTGTCACATTTGATGTTGTCCTTACTGGTCAAAAATGATGCAGGGCATAGTGATATGTGATTATTTGATTAAAATGCATTACCTTTGCTGGTGCAACTGCTTGCTGTTAGAGAGTTCAATTTTAAAGGGTAGTATTGACTTTTCTTCTTTATTTTATTTCTCCTTCTTTAGTTAGGATTTCTTTATTTTATCTCTCATTCTTTAGTTAGGACATATTCTTTGTATATATATATATATATATGCATTGTAATACAAAATACATTACGTAATAATATAGAGCTCTCTCTCTCTCTCTCTCTTTCTCGTTTCTTACATGGTATCAGAGCAACATCAATTCTGGCCCTAGTTGTCCATCGCACACAATTGCAATCCTGATAGTTCTCTTCGCAAAACAGTTCACAACCCTAGACATCGTACATCACAGCAGTCTTCTCCTCTTCTATTTTCTCAACCCTAATTGCAACAATTATATCTGTGTTTGAAATTGTCGCAGCACAGTCTTCTCTTCTTCTATTTTCTCAAGTCTATCGCAGCAAGTATATCTGTGCTTGAAATCGCTTCAGCAATTGCATCACCTTTGCTGTTTGATTTTCTCTATTTTCATTCCTAATTGCATCGTTGCTGTTCGATTTTCTATCATTTTCAGCCCTAATTGCATTGTTACTGACAGCTTGAAGTTCATCGGAATCGATCGCAATCCAGCCACCACAATCACTGATTGCGGCAAGTTGACCATCTCGACTTCAGCAATTTTGGATTCGGAATCAAATAGCAATCAGATTTCTCTATCTTTACAGTTTGAATCTCTTCTCTTCTGGCTCAGTTCGCATCATTGCCCACACTATCAGTTCACAATCACAGTAATTTGTTGGAAACTATTCGCACCACTGATCGCAATTTTTTTTTTTGTGCTCTGTGACTTGGGTAGTAATAATACTGATTAGTGACTAATTCTTCAAGATGGCCAGCAGTAATACGAACTCCTTTTAGGCTATTAGTGTGAAATTAACATGAGATAATTACACATATTGATCATATGTAATGAAAAATTTTTTGTTGGGTAAAAACATGTGGGATTGTGTCATTGGGACTTTGACTATTCCATTAGAAATTGTTAGGAATTGTGTCTCAAATTCCTATTGTAATTAGGTTTCTATTTTAGAGTTATAATTTATTTGGTAATTTTTGTTAGGCAAGTATTGGGCTTCAAGTAATTGTAATCCTTGTCCAAGAAGGAATTGGATTTGAAGACTATAAATAGAGGTGAGGTTGAGAAGAGAAGGTAAAGAAGAAAAGTGTGTAGAGAGAGAGAATTGTAAGAGAGTTGAGTTGAATTTGTGTGAGAGAAAGAAAGAGAGTGTGTAATCTTTATATTAAAATAAAGATGGTCTTTCTTCGCCTGTGGATTAAGCGATTTGCTGAACCACATAAATCTTGTCTTGTTTGTGTGTGTGTGTGTTTTTTGATTTACTTCCGTTGTGCCGAACCAAGGGGATTAATTCGCAACAAGTGGTATTAGAGTCGTGGCGACAACTATTACAGATGTAAAGTAATCGGTCGAAAGGTTTGATGGAAGAAAAAATTTCAGTCTGTGGCAAGTTTGGATGCGAGATATACTGATTCAACATGGTATAGAAGAGGCAATGCATGATAAACCAAAAGAGATGGATGGTGCAAAGTGGGAGAAGATCAATTCAAGGGCAATGAGTGCGATTCGATTGCTGTTGGCAAGTGATGTTGTGTACGATGTGATAGAAGAAGCTTCAGCAACAAGTATGTGGAAGAAATTGGAGAATCTGTATATGAAAAAATATCTCACCAATCGACTAGTCTTAAAACAAGAGTTGTACTCCTTCCATAGAAAAGAAGGTGTAAGCTTACAAGAACATCTCGGTGAATTTAATAAGATTGTTTATAACTTATCTAATGTGATGTTAAGTTGAGTGATGAGGATAAAGCTATACTCATAAGCATTTATGTTATACTTTGCTTTATGGGAGAGATACAATCACGATGGAATAAGTTAAGAGCGCTTTATTGTCTAATGAAAAGTTAAACGGTGAGGATCAACATGATCAATCTTAAGCTCTCGTTGTACAAGAGAGGAAGAGGTTTGGAGCTCTAGGGAATTTTGTGCCAAAACCATTATTGGAAAGAAGGTGCTACAATTGTGGGAAAAAAGGGCATCTTCAGTGGTCATGTCCAAAAGGAAAGGGGTCTGCTTCTATTGTGTTTGAGGCTAGGAATGAAAAAAGTGATGTTGATGAAGTGTTATCAATCATATATAACAAAGGAGAAGGTTATTTATCAAAAAATATATAACAAAGGAGAAGCTAAGGAGTGGATACTTGATTCTTCTTGTTCCTTTCATGTGTGTCCTCATAAAGAGTGGTTTTCTACCTACAAAACTGCAGGTGGTAAGACATTTATGGGGAATAATGTTTCTTGTGATGTTATGGGAATTGGAACAATCAAAATCAAGACAATGAATGGTTCAGTAAGAACTCTAATGAATCTACGTCATATTCCAAGTGTTAGAAGGAAGTGATCTCTGTATGAGCTTTGAATTCGAATGGTTGTTGGTGTGAAGTGAAGAATGGGTTGATGTAGATTAGAAGAGGGCCACATATCATGCTTTTGGGAAGGAAGGTTAATGATCTTTATGTTTTGTTGGGGAGTACTTTGCCATGTGGACCAGTTGCAAAGACAGAATGAAAGCTTAGTTTCTAGATCTACTAGAGTGATGGATGATCAAGAGTGGCAAGGGAAAGAAAAAGTCTTAGCAATTGCAACAACAACTTTCATTCCAGAAGCAAGGAAAGTTCGATTTGGTGATGTGAGAGTAGATTCCAAGTTCAACTACTTGAACTTGGAGTTTGCTCACAATAGATGAGTGTGATGGAACGACGAAAAGGAAGATGTTAGATTTGAGATGGAGGGATTTCTTCAGTCAGAAGGTGGAGTTATGGAGAAGCACGTGAAAATTAAATTTGAGCCAAGGTGGAGATTGTTAGGAATTATGTCTCAAATTCCTATTGTAATTAGGTTTATATTTTAGAGAATAATTGATTTAGTAATTTTTGTTGGGCAAGTATTTGGCTTCAAGTAATTGTAATCCTTTTCCAGTAAGGAATTGGGTTTGAAGACTCTATAAATAGAGGTGAGGTTGAGAAGAGAAGGTATAGAAGAAAAGTGTGAAGAGAGAGAGAATTGTAAGAGAGTTGAGTTGAATTTCTGTGAGAGAGAAAGAAAAAGAGTGTGTAATCTTTATATTAAAATAAAGATAGTCGTTTTTCGCTCGTGGATTAAGCAATTTGCTGAACCACGTAAATCTCGTTTTGTTTGTGTGTGTTTGTTTTTTGATTTACTTCCATTGTGTTGAACCAAGGGGATTAATTCCCAATAGATACCAAAGCTGAAAAGTACACTGAATTGCTATCTACTTGGACAGTGAATAATGCAAAGATAATCACTTGGATAAATAATTCCGTGGATCAATCTATTGGTGTGCACTTGGATAAATTCTCTACAGCCAAAGAAATTTGGGATTATTTATTTAAATTGTATGTGCAATCTAATTTTGCTAAACGGTATCAGTTGGAATATGAGATTCAGGTGGCTAGACAGGCTGGCAGGAGCATACAAGAGTTTTATTCAGTTATGACCGGGTATTGGGATCAGTTAGCCCTTGCAGAGCCTACAAGACTAAGTTCCAATGAGCAGTATCGTCTTTACAAAGAAGAGCAAAGATTGGTGCAATTTTTGATGGCTTTTAGAGAAGACTTTGAGGTTCTCTGTGGCTCTATTCTTTATCAGACTCCTCTTCCCTCTATTGATTCAGCAGTTAATGAACTGTTGGCAGAAGAAATTTGTCTCAAAGCTGCCCTAGGAAGAGGACTTCTTCTATTGCCCAATCGGGCTGTCTTGGTCGTTCCTTCTAAGTCTCAATCTACTGCACAAAGCAGACCGCGTGCTAGGGTTGGTATGGATGAGTGTAGTTTTTGTCGACAAAAGGGTCACTGGAAGGCTCAGTGTCCTAAATTAGCAAATAAGGGAATTCCTGGACAACATCAATAATTTTCAAAGAATAAGGAACATCACACAGCAGCAGTTGCACCATTAGAGGTTGATACATTTTCACCAACTCCTACATTGTCGTTGATTGCAGAGTAGTTGCAAAAGCTTCTTTCCATCCATCAGTCGAATGCTCTTTCAGTGTCTCCTTCTCTAGGTCTGTCCTCTTTAGCTTATTTAGGTATTTCTCGAACCACTTAGGTTTTTGATTCAGGTGCTACGGACCATCTGCCTAGTGATTCTTTATTGTTCACATCTATCTTTTCTCCTTCTTCATCTGCTTCAATTTTGGTTGCCAATGGCACACCTATGTCATTGGTTGGTATTCACATTATTATTTCTCCTTGTTTGTCTCTTCCTAATGTTTATTGCAGTCCTCAGCTTACTTTGAACTTAATTTCTGATAGTCAATTGTTTGATTCTGGATATTCTTTTCATTTTTCTTCCACTGGTTGTATTGTGTAGGATCCTCATTCCTAGAAGCAGATTGAGATAGGCTGTAGAGAGGGAGGATTATGTGTTGGAGGAACTGCACGTTCCAGCTATAGCTGATTCTTCCCGTTAATTTGTCATCTTCTCGCTTAAGTCCCAAGTGTTTAGTTTTTATTTATGACATTTCCGTTTTGGACATATTTTTAGTTCTTGTTTACATTTTAGTTTCTACTAGTGTTTTGGGTAATTTAAGTAAGCGTGATATTTTTTATTGTAATGGTTGCAAACTTGCAAAATTTTCTGCTTTGCCTTTTAATAAGAATTCAATTGTTTCTTTGGCACTGTTTAATTTAATTCATTCTGATGTGTGGGGACTTGCTCCTATCTTTATCAAGGGAGGGTCCAGATATTATGTTTCCTTTATTGATGATTATAGTAGATATTGTTGGATTTATCTTATGAAGCATCGTTCTAAATTCTTTTCTATCTTTAGTGCCTTTCGTGCTATGATCCGTACTCAATTTTCACTTTTATTAAATGCTTTAGATGTGATTTAGGTGGGGAGTATAATTATAGTCCCTTCCTTGATATGTTGAAATTTGATGGTACTATTCATCAATATTCTTGTGTAGACACTCTTGAGCAAAATGGTGTTGCTCAGTGAAAACATCGGCACATTATGGAGACTGCACGTTTTCTTTTGTTATCTACTAGTGTTCCGAGTAGTTTTTGGGGGGAGGAGGTTCTCACTGCTGGTCATATAATAAATAGGATACCAACTGTTGCTACCTCTTGTCTTTCTCCTTTTGAAAGACTCTGTGTTAAACCTCCAGATTATTTTTCCTTGAAGGTTTTTGGTTGCACCTGCTTTGTTCTTCCTAAAGTAGCTCGTACTAAATTATCTGCATGTTCTGCTATATATGTGTTTCTTGATTATGGTGAAGGCCCAAAGGGGTATCGATGTTATGATCTTGTTGCTAAAAAATTGTGTCTTGTCATGTGGTATTTCTTGAGCATATTCATTTCTTTTCTATTTCCTCTAATCCTATCACTTTGAGCAAGTCTGATCTTTTTCACATTGATCCCTTTTCTAATGACATTTTTAGTACATCTTCTAATAGTGGCTTATCTCTTTCTGATGTTTTATCCTCTTCTGCACCAACATCTTCTTCTATTGTTCCTCCTATTATTCACACTGATGCTCGCAGGAATAAAGCAATCTCTTCTGCAAGTACATTTCCTCCATCTCTCTCGACACACTCTCCGTTGGCTTCTGATGATGTGGATCCTGTCCCTCCTCGTTATCCTTAATAGGTTCATACGTGTCCTAATTGTTTTGGTTTTTCTAATTCTTGTTATTTCATTCCTTTCTGTTCTTTCTTGACATCTATTCATTCTCTCTCTGAGCCCACCTCCATAAGGAGGTTGTTCTTGATCCTCTTTGGCAACATGTAATGGATAAAAAATTTTCTGCTTTGCATAAGATTGGCACGTGGGACTTGGTGTCTTTACCTCCTGATAAACGTGCAGGTGGGTGTAAATGGGTTTATAAAATCAAGACTAAGTCTGACAGCTCTGTTGAATGATATAAAGCTCGTCTGGTTGCAAAATGACGATTGTTCGCTGCTGCAACTGTTCATCTGTGGGGTCTATTTCAGCTGGATGTCAAAATGACTTTTTGAATGGGGACTTAACTGAAGAAGTTTATATGACACCTTCTCTTGGTCTTTCTCATAGTCCTGGACAGGTGTGTAGACTTAGAAAGACACTGTATGGTTTCAAGCAAGTTCTTAGGGCTTGGTTTGAAAAGTTCTCTATGGTGATTTGTTCTTTGGGTTTTCGTCCCAGTGATCATGATTCTGCTCTCTTTATTCTCTCTATCTCGGCTGGTTGTATTCTTCTTTTATATGTTGATGGCATGATTTTGACTGGTGATGTTATTGCTGGCATTGATCTTTTGAAATCCCAATTGCAACAACAATTTGAGATGAAGGATTTAGGTCCTCTTGGCTATTTTCTTGGTATTGAAATAACTCATTCTTCTAAATGTTATCTTCTCTCTCAGTCTAAGTATGCAACGAATGTAATTCATAGAGCTCGTCTCATTGATACTTGGACAGTTGAGACTCCTTTAGAGGTTAATGTTCGTTATACTTCTATTGATGGTGTCCCTTTGACTGATCCCACTTTATATTGAGTTATGGTTGGTAGTTTAATGTATCTCATTGTCATTTAGCCTAATCTTACATATGTTGTTCACCTTGTCAGTCAATTTGTATCATCTCCTACTACTGTTCATTCGGCTGTGGTTCTTCGTATTTTGCGCTATCTTCAGGGTACTTTGCACCAAAGTTTATTGTTTTTTTCTACATCATCTTTGGAGCTTCGAGTCTTTTCTGATGCTAACTGAGCTAACGACTCCACAGATCGTAAGTCTACTACTGGTTTCTTTGTTTTTCTAGGCAATTCTTTAATTTCCTAGAAAAGCAAGAAACAAACAGTTGTTGCTCGCTCTTCTGCTGAAGCTGAGTATCGTGCCGTGGCTACTACTGTAGCGGAGATAATTTAGCTCTGATTGTTACTTGCTGATACGAGTGTTTCTTTGTTTACTCCAACACCTATGTACTGTGATAACAAGAGTGTTATTCAGATTGTACACAATTCTATTTTTCATGAACGTACAAAACACATTGAGATTGATTGTCATTTTGTGTGCCATCACATTCAGCTTGGCACCATTTCTCTACCATTTTTTTCTTCTTCTTTGCAATTGGCTAACCTCTTCACGAAGTCCCACACTATTATATGTTTTCATTTTCTTCTTGGCAAACTCTTGATGCTTCTCACTGTTACATCGGGAGTTTGAGGGGAGGTTTTAGAGAGTTTAATGTTAAAGGGTAGTATTGACTTTTCTTTTTTATTTTATTTCTCCTTCTTTAGTTGAGACTTCTTTATTTTACTTCTCCTTCTTTAGTTAGGACATCTTCTTTGTATATATATATATGCATTGTAATACAGAATACATTACGTAATAATATAGAGCTCTCTCTCTCTCTCTCTCGTTTCTTACACTTGCAAGTGTGATTTTCTGATAAATTGGAAAATTGTGATCATATGATCGGGAAAATATCTTTAACTCCATTATTGATTCTGTTCGCTTCAGACTTTTCTCTGTTAGACGAACCAATTGCCATTTCATTGAATCCATGGCTACCACGTGGAATTTACCTCGCTCTTTCTTCGACCCATTGGAGAATAATCTCTTCTTCTCCTTTAGTCAAACATAGCTCTAAGTACTTGCTCTGTGAAATTCCAGATGTGTTGTTTGTTCTGGTAGCCTAGCTACCTGAGTTTGGGTAGTTGGCCTTTTTTGTGGTGTGTTTGCTTTGATGGATTATCTCTCTTGCTTAGCTTTTTGTTGCTTTCTCCTTTGTTTTCAGGCTAATGGACCTGTTTGTTTAGTTTAGGTTATGGGCATGCCCATTTTTTTTGTACAGTGTTTCTTCTTTTATATACTGATTTATTAACAGAAAAAAAAAATATATCTCATGGGGAACTTAATGTATAGTAAACGTGAACTTGTGGGAATGCAGTCCATGGGTGTTATAATGTATTATAAGACATCTATAATGGTCAAAATTTTACCTTTCCTCAACAAGGAAGAGAGAGCTATTTGGTAGAAATTGGTCAAAATGTCTTCTGCTCTGCAAATACCATTCTCTGTCACCTTATATTTCGCAGTCCTTGGGTTAGTTATGCATGGCTACTCTGCTAGTTTTTTACCCTTGTACAAATATTCAATGTGCCTTTTCATTTTGAAAAGACATTGTCAAATATTCATCCTAACAATTGCTAGTTCTCTCTCTCTACCTAAATCTATGGAAATAACTTCTGAATGGGTCTACAGAGAGATTTTTCTGTAACATGGGAGAACTAGGTAGATTTATAATGACTCTTGGTGGAAAAACGGAAGGAGGGAGGAAGGAGTGGATGAGGGTGCAAGGCATTTCCTTTGTTTGTTAGAGGAGAAGACGGAAGGGAAAGGAAGAGTGGAGGGAGCCCCTTCCCTTGAAGCCCACCATACCAATTCCTTGCGAAAATGGAAGGAGAGGAGGAAGAAAACATCTTTCACCCTTCTGAAAGAAGCCTTTCTTTTTTTAATATGGAAGGGTACAACAGGTAGATCACGTGTTCTCTTTCCTTTCATTTCCTTCCTACTCATCCAAATAACGTGGACAAAATGCTCCTTTTACTTTGGAATTAGTCATCCATTGTTCATACCTTCACTTCAATTTTTCATCATTCACACCTAACAACCAACAATGATTCCTGTTGCTGTTATTGTACTAATTTCCTTGTGTCTTAATCAAAACTGATTATATATTGAATGGACTGTTTATTTCTATACATTGGTTCAAACTTTAATGACATTACCAAGAAATAACTTGATTCCCACATATAGGACCCCTGCATATTCTTTATGTTTTTTCTTTTTGTAAGTTTGATGTTGAGGTTCTGCATTTGGTTTGTTTCAGGGGAAAAAATCTCTCTATGCATCACCTGATGAATATCAAAGCTTGGTCAAGCAGGTGCTTTCATGGGATATAAGATCAATATCTCAACGAAGCCGACCTCATAATTCCCAAGTCAAGACAGAAAATGGCAAAACATATGATCATGCTCTGGACTTGGACAAGTACCCTGATGAAGCTTCTGACAATGGATTTGAGCAGGTTTCTTCTTCTCTTCCTTCTGGTGATATTATCTATCACCTGATTTTGGAAGGCCTGGATGTCTCCTACAGAGTTGATTCTGATGGCATTGTTCTTGTTGAGGAAGTCACTTTGTCATCTCACCTACCGAACAGTAATAAATAATAACTGCAGTTGCAGCCAGCCTCATGAGAAGGTTAACACTTAGGGGTAATAATTGGTCTCAATTGTATTAATGTTTTACTAATGCTTTGCTTTGCTTTGAACCTCGTTACGTTTAGCGGCAGCTTGATTTCCACAATTTCTTTTTTGGTTTATTTGTTTGAAAGAGAGACAAGTAATTTACCCTCTTGCTATGACTTGAGTAATCTTTCAAATTACAGAGTCAACGACCAGGCTAGTTAACAAGTTAGTTGAGAATCCTCTATAGTGCACTGCGACACCTTGGTGCATTGGGGAATTCACGACTGGGTTGGGTTGATTCCAGCCCTCCCCAGTGTGGAGAGATTTTTAGTTACTTGTAAATAAGCTATATTAACTTTTACATTACCGTAATGGGCTACCAATTAATATTATTTGTAATCCATTAACTTTTTTTTTTTTTTCAAAACCAGGTCTCAGGGGCTATTCCAAATGAAAAATAAACCGTAAAATACATTCTGGGAAGAGCTCTCCTCTCTTTGAAATTAATGACTTGAAACTACTTTTGCAGTCTATTTGCTGTGTCTTGTATTTAACGGTTTATTTTTCATTTGGAATATATAACATCTAAGTTTCATTTTGTTGGATTTACACCAATGTATTGTAGACATACTCATAGATTAGAGGTGTGTAGTGAATAGATGTCCCATCTCCATTTATTAGATTGGGAAGTGTGGGTTTCACTTGCACTATCTAGATGTGAGTGATTACTTTTTCAATAATTCGGTGATAACTTTCACTATGCTTATCATTACTCATATTTTATTAAAATCATTGTGTATATATATATATATATATATATATATATATATATATATATGTATATATTCTTAGATGGAAATAGAATTCTTATTGGCATGAATTTGAAATGACCTTAAACATTATTATTATTTAAAATCCGCATATCAAGGCTCTGAATTATGTTGAAACCCATCTCGAAGTATTGTATCTAAAATTAAGTTGTATTCATTAGATAATTGAACCCAAGTCCATAAATTTTAAGGAAAGAAGTTTGGTCTGCTTAGTTTTCTCAAAAACCCAACTGTTTTAGAAATTCTTTGACAGTGTGTAAATTTTTTAACTAAGTTTTCAAAAAAAGAGTTAACCAAACGAAT
This sequence comes from Cornus controversa, assembly GCA_026545225.1. NCBI lineage: Eukaryota > Viridiplantae > Streptophyta > Magnoliopsida > Cornales > Cornaceae > Cornus > Cornus controversa. The sequence continues at coordinate 63,975,993 of CM048851.1, read as the reverse complement.
TTTTTTTACAATTTTCTGTTCTGAAAAAACACTCAACCAAGCAGGCAATACTAGGGTTCTAGCTTGTGTCCTCTTGCTGTGGGATGAAGAGATCAACGTCATAAGCTCTCTCCATCCAAAGGCTATATACTATACATACAGGCATACAGCCTACACCTACAGGACAGGAGTGAAAACTTCCAAGACTTGCGCTTATTTAAATAAAACCTCTCAATACAATCCGAGTATTATATAATTCATTCTGTCATCATTTCATTCATGTTGTCTCGTGAATAATAGAAATCTTTCTGAGACAACATATCATTAGATTTAAGGGTAAATTACACTTGCCTCCCCCCTCTAGTTCGGGTTTATTACACTTACATCTCTTGTGTTTTGAATAATTACACAATTACCTCCCTTCTACTGCAAAACCCAGAAATTACATACATACTAATATACTATTGAGTGTAAATTACATGCAATTACAATCCCCTTCCGCCTTTTTTGTTTCCCAATTGGGAGGATGCGCGACAAGGGAATAACACAGCGGAGAGCTTAATGAATCCGTTGGTGCATCAAGATCTACAATTTTAGGCCTCATCGGAATGGTCTTTGACCACATAAGGGATGGGTTTCACCGTTTTGCAGCTGGTATGTATGTACTTGTACTTATCCAAGTAATTAATCATCTGTCTCAGCAGAGAAGTCGGGCTCTTCAGGTTTCTGTAATTTAGGCAGCCCCACACCTTTAATCTTCTGAGCTCCTTTCCTTGTGTTTGCAGCAAATCTTGAAGCCAATATCGTGACTCCAAGTTTCGGTTGTGTCTGACTGGAACTGACAAGATCATGGTCCTGTTCCTCCTCTTCGCCACATTCACTAGCCACTTTATCATCCAAAGCAAAGGACTCCATTGTAGTGAGATCTTTTGCCATCCTCCTCCTCTTGTACCGTCTCCAAGCAGCCTGTATAAAGCAAGCTGCCCACGTTCTCCAATGGTGGGAATAAAACCGGAAAGTATGCTGTAGCTTCTTGCTATGGAGGCGTCTAAATTGATTCGCAACAAACTTCAGATCTTCAGCTCGCAATGCAAAGGCTTCCACTTCAACAAGTGCTCTGACTGTCCTAGTTGATGAAGGCAAGTTGACAGTGGATTTTGGAAGCAAAGCCCATGCCAGTAGCTCCTCCCCACAAAAGTCTCCAGGTCTCAATGTAATGGAATTGAAGAAACCAGTCCGGCCACCATTTGTAGTAGAGCTCTCTAGTCTACCCCTGATAATAAAGAGCATCTCTGTCACAGGGTCACCCTCACAAACAATATATGTGCCCTCAGTGCTTAACGAGGAGACTAGACGCTCACATATTGCATCAAGTAGCTGATCATCCATCTGTGAGAAGAATGGGACCTGAAAATATTTAAAAAGGAAAGTTACAAGTAGTGAAGTCATTTGCTAAACATATTTCAGATTAACTGATAGATTATGGGAGATGTTGAATCTTGATGGGTGCTCCAGGATTTTCACTTTCCATTTTAGAGGGAGAATATTCTTAGGAGGATGCTAATGGCTGAAATCCTTTGTACTGGGCAAGCAGTCACCCTTGACAGCAATCCAGAAAATGACGAGTTCTTGCGAGGCTGAAATACACAGCAAAGCTGTGCTGAGATCAGAGAAAAGGTTTTTCTAATCTAGGTTGCATGGAAGCTCACAGAGGAACTCACACATGCTATTCAAGATATCTCTAGTGCTGCTAGTCACTTTTGGGCAATGTCAACAATCATCCAAATCATTATTATGGACAAAATATCAAAGAGGTTTTAGCAATGTCATTAGCCTTTATCTCTATAGAATAAAAAATACATAGGAAAGAACATACACGCCGAACAAGGTCCAAGCATAGGTGACACTGAATATCACGACGAAGATCAGCAGGTAATAAATGCAGGATAGTTTCTTCATCTACTCCTCGAGTTGCAAGCCACTTATATTGAACAAAACGCCGAACACGTTTTCTTAAATCTTCAGGGAGTTGACGATGCCTCATCCACTCTTCAGTGTCTCTTCGCTTAAGTCTCCATTCCTCAAGCCTCACTGTTATAGATTGCAGGTATGTCTACATAAAGAGAGAAATGGCAAAATTATATATATATACACACACACACACAAATATTTTCTCAAAACAAGTAACCCAAGGAGCATAGAAGTGAAATCATAAAGGTTGGGAGAACGATCAACATGGATGAATGGGAATGGAAGAATAACAACTCTATTTAGAACTTCAATTTAAATTTAAATGAAAAATAAGAAAAAGGCCTTCCATATCAGGGTTTTAAATTGTGCATCTATTTAAATCCCACTGTCAAAGAATAGGGAGCATCATATACTACGGGTTTCAAGAACTGAAGCTGTGAAATCCTTTGGTTTTCTTGTTGGGTTAACAAATTTCTAGCTACTAACACACACATTATGATCCCTATCTTCTATATACTAATGCTTTACGTGGTATTTAGAAGAGCCTTTTTGTCCAAAGTAGCAAAGGGCTGGGGCTACAAACTTATGATCTATAATCTCAAGAATGAGTTGATTCCATAATTACAAATTCGTTGCAATATAACCAAACTTAACTTAACAGGACAGGGCTATATGTCCAAAGATTATTCTGCAGACAGAAAATAATTTACACATAATCAGCTAATACAATCAATCGTTTACAACCATCTCATACATATTATGATCTGTTAGGGTTTGGGTTTTAGTGTAATATTGTTAGTGGTTAAGGGCATTTCTGTAATCTTTCTATCTCAATATATATATATAGGAAGAATGTAGAATCTATCATAGATCAGATTCTATTCTTCCATTATTTCCTCTTTTCTTCTTCTTCTTCTTCTACTCTCTCTAACCCTAGAAGCACAATTTCACAACCTCAACAGCCAAAGATTGAAGCCCAAAACTCATCCATATCGAGTTGCAAAACATCAGAAGGGGTTGACGTCAACATTTGTAAGCTGACGTTAGCATCTACAGGTTGAGGACCATCTAGACTGGATCGCCTGAATTTTCTGGTAATTATGATGATGTCTGTAATTCATTTTGGAGCTGTTTGAGTGGACTTTTTCTTTTTCAAAATTTTTTCTGTTTTTTTGGTCCACTCTGTTTAGATCTGGACGTTGATGCAATTTTGAGTTTTTTTTGTTGAGATCCACTGCACATGGTGCGCGTAGACGTGGGAAGACATTGATTGTTCCTTATTGGTTGATCTATTGAAACTGGAACAAGTTTTTTGGCTCCAAGGCTTTCAGCTATCTGTCATTTGGGTCCTTCTACAGTTTCTAGAGATTACATTTGGAACCTTTTGCTTCTGAAATTGTTTTTGGATGCTTGGGCATTCGGAATTTGCACTTAAACTCGTATCTAAATTCAGTTTCTGCATCTGAATCTTGTCAACCAGGCTTTGCTCACTGGATTTGCAATTCTGATCCTACTTTTTGAATCCGTTCTTCTAGGCTTTGCAGTTTTGATCCTTTTTTTTTTTGGAATCTATTCTTCAAATTTTGCCCATGGCTAACGATAAACCACAATCCCTCAAGGATGATGATATGCTTAAGCTGATAACCTCAAAAAATTTAAATGGAGTTAATTACCTTGCTTGGGCATATGTTGTGCAAGTTTACCTGCATGGGAATTGAAGTATTTAACTAAATATTCCCCTGATGACAAGAAGGCTTGAGAGTATGAAGATTTGATGTGAGAGGACTTTATTGATATGGGATGGTTGTGGCATAGTATGGAACCTCATATTGCCACTACAGTTGAATTTTGTGATTTCTCTAAGAAGATTTGGTATTCTCTTGCAGAGTCATTTTTGCTGCAAAGTAATGATACTCAGGTTTATGAGTTGTATGAGAAGTTTTTTACTACCAAGTAGTCCGAGAAACCACTGTCTCAGCACTGTAGAATTCTTAAAATTTTGTGGGATCAGCTACTGCAGCATTGACCATTTACTGCTAATTTGGAACAGCGAAAGTGTCACTGAGAGGAGTTATGATTGCTTCACATTATCTGGTTTGGACTCTAATCTTTGTGGCTTTGAAGATCAGATTCTCGCTAGCAGGAAATTACCTACTGTTGGACCACTGGCAATGCCTAGTATTAATTATTGAGGACCTCTTTGGGGCAGAACTCCACTGTGACTCCTACAGTATTCTGCCTTAGTCTCTAGTAGTAGAAGTCGTGGTAGTTTTTGTGGTGGCTATGGCGGTCGTGGTTATCATGGTGGTGGCCAGCGGACATGGCAACAGATTATGCGACCATTGAAGTGGTACAATTCATATTGAACCTTATTATTGGGTGAAATATGGCAAGCCAGATTATGTGCACCAGACTACTGATGGTACTACACAATCACAGCAGCCTTGTACTACCTCAGGACATGTAGCTTCTTATTCTGGTTCTCGTGATGCACTCATTACTTAGGCTAGCGAACTTATACAGATGTTACAAACTTCTCTTCCATCCACTTCCACTGCAACCCTATCCAATTCAAGTAATGTTGCATGTGTGGGTCAATCCTCCGTCTTGGGTCATTGACTCCAGAGCTAGGCTCACATATGTCTGGTATATCTCTTTGCTGTTTTAAACCTATTAAACATCATATTGTTGTAGTTGACGGTTCCTCTAGTCCTAGTCTTGGGAAGGGTGTCCTTCACCCTACAAATTCGTTATCATTACTTTTCAGTCTTTATGTTCCTAATTTTCTTCCCGAAAGTCAATTGACCCATCACACTGTTTTATAACCTTATCCCCCACTTCATGTGTTTTTTGGGACCCCAGAACGAAGAAGATGATTGCCCTCAACTTGATCAATATAAAATCATAATGGCAGGTCAGGATTTCTTCACTTCCTATACCTTTCATTTTTCTAACAAATTTCTTATGAAGGATTCTTAGGAAGCAAGAAGAATTTCAATAAAGTTTCAAGAACCCAAAATACATCAGCAATACATATTTTTCATTAATGTAAACATAATACAAAAAATGAAAAATAATAATTATAAGAGTACCAAAGTAGTTAAAGATTACATATTTTGCATTTATGTAAACAAATTTAAAAATGAGGTGGGGTACCACTCATTGCTGCATTGGAGGATTGTTATCTTTAGTTTAGTTAAATTTATGAGATGCAAGACACAAGCCTAAAAGATGAGGCAAGCTTTTGGGCATAGTTCTTGATTTCCTAGAATACCTTTACCTATATAATAACTGTTTCAAACCTAAGAATTTTCTTGAGTGTCACATCTAGATGAGCCTTAAAGTGTTAAATCTAATGCAGGTTTCAGAATACATTAGTACAGTTAAGCTTTGGGCATTAGACCTCAAGCATATAGATGGCTAGCAAATTCTAGGACAGGTTGAAATTGAATAGGTCAAGTGTCCCCAGGGCCACATAACTGCTATAGACAGTGGCATTATTATTATAAGAAGAAATCCAACATTGAAGCTGAATATATTTTTCATAATAGTTATATTGTCAACCCCGGTACCAGCAATGATGAAAGCATTAGTCCAGCATGATCCAAGCCCACTAATCCAGCAGATTTTGATCATACAAAATAGGATGAAATTTTTTATACTAGATTGAAGGAAAATAAATAAATAAATAACAACTTTGGTAAAAAGATGAGGAAATTAGTGAGGTCATACCAAAGGAAAGTTAAGCAATGCCACTAATAATTATATCAACTGCATGCTAATTGGGAAGTTCAAAACAATGGGAAAGCGTAATCAAATACCTGCATGTTCCCAATCAGATGTGCAAATAAAACAAGACCCAAGATGGCGATGAGTATGGCAAATGATGTTTCTCCAATAAATGTGCTTGTTGACAAATTCTGCCCATATGAACTGAGGAAAAAAAAAACACACATGTATTAAATTTACTAACAAATGGATTTTTAAATGGCATACTGTTCATCAAAACTAGAAAGAAAATGTGATATTCATAAAAGTTGTTTCATCAATTCTGTAAAAAAGCTTAAAAGCTCCAAGCTCCTCCAATAAACATTTTGTGGTTATTAATCACTACTTACCAAACCATGGCAATTTCACTTTTACAACATTATAGAAACTAGCGATGCAGAATTGACTTCCAAACAAAAATACTTTGTCCATCACTCCCCAAAAATGACAGACAAAACCAATTAGCAGTTAGAATCGATGCTTTGTCATTCAAGCCCAAATAGTGATATAATATCTTTGAGAAAAAAAAGAAAACTAAACATTCCATGTGATTAGTTGCAACCTCTTATCAACATTCAGTTTCTAGGTGACTACAAATATTTGAACCACTAAATAGGTTCCCCATTCTCTTTTGTTGCAATATTTTACTCACCTAATTAGGTGAATTTCTCCAGTTCTTAAATTTCATTAATCCATCAGTCATGGATATAGAAACATTCTGCAGTGATAACAGATTTATTGGTTAAAAGTAAAATTACACTGTTGGAATCTCATATATAACTATTTGACACCTCTATGAAGGAAAGATAAAAGGCAGAAAAGACTTTTGAGTAAGCAGGAATCAACAGGTAAGCTGATGTGAGAGTAAGAGTTTACAAAGTGGGAGCCCCATAAGTTCCTTCACATTTTGGACGACCGGAACATTGTTGTGAAATTGCATATTACTTGTTATAGAAGTTATCATTTGTATCATCATATTGTACAATTAGATATTCTCTAGTTCGTTGTTGGAATGTCACAATGCCTGCCATATTGAAATAGCACTTATTCTAGTAATTGTTATTCAAATTGCAGTTTTTCGGGATGAATCACATCCTTGTTCAAGTCTGCCTAAAGCAACACTTTGACAAGAAATATAGAACCCCCCAACAGTAACGAAATAATAACATTAAGACAACACCCATCATTACTGTTTGTGAATAGAAGTGATAAAAATTGGGAGAAAGCATACCTCAAGTTTTGTAAGCCCCACCATAAACAATAAAAGTACTTTTCAAGAAAATTTGAGGAGACAACACTTTTGGTGACTGCGTTCTCAAATATGCCATACTTGAAACTGTTATCAGTGTCAGGGTCACAACTCTTAAATACATTTGTACCATTTGCCCAGGTCTTGCGACCATCATGGTCGAATGTAGCACAATCCAAATAGTTAAGGAAGCATTTTGTAGGGCCAGATTCCTTTTTGCAAAATGATTTCCAGCACGACATGTAGCGATCAACTGACAGCAAATACCATGCTGCCCCTAAAACCTAAAAGGACAATGGTGAATCATTAAACGCTTAGAAATGAAAAGGAATATTAAATAATAAAGAATGTCAGCAATTGACATACCCCTCACAGCGAGTTTAAACTAAACTGGCTAAAAGTACATACTGGAAATATTTATAATAAAATGAAAGTAATTCAAAGTTCCGTACATGGCTAGCCAACATATACAATAGCAAATTATATGCAGCCCCTGCCCAAGCTGTTTTTGTGACGACTCCTGTTGCTTTAATAATTTGGGAACTTAATGGGAAAATCAGATATAGCCTGGGAACATATTGGAGCAGAACAATCAGCGCAAGGGCATTGTTATTATGATCAGCTCTTGGGCTTCTTGTTGCCGGTATAATGAACCAGATGACAATCTGCAGAAAATATATTCAATCAAAAATATTTTTCTGTCCTATTGAGTTTTGGAACATAAAATGGTAAAGATGACAAAAGTGAAAAACAACCTTGTATAGGCTTTCTAGAAATATGAGTAAAAGTAAGTGTTTAACTCATTGTGTAAAGTCTAGCAATAGATAGAAAGAAAAAAATACACATAGGGTTATTTTGATACTGATTAAATAAATATATCTAGATTTCTGCCCTACTCTTTGATGCCAAGTAAAAGATACAAGATCAGACTGATATTTTCTTTCACAGAAAATACAGGTTTCAACTAAAAGCAGTAATTTTTTTTTTTTTTTTTTTGATAGATAAGTTACTCACACACCCCACTATTGCCACTAAGAGAACTTGAATACTCAACCTTCCATTTGGAAGGAGGAAGAGATACCACTTGAGCGAAAGGCTTGTTGGTAAAAAGCAGTAAAATTCTAATTCTCTTTTTCTTTAAAATCTGTTTTTGTATGTAGAAAGAGGGAAAAACAACAACAAAATGGAAAAGTAATAAAAAAGGGACAAATTTTCCTCTCTTAAATTTGTAACTTTCAATCCACCTTCCCAAGGAAACATAACCAAGGTATCAGTAGTGGAGTTTAGCTCAAAAGCAGAACCCTAAAAATTCCATAAACCAAAAGATAAATAAGTATAAGCAGTAGAGAAACTATAAGCCTGGCCTCCTAACGAATGCTTGCAATGCAATTTTAATCTTAGGAAAAATATAGAAATTAGATTATTTTTAAAGGATATTAAATTACCTTTTGAAGATGTATAGGGGACTGATTACCCAACTCAATACATTTTTTAACCTTAGAAGGAATAAACTCTCAGCAGAAATATAGATTATCCATTTCATCAAGATCATAGTTAACACTACCATCCACCAATGAATCACCCTGTATAAATGACGGCAGCGGAAAAAGGGCCTTAACCACCATTTGCCTTCGATCAATATGTACTAAATTACAAGGCCTCAAGGAACTGCTCTCTACAATAGAAAGCAGAGTCGGGCCACATTCAACAATAATATTTGACAGTCCCAACAACACAACAGAAAAAGCTTTGCATTTTAGACAACAGATAAAACCCAACTTTATTTATTTATTTTTGTACCTTGGCAAGAAACACACTTACACACCCACTTGGCCCTTATGGGGGACTTGAACCCTCGACCTTCTACTTTGGAAGATGAGGAAGTACCACTAGGCTACAGCCTTTAGTGGTAAAACCCAACTTTATTTAATAAACTGAAAAGAGGACACCACAAATTTGTCATTGCCTGGATTTACTCTCACAGGTCCCTTTCATCAGCCTAAAACATCTTTGATTAGGTTGATCCCAAGAGCATAAAAATATTCAAGCCCTACTTTTCTAAAGAAAGAAAAACACCCCACATGACAATTTAGAGAGACTTATTCCCCATGTTGGATCAAATGGGGCAAAACTTTCCAACCATCCCTGAAATTTGCATACACCCATTTAAGCTAAACTTCAGAACAGATGAACAAAGGAACTGAATCGTACAGAGTCCTATTGATTCCATGGCTGATCATGATCATGCTACATGCAAGACAGTTTTCCAAGTACCATTGTTTTCTAGAAGCCTGATACATGGATTATGCTTGAAATGTGTCAAAACTTGGATACAGGTACATGGACACGCCTTGTGCACTTAAAAACATAATATGCTTCATATAAGTAAAAGTAAAACGCATGATGCTACTATTCTTTACAAATATACTCAATAATAATCAAAATTAAATGGAATGTCGGATTTGCATACGACACATATCCCATATTCCATACTCATACCCATGTTAAGTCGCGTTGACGCGGGTACTTTAAGGGGAATAGGAGAATCCATATAACAAAGGATCCTAATGCAGATTAATATATTGATGGTTCCAAGAGCATACAGAGCTTCAAAACATCAAAATAAGATTAACCAACATCTCTTAAGGATGAAAATATCTATTTCCAAGTTGCATCAGAACAGAGTTGCTTCTTCCAAATTGCTTTTTTGGCTTGTCGATGTTTATATCCTGCTGCCAATGACTCTCTTTTCTAGTTTCTACCAAAAATAAAATTGTTGCTTCTATTAAGATTTAAAATATTTCACTTAATTAAAGCATTTTGTGTTATTCATGGAAAAAAAAGAAGAAACATTTTGTGTTACAATATTGAGCTTTAGGAAAACAAATGGTTTTGTCCAGTTGATTTCATTAAGAGAAAGTTATCACTGGTTATGCAATAACAGTGGTACAGAGCATAACCATGATAATGCAGGAACGGCGTAGCTTAAGGCCAATCTCTAGTGGAGATACTACATGCATTTATTTGAAGTCAAGGTATAAAATTCTATTGTAGTTAGGGAAAACAGCCCCCAAAACCTTTAGCTGCTTGGTTACTTCCAAGCACAGTCACGTTATAGAAAGGCAATATTTATGGTTCTTGAGAAGTCTAGATCGATCTTATTTTTCCTTCATACATAACTTTAATTTCCAGGAAAGAAATTCAACAAGAAAATATTGTCTGTAATAAGTTTACAAGACAATTCACATCAAATAGGCAAATTTTATATGTAAGGTGTAAACAGTCTTAATGTTAGTACTGGAAGACAAAGTACCTGAGGGAGAGGCAGTGTCGCAATCAAATCAATGAAGAAGTCCGATCTCATATATCTTCTTGCAATCTTCTTGGGATCCATGACAAGTTCACCCCTCCCAAACACCCGAGAGCTTGGTGCTACATAAGCCGTCCTAAATTTAATAATTACATGCAACAGATAGAAAAAATCTGCAACTGTCCGAAAACAGGTCACTATGATTCGCAGATTCAGGTCTGTCTTGACACACCAAAAGTCCTTAGTCCCTCCTATACTAGGCAGGTAAAAATACAGTGGGTCGATGAAGAGTGCCAGCAAGCAAGAGACAATGAAAATCCTGTTCCATTGCAGCACAATCTCACCACCCGGATCAAGTATTCTCTTGCGCCATGTCTGTTGGTCCTCCAGAAATACCTTAGACCACCCAAATTTGGAAGTTCCCGAGATTTTACCTCTACCCGCAAATCCACCTTCAGTTTTCAGCAAGGAAGACGGAACCTTGTATCCAGATGATGATTTATCTGGGTGCGAGGGATCAGTTCTTCCCCATAAAGCATCTTTTAGTTGCTTCCCATCAGAATAAAACCTAAAATTTGTACAGAAACAAATCAGCACCATTAAAATAAGATAATTTTCTAAATCTTTTGCTCAATGGTGTCCAGTAGTTTCAGTATATGCTCAATCGAGTGAGAGCTTTATGCCTTTATGGTTTACTAGTACCATATAATTGAATTCTGAGATTCATTATCACAATTTCTTCTCTTCAAATTTTCTCCACGGCCAACAGATTAGTTGCAGAGGATATGAAGGCAAAGGAAAAGGAAAAAAATATTGAGATTTTTGCATTGGGCTTAGCAAAGTAGAGTTTTTTTTCTCAGGTAGGCAATAATGGAAGTTTCAAATTTTGATTTCTTTTAGTTTCCTACATTTTGTCATCGAACAAACAGGAATTGAAGAAAAATATAGTAAAGACGAAGGAAAATATTGGATTCGACATAATACCTCACAAGCTTCTGTTTCTTCAGCTCCATGGCAGTTGGCGCTGGAACCGATAGTTCCTCTCTCTAAAGGAAAATAAGCCCTAATTAGGACTGAGAAAGTAAGTATTAATTAGCATAACATTCTTGCAAAGGAGTGTCAGATTTAGCAGTGTAGTGGTGGTCATGTCTTGAGTCGTGACATGACTTCATTTTATTAAATGACCATATATATATATATATATATATACTCCATTAATTTTAATTTAAAAAGCAGCCAGAGCTTGGGTCTAACACTGGGCCCCATCTAATTTAATCACATGGACAATGAGGACTCATAGTGGAGGACAGAGAAAAAAAAACACACACACAGTGAAGTCTCTCTTCAACAGTATAACTCCTATATATTACTGGGAATAATAAGATCAATTTGGGATTGAGTGAATTCCTCTGAATGTTTATAGAATGATACTTTACCGTTGAATCGCTATGCATATTCACTTTCTTGTGCATCAGTGGTTAATGAATGCATAAACAATGACGACAAAAAGAGCGATGTTTAGTCAGTAGTCCTCACCACTATGATATAACAAGAATAGTTCAATTACTTAGCTTTCATCCACTAACAACTGTGGAAGTACAGACTCAGATATATAAAACTCAATCGAGTTTAATTACGATGCATGCAAACACAACCGGAAACATTTAATCGTAAGACTTGGGTTGCAACAATGTGTAGATTTTAACCAAGTAGCTGGGAACTAATACTAAGGTCGTGTTTGATTGATGTTATGTTTTGTTTTGGTTATTTCTGTTGCAAGCTCGCTACAATTAATTTAAAGTTCAAAACATATTTGGTAAAGGTCTATTATGTTTTGTAAATTAATATAACATTTTGATAAAAGAGACTCAAACTCAAAACAACAAAGTGATGTTTCACTATTGTAGTGCTGAAAACAACCCAACTCAAAATGGCCCAAACCACCGTAGTGGAGAAACCAAATAGGTCTAATTGCAATACAGGTATATCTTATTTTTTTAGGATTTTGTTGTCATTACTTTCTGTCTCTTATATGACGATTCTGAAGGCGACTCTGAAAATTTTAAATTTTGTGTTGAAGGACGACTGATCGAGACGTTGAGGTGCAAATCTTGAAAATATGTTTTATTTTTTTTAGTGTTTCTCATCTCTATTTGACTTTACTTCTTCATGTTCGACTCTATTTGAAGGCGATTCTGTAGTTTTGTATTGAAGGAAGACAGATCGAGGAGTTTTGGACACAAATCTTGGAAAAATGTTATGTTATCTCTCCTTTCTCTCTCATCGCTATTCGACTTCACTTCTTCATATTCATCTCTCTATAAATTCATTCTAAAATGAACTTTTTGTGTTGAAGGAGGACAGATCGAGGCATTTTAGATGTAAATTTTTGAAGTAAACCAAGCTCGACTGTAAGCATACGCTTTGTTCTCTCTCCTTTCTTTTGCTCCAGTGTTTGTTTACATATATGTGTATGTGTGTATATTTGTCTGTATATATATGAGTTCGTTCAATATTACACGCTCAATGATGATTTGTTGAAACATTGAATAATAAACTTCACTCGGTTCTCTCTTCTTTCTCTTACTCTAGTGTTTATATATATATATTTGTCTGTATATATATGAGTGTTGTTCAATATTACATTCTCAATGATGATTTGTTGAAACATTGATACATGTTGATTTGTTGAATGGGGTCATTGATTACTGAACTTCGCTCCATTCTCTCTCCTTTCTCTTGCTCCAGTGTTTCATTTACATATATGTATATATATGGGTTCATTCAATATAACATGCTCAATGATGATTTATTGAAACATTGAATAATACATGTCGATTTGTTTTTATTCTCTCTAATGTGCTCCAATTTGATTCTCTATTTTCATTAGTCCTAGTTATTTCATGCTTTGGAACAAAAAGAATGTATTCCTTAGGTCTGGAAAGAGTCTCATCCCTTCATTTTTCTACACATGCATTGGCTCTCTTCAATGATAGTTACAACATGTTGAGATGGTCTAATAACATTTAATTTAATTATGATGTTAGGTACTTAGGTTGTGAATGTAGATTACTAGTACTAAACTCTTCTGTAACTAATTTTTAAAACATTGTTATTTTGTTAATGGTGGTAATATATTTATATTATTTTCTCTTTAATCATGGTTAATCACTTGAACATGTAGTGAAGACTCTTATTTCTGTGAGTGATTGGGTTCATTTAATTAAGATTAATTTGGTTGAGGTCAATACTCAGGAAGGCTGGCAAAATAAATAAATAAAAAACTATTATGTACATGTTACCAACTACAAAATTATCAAAACAACATACTGATTGAATGGTAAATACAAATTTAATTTTGGATAGGTTATGTAAGGTAGAACAATTTTTGTCATGATCAGAAAATTTAATTAAAATTTATTTGTCTTCTTTTATTATCGTTGTTTTGGAAATAACATACTAAAAATTATTTACCAACAAAAATTTAACAAACTTGAGAGTCCATAACATATGTTTCATGATCCAGAGTTTACTTATTTTATTAACGTACTCTTTAACTTTCTAAGCCTGAATAGGTTTTAACTATGGAACATGATTTGTCCCCTCTTAAATGTTGACACCTAAAAGAAATGAAAAATATTTGGACATTGGATTTTCTAGATATAGCATGTAAAGCAATTACAAGCAATGCATATAAAGTGCATGATTTTAGCATGTTGAATCATATTTATAGCCTTATAAGCTTCATGTGGTGATGAAATCAGTTGCCCATAGTCCATACCAAGAAATTAATCCAAGTATAACATTAAAGCCATTAACCTTCACATTAATTGTTTGTCTAGCTATTGGTGTCCCCTACTTGGACTTGGAGAGAATATTGGTTGTTGGTGGTTTATTAGTGAAGAATTGATTTTTAATGATAAGTTGATCTTGATGTTTAATTAATTGGGTTTCTATATTTCATAATTACTCTTTGGTTTTATTTGACTTTTCAATTTCTATTTATAGCCTTATAGGCTTCAAGTGGTTATATTTGATCAAGAGTTAGAATTGTAAGTGTATTGCTTGTTTAGGGTTTAATTAATTGGTTCAAACTAAGGAGCAAAAATATGTTCAAAAAAGAGTTAAAAATCTCTATTTATAAGAATATTTGAATTTGGTTTTTAATATTAGTTTTAACCAAGCAACTTAAAATTTTCAGTTTTATTATTTTACTCTCTTAATAACAACAAGTTTTTCATGTATATAGTACCTTTTTTTTTATTTTGAATTCATAAATCATAACAATGCTTATGTCATGATGTAGGACAGTTTTAGTAGGTTTCATATTATATATATATTTATATATATATATATAATTTTTTTAAAAGAAAGTTTAATTTTAGATACTAATTTTCTTTTATTTTAGTTTCCTTTTGGAAATAGATTTCCTTTTCTTGTTTGGATTAGGATTTCTACAAGTTTCCTTTTGTTTTTAGGTTTCCTAGTGCTATTAGAATTAGAATTTCTACAAGTTTCCTTTATTTTTAGGTTTCCTAGTATTGTTAGGATTATGATTTCTCTATTATAAATACATGTACTGCCATAGGGCAAAGACAATCAATTTATCAATAAAGTTTTACTTTGGTTTACAATTAATTGTGCTGGTGGATTCCAGTTCTGTGTTCTTAGGGTTTACGCTGGTAACCCCTTATACTTCCGTTCTGCGTCAAGTGGTATCAGAGCCTAAGGATTTGCCTTGTACGATGGTCAACAACGAAGACGGAGGAGTTAACCCTGGCGACGCTGGTCGTAGGGATGCAGATATATGGGCAGCGATTAACGAACAGCGACAGGCGATGGAGAGGTTGACGGCCACGTTACAACAACTGATGGAGCAGCCTAATCCCGACATCCCTATTGGTAACGCTCAAGCCCCTACCAACAGAGTTAGAGTCGAGGGAGTTGCCCTTGGCCTCCCTGGAGGTGGACATCCGCCTAGAGCGGCGAGACACGAGCAGTTCAAAGATTTGAGTGATGAAGACTCTGATGAGGACGTTGCGGGTCACCAAGGGATTCGTCAACAAAATCGAAACCAAAATCAACCTGACTATAGAATACGCGCAGACATACCGCTGTTCCATGGTAAATTGCAGATTGAAGAATTTTTGGACTGGATTTCTGAGGTTGAGAGGTTTTTCGAGATGACTGAAGTTACGGAGGATAGACAAGTCAAGATGGTAGCGTATAAGTTGAGAAGCGGGGCTGCTGTTTGGTGGGAGAAGTTGCAAAACGATAGGCGACGACAAGGCAAAGCTCCTATACGAACCTGGAGGAGAATGAAACAACATCTGATGAGCAGGTTTTTACCACCAGATTATGAGCAGATGATGCATAACAAATATCATAATTACCGGAAAGAGAATATGTCTATCAACGATTGGACGAAGGAGTTTGAAGGTAATTTTATTGGAGTCACTAGTTATTTTAAGGAGATTGATTGTGAGAAAAATTTTATTGTTTCACCTCTTGTAATGAAAGATTACAAAGAAAATGATTTCGACGCCAAACTAGGTGATGATCGAAACGATGAAAATCTCAAATTGCATGTCCAAAAGGAGGTGGAAGAATATGTTGATATCAATGATAACTTGGAAGAACAATCAATCGCAAAAATTTCCTGTGATTCCTTGTTGTTCAACAAAGTCGAAAAGGATGAAGGCATGGAGCATGGGAACACTTACGACATGGACCCATATTCAAGAAGTCAAGGTAATGACGTGACACAAGAGTTTGAGCACACTATCAAATATGTTGAGGATGCTTCCATGGTTTGCACCAAGAATGAGGATGATGATGTTATCCATGAGACCCTAGCTGATGGTTATTCCAACATGGATGTTCACTGGGAAATTATTCCAGAATGTTCCTTATTCACCAAAAGACTTGAATGGCCACTTAAAGGTGGAGAAAAGGTAAATTTTATAGTTACTAGAATGATACAATCAAGCATTAAAATTTGGGATCTTGGCATTAAAAGTGAAGTTCAGCCATATGGAGTATCAAGTGGTGTTGTTGAAAAGTTGAAACAAAGGAAAGAAAATTGGCAGACAATATTGAAGCAAGTTTATGAAGCTTTGAGATCAGGTCTTGCGTGGTATAAAATTCTATTCATTCTCATATATGATATACCTTCTTCATCACAACTAAACTCGAGGACGAGTTTTTTTTTGAAGTGGGAGAGACTGATGTAGGACAGTTTTAGTAGGTTTCATATTATATATATATTTATATATATATATATATAATTTTTTTAAAAGAAAGTTTAATTTTAGATATTAATTTTCTTTTATTTTAGTTTCCTTTTGGAAATAGATTTCCTTTTCTTGTTTGGATTAGGATTTCTACAAGTTTCCTTTTGTTTTTAGGTTTCCTAGTGCTATTAGAATTAGAATTTCTACAAGTTTCCTTTATTTTTAGGTTTCCTAGTATTGTTAGGATTATGATTTCTCTATTATAAATACATGTACTGCCATAGGGCAAAGACAATCAATTTATCAATAAAGTTTTACTTTGGTTTACAATTAATTGTGCTGGTGGATTCCAGTTCTGTGTTCTTAGGGTTTACGCTGGTAACCCCTTATACTTCCGTTCTGCGTCAAGTGGTATCAGAGCCTAAGGATTTGCCTTGTACGATGGTCAACAACAAAGACGGAGGAGTTAAATATATATATAATATGAAACCTACTAAAACTGTCCTACATCATGTCACCACTTGATATTGGTCTATTGGCTTTTCTTTGAACCTTAGTATCATTTAAATTGGTGTCTTCTAATTCTGTCCTTCAGAAACTAGTTCCAAGTGACCAAGTATAATGAAATAATAATAATAACAATGAAATAGTTATCAATGATATGTGAACCTGTGGCTCTTAAACTATAATTCTTTCATCTAATATTTTGGCATCTTTTAATTTAGTAATTTTATTTGGGTAATTAGATGGATAATTAGTCAGTTAAGCCTTATTGAGTTGTAGTGTCAAATTAAATTTTGTAAAATTTGAGATAACTTACTATTAATAACTAAGTTAACAGAGAAAATCTTAGCTTGGTCATAGATTCTAACTTGTTTCATATATTTTAAGGCAAAATGCAAGTTTTTTTTTCATCACTGTTGTCTCTGAAAGATATTAGGTTTTGTTTCCTCCTAAATGCAATGTAGGTGGGACAGTAGATGTCTATCCAAGATTTATGTAGTCTGAGCTTTTGGTTGGTTGGTTGGAGGAAGGAGCTGGAGATCTCAAAGCTTCCACATGCATTTAGCTACATATGTGTATGTATTTCAGGTAGCATTGCAAGGTCTTATATAAACACTCGAGCTCATCAATTTATAATAATTAGCCACTGGAGCCACCACTTCTAAAATTATGAAAGAAGGAAATTGCCATTTAATATTTTCCTTGGTCTATGAGGCATATCTATTGCCTAAATTATGTAGATTAGATAATGTTTCATATATATTGTTAGAAAATTTGAATGAAAATGAAAGATGAAACAATACGATTCACACTGAATAGACACTAGTGTCTGTTAGTATCGAATAGACACAATTAATATTGTTTAAAGTTAAAATTTGCACCAAAGGACATATACCATGACTATTCAAATATTTTTGAAAGGTACTAGTATGCCTATAAATAGGCCATTCACCTTCATTTGTAAAACATATTTTTTAGATTACTTCTTCTCTCTACGTCTGAGGTTTTCCTTTCTACAAAACCTCTATGGGTTAGGAGAGTCAAGTCAAGAGAGTACTAACACACAGGTGGTTCGCAGAAGTTCAGTTGGTTTGTAGTGTTGCCACCGATTGAGAGAAAGATAGTTGTATCCTGGGAGACAGTCGCCAAGAGTCCGTTCAACAGACAATCGCCAAGAGTCCGTTCAACACTATTGTAGGGCGATAACTGTCTTAAGGACATAGAGTCTAACTCTAGTCTCGATCTACAAGTACTTCAGTATTTAGAGTCTAACTCTAGCCTCGATCTACAAGTTCTTCAGTATTTATATATATTTTAAGTTCTGTTATATTTCTTATGGTTTATATAACACGTAATATATGTACTATACATGAGTTCAGTAGTCTAGATTATTACATGTGTTATAATCTTACTTGATATAGAAACTTATAGAAGGTTTTTATATATTGTGAAATGGTAAAAAAAATTTCATTATGTTTATGTGATTTAACGTGTTAGTATAATTATTTTATATCTTAAATAGTAACATATACACGTATATTTTTCGAACATGTATCACTTGTACCCTTGACTCTGAAATTTTTTATTTTATTTTTACTTCTAACGTTAACTCATATGACGTTTTCCTTTCTTTCTTTCTTTCTTTTTTTTTTTTCTCTTTTTTTCGCTTGTGTGCTATTTTCAATTTCGTTGAACCATCTGTTTTAACAAAATTTTTAGGTAACAGTTGAGAGACAGAGCTATCACAAGTTATGTTTCAAGTGCTCTAATGGTGGTTGTGCTCTATCTCCATCAAACCATGAAGCCCTTGAGGGTATCTTTTATTGTAGAAATCACTTTTCCCAGCTTTTCAAAGAGAAAGGAAGCTACAGCCATCTTATCAAGTGTGCAACAATGAAGCGCCCAACAGCCTCTGTATACTTATTATTCACCATCTATTTACTGGTGTTTGATTTACTCAAGTGTGTCTTTCTTTTTTTATTTTTTCGAAAACTGGCTAAGCTTGATTCTTCTCTCTTTTATGTTGGCATCATCTTGTTGTTGATTGATTTATGGATGTTTGTGAGATTACATTTGGCAAAACTATTTAGAACCCAATGTATTACTCTAGTTTGTATTGAGTAGTGGGATTTATTTTTCTTTTTGGGTAAATAGTAGTGGATTTGTTTGTTACTTTTGTTTGAAATTTGAAGGGGAAAAAAATTGATTCTTTTTGCTATCAGTTATGCACTAAGTGGAATTCTTTTGTTTGTTACTTTCATCTGGGCATTTTGTGTGTGTTGTTTACATGAACAGAAAAAAAGAAAAGAAAAAAGCAGAGTATTAAAATTTCTAAATTCTAGTAAACAAAAAAAAAAAAAAAAACTTTACAGTATAAGGCATCATATGTTGAACACGACATTTTGATTGATTACTATTGACCAAACTGTTATTAGGATACACAGTATATTATCTAAATTTAATGGAGTAAGAAATTTATTGGGTAAGACATGATAATATTATTATTATTTTAATATGTGCAAGTTTAGTTACTTTATATACTCCTAAATATGTGAGAAATTTGGTTGACACTTTTGGATAGCCTTCTCCTTTAGCAACAAACTTAGCAGTATCTTGTGGATCCGAGAAGTGAAAATACATACAGGAAAGAAAAGAACAAAAATTGAGTTGCTTGTATAATAATATATTGATAAAAATTCAAAGTAGACAATCTGATGAAACAATCATTAGGCTACTGGTTGAACTTCCTTACAAACATTATATACTATATTGATACTTCATATCATCAATTTTATATCATCAAAGCCTTACAAACACATGTATGATAAACATCTATTCTTAGGATGCACTATCTGGCCTCCACGTGATCTGGCCCACAATGAGTAACACAAAAAAATTTCTCTGTGTACAAATTTTGACAATCAACTACTAAAAACTATGTGTATTATATAAATAATTAATTATATAAATAAATTTTAAATCTAAAATAACAAATTAGAAACAGTCGTACCAAACATGTTTTTTGTTTTTGCTTTTTATATTTTTGGCAACAATTAGAGTTACCAAATATATTTTCAGTCTTTTGTTTTCAAAATTTTTGACGTTACCAAACGTGTTTTGCATGTTTCTGTTTCAGTAATTCCCGCAACGAAAATTTGTCACCAAATATACTTTCGCTTTCAATTCAAAATACCATAAAACAAAAACATTATTTCTGTTTTATCTAAAAACAAAATATGTAAAACAAAACACATATCAAACAAGGCCTAAATGTTAATTTGTTGTCATTCATGGAGTCAAGAATTCAGTTGAAGGGACGTTATTGAAAAATAATAACATAAAATTTTATATTAAGAAAGATTTCCATACAAATTGAAGAGAAAACCTATGTATACTTAAGTAATACAATTATACAAAATAAACCAAATTCGAATGTGTGTTTGTATTCAAGTGTGTCCCTCATTTTCTTACACTGATTCATAAGTCAAATTAGTTAGGACAAGGGCTCTAACCTAGTGGTACTTCCTCATATTTTAAAAGTATAAGGTTTAGGGTTCAAGTCTCCATAGGGACAAGTGGGTGTGTGAATTTCTTGCTGAGGTAAATAAAAAAAAATAGATACCTTGCTTGCAATAATTATAAACCAATGAATAGAACTTATTTTTTAATTAGAAATCCATTATAATTATACGAAAAGAGTATTTAGTATTGTCTATTGGGGGGCAATATTCGCACTCACATTCTCTCCTATTACACTCCATTTGCCTTTTTCTTTTAAAAGAAATGACAAAAAAGTCCATAAACTCATTAATGCATCATCTTTTATTTTATAATATTATAGCTACCCTTTATCCTATAAACTTGAACTCTTTTTACCTTCTTTAGTACCTTTTTTTTTTGTTTTTTTTGAAGTAATGTCAAAAGATATAATTTCTTTCGTAGAAATAAATTTTTTTGGGTCCTTTTTTTGTGTATTATATTTTTTTTCCTCAAATAAGATTATTTATTCTACCTATGATAAATGTTTTTGGATCATGTCAAAATAAATAATTAAGCAACATTTTTTTGGGTTTTTTTTCAGTTCTTGTCAAAAGAGATCTTTTTATTCAACATAGATAACTTTTTTTTTTTAATCCGGTAAAAATAGATAATTTATTTAGCATAAATAACTCTTTTTTTTCATGTCAAAAGAGAACATATTTAGAAGAGAGAACTTTTTTTTTTTAGATTCTCTGAAAAGAAACCTAAATTATTAAAGATGAAAAACAAAGAGGGGATATCTTAGAGGATAGTTGTGTAAATTGATAAAAATAATAATCATTCACTTGTAAAATTAAGATTATAGTGTCATTTCATTTAAAATGAGAGTGCAAATATATAAAAGAAGAGTGTGAATATCGCTTCCCTTGTCTATCATTTAGTTTAGACGGTCAGATTAATTGAAATTGAGGAGCATGGTAAAATCACTGTAACTTTATGTTTGTTCAATAGGGAAAGCATCAATGAATTAACGTTTTAATAGATATTATATACAAATAAAATATTTTAATAGATATAAAAAATAGTACTAAACATGAGATATTTTAATAGATATAAAAAATAAAATGTAAATTATATATATTTATATATATATTATATAGATATGATCGAATTGGTTTTTTGAGATCGAAATTCGTGATCTTATTTGATTTCTACATATTACTTATTTATGAAACTACGACGAATTGATGAACTAAAAAAATCAAATTGATCGTGCTTAAACCTACAAAACTTGACCGATTCGTGAACTGAACCAATCCTAGTGAATTCTTAATTAAAAAATTCGTAACCGAACCATCGGTCTGAAAATTCGATCTAATCTGTATGGATTAGATTGGATCGGTTTGGTTTCACATATTGGTGGATCAAATGAAAGTCTCTATTTTCAACATTACACTTGTCGGGAATGTTACATCATCAATACTCCTGAAGTATTGCATAATTTCTCTAGATAGAGGAAAACTAAGAATACACACACATTCAAAACTTATATATAATTTATCATTGTCATGGAGTGTTTCACGGCAATTCCCCTTTATGTCAAAGAAACAGACGGGAACAATACTCCTGAAGTATTGCATAATTTCTCTAGATAGAGGAAAACTAAGAATACACACACATTCAAAACTTATATATAATTTATCATTGCCATGGAGTGTTTCACGGCAATTCCCCTTTATGTCAAAGAAACGGACGGGAACAAACAAAGTGTCAGTTTCATTCACCTCTTGATTTTGGAAAAATTATAGAGTAATTTGATAATTCTTTGACTATAGGAATCTCACCAATAATATCTCTTTATTTTTTATTTTTTTGTGTTGTGACGGAAAATAAAAAATCACGAAGAATGGTTTTGTCCACCTAAAGGGTAAATTAACCACCTAAAGGGTCAAAATGTATTAACAAATTCATTCCAACACTGTTTCTGCTGAACCATAAATAATTTGCACATACTCCTGTAATACAATTAACAGCCCTAGACTATTAAAAGTTTATAAATAAGTCCACAAAACCCGCCCTTGAGCTAATGTTACCCCTCAAACAGGAGGTAATATGCAAATATATATATATATATATATATATATATATAGTTTTAGGGTGTTATATATAATTAGTTTAAAAAAATAAATTGTGATTTTCAAAAAGTGTCAAAAAAGGTGTCTTGACCATTTGCTTTTTAATGGTAACTCTAGTTGAAAGAAGGGGGAGGGGGGTATTTCGCAAAATTTAATCGTATTTGGTAATTCGGAGGCTATCTGCTAGAAATTTTGTACAAGGAATTTATATAAAAAGATTATATATAGTTTAGAGAATTTTATCCAATTAATGATTTAAATGTGATCTATTAAGCTTACTTAAATGTGACAACGGTGATACTGGCCATTATTTGTTAAAAGTGAGTGTTCTTATATTAAATTACAAGGAAAATTTGTTTAGCGATAAATTACAAGTTAAAAGAAACTTGTGCTTCTTATTTGAGCGACAGGTGCAAAGTCTAGCAACACATGTGCTAGTGTAACACGTGTTGGTAAGAACATCATTGGCTAAAGTCCATTCTAGGCTTCTAGCGACCCAAATGATACTGCAGACCAGCAATGACTTGGTCAAAAAAATGAGCTAGACCATTGCTTGACTAAGTGGTTCGCCTGATTGAGCGAACCATTTAGCAAACTCTGTTCATGTGAACTCCCTTTAATGCGGGTCCATATTTTTTTAAAAAAAATTTCACTTATTGAAACGTCGTTTCAATAAATAGTTTTAAAAAAATATATATGCGGCGCGTGCTTAGGGCGTCGCATGTCCTACATGTACCTCCAAACAAGCCGTTGCCCAGAATCCGTTTCTTTGACTTTTTTTGCTTTTTTTTTTTATAAAAAAAATAGAGATATGCAAAAGAGCCGTTAAGGCACTGTTTGGTATAGCCAAAGAGTGCCTAAAACGGCTCTATTGGGTTTTAAAAAATAATTTTTTTTGTTACTTTTTTCATCCCTATAAATACACCACCTATAATTTCACAACCAAAAATTCATATTTTTTCCTCCTAAGTTTAGAATCATTTTTATTTTCTCAATTTTAGTTAATTATTTTTTTACAAAATCCAATTTTATGGATGTAACACTACCAAATTTCAAGTTCAACCCTTTATCAAATGATGATTTTTTATCATTTGACGGCTCTTATCAATATTATAGTGGCAATTTTCAATTTTTATCTAATCAATCAGCCGCATTTTATTCGTCGAAATTGCCTCAATCCAGTAATGTCAGTCCTTCCTGAAAGCAACTGATTCATCGAATGCCTAATTGGTCTAACGTAAAAGATTTGGCTCTGTGTAATGTGTGGCTGGAAGTTAGCAGTGATTTGGTGATCGGTGCAGACCAAGCGAAGTCAACGTTTTGGAAAAAAATTCTCATCGAATTTCAAGTACAACTTAGTGCTCCAACTGCCCAAGGCGATGGAAGTTTGGCAAATCATTGGTCCACCATCTAAGAAAAAATTAACAAATTGTTTGGATGCTTGCTTACAATTAAAAATAATCAGACCAGTGACTTCAACAATCATAATATGGTAAGTTCATAATTTTAATTAATTTCTTTTCTTGAAGTAATCGTGCAATGTTGGTTTCGTTTGATTTGCGCATATACTGCTGCTCATACACAGCAACAACAGCAGTACAACATGCCTTCAAGCAACTCATTGCAGTAGTCTCACCAATTTTAATATACTCGTCAAATGAATTAGCTAATCCACTATATGCAAGAATGCGTACTGCAATTGTTATCTTCTGTATAGAAGACAACCCTAAACAACCACTTGCGTCCTTTTTTTGGACGGAGAAGTCGTCATAAGTTTGAACATTATTCAGGATATGAAAAAATAGCTCTCGACGTATCCTAAATCATTTATGAAATTGTTTGGGTGTATATAAGCAATTTTCGTCAAAGTAGTCGTTCATTAACTAATGGTGGCTTCTTTCTTGGTCACGATGAATAAACCGCTGCCTCTTAGCTGGTTAAAATACTTGCGCTATAATCTCCGGCGTACATCAGTTTAGAATTTCTTTGTAGGTAGATACATGATCTTTAAGCAATTTGTCAAGATTTATTGATGAGGAGAATTAGAATTTGACAAAGGTCGTGATGACGAAACTATTGAAATTTCAAAATTAAAAGAGATTGTAAATGAACTCTTGAAAGAATGAAAGTAGTGATAATTTTATAAATGAGCAAATAAGTGTTTATATAAGATGAAAAATATAACAGTTAGAAATATAGCTGTTGAAAATATAAATAAAAAAATATTTAATAATTTTAAATTTAAATTTAAAAAAAATTAAAATATTATTATTTTTTATTGATGAAAATTTGAAGAAACTGTGTTAGAGTCAAAATTCAAAAATCCTAAAAATGTTAACTTGGGTTGCTAAAATTTGAATTTGGAGAACCACTCTCCGCCAAACCATAATTGGACGACCACTAGTCTACTGCCAAGTACCAACCATGAACCCCTATCCAATAGGAATAGGCTGCCAATATTTATGTAAAGATTGGTGAAATACTCGCCGACCACTTCAAGGCGCTCTGAAGTGGGGCTCCATTTCAATGATCCAATGCTCTTCAAATGTCGGTGAATGAATTCGGTTTAAATAGTTTCCGGTATCTAGTGCTCTTGCTGCCGAATCTGTATATTGGCGTTAGGCGTTGGTCTGGACGTTTCGGCTATTTTAATTGCAACTTTTTGTCTCTTTCTATGTTAGCCATGTCCACCGTTCTGGGAATACTTTTTCATTATATATAATATAGATATAGAATATAGATGGACCAAGAGCATTCAAAAATTATGTGAAACAGTTTTCATTTTTTTTCTTTTAAATATATCTTTATATCAATAAATAAGGTTAGTTGAGAAATGTGATTGTGGAGAGGAATACAACTGTACAACAACTTAATAAATAATCCCATTTAACATCAATATTTCCAAATAAGTTGTGTATACTACGGTTTAATTGTCAAACTCGAAAGACCATAATTAAACCATCAAACAAGGATGCAGCATTCTTAACTTGATGAACTAGCACTTGCTTCACAACAAGAGGAAAAATATATACTGTTACGCTTTATTAGTGTACTGTTTTAGAGTCTGTCCAGGAAAAAGAACTAAAGAAAATAGCTGTAAAAATCTTAGAAGCCTTACAAAACATATGGTACAACCAATGTGAACTGAATGAAAGAAATAACAAAGATCTTACAACTACAATTTAAAGAATAGCTCAGGTATGAATCTGCAGCTCCTCCAAGCTTGCAACATTCAAAAGATATCTATCTCCCAAAGAAACTGACAATCGCAGCCCAGTATCCAGCCAACTGTAAGAAGAAAGGGGTTATCATCACAAAAATAACCTCTCTCTCTCTCTCTCTTCTCTCAAATATACACGCAAGACATGCTCTGTTGTGACCTTACCTGAGACAAAATACTCTTTCCAGTATGGCCTTCAATGACTAAGCCTGTTGTGAGACCAATCATAGCCCATGCTCCATTAATCGCTTCAATTTGACGTTTTCTCTGTAATAAGAACATTTCACCAGAGAAGATAATAACCAACCTGAATTGAAGAACCGAAGATAAAAAAGATTTAAGTATAAATAGGCAGTGTTATGTGTGGCTTCTCTACTAGCTTCTGTGCCTCACATGGCCACTGGCCCACTGTTGCCATAGTCACAAATCCACACAATGACAATAATCTCTACCAAAATAAATCTTTTTGTTTCCTCAGATTCACACAGATTTCAAATCCCACAATAAAACCAAATAAATGAATAAAAAAGAGTTTTCCTGCCACATAAAGACAAGAAAGAAGTCGCAACATATCCAAAATTTAACCTAGTGCAGTATCCAGTCTTCTGAGCTAGGTATCAAATTGTTCTCTAGTGCATTGCTATGTTACCAAACTTCAGGTAAATGTTCTCTCTGGACACTATTTCTGTTTCCTAACCCAACCTACTATGGTTGATTCAATAGCATTGGGTGTGACAAAATCATGGATAAGCCAAAAGCTTGACGTCATACTGGTTCAATCTCCCATGAAATTGAAACCAAGTTCATCAAAAGTTCATCTTCTTTTTCAAGAAAATGTCAACTTGCGCCACAAGATCAAAACTTACAAAATTTCTTAACTTTCTTCAGTTACTTTGGGAGAATTTCATGTTATTTCCAGTGAATTTTGTGACAGGTCCAGTACTCCGTGGTCATATGTTCCAGTGACACCAATGATTTCTTGAACCAGACATTATGTTGGAAGTCATTTTACATTCACCATCTTGACAAGGTATGCTTGCTTGGCTTATTATTGCTTACAAGCATCACTTAGAGTGGAAGTTATTGATGAAGACAGAACTCTCACTTTGAATTTCTCTTTCGCTTTAATTTTTTCCATTTGTTTGGCAGCTAATTGCTTGGCTTCCAAAGGATCAACCATGATCACCTCCTTGTTTGAATCTCCTCCTGGAGACACCTATATGGTAGGAGAAAGAGTACATAATCCATTAGTGGAAAGAAATACATGGCAAACAAAGCAGATATGGAAGCTCAAAGTATAACTTGCAAGTCTATTAAGCAACAAAATAGTAAAGTACACAGAGAGAGGATAATAGCCAAGGAAAACTTGCAACTTCTTTATATGTCCCTTATGATTGTAACACAAAGTTACAGAGACTCAAGGTGCAAGCCATGGGCTATCTGTGAAGGCTACTGACTGCCTTGTCATATGCTTCAAAATAAAGCTTCAGTAACAGGTGAAGATTAAGTCCATTTTCCAGCGATGGTGTCCACTATTCGTTCTTTAAATTGAGCTGAATTTCGTTCCTAGATCCATATCCATGCAGCATAAACCTCAGTTGTCTCACGTGCATTCTAAAATTAGAAGCAGAAACTTAATATATATATAGATTCATAAAAGAAATAATTAATTTCCAAAATGTACACGTATATATTAAGACAAAATACTCCTTTAGTGTTCACATACATTGCCAAATATATGCATGCGTACATGCATAAATATACCTATATAATGCCATGTCCTTGCTTCATCACTATCCTATTTTTTCACAATTACCGTGTCAACGTGCCTATATCGTGTTGTATTCCTATACTGTACTCGTAACACTGTCCATGCTGCATAGGTTCATGTCTCTAGTCTGAGTTTTTTATAATAACCCAACAGCCTGTTAATCTTCTTTAAGATTCTATATTTTATGTTTTCTCACCCCTTTCCCATCTCAATTTCATTACAACCAAACGCATGAGAAATTTATTTATTTTTCAACATGAAATTATTTAAAAGAGAAACATCAAAAGTTGGACAGAATGTGGAGCCTTCCTACAGCATGGCAGTAATCTATACAAGCCATGACACAGACTACAAGCCATAAAAGGTACGCTGGTGATTTTCTTAGAAATGAATACCAAGGGTGCCCTCGAATATTGAGGATATTAAGGTGGCAATAATGTCCTCTAGTATCAATGATTTAACACTTAATATGTGGTGGTTGAATGTTTATTTTGGCAGCAATTAACGCCTCATAATTGTACAAGTAATCTTTCCAGTTTGTTTTGCAATATTCTTAAGCAAGCATCCAGTGTTTACGAGTCATGCAGCTGTCAACAGAAGATAACTTTGGCACCATTCCTGCTTCCACTTTAAAGTCCATTTTGAACAACTTCAAGCAAAATACAATCTCAAAATAACTGAGCATCTACTGTTTCCATTTCCACTGTCATGTAAGAAGGTTAGCTTGAGTAAAATGTGAACTGCCCAAAATTCTACCGAAGGATGGTATTATCTCGGTACCGAAGTGATTCAAAATTTCTTTAGCGCCGACTTAATGTGAACTTCTAAAATTCAAAAAACTTTATAATTGTCAAGGAACCTGAACTCTAAGTGAGAAGTATTACAAAATCACAGTCTAGTATCTAATTGACTAGTCTCCCCATTTACAGCACTCTCACTTCAACTCTCTCCTGCTTTCATGGCAATCATGAGTAGAAGTCTATTCAATTTAATAAATTTCCCACAACAGATGCCAATTTTGATGACAAAATTTGTAAATCACCCGATCACCAATCACATACCTAAAAATATCTTTTGAGCATATTCAAACCAAATATATCGTCATTATACATGTGGAAGCCTTGAGTAATGCATACATTAGGATTGGCCAAGACACGAAATGCCTGAGCCTCTGCTCTACGAGTAACCAGTCTGGCATCTTGTTCTCTTCTCAAACCCCATCTGAAAGGGCAGAAAATTTGAAGAAAAATAAATGATTAGAACACACGAAGAAAACAACACAGCCAGTCAGCAGTCAAAGCAATGTTGCAAAAAAAAAATGTAAGCATATAATAGAATACCCAACACCCTTTCGGGAGAATTGTTCTCCAAAAGTAGTTTCCTACACTCCACTCCTTGTTATATGGTATCTATAATTATAACATATTAAGGAGTGTGGGAGGCTTTTTGGACTGCAAATATTGTCTACCTCCTCTTTTTCCAATTCATTTATCAAATATTTGAAGTTGGTATGTGAAAGACATACATTGAATCTATACACTGAGTGCATAAGGTACTTAGTTTCTAAAAGTACTCTAAGAATGATTTCATACCAAATAAGACAATTGAAGTTTCAATAAACTCAATAAAATATAGAGAGAGTGGTAGCGTATGGTTCACGACAGTTGAAGACACATGAACAGAATTACCCAACTCATGATTTGGAGTAAGAGGCGGTAATTTTTGCATTGAAAATGTAGAGGCATTACTTGTACGGGGAAAAGTTTGAAGTGTTCTCCGATGACATGAGCTTGAAATACCTTTTCTCACAAAAAGACTTGAACTTGAGGCAAAGGAGGTGGACAGAGTACATGGAAGATTATGATTTTGATCTTCAGTATCATCCGGGAAAGGCTAATGTGGTTGCCGATGCCTTGAGTAGGAAATCATGTAGTAGCTTGGCGAGTATTGTTATACGTGAGTGGAAGATGTTGAAAGATTTCTCAGAAATGGGATTGCATTTCAGTGAGGATGGTGAACCGACATCCTTGTTCACACTTATCGCTCAGCCGACTCTAGTGAGTAGAGTGGTTGAGGAGCAGAGACTGGATAGTGAGATGGAGACCATTTGTGCTCGCATTTCGAGTAGCGAAGTGGTGGATGACTGGACAGTTCATTCAGATGGTGGTTTGAGGTTCAGAGGGAAGATAGTGGTACCATTGGCTTGGAGGGATGATGTACTTAGAGAGTTTCATTACTTTAGACTCGTAATACACCTTGATGATACAAAGATGTATCACAATTTACGCCGACAGAATTGGTGGAAAGGCATGAAGAGAGATGTTGCACAATTTGTGGCAAAGTGCCTCATTTGTTAACAAGTGAAGGCTGAGCATCAAAGACCGACAGGTTTGTTACAGCCATTACCAGTAGCTATGTGGAAGTGAGAGCATGTCACTATGGATTTTGTGACGGGGCTTTCTAGGTCGAGGAAGAGTCGCGATGCTGTTGGGGTCCTTGTGGATAGATTGACCAATGTGGCTCATTTTCTCCTTATTCGGCTAATGTGGATACTCTTAGTCGTTTGTACATTGAGTAGATTCTGAAGTTGCACGGCGTACCAGTTTCTATTGTTTCAGATAAAGACCCATGGTTCATGTCACAATTCTGGCAGAGTTTTCAGGCAGCTTTGGATACGGATCTACATTTTAGCACGGCTTTTCATCCTCAGACCGATGGTCAGTCTAAGCGTACTATACAGATTTTTGAGAATATACTTCGGGCATACGTGCTTGATTTTCGTGGTAATTGGGAGGATCACCTTCCATTAGCAGAGTTTGCTTACAATAACAGCTATTAAGCTAGTATTGAGATGGCACTATTCGAGGCATTATATGGCAGACCTTGTAGGTCACCGGTTTGTTGGACCGAAGTCAGTGAGACTGTGGCTTTAGGACCGGACTATAGTTGTTAAAGGCTCAAGGCGTACTAAGGCTTCCTGGAGCCTGAGGCGCGGGCCTGATTGAAGTGAGGTGCAAGTTAATTTTTTTTAAAAAAAATATTACATTTTGTAATGAGTGATTGAAACAATGTAGAACAACTACAATTGAGAGCAAATAAAAAGCATATTCATGGCAATTAACAACAAATGACACAGAAAAACAGATTCCGAAGTGAGTGAAACAGGTTATGTAGGTGCGCCTCGCGCCTCAGTGCTTGAGGCGCGCACCTCTTTCAAAACGCCTCGCCTGGGCATACCCTAGGCGCAGAGGTTGCGCCCTGCGCCTCGAGCGCCTTTGACAACTATGGACCGGACATAGTCCGAGAAACTACGAAAAAGATCAAAGTGATACGGCAGCGGTTGATTACAGCTCAAAGTCGTCAGAAGAGTTATGCCGATAAAAGGAGGTGTCCTTTGACATTTGAGGTTGGAGATCATGTGTTCCTCAAGGTTGCGCCACGCAAGGGATTGATGCAGTTTAGGCGTAGTGGTAAGTTATCACCACAGTTTATCGGTTCATTTGAGATTCTAGATCGAGTTGATGAGGTAGCATATAGTTTGGCATTACCACCACAATTGGCAAATGTTCACAATGTGTTTCATGTTTCCATGTTGAGGAAATATGAACCGGATCTCTCACATGTGCTAGATTGGACAGATCTTGAGATGGAAGAAGACGTGTCTTACGAGTAAAGACCGATAGCAGTTTTGTACTCTAGAGAGCAAGTACTTTGAGACAAGGCCATTCCATTGGTCAAAATGCTTTGGAGACATCACGAAGTGGAAGAGGCTACGTGGGAGCGGGAACAAGAAGTTCGCTCAAAGTATCTCGTGTTGTTCACTACTTGAGGTACGTTTTAATTTCGAGGACAAAATTCCTATAAGTTGGGGAGGTTGTAAAACCTCAAATTTTTTATTTGTTTAAATACATGGATAATTAATTGTTAAGCATGATTATATAGAAATTGTATGCTTATGTGTGTGGGTTTCGGGATTACTTTAAAAGTTCTAAAAAGGGTTTTAAAGTACCTTAGGACCATAGTGGGATGGAACCAAGGTTCGGGTAATTTTTTGAAATTTTTACGAAAAGTTACTATTCATGGTTCAGAATTTTTGAAAAAATAACTACGGATCACTTAAGTGACTAGGGGTATGAATGAAGTTAGAGGGGCTTTAGTGAAGTTTGTTGAAATGAGAGTGTCATTTTGTGATTAAATGGAAGTAGAAAAGGGTATAGGAGCAAAACTAAAGAGATGAGGGGCTAATGTGCAATTTTGAAAACTTTTTCTATAAATATCCTAAAATGGTTGACTTGGTCATAACCCAAATCAGATTTCTCTCTCTCTAGATCTATTTTACAACTCTTTCCTCTCCCCTCTTTCATCTTTTTGGTTGATCTTAGTTTTGGAGGCTTATAAGTGTGATTCGGGCCTCGGAACTTTACACGATAGTTGTTCCCCTTGGGATTGCTTACATTCTACACTGATTGAAAATTCTTTTCGGCAGGTTTTCAAGTGTTTTGGGTTAGGGCAGATTCTAGGGCTTGGAGCTCTCTTGATTTTTGAGCTTAAATTCGAGGTAGGAGTATTCTCTCTTTCTTATCATCGATTCCTTAGAGTTTCGGGTGAATTTTAGTGGGTTAACATGCTAGAAAAGACTTAGAGAATTATATTTTGATTTCTTTCTTTCCTTTTTTAGAATAAGTATGTGTTAAAAGTGGTTTTCATATGTTCTATATGAAGTCTTTGAATTATATATGCATTATATGTGTATATGGTTGATCTCGGTAATTAAAGTATGTTAAAAGTATGTGATTCTTGTACTAGAATTATATTTTGAGCATGTATATCTTATGTACTAGTTTGGAAATGCATGATATCCATTTAGAATCATGTATGAGTTATTGGGATAGCAGGTGTACGTGTTGCACGCTATGTATTGATTAAAATCATATAAAGGACAATATCGTCATTTTTGCATTTGTATGATTTCTTGTGAAAGAAAGGTTGTTGTATTGTATATGCATGCTTTAATATAAATAGCTTATGATGTACTTATATTGAATATGATTTAAGTGGCTTATGATGCACTTATTTGAAACTATATGTTGTTTGATGATTTTGAAAAAATGTCGAAATAAAGTAAGATGAGCTGAATGCTTAGGGGTGCAAGACCTCAACCTTGGCCAAGTGGTTCTTCTAGACCATCGGGTTAGCAACCCGTAAAGATAGGAAGATAGATATTTAACCCAAGGGTACTTATCTAGTTATTACGAATACTCCCTGCTCATGGATTGATTTTGAGCTTATTTGTTATGAATTGTGATATTCATGGTTATTGTTTGACTTATATAGTCACGAAATGCTTTTTGTTTACTTATGGTAAATTATGCATGTTGAATATATATATATATATATTGGAGTATGATTTGTACACTATATTTTCGATGTTATCAACATTGAAAATATGTCATGTAGTGTATAGAAATGCTATGACTGAATTTCATGTAGATTGCATCGAGTTGGTGCATAAGGGGTTTGGATGTCTCTACTGAGCTAGTCGGTTGCTCACCCCTTCCCATCAAACTTTTTATAGATAAAGTACTGGTTGGGTATAACGCTTGATTACCGTGGTAAAGGCCTCGGCCTTTCTTTTGGCTTTGGATGTTTTATGGTATATATATATGCCATGTGTGGGCATTTTGAGAAGAACAATATATTTTGTATGTGGAACGGATGTATTAGCATTCTAGACATGGGTACTTTTATATTGTTAAGCAGTGGTTCCATTAGTCTTCTCTATGTTAGACAATTGTGTATATTTGGATATGGTTGGACTCATTTTATGTATGTATGTAACTCGGTTATTTTTTAGTTTTAATGATGTAAATGTGTATTAAACGTCGCTTTCGCGGTATTGAGACTCTGTTTGGATGAGAGTGGTCTCAAGAGGGGTATTCTGGTAATTTTATCCCATATTCACACCTAATTTCCTATATTTCGGTGTCAGAAGTTGGGGTGACAGCTTAATATCAAAGCTTGTTTGTAGTTGAAAGGTGTTGAGGTTTTATTTAATCACCTCCATTTTCCATGCCCTTCCGGCTGTTGGAATTTGGGGCGTGACATGGAGCCAGCCCTAGAAAGGAATAGAGATTTGGGGTTATACATGGGCAAGGAAAAGGAAAGTTTAGGGGCTGTTCTAGGTTCTGTGAACAATTTCCCTGAACACCAGCCTTCATGATTTAGGGTGTCTTGGTCAGGTGTTCGAGGGAGAAAAGAATTTGAGCTTCGTTTAATAAAAATTCTATCAGTAAAAGGAGGGTTAAAACATATGTTCTTGCAGTGATCCAAGGTTATTAGGTTTTAGGAAATTAAAGAATAGAAAAAGAAAAAATTCAAGGAATCACTCCAAGAATTTCCATTAGCATCACACTTATAACTAGATTTGCTTCACGCTATCCCCAAAAAATTAGAAAAGCTTCTGAAAAGCTAGTAAACTGATGTCTATTGAATTGAAAAATACATAAATACCACTAAACATTAGCTTTAACATCATCTCACCCACCTCCAAGAGTGGAAGTTGAGGGTTCAAATCTCAATCACAACAAGTAGGCCGATGTATCTTACATACCAAGAAGAAAAAGATAACATACATATAGAGGTGGTTGGACTTAACCTGCTTTTGCAAAGACTATGACTTGGAATTACAAAACTTAAGATTTTGACTCACTAAACATGTTTGCCAAGCTAGGAAGCATGGATACTTTTAAGAAGGAGCCGTATTCGCGATGGACATGTGTCGAATACCGAAACTGCACGGACACTCCTTAGGCAGATCACTAACACTTCCCAAATGTATCCATAGTTTAAAAATATATTTTAACATTTTGGACACTTCACCAACACTTCTAGACACTTTGTTGACACTTCTAGGACGCTTAGCCGGGACTTCCCAGACATTCCCTAGCACAACTCTTATTCAACACAAACACATTAGGAATAACTATGTTCGATAATCTTGGAAATAATATGAACACATCTCAAAGTGTCCAACTTTCTTTCTTTAAGAAAAATTGATAATATAGGCATGGTCACAAGTCAAACATACTATGATACATTTTTATATAAGACAAAAATATAATTGTAACGACAAAAGTAGCATATATGATATAACAATCATTACAATATTATCATAACTTCATCTTGAAAATTATATCAATGTAACTCTTAGTATAGAAAGTAAAATTGAATAAAGTTCTATAATAGTCTTACTCAATATTATATGAATGAAAATTTATATTTATATATAGCCATGTCTATGTTGTATCAATGTCCTACTTTTTTAGGATTCGACGTGTCAAAGTATCCGTGTCATATTATGTCCGTGTCTATGCTACTTAGTTAGCAAGTATATACCATAAAATTGAAATTACAAATATACCTCTGACTCCAAAAATTTATGAAATATAAATGTAACAGAATCATCAATAAACTAACCTAAATATAAAATAAGATGACTCAAACTAAAACTTGATTTCTAGAGGTCTTAAATGGGTTCCAGCTTGAAATCAAACCAGTTTCTTAAATTTCTACTTCTCTTAGATTTACTTTATCTTGGATTGATGAGTCATGTCACTCGATTGCAGATATGCTGGTTTATAGTGGTTACTTTGGTCGTATTCGTCTGGTCTTCAATAGTTGTCACTTTTAAGTTTTAACTTCCCACAGACGCATTCCTTTTATTATAATGCAACTAATTTTAAGAATCACTATATTGAAAAGTGAAAATATAAAGCAGAGACCCCCAAACTTTGGTATTAAAAGCCTAACTTTTAAAACAAGTTAACTATGAGAACATGACACTTCAAGTTGTCAATTGAAATTTTGGCAAACTAGCACTCAAATGATAAGAGTAAGACCCAAATGAAATTAAAGAATTTACTACATTATGAATTTTCCTCACTTTCCCCTAAGTTTATCCTCTCTGTGCGCGTGCGCGTGTGTGTGTGGGTGTGAGAGAGAGAGATGGCGGGGGGGAGACCAGAGAGAGAGACTATGTTACTAATACAGATACTGACAGTCGCTTACAATTGCCTTAGATATCAAAGGGCTTGAACCTCCTCTTTCTCTCTATACAAACAATTCCGCCTTGGTTTGGTCTGTCTTCTTTTTCCATTTTAGCAAGAAAAAAAGAAATTTGACATATATATATATATATATATATATATATATATATATATTGGGAAGATTCACGCTCCAGTATCAGAGTTTAGGTAATCTGGTTTATGATCAGTTAGGGAGTTATGAACCAAGTTTTGAGATTTTAGCATAGTTAATAACAATGTCAAGCAAACCAACACAACAATATCGGGAAAACTTATTAGCATAGAATGAATTAAATGAGAAAGCCAATCTAGGAAAGTAGAATCTCGGAGTACGAAAATTCATACTGTGCGAAATTTCTTTCCATTAGAAAAAGACGCAAACTTTGACACCATTAGAGTTCTAATCATACTGTGCTGCAAGCACTAAATCCAATCTACTTTACCTCATATGATTTGTGCAAGATTAAGGATACATAAGATCCCATAATTACATTTCTTGTTCTGTTCATTTCATTCTCGAAAAATCAAATAGAGCGTGAAGAAAAGTGTGAAATGGTGAAACAAAATTTATAAAAATAATTGACAGGAGAAGAGGGAAAGGAGCATCTGTGATGATCTTACTTGAAGATTGTTGCAGGGTTATGATTAGATAAGGATAAGCGCGTTGTAGAGAAGAAAAGACCGCTATTGATGATGAGCAGTGTTGATGAGAACTCCGTCATCCTTCACCTCTCTCTCTCTCTCTCTTTCTCTCTCACGTTTGTACTTATTATCCTATCCCTAACTATAAGTGGAGTGAAGCGATTGTTTATTGGATGGGGTTAGGTTATATCATATCTTGCATCAGCATGGAAGGTAGTGTTCCGTGTGGATATCGTCCATTTTGTCCGCCTGATCACCAATTTGGTATCCAATCGTCTCATGTTCCTCATTCGTCCTGTGCTCGTGACATATGCAAACACTAGTGTGACAACGATATAATACATTTATATCAAAGATGTAACACACCGTACAATATGACATCGTGTTACACCGCTACACAACCATTGAATTGATAATTAAACTTTTTTTTGTGAATTTAAAGTTATTGGATTAAGGATAAAAAATTATTGCGTTGTCGATTTAAAGACATTGAATGACACTCGAATAAAAAAGAAATAGGTGAGGATGATGATTCAACCTAATTGTTTGATTTCGTCTGGAAAGTATTGATCCTTCTACAAACTTAACGTTCTTGTAAAGTATCTTTATCGAATACAAATACTTCTCATATAGATGTTCGATGCTTTATAAACGCATCTACAATTTTAAAAAATATATATTTTTTTTATTTCTAACACTTTTTCAATACTTCTTACATATTTCGATCCATATCTTATACTTCAAAACACATATTTAACAAGTTTTAAAGATTAAAATATATCTTTTCTAATAATAATACTATCATAGTATAATTGTAAAAGAAAAGATTAACATTTATTTAAAAAGAATTGTTGAGACCTATATCATGATTTAGCACAAATGCAAATTATGTCAAATGACTCTTAATTAGGGGTGGCAATTCGTGTTGGCAGGTCATAATGTTGTCGTGTCGATATATGAGTATTTTACTAAACAGGTTGATAAGTGTACAAAACTTATTTTTTTATATCCCAAAATAAGTTTTTAATTACTCTTTTATTTTATTTAAATGTTATTATCTTTGCATTTTATGTTTTATAAGGGCTGATTTCCAAATGAGAAGACAAAATGCAAAAAAAAAAAAATGTGAAAAAGATATATAAAGTCAAAAATGAATATGAGAAGAATTGTAGGAAATATGGTATTTTGTATAAAACTACTCCATAAGAGGTCTCAAGTTTAAAACTTTGAAATATATATTTGTTTTACATGACCACATCAGCAATCCAGGATTCAAATTTAAAATATGGAGATCAAATCTTATAAAATTTGATTTTGTATTTTGAATTTTATTTTTAAATTTTCTTTTTCCACCTAAATTATTCCCCTTTAACTCTATAAGGGATCGTTTGGATTGAAGGAATTGGAAGGAAAAGAAAAGAAAGAAATGGAATGATAGTATTTTTTGTGTTTAGATTGTCATTAGTAAGAGAAAAGAAAGGATTATGAGTGATTTGGAGGAATAATTTATCTCTCCAAATCTCTCGTATGATATTCTCCCAAAAGTGAAAAGATTTGGAGAGAAATGATAAAAATAAGTGAATATTTCATAATACCAAAAATAACCCTAACATTTTAAAGAATAAAATTTAAAAGACATTTAAATATATTTTGTAATATAAACACAAAAGGATATAATAGTAAATTGATTAAAATGATTTCTTTTCTTTTCTCTCATTTACCTTTTTCAAACAAGAATGCAATCATTTCCTTTCTTTCCCTTCATAATTTATCCAAACATGAATACATGTTGTCTTCTTTTTTCTTTTCTTTTCTCTCATAACTAATGTTATTATTTCTTTTCTTTTCTCTCATGTTTATCTAAACAAAGCCTAAATAAGGGGGCTTAAGGATTGGTGAAAGAGTTAGAAAATTGTACATAAAAAATGTAGAAAAAAATGGTGTATTAATTTTCTTTAGTTAATGGAAATTATAAGTTTTATTTTTATATGTTTATTTTCTGTTGATATGAAAACATACATTTTTCTCAAGGAAGTGATAAAACCACCATAGCTGAAATATAAGTACTTATATTTTCTTGTCTAATTTTTCCTTCCAAAAACATGTGTTTTATTTTAAAAAATTAGAGAGGATTCTTCGTGTTTGCCAAATAATGGTAATTCGAAAAATGTCTACATCTATTTACCAAGCAAAGGTACATCAGATTAAATAAAAAAATTCTCTCTCATATATAATCAAGTATTTTTTTTATGCCATATTTTCCTTCATCTTTTCAAGTTCTAATTGAATTGGTGAAATGTATTGATTATTGGAAGAAAAATTAGATAAGAATATTAGAAACTTTATTTATATGCATCCGTGGTGATGGATTCTCTTTCCTTGATATTTTTTTCATCATTTGATCAAAGGTATTTAGTATTAGTTTTTATTATTAAAAAAATTAGAAATTTGTTTTTAAATATTCACTTTCATTCCAAAAAAAATTGAGGTTTTGAATTTAAAACTTAATTACTGATTCTCATTTGAGAGTGATTCGACTCTGCTTAACCCTATATAATTTTTTGTAGGTTTTATTTTTTGTATGAAGTGTAGAGAAATAACGACATTCATCCATTATTCTACACTCGTCACAGGTCAACCCGAACATGATCCATTTAATAATATTATTAGGGACCTTGACACGAACAAGACTCGTTTATTAAATGGGTTGCACAGGTTAAATTGTTTAACCCGTTTAACTTAAATGAGTCATGTATCATTTTATTAACTTAAGTATAAAATGCAAATATGTTGAAAAAATTGAGATAATAGATCATGAAAAAAAAGAATAATACGGACAATACAATTATAAAAAAACACCAAAAACAATATCCATACTAAATTTATATTGAAATAATATAAATGTCCATAGTAATTGGATTAAATCAGGTTACGGGTTCACCTAATATGATTATGATATAATTAATTACACGGTTTAATCGGGTTATACTCCAAAACACGAAGATGATTAATTAAATAAGTTGACACGAACATGATTATGGCCAATCTAAACCGGCCTGTTAACTTCGTGTCACATTTGAGTTGTGTTGGCGGGTTGTGTCGAATTTTGCCAATCCTACTCTTAACTCTTATTTTGTTTGTTAATCATAATATTTTATAAAGAAATATTAATAACTTAATTTTTTGTATACATACAAATATAACTTATTATTTTTATATTATTGTATCTTGTCGTACCTGTATCTTATTTTTTTGAGATTTGTCATATTCTCGTATCCGTATTGTATCATGTATCTGTATTCATGCTTCCTAGGATTTTGTCCAATGATTTATTAATATATATGTGTGTGTTTCTTGTGCGACACCCATTAACACTTCGTTTTATGCAAGGTAATATAGAAAGGTAAAAAATTATGTGTGTCATCGAATGTGTGTGTATATATATATATATTGGAAGCATTAAACTTGAGATTGCCTTTTCTAGTTAGATTTTAGTGTAACCTCTCTCTAAATTCTAAGGTAGGACGGGTTAAAATGTTATTTCAAACTTAACTACAATAACAACAATAAGTAAGCCTTTTTCTCAATTACTTGGGATCGGCTACATGAATCATATGTTTCCATTATACTTTATCTAAAGGTTATAGTCTCAGTGAAATCACATGTTATTATATCCTTTCGGCTACATAAATCATATATTTCCATTCCGCTTTATCTAAATGGCATAGTCTCCGTCAAACCAGCCACATGCTATTATATTCTTATTTACTAACTTTACTCACATTAACTTTGGTCTTCTTCTTCTCCTAATATTATACTCAATGTGGATCATGTCACTCATCCTAACTAATGCATTTAAAAGTCTTCTTTATACATGTCCAAATCATCTTAATCGATTTTTTTTCATTTTATCTCCAATTTGTGACTCCAACCATCCCCGAATGTGATCATTTCTAATTCTATCATTTCTAGTCTTACTGCACATCTATTTTAACATTCACATTTTCACTACACTCACTTTATGTATATGTTGTTTCCTAACTGACCAACATTCTGTGCCATAAGTATGGTTGTTCTAATAACAGTTCGATAAAATTTTCATTTCAATCTTAAGGAGATGCACCTATCACATAATGTACTAGATGTACTCCTTCATTTAACCAATCATATTTTTAGTCTATGATTAGCGTCATCCCTAATTTCTCATTCATTATGGATAATTGAACTTAAATAAAGAAAATGTTCATCTTTTTGCATCCTCACTGCATCCCATTTATATTTCTAGATTTACTAAAATTACACTCCATGTATTCAATTTTATTTATACTTTTCTTAAACATTTTTAATTCCTACAATTTGACATTAACTCCTCTAGTTTCAACGACTAAAATAATATCATCAACAAATAATATACATCATGGAATCTCATCTTTGATGTGTCTTGTTAGCTCATTTATAACCACGGAAAAAAAATGTATCGGCTTAATGTTGGCACTTGATGTAAACCTACATTTTTCCTCTACTTGGCATTTTAAATTATACATGTCCTTTATTGTGTTAATGTATCCCTTTGTAACTTCTTTCTTATCTAAATCCCTCCTTATTACATCCCTAGGTACTCTACCACAGGTTTTCTCCAAATCAATAGAGATTTCTCTTCTTCTCTCTATATTTTTCTATTAGTCTTCTCAATAAGTAAATTGTATCCATCGTTGACCTTCCAAGCATGAATCTAAATTAATTTTCTGACACTTCAGTCTCTCATCTTAGGCGTTGTTCAATCACTCTCTCTCTCTCAAAATTTCATAGTGTGACTCATTAATATAATATTACGAAAATTATTACTTTATATGTCTCCTTTATTTTTATATATAGGCAGTGTAGGATACTTTTGCACCACTCATTGGACATCTTCTTAGTTGTTATTATTTTATTAAACAATTTTATTTATTAAGACAAGTCAACTTCTTCTTACACTTCCAAACCTCAATAATAGGAACGTCGTCCTAAAATTGTTCCCGATTTCTTTTTTAAAAGCATTTCTATCCTTTCACTTCTTGACCCTTGGAAAAATATGTTCTCTCTAAAGTGACTATAATCTTCTAAGTCTAAACTTCCAATATAGTTTTTCTTTAACAATTTCTCAAAATAATTTTTCCATCTTTCTTTAATTTCATCATCTTTTACTAAAACCTGTAAATCTTCACTCTTAATACAATTAATATGGCTAAGATCTCTAGTTTTTCTATCATTTAATTTAGCAAGTTTATATATATTCTTCTCCCCTTCTTTTGTGCCTAGTGCAGAATAAAAATTATAACATGCTCTATGTTTTGCTTCACTTGCTACTTTCTTAACTTCTTTAATTATCTTTTTATATTTTCAAAAGTTCCACTATTTTTAATTTTTTTCCCAACTTTATAACATTTTCAGTTTTATTTTTATAACATTTTGAACTTGTTTATTCTACCACCAAGTTTTTTTTATAAATAATTGTCCCGTTTTCAATTGAGACTTAACTCAATAACTATAAAATCCAACCGAAACTCAACCAAGATGATCATAGGCTTCATAGCCCGTGCTTCCAAGCGATTCAAAATTTTGAACTTGGGTTGCGATTGAGTTAAGAAAAAATCAAATCGGAACAATCCTGTATGAGACTTCCATTGCTTGTTCATGAGGAAATGGTCCAAACTTTTCATCTTATGTTATGCAATTAATATACATAAATCATAATTGAAACATGCTTCATCCACTAGCATTTCTGCCCGCTTTTCAGAAGATTTTAATTTACCATCGGAAAATAAAGGAGCCAAAATTTACAACAGCAATGCAAAGCAAGTTATAACAGCAGCATAAGTGAATCACAGCACTAGATATTTATTCATTGACATGGTTATGAGAGGAAGTTTGTGGTTCACTTGGGATACATTACTTAAGTGACTCCATTGTAATGATTTCACTATTTGGTTCATATATATATATATATATATGATGATGATGATGATGATGATGATGATAATTCACTAAGCTTCTTCAGGAGCAACAGGAGCATACGAACCCACTTCATCTTTAGCCCACACCTCTGCCTGGCCCTTTTCACATTCATGGTAGAAGACACTGTACACCACAAACATGAAGAGTTTGACCACGCAGATTAACCAAATGCTAGCAATCCTGATGACCAGAGGTGTAAAAGTGTCTATCTTCTTCATCATAAGAAAAGATGTCATAACAAAAGATGTCATATAAATGGCTCCAATAACGAGGGTTAAGAGCAGCATTAGGACAGAACCTTGAATCCTTTTGCCTTTCATGAGCTCTCCGGCTCTGTCAATGGCCCTTAAACCCCTGGAATCATCTTCCACTATTGAAACCACTAGGCTCAACATCCAAACGGAGGTGACATAAGCATAACAAGACACGCCTAGAATGACCACCGCAATGGTTAGAAGAATCAGATAAACACCCTCACTCATCACTGAGATCAACCCGAGTAAGATGAAGAAAAGTGCCATGACAGACGAAAAGATGAGTGTCATAAAAACCGTGGTGACTATGGGTCTTTTCCATCTTCTTATAATTGTTAAAAGCATATCTTCAAGGTTCAAGATTTTTCCGGAGTAGGCTTCAGACGAAGAGGAAATTGCAGCCACTGAGAAACTCAGTAAGATGACACATGAAAAAAGCAGGACTACCAATTGCAGCACCAGCAAATGCCGAACATCTTTAACAATACCTATTCGTAAAGCTTGAGTGAGTTCATGGCCTTCGGGTTTCTCACTCAGAAGTAAAACCTTAGACAATAAATCTGTCAATATCGGCACAGATACTAGACGAGCACCCAGTGACAGTAGAGAGAAAGAAATAAACACAGGAAGCAAGATTGACATCATGACCTTCCCATTTCTAATGGTAACTTTGAGGGCTTCCCGTAGGATCCCAACAATGCTCAAAGAAGGTTGTGGTTGTGGTATGATAAACTTCACTCCGCTCACTTCTTTCCCCATTTGATTTTGATTTTGATTTTGTATATTCATCTTTATGACAGATTGAGCATTTATAGTGGTAATTTTGGCCACATATGTTTGTCAATTCTCCGGTGATTACTTCTAGGGTAAAATACTGACAAAAGGAGTAGATTATCTCAAAGGTGGTGTACAAATTGAATTATCAGCTTATTAGCCGGTAATGATTGAGTCAAAACAAAGTGGAGCTACTAGCTACGGTGAATGTTAATTGTT
Source organism: Cornus controversa (assembly GCA_026545225.1). NCBI lineage: Eukaryota > Viridiplantae > Streptophyta > Magnoliopsida > Cornales > Cornaceae > Cornus > Cornus controversa. The sequence goes on along the minus strand of CM048851.1, from coordinate 63,932,403 downwards.
TATTTTTTCTAATGGCAAAATCAATCGATACTTATAGCATACCATTAGAGGGTCAAAAAAGGTACTTATCAGAATCAAGCCAGCACTTCCAAGCTCAGCACAAAAATTACCAAAAAGCAAGGGTCGTAAGAAGAACATTTTGTGAAATAACAAAAAAACATTATCACACACATTATCATATATGTAAGTTGTCCCTTTTTGTGGGATGCACACACACTCACCTACTTTTAATAATACATCAAAGTGGTCCAGGATAGAGTTTATGTTTATGCATTGATGGGGACTCCGGTTGGAAGTCCTTAGGTATTGTCGATTCTCTTGGTTTCATCGTTGCATTTGTAATGTACACAAGAAATGCAGACCCTCTATATATATATATATATCAGTTGTATTATAACACATGAAAAGATATAAAAAAATACTAACCACAAAATACATACTGGATATAAATCACAATTTAATAATTTTCATGTGCAAATCAAATCTGTAAAGAACAGGGCATCCAAAAGGGTAACCACGCTGGTTCACTATCCCACCCATTAATGTACTAAATCCTGTTTGGTTCCAGAAGTGTTAAATATTGGCTCCTTTTAAGTTTCTTCCCCTATATTGAATATGATTGACTGACACGGTCCAGTTCAAGGTAATTTAAGTACTTTTCATCTCATGTTATGCAATTACTCCAATAGCATAGTATACACAGATCATGCTACACCCAATAGTATTTGTGCCTGCTTTCTAGAAAATTTTAATTTAGCATCATAAAAGAAAAGGAGCCAAAGATTACAATAGCAATATAAAGTGTGTCAGTAACAGCAACATAAGATATTTATTTATTGATTTTGTTATATGGAACTTATTCCTTTGTGGTTTACTTTGGATCCATTTACATGACTTCATTATCAGTGTTTGCTTTCAGTTTGATCCATATCAACAAATAGGATGCTTCCACTACACGCTTCTACAGGAGCAATGGGAGCATACTGACCCAACCAAAATCCTATCAATCCTGATGAAACAGGTGTCAAAGTTACTTTTGTCATTCTTCTTCACAATGACACAAGATGTCATATGGATGATTCCAATAATCAGGGTTAAGAGCAGAACCTTGAAGCCTTTTCCCTTTCATGAGCTCTCCGGGTCTGTCAATAGCCTTTAGCCCTCTGCAATCATCTTGTAAGATTGGAATCACTAGGTCCAACATCCGATCAGAGGTGATATAAACATTACAAGATGTGCCCAGAGTGACCATGATGTACTGAGATATACCCAGGTAAGATCAAGAAGAGAGTCCAACAGATCAGTGTCATATAAAAGCTAGGGATGATAAATAAGCCTTTTCCACCTTCCTCTAATAGTTAAAAGCATATCTTTTAGGTTCAATACGTTTCTGCTGCAGGCTTTTGATGAAGAGGAAATTGTAGCCACTAAGAAATTCCCAGACACATGAGAAAACCAGGACTACCAATTGCAGCACCAGATAATGCACCGACATCTTTAAGATACCTTTTCGTAAAGTCTCAATAACTTCATAGCTATTGGGTCCTTGTTCACGAGAAAAACTTAGTTACTCCCGTTGTAACATGCACTGAGATAATCATAGCCCTAGATATAGTACACGCGCGTGACTCACTACTACACCTAGGATTGTGATTATCATCCCGATGCATGGTACAACCGGAGCAACCAAGTTTTTTTCCTTGTTCACAAGTGCCACCTTAGATAATAAATCTGTCAATATGAGTGCCGGTGCTAGATGAGCACCCAATGCCATAGAGAGAAAGAAAGAAAGAAACATAGAAAGCCATGAACTTCCCATTTCTAAATGTGACTCTGAGGGCTTCCCATAGAATGCCCAAAGAAGGTTGTGGTTCTAAGGTGATGAACTTCACTTGGTGCACTTCTTTTTCCATTTGATTTTTGATTTTTTTCTGCACATTCATCTTCATGACAAATTGAGCATTTATAGCGGTTATTTGGCAACATATATTTGTCAATTCTCTAGTGATCATTCTAGGGTGCAACATAGATAGAGGAATTGGTTATTCCAAAGCATATCAGCTTAGCTGACAGGATTGACTCGAACAAAGTGAAGCTCAGGTGACTGTTTGGATATATAAACTTAAATCGAGTCTACTTCCTTCTCAATGGGAAATTGATCAATCCATCAGGAGAATGTCACAAGCTTCCAGTTAAGAAGACTAGTTCAGATAAGCAAACACTGGGGGCTCAAACTTGTAACCTGAAGTTGCCATGAGATCCAAATAATAGTCTTTCGAAACTGAGAATTTGACAACAAAACTATGAAAAACTAAAGAAGCTGACGTCAAGGAGCAAGTCCTACCAACATCTACAAAAAGTTAAGCCACGAGAAGAAGTAGAATAAGTAGAACTAATGAGCTATTGGTATCAAATCAATAGGGTGGGTAATGGACTGGTGAAGGAGTAGCATACACACCTATATTCCACTCAAAGGAAAGGAAAACAACTGCCCAACATTGATCTTTATAATCAATAATTTTTTATCCATCACAAGATTCCAAATCCTTTCCAGGATGATTTGAGCCCATTTTAGATTGCTAACTCAAGTTCTGAACATCCCATTCCTATAACAACAATTAGAGAAATTCAACTACTTAAAGAAATGAGACGCGTTAGATGGTGACTGACACCACATGCACTTGATTTTTAATCCTTTTCCCTCCTAAATCTCCACTAGGGCTCAATTAAACCCTACCAGTATTGCATCACCAGAGCAAAAAACAATTACTATTATTACAAATAATATTTCCAATTATTATTTAAAAATGCATTGCTTTTATCCAGTGCATTCCATAAATTTTTTACTAGGGTTTGAAATAAATCTCCCAATTTTCAATCTATGTCGATTAATTTTCTTTTCCTTCCTAACCATTTTATGTTCTCCAAAACTTTATTCAATTCAATATTGCGAGTATTAAAACTAAAGAAAAATAGAATGAATCAAAAGAAAGATGCAGCAGATGAACAATGAAGACTATACTAGTATTAAACAAAAGATTACATTTACAGAAAGAAAAGAACTCAAGTTTTCATAACTTACTCTTCTTTACCCAAACCCTCAACACTAGCTTCCTATTTATTTCTTCACACCCCTCGTTCTTGCAAAATACCAAATTAACCACTTCTCTGTCCTACACCCACAGCCCACAACAGGTTACAATCATCGTTGCTGGTAACCGAAGCCGACGCTCCTGAATTCAACCGAACGCGGGTTCGGCAAATTGGGCAATTGGGCACTCTAGTCAACCAATTGTCGACACATTTCTCGTGAAACATGTGGTTACACGACGGCAGGCTCCGACACCACTCGCCCTCTCTTAAGGAATCCAAACAAACGGCGCAGTCCTTTGCCGTTCTGGGAAATTTTTCGACGTATTTGGCTCTATTAAGGAACCTTTGCAAGTCCTCCGCGGAGTAGGCAGCGGCAGGGGCGTGGGTGGTGCGGCGAGCGTTGCGGTTGCGATGGCGATGGAGGGCGCCGCCGGCGAAGAAGATGTGAAGGAGGACGAAGGCGGCGACGCCGAGGAAGAGGATGAAGAGGGAGAGGATTAGGGCCATGACGATAGCGCGGAGGAGGAGAGAGAGGAACCTAGGGTTTCGTTTTGGAGATGGTGGGGCGGTGGCGTTTGGGGATGGAGTGTTGGGGTTGAGGTGCACGTTGGCATGATGATCGTCGTGTTTGTTGCCGTCTTCTGTTGGCATTGAATTTGTATAGAGGGTGATAGGAGTCTGAGTCTCTGGCTGTGGAGGACGAATAGGGCTTGAAATTGAAATTGAAATTCTAGTAGGCCCTTCTCTTCCGTTCCGATGATATCATATTTCCCTTCAATTATTATCATCAATGTTTGACTCAAGAAAATATGTGCCGCTGTTGGGTTGTTGAATTTTCGACCGTAGGTTTGTCGGTTTAGGTTACGGATAGATATGGATACACATCACTATATATATATATATATATCATGTCATATCATATATACATTTTTATTTTTATTTTTATTTTGGGTAAAGATCTTATACACATTATATATAGCGATTAGTGGACCCAACCCAATATTTACACTTACTTATTTTTTATTTTTGCTTGCTCTCTGGTAGTAACTGGTAAGGGACTTTGTGAGAGCCACCTCATGACAATTTTTTATGAACCAATCTTCAAATTTAACCCGTTTTGTCTGTGAAAATAGCCGTACGAAATATATCATCATGTTTTTTATATCAAAATAGTTATGTCATATAATATTCATGTCCAAAATTTTAGAACAAAATCATATTGAGTTAGTCAAAAATGAAACTTCGATTTCAATTTTACTATAAAAAAAAAAAAAAAAAAAAACTTCAATTTCAATAGATATAATCAAAAGAAAATTATAGAAAGTTTTATTGAAACTTGTGGTTTACTCTATAAAGTTCTGATACAAAATTTGAACTCTATAATCTTCGTGTTGTTTGTTTGTTTGTTTTTTTGTTTTTATTTAAAAAAAAGAAGAAACATAATTTGATTAAAAAGCAAAAAAACTCGCTAGTGTTACAGTGAGGTGAACCTAGCTTTTTTATTAATTAATTATATTTATTTAAAGGGGCCGGGTACGTAGTGTCCCTCCCTTATGTGAGAGTGAGACTAGTAATATATCCATGGACAGGTGAGAAGCTAATATGATTGATGTGCCAATTTGGGCAATGACAGTGGAATTAATTAAAAGAAAATGGAAGTATATGAAGTAAAAAAACTTGAGATCATATGTACGTTAAGTTGGCATCCAAATCCAAATCCAAATCCATGAAACCAGTGATTAATTTACTAATATATATAAATGTGGAATATGGGCAAGACTTCAATAAGGGTGAGTGTTCATAGAAGAGGAATATTGTGTCCAGAAGGATTAATATTCTTTCACCCATGAAATAGAAGATCCGGGTGAAATATATAGATTCGAAGCATAAGTAATACTGTATAAATAAAGAATAAATATATTGCTCTCGATCCAGTCTTCTCAGGTACAAGAAACTACAAGCTAGGATTGCAGTCTTGAAAATTAATTTAAGATATGAGTAGCAAATCGAGCTGGTGTGAGGCTCTAGAACTGTTCCTAGAGCCTCACACCATGCATGGGCGATTAGAAGTTTGACAAAATAGATCGAAGACATGTTTGAATTTTAGTAACCATGACAAGAGAAAGTTTGACATATATATATATACTAGGTATTGCCTGTGCCTTCGACATTATAAAAAAAAATTATTGAACTAAAATAGAAATTAATTTCACTCAATTTTGGCGAACATTACCTGTAAACACTCTTCTAAGTTGTGATTAAAATATATGAATTAAATTCATCAACAAAATGCTCAAAATATAATATAGATATAACATTTTGTATTGAGGATAGCTAGATTTCAAGTATTATATTATATTTATAAAAATCAATTACAATACAATCTGACAAAAAAATAAATCTAAACCGTTGATTCTAAAAACTCATACAAACAAAGTATACAACAATTCCCACAAAATTAAACTGAGCACAAAAATCAATCAACAAAATCATTTCAAAACTAACACTTCATTCATATCATATTCAAAACCAAAGAAAAAAATACCGATTAAAAAAGATAGTGGCACAAACTCATACAAACAAAGTATACAACAATTTTCATAAAATTAAACTGAGCACAGAAATCAATCAACAAAATCATTTCAAAACTAAAACTTCATTCATGTCATATTCGAAACCAAAGAAAAAAATACCGATTAAAAAAGACAGTAGCACTTGGCACTAACGCCGACGACGGCGTAGTCTCCTCACTCGACGCCGCATCCGCCAACATAGATCTAATTCTTCTCAGGTAAGATCGGTCTCGTAGTAAGAATAGTAAAAAAAGTATCTAAAAAAAATTACCCTAACTGGCAGTTTTAACTCCCAAGAAAGCAAAGTGACCATTTGGCTGGAAACTGGTTAGCATACAAATTCTGCTAAGTTTTCCTATGACAGGCGTAGCCACTCCATACAATTGTAGGATATTCATATAAATCTACACAATTGGATAATGATCCCACTTTTTCACTTCTTAATGCCTAGGTATTGTCCGTGCCTACGGTACTATAAAACAAAAATTATTGGACTGAAATAGAAATTGAGAAAAAATTCATGTCCTCGGTCGCCATGTTTGTGTGTGAGAAAAAAAAGAGAGTGAATTGATGTAAAAAAATCATGCAAAGCTAGTTGTGATTTTCCTGAATCAAACACTCAATTTTTTTTTTGACTTCAAAAATACCAAAAACCCCTACTGATTGCCTGTGCTTACAGCACTATAAAATAAAAAATTATTGAAGTGAAATAGATCAACGTATCAATAAATAAAGAAGAAAATTTGTTGGTGTCTACCCAATTATAGCAAAAAAAGACATTGGTTGCATTGAAATAAAAGTTGATTTCACTCAAATATATTGGACTGTTCATCTTTTCCAGCCATGTCCAGGAGTCCAAGTAACTTGTTTACGCCAGATATTCAAACAAAGTTGTGTATGACATATATTTTTATTAGTATTTTTATATCTCCCAAATGATATATATTTTATATATTTTTTCTTTTTATTTTCTCTTCTATTTTTACCGACAACTCACTCTATCTCCTCCTTTCACCTATTCTCTTTCCTCACATTTTTTTCTTTTCTTTATTCTCTCCCTTAATTTAATACGAAAAACTTATATTAAAAATGTTCAAACTAATAACTTTTTTCAAATTTTAATGAAACAACCACATGTTTAACTATACTGGAGAATCACATACATTAAAAATGTTCAAATTAATAAAAACTTTAGTGTAATTAAGGTATTATTAAACTATTCTTTATTCTCTCTCTTAATTTAATACAAAAAAGCTTACATTAAAAATGTTTAAATTAGTAAATTTTTTAAAAATTTAACAAAACAACCACATGTCTAATTATAATGGAGAAACACATACATTCAAAATGTTCAAATTAATAAAAAAAATTTAGTGTAATTAAAGTATTATTAAACTCTATTGATAACAACAAAAAAATATATGCAATCGATTAAGAAAAAAATTAGGTGATGGAAACATTGTACTGTAAAAAGAAAATCATGACAATTAAAATACTACAGTCCAAGAAGGAGGCACAAGAATATGAGAAAGAAAAGATGAACAGTCCAATAAAACCTTAGAGAGAGAAAGGAAGAAAGAAAAAGAAAAGTAGAAAGAAAGTTAGAGAGAGGTCCTCGGTAGGAAGTGGGAAATGGGTGGTGGACGGTGGTGCTTCTCCGGTGGCTGAAGTGGGTCGGCTCCGGTGGTGTTTGTGAAAGTTGATGGCGGTGGTTGTTAAGCTTGGATGCCATGGTGAAGGTTGCTCTGGCAGCGGGTGGACTGGTGGAGTTGAAGGTGGTTGATGACCGGAGCTCTATTGTGGTGGATTAGTGGCGAAGGAAATGGCGGTGTAGATGAGCTTGGAAGAAGTGGGTCTTTCGGTTGGTAGTAGCCATGGTAGGAGGTGTGGTGACTGTTACATGGTGGTGGCTTGGTTGGGGCTTGTAGTGGGAGGTGGCGGTGCGGCTGTTTGGCAATAATTGTGCCCGGTCATGGCGGCATATGAACGTTGATGGTGGTGGAGTGGCTCGGCCCACTCATCTACACAAATCTCATAAGCAACTTAAATATTTCAACATACAATTTCACTGTAATGGAAAGGAGGAATACTGACTTACAGAAGGAGGCACGAGAATCAATTTTCGAAACATCGAGAATATGAGGAAGAAACTTCATTAAGAGTCTGTGTGTTGCATAACAAAATATATCTAGGAAAATAGTTCCCAAAAAACCTAAATTTCAGGTGTTAAAATCAATATTTTTTCCCCCAAGATCAGTCCATTGGGTTGGTCAGAACAAAATGGAAGTTGAAAACTCCTATTTTCCAGTGTTTTATGCACGAAAATAAAACAGACTCTCCAAGAACAGCTCGTCGGTGGAGCTCGACGCCGGACCGGTCGACGCAAGTCTCGCAGAAAAGTCAAACTCAAAGGAACGGTAGCGATGTTTCTTCTTCCAGATCGAGCAACGGCTCCAACAGTCATTGCAATTGCGTCGAGAGCTTCATCGGCTAGATCTGGCTATCCAAGAACAGCTTGAATGAGCGCCGGCGAGGGGTGCGCTACGGTTGGAGCCGAACTTTCGTGCTCGGTAAGTTCTGACCTCGCCTGTGAAGCTGAAGGTCCTTTGTTCCAGAAAATGGTAAAGAACCTGCAAATGAAAACACCTTTAGATGGAAAATCAAAGAAACATAATTGAATAAAGAAATCAGGATCGCAGTAGCAACCTGAAGTGGTTCAGAGAAGGAATTGTTATAACCATGAAATATGTAAAGAACTAAAGTCTCTGGAGCATAGGTTGAGATAAGTCCACGAATCGGCAACAGAGAGAGAGATCTGCAACATAAAAAACCAAAAAATAAACAACTAACATAAAAGAGAGATAAATATAAAATAGGAGAAAGAGAGAGATATAAAATAGGATATAAAAGAAATGTAGATGTTTAAATTTTAAATTTAGGTGGGAGTGAGTTAGTGAGGGTTTAAATTTAAATTTTGGTGGAAGTGAATGGTGAGCGTTAGATCGTAGATAGTGAGAGTGATTTTAGACCGTAGATATTAAAAGATATTTTGAACCGTAAGATTAGTTTTTTAGTCAATCGGGACCGTTGGATTACATTTTTTGGCATTATTATGCCAAGCTCAAATGTAATATAGATATGTTTGAATTTTAGTAACCATATATATATATGTGACAAGAACATGGGTAAGTTGGTAGAGAAAGTTTGATCTGATGATGGTGAGCATGATGCATGAATGATATGCCTCGTCTCAATTAGCTAGTTATGGCGATGTGGGAAGTGCCAAAGTCTTCCTTCCATGTTCTACCAATAAAAATAGAGCCAAGACTTAAGAAGACTTGAGAAGTGATGTGAGTGAAGACTTAAGAAGTGTCAAGGTCTTCCCTTTAAAGTATCATGTACGTAGCATGAGTGAATTGAAATACCCCCAAAAAATTTCGCACATGAGGTGGTCAGTCTCATACACAAAACCTGTGAGATACATACAACTGGTAGCAACAATCATATAATACAAAAGACAGACTAAAATAAATTCTAAAAGCTGAACAGAAAATTCCACTGAATTGAAATAACCGATAAATAAATAGTTATATGCCTGGTAATACAATTTGGAAGTCCCGTAACGCAAGGACCCCTTAACCAGAATAAACACAAGTTTAAGACTTTAATTTAAAACCAACAGCCAAAACCTCCAAAAGAGTTCATAGTCTGACCCTTGAATAAGAAGATAGGTTTCTACCCTGTGACCGATGAGAAGAGATGTCTGCCACATGAGAAGAGATGTCTGCCACAAGTAAACCTAAAACTCTATCCTTGCAGTGGAACCTGTCTGAAACCTGAAATATCAACAAAGTGGGTTAAACCCACGAGCAAGTTCTATCTACTACATCCCAATCAGAGAACCAATATACATACCCTCAGTATAAGGGACACAAAAGAAAACAAAAGATTTAACATACAAGCTATTCTTATTCCAGTTTCATGTTTTCAAAACAACAGTCATTAATTATAATATTCCACCCAAATCTTTATTATGCAAAAGTGATTACATTTCTTAAGTTCAGCAGAAATAAATATAACATGAAATAATATCAAGTTTAAGCAATCCTAACATACCATCATTTAATCTTTTGATACCTTAATAGGTATAGATATATACATACTAGTCATTTCCTATTTAATTCATGTTTTCAAAAGTAAAATCATCTTATACATTGTTCCAACAAACCCTTATCATCCAACAATGAACACATTCTTTAAGTTCAAAATAAAGAAAACATATGCATACATGTATAAATACCTTATTAGATATGAGCGATCCTGACACGCCAAATAAAATGTATAGATACCTTATTAGGTATGAGCGATCCTGACACGTCTGGCAATCCTGACATGCCAAATAAAATGCATAGATACCTTATTAGGTATGGGCGATCCTGACACGTCGGGCAATCCTTACATGCCAAATAAAATACATAGATACATTCCAATATGTAATATAAAATAACTAGGTGCATTATGATTTAAATTTGCACAAACCGTTATTTCAAATCATCCAACATGAAATTATCATCATAAGACAAATTGTTCACAAGTAGACTATAATCAAGTATTTGATGGACATTTATATCCTTAAAGAAAATTACATTCAAGTAAATCAAATAACTCAAACATCCATTAAAGAAGCAATTTCCCAACTCAACCTTTAATGCACTCAAATATATGAGGGAGTCTAAACCTAACTTTTATCAAGGTTTCTGGGCATATTCTACTGCTAAGAACCCTATTAAATCATGCTAGAATTTCCTAAAATTTTTGAGAATTTTAAAAAATATTTTTCTAGCAAAAAGAAAATAAACATAATTCGAGGCATACTTTCACAACCAACACAATCACAAGGGAGACTCATTTTGACATGAAATTTAAAACCCAGGTGCACTTTAATCCTATAAAGTTACATAAATTTTTCTAGAATTTTCTGAAATTTTAAAATATTTTCTAAAAATAAAAGAAGGTAAAAATCCAACTTTTAGACACTTTAAAAATAAATTGAACAATAAGGAAAGATTATTTTGAGTTGAAAATTTAAAACCAAGTGTATTTAGCCTCCAGAGAATTACAGTAAAAATTTCAGAATTTTTGGAAGTTTCTAAGTATTTTCTAAAATTAAAGAAGGTAAAAAAAACAGTTTTTAGACACTTTAAAAATTAATTTAGAGAGAATGGTAAATTATTTCAACATGAAATTTAAACCCCAAGCTCTTTAAGCTCCCAGGAAGTTGACATAAAATTTTTCGAATTTTTAGAATTATAAAAATATTTTTAAAAAATGATTTTTCCAATTTTCAAATTTTTTTCAAAAATTTCAAAAAATACAAAAGAAATATCAAAACTATTCGGAATGGGCCCATATTGGACCCGGAGGTGGGCCCCCCTGAGTGGGGCCCAAAACTAATTTTTCGGTCATCGGCCGGTGCCGGCGCCGGTGGCACGCGCCCCCACGAGCCGGTAGCCTTCCCCCCACACTTTTTTTTTTCTTTCTTCTTCCCACGGCTGAAGCTTTAAAGCTCAACAATGGTGGCCGAACTTTTCGACCATTTTTCGGTCACTTTCGGACACCGAATCGCGCGTATGAATATACCATTGAACTCGTATCGATCTAAGCTACGCATTGGTACCAAATTCACGCCCTCTCGTGGCCTAAATCAAAAACGCCCAATTTCAAGCGTTGAAAATCTAAATTTTCAAAGTCAAATTCCCATCAATCTACCCAGCGGTTTACAACCAAATTTTTAAGGATTGTTCTAGGAAGTAAGATCTACCTATTGATCGGAACAAAATCTCTCAAAAATGATAAACACAGTAGATCCAAATTTCATGTTCGTATATATATACACCCGCCTATACAATCATATATACATGTATATACATATGCAAAAATACTCTAAAACAGTACCAAAACTCCAAAATCCTAATGTTTAATTCACAGAAATATTCTTAGCATGCAAAATCATTTATTTTCATAATTAATTGCATACAAATTGTAGCAACATGTCTAAACAATTAGCATAATTAATTCTCACAAAATTTATCAACAGAAAAAAAAAAAAACAATTATATACAAATTTCCAAAATAAACACAATCCTCAAACCTAGACTATGCATACGGATTCAAAGGGGAAGAGAAGAATCAAACTTGCCTCTTTGACGATTTAAACACTCGTTCACCCGAACTCCTTCTCTCTTTTGTTTACTCTCCTGATTTTTGTGCGTAATGCAAACGGAGGAAACCCTAGTTTCTTATTATCTTTTGTCCTAATCATTTTTATTCTATTATTATTATTATTTTTTTTCTAAAAACTAAATTACTAAAAATAATAATAATAATAATAATAATATAACTATAACCATGGCCCAACAACTTAAGCATATCCTTAGCCCAACTATTCTAGTCCAAATTCCTCCCTAACCCAATCCAAAGCATTTAAAATATTTAAATCAACTAATACACAATCAATAAACAATTCATATAAATTGATAAAAATAAAAGTAGAGCAATTCACATGAAATGAAAGAATTTATAAAGACAACCAATTCACATAAAACAATAATTGTATAAAGACCTAACAATTTACATGAAATGATAAAATACATATAAAGGCATTTCACATGAATTGAAAAATAATAATAATAATAATATAAAGAAGTTTAAATTCTTTAAAATAATAGATGTCCAAATTTTTCGGAGGTGTTACATGAATGACCATGGCCTCCTTCCACCTCATGAAATTAACTTTTCCCCTACGGCAACGACCGATCGATCTGTTCTTCTTTCTATAAATAAAAGGGACCCTTTAGTTAGCACCACAAAGCAGTAAATTCCTTGAGGAGGTGAGGTGTGTTTGGCAGAGAAATTAAATACATAGCGGTTTCATCTGATGATGATGGCGAGCTTGATTTTCTTATGCCTCACCTCAATTGCGTATGCCGATGAGGGAACTGCCACTTACTATGACCCCCCTTATACTCGTAAGTACTCTTATATATATATGAGCTCAATTTCGTTTATGTCTCTCATCAAGTTTTTTGAAAATATATATATATATATATATGCACCAAAAAGATCGACATGACTCAAAAGTTAGTTAGAATATGTTCAGTATTAATTTTATAGTCGAAACCAATACTTGAACTAGCTACTGGTCCTTTGTTCCTTTACATTCGATCGTATGCATATGTGTAAGGTCGTGATTAAAAAATGAATGAGTCAAGTCATCGATCATCGATCTGTTAAAGCTGAATCAATCAAACTAGCTCAAACTTAAACTCGATTGAGTCCACCTAACTAGGTATGAAAGTCCCAACTTGGTTAGGATCGATCAAATTAATTTGGTAAAGAATTTTGAGTTGAAACTCAAGTTAATTTGAAATCAAAATTGATTGAGAATTTTAAAACTAAATATAAATACTAAAATTTTTAATTAGTTGGCCTTTTCACAAGCACTAGTGTTTAAGGATATATATCACGTTGGTAAAAAAAAAAATATAATGAGTGAGTAATGGTTCTTTGGACTCTTAATTAGCTCATTTACTTATTATTAATTAGCGTTTAGTATTTGCACTAAATAATGAATAAATCCACGTTGAAATTGTTTCAATTTTCTGCTGAAAACCAGTAGTGACTTGAATGAGTGACGTGTGAGAAAATGGCCACCATATATATATATATATATAGAACCAACCTCTAATATTTAGTTTTGGACTTTTTTGGCAGCCTCGGCGTGCTTTGGCAACCAAGACAACGGAAAGATGATCGCGGGAGCAAGCGATGCCATATGGAAAAATAAGGCTGCGTGTGGAATAAAGTACAGAGTCAGATGCAGTGGAGCTGCCAATACGGAGCCCCATCCGTGCCATGGTACGAGCAGCATAGTCGTTAAAGTCGTTGATTACTGCTACGCATGCAATGGAACCATCAATCTTTCCCGAGATGCATTCTCTATGATCGCTAAGCTCGAAGCCGGCAAGATCAAAATTCATTATGACCCGTACGTAAGCCATTCAATTTTATTTATCGCATCAAAAACAATTACATACGTAATTATTAAAACTTACCTGTTTTTTCTTTCCTCGTGTGTACGTTGTGATTTGCAGGGCTTAAATTAAAGGTCTTCAATCATGGTGAAAGGGCTTAGGGAAGGTTGTCTGCAGATGGTATAGAAAGAAATAAAGTAGCATTTCATGGAAATTTATATATATATATATGTTTCCTGAAATGAATGAATAATGCTAAAGTGATATACTATATTGCAACAGTGTGTAATGTACTTTACTTGCGGAAGAAAGAAAGAAAAAAAAAAAAAAGGTGTAATGTATCAGTTAATGAAGGAAATAAAAAGAGACCCTTCCACGCGTTGTAAGTATAATGTTCAATTGTAGCAGAGTGTGATGTGAAGCTCTTGGTGGGTACGTACTCAAGCAAATTTCTCCTCCTTTTGGGCTCCTAGGAGCTGTAATTATATCATCACTTAAGCAAATGGGCTGTTAATTGCAAAGACAGTGACTTAGAATGGTCGGTCTTGGCTGTCTGTGGCCTTCGTGGGAGCCTTGTCTGTGGTGGCTAGTACTTCTCTTTCTGTAAGGTTAAAAAAAGAAAAAAATTGCCTAATAGTAATAGAACTCTAGATCAAGAGACACAAATTAGTGGTTTGATGTAAAATAAATCCTTGACGTACGGGAAATTGAAAGAGAAGGTTTATGGTAAATTTGACTTTTTAACATTTACATCACTGGATTATCTCATGAAGGACTTTACCCTTTTTTTTTTGGTAGGAAAAGTCGGAATGGTATAACTTGTTCATGAGACACCATTATGGGAAGCCCACAATGTTACTTATTAAATCTGACTAATATAACATTATTGAAATCAAATCAAATTAATGAAGTAAAAAAAAAAAAAAAAAGTAAAGAAATCAAATCAAATTAATGAAGTAAAAAAAATAAAAAAAGTAAATAAATCAAATCAAATTAATGCAGTTAAAAAAAAAAAAAAAGCAGGCCTAAGGCCCAATTTAAGAGTTCAAACTTCAACAGAATGAAGCCCATGCCAACAAAATTGATTGTACATTATCTACGAGGTGCGGTGCAGTGTTGTGTTGTGTTGGATACAAGTCAAACCATGCATCTTGGTCCCTCTTGTTTTTATCTCTGAATGGATTATTCAAAACGATTATATTATATGTACGTGGAAGACACATGTATATAGATTAGATGGCCCCTATTGTGTGTGGAGAAAGAGAAGGAGAAGGATAAAGAAAGAGATGGCAGTGGTCACATATTCAACTCTACCGTCTGCGAATTCGTTGGATTGCAGATTCATTTCCAGCTTCTGTCACCGTAACTTACTCTTCTCCGTCGCCTTTCGAGGTCATCGCCGTCCGATCACCGTTGCTTCGCATCTATGCACGCAGGAAACATTGACCATCGACAAATCTGCTTTGAATGTCGCCGAGGCCGTCTCCGACCACCAGCTCTGGGCCGCTGCCTGTCTTCGCGTTCGCTCCTTCCATGATTTTCACCAAACTTTCGCCATAGAAGTGAGTTCACTTTTCCCTATTCTATTCTATTCATTAATTGGTTTAACGAATTTCATGAATCTATCCTGTTCATTTATCGTCTATAATTCATTTTATGAATAATTCTTATATTAATTGATCAAAACAAGCAAACTAGTATAAGTATTTAAGGCATCTTCAATTGTTTATCATGCTAGAATACTCGGGTTCATGTTACTAATAAACGGTTTGGACAGAGAGAAATGATAGTGGTTCTATGTCCCATTAACATATCACGCGAGCTTGGGAAACAGCAACATTTGTTTATTGAGGCGGTGCATCACAAGGGATTATCCTACTTATCAAGTAACATAAACATTTTCTTGTAAAAAGTAGCTGAGAGAGAGAGAGTGAAAGAGAACAGTATAGAACTACTATTTTCATGCTTTTTGGATCCAATTGATGTTGGATGGCAATCCTAATCCATTGAAAATTTGTTGGTGGACTCCTAATTATTATTGCCAAGTAGGACTCTTAAATTGTTTATTGAATACACTACATAGATATCCTATTTCCTTATATTGGAGTACATAATTTGCAGTGCTGTAAATTCTTCCATTATCACCCATCTTCTATAGAAGAGTTTTGACTGGTTTGCAATACTAATTAGTATTATTATTATTATTTTATCTTTTTACAGTACTAATTACAAGTTAATGAACCTTTTGCAAGTTAGAGACTTGGAGTACACTGCCAACTTCCCTTCAACTTCTTTAATATGATACTGATGGTGTTTTCTCCTTGTCAAGTTTTATTAGGATCATAAAAGGTACTTGGCTGAGCGTGAGTTTGAAGCACTAAAGGAACGTGTAGCAGGGAAGAGGGTGGGCTTCACAAGAGTTTCTTGCATCAATGCTACAGTTCCATTATCACAAATATCAAGCATTTCAGATGATCTATGCAGTGCATGTAAGGTACCATTGTTTCCATTCTGTCCAAGTTGACTGCTAGTTTGAGTTTCCTTGGTGTCCTTGTTGGCACTTTTTGTATACTTTATATTCTCTGGATAGATCTATTGGTGAGATGAACTTGAGCCTCGCTGAGAGTGGATCTGAGGCTCAGTTCTAATAAACTAACCGAACATGATCGTCTAGAAGACTGAATCAGGCTAGGGTGATCTGACTTAATTCTAATGAATAAAAAATAAAAAGCCCAATACTTATTTTGTTTGTGCTCAAATATCTATTGCCCTTACAGAAATAGCGGATTAAGCTTTGGTTGAATTATACTGTATAGCTGTTTAAGATTTTGTTGAATTATACTGCCTGATAGTAGAAGTTCAAACTTCTCATATTTGTCGTAAATCTACCTCCTAGGATCATAATTCTACCACTCTTCTTACTTTATGCTGGTTCCAGTATGTGGAATTCACGTCACTAACATTTCGATGAGTCAATGAGTATGTGAATATTTGTGTATGTACATAAGTGTATATGATTTATTCATTAGCACCTACTTATCCAACTTCCTTTTTCTTTTATGTCTTTTGTAGTTTTCAGACAATGGAGAAGATCGAGTGGTAGTTGGGACCCTTGATCTTAACCAGTGCCTAAGGCTTCCGGATGAAATAACAGGAATGAAGCCAAAGGTATAGATTGGACCTTGTTATAACTTTTTACTGATTATGCATGTAGGTTCACTAATTTGGTAAAAAATAGTTTGTTCACTGCATGTAAATGGTAAGACGCTGAATCTTATATGTATATTACAATATCATGACTCATGTAGATTTCTTTACGAATTGAATACCTTCTAGTTTTTGGCTTCTGCTTTTATTCTCAGATAGAGGCATCCTCTGTCATCACCTGTGATCAGAGCAATTATACTACTGGAATTCGTTTACACTTTTCATTTTTTCTTCATCATATCACATGAATAGGCCATCATTATGGGAAATATTCTCGTTGATAACTACAATGTTTTTCTTTTTTAGAAGCTAATTGGACCCAAAAAAGGAGGGAAACAAAAAGATGAAAAAAGAGGAGTATTTCAATTTCATATAATATTAGCTTTCCTATCACTCTGTAGTGTCTCAAATTCTTACATTCAGGTGTCACTTCCACTTCCAATCCATGAATTGGCGGATTGGGAATGCAATACTTTTTCAATTCCTCTCTCCCGTAATGCTGGGACCTGGGATTGCAGTTATTTGGCATCCAGACATACATGCCAATAATTGTTCTGAGTTTGTACCAGGGGCAGATCAATGAAGGGACTAGGGGAGGCCGTACAACACCACCCCCAACTCCCCACCCCCCCCCACACACACAAAGATTTTACATCTATTAAATACCTCTAATTAAGTCCAACGTCTATTATTTGTTTATTAATTTAATTTTTTCCACACCACAAGAGCACATTCTTTTATGTGCCTATTCTGAATTTTCTTAGTTTAGCTCTTGCTAGATTGGTCTTTGTGATGATAGATTAAGTAAAAATGTCTAATTTTCTTTGACATTTATTAATTAATTCTTTATATGTGTTTTATTTTTTCATTTATAAATTCCCGATGCTATGTGCATGTGAACTTTTGGATTTATTCGGATGTGTTTTATTTTATACGTATTGTGTCACCTTCTCAAAAATGTCGTCGTCACAGCTATATTTGATATTTTTGTTCAGTTTCAAATTTATGTCATATTGGACTAGATATTTGACAATAGTATTTTTTTTATCCAACTTTGTGCATCTCAATGCCTGAATTAGCTAGACATATATTGTAAGTACTTAATGGATTAGAAGATCCATTTAATTTACAAATGATCTTTTTTAGATCTTCTTTTGATCTTCTTTTACATTAGGAGTTAAGACTTCTATTGTAATATATATTTATATATATATATATGTTACAATCTATAATATTTTAAAATTTCTTTTACACTATTAGTTCAGCCCCTTCAAGTGAAAGTTCTTGGGTCTGCCCCTGGTTTGTACTTGAATAGTGGAGGTTGGTTTTCACCAAATCAACTTGGGCTGTGATGGGAGGCCAACCCTCATTACATGAGCATGCTTAAAGTATCACTTGACAATTAATTGCTGTAGTTTTAGCATCGTGGTATGTTAAAAAATACCCCATGGATTACATATAGTCACATATTAATCATGTGAGTCAGAGTAACATGGTCTTTCTCATATTTGAGGTTCCTGACATTTTGAATACTACTCTAATTAGATGGAAGGAGCAGTCTTTTGTATTTTATTCCGAAAAAACAGAATTAGAGGCATTTTTGGGTCTCTAATACCCCAGAAGTCTTTGTAGGTTATTCCCCCTTAAGTCTTATACATTATTCTAATATCTCTGTATTTCCTTTATGTATTTATATATATGATTTTTTTTTTTTGTGGGTGTCTAAGTTAATACTCCTAGAATACTGCCGGGAACCCAAAATGTTTGCTGTGTCAATGTTGGTATCATATCGGATTTCTTATTCTCCATGGTTGATAACTGGCTCATGGTTGAAGAGGATGTGGAGGAAGAAGACAACAGGCCTAAATCAGTCTGCTGAAAGAGGTGAAGCATATGTTTGGGATTTGGTACAAGCTGAGTGTCCCATCAACAAGGATGGCGGTGGTTGAAATGGCGGGATAACGTTATGCCTTGGGCATACTAGAAGGTGGCGTCAAGGATCAAGAAGAGACAAATCTTGAAGAGGACTTATCCATTTGCAGATTAGGGTTTGGAGTTGAACTACAATGTAGTGGTGGATTGAGGAGAGATAAAGTGTGGGTTCTTAATTTAGCAATAGGTAGAGTTAAGGTTAAAGATGCTGAATTTACGGCGATATGCATGTGGAGATCTGTCCTAGATTCCAGCAGGTGGTGTTTTCATGGTATTCTGGTCGTCTTGGAGATCTGAAAAAATTGTGATATAAGGGTTTTTTTAGGTTCCAACTTCCTTTTGTGTACTTACTACTGCATTGATGATGTAACAAATAAAAATTGGAAGCCCAGATGAGGTATGACTTGACTCATGGTCATTGATCTATCCATATAGAAGAAAATAAAACATAACAGATGGGCTATATTGACTATGTGTAGGTTCCTTATGCCATGTTGTGACTATGTGTACTTGATTTATTCTAATGGTTATAATTGCTGAACCTTGCATTTTTACGACTTATTTGCAATACTTGATCCTGTGAAGGCTTTTGTAATCATATAATTCCAGAATGGCATTATCTTAGGAGTTCACCTCAACAGGCAATTGGAGCTGATTTTGCCAGGGCATATTTGAGCAACGTTTGTGTCGCCAATGAACTGCACAGGAATGGGTTGGGTTATGCACTTATTGCAAAGTCAAAGACGGTTGCTGAAAATTGGGGGTAACAACTTCTTAGACACTTTTCTACTTATATTTTATCACTTATGTATACCATGTGTGCATGTTTAGCGAAGCTCCACTATTTTGTACTTGCACTCCTCTGGCTCATAAGGTCACCACAAATACACACACAAATGGTAATTTTTATTAAATGCAGTATTAAATGATTTTGAATTAAAATCATGATTGCTGATATAATAATTACAGCCTCGTACTAAATCTTGGAACCAGGAATGTAACTTGGTTGCCACTGGATTCATGGTCAACCCAAACATTGACACAACCTCTATCTAATATTGATTATTGAGGACCGGTTGAGGATCAGGAAACCCAATGTTAACCAGGGTTGACTATATATGTGACGTGTGTCATAGAAATTGAGTGGTTAATGTATCCAACTAACTTCTGATACGACGAATGGCATTATTTTCTTGTACTTTTGAAAAAAAAAATTATGCTTTGTTTTAGTTGAATGTCTCCTATTGCAGAGGATATGAATCCAATGTTATAAGCTATCTACAATAATCAATTAGATTTTTCATTGCAACTGCTGCCAATGAGATATCTGGCGGCAATTGATGTGATATATCATTAATTTTAGAGATGAAAAAGAATTGGAACAGCAACAGAAATAGTTTGGTTATTGTCATCAAATGCAATAAATCAGGTTCTTAGTGATCGTCACAGAGATCATCAGATTCATCACAGCCCCTTTAATTGGCCCCACCTCATGTTTACTGCTTCAGTGCAATTTTAATAGCAGATACTGATTGATAGGATCGAATCTTCATCTTGGTGTGTGTTCCTTCTTTGATGCTTTACTTCTCATTTTGACCACTCCACAATGGGATAGCTTGTTGGAAAGCAATTAAAGGAAAAAAAGAAAGAAAAAAAAGGAATGAACAAATTAAAACCCTTATGCTAAAATCAGAAAACCCCCTCTACTATAAAAAATTGTCACTTTTTGTGTGTATAAATTTTAGGGGGTTTTTTGATTGATTTCCTGCATTACTGAGGTGAAAATTTTATATGTCATTTTTGTGCAAGAAAGATAAAGTGGCTAGATGCATGGAAACCATTAAACAATCATGTAACTACTAACTACACAGTTCAATGACATCACAAAGTTTATTGGCATATATTTGTGATTGTATAATAGTTCTGCATAGTTAGCTTAACAAGTCTAAATCAACCTGTATGGGGCAGCCAAGTTGGTGAGAGCCTCTTACAAATGGCTTAAAAGTTTGAGTTTGATTCTTATTCTGCACTTGCATGATGCACGAGGGTTAGAGGTGTTTCCATGTATCTATAGGGAACCCATATTCACCAAAAAAAGATTTAATCAATATCTTGGTGTTGTTTCAATTTCAAAATTAGTTTCTCTATTTTAATTTTTGTGAGGCAAGACCTGAACCTAAAGTCCTATACCAACTCTACCCCACTCCTTCATCACATGAACCAAGGATGAGATATGTTCCCAAATTATCGATAAGCATAAATTGTTGAGGTCATTATTTTGATGGCTAGTTTAAGAATGACCCTGATTACCCAAATAAAGACCTAGTTTTATCCTAGGTTTTTTTTAGCCTAAATAGTTTTATCCTAGTTTCTCTTGGCCATGTTCATGTAGTCCTCTATATATATGTTGTGTCTTGATTCTAGTGCTCTTAGTCTTCTTGGTGAAGTGCATCAAATGGATTTCATTTAGCTGCATTCTCTTCATCGTCAGTTTGATTGACGTAACTTGTATAATTAGCCATCTTTGAAACTTTCTCAGGAATAAGTGATTTGTATGTCCATGTTGCGGTGAACAACGAACCAGCAAAGAAGTTATACATGAAAAGTGGATTCATTTATGAAAACGATGAACCTGCATGGCAAGCCAGGTTTTTAGATCGTCCCCGAAGGATACTTTTATGGATTGGTCTCCCTAACACCTATGACTTGTAATATTACTAACCATTGTATGTCATACTTGGTAAATCCTTGGCTGCATATTTTGTTTGTTCGTGTTTATAACTTATATAATATCATTCTCATTAGAATGTAAAGCAAGCTTTTGGCCTTTCAGGTGTCTTGATGGTACAAATAAACTATTTTAAGAGCAGTTCTCTTGATATGTTGTGTACAACATAAGATGTTTTTCTATGGATGTTACTAACAATGAGTAATTTTAAAAAGTGCACTTTTTGGTTAATTATCACGGATTGTGTTGTCCTGAAGCTGTAGCTAATTGATGGAAGCTACGTTTAAGCTTGACAAATGTTTGTATACAATACAAAATAATATTGGTATCGTTGTGAATGATGTTTGAAATTGGTTTCAACAACTAAGAAGCAGAATATTAGAAGTTTTATTATTGCAAGTCCCGATAATACATACATAGTATGGTATGACTATAAAATTGTCAACAAAATATAAACGTTTTAAAGGGGTATCTTGAAGACATAGAATCAGCCAGAATAACATGATAAAATTAAGCAGACTCATTTTAACTTCTGTTATAAAACTGAAGTTGATAGTTTGTAAATGAAGTCGAAAGCATGAGCATTTGATTAATGGTGGTGGCCCATATCTTGTAACGCCGATAATCGTCCCCCATGTCTAGCTTTATCATCCCTCCATTTGTCGTTAGAACAATGAGATAGCATGTCTCAGTTTCTTCTCCTTCTGAATCTTTATACAACTCCGCGTGCAGGTCCAAAACAATACCTGAATTCAACTCAAGTTTAATACCCAAATTAATTATTGTCTCAACCCTCTATGAATTCCTTCCTTAATCATGTATGTATAGACATTGTATTGTAGTAAACAAATGATATATATATATATATATATATATATATATATATATATATATATATATATCAGAACAAGAGAAGTTAAAGATGAAGGACATACTTTCCTTATTTCTTGCAAAGGCATTCAGTAAGTTGTTGAGCTTCCTTATTTTGAGAATAACCTGCAAAGAATAGAAGGTTAGGTTTGGGTTTGGGCCAGAAATAAAGCCTATTGTTCAATTTGGTTGCTCTGTTTAGTAATAGTGCAGAATTAAGTTATTTATCTTCTTCACACTGACTCTACCAGCATTCAAAAGTTTTTCATGATAATGCTAAAGTTAAACATAGCTTTCGGTGTTAAATTACATCAAGTATAAATCTATACAGGAGTATTAAAATTCATACCTTGGCTTCCCTGGTTAGGATAACAGACACTGACCTCAACATGCACCTTCCTGTTCCCAAATGGATAAATAAAAAATAAATAAATGAAAAGAACACGAAAGATAAAGTGGGAAAAAAAAAACCAAAAACAAAAGAAAATTCAATAGTTTTTTTTATTTTTAATGATCGTATGGGCCTATATTCAACACTTTTGTGGCCTAAAGAATCATTTCTTAAAAAAAAAAAAATGCAATCCTATATTATGGTGCTTATTAATTAGGCGACAAATTTTTACATACAATAAGTGGAATTTAGTGATAATTGGTGAACTATATATTTTTACACACATATATATGTGTGTGTGTGTGTGAGAGACCTTATAGGTGCAAATGTACATACCATTATCAGAGGTTTGGATGCTTAGTTCCGTGCCTTTGGCAAGAATTGATGTACCCTTGTCAAAATTATCATTCTCCTGGATGGGAAGCACCGGCACGCTGCCATTAATCAACCTATTCTTGTATCCTGATCTTGCTTTAAGCGTAGCAGCTCCTCTTAATGCTATAATTAACAACAATAACAAGCAGCCCAATTGATTAGCAATCAGTAAAAATAGTAACTACCTTTTATGAATTGTAAATTAATTAAAGTACATGCATAGTTCACATGGGTAATTAATATATCAGGTGAGGTCTAGTTGGTCTCTCAATTTTCATTAATATTGATAGAGCTACATATTTTTATAGCTTTTTATAGTCATTATGGCTCTTTGAACACATTAACTCGAAATTAAATGCCGCAAAAAGCAATAAATAAGTTTTGGATTCACTATTTTTCAATTGGACCTACCTGCAAGAGTCGCACAAAGTATACAATATTCTAGATACTGATGATGTGGTATTTCCGAAAAGTGTAAGTCCTTCATTTCTTTTTTATTATAGTGAAATTAATAATTTTTTTAAAAAAATAAACAACTTACACCTGTCAGGATGCCACATCACGAATACCCTGTGATATTGTATAATTTCTCTCCAAAAGCAGTTGCCTTTTTTAATCTTCATATGTATGTTATTTTATAATATAAAAAATTAATAAATAAAAAGAACCTACTTTTTAAGTGTGTTAATATATACATAGATTTATTAATATAGTCATGTGATCGGTAAGTAGAAAGTTTATCTTTACAGGCGATTTGGAAAGTATTATTGTTCACCAATAAATTAATTAAGAAGAGAAAGGTGGTGATTACATGTTGCAGCTGCGGCTGTAAGGGTTAAGATGTCACTAGGAGTTGTGCAGCTCATGGCCGAACCTATTACAGTGCTCAGCTGTTCTTTCTTGGCACCCATGGCCTCGGCCACTTGTGCGCACTGGGCCGCTACCAAAGCTGCCGCGGAAGCCACTGTGGATTCCTTGGTGGTGGTGGTGGAATCGTCCAGTACTACTACTTTGGAGTTGTTCTCAGCCGCTATAGCAGCTAATGCAGCGGCGACACCTGCCACAGATATTGCTGCGTGCACTTCAGCTCTTTGCAACCTTTGATCCTCTTTCCTCTTCTGTTTCATCTCTTTGAACCATTTCTTGATTGAGATCATATCACTAAATGGCAACATCTTCCATGGCAGCTGCATGCATGCATGTGAAATATTACAAATTATACTGTATATAACTATATATTTTCTCTAGTCTATATATAAACATGAAGTCAAGTACTCCTTAATATATATATAAAGTTACAACCAATATATATATATGTGTGTGCGCGCGCGCGTGTAACATACCCATTTCTTTCGGAAGCAGCTGTTATAGTTTAATTCGGGATGCATTGCTTGTTGCATCCAAATCCACGACTGAAGATAATTAAAAAAATAAATAAAGAATTGAAGAAAGAACATATATATATATGAAAATGTCATGAATATTGGTCCTAGCTAATTAAAGCTAGAATTATATAGTCTTTGATGGAGTTCATAATATATATATATTATTGGTAAGTTGTTAGGTACGTACGTACCTTGACATCGTTGGATTTCCATGGGGGTATGGAGCTATCTGTATCATCCATCTTTAGGCTATTATTGTCCATGATCTTCTGGAATTAAGTTAAAAAACATTAATGTTGCTTAATTAATTAATTAATGGGTCCAATAAAAAAAGTATACATGTGTAGAAGATTGATTGAAGCTAGCAAGCTAGCCAATTTGAGTACTCACCGGATAAGGAGATTTGGTGTCATGATTCTCAAATTTGGTAATGATGAGGTTATGATCAAGGCCGAGGTGGTCTTGTAACTCTGCAGCTGGTTGGAAAGCTTGAACTGCAATGTTGCACCAAGCGCGCGATAGAAAATCCATTGTCTCCGGATGTGCTTCTGAAACTGTTGCCTTCAAATGATCAGCTGAATCCATGAAATTAATTATGAATATATATTTATATAGTAGATGGATTCAATATATACTAGCTAGCTGGACATGGAGGGAGCTTAATTATAAGAGACGACTGAGAAAGTTAATGCTAGCTACTTAGCTTAGAGATTTGAATGACTCTTAACATGCAAATGGATCTTGTACTGTATAAATAGACATGTTTAATCACCCACCATCTATATATATATATATATATATATATATATATATATATATATATATATATCTATATATATATCTATCTATCTTATCCTATAGCTAGCTAGTTATAATGTGTGTGTTAGCAACATATGGTCCATACCCATCTAGAAAGCTGGTTATATTGTGATGTATTTACTCCAATTGATACAAAAGGAAGGGAACAAAACCGCCTTGCACCATCATTCACCTGGCCCATACATGTGTGATCAGATTAAGTTAGTCCATATATATATATATATATATATATTAATGCATGACTAGTAAAATACATGTACATCTTCTATGTTAATTTGTGTCCTCCCACCAATTGCAGATATCAGAAAGACAATATTGGACAGATGAGATA
Source organism: Cornus controversa (assembly GCA_026545225.1). Classification (NCBI taxonomy): domain Eukaryota; kingdom Viridiplantae; phylum Streptophyta; class Magnoliopsida; order Cornales; family Cornaceae; genus Cornus; species Cornus controversa. The sequence continues at coordinate 63,906,666 of CM048851.1, read as the reverse complement.
TATTACAGTTGGAAAGAAAAATGAAAACTAACTTTGGATTTAAATATAAATGTATATGATTGTATGTATTATAATAATAAACATGAAGATAAAGCAAATGGACCCATTTGGCATTATAAGTGTCTATAGATAACACGATTTTGATTGGAGAGAGGCCCAGTGAATTAAGATTTCAATGAGAGTGAACACATGCTAACCACTATTACTACAAAATAAGCCTATAAACTTGTAGGATGGAATCATAAAGAGAAGCATGAGGCCCCTTCCCTTTTGTACCTTTAAATTTAAACCAGAAATATAAGCTAAGTACTAACACATTTTTTTTTTTGTTGTTGAATAGATGGCAGGATTATAAGCTAGAGCTGTCCAGGGCCACCACTTTTAAGTTTTAACACACACATCCTTGGGGGGAGAGTGGGTGATATATATATATATATATCGAAGCATGATGCTGCAGCAATAGTGTCAAAAGGTGCATGTATAATTGAAGTTGAACTCTTAATTTCTTTCATTAGTTGAATAACCTCAATTAAGATCGAGTAGCCTTTTGTTTTAAAAAGAATTTAAGAAGTTAGCTGAGAAGCTTTATGGGATTGTTTGTCATTCAAATATTGAATATTTTGGGGGGGGGGGGGGGGGGGGGGGGGGGGGCAGGCTCATCTCACTCCTATTTGATTTGCTGTTTACTTTGTGGATTTTAGGAGATTTTGTTAAAGGGCCGGGTGTTCAATTTGATCATTAGACTCATGTGACATGAAAACTTTATGCTTGCTTAGATGCTAATTCTTTTTTCTTAATTAATTGTGGGTCTGTGTGAAGTACTGATTAACAGGACCACCATAAAAAAAAGTGTGGGTGCACCATCTATAGGCCACCACGCCATGGGTACGTGCTATTGATCATTTAATTAGTTTAGTTAATTGTTTGAGAGATCTAAGCATATATAAATTACGGAGTAATAAAGAGGAACTAATCATCAGATTCGGAAACACAAAATCAATTGAATTTAGACTTCTCTAATTAGTCACCTAAAGTTGCTGATTTATTTGGATCTTAGACATTCTTGACCTCAAAAACACACGTAGCTATTAATAGAGTACAATGAATTTTAATTGATTAAATGACTACAATGCATTGAAACTTTAAGACGTACTTTTGAGAAACTAAATGTTTTGAAAAAAATAAATAGTTATTAATTTATTGATAAATTAATATGTCGCTTAATTAATTGAATTTATGTAATTCCAACCCTATTAATTTATAGAGGTTATTTTTTAGAATAGTTATTAGGACAACTATTCTACATCTTATTAGGATGTGAATTCATGTAACAGTTTGAGAAAAATAAGGAATGAAGTTGTTGGCAGTGATTTTAAAAAATAAAAATAATGAATTCAACGTTTGTTCTCATAACTAATCTCTTTAATTTTCCTTTAGTGTTTAATTATTGGAAAGATTGTTGGGTAATTGTTAGTGTTAGGGTCAGCTGAATACAGATTTTTTTTTCTTCTTTTAACCAGAATAGTGAAATTATCAAATTTGATATGTTAGTTTCTTTTACTTCATGCAATTATGGATACATCACTTTGTTATTGATAATATTCCTTTTTAATTATTTTTAGTTTTTGCTTCAGTGTGTTTTTTGTTTGCTATAGCCAAATTTTCTATACCAAAGTTTTTAACTTTTACTTGCATTCAAGGTAGAATTCAAGGTATGTTCTCATAATTGATCTCTTTAATTTTTCTTTAGTGTCTAATTATTAGAAAGATTGTCGAACCATAATAGTGAAAGGTTCTTTCTAATTATTTTTAGTTTTTGCTTCAGTGTGTTTTTTTGTTAGTTGTGTCCGGATTTTCTATATCAATTTTTTTAACTTTTAGCTGCATTCAAGGTATGGTTCTCTGTTTGGGATAGCATTTAAGGTCTATTATTTGCTTGGCTTTTTTTTGGTTCACATACAATGTAATTAATCTCTTTAATTTTTTCTTAGTTCTTCCAATTGAATAAATGTTCTCTATTTGGCTTGGTATCTCTTTAATTTTTTCTTAGTTGTGTTCAATATGTGTTATAAGATATGTGATTTTAGATTTTATAATATTGTATAATGTTATAAAACTTAGTTTTTTTTTTTCAATTGCAAACTCAGAGCCATGAAAATTCCACTAAAAAAAATCTTAGATTTCATGCTATTGAATAATGTTCTGAAACTTGGATTTTTTTTATTTTTTTATATATTATTATTTCATTATTGTGATCACATAACACCTAAACAGAGCCATTATCTCTCTTTATTTTTTTTAATGGCTTAATTGCTACTAGTGTTTTGAAATTTGGGTTTTTTTATTTATTATTTGGGCTTTTTGATTCATAAGATGAACCATTTACTTTCAGTTGTACCAAGTTTCATAATTTTTTACTATCACTTCGTGATTAGGTTTCGATTTTACAAGTAACAATCAATAATTACGTTGAAGACCTCTTTGTTGTTACTGTTCATAGTAACTCAGATACACTTCTCTTATATAAGCACCCTAATTGATTAAGTCAACTAATTTATGTCATCTATAAAAAATTATTTATAAGAAGTTCAATTAAATAGACTGTGTATATATACAATAATTTTAATTTTCATAGGGTTTTCAAATTGGAATTAGGGGTTTTCAATTAGGTTTCAAAATTGGAATTATTGAATAAAAAAATGGAATTAGGGTTTCAAAATTGGAATTAGGGTTGCATGTTGGGGTTCAAATTGGAATTAGGGTTTTAAAATTGGAATTATGATTTTTCAATTAGGGCTTTAAAACAGTGTATGTATTCCATTTAGGGTTTCTCAAAATTGCGGTTTTCAAACAATGCGTGTTAGGGTTTTTAAAATTGGAAATTGGGCGTCTCCGAATTGGGGGTTTCCAAATTGGGATTTGGACCTTTTCAATTAGGGTTATTAATTAAACTGGATTTGGGTGTTTCAAATTGGATTTAGAGTATATACACACATTATATTAGATCAATAAAGTCCTCTATTAATTTATTTTGGATTTGGGTGCAAACAATTCTTTGTGGGTGGGTGGGTGGGTGGGTGTGTAGTGTGTACCAACTAGGAAATAAAAAAGAAGTAAAAATTGATGTGGATAAATAAGGATAATATGATCTTCATAAATGGCCAAATCTATTTTTTAATGGATTTCTTTTATTCTTTTCTTTTTTTTTTTCCCTTTTCTTGTGCAAGTATTCCTAATGGATTTAAAAACTGTAGGTTGAAAAGATTTGGTAGAATACATTAGAAAAAATTAATTATGAGAGTATTAAATTTTAGTCATATATATGGAAGTTGATATAAATCTGAATGTGAATTGAAATTTATAATTTAGTGGAATATTGTGATTCAGATTCAATCCATTTTGACATAAAAAAATGAACATGAGTCTCTATTTGTGCCACCCTCATAGGCATTATTAACTCCCTTAGGAGTTTGAATTACCAGTCTCTTTAAAATGAAGTTGATGTCAAAATAATAGGAACTAACATATCATTAGATTTCTAGGGAAGAGCAATTAGCTTAAGAACAATTTAAACAAAATGATTTAGGCATGCACCTGTGACATGCCATTGGAATATGAGCTTTTTGAAATTGAGTAATGGGTTTCCATATTTGATACGACTGAAAAGAATATTGATTTTTCTTACTACTTTAATAGTACAAAGAGTTTTAGTACATCTTTTATTTTTATAACGCGTTTTTATTTTTTATTATAATATATTTATTCTAATAAATATATTAAAACATAATCTGTCCATAACTCTTAAACACCAAGTATTTTTTTCTAATTCCATTTATTCTTTGCCTCACACATCATTCCTAACAAAAAAAATTTCTATTTCATAAAAAAATATATATAATTCTTACTTTTATAAATTTTCTAATTCTATTTATTCTCTCTCTTGCACTTCATTGGTAACACAAAGTCTTCCTATTTTTAAAATTCAAATAATTTAATTAAAAATAATAATTTATGGAGTTTCAAATCATTTCAAGTTTCAAATTAGTTTAATTATAATTCTTTATCTTTGTTCCCTTTTATTAGTCTTTAGAATTCCAATTTAGTTCATAGTACTTCATCCCTAACACAAACTCTTCCAATTTCAAAAAATAATAATATTATTATTATAATTGTTATTTTTAATTTTATAACTTTTCTAATTCTATTTATTCTTTCTATCACACTTATCCCTAATACACAGTCTTTCTATTTTAAAAACTCAAAAAAATAAAAAAAAAATTATAATTCTTATATATAGATATTTTTTTCCTAATGCTATATCTTCTCTTTCTAACTTCATTCTTAACACATACTCCTAAAATATAATATTATTTAAATAAATATTTTTTTCTAATTATATTCTTCTCTCTCAAACCTCATTCCTACCACAAACTCCTAAAATATAATATTATTTATTCAATAAATATATAGAAACATAACATTTATAATGTACTAATGAAAAAACACCATTTTTTTATTTTTTATAATACATTTTAAAATTTTATAATATTATTTATTCTAATAAAAAATAGAAACATAACATTTCCTTAACTCTTAAAAAATATTATTTTCTAATTCTATTTCTATTTCTGCTCTCTCTAACTTCATTCCTAACACCAAACTCCAAAAATATAATATTATTTAAATAAGTTTTCTTTTTCTAATTTTATTTCTTCTCTCTCTAACTTTATTCCCAACATAAACTCCTAAAATATAATATTAATTAATGAAAAACTTCTAGAGAAAGGAATTAAAAAAATTGAACTAAATAATATTTAATGAACTTACTAATTTTATAATTTAGCTATTATTTATGTACTAAATAATAATTGAAAAAAATAAAACAGAGAATAAAATATATATTTAAGTAAATTATTTTTAATTAAAAAATTGAACTTTGAGATTCAAATGCTAATTTATACTTTTGTTTGAAGTTATATTTTTAAGTACACGTGCTATTTTACTAGAATATATAAAAAGGCAAAGATTAAGTTATATTTATGTTGATGTATTTTTCTTTAAGATCCGATCAATTTTGTTTGTTACAACACTAGGCCCAAATGAAATCTACAGCGTGCTTGGTAAAACGGAACGAATAGCTAGCCTATCCAGGTTTAGTTCGAGTACACTGGCCTTTTGGGCCTTACCGAATAAATATATATCTATATATTTGTGTGAGCTTGTCGTAATTTTTTTCTAGACATCCAAAGTTTTGGGCCTCACAGGATACAAGAAGGCTCAGAAGAAGAGCCTGCAAATAAGAAGCCCAAGTTATAAACCCAGACATAAGTCAAACAAATTCTACGTCGAACACATAAAAACATGATGTTGTTCAGAATAACACTGTATTCCCTTAAATTCTATTATAAGATGAAGCATGAAGTTAATTATTAATTCGCGCCCCCCCCCCCAACACACACACACACACACACACAGTCACGCTCCCAAATTTAAATACCTGGAACTCTAGTCCGACACTTGAATTTGGTGCGCGACTTGAAAAACAACATCGTCATTCTTACCATACATCAATCCAAAAACTTACATATTACAATCAAAATGTGATCGTCAAGATCATCTATTACAAAAACTTTATCTGGAGACCTTTCCCTCATCCTGAGAGTCAACTATGCACAACAAAAGATAAATACATGCTAAGAAAATTACATGTAAACAGCCTCCACCGTCCTGTACCGCTCTTCCATTCACTCGGTACCTGAAAAATAAAATGGAGTTAGCTCAGCAAGAATTGCAAAACACTATCATTGCTCAACAAATTGACCTTGCCTTAAATTCCTACATATAAGGACACGTACAACAATCTTTGTCGATTTCATTCACAAATTTTCTTTCTTATGATAATTAAACGCTAGTTAATTATCATATTCACAATTAGTTCACACATAGGAACCGTGTTATCAGCAATTCCTTATTAAGCTAATCATCTCGATTAACTTAACATAACCTCACAGTGAGCCCTGGGCTCCCCTCCAATAGATGGCATGCTTAGCCAACAAGTGGTGCGCATCACATAGTCCCGGACTAAGGAAGTTCGCACATGTGGCTGGGTTTGTACGTCTACTCACCCAGATGGTCCCGAACCACGTCCACACAATAAGGGCACGCTTCGCCCAATGGCCATAACAAAAGGGTTGTACACACCCTATAGGTAGGTCCCTGACCATACCTCAATTTCTTTAAGAATTTTAACACGTTTTCAAGATTTCAAGCTTTTAGGATTTACTAAATGCTTTTAACATTTAATAAATCAAATCACTCTCTTAATGTGATCTCTAATCACATTAATTGAACACTTTAAGATTCACCACCTAAGTCTTTTATAAACTTAATTATTTTAGCATAATTAAGTTTATTATGTCAAAATGTACAACTCTAGAGCTTTTCGTAATTTTTAGAGCCTCAAGGATATTTTTCCCTAACTCACTTTAAATAAAAGGAAACAAGCGTTATTTAACAACATAAAATATTACATAATTTATTAAATGTTATTCACATTTAATAAATTAAATGAGCGAATTGAGTACATTCCCAAAGCTTAAATCATCTCTAACCGAAACTTAATTCTTATAATCAACTCTTCTAACATAACAAGTTCTAATGGGCAAAAACAAATGATTTTATAAATTTCGTAATTTATGGAGTACTCAAGAATTTTTTCCTAGAACCAACTATTCTAGCATAATTAGTCCTATGATGCTTAACATAGAATTTTTGAAAATTAATCATAATCTATGGCTCACAAAACATTCATGCCCAATTTAAACCTTAGCAACCTTATAAAAATCAAAACATAAATTTGAGATCAAAATTTATAGACCCAATCCTTTTAATTCATAAGCCCAAAATAAAGCCCAATTAATTTCAACCCAATTCTTGCACATGGGCAGCCCATTTCCATATCCATATAATCTATGTTATAAACTAACCATCTCACAACTATAGAACCCAAACTTCATCACCAAGAAGACCCAAATTGAACCAGCCACCACAAACCTATCATTAAATACTCAATCTGCCACCTTCAACAACCCACCACCATAGCCATTGAAGACCCAAATTCATACGAAACACATCCATTCTTCATCACCATAGGCTACCACTAGGCAGCTGAAGACCCAAGCAAAGCCACCATCTTCGGCCCCAACCACCATGAATTGACTCACATTAGCTATGCCTCACCAAACCCACAACTAAGGCAACCAAACGTGACCAACCTGCCACCTCCATGAGCCGCCTCAGCCCAACCAACCACCATCCTCACAGCCGAGTATCCCTCACCCAGCCATGCACAATCTCATCACCAACCTTAATTCATGAACCCAGCTAACACCACCCCAGCCGCTAGCACCCAAGTTCCATCACAAACCAGCCACTGTACACACTTCTTCAACCTCTTCCCACAGCTACCAAACCATGGCCACCAAACCAAACCCAAGCCATGCATCCGAACAGACCCAACACCTACTGAACTTAGAAAATCCCATATATATATATATATATATACACACACATATCAAAGCATTATAAACATATTGATACAAAAAGAAGAGAAACTTACAACAATTATGGATGAAAACGAAAATGAAAACTACCACTTAAATCATACATGCAGTTGGTTAACTATATATATATATGAAGACAAGGTTCAACTTGCCTCGACAGATATTTTCTTCTCTTTTTCTTCTTCTTCTTCTTCTTCTTCTTCTTCTTTCTCTCTCTAGCCGTTCCAAACTCTCTGTTTCTCTCTCTCTCTTTCTTTCCCTGGTCTGAAGAAGACCCCTTCCCCTCTTCTTCTTGTTTCTATCGCACTAGTTTTTTATAGGTGCTAGACACATCACTAAACACAATGTCTACACTACACAGCCTAAGTGTACATGTGTCAAATATACACCAATTTGTCTGCCACTATCATCCAAGGTCAAAGCTTCACTCACAAGATATATATATATATATATATATATATATATATATATATATATACATATCCTATATATATTTACATATCCTATATATATTTACACACACACACATCAAAAACTACACTTCTACCCCCACAGAATCAATAAATTTACCTTTGAATCCTACATTAATGAAGACAAAAGAAGATCAAATTTAATTTCAAGGATGTTACACACACACTAAGAAAAAGAAGAAGCTTTGTTTCAATTTGGTGGTAACTGTAGGTGACTGATATGCATCTTAAATGAACACTAGACCAATTTCTCACTCTTCCATATACTTGTAGACATGAGTGATCGCTCACTCTTCCATATTCTCACTCTGTCTATTTGATAGTTTTTAGAAACTCAGCTAAAAAAGAAGACATTCTATAATAATAGTTTTGGTTTTCTAGAACTGTATTTCTGTTTTCAATATGCTTAAAAATTATATTAAGAAAAATCGAACAAAATATGCCTGGAACTTTTTGGTCTCTGTGAAAGGCCAGATGGAGATAGATGAAGAATAAATTTTCTTTTTGTGGAATATTGGCTATAGATTACAGGGTTAATTACACTAGCTCCCAATGAAAACCTGCATGAGCTTGGGATGAACCAAACAGAAGCCATATATACTTAATATGTTGGTATTTATATATGATCATATGTGTAAACCATTTACGTACTATGGATATGGAAAATGTACCATATACTGCCATCTATATATATATATATATATATATGCTAGGCTGCATTAGCAAGATGCCGCATTACATCAACTTGAGCACGAAGTGAAATGATATAATCTAGGGTTTCTTCCATCAAAGAGAACCCATCCATGGACTGTCCGCCCGGTATAAGAGTCTTTAACACATGGGTTCGTTTCTTCACCAATCTTTTTGCAATAGAACCTGCTGCAGCTTGGACATTGTGATGAGGTGCTGATCTTTTCTTTAGTACTACTCTACCAACACTAGAGCTCCTTTTCAACATCTTCTTCCTTCTAATTACTCTTTTGTTGCCCATAATTGAAGGCTTTGAAGCTTTCTTTAGTCTCACAGCTAACTCGGTACGTCCTAGAATGTGGTCAACAATCACCTTATTATTGCCATCTTTTGAAGTAGCATTGGCAATTACCGCACGACTCCAACGAGTTGTGCCATTTCTAGCCGACGCCATGGCCAAGTCTGCTGACAACTTTATAGCCTTCTTTCTCTCCAATATGCTCATGTACTCTTTCTTTGATGAAGTACTGCTATATATTTGAAGACCCATTACCCATTTCTTCATAAATTCCTGCTTCAGTGACCTTGACCCTTGCATTCTATTCTGTGGGACGAAATTAAGCGCGCGCACACACACATATATACATATATATAGGAACATTTAAAAGAGAATCATTGAGCTTCAATCTTATTCATTTCATGGGTTTGGCTATAGATCGAAGAGATCAATGTGAAAAGTAACTAATATTATACTAAGTTTATATATACCTCGATGAAATTCATCTATATTTGAATAAGAGAGAACATCATGCCAAAGTATGAATATATGTAGAGACAAGTTAGAGAAGATGTAGTTTCTAATTTCTAGGGTTCCAATTCACAAAGTGTATATGAGAAGCCAAAGAAATTGAGAAAGAGAGAGAGAGGGGAATGAGTAGCAGAAGAATGTGCCAAAAAAAAACCCCAGTTCTTTGCCCAAAGGAAGGGAGGTAGTGGGCCTATCAGAGAAAGACACAGCACATGCAAGCACATGGTGTCCATAACCCACCACCCAAAAACCCTAAAAGATACAACATTAATATGAAAAAAAATTCAAGTTCATAAAAAGAATAAGAAGTTCATCAATGTCATGCAAACCTGACATTTTGCAACTTAATACTACACATTATACATAAACAAATTCTCTTACATATGCACTCATTTCATGAACGTTTCTCTGTTTTGGTTGCTGTTGGTGTTGGTGTTGGTGTTGGTCTTGGGGTTGGGGTAGAAGTACAAAAATAATACATTCAAATTTTCATATTGTCACAGGGTAGTACTTACTGGTTCATTTCTCACACTCACACTTGAGTTGCATTTATATTTGGAGCTTGGAAAATACATATATATATATATATATATATATAAGGACCACATATATGGTACACACATATGTATTATATATTTATACATACATATATATATATAATGTTATATACTAATTGTCTTCGTTTAGATGCTGGATCGAATTATGACATAAGAAGGGAAACTTAATTAAAGAGGCAAGTAAATCATGCCATCTATATCAAAAAAAATGAATTCATCCCTGTAAAGAAGATGTTAAAGCATTAATCCAACACTTTTATTTTCTAGTCAGATCACCAACTTTTACTTAAGTTGGTGACGTGGTGTAAGTCCCATTTCAGAACTTATTAGTAGGATTTAAGAAGGTAGGTGGAAGTGAGAGGGTGGGGTCTAGGGTTTTGAGTGTCATGCCCATATTTAGCAAGATGCTGATTAAAAGATGGAAAGAGGAAATTAATTACTCCAATTGGCAAGAGATCGATGGAGCTAGGGTCCTTTCCCTGTTGTTCTGTTCCCGCCACGAGAAAGACGCACGGAAGAGGCATGCGTACTAGTAGTAGTGTAGTACTACTAAATGCTTAATAGCTAGCTGGTGTTGAGAGGGCTTGCATATATATATATATATATATGGTCCCACATGTAGAAGAATTCAAGGGCCCCCACAGGTTTTGGCTTTGGCAAGAAAGAAAAATATCCCCCCACATGCTCTGCACATGGGAGCTTTAATTAAAAGTGTGCATGGTCTGTCAGGCCTCTCTCTCTCTATCCATCAATAATTTTATTTCTACTAGTCTATAATTAAAAGAGGTACTATTACTTATCTCATGAGATGCATACCCGAATAAATAAATACTAAAGATCAATTTTTCCTATAAAATTCTTAGGGTTACTTTGATGGCCTAATTACAAGAACATCAATTTTTAAATAATATAGGGTAAATTACACTGACCTCCCCTGAGGTTTGCCCTAATTACAGCCAGCATTAAACTAAAGAAATTTGTTACAATGACCTCCCCTCTAACAGAAATGGACTAACAGTGGTTAATTTTTGGGTGAAATGTCTATTATACCCTTATTAATATTATATTGATATATTTTATTTTATTAATATCACAACACTTGGATGTTAAATCTGACAAATCGAAGCTGAATTTTAAAAAACAGACTTCACAGTTGCGTCCGGAATAGTCCATTTAGCTAGGAACCAGTTTGAGTTGGTAAAAAATGGCCAAAATTGACTTCCCGGAAAGTTCGCCGGAAAAATGAAGGTGGCCGGAAATTCGCCGGAGAAGATGACCGGAACAGAGCAACTCGCCGGAGAAGATGACCGGAACAGTGCATATCGCGGAAGTCGCCGGAGAAGATAACCGGAATAGAGCAGCTCGCCGGAAAGTCGCCGGAGAAGATGACCGGAACAGAGCAGCTCGCCGGAAATTCGCCGGAGAAGATGACCGGAACCGTGCTCGCCGGAGAAGATGACCGGAACCCGTGAAGGTCGCCGGAAATTCGCCGGAGAAGATGACCGGAACCCGTGAAGGTCGCCGGAAATTCGTCGGAGAAGATGACCGGAATAGTGTACATCGCCGGAGAAGATGACCGGAATAGTGTATATATATTATAATCTGAAATATATATATGTGCATATATATATATATAAGTTGATGGGCATTTTGGTCTTTTCAACTAAAATTTTTGACCAAATTAACGGAATTTTGGACGGAGGGGGTCTGTGTTATAACGGAGCAAACCTCAAGGGAGGTCATTGTAACAAAATTCAATAGTTTGATGCTGGGTGTAATTAGATCAAACTTCAGGGGAGGTCAGAGTAATTTACCCAATAATATATGATCAAAAAATAATTACAAATACGACAATTTATATTATTTAAATTTAAATTACTCTTAAGGCCCTTCACATATCAATTTACTAAAACTTTTACTATATAATGTAATAATTTTACTGTATTTTTATAATACTTTAACTGCATGATATTATAATTTTACTACATAAAATGGTACACAAAATATTAAGATTGTACCATTTTATGTAAGGGTATACATTCAGAAAATTTGGTAACAATATAAAACTTTTATTGCACAATATAATAGTTTTACTGCATTTATATAATACCTTCATATTATAATTTTACTGTACAAAATATTAAGCAGTGCACAATAAGCTACAGAGGGATAATTTGGTCCTGTGTATTGAGGAACAGTAAAAAATATCAAATACGTAAATATTTTTGTATAAGTTGTGTTTTGATCAAATTTGATATATTAGTATGATTGTATATAGTCTACGTGCACGAAAGAAGAGAGAGGAGGTTGTACTTATTCAATGGAGATTATAGCAGCACAATGTAATTTAGTAGCTACAATATTGCTCGAATTAAAGAGAATTGTTGATTTAAGAAAAATTCTCATCAATAACTTAGGGGTTGTTTGGTAACACTGTCAAAATCTATTTTCTGATTTCTGAAAAATGAAATCTAAAAATCTGCTGTACTGTCATTTCTATCAAAAGCAGAATAAGTTTCGTAACGTTATATGTTGTTGAAATTTTGGGAGCACAAATCTGAAAAAAATGTTTGGTAATCTAAAATTTATTTATTTTTTTAGAAAAATAGTGATATTTTGACTAAAAATTGGGTTTGAGTAATATGGTTCAAACTCATTTTAACCAACATAAATGTTATATTACATATTTTATGTATATTTTTTCCTTTGAAATTATATTTGCTAGGACTTTATTTTAGTTTATTTTAATTAAAAATTCATTTGTAAGCATTTGCATGTTTTTGGTAATTGTCATAAATTCTAACTATTTACATGTTTTTGGTAATTGTCATTACTATTATATATACTTGTTTGATTTTCTTTTATATTTTTATATTATATATAATTGTATTTATATATAACTCTTATTTTATTGTATTTTCTTCTTATATATATATATATATATATATATATATTATTCTTATTGGCTTATAATTTTGTATTTTTTATATTTTATTTCTATTTATAATTTTCTTATTTATTGTATTTTATTTTGTTATATTTATATTTTTTTAGTTACCAATTTTTTATTTATTGTATTTTCTATTTTTTTTATTCTTGTTTTTTATAAAAATTTAATTTATTGTATTATATTATATTTTTGAGCAAGCAAAATTTTTATTTATTGTATTTTTACAAAAAAATCAGAAATGAAAACTTAAACTGAAAAATGAAATCTGAAATTGAAAGTTTTGTTATGAAGTTTTCAAATTATGCTTAAGGATTGTCAAAATTTTGACATCACTTTCATTTTTTCAAAAATAAAAATTGTGTTACGAAATGCGATTTCTGTTATGACTTTCAAAAAAATAAAAACTGAAATCTAGAATCAAAAGTGTTACCAAAGAGGGCCTTAGCTTATCAACTCACAAATAAAAACAAATCACATAAATCTCTTTTCTAATCCAACTTATACTCCTTCCATCCCATTTTATGTCTCTTTTTGAGAACCTAATTTTGTAAAAAGGTGAGTTTTAATTTTTTATTTTGTATAGGTAGTGAATGAATTATCAAATCTACCCATAAGAGCCCACGTGTTTTAGACATTAATTGTTTTTATGAGTTGAATGCAAGATTCAAGAAGTTTAAATTGGTAATGTGGTAAAATATAGTTGATTGAGTTTTTAAATAAGATAATTATTTTGGGATATCTAAAAATAAAAAGGTAGACAATATTAGTATGGAATGGAGGGAGTGTATATATATATATATATATATATATATATATATACAGAAATGAACTCTTGCTTATTAGTGAGCAAGAAATTCTTTCACACCATGTATGGTAATCAATGAATATAATTGCAATAATTTTTGAAGTTACATTTTTTATACTTAAGATCATATCCAACGATTATTATGCTTAATGTGTAAAAAAATTCCAACAATATTTGGTGTGTAAAAAATTTATTATATCCAAGTATTACTATGCTTAGGTAAAGTAAGTTTGGAGGATTTATGCTAGTCTTTTTCTTGGGCAAGGAATTGGAATATTAATTGGTTGTACTTCTGAAACCTCCGTGTTAATTTATACTCGATTTTTGTTTTAACAAGACAACTAGAAGAACAGCAAACAACCACAAATAGTTTAGTCATGCAAATTAATTAAGTTCCTACTAATTAAATCAATTATTGTAATAAACTGAAGCTAGCCTGGTTGGGTTCCTGGAAGCTGAAATTTAGAAGCCCATTCTTTAGCTCAATAAGCTCTTAATATATATATATATATATATATATATATATATAAGCTAAGATTAGATATGTTTATTTCATCATATATGCATGCCATGATGGACCTCCATGGTTGATATGATTGACATTGCAGACACTGAAAAGTACATAATTAATTATTGAAGAAGAATTAATAAGCTACTTTTCGAAACTTCAAGAATTAATTAATTAATTAAGTACTTTTCGAACTTGACAGGAAAAAATAAAAATAATTATAATGTTATGGGGGCCCCGAGAATCTAACTCCACATGCTAGAAAGATAAGAGTGCGGGGATGCAAACAAATGAGCCATGGGTTCAGCCCCCGTAATTTACGCATTTCCTCAACCTCATCTTTGACATTTTGACTCATCGTCGGCGTGCATACATATATGTATACAAATGAAAGGAAACATCATAAATTCATAAATTAAGTTATAATAATAAATCAATAAATAATTGTATATGAATGAAACAAATATCGTCAAGTTCACATTATATAAAAAATATATATATATATACTTTGAGTCGACGGAACATGCACGTTAGCACATACAACCATTGAAATCATCAGACAATAATCTCGAACGCCTCATATAATACGAAAATTAGGAGTCCTTTAGATTAATGTATGATTTGTTAATAATTTTTGTACCTTTCATTTTATTATTTTATTACTTAAGTGTTGGAAAAACCATTCTTATATATATATTTATTTATTATACACATAATTTATATATATATATATATATATATATATATTTTGCATTTATATATATTCGATTGATTTACATGCAGTTTGACATGTACACGGATAGCTAATCTAACTTTTAGGGTTCTGTACTGATTGTTGTATACTTGTATATCTAATGAAGACTAGTGCTTGCGTAGGTGGTTTGTCTGCTCATGTGACTCCCACACGTGGGAGAGTCTCTAATGAAACGTATTCCCGGATTCACTGCTCGATTATATGTATATTTCATTAATTATACATGTGTGGTCGCACGCTCACACACATGCTGACGTTACTGTAACACAGTGCATGTGGTGGCACACATGGATGGCCTCCCACAGACACAGACACAGTGTCCTAACAAAGGTGTACAGTCCTACAGTCTCTAGTCTTCAGAGTACTCCTACTTACCGCAGCTACGAAAGTAGAGATCCAGCTCCTTGTCCGTTGTCAAACAAAGCAAATTAATTGAAAACTATTCTTTTATATATATATATATATATATATATATATATGTTTATATCTTCAAATATTATGTCGGGGTGATATTTTTATAATTGGAATAACCAATCTCAATTTCTTTCTTTTTAATTTTTCATTAAATTAGGTAATTTTTTATTTTGTTTAAATATCTTTCATGGTTTTAACTTTATTTTTTATTAATATTTTTTCAATTTGAATTCAGATTTGTCTTCCAATTTCAAATTCGCATGAGAAAATTAAAATTGTTTGACGAAATTAATCTTGGATAATGTCCAAGATATCCCAAATAAAAAATTAGGAAAAGCAAAGGCCAAAAAGAATTAAATTTAGATTTGAAAAAATTTATATTCCAAACAAATTTTTGGTTGATTCTAAGTTCGATCACAACATAAATCCATATCTAACATGACCTAAATGACTTTTATTTAATTTAATTTACAGTTTATTTCGCTAGTCTGATAATTCTTGTCCTAGTCATTTTACAATTTTTCTTTCCTTGTCCAATTGCAATTGAAATGAAATCTGTTTAAATAATGTTTAAGTGGTGTTGTTCAATCAGCTTGAATAGAATTTTCCATAATATTTACGGTTGATGATACTCATGGTATATATTATGAGATTCGAGTATTTATCATTTTTAAAGTGCAAAAAAATCCACAGAATGTGGGAAAATTCTCTTACGTTTAATTAGGGGTATTAAACAGGCAGGTATTAAATGACTAATAACCCATTATTGACCCGTTTTAACATGTCATAAATGAATTGGGTATTAAATGAGCAAGTCAATTTCCATGTTACCCGCGGCCCAAATACATTTTCTAAAAAAATTCTATCTAAATTCACAACTTCAATTTTTCGTCTCTAAAAATCACAACAGAAATTTTATCTCTCTATTAATTAGGCAGGGACAAAGACAATATCAAATATGAAGTCTTTTCTGCTCTGCTACGCATTATTGTTACATTAAAAACTCAATATTCATTGAATATGAAATATTTAAGTAAGCATAAACTACATCAATTGGTAGGAAACTAAGGCCCTGTTTGGATTGGCTTTAAAAAGCGGCTTTCGACTTTTCAAACTCAAAAGTCGTTTTGAAGAGAATTTAGATTGGTAAAACTGAATAACTTTGGAGTCTAAATAGAGCATTCAAAGGAAGCTGATGGGTACCAATTTACTCATTTAGCTTCTACTTCTCTTTTTCTTCTGCATAAAAGCCGAAGCAAAAACTCTGCCAAACATACATTAAGTGCCCGTTTTGGGGAGTTTCCTAGGGGATTGAAATGGGCTTATAAGTCCAAGAAGTCATTTTAAAAAAAAATGTTAGTGTTTAGTGAAACAAGAAAAATGAACTTCTAATAAAAGTCGAAGTCTTAAAAAGTTCGTTCAAATGAAGTCGAAAAAACTTACTTTTAAAAGAAAGCCAGAGTTATTTTAAATAACAAATTTTATAGACAATTTTGTCTTCTTTTATTTCATGAAATTTGCTTATATAGACTAATTATTAATGATAAATTTGTCAAGTTAAAATTGTGTTAATTGTGAAAAGAATTTCAAAAAATGCATCCACCAAAAAACTTTTTTCTTTTAAATTCCTTTTATTGAAGGCATTATTTAAAGGCCTTTTTAAATAAAAGGAATTTTATAATAAGAAAACTCCTCCAAATAGAGCCTAAAATACTGTGATACTCGTCACATGAACAATTCAATTTGATAAGTCATATCACAAAGTTCAATTTAAAAAATTGCACAAATGAAAAATAAGGTTATGAAAAATTGAACTAACATATAAGTTATGCATGGTATGTCTAACTATAAGATGAGAATCAAATAAAATGTCCATGGAATATATCATATATATTAAAAACATGCAACTTGTTAGTTTGGGAAGTTTAAAAGTATAATTTTGCCTTTTTTATATGGGTAATGCTACTCAGGCAGAATTCGTAGGTAGAATCCATAGGCAGAAAGTTTTATATCCATTGGATGCATGTGGTATACCCCACCACATACACTCACCACGTGCATCCAATGGATGTAAAACTTTCTGTCTATGAATTCTGCCTACGAAGTCTGCCTGAGTAGCATTACCCTTTTTATATTCATGCTTTGTTAGATGTCCTACTTTATTATGCTTCCTTGGATGGAAGGGAGAGAAAAAGAAATGAAACGTTATTTTTTTTTTTTCATTTGGTGTGATGAAAAAGAAGAAGGGATGGATAACATATTCTTAAAAAAAAAAAAAAAAAAATGTTTGTTATGAGAGAAGGGAAGAGGACTTTAATTTATTTTTAACATTATACCTATCACTATTTGTTTGTTTGGATTTTAAAAAAAAAAAATTATAAGGATAATTTTGTAATTTAAAACATTTTTAATAGCGTTTTCTTTTTTTCCTTCTTATCTCCTGCCCAAATTTGAAGGGATGAAAACTCTTTTGTTTATTCTCTACCAAACAAAAAAAAAATTATTCATTTCCGCATATCTTCTCTCCACCTCTTTTTCTTCCTTCATGCCAAATGAAGCATAAGATGAATGTGTTTGGACTACAGGTAATGAAAGGAAATAAAATAAAATGAAAATGAACAAAGAAGGTTTACCATGTTTTCTACCTACTCACATGATAGAATATATATATGGAGTATTTTTTTTTTCTCTAGCTTTACTGTTCTTTTTTTTCTTTTTTTTTTTACTATGTTTTCCTTTCATAATTATTTATAAACGGTGTAAGATTAACACTATCATTTTTCTCTTTTTCTTTTTGCCTCTCTCTTCTTAATTTGTCGATCTAGACCAGCTAGGTTGCATGCGTGCCATGGTGCAATACTTACATTGCAAATTATAGATAAATTGGAGTATTATTTGTGATTTTCTCTGCCACAAGCCAACCTAACTATATATATATATATATGGCATAAGAGTTTACACTTCCGCTGCATATGCATGATAATGTTGAATTTGCAGATTTGATTAATTAGCTGATCGATCATCATTTAGAACGTTTCTCTATTTAATAATTATCTACGGTGAGTATGCGCGCTACAAACAAATCTTATAACCAAATAAGTTGATCTGATTGATAACTAGTATGAAGTATGAACTACAACAAACAGTACTGACAATTAATTAGTTGTGTCAATTGCCAATAGATTCCTTTGAAAAGCCAATTACATACTCTGCACGTACACTCAGAAGATAAGATCACTGTTATTGATAATCCACAATTCCATATTCACAAGGACATATATATATATATATATAATAGTGTAAGGAATAGTTTATACACTTTTAACTCTACCTTTCGAATTTAATCCTACAACAATTTGCTTAAACCCACAAAAAACTATTACTATTTCAATTTTAATTACTTAGTTGTGAGATGAAATGATTGTAATGGACTTTTCTTAAAAATAAAACAATCGTACGTTCTCTCTCCAATTGATCTAAAAAAAAGAAAGCAATGTAGTTTACGGTAAAAAAGTGTTGTTCAACTTCATAAAGATTAACATATTCTAATGTGATAATGGTCTTGAAAAATCTCATAACAACAATAAAAATTAAAATTAAAATCAAACTAAAATTTTAGTTTTTTTTTATAAAAAAC
The DNA here is from genome assembly GCA_026545225.1 of Cornus controversa. Taxonomy (NCBI): domain Eukaryota; kingdom Viridiplantae; phylum Streptophyta; class Magnoliopsida; order Cornales; family Cornaceae; genus Cornus; species Cornus controversa. The sequence goes on along the minus strand of CM048851.1, from coordinate 63,887,511 downwards.
TCAATATTGGTATATATGTTCTCTCTCTACAATTGTACAAATTGAGAATTATTAGGCAAAACTTTTAGAAATGTCAGAGTAATTAACTCACATTTGTAAGTCTATAGACACTCCAAGTGAGTCAGAAATTAATTATAAATAAAATGTATCTTATATATAAGAACATTGGATCAAGAGAAGGTGCATGATCAAGTTTTCCAAAACAGAACGATCAAGGTTGCATAACTAACCCAAAAATAATAATTAAAAGATTAATATGAAATCATTATTTTACAAGCTAGAATAATACATTGAAATTGAGGGATTTAATTTTTAGAGTTCCTTTAAATTCTAGTTGTTTTCAAATTAAATTTAAGTTTGATTTGATTTCTATTTCTTTTTCTCGATTTAAAAAGTTTATAATTGCATGCACGAGTCAACCTATAGTGCAAACCAACAACATAGCATTGAAACTTATACAATATTTTAAAAACTGCTCTGGTTCACAATTGTAGTCTATAAAAAGTTACTGAATAATAGTAGTTTATAAAAAGTTTAACTGCTCCACTTCACAATTATAGAGAGAAAACGTACATACCAATATTGAACTTTTTATAATAAAAAAATTAAAATTTTAGTTTGGTTTTAATTTCAATTTTTATTGTTGTTATGAAATTTTTCAAGACCATTATCACATTAGAATATGTTAGTCTTTATAAAGTTGAACAACAATTTTTCACTTTAAACCACTTTGCTTTCTTTTTTTCTAGATCAATTGGAGAGGAAGAGAACGTACATACCAAATATCAAAAGGATATTAAAGAAAGTAATTTTTTTCCTTTTAAGAAAAATCAATTATAGTCCTTTCACCTCACGACTAATTAACTATAATTGAAATAGTAATAATTTCCAAAAATAATAGTTTTAACCAAATAGCCGTACGATTAAATCCGAATACTAGAGTTAAAAGTGTGTAGACTGAGCAGTTGAGCACTATATATATATATATATATATATATATATATATATATATATATATTGTTAATGCGTATATGCCACATTTTTAGACGTAACTAAGAGGCTTCCTTCCATGTATATTTGATCATCTACATTTTAATTAATTGCGAATATTGAGAAATGAAAATGTCAATTAGTGAAATGAAGGAAAGGAAAGAGAATAAATTGAGTAGAAAGGGATGGCTATTAGGAATTGTGACTCATAATCATATTATAATTGTGTTTTTATTTTAGAGTTGTAATTTATTTGATAATTTCTTGTTAGTCATGTCTTGGACTTCAAATAAATTATAAGGGGTTGGTGAGTGTTGTGAGGAGATGAGAGGATATACTGTATATGTAATTGTGGGAAAAAATACCAAGAGAAAGTGAAAGAGTGTGTGTGGTATACATGTTTTCTGTGTGTTATATTTTCTCTTCTCAATATAGTGAAATCTCTTTCTCCATAGATGTAGCCTTAGAGTTGGGTGAACTATGTAAAATATTTTGTTGTGTGTGGATGTGTATAATTGTTATCTCCATACGTGCTTGTATGATTTTTGATATGATGATATGCTTCCGTTGTGCTGAATGAAAGGAGATTAATTTTCAACAAGTGGTATCAGAGCAGAAGGTTGATCGTGAAAACTGAAGAGTTATGGAGTTTGATTCGAGGTGGAGGAGTCTTCAGCCGAGGTGGAGCTATAGAGGAGTCCGTTGATGTAATTTGAGCCAATGTGGATATTGTTAGAAATTGTGACTCATATTCCTATTATAGTTGTGTTTATATTTTAGAGTTGTAATTTATTTGATAATTTGTTATTAGACACATCTTGAGCTTCAAGTAAATTGTAAGGGATTGATGATTGTTGTAAGAATATGAGATGGTATATGTAATTATGGAGATAAGATGTCAAAAGAGAGTGAAAGAGTGCATGTGTGTAGTATGCATGTTATTGTATATTATATTTTCAATATAGTGAATTTTCTCTCTTCATATTAGTAGTTCTAAAGTTAAGTAAAATATGTAAAATATTGTGTTGTGCATAAATGTCCTTGTTTGTTATGTATGTATAGTCCTTGCACGTGCGGATAGAGTTTAGACACAAGAGTGATAATATATGAATATGGTCAATGCAAGGACTTTTAACACAAATAAGAATGTACAGCCATATCTATTTATATGCACATGCATGCATGAACATGGAGTAGCTGTCAGGACACTTGCTAAGCTATATCATCTCAATCTTTATCAGGAGTGGGAAGCTGGAAGCTGTCCTTGACCACGTTCAAGGAATTACAAAGTACCCTATGTACCTATATATATATATATATATATATATATGCCACACAAAAACTTGAGTGTCGGTATCCATAGATCGATAAACAGCTCTTAGGAGACTGTCACAGATGGATGAGATGAGACTCATCAACAGCAACTGCATATGATTGCATATTTATATTTTGAATGATTGATGTATATTCAGTGAACCGAATGCTTAGGAAGATTGACATGAATCCAACAGCGACCTTATCCTTATCACTGGACTCAGTTTGTCAACAATTTTGATGCACCTAGGCCTACGTATCCAATCAAGTTAATTCACAGAAAAATCCTAACCCTGAAACAGATACATCGACCATATATATATATAAGCATTTTCCAGCATCAATTAATGATTTTTGTAACTCATTCCATTTCAATTGTCTCATCAAATTAAATATGAAGGCTCTTGAATGGTAATAACATTTTTTTTTGAAAGGTAAATAATTGTATAAATAAATAAGATGCACTGTAACACTTTGATGATAATTAAAGTTGAGACTTATTATATTATTGGTATGCGCTCTCTAGTAATAAGTTCTTAGGATTAATTAAAAGAAATTGATTATCTCACAAAAAGAATGATAGAGACGAAAAGACTGGATATATATATAAATTAGTTTAGCTACTTATGACCTTGGTATTGATCCTACGACTGTCATTGTAGAACAGAAATGATTAATGTACAATAAAATTAATGCGATATCAATGTTTTAATAATAACTTAATGGGTAATGCTACTCCGGCAGAATTTGTAGACAGAAACATTTACATTCATTGGATATATGTGGTAAGTGTATGTGGTAGGACCTACTACATACATCTAATGGACGTAAATGTTTCTACCTAAAAATTTTGTCTAAATAGCATTACCCTAACTTAATCGAATAAAAGAGCCCTTTGTGCTTTTAATTAATGTGTTGTAAAAGTTTATTTTTGTTGGAGGAAGTGAAGAGTCTGTTCTCAAAAAAGCAAAAAATGAACTAAAATTCTTTTAATTGCAAATTGAAGCGGCTGAGTGGGTGCTTCTGAATATTGCATAACTGGAATGACAAGTGGAGAACATGAAATTGAGTAAATCTGTATCGGGTTATTGTTATAGACTTTTCCATTTCATTCATGTCAATAGATAGATATTGCTAGTTCAAAAAGTTTTTCCTTTGGGGTTATATATATATATGTAGTAATTAATTGTAATAAAATGTAACATTCCACGGCCAGAGATCCATATATACTGTTAGATTATATACGTCATATTATAGATTATATTTCTTTAGGATTTTTTTGTTTCTTATAAATAGGTCTTTATGTATTATTTATAATTCAATGAATGCAGTTCTCTTTCTTTATTTCTAACATGATATCATAGCCACTCAATTCTTAGTAAATCTTTCTCAGTCCACCGTCGGGGATGACATCACTAGCTTCATTCCCGGCGGACAATAGTCAATCATAGAAAATAGCTTCCGTCTTATATATATTTTTATGCAGATAATAAAAGAAAAATATGACAGTTCAGTTCAAGTTCAATTCATCGGCTCCCACTAGTATCTGTGTGTCAAAATTGTTGATTTCAACGAACCTTCTTTTCTGATTTTCAAATCAATCTTCACTCCAACAAGCAGTTTTCGGTCTTATCGTCGCTCTAACGAGTTCGCACTTTTGCAACTTCTTTGTATGTGTTTCTCAGTCACTGTTGGTAACATCACTAGATTATTTTCACGAGTCAGAACATCTGTGTGTCAAAGTCGCTGTTTTCAATGAGCTCCTTTTCTGATTTTCAAATCAGTTTTTCCTCCAACGAGCTGCTTTTGGTCTTTCCGGCTCTTTTGTAATTTCTTTGTATATGTTCGGCAATCACAATTGGTTATATCACCAGATTGCTTTTGCGAACCGCATTCAAGATTTTGCCAAACTCAAGTTGGCTTCATATGACTCATCTTGAATTTGTGGGGGCTGTTAGATTATATATGTCCTATTATAAATTATACTTTTTTAGAATTTTTTACTTTTATAAATAGACCTTTATGTATTATTCATAATTTAATGAATACAATTTTCTTTCTTTATTTCTAAATCTACTACGTAGATGGTTAGGATATATATACAAGTGCAGTGCAGTGCAGCCACACTCTGATCTGATCATCTACGAACGAACTTTAACCAAACAAGAATTAATTAACAACTTCACCTTCTAATAATGGATTGGATGATATTTTCTGAAAAGTCAAGTCTTTCCAGTAGCTTACGTGGAGAATAAGAGATCGTGGGCCCAGAGCCAGACTTTCTCTCTCTCTCTCTCTCTCAATTAAAATTTTAAGATTTCAAATTACAGGATACGTGGGTACAAGATATTCGTCTATATAAACATCCACCGACTCTAAGTCTCTAACCCTTGACACACCCATCTCTCTTTCTCTCTCTACTGACAAAATTAAAGAGGTGCGTTCACTCTAGCTAGCCATATATATATATATATATATCACGTTCGGGAAATTAAGGAACTACTGTCCTTGCTAGGAAGTGGAAGTGAAAGTGGAAGTGGAGGGAAGATGAAGAGCAAGTTATGTTTAATTAAGAAGAAAAGAAAGGGCATATATATAAAAAGAAAGGTGAAGCAGCTTGAGAGGATGATCCCGGGGGACAATATCAATAATAATAGTATTAAAGCTGACATTTTGTTCGAGAGGACCGCAACTTACATCGCCTCACTTCAATTCCAACTCACTTTGCTCAACCTTTTAATATCCACTCTCCGTGGCGTATAGTAGTACCTAGTAAGTACTATTCTAAACTAAAACCTCCTCCTCAACTTCATAAATATTCCAATGTTTCAGCTAGCTTTTAATTTCCAAAATTAAAGAGCTAGCAGAGCCAACTTTCTATATATATACATATATATAGCGTCAATTAAGTAAACCCGCATATATATATATATGTGTGTGTGTGTGTGTGTGTGACAGTATATCTTTGTTTTAACAATAAATTAATGCAGCAATTCAATTGTTTGTGTGGTTCTATACTTTAATGGGTTCTCGATCTGGTATGTTTGGGCCGCAAGCAAGTATTAAAATTTGGAGTCCTTGAAATGTACGTACGTACAGTTGAATTGTTATAAGATTCCAAAATGGATATTTGAGTAAAATAAATCCTCTCTTTTGCTTGCTAGCCTGGACATGTACTCTACAATATATATATATATATATATATATATATATATATATATATATATATATATTACAGGTGGTTGTCATCCCACTTTCAAATGGGCTGGCAGAGGTCTTTTTGCCATCTAAACAGAGCACTCTGTACACCTTGGTACGTGGTTGAAATTAATCAAATTGAACATCTCATCTCATTTGGTTGAAGAAATTAATTCTCAGTAAATTTCACCCCTATTAGTTAATTACCTTCATGCTCGTGTGTGTGTGTGTGTAAAAATATATATATTAATCGACTTGATTTATATTGTATGTACGGTTGTACGTACCTCGATCAGAAAATTTTCAGCAATAGGGATTGAACGACATATCCTACCATCACAGTTAAAAGACAAGTTAGCAAACTCTTCCGTGATTTTTCACTGTTGGTATACATACACCTTCAATTAGCAAGGCTGGTTACGACTTGGGCTGTACAAGTTCAACTTTCTCTTGACAATTTGTCCTATGCTAAGTGGGCCGGGCCTTCTCACACTCGCATCATAAACCTGAACCACCTGTTTACATACTGAGATGTATATATCTATGGACAATACTTGGTCCTGTCCAGCATGATGAAGTTTGTTCCCCAGTTAATGTGGTCCAACAAAATACTGACATGTGTCTTATTATTATTATTATTATTTAAATTGAATCAAACCCATTTTAACCGTGTTAAGATTCATACTACAAAATTACCCATTTATTACATATACCACCAAAGCCCTAATTTTCATGCTTAATTACTATTTCTTACCATCTGTGGTCTGCCCCATCTCTCATCGAAGTAGCCTCCCTCTCTCTCTGGTACCAGATTTGGCCTCAAACGAAGCTCTAACAAAGATTTCCTATTAAATTGATCTATTCTCAAGAAATAGGATTGTGAATTGTGGAATGGAAAGACTTGTCGTAAAAGTTGCAAAGTGTTTGATTTGGGGAGACATGGAATGGAGAGACTTAATTATTGTAAGAGAAGATAAAAACAAAGGTTGGTGTGAGCCTCTCTTTCAGGCATAAATATTCAAATTTGATGCTCCATATATATATATGCCTGAAAGAGAGGCTTACACCAACCTTTGTTTATATCTTCTCTTACAATAATTAAGGGCCCGTTTGGTAACCGTTTATGTTTAGTGTTTATTGTTTATAAAATCAAATTTTTAGAGTAAACATGTTTGATAATTTTTGTTTTGTTTATAAATTGTATAAACGTTTTTAAAACAACACTGTTCATAAGCCTTCAAATCCTAAACACCAAAATGATGTTTATGTTTATGAAAAAAAACTTTTTTTTTCTTTTTTATCTAAAATGGTGATTATATTATTTTAATTAAAAATTACAAAAGTGAGAAAATGAAAAGAAAAAAATTATAAAAGATTATTATTTGATACAACGATCAAAATATTAGAATTATCAAGTGTGGACAGAATTAAAGAGCATCAATTGTCTTAAGAAAAAAATATTGGATATAATATGAATAATTACTAATATACTTGATAATAAGAAATAGTTACTTAGGGGCACCCATGCTAAAAAAAAAAAATTTAAATAAGTCAAACGTTTTTTCGTTATCAAACAACACTCATACTTATGGATAAACAAAATCGTAACATAAACACTGTTTATATAAACACTTAAACAATAAACACAAAACATAAACGGTTACCAAACGGGCCCTAAGTCTCTCCATTCCATGTCTCCTCAAATCATATATATATATATATATATATATAAACAACAATAGGAGATAGTGGGTGGGAAGCAGAGATGGAGTGGTGGTAGCTATGGCGGCGACGAGTGGTGGTGGCGACAGCGGCAACAACTTGGGAATGTCGGTGATTAGGATTTGGGAATAGAGGTTGGACAATTTGATATTAATTTCTTTCTCAGTGGATTTTACCCGAATTAACCCATTTAAAAATGGTCTAATATATTATTTAATTTTTTTAATATTAAATAATTTTTAAGACGTGTTAGTATTAAATTGGACCATATCAGCTGACAGAACAAACTTCATCCAACTCGGGCAGAAATCCTATATCTATATCTATATTACATTTAAGTTTAGTATAATACGACCAAAAAAAGGGTCAATAGTTAAAAAAATCAATCATATGGATCAAAAGATTTTTGTCAAAATAACTTTTTCTAACGATCATGATTAAGGGCTTGTTTGGATTGATGAAATTGGAAAGAAAGGAAAAGAAAAGAAAGGATACTAGTTTTTGTGTTTGTATTGTCATTAGTAAGAGAAAAGAAATGATTAAGACATATCTCTCCAAATCTCTCATATGTTATCCTCTCAAAAGTGGAAAGATTTGAAGAAAAATGATAAGAATAAGTGAATCTTTCATAACATTAAATGGCATGATAGTAAATTGATTAAAATAGTTATTTTCTTTCATCTCCATTACCTTTTTCAAACAAGAATGCAATCAATTTCTTTTTTTTTCTTCATAATTTATCCAAATATGAATACATGTTATATCTCTTTTCTTTTCTTTTCTTTCATAATTAACTAATATTATTCTTTCTTTTCTTCTGTCTCCAGTTTATCCAAACAAAACCTAAAACCTCACGTTCATACACTAGTATGTGTGTGTATATATATATATATATATACACACACAAAATGTACAAGTTGCTTACACAAGTGGCTGACTTTGTATTCCTCCCCCCACATGCACATGCACATGCACATCCACATCATACTGCATTTCTAAAATTGCAACCCTGCCCATTGAGGTTTCTGGTAATTAAATGTTGATGGGGCTTCACGAGCTAGATAGTCTGGACCACCACCCAACTTCTTTCCGAATTTCTTGCCATTCAAACTTTTGTGTAGACAATTCAATGTCACTTGTTACTAATATTTAATTATATCCTTTAGTCATTTCAGTTTTAGTTAATATTAGATATAGTTATAAATGTGAGCTAGCTAATCACATGCTTAATTCCGTTTCTGTACTTGTTTTAATATTCCACCAGACGATATATGCGGCAAGGATTGAAATGCAACTGAACCACACATTAAACAGAAGCCAAGCACATGTCTGTCAATATTTAAAGGGCAACATCTTTAATTTTGAATCTACTTAATTAATTTATCTGCAGCCCTCCATCAATTATATATATATATATATATATATATATATATATATATATATATCAATCAAACAAAATAAATTAAAGAAGAGGTTGAAAGTACAATGGTAAATTATGTGAAGTAGCGTATATTTAGCACAAAATGTTTGGTTTTGAATTACAATTAATCTAAATCAGGTAAATTGCCAAAAAAAAATGCTTTTGTCCACCTACCAAAAGGAGAATATATGGACTTAATTGTGAGAATCAAGTGCTTTTATCTCTTCAAGCTTCCTGGTGAAGAAATATCTTTTAGAATTGCTTTTATTTCTTGACACCAGACACCGGCTTTAGACCATGTTTTAGAGCAGCTTTCCACACCAAATCGATTCGGTCGACATCGAGTGCACCAACTTCGTGATGAGTCCAACCTTCTAAGAGATGAACCACACCTCCTGCATGGCAAGCATGGACTACTCCTCTATCCATTGTATACTGTTCCAACATATATATATATATATATATACACACACATAGTCCAGTCAATACCAAACAATTAGGTTAATCGGATTAAATGAACTAGCTTATTTGATCAGTACTCTAACAATACCATGGTAATTAAGCAATCAATAAATTAATGTTTGATGATCAAAGTATACGAAATCTATTTTGGGTTCTATATATGATTTAAATTACATGGGATTATACATGAAAAAACATGATTATGAATAATTAATAAGCATTCTATAATATTGCAGCACTAAAAAAATGAAGATGAAAGCATATACATACCTCACAAGATCCAAGCCCTTCCACATCATCAGGTAACTTCATGGCTGCAAGATCACCGTAAGTGCAGTCTCGTCTGATGGCCAAGATTGGTGGGACCACAAACTGGTGAAAATGTGCTCCAGATGGGGCAAAACTTTGCTCTCTTGGTGTAATCCATTTGCCAACTATCCAAGTCTATATATCATATATGGTAACAATAAAATACAAAGTCAAATTATATACACTGCATGTCAAGTTCATAGACTTGAATTGTCTTTTGTCATGTACAAACAAATTGATGCGTACCGGGAACATTACCATTAAATTACTTGTTTTAGCATTCCATGAGTGTTCTAATATGAAATTTCACATTTAAAACTGTTAGCAGTAATTTTTTTAATAATTAAGATGTACCTTGCAATTTTTGGCTGCTTGGTACTTTGTCACTTGGACTAGGTACTTTTGACACCCCGCAGGAGCTTCCTTCTGAATCTTTTGGAATCTCTCGGTTGATAGAGTCAACATCTGCAAAAGCTTCAACCTATTAGATCCATTTTAATCAACACACACACACAGATATATATATATATATATATATATATATATATATATATATATATATATATATATATATTACACCAACCATTTTTAAGCATAATCATTGGCAGCATCAGCATCATTTAATTTGTAGCATTTGGTCCGGCAGATTTTCTTAAAACGATATTATTATTATTTTACTTTTATTATTTGGTTGTGGAAAATGATACAAGAATTCCTAAAACAGATATCTTTCATCATTATCAGAATATGAAAATTAAATACTACTTACCATGACCACTACTTTCCGCCTACAGAGGTAGAGGGCAATGGCTCTTCCTAGCTTGGAAGTAGCTCCTGTTAGAAACACCTGTTTGACATCCTCAGGGATGTCATTAAGAATTACAGCGGCTGTCAAGGTATTCCCATGGACAACTCGAACTTTAAGATTCGGATGCTTCATCACAAAGAGGGTTCCACCCCCATTTAGAGCTTCATTCTACATTCAAACAAAATTGAATCATAATTAATTCTTGAATCATTATTATTACTTGTACGAATAATTCTTGCTTATTTAACGAGCAAATCACATCTCATTTAATTAATGGCTCGATTGATGAAGTGTGAAATTGTAGCATATTGGAAGAAACGTTAACGTTAATGGCTCGGGATTGCCTTGAACACTGACCAAATAGTAGTACGTGCACCAGTGTACATAGTAAAACAGAAAACAAATATAAACAAGTAATTTTGTGTGTGAGGTAGTCATATTGATCGCCATATGATGGATGATCCATATATGCACACTAAGTTGTTATTTAGAGCAATAATCATATGGCTGTAAACTGTAAAATGGCCATGTTGCATGACAATTGAAGGACCCACATTCAATCAATGAGTTTTATGGGCTAGCTGATGATATTGGTAAGTTTGTCATAAAATTATTCAATCACTACAGTACCCAACATCTACCATTCTAAACAAACATTAATTAATGCCTACAAGTCTCCAACAAGCATCAATCATGCATGAATACTATATAATGCTTACTTTTCCCATCCATGAACATGATGTCTACTCGATCACTTGCCTCTTTCTCATGCATGTGTATTTACTTGTGCCACAAATTTCGAAATCTTAATTAATTGCAAATGAGAACGTACACTCCCTTGTGATTTTCCGATTTTGATATAAGAGAGAGAGAGAGAGAGAAACACGTACCTTATTCAATGCAGCAAGGCTGATGACTTTAACACCCATTCTATCGGCCCGAAGAATAGCCTGCTCTATTTGTTTATTGATGCCCTCCCTAGCAAATGGAAGGAAATACTGTAGAAGCCAAACCAAAAAAGAAAGAAAACACTAGATTAAAACATTTGGTATATATATATATATATATATCATTTTTTTTTGTTAATTATCACATTTATTTAGCAGTAGGTGATGGGCGGTAACAAACAAACCTGGAATCCAAAGCGAGGCACAGACCATGTTTGGTGCAGCCTATTTCTAAGGTTGTAGAATGAGACCAAGAAGGTCTTAGACTTTGCCCACATGAGTAGCATCGCAACAAAAGTCACGGGCCAAATTGGCAACAGGAATATCCTAGTTGTGAACGGCATTGACGCAAATGACCGGAAAGTGAACGGCACGTGCAAGGCTGATGTTATGTCCACCACATGGGCCAGGAATACAAAATCCGGTACCCTCCCATTTTTACCTGCATGCGCCCCCATTCATTTGTTTTGTTCATAATAAATAAATAATGCAAAATTAACAAATTAAATATGGTCATTGAGGCCTAAATCTAATGCTTTAGATCCACCTCATCTTAATTGCATGCACCAGTTGAGATACACAAATAATTTTAGCTATTCATCCACTGTAACCCCGCCCATTGCCCATTGCCCATTTGATAGATTGAGTCCTGCTGGTCCCACCTAATCTAAATCTTGAATTGGACACTACTTTAATTAATTAATTAATAAATATGAACCCATCCATTCTTTTCACCGGCCTTTTCAACTTTCACCGCCACCAATTCATATATATATATATACACTAATCTTGGGGGCATACCTGAATTTGAACTTATCTTCTTGTGTAGCTCCCATGATTTTCTGTTCAGGGTATTCCCCAATGCATCATAGAGGGGCATGAAAAGGCAATAATTGGTGCCCATCTCTCTGTGGTGTAGACTGTGATACCTGTAAATTAACTCCCCAACAATAATCAATCAATAACAATGTTTGGGAAAACCTGACATACCCGGCCAATAATTGTTTTGCGTCAAAGTTTACACGTGATTTATATGTTTTACCATTGATAGTTGGAAACCTTTTCTCAACAATTTAGGACCAGAAAGCTTCTTTTTTTTGGGAAAGGTAAAACAAGTCAGACCACAGAAAGCTTTGTGATCACAAAAATCGTTAACAAAAAAACATTGACACGTGAAATATATGTACAAGTGAAAAGTATGATATAGCATTTCCATATTTGTACTGATTAAGGACAATCTCTTTCCCTCTCTGTATAATAACAAAACAGGGTGAAACGTACATTAACAGTATCTTGGATCATAGAGAAATGATATTTATCTACCCACATATACTATGTATATTCCTCATATTTGCAAGATGCCCATCCATATGGGATTTAGACAAGGGTGGTGGTGATGATTTATGCATATATGTGATATAAATGCATATTTTAAATATCATGTATATATGTAATTATGTGTGTGTGTGTGTGTATATATATATATATATGTATGTATGCACGAATGTAATTACTTACGTTGGGGTATAGAGGAGATATCTAAGGAACGGAAACGTCTCAAAAATGTGATGGGGAATAATTTCAACATTGCAGTGCCCTAAACATCTTAGAAAATCAAAGATCAACACATAGCCATAGATCATGCTTTTTGATCCATATCCAATTAGACAAGGCCCTAGTACTGGAACTCCAATGATGGCAGTTAATACAAGATGCTCCAAGAAAGTGCCACTCCCAGCTGCAATGAAAGCCCGCCCATAAAATAAAATAAAATAACAACAAAGTGAGAAATAATTATACTGTATGATACATACATATAAAAACACCAAGCTAGCTAGCAACAATTGTTACTTGACTGACTCAATAATGGGAATGGGAATGGGGGATTAGATTTTCTTAAATTTATTGGCTTACCAGTAAAGGGTTGAGGTACTTTTGATGAATGGTGAAATGAATGGTAGTGGTTAAAAAGAAAGTTCCCATGAAAGTGTCTATGAGCCCAATAGTACAGAGGCTCTGAAACCCCCATGTGGAGTATCATAGCAGCAATAAAACCTCTTGTGTCCCACAAAGGAAGAGTACTGGCAACCATGGGGATCAACATGTAGCGGGCCATAGAAGCTATGAGAGCTTGAAGAATGATGAAATTATCCCTGTAAATATGGTAATTAAAACAATTTTTCATTAAGATGAAAACAAATTACTCACTTCCTTTATATATATATATATATGGGAGATGTAATTTAAGTAGATATAAAAATAAAATAAAAAATAAAAAAATTACCAGTCCCATTCTTTGTCAATCTGCTTAAAATCGACTCCTTGTTGGACAATCCGGCGATTTCGAGTGAGGAAAAGGGAGTTACTGTAAGAGGTCCATAACTGATACATGAGACCTCTAAGTGCACATATGATGAGAATATGAAGACACCAGATGTCCTCCATGTTATCCTCCATTATTCTAGAATACAATACTTTTCCAAGAAAAGGTCCAAATAGCAGATACTGTCACAAATTGATTGGAAAAAATAAAAATAAAAAATTTGTAACCATAAACCATATATATATATATATATATATATATATATATGAAAATTAAGGTTGTGTTTTAAAAACACAAATAGCATGAGGGTAAGATAGATGGAATATAATATAGATTGCATATATACGTACCTTGAAGGAGCCCAGGTTTTCCCATGGCCATGCTGACATTAAGGTTGCAGCCATGTTACCCTCAAATTAATCTTCTTCTGATCTTTTCCTTCTTCAATTCAATTCTTTCTTTATAAACTAACCTTTTTCAAGCTAACTAGGATATATAGAACCCAACCAGTACTGAAATCCAGATGTTGTAGCCCAATATTGCAAGTGGAAAAAGAACAAAAAGTAAAGTTGTTGTATCCGAATACCAAAAACAAACTCCGGATAGGAACAGTACCTCAGAGAGAGAGAGAGAGAGCTACAGAGAGAGGTTTTGTTGGGTGATAGATCTTTTGTCCTCTGTCTCTGTTGAACTCTTCAAGCGAGCTAGTATTTCATCACTTCTCTCAATCAACTACTTATAGCAAGCTGGATGTAGACAGACATACAAATATACATATAGGGAGGGTATGTATGCAATTGTAATACACTAATTCATACAAGTGTTTGTGTTCGTGTATATATCCAGCAATCAAATAGATACATACAGTAGCAGGCAATTAAAACTAGCTCTTAATCAGTCTCTATCAGTGTATGGTGTCGCTGAATTGTATTTGTATTGGACGGTCGTCAATCACGACCGAAAGCTAGCTAATATAATGTGATCAACCTGCATCTTCCCACTTTTCTTCCCCGTAAATGACACACCGTACCACCTATACTGATGGCCAAATACTCTCTGAAATTAATGACTGCTCTGGGAAGGTTTTACTATTTTGTGCCTTGGGTCATACTTGAATTTTCAAACTTTTCCATGGAATTACCTTTTAAAATAATAAAAATAAAAAACCCACCAAACAGGAAGCACCAGAATTCAATAAATGGTGGTTTTCTTTATGACACTGAACAAACTGACGTTCCTTGCATTCTTATTTGAAGAAAGAAAAAGGCATGGGACTCACAAAATCGTGTGTTGGGTTATTTTTTCCAACTAACTCACGTTATCTCTTCTTCTTTTTTTTTTTTATTTATTTTTTTATTAAGTAAACTTTTATCACTAGAAAAAGAAAGGTTCTACAATAACATTCAGACAGACCTAATAGGTTTATCCAATCTGATTGAAACTTTTGAGTTTCGACATTTGGATAACTTTTTCCTGCATTCTTACGCTTAATTAGTTCGGCTTAGGGCATGAACATGTTAGTTCGGCTTAGGACATCCACGACAGTATCTCTGGATTTGAATTTTCATAATCAAATTTTGGACATGCATGTCAGGTTTTGGAATTTTCGAATATTGGTTTCACAAAAAAAAAAATTTAATTTTTAATAGTTAAAAATAATAATATTTTAATAAATTAATTTTTTTTTTTGTTTTGTTTAACTATTTTTCAAGAGCTATATTCCAAATAGTTATTTTTTGTTTTGTTAAACACTCGTTTGCTCATTTATAAAATCAACATAAGTTAAACGAGACAATATTCATTATGGATTAAACAAAATATAACATAAGTTAAAATGATTCAATATTCATTATGAATTAAACAAAAAATAATATAAGTTAAAATGATGCAATATTCATTATGAATTAAACAAAATACAACAAAACATTAGAAATTTTTTGACTTGTGCACAAGTCCTATGGATTGCTTTATCTCGTAGCACGTGAACGCATCATCTCCATCACTATCTGTTGTTGTCGTTCGATAAGCTATGCTCTCCTTACTTCTGTTGGCACTGAATTTGGATCTTTAGTATCATGCTCCTGTTCTTAGAGACTTGGTTCGTGTCTTAATATCTCTTGTTGTCTTTCAATCTCTTTCAAACGACGTGTCTCTGTTACTAGCTTGGCCTCCATTATTTTACTAGTTTGAGAGTCAAGTTTGGATGTTACTTGCTCAAAACTAGTACAGAGTGAAGATTGTAAGTTACCAAAATCTCCTTATTTTTTATTTATTTAGGTTATGCTTTGCCACTTTGCATCCTAATGGTTGAGATTCTGTAATACTGGGTGAATCAATTGATATGCCGAGTTGTGTCAATTCTTCACAAGGACTAGAATTGTTGCATTACTTGATGGAATTAATGTGTCTGAGCTAGAAACAGGCTCGTTGATATTAATTCCAATTCTCCTCTTCTTTGCACACAAAAGTTTAGATTTATTTCTCCCTTGTTCAAGACAATATACATGCCATTTTGAAGTGTGTTTCAAAACCTTTCAACATCTGTCATATTTAAACTCCTCGTTTATAATACCACGATACAGATGTTTAACTGATATAATCTAAATTAAATAATTGCACAATAACTAGAACCAAATTATTTAAAATAATTATGAATTAAATTTAATGCAATAAAGAATTTAACTAAAATAATTAACTTATCGTATCATCATTGTTGAAGTCACTAGTCTGATTCATTTGAATTGTATTAATTCAAGCATCCAAATCATTTGTTAATTTTTCTTTGGACACCGGACCAGGACAAGACGCAGACGTTTCGGGCAGTTGGACTACCAAGTTGTATTTGAAATTCGACGATAATTTTTTAACATAACGTCGTCTTATGTTGGTCTTCACTAATCACCGCATCAGAGCGAACTTCAATCCACACACGGCACATAGCCTCATCTTCGACGGTGGACCAATTGGGATTTCGAGCAACCGGTTGTTTTCGGGAAGGTCTAGCATTACAAGATTGCGACACTTCAAGCGAATAATATTGGCCTAATTAAACAGATGAAAATTGGGATTCGATAACAAAATATTCATAAGATGGAGAGTGTGACAAAAAATCATCGTTTGATAAAAGGGTTGTAGTTGAAATGTGGTGGTGTAGGATCCATGAAATTGGATTTTGTAACAAAAAAATAGCTAAGATTATTTTTGCCAATACAACCTTTATTATAGGTACTGCTTGGGTATGCCAAACAGTACTTAATGGCTCTATTGGTAGTCCCATAATTTAAAAAAAATATCAAAAATTCAAAAAATCTAAACAAACACAATTTGGAGAGCCAAACAGTCGTCACATGACCGTTGGGACATGTAGCGCCCTGCTATTGGTCCAGCTGTGCGCCACACATGCCCAAAAATTCAAATAATGCATTTTTTTTATATATATAAAAAATCAAATCAGACATGGCCCCACGAGCCTGCGTCGCTGGATAGATAGCGAAATTATGCGCTTTGTTAAGCGATGGGCTCTGTGGGGCCCGCGTTTAAGCTAAGCCATTTGAGCTCATTTTCCATTTTGCTTTGCTAGACACAAATCTGGTGAAGCCATTGCTTAAGCTTTTATAATCTAAGGCCTTGTTTGGCAGAGCTTTTGTTTCAGCTTTTATGCAGAAGAAAAAGAGAATCAGAAGCTAAATTAAGAAGCTGGTACCCACCAAAAACTCTTTTTGGACTCCGAATCTTTACAACCTTACCAATCCAAACACTCTCCAAAATGGCTTTTGAGCTTGAAAAGTCGAAAATCACTTTTCAAAAGCCAATCCAAACAATATGTTCATAGTGAAGACAAGAATAGATACTACAAATCTTTTGTCTCTCACATTCTTTATTTTAGTTTTCGGTGTTACAAAGTATCTCTTTTTCATACTACAAATCCTAACATCAAAGTCGACTCAATATTTATTGAGCGCTAAGGCGAGAATTATTATTTTTCAAAAAAAAAAATTTATTTCAGTATATTAACATAAATAATATTAATTAAGTGTACATATTTTAGAATCTTTATACTAAGGGTAAATTACTCTGACCTCCCATGAGGTTTTGCCTAATTACCATTGGAATAAAGTTTTTAAAATATGGTGATCAACCTCTCCTAAGGTTTGGTTAGCTTTACACCGGGTACCCCTGTTGTTAATTGACAATCAGTTCTGTTAAAGTCAATTAGCATAAAAAATCAAATTGTTAAAACTATCCTCACTGACGATAATGCTGATGTGGCATTGATGAAAAAAATACGTATATAAAACATGTTAATATCAGTCAAATGATTAGAAATTTAGGTTATTTTGCATAAAAGTATTATAACTTGAGAGCAGTTTTGTAATTGTATATTAGATGTGATTTTGTTTAATGAACCGTTAGTTTGACAGGGGTGTTAGAGTAATTTTGCACAATCTTTAATTTTAGGATAATTAAGCCAAAATTTAGGGGAGTTCAAAGTAATTTACCCTTATACTAATTATCCAATAAAAATGAGTCTAATATTTAATTACCCTAAAATTAAAATTTGTACAAAATTACTCTAACACCCCTGTCAAACTAACGGTTCATTAAATAAAATCACATCTAATATACAATTACAAAACTACTCTCAAGTTATAATACTTTAATGCAAAATAACCCTCTCTCTCTCTCTCTCTATATATATATATATATATTAACAAGTTAGAAGAATTTTATTTTACCCAAAAAAAAGTTATAAGAATTTTAGAAGAATAAAAAATGATGCGGAAAAAGTGAGAGTCCAAATAGAAGTCCATCAACTTAATTCAATTCAGTCTAAAATATTAGAGATAATATATATGTTGAATTCAATATATTCTATAAAAAAAAAAAAAAAACTATAATTATATTAAGTGACAATCTAACTTAACATATTTGTATGGAGTCTTTCGACTAATTCTTATTTACAATGAGTTTTTTTATTGAACATTATTTATCTATAAGGGACGTCTTTACAAGGGACCTCTTTGTTGAACATAATTAACACGAGGCTTTGGACAACTGGTTACTGATTGAGCCGGCCCAGCCTAATATCGTTGTATACCAAATTATAATAGAAATTAAAATTCGGGTTCACGATTGGCAAGTCAAAAACAAATCAAGAATCAAAATTTTTATCCAAAAACAAAATTCGAGACACAACTGTACGTGGAGCAATAGAATAAACAAAGAAAGATCACAAGAAAAGAAACATTCAAAAATTGCCATGTTTGAACTATGAATTGGGAGTTTTGTTAGGTGTCATTAGATAAGACATTGAAGCTCTTGTCATTGTCATGAAAGCTTTCTCTACAGCATGCATGCAGGCATCAGCTGCCACCATGCCTGGCCCCTCTTAACCCTGCTGTACCATCATACGTTGCGTCACCATCGCTGGTTTAATCCCCTCTCTCTCTCTAATTCTCTCTCTCTCTCTCTAATCCCAAGAGCTAGCTAGATATAGTCTTATAGATACAGATACAGTAGTTTGATCGATCAGCTAAGTACAATCTAATTTACACCTTTCCAACTACTTTGCCTTGAAACAGCCCAATTTTTAAAAGCCGACAACCATTATTAAGTTAGGGGAGGGGTGTACCGATACCTGTCAACATATATGGATTGGACGCTTGAGTTTAATTCAATCAAACAAATTGCAAATGTGATTCATAAAAGTACACATATTGATTAAGACGTACTCCATTGTATTGTGGTTGATAAAAATCAAGGAGCTTTTTGATTGCAAAGACCAGCAAGTCTTTTAAAATTTTATTTGGAGAACAAAAATCTTTGGACTACTTTAATGAATCTTTTTAATTAAGTTTTGAATTCTATTTATTATGATTTTTTTTTAATATTATCCTTTCTTTAATGTTCTTTTATATTAAAATACCAATTATATCAATTACCTCTAAACTTTTAATTAGGATCAATTAAAAATAACAATGAAAAAGAAAATAGCTAGCCACCTAATTAGATTTTTTTCTAAAATATTTAACAAATTAATTAAACTTCACTATTTGTAGTGGAATTTATTGTAACATGCATAGCATGACAGCTTCCTAGATTTTCTTTTCATGATTTGGTATCATTAAGCTAGTTGATCAGGTGAATTGGTAGGCAGTACCTTAATTCTGGGGTTTAATTTCAATTAGTAGAGTAGGTTAGTTTGGTTTGTTCTTTCTTGACAAACAAAATATGGAGTAATAACAAGAAGTGCCCATCTCTCATCAATTCAACCATGGTATGTCTACCTCCCTGTATTTGTACTAAATAATTTTGAGTAATGCCGATTACTTAGTGACTGTTTGGGAAAAGTTTTTGAGGATTCAAAAAGTATTTTTAGGCATCAAAAGTTTTTTTTAAAAGAAAATGTGATATTTGGTTACACATATGTAAAGATTTTCCTGAAGAATCCAGTGGTCAAAAAAGTCCATTTCAAATAAGTAAAAAAAATGTTGATTTTAAAACCCTCTTTTAGAAAGTCAATTTTTTTTTAAAATAAATTTGTCCATATACTTCTTATATATTAATAAGATTGTGTTATATTCTCTTTCGGTCCTTCATTCCTCTACTACCATCGCTACCGCCACTTTTCACCACCACGGCCACCGCCACCACCTCCCCCATCACCATCCCACCGTTGCTTTCCACCACCACCATCACCATCGTTGTTGCTACCACCACCACTACTCTCACCACCGTTGTTGCTACCGCATTCCACCACTGCCACCACTATCACCGCTACCTCCACTTCCACTTCCACCACCGCCTCCCACCACTACCTCCACCAGCACCGCCACTCCACCGTCGTCACTATAGCTTTCTTTCATTGTCAACTTCGCATTTTTAAGAGTTGTCGCCACCTTCACCGTCGCCATTACAGTTTTCATCCATTGTCAATTTCGTATTTTTTAAGGATTGTAATCGTTGTTAAGAATAATGGATAATATTATTAAGAAAAAAATAATTTAAAAGTTAAACTATATTTAAAAATATACTAACCAAACGTCTTTTTTTTCAAAATTTCTTTTACAAAAATCTTATTAATAAAGTCATTTTAATATTAAGAAGCTCTCCAAACAAAGCCTTAATGGAGTATTATAATTAGTTTGAATAAATAGTAATCCAGTAGTACTAAAGGAAATTATATATGTACCTCATGCCACACCGAAAATAATCTTTATACTCCATATATTATATATTTTCCATATAGATTTTGGCAATATTAACAATTAAAATATCCTAATATGTACATATATAGTACTGTATATCGACAGCTGTTTGAGAGAGAGAGAGAGAGAGAGAGAGGCTCCGGTAGATTGTGTGAGATGAATATTGACCATTGCCCCAACAAACAACCAGGAGCTTTAATTGCTTCCCTGCTCTGCAGCCAGAAGAGATGGACTATTGACTCTCTTTAATTCTTCCCACCTCCTTCCTGACTCACAAATACATTGAATTTGAATTTGCTTCACTCACGCTTTCTCCCCACGTTTATTATTTATTATAAATATTGAACACCTCACAGATTTCATGCTTCTCTTTTGGTCAATCGGAATGGAGGCAGATCTACTGTAATTCACAAACGCCAAAATTTATTTTAGGAAGCCAAAATAAATAATAAATAAGTTGAGTAAATTACTCCCATTATCTCTCACATTTCTCTTTATTATTTTCAAATTAAACTTTTTTAAAAAATATCCCTCACACCTTTTCAAGAGTTTGGAACCTTTTCTTTTTTTTTTTTTAACTATTTATATACTTTTACCATTATATCCTTTCCTTTATTCTTGATATGATCATCTTAACAACATCCCTTACCATTTTAAGACAAATAAGTGAATCACACATATAAATACACATAAATAATACATACATACATATATATATATAATCATCGCCGCCACCATCATAAGTCATTACCCACAATCAAAACTAAAACATAAAAAACACAACCACCATCACCACCATTACCGCCACTGCACTTACCAGAAAGCGATGACTCAATGTTCCGACTCATTGCCTGAATCAACCCAAAGCAAACACCCGTCGTCAAAGTGGAGGTCCACGAAAATGAAGTTATTGCGCTCGCAGTGGAGGTTGTTCTCGAAGTTCACGACGGGTTGGTAAATCGATTCATCACCAACTTGCTCGACAACAAGGCGAATGACAATGAAGAGGAAGTTCTTACTCTAGGTGGCAATGGCTGTGAGAATGTTCTCAGTATGACAGATCTCGCGCTTCTATTCAGTATGTGACTCGCTCAATTTCTTGCTTCATTTCTAAATTTTGTTTGCTTTTGTTGGATCATATCATATGATGATCTTGTTCGACCGGAGTTTGGTGGTGGGGTTGGGATCTCCATGGTTTCTGATCTTTTTTGGAACAACGAGTTGCTTTAATGGAGACGAATTAGTGAGTTAGACTGGCGTCATTAAATGGGTGTTGGGATGACAATTAATGAAATTGATTGAAATTACATGTATCTCCACATTTTTATGAGGTGTCAGCTTATAGTAAGGTTATTTTTGTCCAATGAAATGTAGTTTTGACCTTTGATAAATTATGCATATTTAATATTAAATTAAGGAGTGAATATTGAATTAAATTATGCGAGGGTATAAAGGTCTAAGGGTAGTTTTGGCATTTTAGTTTTTTAAACTAACTCTTCTAATGGTTAACCAACAGAAAGGGTGTCAAAGTAAGATCACCCAAACCTCAGGGGAGGTTGACCAATTTTTTTTATAAGTTTAATCTGTAAGTAATAATGGGAAACCTAAAGGGGTGTCAGAGTAATTCACCCTAAGAAGTTTCATCAAGGAACAATGTTGAGGGTTCAAACCTAAAACTTCATTACCTAATGTGTATAATAGAAAATAAATTATATGGGCAATAAATTAGTAGGCAGTACACGCATTCCATGCTTATACAATTATAGTTTTCATATTTGGGTTGATATGCTTTGTGTTCTCATCGCTCACACCAACTTCAGTTTTTATCGACGTAACGTAACGAAATCCATTATCATGATTATCTGACACATAAATTAAAAAAAAAAATACCGATACGTTAATTTTTACAACACATTTCAAGAAAAATGAAATTTTAGTAATTTTTATTTAATTTTTTAAGACCATTTTAACACAAGAAGTGACTTCTTTTTTTATATATAAATTTTAAGTTGTGCTTATTAAAAAGGCATGGTAATAATATTTTATTCTAAATTAATGAATAATAATATATTTGAGCATTAAATAAATTAAAATTCATATCAAATATAACATATGAGAAGAAAAATAAAAGAAAAAAGTACAATACACGTCAAAATTACCATTCTTAAAGAAAGGATAAATAAATATGTTAGAGTATAATAAATAAAAGTAGATGGATATTATTCAAGAAAGGTTTATGTTTTTTGTAAATACAATTCATATATATATATATATAGTCTTGCGGATTGAGAGTTTCATACATAATGTAGGTGAGGTGTTAAAAACATATTTGGGGAGAAGATCTACAATACATCCGACGTAAATATATCAGGTGAATCTGGACTGTATGTGCACAACACGCAAAATGAATCCTACTGTAAGTGTACAATACATAGGGGTGACAATATTTGACACGACTTACACGATACGAAATAAGCGGGTATGGGTCTGGGCTTATCGTGTTCGTATTCTTATCGTGTCTACACGATAGACCCAAAAAAAATAGTGTCATTTTCGGGTTTAACCCGCTAACCCGAAACTGACACGGTTGACATAATTAAATATTCGTGTCAGGTTGACATGAATACGACCCACTAAGACACATATGACCCGAAATCAATTTGAGTAGTCTTGTAAATTTAGTTAAAAATAAAGGAACCCTAACTTAGTCGCTACACCACCTAACTAATACATTCCATTCGTGAGATTGTGAGAGAACCCAAAGGCGACGGTAAGAAAACTCCAAATTAGATCTAGGACAAGAGTTTTCGACAGCACCTCAAATCAGTATAATCACTAATCAGGTACAATTTCTTCTTCTTTTCTTCTGTTCATTTTCTCATTCTTCTTTTATTTTTCTTCTTTGTTTAGTACTTTAGTCGATAAACCTTATTCTTCTTACACTGGCAGCCTCACCACACACCACCTCAAACCGTAACAACCACCATAGCCTCACCAGTCACCACCCATCTCTGCCATCTCCCCTCTCTCTTAGCTGCTCGTTCTCTTTCTAAAACTTTCCTTCCTCTCTTTAGCCTTCCCTTTCTCTCTCTTTCTCTAGAAATATTCTTTCTCTCTCTATAAAACTCACTATGCCAGTTTACCGACACAACTTACACAAATCTATATCATATCATATTATATATATATATAGATATATATACAATGGTCCTAAATTTGTTAAAATTGTGGGTTGTGTCAACTAGGTTGTGTTAACCTGAATATTAAATAAACGGATAAATTGAGTCGGGTCGGGTTGGGTCGCAACACGATTCACTAACTAAACGGGTCGTGTCGTGTCACCAGTTTAATAAGTGAATCGTGTTTGTTTCAAACCTATTTAACACGAATATTAATCGTATCATGTTCATGTTAATCAAATTATCTGAATACCATGTCTTTACATGACACGAACACGACCCGTTTACACGAATTGTCACCCCTAATAATACGCAAGGTTCAGATTCACCTGGTATACTTACACCGAGTGTATTGTAGACGTACTCCATGTTTGGAAAAGTCAGGTTCTAAAGAGGCTAAGGGTCAGGTTCAACTAATATAATGAAGAAAATAATATAGGATAAGCTTCAGTTATATTCTTGTTCTTCACACAAGCTAGTTAAGAGAGGCTACAGCTTAGTGATATCTCCTCAACCTCCCAAAATGAGAATTGGTGGTTCAAGTTTTCACTTAATCAAATAGGTATGCAAGTAAGTCTTGCCAAAAAAAAAAAACTAGCTACCTTTTATTTTCTTGTATATTTAAAGTTGTTATGGTTCATGATTTTTTCTTTCTTTACACAACATATACACACATTTGTACTTAACATCCAAGCATATATCTACTAATTACTAAATCAGTGTAGGTAAGTAGTAGTAAACATACATTGTATATATTTATATATGAACAATGCTACATGTCCTGAATAAATATTCTGAAGTATATCTCGAATCTTTGTGGCAGGTAATATAACCCATTATTTTAGGAGATAAAATTAAATGGTGAGTTAGTATTGGTGGGATTCCTCCCATACACGGAGTCTCGGTGGTATACGTGTTAATGTCTATTTTTAGATAAGCACCATATCACCTGCCACATAAATTTGAGATATACTTCGAGATATTTATTCGGGACATGTAGCATTTTTCTTTGTATATTCATGATGTATTTACCAATGTTTCAATGTAAGACTTGTTTCTTTTTAATATGGATAATGATTTTCTTTTGAATGTTTTGTGAGTGGCTGGTGGGCCACATCAAATACATCATGATGTCATGTGGTAGTGTCCACCCTACTCACATAAATGATTTTTGAAAACTGAGCATTTACATCATTACTCTTTCATATTTTCTACATGCACATTATTTTATTATAAAAATTACTTTTACACGAATTTAATAAGAAGCCCTTTTTACTGTAAAACCTATTCGCGTTGAAAGAAATTAAGTGCAAAAACACCCTCGTCATACACAGAATGTGAAAATATCCTCCCCCCCCCCCTCGCTTTCAAATTGTACAAATAAGGACAAATGATCAATTTGCCAGTACCTATTTTAGGATATGACAAAAATATCCTTACGATATAATAGAAAGAAAAACAAATAATATGTAAAATGTCCAGAAAAGATAAGACAATAACAACATCATGTGATTGCCTCACATTCTTTACTTCCTATCTATGTGTATATATGTATATATGTGTATATGTATATATATTTATATATCTATCTATCTATACGTGTTTTACTAATAATCATTTGTTGTTAAATTCAATTGAAAGGTTTTGGTGGAGGAATTGAAGTGATCCATTTTATGTGTAACTTTAGAGTATTGAGTGTTTGAGCTCACCAAAGGGGTCGTTGACTTCTCCATTATCGGCAGCAGCATATTGGCTCCTGAAGAAATTAGGCATTCATATCTAATTGTACAGATGTGAGATATATATATATATAATTTGGGCATTCAACTAATTGCACAACCGAGGTTGATTATGCATATAATTTGGGTATTAATTTTTATGTTCATAGCACCCCAATTTGGGTATCAATTGTTCAATTCACAATAGATTCGAATCATGGTATGCTACTCAATTTACATGTTCCTTTTTCAAAACCTAACGTTTCGTTGAAAAGGTGGTTTGGATCTCTTTTTCTGGCAACTAGAGAGACAAAGCTTCATTTTTATCATTTTACCCATTCCCAGAACTAAATGAATCCAACCTGAACTTTTCTTTTGACTTTTCTTTACCCATTCACAGAACTCAAAAGAACCCAAATTTACAAATTGTAATATAAATTATTATTTTATATCTTTTGTTATACAATTCTTTAATATCTTCTGTTGGGTGTACTAGAGAGGAGAGAACTCTTAATGGACATTATGGTCTTTAGAAAAGGGTAATCTCAAATTTTCATTTAATTTTTAAGTCAGACCTGTCGGTGAATGACCATTTCTGAAGAAAACTTAATCGAATGAGGTATTTGTGGTCAACTGGTGGGAAGTTATATGAGCATATTAAACTGGAAAGGTGCTTTTTGCACATTCTCTCTATCCCATGATTTGATTTTAAATGAATATATAAATTTCTATGCATAAGGTGTTTCTAGACAAACAAAAATTTTGAAAATTGCCTAGGCAAGTGGATGTCATCCAAGTGATTGTGAATAACGATATCCACGCACATTTGGTGTTTTGATTAATCCTTGTAATTCACAATCTCTTAAATTTTAATTAATTAACATTTTTTAAAATTTGAACTGCTAGCTTCGATATCAACATATATATCTTTCATTATTTTAGTAATTTTTATTTGCTCAACCTATAAGATTGTAAAAATCGAGTCTTTTTGGATTGGTTTTCTTTTTTCTTTATTTTATCAATTTAATTCATGGGAATGATTTTTTAAGAGTTTTAATTATGAAATGGAAGTATGGAAACTCGTTTCAAGGTTTGGGAAGGTTTTGGAACGATTCGGTTCAATTTGAGATTTTTAGGTCAGTGAGAGCTCGGGACGCGGGTCGGGTGGGTCCGGGAAACCAAAAATTTTTCAAAATTTTTTTTTGGTATTGGGCCATTTAAATTATTAAATGAAGAATGAAATCGATTTCAAGTCCGTATGAGTTTTCAGAATTGAAAATGGAGGCCGAAAAAGTACGTTAAGTGACTAAGGGCATTTTAGTCATTTTGCACCCTAAGGCATATAAATATCAAAGAGAGACATTTAATCCACTAAATCTCTCTAACTCCAGCCAGCTCTCTCTTTTCCTTTTTCATTTATCTTATTCTTATTTCCTAGATTTAAAGGCCTAGAAGTGAGATTTAGAAGTTAGTAAAGAAGGAAAGGTTGTTCTCCTTGACAAGATTCAATCGAAACAAAGTTAATTTTGGGTGAGTTTGGATTCGGTGAAATTTAGAAAAAAATGTTTGAAAGCTCTTCCAAACCAAAGTAGGGATGTCTAATTCATAAGTTCATACGTTTTGTGAGTATGTTGGATGCTTAGAGCATAACTAGCTATATGTATGTTTAAGTTGATTTATATGATGTTTAACATGTAAATGGCTAGAATTACATGGTTTAAATGATATGTAAATATAACTTATGCGTTTATATGCATTCTTTGTGATCTATGTGAGTATGACTTGGGGAAATTTGGAGTTTAAGAGTGATTTTGTTCATATGGTGGGTTATGTGTTTGATGAATTGCCTAAATGAGTATGTGAGCATGATTATGCATCATAATACGTTCCTTACGCACAATTGAGTTTTGCAAGTATGCTAGTTATATTTTGAGCATGAAGGTGCCTTGTAATATGAAATATGGTATTGTGCATTACAAAAATTTAAATTATATACATGTGATGGTAAGAGAGAGACGTGCAAGGTTGGTAGGGGAAAATGAGTATAGAATTGTTAAGGTTTGGTTGAGAGGGGCCGAACGATCCTTACTAGGATTGCAAGTCATAGAAATGTTTGACATGTAAGGTTTCGGCCAAGGGAGATCAGATAATCCATTTAGAATTTGAATTATTAGATATGTACTCGTGAGAGATGCAGTAGAATTACATGGCATATGCATAAGACATACATATTAGGTTTCATAGTATGTTAATTTATGTTGAGTATGCGAGCATGTGATTCTTGGTATGTCGTATGTGTTACGTGGTATTCACAAGATGACAAGAAATGTGTCTTAGACATTTCTACTGAGTATGCAAGAGCTCAGCCCCCTATATTTTTTTTTTCAGGTTTCGAAAAGGAGAGGGAAGGGACTCACCAAACATGAGTTGGTTTGGGCATAGAGGAGCTTTGATCATGTTGGAGTTTTCATTTGAAATGTATGTCCGGATTGTGAACTAAAACACATTATTATTATGTATATAAAGTTTTACATTTATAAAAACAAGTTGATCCATTCATATATATATGTTTGTTGGATATAAATGAATGTAAGGTTTCAATGTATAAAAATAAGGATATATTTTTAACTTACATATATGTACAGATATATGGCATAATGGTTTAAACTTTATCATGCTTTGTGAACGTATGATTGTGGATGAAAAATGGATGAATTAGGTACTAATTGGACTAAGTGACGTGTGGGGAGAAACAGCTAATTGAGTAACTACGATAGATCATAATACACATTACGATGCATCATAATGTTATGATAGATTGTAGGCTGCATTATAATGTATCATTAAATTAAAATAGTTTTATTGGCAAATCCAGCATATTATGATACATATTACAATACATTTGCGATGCATCGTAAAATTATGATGGATCGTAACATAGGTTACGATGGATTGGAATTCCCAAGTGCTGAGTGGAGTTAAGGTCAGTAAATAGTTGTATTCGGTGATCATTATAGGGTCCAGTAGGGAATGTGGATTAGGATATAATGACATAGACTTAAGAGATGATGTTTTCGCGAGATTATGAGACCAGGACTTAGATTTATTAGTCTTATGTAACACCTCAATTTTAGAAAATTGATAGAATGAGAATAAAAAGGCTTCCAAGATGAGTAATGCTCTCGGAGGTCCGGATCGGAGCCGAGGGTGATAAATGGTAATTGTCATGGTTGTCCAGGTTGTGGGATGACAATCGAGTAATCATGACACCTCATGACCAAAGTTCGAGCTTGAACCAGTGGGTTTCTGGTGAGCCAAATTTTGGGGCATAACAGCCTGGTATCAAAACATTAGGTTAGAATACCTAGGGATGAAGGGTAAGTGTCAAATCACGTATGGATTCGAGATGTTGCATTGAGTAATAGATTTATGTTAGAGCATCTAAGTTTGAATACTCAAAGACGAAAGGTATGGGGCAAATGTTGATTTGTTTGATAACTTGTTGTTAAGACTAGTTAGGGCTGTATACCTAGGAAAATGTCGAATCGTGTATAGACTTAGAACAATTTGTTGGTTGATAACTTAGTATTATGACAATTAGGCTGATAACCTAAGGACGTTGGATATATATGACTTAGTTAAATTGAGGCGTGAGTGCACACGCCATGTGGTTATTGATGACATGTTTAAATGTTATGTATTTATGTGATAGCATGCGACATGTTCTATGTTATATGACAATATATTTTTATAGTAACATGCTTAGGTGATATGTATTATGTTGACTATGTCGGGTGTTTAGCATGAGATATTTAATTATTATTAATTTATCTCTTGAGTATAGAGCACAATGCCTCCTAGACGATGTAGAGGAGCAGGTGAGGGTGATATTCTGGAAGGAATCGCATGGTCTTCAATATGACCACGACCCTTAGAGACTTTATGAGAGCGGCCGAAAGAAATTAAATCAGAGAGAAAATTTAAATACATTACAAGGTTTAAGAAGTTAGAGCCTCCAACTTTTAAAGGTGGCTCAGATCCTTTTGTGGCTGATAACTTAATTGGGCAAATTGAGAAGTATCTCAGGGCAATGACAGTGCCCAATGATGAGATGATGGTGATCTTAGTCATTTTTGTATTCTCGCGGGATGCCGAGATATGGTGGAAGATAATCATAGAGATTTATGACGTTGAAAATATGGGATGGGTAGAGTTTAAAACTCTCTTCCTTGAGAAATATGTTCCTAGGCCATGGAGAAGGGCATTAAGGAAAAAGTTTGATGAGTTAAAGCATGAGGGTATGATGGTCTTAGAATATAATACCAATTTAACTTTCTTTCACGCTTCGCTCTTGAGGTGGTGAGAGATGAGGTGAAAAAGACTTGGAGATTTGTGAATGGCCTTCATCATTTTATTAGGCCAGTTATTACGATTTTAGACTTAAAGATTTATAGTGAGGTAGTGAATAAGGCGCTGATAGTAGAGGCAAAGACTAAGGATATGTTAGAAAAAGAGGAATCCAAAAAACAAAATAAGGAAAAGGGTGTTTCTTATGAGAGTCAATCAAGGAAGAAGCAGAAAAATGGTCATTCACAATTAGTAGGATCAACGGGGCAGCAAATGATGCATTCTGTGCCTACGACTTTTGTGTCAGCGAGATCGACCCAGTTAAAGAGAGTGTGTCACCACTGTCAACAACTAGGTCACTATAAGTCTGAATGTCCCAGCATATGTTTAGGGCCAGCGGTTGAGCAGATTTGTCACCGCTATCATCAGATGGGTCATATGAAGTTAAATTGTCCTCTGGGACAGGGTGTGCAACGTGCAATAGAGTCTCACAACTACACCAATCAGTTTTTAATAAGATAGTTTGATTCTATGGCAATGCTGCCACCCCCATCAGTGCATTCTACTTAAGTTTTGCAAGTAATGAGGGGGAGTATTCCTAGTGGTTCAAGACCGCAACTCGGGTATCGAAAGACTGGTACAATGATTGAGGTACATCAGTGATTTTTAGTTTATGAATTATGACACTGAATTTACGAGTATGTTAAGTTGCGTAAAATGAGTTTTGTGTTACAAATTGAGGAAACATAATAAGTTTTATATGCTATGAATAATATGCTATTAGTTTAAGCATAGTCGATGTAACATGTTTTGTATTTTGAGTATTTTTAATATACATTGCATGCCTGATTTTCAGTATTATAGTTTTAGGGATTAGATGAGCCAAACAGAGACTTGAATATAGGTTAATCCATGAGATTTGAGATGTACGGATTATACTAGACTCAGGTTATGTGAGCTTAGGGTTAGTGAGAAAAGTTTGTGATACTTTGATGTTTTTTCATATCAAGATTTTTAGAAATGATTAAAGTTGGATATATTAATCCTTGTAGATATTTTGGGACTTAATATATGTAGTCCATTAGTTTTATGTCGGGATGGCGATTGGGACCGAGGGTATGAGAGACAAGAAAGGCGTGTTGTTGGGGTTAGGCTAGCGGGGAGAAATGGCTTAACCAGACATTTTTCTTCGATTAGTACTTCTCTTAAAATGTGTTAAGTCCATGTGGTTGTTAAGTTGACTTGTGATTATTAACAAGTAAGGATTGAAATATTGAGATTTTGAGTGTAGATGGTTTCTATTAATAAGGTTGAGGAAACGATTTTTTTCCTTGGGAGATTGCAAGGGTTGATTGGGTTTCATGGTAGTGGGTGTTTTTATTTTAACACAAGTTTGTTTATGAGCACACACACTGGAGTTAGGTTTATTAGTTAGACACAATTTTATTTTTTCATATTTTTTACGGATCGAAAAGAGGTCAATTAGATACAATTTTGTCTATTAACACACGTAATATTAATTTTAGACACATTTTTGTTTTTAGTTACACTTATGGTGGTGAGTGTTATCATTTGGACATGGTTTTGTCTACTAACACTCACTCGTGATGGAGCGTTGTCATTTAGACATAGTTTTGCCTTTTAACACACGCATGGGAGTTGAGTTTGTCATTTTAGACATAGTTTTGTGTACTGACATATTTGATGAACTGAAAATAGAGTTGGGTTTGTCATGTCAGACACAGTTTTGTCTATTGACATACTTGATTGACCAGAATTATCATCTAGACACACTTTGTCTATTGATACATGTGGGACTCGAGGTTACCATGTTTGACACAATTTTGTGTACTGACATACTCGGCAGACTATAAAGGAGTCATTCAGACACAGTTTTGTTTGTTGACACACGTCAGATCAGTGGTCTTTAGATATAATTTTGTCTATTGGTATACTAGTTGAGGGGTTAGATTTGGTATGAGTGAAATGTGTAATAGTTTTTGCAAGGTTGAGGTAACAGTTTTTTAGGTTTGTATAGGACTTAGTTTTCTAGACATGACAAGTTCTAAGGTCATCGCTGAGATAAAGACGTAGATCGATTTATGCTTCAGTTTAGATTTTATCGAAGGTAAGTTGAGATATTCTAGGTATAGTAGTGTTTCACATTATAGTTTAGTCTGTGATAGGGGTACGAATGCAGGATAATGAGTTAGAAATTTTTTACTCGTAGATTTATAGTGGTATGACTGTAACGGATGGGACCTTGTATCACTATGGTTTAATGATGGGGTTCAATGGTCGAAAGATGAGAAATGATACAATTTGGACCATGGTTGACTAGTTGACTAAGACAACTCACTCCTTTTATAGAAAGACGTGAGAGGCTTGGTAGACAATAAGTGAAACATATTGTGAGGTTACATGGAGTTTTGGGTATCCATGGTATTGAATAAGAATATAATTTTTATCTTAGAGTTCGGTAAATATTTCATATAGTGTCTGATACATATTGCACTTGGACTTAGTATTGGTTGAGAGAACCATTTACCATTTGAGAAGTTTGCATACAACAACAGTAATCAGGCCAATATCATTATGGCACCACTTGGGGCGTTGTATGACAAGTTACATAGGTTTCTGGTTTATTGGGCTAAGTTTGGCCAAACTACAACCTTAGGGCCAGGTCGACGAAAGAATTGTCACTAAAAGAAGTGTACAAATATATTTTGAGGTGAGACACCACAAAAAGGATTAATGTTAGACTGTTGGATATTCTAGCGTGTGTTAGTAGGATGGTTTGGCCTTGCCACGTAATCAGAGCGATTTGTGAAGTTCCATGTTGAGCGAATATGAATGAGTTGAGTTGAGGTTGATGAGGAAAGCCACCTGGGAACGAGAACAGGAAGTCCAATTTTGAAAGTTTGAATTTGTTTCTCTTCAGGCACAACTTGATTTTAGGGACAAAATTCTTTTAAGTTGGGGAGGAGGTTGTAAAGACCTGGTCTTTTTGGATCGGTATTCCTTTTTTCTTTATTTTATCAATTTAAGCCATGGAAATGATTTTCTATGAGTTTTAATGATGAAATGGAAGTATGAAAACTCATTTTGAGGTTTGGGAAGGTTTTAGAATTATTCAATTCAATTTGAGATTTTTGGATTGGTGGGACTCGGGACGCGAGTCAGGTGGGCTCGATAAATCAAAAAAATTTTAAAAAATATTTATTTTTGGTATTAGGCCATTTAACATATTAAATGAAGAATGGAATCAATTTCAGGTCCGTATGAGTTTTCAGGATTGAAAACGAAGGTCGGGAAGATACGTTAATTGATTAGGAACATTTTGGTCATTTGCACCTTAGGGCATATAATATCAAAGAGAGGCATTTCAGCCACTAAATCTCTCTCTCTCTCCAGCTAGCTTTCTCTTCTCTTTTTTCTTATTTCCTAGATCTAAAAGCCTAAGTGAGATTTAGAAGTTGGCCAAGAGGGAAAGGTTTTTCTCCACCGCTGGTGCCTTATCTGTCAAAATGTTTGGAAGAGAGGGGTGAGCAAACAATTAGCTCAGTAGGAATGCCCAACCCACCTAGGCATCGACCTGATACCGACCTACATGATATGCAATCATGATATCACTACTCTACATGACATGTTCAATGCTTGCATCTCAAAGCAATTCAATCATACATGCATTTAACACATCATCATTCTTAACAATTAAACACATAAGAATTTATAAATTTATATATTTTTCGATCATAATCCGATACTTATACATGATTGGTCAACTCTAATGGTCATGTAGTGTTAGACAACTTCGACGACACCCGTATGATTGGACAACTCCGAAGATCATACATTCTTGATAATTTTGAACTTGCCATTGTGATTAGACAACTCCGACGGTCATATGACTTTGGACTACTAGGCATGATTGGACAACTCCAACGGTTATATCTTAATATATAAATTACCACTTACATAACATGGTTGGACATCTCCAATATGTCCACATTATACACATACTCATAGTTTACATCAATCCTAGCATATATCATGTTCTCACATACCACATATACACACCTATATGTCCACATTATACATATATCTCATACATGTATACAAATTCACATATATCAATCATATGCTCACAATCCATACATATTTCATGTACAAGTTCACAGCTATCATATATCATAAATATGAATAACTATAACATGCATTTAATTACAATGAAATAGGGGAACATTATACACAACCATACTGCTCTCTCAAGCATGCTAAACTCACCAATAACCTCTAAATCAATGACTAAGAGAGAATAAACACCCCTACTTTAAGATTCAATCTTTTTTTAAAAAAACCCTAAAAATTCTCCAAGCTTCACTTTATCAAAAGCACACTTTGTTCAGTTCAAACCGAAGCCATTAACTCGTAAAACACTTTGTTCATTTTTAGCAATTTCTAAATCCAAACTTAAAGTTCACAAATTGTCAAGAGTAGAAGAAGAACTCAAAAGGAAGAGGAAGAGCAATGGTCGGTTGTTTTGGTTTGTGGGAAATGAAAAAATATCTCAGCCATTTGATATTTATACCAACTAGGGTGCAAAAGACCAAAATGCCCATACGCCACTTAACGTAATCTCCTGGCCTTCGTTTTCGATTCCGAAAGCGACTAAAACTTCGAAATCACTTCCTTAACTCTTTTAACATTTTATTTGCTCTAAAACCAAAAATGATATTTTTTAAAAAATTATCCGATCTTCCAAACCCGCTCGATCCGTGCCCTGGCGACCAGTGCCCTAAGCCCCGCCAACTCGAAAATATCAAAATGAGCCAAATGGCTCAAAAACATCCACATACTTCTAAACAAGTCCCTAAACATGCATTTCATATTTATAACAAGTGCAACATCATTGGAACGGATGTTTACCAATTCCCCAATACATAGTATTCCCGTGGTATTAAATAATTTTTTGTATAGAAGAAAGAAAGAAATCAGAACTAAAGTGAAAATTGCAAATGAGACCAAATGGAGTATTTATAGAGGAAATGGTGTTGGTTCGAAATGGGTATGGTACTAGTTCAGCTCAACGGTTACATCTATTCAGCCCAAACAATCATTGGCTGCACCACTTAAACCAATGGGTAAAACTTTATTGTTGAACTGCCAATGGTTGCATATGTTTGGTGAACCACCAACCATAACCATCATATCTCATCTGAACCGGCTGATTAAACTACCCATGCACCATTTCGGGTTTTAGAAGATTTGGATCAAGCTCAAGCCCAAACAAAATAACCCACTTCCACCCATGATTAAATGAGCTACTTTAGATCCAATTTCTCATTCACACAAAAACGTCTTTGAGCAAGTAAATATCCTACGCTTATCTACTCTCGAAAAGAAACGTGTTCCAATGAGGATCAATATTAAAGCTTAGTAGAACTTACTCTAATTTTGACCCAAAATTTGTTTCATTAACACTAATTTTTTTTTAAAATTTTTGTACTAACAAAAGTTTTGTCTAGCGGTAGTTTATCATTTTCCAAAAAAAAAAGTTAAAGGTTGAATTATTCATGCTGCTTTGGTACGCATGAATTGAATGAAATGCAGTTGGGAATGGAATGACCATTTTCATTCTATTGTTTGGTTGAAAATATGAAATGAGGTAGAGATGAAATAAATTTTAAATCTAGTTCTCCAAAATACCCATCCTAGTGACTAATAAATTAAACCAACAAAAGTGTGGTGGTGGAGAAATGTGGCGATGTGGAGGTGGTGGAGTGGTATAATGGGAGTGACAATGTAGCGGTGGTGATGGCAGTGGTGTGGTGGGGGTGGCAGTGGAGGTGGAAGTGAATGTATTAGTGTTGGTGTGGTGGTGGTGGTGAAGTGGCGGCGATGTGGAGGTGGTGGCAGTGGTGTGATGGGGTTGGCAGTGGAGGTGGTGGTGGAGGAAGGTGGCAGTGGAGGCGGTGGTAGTGGTGTTATGGGGGTGGTGGCGGCGATATGGAGGTAACGGTAATGGTGTGGTAGGGTGGCGATGGAGGTGGTTGTGTGGTGGTGGAGGAAGGTGGTGGTGGAGGTGGTAGCGATGCAATGTGGCAGCAAGAACGGTGGTGGAATAAAGTGGTGATATGGAGGTGGTGGTGTGGAGTAAGAAGGTGGCGATATGGAGATGGTGGTGTGGTAGTGTAAGAAGGTGGCGATGTGGAGGTGGTGGTAAAGTTTTTTTTTGGTACGTAGTTTCCTTTTATTTCATCCTCAAATGAGATTTGGAAGAAAAAAATTTCAAAATTAGATATGACTTGGGGAAAAGATGGAATACATAAAATTATCTAATCTTTTCTGATCTTCTCTCTCTCTATATATATATATGCACACACACACATACACTAGCGTATTGTTCTTGCCTACGACACAATAAAAAATATAATGTTATTTTAGATGTGAGGGTATGTGAATGTGAATTTAGGTGTGAATGTAGTGAGTGAATCGTGATGTTTAATTGTAGATAGAGAGAATTATTTTAAACCGTAGATAGACAGAGATATTTTGAACCATATAATTAGTTTTTTAAGCATTTTTGACCATTAGATTATGATTTTTTTTTTAGAGGGAGATTTAAACACAATTCTTATATATATATATATATATATATATAGAACATTTGTCATAACATCTAAATAGATGATTAACATGAAATTCTTGATTAAGGTATAAATTAATACTAACCTTAATTTCATTCACACGGCATACTTAGGGATGACAATTTGTCCCGTCCCATTTAAAACCCGTTTACGGAACCGTTTAAGAAAACGGGGTGGGGATGGGGTTAGAAAAAATAACCCGCACTTAAACGGGTGCGGGAACAAGGTAAGACCCTACATCGACGGGTACCCGCCCCGTTTAAGTATATATATATATATTTATACTTATATATATAATATATAAAGGAAATATTAATAATATATGAAGGAAATATTAATATTATATATATCATACAACTATATAAGTTTATTATATCAGTAATAAATGACTCAATATTAATTATTATGTTGCATGTACCTAAATGTGTGTTTTTGATATATATGTATCGAAATATCAAATTTATTATTATAAAAAAATTTGCATTAAAAAAAAAAGTATAAACAGGACAGAACGGAGAAAGTTAAATGGTTATGAAAATGAGAAAGACAAAACCCGTCCCATTCCGTTTATATACGATTGCAGGACGAAGACGGGACGAAAATAATTACACAGTTGCGGAGACAAAAAAATCAAAATCCGCCCCATCTCGCCCGCCCTGTTCCATTGCCATTCCCAGACATATTTATCTAAATGCATTGCACATGAGTCTCCAAGTCATCCATGTGAGTGACAATATGCTGCTTGCTGTCCGGGGCCCATTCCCCGTATGGACCATGAAATTTGATTCCAATTAGGTGCCACTGTTGCTTCTTAGTTCATTCTTTCTGACAAATTTTGGCGGTAGAAATTCACCACGTCATCAAAAACTTAGTGGGGTTGACCTTAATAGCCACAATACCTAAAGTGGATTTGACAAGTCAGCACAACGTGCGTTGTCATTTTATTTTTTTCTTAACTTAAGAAGAAACTCACCCCCTCAATTATAAACTCAAGTTTCAACAATTGAAGATATAGAAGTCTCAACTTTGCAGCCAGATCAATGTAACGTTTCTCCATCTTTAACATTCATTTTATGGTGTAGAAATGGAAAGATTATTGAATATCCAAAATGCTGGCAATTTAATTTCTTATTTATGAACCTCACTATTTATTTTATTAATAGAAAATAGTCGATCAGTCACCACTATAGATGAGTTTGGAATAATATACATTTTCTCATATTCAAAGTACACAATCATTTTAATCGACTTTCTATTATAGAGTATATATTATTGGGCGATGATTGACAAGATTTATATATACAATGGATTAATTAATTACCGGAAAATAAAGACAAAAAACAATGGATTTAATACTATGTCTAGCGAACAAGAAAACCTACATGTGAAACTCCTACCAAGGCCAACTGCTATCTCATGTCTGTACAAAACTAAAAATATTACCGAGTGAGGAACTGAGTAGTTAGGAGCGTGTTAGTTAAAAGGAACTGAGTTGATTGATGAGATTTATGGGATGAGAGAGATTTGAATTAAGAAATTAAGGCCAAAAAGTAATATGATGTGCATATATAAGTGTGTTTGATAAGACTACACAACAAGCTAAGTGGAGTGAGACAATGAATGCACATTCATATATAATGTAGATTAATTAATTAGTTGACCTGCCTTTTTCACTTTGAGTACATGTATACGTACCTATTAATTGATTTCCAAAAGATTCAGCAACATGAGTAAAAGATGTGCTATATGAAGAATGCGTGTATATTAGTTCATTTCCATAGATTCAGCAACATGAATAGTACACATAAATCAATTTAAGGATGTCCTATATATATATATATATATATCAAGGAATGCTAGCCATATATATTGACATGTACACAATTGCTTGGCTTGTTTCAAATGGTATAATAAGTGCCCCCACCTTGATGATTCATATATATAGCACAAGAAATAGATGCATTTTTACACTCAAATCATTCCTACACTTCATACGTCCTACTAAAAATTATGAGCATCTCTAATCTCTTAGTTTCAATAAATATTTAAATTTAAGTGAACTTGTAAAAATAAGAGATAACACAAGTAAACACCTAAAGAATTACACTCACAACTCTGTGAAATCCACCGAAGGGATACAAAGTATAGATAATATGAAGCCAAAAGCTCAACTATAATTCAAATTCATCAATACTACTTTTAATATATCATTAGGATCGAGCTTAGACATCGTTTGCATGGAACAACTCTCCAAGCATAGGTATATTCTCAAAATAAACAACACAACGTCCAAGTAAAGAAAATGAAAAGACACGACACTTCTTTGACTCACAACTAGCTATACTTAATTAACAACACTTCTTTTGAGAATATACCTATACCTATGGTGGTATCGGTTGTGGTTGTAGTTGGTGGCAGTTGCCTTGGTGGTGGTGGTTTTGTTGTTTGTGGTGGTGGTGGTTGGTAGTAGTGGTGGTTGTGGTTGGTGGCGATGGTGCTCACATGTATATATATATATATATAATGGGTATGTAATAATAAGATATAGTTGGGAACATTTTGGTCCATTAGACAGAGTTAAAGAGATAATTTTAGTATTAAAAAATGTTAGGTCAAAAGTCAAAGAATAGTATGGTCTTTTCACCATCAAAAAGTGGTTTGACAAGCTCTACCTTTGACAGGAGGGGGTGTATATAATATACGATACAAACTTCAAGGGGTGTCAATGAAGTTTACCCTATTAAATTCAATATACAGT
The DNA here is from genome assembly GCA_026545225.1 of Cornus controversa. Lineage (NCBI taxonomy): Eukaryota > Viridiplantae > Streptophyta > Magnoliopsida > Cornales > Cornaceae > Cornus > Cornus controversa. Next base: position 63,848,158 of record CM048851.1, on the reverse strand, counting down.
CTTTCTTTATTTCTAAAAGTGTAATTCCCGAGTATTGCCGATAGCAAAAACGCAGTTTACCAAAAAGATATCCAATTGATAACAAACTTTTTTGCACCGAACCATATACTTGTATAACTTTCTAACCATATATGACTCATCACTCGGTTACTTTCCAATTGTTCTTTGAGAAGTCTCAAAGTTGACCTAAAATCCCATTATGCACTTTCTGAAAAATGACGTCGGAGTGTCCCTTGCCAATTATTCCACTTATTCCTTAGCTTGTAAAGCTCTATTCCAAATTGAATTTTATATGAGTGAGGTAGTGAGCACTACTACTTAATGTTATGATGATGAAACCACCACTTTACTCATATAAAATTATTTTTCGTCTAATCTAATTGAGACTCTCTATTGTTAGTTTGTTACTCATTCAAATTTTATCTTATATCCTTTTACCTTTTTTTCCATCTATTTTTACTTTTAATATAATTTATTTAACAGATGAAGCTTAGAAAAAAAAGGAGAAACAGAAACAAACGAAGGAGAAAAGAGTGAGAGATCCTTGTGGTTGGCTTGGAGGAGCCAAGAGGGCCAGAGCTCCCATCCCATCATGCATAAAAAGATGAGAGGACTGACCTGGACCTGGACCTGGACCTGGACCTGGACCTTAAACTCCAACGACAAAGAGCATGGGCGACCCGGTCGGCCCATTGCAGGAGCGAGGGACCCAACCAAGATAACAGTCTTCAGATGAACCCGAAAGGGTTTTGATATCTCGGGGTGGGCCACCACTGAGAACAGACGAGATTAATTGAGGGGAACAGAGGCAAGGGAATACTGGACTTCTGATCAATCATGTATATAAAATTAGGGCCGTATAAGTTCACATGACAACATGAATCGTTGCATACATATTAATATATATATATATGATGTGATTTTAAGTAAACCACCAATCCTTCCTAAACTAGTCCTATATATGAACAACCTAATTCTGAAGATTTATTAATATAAACACCACAGTTTATGCTATACATACCAGTACATATATGAAAATGATAAAACATTAAGCGTTAGCGTAAATACCAATACATACATGAAAATGATAAAACATCATATATGCGATATCAATCTCAAAGAGGAAACCTCCAATTCAGTGCCAAACCCGTCGACAGATCGAATCAAATATGCGCATGCTTATAAATCATACACCGCTGATCATATGACAACTCACATCTTTGTTTGTATGTAAATAAAGAGAATAAAATTTTGGACTTTGCATATGAAGAAATAAAAGTTTATCTATCTGGCAGCTCATATATATATATATATATATATATATATATATATAAAGGGTGTCATATTACACCACATAAAGTATGGGTTGCTTAGAGGATCACAAGCCTGCAATGGCTATGTTTGCATTGCAGTTTACTTATGCAGGGGTTACTTTATCAACTAGAGTTGCTCTTTTGCAAGGAATGAGCCCAAGGGTGTTTGTGTTCTACAGGCAAGCCATTGCCACTTTGGTTATTGCTCCCATAGCATATTTCGCAAGGTACGTACGTGCGTGAGAGTTCAGTTACATCTCTCCCTCTCTCATATTTATTTGTTTTACTGCAGAAGAAAAACTACAAGGTGCTCTATAGGATTGAGAAGCTTTGCTTTGATATTTTTGGCCACTCTAATTGGGTAAATCATAAATGTCTATCCAAATTATATATATATATATATAAAGTTATATGTATCACAAAATTTGCAGATGATTTGAGCTTTATATATTTGTCTTATTAATTTTACAGCGTAACGGTCAACCAGAACATCTACTTTGAGGGTGTATACTTGGCCTCTTCATCGATGGGAAGTGCAATGGGTAATCTAATCCCTGCAATCACCTTTCTAATGACATCCATCATTGGGTACGTAATTGCAATATATATATATATATATATATATATATATATATATATAATGCTCGATACAATGCATGACTTCAGTGACTTGCCACGGGATAGCACATGAATTCAAAACCATTTCATTAATTTTAGTTCCCTAGAAATTGGATAATTGGATGCACATATATTAAACAAGATCGATCATGTGTATATATACATGTACATATAATTATCACTCTTTTAGAGATGGTTTTAACTTTAATATTTAAATCTTCTAACATGATCAGATTAGAGAAGGTAAATATCAGAAGGTTGAGTAGCATTGCGAAGATTATAGGGACAGTCTTGTGCGTCAGTGGAGCGGGTTCCATGGCATTGCTCAAGGGGCCAAAGCTACTGAACACAGAATTGCTCCCAACAGCTAGATCTATTTTGGGCTCTGGAGGTGAGAATTGGTTGCTGGGTTGTCTATTTCTCTTCGGAAGCTGTTGTTGCTGGTCAATTTGGCTAATTTTGCAGGTATATATATATATATATATATATATATATATATATATAATATTGTATAACTGAATTTTGTATTACAACTTAATTTTTAAACTGTATGCAGGTCCCAGTTTCAGCAAGCTATCCTGACCACCTATCTTTATCGGCTTGGATGTGTTTCATGGCCACAATACAATCAGCAATAGTTGCATTCTTCACAGAGAAAGACTCGGAAGCTTGGAATCTGAATTCACATCTTCAACTTGCTTGTTGTTTTTATTCAGTAAGTAGTAGGTTGATTTTCTAAGAAATTAAATTAATTTCACGAATACTTTTCTAATAAATTAAATTAAATTAAATTATTGAACTGGACTTGATGAACTTAATTGTGTTTTATATATGAACAGGGAATTATAGGATCAGGGTTGTCCTTCTTTGTTCAAGCATGGTGCATTTCGCGTAGGGGTCCCCTCTTCTCTGCAATGTTTAATCCGCTATGCGCAGTTATTGTGACCATCTTTGCTTCTATATTTCTACATGAAAAGATCTATACTGGAAGGTATATATTTAAGATTTTTTAGAAGTCATGTATATATATATATATATATATATATATATTGACAAGAAATGATCATATATATATATATATGAACTAATTAAAAGGAGTGGGTTTTGTGTTTACTTCAGCTTGGTAGGTGGTGTTGGTGTAATTATTGGATTATATGTTGTGCTGTGGGGTAAGGCTAAAGACCTGAAGGAGGAGGAGTTGAATGTGCAGAAAGATGTGAAGTGGCCAAATGATGATGAAACAAGAATTGTGAAAATTTTGATAGATGATGATTCTTCAGAGAAAGTGGCTGCTTGTAAATTTGATTTGGAGGAACCACTTTTATTAGACACATCAACAAAAGCCGACAAGAGTCGGATGGACCAATAAGTTGTAGAGCCAATGTCTAAATTAATCACTTAGTTATTAGTCGACTCGATCGTGATTAATTAACATCCAACAACAAGCAGAACAAGGCAAATTAATCCATGTTTAACCAGCCACCCAAGAATTTCTAGCTCTCTCTCTCTCTCTCTCTGAAATCATGCATGCATGCTCCATTTTATTTTGAATCGAGCAAATTTTTTAAGATTTCATTATCTTATTTAATTTATATCCTCTGTATTGTCATTTGTCTGTACTTAAACAGTGTACTCCTAAAGTTTTTAAGCTACTCAAGCACCATCAGTAGTATTTCTTTTGTGATATATTTAATTAATAATAAAGGTAAGTTCCATGGTTCGCCGCGAACCGGCGATTCTAGTACTCGAACACCGGCCCTTTATGGGGAAATACGCTGTCTTCTTGTATTTACTATTTATGAATAATACTTCCAAATTTTAACCAAAAACAAGTCCACAGTTGATTCCGTACTCCAACCAGCAGTTACAGCACATTAATTTTTTTATTTAATATTATAATCTTTTTCTTGTTTTCTTTGTTAAATAATATACAATTTAAATATTATAATCTTTTTCTTGTTTTCTTTGTTAAATAATATACAATTTAAATATTATAATCTTTTTCTTATCTACTTTGTTAAATAATATATCATTAATTAATATATTAATATATCACTTGCATAAATTATCTATATTCAAATAAATTACTTTGAACATGTTCTTTTCTACTTTTGTTTTAAATTTCACTTATAAATAATAACTTTTTGTCTATATATATACATGTTATGCATATTATTATTCATTATCTTCTTGATACTTGTGATTTGTATCATATTTTTTAAATTTAATTTTCACATTTATATATGATATCAGTTTTAATTTATTTCGTGCTTAAATTTATTATTAAAAATATAATAATAAATATTTACAAAGGTTTAAAATTCATGGATAAGCTATATCTTAAAAAATTCAATAAAAAAACACTAAAATGCACTAAAAATTCTATAAAAAGTTATCTATCAATAGATTTTGGACCATTTGTGTGAAATCAAAAAAATTAACGAGTACTATAAGTTACATATGGACTAATACGGATATGAATCTGATTCTGTTACGTACACAAATACGAACTCAATTTTCATTATACTGTTACACAAATACGAACTCAATTTCATTATACTGAGGCCGTATTATTCTGTGCGTCTAACCCAATTCTGTTATATTGGGACCGCATTCGTGACCAGAGCCGTGGCAAACCTTGAGTAGCTGGATAAAAGTACCACATCTTTTATTGCTGTACATCCCTTCCTAAATATGATTTTTCTTTTTCCTTATCTTCAATCCGACCATTCGTTTTCACAATTTAAAGCTAAATCCACTTTCTGTATTTTACAACGTACAAAACACTGATAAAGACTGTAGGTATCAAATATCCTAACTGCCAGGTCACCCACCCTTATCACGTAAAACGTGGAAAAGTCAAACAAAAGCATAGCACCATCACAAGCCCTGGCAACTGTGCCAGGCCACCCAAGCCTCGAAAACTGATTTGAGCACCATCAGAAGCCCTGACAGCTGTGTCACTTCTGTGTCAAGCCACCAAGCCTCGAGAACCAACTCGAGCACTATCACAAGCCCTGGCAACTGTGCCAGGCCACCCAAGCCTCGAGAACTAACTTGAGCACTATCAGAAGCCCTGACAGCTGTGTCACTTCTGTATCAAGCCACCAAGCCTCGAGAACCAACTCGAGCACTATCACAAGCCCTGGCAGCTGTGCCAGGCCACCTAAGCCTCGAGAACCGACTCGAGCACCGTCAGAAGCCCTGACAACCGTGTCACTTCTGTGTCAAGCTACCAAGCCTCGAGAACCAACTCGAGCGCTATCACAAGCCCTAGCAGCTGTGCCAGGCCACCTAAGCCTCGAGAATCGGCTCGAGCACCATCAGAAGCCTTGATAACTGTGTCACTTCTGTGTCAAGCTACCAAGCCTCGAGAACCAACTCGAGCACTACCATAAGCCCAGACAACTGTGCTTGTCCACTTAAGCCTCGAGAACCGACTCGAGCACCATCAGAAGCCCTGACAACTGTGTTACTTCTGTGTCAACCTCCTAAGCCTCGAGAACCAACTCGAGCACTATCACAAGCCCTGGCAACTGTACTAGGCCACCCAAGCCTCGAGAGCCGACTCGAGCACCATCACAAGCCCTGGCAACTGTACTAGGCCACCCAAGCCTCGAGAGCCGACTCGAGCATCAGGCCCCAATGTCAGCTCGAGCATTACGAACAAGCTCTGAATAAGGGATCGAATACCACAACGAGCAGACCATTCAAACCGAGAATGTTACCTCTGAATCTTGACTGGTACATCTTAAGTAAATGGGACCTGGTAGAACCCCACTACTTAAATGTAACCAAACCAAGCTTGGATGTTTAGAAGGAACTTGGATTGGCGGATGAGGAGCAAAGAGAGCCTGATAAAACTCGCAGGCCTAGTCAGTGAAATAGTGAATAACGTGCCATCGCAGAGACCCTTACGATCACCATTAATGCTCTGATAAGAGCCATTAATGCTCTCAACAACCGCCGCTACGGTACAGCCTAATCTCATTTATTATCTCAAGAATTACACGCCACAGCACCTGAAAAAAGGGTGGCGATGTGATAGACCTATAACTCTACGGATTTGGGAATCATCACCCAGATACCCGAGAAATAAGAGTTTTAACCAAGGATGGGTCTAATCCGTTGGATAATAAAATAACAATAAACGAGAGACTGGCACTATAAAATGGGGGTCGGAAGGACTGTAAAGGCAACCTACCTTCACAACCAATATTTCACAAGCTAGCCTTGTTTCTCCTCCTTCATCCAGATCAACTTCTTTGCATCCTTCATAATTGTATTGAGTACATTCATAATACATTTTAGAGAGCACTGTTTGTTTTTTATAAAGAACCCCTACAAAGACTTGTGAAAGTAACAATTAGTGCAGGACCAATTTCACACACCCAAAGATTTTTGTTGGAACAAGTAGTAGTGTAGGACCAAACCAGAGCGCTCGATCAATGCCACTTATTGCTGCACATTCCAAGAGCCAATTTTTCCAATCACGTAGAAGAAAAAAATCAAGTCCCTATATATCAGTCATACATGTAGTAATGAATTCATTCTCTAAATAAAAAAACAACAATAAAACCTGTTGTTTGCCAAAACAAAGGACCTAACAGCAGAAAAAAGTGACCCAACAAGTAGAACTTGACCCATTTAAACTAAAACAATCAAAGTTTTTCACAAACGATACAAATAAGTCGAAATCAAGAGATAAACAACTGTACAAGATAGGAACCAATATTAACGCAGTGATTAGTATAGAGTAAAGAATGCAACATATATCATCACTAGAAGCGCTGAAACGTTGCTGTCCCTCTTTACACAACACACGCTAACTTATATATATATATATATATATAGATATATATATATATATATATACTCAGGATGGATGGATGGATGGATGTCAAGGGTATCGTTTCCATGCATTGTCCTCCCTGTTGTTCCTAAAGGCACAGCAACCAACGGTGTATACAATGACAAGGAAGACTAGGAATATGATGTTGACGACTGCCACCTTCTTCCAGTCGCTCTTGATGTTGTCCAGCAGCCCAGCCTTGCACGACTGGCAATTGTAGCACAGGCCGGTTTCGTCATTGCTCCATGCATTGCAGTCGGGATTCGCAGACAATGAGGTGTTTGTCTTGGTCCACTGGGTTGGGCTAACATACTCAAAATTACAGTCATTTGGTGGCTTACAGCAACCGGACTGCCAAAATTCAACCGTATCAGCAAGAGAATTAGGTGTCCAATTATCAAATAGGAACTATAATTGAATATGAGTATAAAAAAGGTTACTCTAATTGTTAGAATTTCCATTTGGAAGTGAAGAAAATGAAACTGCTAAATCTCTTGTGGAGGCAGACATGAGAGAGCCAAAATCAAATTCTAGCAGTTCCAAGCAAATTATTAACCACACTTATTCAAAATTAAACCCAAATAAATAAAGGAAAATAAATTGTCCAACAGAAATTGAAACAGGTGAAAATGTTCTACTTAGCAATCAAAAAACATAATTTCAGTAATACAGCACCGAGATCAAAGGGAAAATATGAAACAGTAAAACAATTTAAAAGAATATAAAACAAAATGTATTCCAAACAAAGGTGAAGAAAAATCAAATAAACTCATTTACAGGATTTATAGTACAGAAGAAACCCAATTTCGAATGGATGCTAAGCGTGATGGATTGACTAATGATGTCCAATGTCACACAAAATCTGAATAACATCTGTAAGGGATATAAAGTAAAACCATCAATCTAGAACTTAATCCCATGGGGGAAGGTGAACAAGGCAAGCAAGCCTCTTTCATTAGGTTTTTTTTTTCTCTTTTATCATGTTCAACTTAAATATTAATATATATATTTGGAGATTATAACGTTTTGTGAATCTGAGTGTAAATTCTGCGAGCAAAACAAGGCATATAGAAATAAAAGGATTGTATGCAAGGTAGGCACAATGTGAAATACTGGAATTTTTAAGAGTCGATGCTGAAAAGTAGATGTCAAATGACACACCATGACTTTTGGGTTTCTTTTGGGAGGCAGGGGATGTGAACACACGAAAAATATTTAAAACAGTTCTTTCCCAAGAAAGAGGAGAAGAGTATGGTAGCAGACCACAAAGAAGCTCTGCTTAAACAAGTTTCAAAAGTTCATAATACCACGAAGATATTTATTTCTTATAACAACGAGATTCAAAACCCAGACACATTACAAAAAACATTCCATATCTAAAATCAAACACCCGTTACAAAAAACTGATGGAAAACCTCAATTTTCGAGTGAAAATTCACTAAGATTCAACAAAAGTACAAGTAAATATTTAACCCATATTGACGGTAATATATAAATGAAAAGAAGACCAGCTTTTTTATCCAAAAAGTGAATCCATTGGCAGTTCTGCAAAAGGCTGCTAACTTTTGAACAACCTTGTTGAAATTCAACACATACTTCTTATAATTTTGTGTAAAGAACAAATTGAAAATCAAAATCTATCCAAGACTTTCCCGTCTTGTGGCAGAAGAAGATACCACGTCTCAACTCTCAAAAGGGTCTAAACTTTCGAAAAGTATACTAGACATAAAAAAGAAGAGTTTTTGAAAAGTTCCCACTCGGAATATGAAACAGATTCAAAGAAAAAAACGTCACAAATTTTTTAACTTCCTTAAAACAACAAACAAACGCAAGAAAACAGCAAACTATAAAATTTAATCACCCCCAACAAAATAATAATAATAATTATAATAATAATACATTAAAAAAAAAACCCAACATAATTCAAATAGTCTTCAAAGTAAGTAAATCACATGCAGAGGCAGTATATTGCCTACACAAAACTGAAATCTAATCACAGCCTAAAGGGGGGAAGAAACCCTTACAGATACCATTGAAAAATTGGGAGATTTAGATCTAAAACCAAGACAGGTAAACCCTGTCAATAAATTAAAATAAACAGCTGCAATAACAACAATTTAACAAAAATTATAAGCATGCATGTATATATATATATATATATATATATATATATAGTTGTATGTATACCTGAATGGCGGACAAGTGCTCCTGATAGAACTGTTCAGCCTGTGTGTGAGCTCCATCCTCAATCAAACTCTTGCAAACCTTACTGTCTATCAAACAACTCCTGATCTTGTTCCAATTCTTGGTACTATTAACCCTCTTCTGCAACCAGTTGGAGTAATCACCCAACTTATACTCCTTGTAGCCTTTACCCGTTACCACCTCTCCAGCCCCCTTGTTGGTGACGACAAAAGCGAAGATAGTGAAGCAGAAGAGGAGGACGATGAGGATGAACATGACGAAGAGGTAGATCCAGAGGAGCAACGACACGCGACAGCACGCGCCGATTAGGCCAGCGAGTGAGACCGCCATCAGGAAGACGCCGAGTGCGATTACGGGCTTCTCCAGGAACCTCTCGCACTCAGTGGTACCCTGCCGGGAAAGCCATATTCCGGCACCGAGGATTGGGATCGAGAGGAGGAAGGTGATGAAGTTGAGAATACCCACCAGATTGTTGCTCACCCGAAACATCTTCAAATTGCTTCTCTCTCTAAATGGTGAATGGAATTAATAGAGAGAGAGAGAGAGAGAGAGAGAGAGAGAGAGAGGGATTAAGAACGTTAAGGGAATATGAACAGAAGAGAGCTTCAAGAGGAGAGAGAGTGCGGAGGATGGAGAGAATGAGATTGTTCTTTATATATAATGGAAATGGATCCTCTCCGATTTTTGTCTCTCTTCAAACATCTCCAACGCAAGCAAGCAAACAAACATCCAACGGTTACAAAATGTGATTCAAAGTCCAATGATAATCAGGGAGGGTCTGGTGGTTGGTAGCGGTAGTGGTAATGGCTATGTTATGTTATGTTATGGTGCTGACTTCGAAGAACGTTCAGCAAGACTTCACGCGCTACATGGTCAATTCGACATGGGTTGGTGTGAGTAGGTGAAAGAATATACTCGCCTTTTTATTTGTACACCTGTAAACGCTCTTTCTTACCTTGCTTGTATGAGTGGTACGCATTGAAACGATAAAAGCAAGTCCCACACGGAATTATAATTCTATTCTATTCTATTCTATTCTCCGAATTAAAATCAAATTAGGGAGTTTGATTTGAAATCAAATCCGGCCGTTGACGTGGGCCCTAATAAATGAAAAATTATACAATATTAGGGTTAATACTCCGTGTTATTTACCCAATTTAATAAGGTTGACTCAGTTTATGGATGGAATTGAATATGATCAGGTCTGAGTAATGCAAGGTGTTTTACGGGCTGTGTCTACATCTGCGAAGGTGACCTAATTTGGTGACTCCGCGTGCCGTGTACGTGTGTTGTGTGATGAACCTGCTTCGACTGTTCATAACTCATAAAGCGTATATGTATTTTGTTCCTATTATATTTATAATTTTTAAAAAATCTTATTATATAGAATGATAAAACTACCCTTTAATTTTTCATCAAATAACATAACGTGAGTCTCTACTTCTCTCCCTCTTTCAAATTCATAGATTTTTGAATTCTATATTACTGAACTAATACAGTTGTAAACATTGTAAGATTGCAAAATCCAAGAATTAAATCTTGTGTTGGTATTTATTATATACTTGTGTGTGTAATATATATAGATTAGATTGCAAAACCCCCTCTCTCTCTCTCTCTCTAAATTAATGCATAGACCCAAAAACTCCATTAACCACTCCCTTCAAACCCTCTTTTCTTCTCTCCAAAAATAAGGGAATCAAACACTCTATGTAACGACCTGGATTAATTTGGACCGGTTTCGGGTGATTTTTGGACCAAATTTTTTTTTTTCAAATTAATAAATTCCAGAAGGACGAGAGAATACATACATACATATATATATATATATATATATATATATATATATATATGTGGAGACAGGAATATACATATATATATATGGTGGGTCTATATGTAATTACAGATATATAGAGATGCATATACATAATTATATGTATATGTGGGGGAAAAGAGAATACCTATGTGGTATTTTATGCATATAATAAATATATATATATGTGCATATGTTTACATGTGGCTGAGGCTTGCTGAGGATAGGTACCCGGTGGTATGTATGAGAAGATTCAAAGTAAAAGGAGGAGAAAGACCCACGTGGGTCGGCTGGTGAAGAAAGAAAAGGAAAAGAAAAAAGAAAGAAGAAAATAAGAAGGAAGGAGAGAAGAGAGAGAATCGAGAGCCTAGAGAGAGAAAGTAGAAAGGGAGATGAAACAAAGAGAGGCCTAGGGAAAACTTGGTGCTCAGCCCTTTACGGTGGCAGTTGGGTTATTCACGGTGGAGCTCCGGCCTGGACGACGACAATGGCAGCGGCTGTGGGTTTCGTTTAGCTCGACAAATGGTTGGTACGGGTGTTGCTGGGTTCGGCTCCTGGTGGTTAGTGAGCTGATGATAGAGGTTGTTCCAGCAGTAGGGGTGGTTGGAGAAGAAGGTTGGGATACTGCTGTTTTAGTATAGCAGTTTCGGATGACCGATAGATTTCGCCGGTCAACCGAAAGTGTCGTTTCGGCCGACCAAGACCATTCTTCGATCAACCGATCGTATAGCCTGTTTGGATGTTCGCTGTACGTTGGTGCGGCTGTTCATAGCTGGTTTCGCATAGCTTTGGCTGTGACTCACGGCTTCTGCTGGTGGCGGATTGGTCGTGGCTGGTGGTGTTCGGTGGTTGTTTGATAGTGAGGATTGGGTGTAGCTTTAGCCTCTCATGGTGGGCTTGATGTACTGTGCTGGCAGTTGGTGCTCGATGGTGGTTCTCACAGTAGTGATGGTCGTGAGGAAGAGATGGGTTTCGACTCTTGGGTTGGTGGTTGGGTTCGGCTATGGCGAGATGGTAACGTGAGACTTCGGGTTCGGTTTGGATAGCCTGTTTGGTGGCCAATAGCTTGGTTTAGCCATGGCAACATGGTGGCTAGTTTGGAGTTTGAATAGTAACTAGGAAATGAGTCAAGGTGGACTCGGCTTGGATAGCCTTGGTGGTGGTGCACGGTAGTGGTGCTGTGGGTTGAGGAAGGTGGCTAGTGGTGGTCGCAACAGTGGCTCACGATTGGGATGGTGTGTGTGTGAACCGAGGATAGTGATGATGTATAAATATGGATCGGTAATAGACCCAAGTAAATTAAAGGTTGGGTTTGGCAGTAGGTGGGTAATCAAGCTGTGGGCTAAAATTGACTATTTATGGGCCTAAATAAATTGGGCCAGCATGGTTTTAATTGTGGGTAATAATGATTCTTTGGTCCATTGTTAAATTGGCTTAAAGTTTGGGCTGCCTTATTAGATATTGAAGTGTTATGGGCTGAATTTGAATGCTTAAATTTGGACTAAGCATGGAAATTAAAAAGGGAAAGGAAATTGGTTCATATGTGACTTGGACACGAGATTGGATCGGGCTTAGTATGGACCGCTTTGCAGACGCGGATTCATTGGAGAGCGGGACTTAAGGTAAGTTGATTCTTCCCTCTATCACCTACGTATATTGTAATTATGTTGATTAATTTTACATATGTTCTTAATTTGATCATATGTGGTGTTTGTATATATATATGTGCATATATATATATATAAAGGTGGATATTGTATATATGTGGGATGTGAGAATATATATATATGTGTGTGTGTATATATACATATATATGGTGGGAAGGAAAACATGTTATTTTAATGCTCGTTTTCATGATGATACATGTATGCATAGATTGAGCCCATGTGATTTATGCTAAATAATATATGTTTAGCTAAGCATTGTTTCATATGCATAAGTGGATTTTATGCATAGATTGAGCCCATGTATTGGAATGTGAGGAGAAGCATGCTAGATACTTCTTTTTAGTATTAATAAGTATGGATTAATGCATGAAAATAATATGCCATGTGTTTAAGCATCCATAATGCGTATGTGGGAGGTTGCGGGAAAATGATGCAAAAGAGATACATGGGACTTCGGAGTGGTCCAACCGTGTTGTGAAATGTGGTAAAGATTTTCCACCAAGTATGACCCTTGGAGTGGACCCGCCATGCTCAAGCTTAATGCTTGGAATCGGAAAATGTCCAAGAAATGTGAGTCTCGGAGTTGTCCCCTCACATAATGGCAATCCTATACATTGCCATGGTAGAATGATCTTTCAGAGTGGTCCAGGACATAGGATGGTTATCGGAGTTGTCCTAGGTCACATGATCTTCGGAGCGGACCAATCATGTGGAGTATCGGGTGAAATTGAGAGATGGAGAGTTGCATCTCATGCTTAGGTGTTTATCTATTAAGCATGTTATACTATTTAAATGCATGTACATTACATTTGAAATTTGCTGCTCGTTGAGTAGGTGATGTGATATTTGATTTACATTATTTATTTAAATCCTTCAATTCATATATGTTTTCTATACATATTGATGTTGGATGTTTATTACTTTTGAGCATGTTGTGAATAATTTTCATAAATCATGTGTAATGGATTTTGTATGTTCATATGTGATAGAGTAGTCATATACATTGTTGGTTCATACATGCTAGGAGGAGCATGGTCTTAAATATTGTGATATATTTAAATGTATGTATATTTTTGAGAATATGTGAGGATCGACCTGCTGCAGCGGTGATAGTATGGTTCAACATACCTTGTTGGGCCTTTGAGTTCACCCCCTCCCAGGTTTTGTAGGTATTACTGATTGTGGAGTCAGTTAGGGGGATCAATAGTACCGAATGCAGAGGTGGTAATTAAATTCTTTAGAATTTAATGTATGTTTAGGATATTGGATTGATGTTTTACATTTGGATTAAATGTATCGGACTTTTATGTTGGGCAACTTCTCCCATTTGTACATTTGATGTATGTATATGAGACGAACATTCGGGGACTGGATTATATTTCAATTGTATTATGCATGTTGTAGGAATGTTGGGGGGACATGTGCCCAGAAGTGTTCACTTTGAATTTGAAGTATGAATGACATATCAGGATCTGATTTATTCAAATGGGTGATGCCCAATTTTCTTGAAAATAATAAAAAATTGAGATTTTATGATCAGGTGATGGTTATATCGTGAGGGTGATCTCACGGGTTCACACTCGAAATTCGGGCCGGTCCAGGGGAGTCTCAACGATCCGAGTTCCGGGGCGTGACACTCTATCTCTAAATTAATGCACAAACCCACACTATCCTCGATACAAGCTCTTACTCTTCAACTCGGCAGTCCTCCGATGTTTCGGTTGACTGGAATTGGGCTCCCTACTCAATTCGGTGTTCGAGTTGCATTAGTTGTTGGCCTGACCTGATACAATTGAGAAGGTTTTGTCAACAGTGAAGGAGATGAAGTGCATCACACATACTAATCAAATACTAGGGTTCACAACGCAAGGCTTCGTGGAAAGATCTAAAAGGTCAGGTGATTTGCAACACCATTAGAGACACAGCTGTCATTTAGCTCAAAGCCCTACGCGATGATATCGGCTCCAACAAGGCCAAGTTCAACAACATCACTTTTTGTTACTCCGATTGCAACTCCAACAAGCGTGGTGGTGATCTCGAACAACTCTCTCTCTCTCTCTTGTCAAAATATCTCACTCAGTATTTTTCCCCAAAATATCTTCAGTGGCTTTGATGAAGAATTAAGGATTTTCTCCTCCTAGTTGTGATTGTTGTAGATTTGATGAATTAGGTACAAATGAGCCTAGGTTTGATTTGTGCTGAGACGTTTGATGGAATGGTTTTAGGTGATGTTGGGAAGGCTGATACAGGAAAAAAAAAAATAAGTGATGTTAAAAAATTTCATTTAAATTCAACATTATGTCCAAGACATACATAAATAAGCAAAATCAGATGGATAGATATCAAGTGCCTAGGAAAACAGAGGCTAATCTGTGTTTAATTTGGGATAAGGAAATGATGAATAGTGGGGGTAAAATTGTCTACAAATAATATGTCAAAGGAGGGTATTTTAGTCATTTCATAAGTTTTATAGGCATTTTGGAATTTTCAAATTAAAAATACCGTGACATTAGCAATTTTCGTACCTATAAAGGTGACAGGAGAGGTCAGTGTTACAAAAGGCACACTGACAGAAAAATGCAGTGTTATTTTTGAAAACACAAGGGAGATCCTTGTTATGTCACCTATTTACAAGGGAGGTCAGTGTAATATTCCTTTATTAATATATTCCTAGAAAATATTGGACTTTAATTTGTTTTTCCAATTAAAATAGAATGAATACATGTATGGAAACTTATAAATAATATAATTATGTGAATTCTCAAAATTTTGAGGCGAAATACGAATCCAAAGAAAAAGATTGTTTACCAGTTATGATAATTTAGTTATTCACTTACTACTACAGGATAATATAAATTAGGGCAAATTGCATTTTGACCCTCTGAGATATATCCATACGTCTACCTGACCCCTACCCCCCCCCCCCCCCCAAGTTTGTGATTTTTCATTTTCACCTTTGTGAGTAGTTTTTGGTTGACTTTGGTCAACAACATGCTAAAATAACTAAACTACCATACTTATACACTATACTTGTCCAAGTTATATTTACTCTGCCTCACAAACACTCCTCTATCACTTACATTTTGACATAGTCTATCACCCAAACACCACCACCACCACCACCACAATCTGCGGCAGCAACAACCACCCAAACATTACCACCACCACAACCTACAGGAGCAGCAACACCACCATTCCCACCACACAACCAACCCAACCACCACCGTTCACTGCCAACGCCACCGCAACTCTTTGCCAAAGACCAACCCAGCTGCCACCATTTACAGTAAAATTCCCATAGTTACCACTGAAAAAATCATCTCTTACACCACCACCACCATAACCTACAGGAGAATAACAACCACCATCCCCACCACACAACCAATCCAACCACCATCGTTCATCGCCAACGCCACCCGCCATTCTTTGCCAAAGACCAACCCAACTGCCACCATTTGCAGTAAAATCCCCATAGCCACCCCTGATAAAGTCACCTCTTACACCACCACCACCATAACCTGTAGGAGTAACAACCACCATTCCCACCACACAACCAACCCAACCACCACCGTTCGATACCAATGCCACCGCCACTCTCTGTCAAAGACCAACCCAATTGCCACCATTTGTAATAAAATCCCCATAGCCACCACTGATAAAGTCACCTCTTGAAGCCCTAATATGAGTTTGCAATTTCAAAACCCTAATTTGATTCCCCAAAATTCCCATAGCCACGACCGACATTTGTTTCAAGTACTAGTTATCAGGCGAAGATCTCAACACGTTGATATCAGTCACCAATGAAAACGATCTTGACCACATGATGAACGAGCACGATCGGTTGTATCGGGCTTCGGCGAAGCCATTGAGGCTGAGATTGTTTCTGTTCCAAGTAAATACGCCGGCAATGACGCCATCGAGTTTTGGATTGAATGAGGGGAAGTCAGATTGAGAGCAGTTTGTGGATGCTCTAAATTTTGTTTCGGTGCAGTCGTCAATGCCGCCGTTGACAGTGGCGCCACCTCCGAATCATAATAGCATTCTATTCTTCTCTGAGTCGATTTACTCAAATTTTGGGCTCTATTTGGTTAAATAGAAAATTTTGGAGAAAATGAAATTAATGTTAAATCTTACTCTCTTTTTTTCCTAATTGTAGTAGATCATTTTGGGCATTTTTTGGCTACTATTTGCATAATGTAAGCAGTCTGACTGTTGACAATGACATGAGGAACTAAAGTGATGTATAATTTCAAATCTCAATGATGAAAATGAAAATACACAAACGTGGGGGTCAGGTTGACGTATGGACAAATTTTAGAGGTCAAAATTTAATTTGTCCTATAAATTATAACATGCACCATGGAAAGAAAAAAAAGTTAAAAAAAAGACACAAAAAAAAAAAAAAAAGGAATTATAGTCGTTGTACTAGTTTTCCATTTTCAAGAGGGTTGAGTCTTTACCGGGGCAATCTTAAGTATTTTGACTTCTTTCGGTCTTGACATTACATTCCAGTTCTATGCCATCTTCAAAGCTGAATAAGCAAGCAAGCATGTGATATGGTTGTACCACTAACATCCTGATCCACCCGACAACAGCACTTAGACTAGCAAACTTCATTCAAAACAAGTATCATGCTAAATCGTGTTATATATTCAATTTGGGTGTCCAATCCACATGCAATAACTTGCAGAGACTCACTCTACTGGTTCGTATCTGGAAAAAAATCCTATTACTCTGTTTGTTTGTTTGATTAGACTGAAATAATAACAAATAAAGAAAGGCAATGAATTATTTAATTAAAGTTTGGACGGTAGGAAAAGGAATATTTGAAAAAAATAAAAAAATTTCTATAACCACCTAACTTCCTACAAAACACACACAACAATTTTGTTTTCTTGAGAAAATTTATGAATTATTTTTTGAAAGTGTCATACATTCCAAACCATAACTTTCTTGGCTTTTTTTTTTTTTAATGCTAATCATCATTAGGCCTCGATCATTTTCCTTAAAACAAACAGGGACTACCGATTCGACTTGTGCATGTATAATTAAAAATATGGAATTGGAAAAAGAAATCAAGTGATCGTAAATTGTAAGAGTATTACGAAAAAAGAAAAAAGAAAAAACACCAACCTCTTTAATGTTTTGGCTAGCATGCAATGCAGCTTTCATATGCAATAACAGAGTATCTACTCTGATGTTGGAGCTGTGAAATCTTCATAAAATTAATTAAATTGTCAGTCATCGGGTAGAATATATGAATTTGTTCATTAAGGGAATATATCCATTTAAAATAAGAAGAAAATATGCAATCAAGGAAATAATACATAAAGAAATATCAGGCAGTTACATTAGGCAAACCTCAAATTGATTAGAAGAAAAAAAATGATAGATCAAGTCATTTTTTTCTTTTAAGTGATTGTCCAATCAAATCGTAGAAAGGACAAAGGCTTTAGAGATATAATAGGATTTAGGGTGGTTCCATTGGATTGAAAGATAAAGTTTTGCAAACTAGTGTAACTAAATTCAAAATTGCAATGAAATAAAATTTTCACCCCACTCCACTCTATTACTTGCTTAAACCAAATTAAGGCATCCATTTGGACCGGGTACTTCCAACTTTGCATGTGATCGAGTCACAATTACACATATATCCTTCCTTCCCGCCAACTATGTGTGAAGTAGTAGTACTTGATGGAACATGGAAACCTCCAACACCCGCACCTGAATCGTCTCCATTTAACTATACCCTCATTGCCTCCATTTGCCCTTCCATTGGCTTTCCTCAAGTCACGTGACTCACGTCTCTCAAGATTAAAAAATTACTTGTTCGTAGTTATAAAATTGTTTCCAAACATGAAATCCGTTAATGTTATCAATATAAAACTAATCAAATGTAGGATAATATTTTTTACCTCTCTTGCGGTTTGTCGAAATAACACATATCTTCCTTCTAGATTTCATAATTTCACTTACCTCATCTAAAGTTGTGATTTATGTAACAAATTCCTCCTCATTCTAATGGCTTAGACGGATTCAAACATAATTTAGTAACATCAATAAGAGAAAATTATTAGATGACCAATTTTGTCCTTTTGAAACCTGAAATGACACCTCTAACTTTATTGACCAATTTAAAATTAGATGTCTACCATTCTTTTATTAACTTAAAAGTACTACAATACCCTTTACCAATATATATATATTATATGTACATAAAGAGGAACCATGACCCTATACTCATATTCGTATACACAGAAATAATTAAAAAAATTCTCAAATGAATTATCTCTGCAAGTCAAACAAGAACCATGGCCCTATGCTCACTCTCTCTCGTGATGGCAAACGAACAACGAGAATGAGTTAAAGGCAAATCGTTGACTACCACGGCGAGGTGCTCTGACGAAGATTGAAGTTGACGGTGATGGGTGGACGACGATGCGAACTTAGGCTCAAGAAAAGGGGCCATATCCGACAGTGGGATTGGTCGCGATTATGATTTCACTATTCCATCCAGAGAGAATCAGTGATGAAATTCCAACGAAGGCGACGAAGACGACAACAACGACACGAAATGACCCAATAAAATCAAGAAAAATACATCTTCCGACCAATCAATCTGTAAATTCTCTACACAGTTATCAAAAAAATCTTGAATCACCAATTGTTCTTGGCGTAGTTGAGTGGGTTTTCGAGGGCTTGACGGATCGACGATGAGATTAGGTTATCTAAAGATGTAGACTTTGAAGTTAAGTAATAGGAATGTGGATTGAACTCGCCGGATCAGCACTTGTGGACTCGCCGGGTCGAACTTGACAGCGATGAAGTGGAAGAATATGTTTTTCAGGCACGACGTGTGGCAAAGGATGGAGTGCACCACCACTATGGACCCCGGATACGTTTTTCAAGCACGAAACGTGGCGAAGGACGGAGTGCACCACTACCATGGATCCTAGGGGTGTACCGCCGTGATGAAGTGGAAGAATACATTTTCCGTGTAACTTTCTCTCTCTGTATCTTTCTTTTTCTCCATATCATTCTCACTTCTCTCTCTCTCTCTGTACATTGTATCAGAGCCACAAAAATTGACTAAGCCTGGATTAGTAAGTACAAAGTTTTGATAAGGGGTACTTTAGTTATTTCTCATTTCATACATAACTTAATATATAATAATATATATAATACAAGGGCATAATGGTAAAATTATACACTATTGTTTGTTACTTTGATGGCCGTCATTGATAGGGGAGGTAAGTGAGATTATGAAACTTAGAAAGGAGGCATGTGTTGTTTTGACAAATCTCAGGGGAGGTCAAAGAGATTACCCCTAAAATGTATTTATATTCACGTCTTTAGCAAACCCAAAAAGCATTTGTATCCACGTCTTCATCAAACCCGGCCAGTAATTCAAAAATCTGAAACCAAGTTCTCAACTCTCTCTTCTCTCGCAAATCACCCATTGTCCATAAAGTTCCATTCCTTTCCAAAATCATAGCGTACACAAATTTCGTTATCGTCTTTAAATCGCACAACATCTATTAGAGTTTTACAACAGTTCATGTCGCACAAACAATCACAATCACAATCACAGCTTCAATCTTTGGACAAGTTCAACTACGTTCTATCATATCTCGTCTCAAAATTGGACAAACATTCATTAGTAATTTGATTGAGTATGTTTACAATTGTTTTCAACGAGTTTTCATATTTTGTAAATGTCGTATGATAGCTCATTATTTATGCTACTAAATATATCTTTTTTAACATATATTATCAAACTATTACTTGTCTATTGATCTCCAATTTGATTGTGCAATCAGTTCTGTACAATATCTATGGCATAATGCCCTATATATCTATCGTAGCAATCGCAACCAGTAGATCCGTGTCAATGTCACAAGCAAATAAACTAACAAATGCATCTAATCTTTTTTGGTTTCAAGTATTTTTATTTTTTAAGATTACTAATCCCTTTTAATCATTCAAACTCATTACTAGAATGTGCATGCACAATATAAACCATCATCAACTTTCATGATAGCAACTAAAGAAAATTTGTTCAGATAAAATTGAGCAAGATGAAATAACTTTTGCTTCTCAGAGGCATAGATTGAGTCATCCAAATACAAACATGTTATACTCACTACTTTCCAAAATTCATGGGTACTTTGAAAATTATGACCCGCAATTCCCAAAGTACCCCTAAATTTTAGGACGAAGGGAGTACAAAATAACAACTCATTATTTATTTTACTTTGAAAATTGTGATTCACATTTGAGTCACAATTTTCAAAGTACCCATAAATTTTGAAACGAAGGGAGTACAAAATAACAACTGACTATTTATTTTAGTAAAACGACTATTTAACTCTTGAAGTTTTATGTCTATAATCAAATAAACAACTCAACATGATAATAGAAAAAGAGTTAGGTTAAAGTCAAATATTTCAGTCATATTTTTATAACGGTTGTTTTTTTCATAATTTTAATAAAGGCGTATTTTATATTTTACAAAATATATAGATGTATAATTAAAAAAAAAAAAAAATCAGCAGGAACGTTCTCCGCTGGCCGTCTTTAAGTGAATTTTTTCACTCTAGTAAGTGTGAGTCAATCTTACGCTATCCATAATCTGTTAGAAATAGGAGATATTTCATCCGTTAAGAATCTAACTTATTCCCTAATAGATCTCTTTTTCAACCATATTTTCTGCATGTATCCTAAAATTTCTCTTTACTTGCTCATTAAATTTCCTTCCATCTTTCTCTATCTATCCCAAAGACCTATCCTAAAATGTCTCTTTACTCATTCATTAAAGCAACATAGTAATTAATTTGTTTGACTTGGCCAAAGAAAAACTAAAAATAATAATAATAATTTAGAAAATGAATCTGACTGCAAAAACTCATATATATTTTGCTCAGAACTATAAAAAGTAGTTGTGAGAAAGTGAGAGTTTACAAAACTACTACAGTATATATTTTATAAACATTCCTCAGTACTGCATTCACGTACATTGACATGGCAGAAACTACTAATCCCGCAGAAACAGTGGCAGTGACGGTGACTGAAGAAAAGAGCGAGCCAAAAGAAGATGCTAATGCGATGATGAAAGATAAAGGAATTCAAATCAAACATGTTATATTTCCATTAACGACACTATCTTTCCTTCTCTCTCTTCCAATTCTTTTCTCAGTGATATGGTTGCTATACATGCGACAATGCGACTGTGAAGAAGTGTTGAAGCTGCCCAAATTACAGGTTGGGATTGTGATTGGCTTGATCTTCATATTCTTGGTTAGTAATATTGTGGTGTATTTGAGAGCTCGGTTCCCAATGCTGGGACTGATCTTGGTTATGGTGCCACTGATCGTGATGTTCATCGTGGGACTTGCCCTTGCCGGAGCTTACAAGACGGAGAGCCGGACCATACCCGGTTCACCCTCTTGGCTAAAAATGACAGTTGATGATAAAAACTATTGGAACAACATCAAATCTTGCATATACGACACAAGAACATGCGATGAGTTGGCCTCCACATCCTACATGCTCAAGTCCTATGACTTCACTACCACTAAATTGTCCCCCATAGAGGTAAATATCATCAATATATCTCTTGACATGCATATATATATATATATATATAGCTTTTTATATATATACTGTATATTTAGTTTTTATTATATATATATGTGTGTGTGTGTGTGTGTGGAAGGAAATTAATAAAGTTAATTTGAAGTGCTCAGTCGGGATGTTGCAAGCCACCAACAAATTGTGAAATGGAGTATGTGAACGCGACATACTGGCGGAAGCAGGAAGATGGTAGTGGTGCAGCAGTAGATAGCTCAAACCCATATGACGGGGACTGTGATTTGTGGGAGAACAAGAAGACCATTTTATGCTACAACTGCCACGCTTGTAAACAAGGATTTATCACTACATTACAGGCTAAATGGGGGAAACTTGGGCTCTTCCTTTTTGTCATGTCATTGCTCCTCATTCTCTCCCATTTGTTCCTCTTTGTTGCCACAATGTGGGAGCGTTATGGAGGATAGATAGATCCAGGATATTTTATTATTTGCTAATTGCATAGCCTAGCCCTCTTTTTTTACTTTTCTTTTTTCTTCATTTAATTAATTTATGTTATATTTATCTATCTTTTGTTTCATGTACGTGCCTACTTAATTCAGACTTCAACGTACTAGTCTCTTTATATATATATATATATATATATATATATATATATTGACTAGCTAGCATTTCTATCATGCATATATATATACTCTTTCTTCAAATTAACCATTTCTCTTTTGCACTCTATGTGACACAAAATTATGTGAGTGACTAAATTTCGGAATTAGCTAGTAATACGTTTTTCTCTCACATATATATACTGTGCATCCATATATTAATTAATACATGGGTTGCACTTTGCAGTCTCACAACCATCCGGCCTGTTTTAACAGGCCAACCACACACACACACACATATATATCCTAATCAAGAATGCAAGTGATTGAATAAATT
Source organism: Cornus controversa (assembly GCA_026545225.1). Taxonomy (NCBI): domain Eukaryota; kingdom Viridiplantae; phylum Streptophyta; class Magnoliopsida; order Cornales; family Cornaceae; genus Cornus; species Cornus controversa. The sequence goes on along the minus strand of CM048851.1, from coordinate 63,825,166 downwards.
TCAATTATATGATTCCCAATCGAATTGAGATTTCAAAACTAATCTAGAAAGAACTACTATTAGATTATTGTTATTGATTGAAAAAACTATTTTCGGCACCAAAAAGCTAGCTGCAACCAATATACGTATATATATGATATATGAATGAATAAAATTAATGAACGTGAAAGCTAGCCAGCAAATATTCAACACGTACTTACGGCCATTCAATTACTAACTCCACTTTGGTGAGTGGAAATCATATGGGTCGGCAACATTCAACATGTACGTGTCGAAGGCCCAGAAATTAATTCCCCAAACTTCGCCAATTTTAGCCACAAGATTTTGTCCACCCAATTCCAAAGTTGCCCAAATCACTACTTCCACTATCGATTTATTATAATAATTCAAACATTCATCATCAACTTCTCTCTATGGTCGATTTACACGTTTGACATGCCACAGACCAACCTCACTATCAACATGCAACTATAAATACCTGAATCTCCATGCATGCATTGTAGTCACTCAAATAAACCCTCTCATCTCTCAATATTTGATCAATTTTATATATACTCGCCTAGCTAGCTTCTTCAGTTTCTTGTTTTCCACAACTTCAATTTACTACATATATATACACACACACACAAGCACACGCACATTCACTATATCTATTCATTCTATATATAACATAAGAAAGAAATGGCTGTTGTGAAGTGCTTAGCAGCACTCGTTGCTTTTCTTCTTGCTACTTCTGCCATTATATCTGAGAGCAGAGTTGCAAGGAAAGATTTGAGTGTGGATCTTGGTGGTGTGGGAGTTGGGGCTGAAGCAGGGATAGGCTTGGGCTTAGGAGGTGGAATTGGTTCAGGGTCTGGGTCTGGTTCGGGATCTGGATCCGGTTCCGGGTCAGGTTCGGCTTCTGCATCAGGATCTGGCTCTGAAGCGGGTTCATATGCTGGGTCCAGAGCCGGGTCAGGATCGGTAAGTAACAATGGAGGCGGATCGGGGCAAGGCAGTGGGCGTGGTTCAGGGTCTGGGTCTGGGTCTGGTTCAGGACGTGGCGAGGGATACGGTGAGGGTTCAGGCAGGGGAAGCGGATCCGGAACCGGATCTGGTTATGGTGAAGGCCACGGCTATGGGGAAGGTCATGGCGAGGGAACTGGTGGCAACTGAGAACATGCTATCAATTAATATCATAACCAATAGAGTATCATATACCGAAAATAAAGTTTCAAAAAATGTGTATGTCGCCATTTTGTATTTAAATAAGTGATATGGTGACTACGGGATGATCCACTTACAACTCTAGGTAGTACTGTAAAAGATTTTCAGTCCAGAAGTCTTCCGACTGTTGTATCATACTATCATGTATGCTTCCTCTACTCTTATATATTGAGAAACTATGTAATTATATATATCTATATATATATCGTCTTATCTATATATCTCTTAACTTTATGCATGATACTTGTGAATTAACTTAATTTCTAGTTATCAATCATCAAATGTCAATGACAGCACTGTTACTGTTAAAATATAGAGCAATGGTACACATCATGAAATTATTTCATGAATTTTTATCTTGAATGATGTGATAATTAAATGGTGAGTTACTATTGGTGGGATTTTTCCCATACACAGAGTCCCAATGGTATTATTCTTACCACATCATTTATGATAGCAATTCATGATAAAATTTCATAAAGTTTAATATTTTTCTAAAATATATTAGCATATTTTATATTTAACGTTTTTCATATTCAATTACGATTTCTATGATTAGAGATTTATTATGTATAGGATAACTTGCTCCTCACTCACCTACCTCTTTTTCTTCTCCTATATATATATATGCTCTCACTGTATATTATTTCTCATACCATTCATTAATATAATTAAGAGATATTTCTCTTTTTTCTTCTTATTTGTAACATGGTATTAGAGTTCGGGTTTTAAAACCTTACTTTTCTTCTTCCGCTTAATTATTCTCGACATCCAAAGAGAACTTTTTTTTTTTTTTTTGCCGAAAATCCATCTTCTGAAACTTTTTTTGATCTTTTGAATATATCAGAACGAAGCCCTCAACCAGACAATCAAGACGCCACAAAATTCAGCCTGAATGAAGCCTCCATGCGCTCCCACACGTCGACAGAGTCCTCTTTTTTTTTTCTAACATCGACACGCCCTCACATGCGCCGTCACACGCTGCCAAGTGTGCCAAGTTATTGCTGACTCAGCAACCCAATGCCACGTTGTAGTTACATCAGCACCAACCGTGCATATTTTTTTGCCACGTCAGTCTTTCTGCCACGACGCCTGCCACGTCATATATTTCTGTCACGTTAACTGCCACATCATTGACACATCATCTTCCACATTAGCATCCAGTCTGCCACATCATCGACACATCATTTACCACATTAGCATCCAGTCTGCCACGTCACATTTTTTGACACGTGTCTGCCACACTTGCCATCTTTTTTACCACGTCAGCCACAACCCCTGAACATTTTTCTTGGGCTTACCCCGTTTAAAATTTTGCGCTGATTTCAATTTTTCAATCAATTTTTTCATTTGAAATTTCTAAATGGTTTAAAATGAGATTTCAGTGTGAGCCTTCACTCAACAGATATTTTTCTTCTTTTTAGTCTTCACTCAACAGATATTCTTCTTCTTTTTGACCTTCACTCAACATATATTCTTCTTATTTTCATCGCAATGGTGGTAACAAACAGCGAGCATAATCATTTCAACTCAAACCTAGTGAACGTTCTTGCAGATACTATCAAAAATTAGGACATACAATTAAAAAGTGTTTCAAACTTACTAGACCTTGTAATGCTACAGCTATAGCTACCACAGAGACAGTGTCATCTCATCCTTCTCCTTCTGCACCAGTTACTACTCCTTCTACGGAGTTCCCAATTCCATTTTCTATTGCTGATCAGGAGCCAATTATCAACCAGGTTCTATCCAAGCAATTAGATTCAAGCTTATCTAACTCTGTTTTCTCAACCGCACTAGGAACACTTAATTCATGATTTTTGGACTTTGCTTGTTGCAATCATATGACATCTGACCATACATTGCTCAGTACTTAGACTCCTACATCTCATGTACCTGTTATCCACACAGTTAATGGCTTCACTATGGCTATTAGGGCGACAATTTGAGATTTCTTCTTTACATATACCTACTTCATCTATCACAGTTGCATCTACACAATGTAGTATACCTACTCTTAAGTTATGGCATTCTCGCGTGGGTCATGCATCAGTATCTTGAGTCAAAAGTCTAGCATCTAAAGGTTCGTTAGGATCAGTTAAAATTGAGTCTTTTGATTGTATTTCTTGTCAATTAAGCAAATAGTCTGCTTTACCATTTAATAATAGTGAGTCATTTGCTTGTTTTTCTTTTGATCTTGTTCGTTATGATGTTTGGGGACCTTCTCCTGTGGCCACAATGAGTAGGGCACGATATTTTGCTATATTTATGGATAATTTTGCACAATTCATTTGGATGTTTTTAATAAAAAATCGTTCTAAATTACTTAACATCTTTCGTGATTTCACCAAAATGGTTTCAACTCAATTTTTCACAAATATAAAAAATTTTCGTTCTGATAATGCTACGAAATACAAGCAAAATAAATTTCAAAATATTTTCAAATACTATGGCACTATTTTTCACTCTTCTTGCCCTGGTACATCATAACAAAATGGTCGAGCTGAACGAAAACTTCGACATATTTTGGATTTGGCTCAATCATTTGTCATTTCTTCTTTTATGCCATCATCTTTTTGGGGTGAAGCATCTTTCACTGCTGTTTATGCCATAAATCGTGAACTCATACCACTTTTACAAAATCAAATACCCTATGAGCTTCTCTATGAGCAGGTTCTTGACTATAGTAATCTTAGAGTTTTTAGGTGTGTTTGTTTTGTTCTTCTTCATCCTCATGAGCGAACAAAATTACAACCTCGTGCTTAGCTCTGTTGTTTAATTTCTTGGGTATGAACTTGAGCAAAAGAGATATAGGTGTTATGATCCAGTTGTGAGATGCCTTAGAGTCTTTCGTCATGTTATTTTTTGAGAATATAAAATGTTTCATACCTTATTCAAATTCACTGGTATTTCTGATCACCAATTTTCTATTCTTTTTTTAGATACATCTGCATATCTTTTTCCAGATTCTTCTTCTGCTACCTCATCAGATACAATTGACCTTTCTGGCTCATTATATATGGTTGACCCTCCTGCAGTTAAGTTTCAATCATCTGTCCTGCCTAAAGCTTCTGATGCTGCCACTGTTTTAGATCCCCTTGTCGATCCACTGGGGTAAGAACCTCTCCTGCACATCTTCACGACTATCATTGTTATCATGCTCTTGCAACCCTTCATAAACGTCACACTTTTTGCGAGGCCTTCTCTAACCATTTATGACAACAAGCAATGAAATAAGAGTTAGATACACTTGCCCAGACTCATACATGGGATTTAGTTGACTTGCCTCTAAGGAAGTCTGCTATTGGAAGTAAATGGGTATACAAAATCAAAACTCGTTCAGATGGTTCTGTTGAGCGCTATAGAACTTGATTTGTGGCATAAGGATTCACACAGGAGGATGGCATCGATTATAAGAAAACTTTTGCTCATGTTGCTCGTCTTCTTTCTGTTCGTACTCTTATTGTTGTGGTTGCTTCCTGTCATAGGAAACTTTTTCAGATAGATGTCAAAAATGTCTTCCTTAATGGTGATTTACTCGAGGAAGTTTATATGAAGCCTCCTCTAAGTTTTGATCATCCGCCTCACCAGGTTTGTTGGCTTAGACGTGCTCTATATGGTCTTAAACTGACACCTCGAGCTTGGTTTGCCAAGTTCAATTCTACTATTTCTTGTCTTGGTCATTCTACAAGTACATATGATTCAACTTTATTTATTCGGTGTACTACAAATGGTGTTATTCTTCTCTTGCTTTATGTTGATGATATGATCATCACCGGAAATGATACTCAGGGTATTTAGGAACTTAAACATTTTCTCAATCATTAATTTAAAATAAAATATCTTAGACCTCTTAGTTATTTTTTTGGCCTAAAAATTACTCGAGTTATTGATGGTTACTATCTCACTCAAGCAAAGTACTGTCCCGATCTTATTTCCAAAGTTGACATCACAGACAACAAGATTGTTGATACTCCACTTGAGCCTAATGTGAGACTTACTCCATATGATGGTGAGCTTCTTCGTGATGGTACTCTGTATCATCAGTTAGTTGGTAGTTTGGAATATCTTACTGTCACTCATCCAGATATTTCTCATGTTGTTCATATCGTCAGTCAATTCATGGTTTCACCAAGATCAGTTCACTTTGTTGTTATTCTTCGTATTCTCCGCTATGTCAAGTGTTCTATATTTCGTGAGTTTTTTTTTCTCTCATCAGTCTTCACTAGTGTTTCGTGCTTATTCTGATGCAGATTGGGTTGGCAACCCAACAGATCATCATTCCACTATAGGATATTGTTTCTTTCTTGGTAGCTCACTGATCTCTTGGCGTAGTAAGAAACAATCTGTTATTGCTCAATCTAGCACTGAGGCCGAGTATAAAGCACTTGCCGATGCTACTTTTGGGCTTTTATAGTTACAATGACTTCTTTAGGATATGAGTATTTCTTCGTCCATTGCTACTCACATCTATTGTGATAACAATGATATTTTTCATAAGCAGACCAAACGCATTGGGATAGATTGTCATTTTGTTCGTCATCATTTACTTCAGAATATTTTGTAATTTCGGTCAGTCACTTCACATGATCAGATAGCAGATACCTTCACCAAATCTCTTCTACCATAGCGCTTTTGAGAGCTTGTTTTCAAACTTCAGATGGCGTCGTATAAGCCACTTTAAGTTTGAGGGGGAATGTTAAAATATATTAGTATATTTTATATTTAACCTTTTTCATATCCAATTAGGATTCCTATGATTAGGGACTCACCATGTATAGGATAACTTGCTCCCCACTCACATACCTCTTTTTCTTCTCCTATATATATGCTCTCACTATATATTATTTCTCATATCGTTCATTAATATAATTTAGAGATTTTTTCTATTTTCTTCTTATTTCTAACAGTTACATTACAAAAGATTTTAATTAGCTAAATTTTGGACGAGCGATTTACTATTTAATTAATTTCTACTTGACAAATAATTGGAGCACTTAGAGTTCCAAACACGTACAATAGCATCTATCTATCTGGCAGAATTTCAATATATATTTTTCTCTATCATTGAGACCTTCTTTTAGGTTTACATCCTAACCTAGACCTTCATTTTTTTTTGTTCGAATGTCGTACGCCCTGTTTTTGGAAACAAATGGTAGAGTTTCGAAGCCTAGTGAACAATTCCATTTTGGTGCTCGATGACTTCAGGATAATAATTGTAAGCCATTGATTGAAGATGCCTGGCTCTAACCAGTTCGAAGTTCAAATCAATTTCAACTTAAAGAGCATCTTAACCTATGCAAAGAATGGTTGAAATCGTGGAACAAAGGGTGTTCAAATAATTCTCAAGAAAAAGATCAAACATATTCAGGAACAATTGATTAATTTAAAGGAAAGGGTCGACGGTTTTAATCATGATCAATGTTCTCGGCTTGAGTTTGAGCTGGCGGCAATGTGGCCGAAAGAGGAACTATATTGGAAAAAAAAAATTTGAATTTCATGGCTCCAACACGGTGATAAAAATTCAAAGTTCTTTCATCGAAAAGCTTAGATCAGACGTCGTAAAAATACTATTTCGGGATTGGAAGATGGGGTGGGAAATTGGCAGGACACTCCGGAAGGCATTTGAAGAATTTCATAACAATATTTCAGATCACTTTTTTCCTCCTCTAATCCATACTCTGATTCGACATTTGGGAGCTTGTTCCACGAAAAATTTCAAAAAATATGAACCAGATCCTCCTCAGGCCTAGTATAGAGGATGAAATTAAATAAGTAGTCTTCTCAATGGCCCCCCTTAAAGCTCCTGGACCCGATGGCTTTATGCCGCTTTTTTTTCAATTAAATTGGGATCTACTCAAACATGATCTGGTTCCAAGGTTCAATTCTTTTCTTGCACATGGCCATCTTCTTTGTAGCGTAAACCATACAAATTTGGTGTTGATTCCAAAGGTGAAACATCCAACTTGTATAACTTAATTTCGGCCCATTAGCCTTTGTAATGTTATATACAGAATATTTTTAAAAATACTTGTAAACTGCCTCAAGCCATTACTTCCTCTCATGATCAGTGAGCATCAAAGTGTTTTCATCCCTCATAGACTTATACACGATAATATTTTGCTATCTCATGAACTTATCCACAAGCTTAACTTAAAATAGAAAGGCAGAACATGATATATGGCTCTTAAATTAGATATGGCAAAGGTGTATGATCGTATTGAATGGGATTTCTTGGAAGGTATGATGCTTCATTTTGGTTTTGCTGCTCATTGGGTTAAAATTATTATGAATTGTGTTTCTACAATGACTTTTTATATTATCCCGAATGGTGAAATTGGTACCCTTATTTTGCCATCAAGGGGGATTCGTTAAAGAGATCCCTTATTACCTTATTTATTTCTGATATGTGTAGAAAGGCTTTCTATTTTGTTGAAGGAAACTAGTGCCATAGGCCAAATCAGTGAAATCCAACTGGGCAATCAAGCTCCACCCATTAATCATCTCTTGTTTGTCGATGACACCATTATGTTTGGAAAAGTTATCAAGTCTAAAGTTGTGCCAATTAAAATGGTGTTATGTAAATATGAATCTTTGTCAGGACAGCTTATAAATTATAACAAATCATCAAGCATTTTCAGCCATGTGGTGAATCTCAATGATCGTGATCAATTGATGAGGGAAATTAGACTTACGTCAACTACATGGATCAATTCATATTTAGGTCCGCCATCAATCCTCTCTCGATCCAAGCATGCGACTTTCCAATTCCTGGTGGAGAGAGTGTTTTCTAAAATTAAAACTCTCAAAGGTAAACTACTATCAAAAGCAAGTCGAGAGGTTCTCATCAAGTCGGTGTTAGCTGCCCTTCCTACATTTTGCCTCCATTGTTTTAAGATTCCGTCTTCGCTGGCGAACTCTTTAAGAAGCAAGTTTATAAACTTTTGGTGGAGTGGATCAGAGGATATCCAAAAAATTAAATGGGTAAGTTGGACCATTATGTGCAAATCAAAGCCTAGGGGAGGATTGGGGTTTCGCGACATTGAAGCCTTTAATTTAGTCTTTTAGCTAAGCTTGCTTGGCGGTTGGAGATGGGTCCAAAGTTGGGAGATTCATCTTTATTCTATTCAACTTTCAAATATAAATACTTTCCCAATTCTTCTTTTCTGGATTCCTCTTGTTGGCAAAGATCTTCTTGGACATGACGTAGTATTTCAGCTACGAAGGACTTTATACGCAAGGGTATTCTTTGGGAAGTTGCAAATGGGCGTCAAATTAATTGTTGGTAGGACGGGTGATTGCCTGATAAGGCCTTCTCCCATGTCTCTACTCCTCCAAATCTAATTGTTAACACGGTTGCTGATCTCATCCATCAGGATTCTCACTCGTGGAATTCGGAGTTGATTCGATCTATCTTCAATATTAGAGACTCTAATCTTATCCTTCAAATACCTATTCGTGAGTATTGTGCCTTTGATCGGCGTGTTTAGGGCTTCACTTCATCAATTTTTTTAATGTCAAAAGTGCATACAAATTGGCATATGAAATGGTGCATGGGTAAGAGGAGCTGCCAGTAATAGGATCAAGCCTTTGGCAGGAAATCTAATATGGTTAGAAAGATATTTGGCGCCTCAAGACCCCTCAAAAAATTTAATTTTTTCTTTGGCAATGTTTTTATGATTAAGTCCCTGTGGCTTTGAAGTTGTTCCAGAGACGTTTTACTAAAGAGGCTAAGTGCCCTATTTGTGACCTTGAGTTTGAAACATTATATCATGCTCTGTTTGGCTGCTCTCGTGCTCACATGGTGTGAAAAAGTTCTCCACTCTGAATTGATCTTGAGTATTTACCAAACCAATCCTGGTTGCATCAATAGAAACTTCTTGTTGATGCTTGGGATAAGAGTGAGTCTTCTACTGATCTTTGTAGTTTGGGTGCTTTTTTGTTGTGGTTAATATGGAAAGGACGTAATGATTGTATGTTTAATCATAAACAGTAGTCCCCTCATGAAATTGTTCAAAGGTTGTTGATATTTTTATTTTATTTTAAGGAAGCCTCCAACTTTGATTCAATTTTTCATCCAGTCTTGAATCCGCCAAACTCTGGTCCTCCTCATTGGACCCCTCCTCCTCAAGGAGTTGTCAAGCTAAATGTAGATGTATCTTTCTCCCAGTTACATCATTATTGTGGGGGTGAATTGATTGTTCAAGATTGGGTGGGCAATGTTCTTCATTTGGCGTTCGTTTTCTTTCAAAACGTTTTTTGTGCAGAAGTGGCTGATGCTTTGGTCTTAAAGCATGGTTTGAAACTTATCTATGATTGGGAGTATAAGTTTGTGATTGCTGAAGGTGATTGCAAATTTGTCTTTCTCTTTCACCGTCAGTCCTCTTAGCAACCATGGTGGTGAAAGATGTTAAAATATTGAAAAGGTCCTTCCAGAAATTATCTTTACAGTGTATGGCTCGATTAAGCAATTGTGTGACTTTTCTTTTCAAGGAATTTTTTTCTTTTGAGATTTTTGAATCCTCAAGAATTGGTTAGGCTTTGTCTTCCGATTTATCTGCCTTATGTTCCTAGTTTTGTAAATTTTTCTTTCGATTAAAAAAAAGAAAAAGAAGTGATCTGATTGTTGTCCTTTGACGTTTTCTTTAACACGTGCGTGTTGCCAAGGATATGTGAATTTTTTTAACATGCATTACATGTGGCCATGTGGGGATTTGTGTGTTTGTATACGCTGACACTTGTGATTCATTATGGTGAGTGGAATTGTGGTAGGCACCACCTTCTCGCGAATAAGAAAGATGGCATCCACTAGAATCCCAACTCCATGCTTCGGCCTTCTCAACCACAAACTTTGTTCCAATCTAATTTTATATATATATATATATATATATATAAGCCAGCCGACTGCACAAACTGATTATTTATCCCACTAAATTCAATAGCTACAATGGTAATTTTTAAAGAAAAGCGGACATCTATCAGTAACTCAGTTTACTTAGGGTTATAATCACACTCTACCATTTAATTTTCTTTAAATAAATATCCATGTAACAATTTTCAATAATAAATCAAATCATCCTCCACTTTTGTGACCTTTGATTTATTTAAAATTTATTAACATCTCTAATCAATATTCGAAATCCGTGACAAAAACGAAGATTCATATATGTCGACCCTTCTTTTGCATTTTGATTGAAAATTGAAATCCAAACCCTTTAAATGAACTTTGAATCGAATTAGATCTCAGATCAAATTCAAGCCTTAGTTTGACATCATTTACTCTTGTAGCTTAATTTACTACTCTAACTTGGAGCTCTGCTCGCTCGCTATGGTGTCCAAAAGTTGGGTAGGGAGAATATTAGCACCTGAAGTTTGGACCTGCATTGTGTGGCAAGAATAGAATAGGCCTTCAATTTGTTAAAAAGAAAAAAAGAAACACCATTCTCAATAATTGTCCATTTTGACCCAATTATTTTTCTTAATTAAATTAAACCCATTTTATTACTGTAAATAAACTACGCCATCGGCTCCATCATCTAACATGACGTCCCATTTGAGCCCACCTTGTTTCTCTCCATAAAGAATGAGGGTAAACTAACAACACATACACAAACAGGAATTATATTTCATTCATTAATAGGGACTATACAAATTGAATTCATGTCTACTCGATCTCAATTAACATGTTACTAACACCTGATTTGCGAGGGTCTAAACAACCAACAAGGCTGTTAATAATAAAATGAGTCGATACTGTAATTATATATGAAATTATTTGACTATTTTTAAATGAAAGGAAGATATATATATATATATATATATATAGAGAGAGAGAGAGAGAGAGAGAGAGAGAGAGAGAAGACAAATTTCATATACTTACTTTGATGTCATTCACTTAATTAATAATATTGATTGATTGTGTTAAATTAATAATTTATATAGATGGAAGATTTGCTGTTATATACTATATAAGAGGTTTTGGGCATTATTTTATTTTATTCTTTGATGTAAAATAATTAAATAGCAGACTACTACATAATTAAGATTACATATTAAGGAGGAGGAATTAAACTTTCACCTTTATTTTTATTTATATATATATATATATATATAGACATGCGTGCATGTAAGGCATCTATGTATCATTAGTTGGCAAATCAGTTTTCATTACCAAATATTAACACGGAGTCATTATACAATTAGAAACATTCATTATTTGTTTCACTGCCTAGCTTGTATATATGGAATTATATATTGTTATTATACCATTTTAATAAAGTGTAATGCTAATTATTAGCTCGCCAGATTATTGTCCAATATCAGATCGATAATATGCTGCACTCCATTCAACTGTAAGCTTGCAGCTATGTACTACTTAAAATTAAATTGTGTATTTAATTTGTGTGCATGCATGTGAGAGGTTAGGTTTCACTCTAATGTCATTTATTGATAATAACAATAATAATAATAATAAGTAACTACATATATACTAGTAATAAAAAAGATTAAAAGGTAACAAAATATATATATAATGAATGTTGAAAAAACTTACACGAATTATCTAGGCAGAATCAGACACAATAACAAATACTTGTATTGAACTTAAACCAAAACAGCACGTACCGCATAGTCATCGTATCTAGCTAGCTTGCTTATCAAGAAAAAATCTACTTTACTGATTTATATATATATATATATATATATATATATATATATATGAGGAGTGCTCGGGAGAGTTGCGCAAGTGAGTATCCTTATACAGTCACTCCACTAATTAGTAAAATTCAATTACAAAAATCAAATAATTTTCTGTAATAAATATTTTACTTTTCCATCAATCAATATACCCTTCTAATTCTAAATAATTTACATGGGTGTTATCAACAAACAAATAAAACTATTTATAAAAGAAAATTATAATAAGTATATAAAAGAAAAATATATTATTTAATTCAATTAATCACAACTACAAAATTTTAAAAATTATATAGGAAATGATTATAATAAGTATATATATTATTAAAAATATTTAAAAGTAGGAAAATATAAAAAAATATTAATAAAAATATTTTAATACTTTAAAAATATATTCTTTAATTCAATTAACCATAATTACAACATTTTAAAAATTATATAGGAAATGATTATAATAAGTATATATATTCAAAATATTTAAAAGCAGGAAAATATATAAAAAATATTAATAAAAATATATTAATACTTTAAAAATATGTTCTTTAATTCAATTAACCATAATTACAAAATTTTAAAAATTATATAGGAAATGATTATAATAAGTATATAGATTGTTAAAAATATTTAAAACTGGGACAATATAAAAAATATATTTTAACACTTTATGTATATAATTTTATTTGTTTGTTGATGACGTGTAAATACTTTAGAACTAGAAGGGTATATTGATTGATAAAAAAGTAGGACATTTATTACAGAAAGCATTTAATTTTTGGAATGCTAGCGTAGTCTTGCTTCACTGATTGGTGAAAATCAATCCCAAAAATTAAATGTTTTTCCGCAATAAATGTCCTACTTCTTCATCAATCAATATACCATTCCAGTTGAATTATTTACACTGATGTCATCAACAAATAAATAAAATTATAAACATAAAGTATTAAAATATTTTTATTAATATTTTTTTTATATTGTCCTACTTTTAAATATTTTTAATAATCTATATACTTATTATAATCATTTCCTATACAATTTTTAAAATTTTGTAATTATGGTTAATTGAATTGAAGAACATATTTTTAAAGTATTAAAATATTTTTTTTTATATACTTTCCTGCTTTTAAATATTTTTAATAATCTATATACTTATTCAATTAACCATAATAATCTATATACTTATTCAATTCATCTATATATTTTTTGTTTATAATTTTATTTTTATTAATATTTTTAATAATCTATATAGTTATTCAATTAATCTATACTTTATGTTTATAATTTTATTTTTATTAATATTTATAATAATCTATATACTTATTCAATTAACCATAATTACAAAATTTTAAAAATTATATAGGAAATGATTATAATATAAGTATATAGATTATTAAAAATATTTAAAAGTAGGTCAATATAAAAAAAATATTTTAATATTTTATGTTTATAATTTTATTTGTTTGTTGATAGCACAAGTGTAAATACTTTATAACTTGGAATGGTATATTGATTGATGAAAAAGTAGGACATTTATTGTAGGAAAGTATTTAATTTTTGGAATTCAGTGGAGTGACTGTGCAAGGACACTCGCTTAAGCGACGACCGCTAGCACTCCTATATATATATAGGGCAAAGTACATTCACACCCCCTGAGGTCTGCCTCAAACACATTTATATACAAAGTTTGCTTAAATCTACACTCACACCCCTAAACAAAATTACATCAACAATTTGCATGAAAAATTACAATTTTACTCATCAAAATAATAACTATATTATATTTAAAAAATCTATTAAAATAAAATGACTAAATTAACCATTCAATCGATATATTACTATATTAGTGTCCCCTGAATTCAGTGAAGGGATAACAAAATTCTTTGAATTCTTTTGTTTTGTTTTTTAGTTATAAAAAAGAATTGTGAAATAAAGAAAAGAGTCTAATGTGTTTTGGTGATTCAATTTAACAAATAATTTATATTATTTCTGTATTATGTATATGACCCAATATTAGTTCTCATTGAAAAATAATATTCAATCTGAAGAAATTCAAAATTCGAGGCTAAAATTTTCTTTATTATTAATCTTGGATGATTTTTTTTTCTTTTTTTCATTATTTTTCAATTTTATTAGTGCCATCACTATTTTTTTTAGTTTTTGAAATAAATGTATGCTTACTTTGTAATAAAAGGCAAAATGCAAAATATCCTCTTTTAATTTTCTTATAAACTCCTATACTCTTGTAACACTCTTCATATAGGTCTCCTCTATTGTCATCTCTCTACTATTGCCGTGACACCACGGCCACCACCAAAGCCATGCTATCATTGTCAAATTTCAGGCGCACTACCATAGCAACGGGGAAAGAGAAAAAAATAAAAGAAAAAAAGAGAAAATGATGAAGAATTAAGAGAGAAAAGTAGATAAAATAAAGAAAAAAGAGGGGGTTAGATGTAGAGAGAGTGATTCGGGAAAGAGAGAGAGATGGAGGAAGAGAGAGAAAAAGAGACAGAGTGAGGAGAGAGAGAAAGAATTAGAGAAAATGAGCTTTGAGGGTGAGAGAGGAGGAAGAAAAGCAATGAGATAATAAGGGTAATTTTTTCAAATGAAAAAAAAAAGTTGGGAGCAATATGGTATTTTAACGTAAAAATTAAGGTTAAAAATGTCTTTTCAGTTAGTAAAGGGTAAAACCTAAGAAGCATGGACACAGACAAGGGACACGGATACGACACGACACGGACACGACGACACGACAAATTTCAAAAAAATAAGACACGACACGGCGGGGATACGGCTATGAAATAATATATTAATATATATTCAACAAGTTAACCAATATCCACAATACCATAAATCTAACAATAAAAAAATAATAAATCACACAAATACTTCAATTTATTATCAAGCAATTAATGTATTTTCAAAAAGGATGTTTATTATATTCAAACCCACTACTAGAACCTTGCATATTACTCATTTTTCTAATAACAAACAAATAAATTTAAATACAAAATACCAAATAAACTAACATGACTTTATGTTAAATAAAGTTCTATTGGATTTTTTATTTTTTTGTTTCTAAATTTACTATTTAGGAATTTTATCTTACTATTTTTTATTTTTAAAATTTTTTATTTTAGAAAATACTATATTTATATAAAAAAGGGCATAATAGTCATATAAATGGTATATATGTCATTATAGTTATTTTAAGGGGTCAAGATGTCAACTTTTAGAAGATGAGGGGCTTAAATGCTCAAAAAAATAGTTCAAAGGGTTTTTTTTGTAACTTTGAAAAAGTTCAGGAGTTTTTTTGCACTTTTAAAAATTACAAAATGTACCCCGCCGTGTCCCTCACCTGTCCTTGCCGTGTCCCCCCGCGTGTCCTTGTCTTGTCCTAAAAAAAAAAATTTCAAGACACTTCTAAGGAGTGTCCGACACATGTCCGAGGAGTGTCTGAGAAGTGTCCGAGTTTTCGACACGGACACCACACTCCTATACGAAGTATCCGTGCTTTTTAGGGTAAAACAGACATTTCAAATAATTTTTGACCAATGGATTTTAATTGGGGGTTGTGTGCGATCAAACTCCAAACCTTGTGAGTGTAAATTTAAATAAATTTTATATATGAGCGTGTTTAAGACAAACCTCAAAAAATGTGAGTGTATTTTATCCATATATATATATATACTAGGGTATGCCCGTGCCTACGGCACTATCACGCACTCGCAATCGTGACCGTTAGATGAAGTGATTTTAGACTGTAGATAGCAAAAGACCTTTTGAACTGCAGGATTGCTTTTTTAACAACTCTGGACCGTTGAATCACCGTTTTTAGCCTTATTAGGCCAAGCTTCAATGTAACATAGATATATATATATATGGAAGCAAGCTAGGATCAAAGATCAAGTCTAAAATCAGTTTCAACTGAGGATTTTAAAGTCAGAACGCGTAAATTTGACTTAGACGTCCTCCATCCCAGTTAAAATAATAATATTGAAATAGGCAGCTAGCGTGCTACATTTACAACCACACCGCGCCACTTCCAATTGGAACATTTTTGTATGTTGATTTAGCTACTTTGCTTTAAGCAAACACTTTCAAAAGTTGACATTAATGTATCTTATTCGCTTAGCCTGTTTTATATATATATACACACGCGCGCTACATCAACCACCAAAAGCAAGGAGTTGACATATTATTAAATAAAATGAAGGAATGAAATACGTTGGAAAATTCCAGGATTTCCAAATGGAAGAAATACCCTTTATTTTATTAGCATATTTTATTAACACCAATATATACATTCATATAATTGTGGAAACATTTGATTCATGTACTACAATAATGCTTTAACATTTTTAAAAATGAAGTAAGATGTTTTTAAGAGTATTGCTTTTGATATCAAAAACTCCTCTAATTAATACCTCAAATGTCTTAGGCATATCATAACTATGTCAATTTTGACAGATTAAAAAGTAATATGTTAAATGAATTTTTTTCTATTATTTTAATTTATGAATTCTTATTATTATTTTAAAATGTATTTTATAATTGTAATAAATTTGACATATAGGATAGAGGATACCAAAATATCATATATCAATTTGTTATATCATATCTCAAATAAATTTTAAAATATGAAATTCCCAAGATTTGACATATTTGATAAAGAACAAGTCTCAAATATATATATATATATATATATACACACACACAATGCTTGAACAAGTAGAAGTCATGTGCATGCTGAACAAGTCTCAAATACGTACAATATTTGATTTATTCCTTATGACGCAAGGGAAATGATATTTTATTTACAATATTTGATTTATTCGTTATGATGCAAGGGAAATGATATTTGCTATGCAAAAAATATCAGCCTTAATACTTGTTCATTCCATATATAATAAGAAGTAATTAAAGGGAGAAGATATTGAAAATTAATCCAAAAAGAAGTGATATTCAACGTATTGGTCAATTCATATACTAGATAATAAGTGGATTTCAATTTTTAAAGATTTTTTCACGTCTATGCTCTGTAATTTAATCCTAACAACTAACTATTAATCACCACATCTATGCTGTGTAATTTTGTCCTAACAACTATTAATCAAGAGTAAGTAACAAGTATCTTATGAAAATTCTTTCCCCAATCATTAATTACATCGAAATTTACTTCATAATGTAATCATCTTTCAGGATATGAATTGGACATTCAATCCGATAATCCGTTAGTAATTCGAATTCGATAATCCATTAGCTAAACAAATCGAATATGGATTATGATTGATCCGATTCGATAATAATCCGATATGAAATAATTTAATATATAATTTATTTTAAATATATTATCTAATGTTATAACATATAATATTTACATACTATGTAAATATTTTTTATCATTATTTTCTTTTTATTTTTCCTTCTCTTTATTTTATCTTTCTTTATAATTTTTTTCTTTAATAAAAAGTCAAACACTTACATTTCTATTACTTTTTTCTTTATATTTTATTTTTCTTTCTTATTTTTTTTTACTCATTATTTGTTAATCTCTTTTGAAATTATATTTTTTTTCGAATCAAATATCAATAACAAATCGGATATAAATTTAATTATATATAATTCGTGAAATTATCAGATAGAATCTCTTATATTCTTTATTGAATTCAAATCGAACGAAAGCTTATCCGGTCCAAATCTACTTCTCTTGGGTAAAAGGGTGCGATGGACAGCCAGCGAATTTAACCATAAAAGTGTTGTCGTCCTCAGTCAATCTGCAATCTGCAAAACGAAAGCTGGCAGAGAGTAATACTACTATTCATTCAACAAACAAGTTAAGAACACAAAACCGGAAACCACTCTTTTCTTCTTCTTCTTCTCCCAGTCTTCCTAGAGAGAGAGAGATAGAGAGAGAGAGTAAATAGATGAATTTGAGGGAGTCCCAGTCAATTTAGCACCGCCCAAATTTTCAAAATAAAAATAATAACCCCCAAATCCACCAATCTGTGTATCTCTCAGAGTGGCGACCGGTTCGGCCGGCTGTCCATGCCCTCAAAACAATAGACGCACCCCGAATTTTAATACTGTCCCAAACCAGCCAATCAACTGTTTACCCATGTTGTTATCATTAACAAACTCTTGGAAATTAAATTATCTGAAAGTAAAATATATATATATATATATATATATATATATTATAATATGTAGGTGAAGCAGAGATGAACTCGTGACAGAGTGTATAATATTAATGTTTTTAACAAAGTAGTAGTGTAATTTGTTTTGGCCTTTGGGGTTAAACTTGCACTAATACTAAACTTTTAACAACCACCTCGTGACAAAACAGACTTTGTGAGAACAGGATCAGTTTAGACCCAGTAATAGGATGAAAGGAATAGAGATAATTGTGTTTACCCAAAAAAAAAATAATAATAATAATTATAAGGAGAGAAGGACATGCCATCTTTGTGGGTGGGTAACCACACAATCTATATATTATTTAATTTAATCATCTGCACCGCTACTTCGTACAATAATAAAAATATATGTATCACCAGATTCACCCCATCACCAACCACAACCACTGTGTATACGTATTACCATAGGAGTAGTACCAGTCTCCTCCTATACAGTACACACACTCTCTCTCTCTCTTTCTAGAAAGTGTCCACTCTTCTCGCTCTCTCTCTCAAATAATGTGAGCTGTTATCCTTTTTAATTCTCTCTCTTTCTCTCTCTCTCTCTCTAAAAATACGCTGTTTCTTGGTATTGATTATTCTCTCTCATCCAATCTGGCCGACCTTTAACGCGTTAACGCGTATACCTGCGCCCCTTTGTTTCCTAAGTGTGGGTGACCACTATATATAACTCTTCCTTACCTTCTCCTATCCAGCAGGTGCAGAAAAATAAACGCCCATTTGTTCTCTGCATCTGTTTCATTCATATTCATCCATATACATCCTTCGCCTCCAATCCATCCACCCCCGAAAAGGCCCAAAAGCAAAATTAATACAATCCAACCCAGAATACCTATTTTCTCTTTATCTCTCTCCCTCCCTCTATATATATATATATATTATACATACGCATAAACCAACCAATCTCTATCTCTATCTCTATCTATCCATCTATCTATCTAATCCAAGAAAATAAAAGCAAAAAGAAGGGGATTGCTTGCTTCACTTCAAATTGTTCAAATTGTTGTGGTGGTGTGGGATAGAAATTGAAAGCATTGAAAGAGATCTCCAATAATGCCTTCTTTGGAGGAACAGTTGTTTCCGCCAACGCCCGGCAAGTTTAAGATAGACAGACCACACGCGACCATCAATCGTCAGGTCCACAGATGTTTCGCGTCCACCAGTACCATGTTCCTCTGGGCTCTCTTCTTGATCGCCCTCACGGCCTCCTATCTCAGTTTCCAGAGTTTCGTCGATTCCGGTAGCCGCTACTTCACCGCCTCCTGGGGCGGAATCCAATGGGAGAAGCAGGTCCGCAACTCCGCCCAGATCCATCGCTCCGGCGGAATGTCCGTACTCGTCACCGGCGCTGCCGGTTTCGTCGGCACCCACCTCTCCCTCGCCCTCAAGAAACGTGGAGACGGCGTCGTTGGCCTCGACAACTTCAACAACTACTACGACCCCTCGTTGAAAAAATCCCGAAAAGACCTTCTCAAATCCAATAATATCTTCATTGTCGAGGGTGATATTAACGACGCGCGTCTTTTAGCCAAGCTTTTCGATGTCGTGGCTTTTTCTCACGTTATGCACTTGGCTGCACAGGCAGGTGTGCGATACGCCATGGAGAACCCCAACTCCTATATCCACAGCAACATTGCCGGTCTCGTAACCCTTCTCGAGGCCTGCAAGTCCGCCAACCCACAACCAGCAATCGTTTGGGCTTCTTCCAGTTCAGTTTACGGCTTGAACGACAAGGTTCCATTTTCTGAATCTGATCGGACCGACCAACCTGCTTCTCTCTACGCAGCCACCAAGAAGGCCGGTGAGGAAATCACCCATACCTATAACCATATTTACGGCTTGTCAATAACCGGGTTGAGATTCTTCACTGTATACGGCCCCTGGGGAAGACCCGACATGGCCTACTTCTCCTTCACCCGGAACATTCTGCAGGGTAAGCCTATCACGGTATATCGGGGCAAAAACCGGGTTGATTTGGCCCGGGACTTCACTTACATTGATGATATTGTCAAGGGGTGTGTCCGCTCGCTCGATACGGCGGGTAAGAGCACCGGTTCCGGTGGGAAGAAGAGGGGACCCGCACCATACAGGATCTACAATCTGGGTAATACGTCGCCGGTGACGGTACCGACCCTTGTCGGTATTTTGGAGAAGCACTTGAAGTTGAAGGCGAAAAAGAATGTAGTGGACATGCCTGGAAACGGCGACGTCCCATTCACCCACGCAAACATAAGTTTGGCCCGTACAGAGCTCGGGTACAAACCCACAACCGATTTACAAACCGGGTTGAAGAAGTTTGTCAGGTGGTATCTCTCTTATTATGGCTACAATCACGGCAAGCCTGTACATTAGCTTTTTTTTTTTTGGTTTTTTATGAATATTTTCTTTTCTTTTCTTTTTGCCATGTTTTTAGATTTTCTTGGGTTTTCTTATCTTCTCAGGAAATGAATAGAAAATAGGAAAGCAAATTCTAACGAAGAAAAGGGGAAAAAAAAAGGACATTCTTTTCTTGGGGATGAGGAGAAGTAGCTTATCCACTGTTAGAGTTTTGTTGTTTCCTTCTTTATTGTAAAGGATAACAAGTTGCTGAGTTTGTTTTGGTTACATTGTTGATCCAATTGCAGGCCCCTCTCTCTCTCTCTCACTCTCTCTATTTGATCATTTAAGGCTTGCTTGGATAACAATGAGAGAGAAGAAAAGAAATGATAACTTAATTTATGAGAGAAAAGAAAAGAAAAGATAACATGTATTTGTGTTTGGAAGAATTGGATAAGTTAAAGGAGAGAAAAGAAAAGAAAATAAACTATTCTAATCAATTTACTGATATGTCCTAATATCTTAAGTTATGATTCAGATGCCATAAAAAAAGTTTTATTCTAAAATATTGTGGACAATTTCGGTATTATGAAAGTATCACTTATCAGTTATCATTTTTCTTCAAATCTTCTCATTTTTGGACGAATAAGCTATCCCTCCAAATCTCTCCCAATCCTTTTTTTTCTTTCCCACATTAGTTATTCGAACACAAAAATTATTATCCTTTCTTTTCTTTTCTCTCTTAATCCTTCCAAATCCATCAATCCAAACGAAGCCTTATTAAACATAAAATGAGGACATTTTTTTTCTTTTGCAGTTGTTTTGAAAATTTTGCAACTTTGAAAGATCTAAAAGAAAAAAGCACGTATAAACAATGAAAGTTAAAATCAAAAATGTTACTGGTACATTGTGCACCCCCAGATATACAAATGGGAGTTGATGTACTGTGTAAAGAAAATAATAAAACCACAATTTTCTTTTTTTGTTTTCTTATTTAATTTGAGCTATGCATCTCTCCTCACCTTTGAGGGAAACTTCCTGTGTCGCAGCATGATATTATTTTATGGTAATAATATAATGTCAGTTGGAAATATTGAGACCCACCACAAAGTAGATGATTTTTCTTTTCTTTTTCTATTTATTTTTTTAATATTATAAAAAAATATGTGGATACATCAGTTGAAAAGAGAAGTGTGTTAACTTTTAAATGAAATGCAAGTGTTTGTAAACAATTTTGAAGTGTGATATAATTGTCTCAACTTTTTTTGAGGAAAAATAAAAATAAAAGAGTGGGATGGATTTTTTTTTTAAAAAAATGTTCTACGTATTATTTTACCTTTTTAGAGTTTAATGATAATTTTACAAACTTTGAATTTAGTTAATTTTCTCAAGAGGTCATAACTTGATCACGATTGATACTAATTAATCTCAAGTATGTTTGGTTAATTTTTAGTTATTTTAGACATTTAATTGTGAGTGGTATGGACAAATACAATAGAATAAAAACAATAATCTTTGATTTTCCACTTCACTAATTTTTATAATAGTACTCAAAATAAATAGGGGTGCTATTGTCATTTACCAGTATATAGAATTTCAAGTTTTTTTTTTGGTTTCCTTAAAATAGAAATTCAAGGTTGTAGTATCACTGATATATATATATATATATATAAATAAAAATGACAGCTAAGGGATGATTACATAATCCGAAGAGACAGCAGAAATGAGAGAGAGAAAGCTAGAAGAACCGTGAAATACGGGTGAGGGTTGGGCCCCACCCATGTGAGAGAATATATAGCTTCGTATATCATCCATTGGATTCGACTAAAAAATGGGCCAGACCTATCTAATGATCCAGCTGTAAAGTCGATGTTGGTACGAATTCGTCTTTTTCTCGCCGACAATTGGTAGATTAATACTGTAGTTGGGACTCTTTCTTTCATTTTTTTTAGCTGGACTTTTTCTTGGGTACTAATAGTGGACTTTTTATTGGATACTAATAGTGGGCCTATTGTACTCTTTTATCTTTTCTCTAATCCATTGGAGTGTTAGTAAAGTGTGTAGGTGTTGCTTTTATACCTTGTTGGCTTGTTGTGTTCCAACCAGCAATTATAAATGTCTCTTTCAATTAAAGGAGCAAGCAAGAATCCAATGGAAAGTATATGTAGTTTACTTTGTCGTATATATATATGTATATGTATAGTTTGGACGGAGGCTTTCATCCACCGACAGTATGTGTACGTGTGTGGCTCCTTTGATAGATTGAGAATATGTTGATTGTTTTGGTGTGGATTGATTAAGATGTGGCTAATATGATTTTTAAGAGACAAATATAGTGCAATATGTTATGTTGCATGGTGGGGCACACAAATGTGATCGAGGGAATTGGAGAGTCGGAGACTAGACTAGACTAGTACTATAACACAATTAAAAGAAATACAACAAATGGCTACTCTGTGCTGCTGTGCTTTAGGTAGATTATCCGAAAATCAATCTTTCCTCAAATATATATTAAGCCAGCAATTATATGCCTAGAAAACATTACAGAATTGCTATTTTCACATAGCAAAAATTAAAAGCAACAAAACTGACCTTAGCATTCACAGGAGTGCAAGCAACACCTCAAATGTGGCATCGTAAACATCATATTATTTTATTTATTTCAGTAAAACTACTTAGCAACGAGGAATCCACATGCACAACAACGTTCAAAATACACCTAAATGTTGCCATGGTCAAGACAGGGTCGTGTGGCATGAGCAAGCCACAAAGCATGCATACTCTTTCTACATGGACTGACCAAATTTGTGGAGGCATACAAGACCGACCTAATAAAAAAAAACATACATAAATATAACCACTTAATCGATTGGGCATTGTACCTCACTTGTCAGTCCCAAATGCTGCTTCAACTTACCACTGCTTGACTGTACAGCCATGGATGAAATATCATTCTGCATCACAACTTGTCTAAATTAAGCAGAGTAGGGAGTTTGAGATGAATTGGTCAGGGCACCCTGCTCAACAAAAGCGATTCCGAAAGGGATTTGTTGGATCACATCCTATCATGGATTGTTGCTGCTGCACTATTAAAGCTTCTTGTTGTTGACCCATAACTGCCATCTGCACACTAGTTGGAGGTGTTATGTTGCTTGAAGCATGAAACAGGTCTTGGGAATAATAAACAGCCTCGAGAGGATTAGGTGCCATCTGCACACTGGTTGGGGGTTTTACTTTGCTTGAAGCATGAAACAGGTCTTGGGAATAATAAACAGCCTCGAGAGGATTAGGTGCCATCTGCACACTGGTTGGGGGTTTTACTTTGCTTGAAGCATCAAACAGGTCTTGGGTATAATGAACAGCCTCGAGATGATTAGGTGCCATCTGCACACTAGTTGGAGGTGTTACGTTGCTTGAAGCATCAAACATGTCTTGGGTATAATGAACACCCTCGAGAGGATCAGGTGCCATCTGCACACTAGTTGGAGGTGTTATGTTGCTTGAAGCATAAAAAATGTCTTGGGTATAATGAACACCCTCGAGAGGATTAGGTACCACCTGCCCCATGTGGTAGTCTCCATTCTGGTTTGTGCTGGCAACGGCATTATCATACAGACTATCCAGTGTTAATCTATCCAGCCCACCAGCCTGCATTCGGATACAGAATTAGAGCAAAGAACCCAATGTGATAACAGATTTGAAGTATGCAGCAGGAGAAAAGAAGCACAATATAATTCATGATGAGACCATTCTATCTCTGGGGGATAGAAGCACAAAAAAAGGGTTTTAAATTGAGTTAAATACTGGCATTTATATATATAAACAGAATAAGTGGGTTTAAATTGATCGCGTCTTACCAACTTTATGGGTTGGCACATCAACCAGACATGACCTGGACACTGAATGGGTTACATGAATTATGTTCATCTTTACCCAGTTAATAGAATAGAGTAATACTATCAAGTATCAAGAGAACACCCTCATGACAAAAGTCATGAGCTCTTTTTTCTTCTTCTTTTTTTCCCTGAATGCCATGAGCTCTTTTTATTGACCATTGGATTGGGAGATTTATTAAACAATTGATTTGACTTTTCACACATCTAAAAAACTGTCTCAATTAATTGGTTAATAAATAGAGAGCTCCTGTCATGAGAAAGCTCTCTTGATAGCATTACCTAATAGAATAACCCCCAACTTGATATGACATGATTACGCACAACATCACCCAGCTGCCAGTCGTCACCCCTATTGTCAATTTAGAAAAGCAATTTTCAGAAAACCCCTATCTTGACATTACAGTGAATACGCACTGGCACAACACAATTGCCACCCCTATTGTTAATTAAAAACAGAATATCTTTAACACACGCACTACACAAAGGACTAACCAATGTACTCTCTGCAACTGCAGCGCCATTAGAGCTTGGTGCTGTAACTAAAGCCAGCTCCCAATCAGTAGATTGACATGCCAAAGTTGAACTGTTTTCAAAATTAGATGGATTTTCTGTAACAGAATTGCTATGATCAATTAGAATTGAATTAATTACAGACTTTAAAAGGAAAATAAGTTTTATTTAGTGAGGAAATTAATTCACCAGGGGTAAAAATTGCAAGAGCCCAGGCATTTTTATCATCCAATTCTGATGCTTCCTGAGTTGACTCACCCAAGCCCTGGTAAAACACAAAAAATTTCCGTATAAATCACGATATCAAACAATTGTCCTACTATAAAAACATACCAGCTCAAGGAGCCTTACCAACAGATCAGTAACCTCTGGCTGTGGTGTGGCTTCAGCCTCATTGTGGTCGTTCAGTTCAGGTGATGTGACAATTGGATCTGATTTTTCTTCATCATCATTATCTAGCTTATGATCAGTTTCGAGATCAGGTTCAGGAGCAGCAACCGCTCTAGGAGTAGCAACTCTGTCGTCATTGCTCTGATTAAACATGAACATGGAAAACCATTGGCAATGATCAAAAGGCATTAACAGGAATTGAGTACAAACTTTCAATTTTTCTCACTTAGGAAATACTTTGGTGCAATGTAAAGCATTACTGTAACCAATAATGCAAAAGTCAAGGCCAATGATCAACTGGTTGGTTCAAACGATGCACAGATTTTTACTATGAGAAAGCTTTATACCAACTGCTGTGCATAGTTGCATAGATTATTTTCCATATCTGTGAAGCATCATGTAGAGCAGAAAGTCTTGCTGACAAGCATTGTGGCAGTATTTGAAGTAGAAGTAGGATAATCAATGAAACTCAATTTTGTTAAAATTACTGTGGTTGAACTCCCAAATCAATATTTTACGTATATTATAGAAGAAATACAAAAAAGAGGAAATAAAGTAGAAATATGTGAAGGCTTGAATAAGTGTATATTTACCCATTCACAGGCTTCACAACTTTGGTATTTATAGATGAAAAGAGCATATGTTAAATATTACAGAAAATAAAACTAACTAAAAACACTGCATATTCTATGCCTAAATATATGCGTAAATAAGGTCAAATCCCATGATTCTAGACTAATCATATCACGGTTAATATGGTAAGTCAAATCACATGATTCTAGGCACATATCTCGGCTAACACTCCCCCTCAAGTTGTTGTCTGAATATCTGAGACGCCCAACTTGGACAATGGATCCTCAAACACTAAAAAAGTTTCCTCAGACCATACCGATGTCTCCTCAGACCATAATAATGTCTCATTAGACCATAATGATGTCTTCTCAAACCAAAACGTTGTCTCCACAGACCGTAATGATGTCTCCTTAGGCCATAATAATGTATCCTCAGACCATAACGTTGTCTTTTCAGACAATAATAATGTCTCCTCAGACCATAACGTCATAACATTGTCTCCTCAGACCATTCCCGAGTCCTAATATAGTTTTTTTTTAGGAGTGCTACCAACTTACATATAGCCGAACAACCTCCTTTTCAAGCTTCCGCAGTATAATGGCTGCCCTTCGTTGTTTTCTCCACAGTACCTTCACCCTCCTCAAGGGCATCCTTCTTTGTAGGAACCTTCTTCTTCCTACCGATGTCACCAATACCGACCATTCTCTGTCACCATAGCCGGTGGCAAAGACAAAACCACCATCGCGTGAAACCCTCTTCTACAATTTTGGCTTCGATACCAAGAAGAAATACAGAAAAAAGGAAATAAAGAAGAAATATGTAAAGGCTTGAATAAGTTTATATTTACCCATTCATAGCTTTGGTATTTATAGATGAAAAGAGCATATGTTAAATATTACAGAAAAGGAAACTAACAAAAAACACAGCAAACTCTATACCAAAATATATGCGTAAATAAGGTCAAATCCCATGATTCTAAATTAATCATATCTCGGTTAATATGGTAAGTCAAATCACATCATTCTAGGCACATATCTCGGCTAACAATTATAAACATCCAAACCTCTTTTGCACAAATAACTAGAAAATCTGTATTAAAAAATAAAGAAAGTGGACCGAGTCGAAGGAAAATATATGGATAAGCCTAATCTTGTATTTGTAGATTGGAGTATCGCTTTGATCTTACACAGAATAAATAAATAAATAATTATAGCTATAGGAAGATTCTAATGACTTTCCCCAAACCAAAAGCATTAAGATATACCTCTCTCCATGGAAGCATTAATGTTTGTGGAGCATCCTTCACATAGTCTTCCATTGCTGCCAAAAATGATGCAGGGGGCTGAAATTGGACATGGAACAGAATTTAGCGAAGTCACTGAGAAATCAAACCAAGGGCATAATAAAAATCAGAAGAACTGAAACCAAGGAACAAGGACTGACCAAGTCAAATTTTGAAGAGGTTCCATACCTGTTCAATTTTGATATACTTCTGCCCTCGTCCAAAATCAAGGCTCCTGCAGAGCTCAAGGAACTCAGATAACCTCTCTGCCTGCAGTAAGATAGAGATGTATTCCACAACTTGATAAAGAATGTCCAATTAAAGTATACAGGAAATCAAAATGTAACATACTTGCCACACACACACATAATCTAACCTGATGCGCTGCCCTCTGATAAATACTAAGTGCCCTAACAGCATCATGGCGCTGCATCTCAAAAAACTGTCAGAAAATATAAAGTCAATGCTACTTCTGTGATACACAAGCACCCATCTGATTACCCAACTTGATAAACAGAAACCTACTTTGTCAATCAAATTGAGAGTTCCATCAGTGATTGCTACATAAATCCTAACACTTTCAGCTGCAACCTGAAGTAGGAAGAAATAAAAAGGAAAATCAAACAAAATTAATTTACTGGTATTCATGGAATAAAGATTTCAGTGGTTCCTTACAATTGCAAAGGCATACTGAATCAAGTAATTGTATCGTGCTGTTCCCTTTGGCTGCACAAATGGTATAGAGTGAACAATACAAATTGTACACAGCTAGTGAGAATAAAATGATAACAACCATGTTTATACTGGAAAAGAAGGTAAAAGCACAAGTACTGCATTGACAGCTGAGGTTGCTTTACCTGGCAAGAAAGAAGGCGAAAAAGAACCTGTTGCAAGGCTGGTAAGTGCTCGATTAAGTCAAGGGTGTCAAGCTCCTTTGTTCTCTGTTAACAACACAATATAATGATAAAAACAAAAATAAGTATACATTTTCCCATCATCCTCATTTATTTCCCAGAATATCATATGCGAAGTAAGAAATAGAGACAATATCAGAACACAACAAGACTGCACAGGATTCAGGACTTCCATAGTAAGTCGTCGTAAAAGCTATACCCAAAACCCTACTTAGTGCTACACATTCCAAGTTTCCCTCTTGCTTTCCTTGGAGGATCACTGGAGCATCTTCTAATTATCTGAGCAGCGAAAATAATCTTTGAAAACACCAGACCCTCCTATAGAACGTAATTTTGCCTATCAAAATTGACATAGCCAAGAAGTAACCCAGTCAACTGCACAGGAGCTTGTTTTACATTTTAGTTGATGTCAAGGAGAGGCAATAAATTATTCAAACTAATTCTAGCATTCAAAAGTGTCACAAGCATCAGTTACTTGTGTGCAAACTGACAAAGGCATATATACATCTATTAAGTTTCCCCATTTCATCATCCTTGCTTTTATCTCGTACAAACGGGGTGGTCGGCCACATGAATTCTCTTTTTCCAATCTTTTCTATCATAAGCCATTTCTCCTACTAGATTCAAATTTTTAAAAACATTTTTTATCACTTCATTCCATATTAATTTTGGTCGACCTCTTTGTCTTTTACCTTCTATGCAAATTACTCTTCTTCTCCTCACCAACTTATCTGTAGGTCGGCGTTGAATATGTTCATACCACCTAAGTCTAGTCTCTCTTATTTTCTCGCTAATAGGCACCACACCTAGTTTATCCCTAATCCTTTGATTATTAATCTTATCCTTCCTAGTTATCCCTAACATCCATCTTAACATTCCCATTTCCGTCACATGGATGTTGTTCGTGTTGCTTTTGTAAAGCCCAACATTCCGCTCCATATATTGTTCTATATACTTTCTCTTTTAACTTATTTGGTATTCATTTATTGCATAAAACTCCACTAGCGTTCTTCCACTTTGTCCAACCTATTCCAATTCCTACTACTTACATCATCATCAATCTCTCCATATTTTTGTACAACTGATCCTAAGTATTGAAAATAATTACTTTGAGTAATGCTTTGGTTTTGAATTTTTATTGCTATATTATCATTTCCTATAGCACTACTAAATTTACATTTCATGTAATCGGTTTTAGTTCTACTAATTTTTAAGCCTTTTGACTTTAGTGCATTTCTCCAAACTTCTAATTTTATTGCTCAGGTTTCCTTAGAGCTATCCAATAGCACTATGTCATGCACAAATAACATGCACCATGGAAGGTTTCCTTTCAAGTCTTTCATTATTTCATCCAAGATTACTGTAAATAAATATGAACTTAGTGTTGAACCTTGGTGCAATCCTACTTTTATAAAAAAAATCATTTGTCCCCCACATATAGTGAGAACTCTAGTCTTAGTGTCCTTACACATATTGTTACAACTAACGCCGCGAACCAAGAACAAATCGAAAAAGTGACAGAACAATAAACATGCAACACACACAAAAACACAGTGATTTACATGGCTCGGCGTAAAGCTAACATCCACGGCGAAGATCTGACGAAAGATTTCACTATGTAAAAACAAGGAGATTACAAGTTTTAGCCCCAAAACCCTAGCTATTGCTCTCACTCTCTTTCCTGCGGTTTTCAATGTTCTCTCATGTCCCACTCCAAACCCTAAACGCCCCAAAGCCCATTTTTGGGTCAAAAGACTCAAAACCGGGTCGTTTTGAAACAAAATTTGGGCCACAACATTACATATATCCTGAATAAGTTCTATAAATCTTTCCGGAATATGTTTTCTTTGTGGAACCCACAAATCATGTCTCTTGAAACTCTATCATATGCCTTCTCTAAATCTATAAAAACTATATGCAAGTCTTTTTGTTTACTTCTACAATCCTCTACTAACTGCTTTAATAGGTAAATGGCCTCTATAATGGATCACCCTGACATAAATCCAAATTGATTATTAGATACAGTATATTCTTTCCTTAGTCTTTGTGCTATTACCCTTTCCCATAATTTCATAGTATTACTCATTAAGTTTCCCCTTTTCTCTTACAAAAATAAAAACCAATACTCCTTTTCATGGTTTCATGATCTCTCTCCCATTAATAATCCTATATTTCTGGATGAACTGTCAGACAGTAGCCCATCTCTCACAAACCCATTTATTGTGGGTGAAAGCAGCATCATGAATGGTGAGAACCAAATTACCATTTTGTATACCTACTTAATGAAATACCTCGGTTTTATTTGTAGGGTCTAAGTTTGACCATAATAATAAAGGTAAGCAAAATTGAATAAAAGAATTATTTGATGAAAGGTTGAATATTGTGAGTATATGAACCCTTGGTTAAACATGGCACCTGTGCAGTTGACAAGTGGCTGCTGAACAGTTCATCTGTGCCATGTCTGCAATTTACTGCTCAAAATTTAATACCTTAGACATAATGGTTGAGGACCTTGAGGTAGAAGTGGTAACATATTGATGCTACTCTAACTTCGTGACTTAGTTTAATACATTTACAGTCATTATTTTTTAGATAACTAATAGTCAAGTTACAGCATTCGGCTAAGTTATTGTGATCAGATACACTCGCTGGATTTGAAGTCATGAATGTTGAAATCACCTTCTCAAGAAAGCCCTTCAATGGCTGTATAATCTGTCTCTTGCAATGGACAATCGTTAGTTTCTCCCTGAAGGTCTGCCTGTAAAATATCTTGCTCTCAGTTTTCACCATGTGCACATTATTTCCAATAGGGCCCATAATTACATATAAAGAGGACTTCTTCTCCACAATAAGCCTCGTTGTCTGTCTGATGTTTATTGTATACAAGTTGAGTTAGAAGCAAGACTCAATGGGGCATATACCGTTTGATGCACAGCTAATTCCTTATAGCCCACTTGAGATACATGGATATGACACATCCTGAGGACAGACTAACTCAAGGTATGCAGATATGAAACAGCCCATTGGATTATAGGGGGCATGTGGCTTGGTTTCTGAGGTTGGAAGATTGTCTAGCAGTCTTATTGTAATACCCCGTAATTTGAGAATATTTAAATTGGGTTTTTATTATTTAATTGGGTTTTAATTATTTAAATGTTTTAGTTAATTTTGTAAATGCCTGTTTTTTTATTTGTTTAATGTGAATGTTTGAATTGTTGCTAAGTGTTGATTGATTTTAATTGTGTGTGAAATATTTGTTTTAAATGTAGTTTTTCTTTTAAATAAAATATGTGGATTTTTGGGCTGCATTTCCTTTTATTTTTAATTATTTTCAGGTTGGGCTAGACTATTAGGTTAGGCCATATATATATATTAATATATAGGTGGGCTAAATATTTTATATTTATTAGTTTAATTATTTTGGAATTTTATTTTAGTTTTCTAGAAAGAAAAATTAAATAAGAGAAAAAGAAATTAGGGTTGAGTAGTTCCTAAGCACAGAGGGTTTCTACGCATAGACAGGGAGAGAACGGTAGACGCCGGAAAAAGGGAGAGAAGGTGATTTTGTTCAAAATCATAAGGCAAGTTCAATCTCTTCACTTCCCCTTTGAACTTGTAACATAGATTAATTTTTGTGTTGCTTGAATATACGTATATACATGTATATAACTATGTGATAGGTATATATCTATGTGATAGTATGATTATGCATGTTAAGGGATTTTGTTTGATTAAACATGAGTAATCTGTGGACTTGGTACAGTTATGGTGTAAATTTTAAATATGTATATATAAGTATATAGGCAGGTATATATATATATATATATACATGAGATTTGTGTTGAATGTTAACGTCGATTTTGAAGGTTTTTGTTCCGATTAAATTGTTGATCGTGCTCTCTCGAATATTCTCTGTAAGTTTGGTAGTGAATCGTTGGGCAATTTGACGAGAATTTGAGTTTGAAATTTAAGAACCCTAAAACTTGAATTTGGAGCTTTTTGATTTAGGCTATGAATGGGGTGATTTTGATACCAATGCATAGCTCAGATGATGGGGAGCATTTTGGTATAAAAATATACATGAAATGATAGCTAGAAGAGGCTGGAAAGTGGCTGGGAAGGGAGCAGTATGCGGCTGGGAAACAAGACACCTAATCGGCGCTAGGGAAGAAGAAGGAATAGGGCACGCCACGAGCCCACGCGCGCTGCCGGAATATTTCTTGAATATTTATTTATTTCGAACTGGGCCCAGTCCAAAATATTTAAATATTTGTTTTAAATTTTAAATCATTTTTGAATTTGGAGAAAATGGGAAAAATATTTTTTAAAAATTACTTTTAAATTCCAGAAAATTCTCGAAAATTTAAATTAATCTTTTAGGGACAGAATCCACAAGCGTTTTTAATTTCAGGATGAAATGAATTCCCCTTATTGTAGAATTAGTACAAAAAGTATGCTTTAAAGTTGGAATTTTTATTTTCTTTTGCTTTGGAAATATTTTTTTAAATTATTGGAAAATTCCAGAAATTTCCCGAAAAATAAATTAAGTCTTTTTAAGACAGTTTATGCACGGAAACCTAGTTTAGAGCTAGGCTTAGATACCCTTAATGTTTATGTATAATGTAGGCTTGATTATGTGTATTTCACTTTTAATTATTATTTATTCTTCCTTAATTGTTTTCTTTGCAATCATAATTGTTCGTGGTTAAATGTTGATGTTTAAATCAGTTTATGGAATCACGTATTTCTTTTGCTTACATGGTATGTGGGATTTAGTTTAATTGTTTATGTATTATTTCTTGTAGTGATTGGATTTCCATTTGGTTAATTAATGTGCTTATAAGTAGCTTGAATTTTTAATTAAAAGGAATATAGGAAGCGTGTGAGGATTGCCAAGAGACATGTGAGGATTACCAATACCTAATAAGGTATTCAAGGTTAATAAGGGAGGCATGTCAGGATTGTCAAAACCTAATAAGGTATTCAAGGTTAATAAGGGAGGCATGTGAGGATTGCCACTTACATAGTAGGGTATTTAATACATATACAAAGGAGGCATGTGAGGATTGCCAATTACATAATAGAGTAGTTAACATATATAAGGGAGACATGTAGGGATTGTCAATTATATAGTAGGGTATTTAATACATATATAAGGGAGGCATATGAGGATTGCCAATTACATAATAGATTAGTTAACATATATAAAAGAGGCATGTGAGAATTGTCAATTACCTAATAAGGTATTTAATATGTATATAAGGGAGGCATATCAGGATTGCCAAATACTAATAGGGTATTTACGTAATAAAGTGTTCGGGTGTGTAAAGATTGCCTTTGGTTTGAACTTATAAAATAGGTTCTATAATTTGTGTGATAAGGGATGGGTTGGTACGGTGTGTAGGATGGTTTCTATTTTGGGACAGGGGTTAAGTAAGGAAATGATACGTATATTTCTATATATTTTATTGTCCTCATATAGAGGGTATGTTTACTAGTTCTCTGATTGGGTGGTAGTAGAGGGAACTTGCTCGTGGGTTTAACCCACTTTGTTGATATTTCAGGTCCCAGACAGTTTCTATCTCGAGGTTAGAGCATGAAGTTCATAGAGCGTGGCAGTCATCTATTTCCTTGCCAGACTTCAGTGTAGGGACTTAGATCTTTTCATAAAGCATTTACTTTTATAATTTTTGGTTAAGGGGTCCTTGAGTTACGGGACTTCCAAGTTGTATAGTTCAGACTCGCATTTTGTATATTTAACAGTATTATTTATTTCAGTTAGACTTTCCTGTCGGCATTTAAAAAAAAAAATTTCTTTTTTCTTTTGTCATTGTATTCTATGCTTGTTTGCTATCAATTGTAGATATCCCTTATGTTTTATGTGTGAGACTGGTCATCTCATGCTTGAAAGTTGTAGGGGGTATTTCATTTATGGTCCAACACATCTTGGACTGGCTCAGAGAGAGAGAGACGCTAATTAAATCCCATATGACATATTCCCAATGAGGTGACAATCTTATAAACAGGCCACATTTACATGACATGACAAAGTCACCTCCTAAGGAACCAGCCCTCTTAACATGTAGAGGCCATTGCACCGTAATAAGCTTACAAGGGGAATCTTGTCACCTTGGCCAACCCTATGACCAAAATCCCCTGCCCCATAGCTGTAATCTACCTCTGATTCATTCTAATTGGACAGTCCCAGTGCACATGGAGGCAACGTATTTCCTCAAGGTATATGTGAGCGTGATGACCAAAAAAAACTGCCACACACAGCACGAGCATCTTTCCTTGAATATAGATAAACACTCATTTTAGACTTACTGGGACAACACCTAGGCTTGGATTTGCTGGCTTAGGTTCACTGTTATGACTATTATCCTTTCAATAACCTTTAAAAAATTCTGTGTTACACTCTACTTTGAGAAGCTCTACATTCTCCATCCTGACAAGACCTTGACCTTGAGGAGTCTTTAATGATTTCCACTTCCATATTCCCTCTCTAGTGAGTCAGTTTCAATCTCCACCTTAGCCACCTCAGTCTAGTGTTTTTCTGATTGTGTGTAATACTTCTCTAATCCTATCCATAGTTTCATACTCAAGAATCCACAAATATATTGTTTTCATCATTCATAAATGTTCCAATTCACTGGTCATTAGCTTGAATAACAAACAGCGAAATCATTCCTGTTATTTCTTGACAAAAAGATAACATATGGGATTCTGAGAAAATGCTCATGATCATACTCTTCTCTCAGTGTCACCTATTACTGCTTTCTCTGTCTTAATGAGTCTGTAACTAACTAACTACTATTATCATGATTTTCAAGACCATTTTAAAGAAGATGAAGTTTATCTAACTGGTAATTTCTGGATCACTTGGAATAGTATAATTTATTTTTTGGGGGAAATTGGAATAGTTAAATTTCAAAGTCAATTTCTGGACAAAATATTTGTAACACAATTTTTTTTTTTTTCTAGAGAAATAAGCATTTCAAAATACACTAGCTTCAGTTTCAAATTCAAACTACGTACCGAGCAATTTGTCTGGACATCATACTTCAGTATGCGGAAACATTCCAGGCACTCTTCAAGATATAAAGCATAATTACGAACCCAAGCAGAATAATCCCATGCTTAACATCAGACAAAGGGTCAGTCCTCCTATTGCAAGGTTTTAGCAATCAAGACAAACTAAAGACCAAAAAATTACCATTTGGGCTAGACTCGTCCTTGAAATGTGATAAGTTTAGTATAAGACCTCTGCTCCGGCTATAATTAATAAGCTCTTCACGAAACGTAGGATCCACCTCCCTCAGTGCACGGTGTATAACAATTAAAGTTTTCAATGCAACCTAAGTCAACAGCATAACACAAGATAGATTGTGAATACAAACAATCATGCTAAAGGATATTCTAGTATGAAGGAAATCCATCTATATTCAGAATGAGATTGAGACAGGGAAAAAGCAAATAGAATCACCAACAACTTTTTGAATCAGCTTTTAAAAAGTTATGAGGCCGCAATTTTAAAAAGAGTATAAAAGAAGAATCCATGACGGGAATAAATGAGAAGTTTTAATAAAACATATTAGTAGCTTCTGTCCCCAGACTTAAGCATCCTGGTAATGACTTTAAAATGTGATTGTCAGAGTGCATGAGCAGATCTAGATCCAATCATTCGTCATTTATAGTTAGTAAGTGCAATATAGTCCCCTTTCACTCAAAGTAAGAAATAACACAATAATTTTCAAAATCAGATTAGCAGGAGAGATGGAGCCAATAAATTTTTGGTCCTAGATCAAGGAGTAATAACTCATCCTCCTTTACGCCCCTTTAGTGAATTGTGTGCTTAAGCGAGCGTGAAGATGGTTGACATAATGCAAGTTTTAGAAAAATCTAAAAGTACGAACATAAAGCAAATAACAAAAAATAGCATATAAAGATGTTGGGTTGGCTCAAATTCCTATTGTGATTAGGTTTCTATTATGGAGTTGTATCTTATTAGGTAATTTCTTAGTAGACAAGTCTTGGTCTCAAGGAATGAAAGTTCTTGTTAGGCAAGTCTTGGGTTCTAAGGAATTGTAATCCTTGTCTACCAAGGAATTGGGTTTTGGGCTCTATAAATAGTTACCTACGTTATAGGTTGAGACTTATAAGAAAAGAGGCAATACTCTCTTTGAAATTGAGGGGTCACTTTCATTGTTTTGAGAGGACACTTAGAGAGAGAATTCTTGTTTAGAATTTGTGATTTCCTTTTGAGTGAGATTGGGTGTATAAGGGTTAAGGGTTGAGAGTTGAGCGTACTCTTGATACAATTCTTCAACTTGTATTGTTACAATCTATATAGTCAAATCGGGCTCTTCGTGGACGTAGGCTTGTTTATCCGAACCACGTATAATTCTTGGCGTGTTCTTTCAAATTGCTTCATGCTTGTTTACTTATCATCACATCGTAATATTTGGTGGTACGTGATTGGAGGCTTGTTTCTCAACAAATTGGTATTAGAGTTTCAAGGTGCACACAAGGTGTTTGATAAAAATATTGTCTAAATTTTTTCTTCATAACACGGGTGTTGTTCGTCTTGGGCACTTGTGACAATCATGGCCAGTAATATTGCCACACAATACAAGGTGGAGAGATTTGATAGTAAAGGTAGTTTCACCCTATGACAAGGGAGGGTGAAAGACATCTTAGTTCAACAAGGCTTAGCGTAGGCGTTGAAAGGGAAGGATGGAAAACCGAAAAAAATGTCAGTTGATGATTGGCACTTGGCAAGATATAGAGTCAAATGTGTGTTAGCATTATTCAACTCTGTATTGTTGATGTTCTCACAATTTTCAAAGGTGACACTCTTACTCAACATGAGTGGTTTTTAGATTCGGGTTCATCGAACCATATTTGCTCCTTGAAAGAATGTTTTGATTCATTTAAAGAACTTGATGGTAGTTCTTTGACATTGCCTAATGGTGACAAATGTGTTGTTGAGGGCGTGGGAACGGTGAAGTTCAAAATGTTTGATGGGGTGGAAAACACTTAGGGGGATGATGCATACGCACCAAAGTTGCAGTTTAATCTAATTTCCTTGAGTAGGTTGGACTCCATGGGCTACAAGTGCTCCATTGCAGGGGGAGTCATAAAGATCACCAAGGGCTGTATGGTATTAATGCGAAGAGAACAAAGTGGAAGTTTGTACCATCTGGTGGGGAGTGCCAATGGCACTCAGACTTCGATTGTGGATAGGAAATGGGGTGCACATGGCAACAAGATCTTGAAACGTGTTTTGTTTGATTTATTGAAGACATGGGTTGCACGTTTCCAGACAGATGTGGGTGAGATGAAAGTTTCTACTTAGAGAAGGGTAGTGTAGATGCAAAAAATCTATTACTGAAAAAAAAAATAGACTAATGCCTGCAACACTCAAGAGAAATGTTTTCTAGAAAATTGAATATATTTCTTTGTCCCTTTGCCACTTCTCTTATACTGTATTTGATTACAAGTGATTAGCCTGAATCTATTCCATGATTCGTGGGGAGC
The DNA here is from genome assembly GCA_026545225.1 of Cornus controversa. Taxonomy (NCBI): domain Eukaryota; kingdom Viridiplantae; phylum Streptophyta; class Magnoliopsida; order Cornales; family Cornaceae; genus Cornus; species Cornus controversa. Next base: position 63,787,650 of record CM048851.1, on the reverse strand, counting down.
ATGATTCTCTCCTTGTTTATAGTAATTTCTTGTGCGTGAGTAAAGCTATTCCTACTATAGGGGTTTGATTGCTGACTTCACGCGTTGATGGGTCACGCGGACTTGTTCTAGTGACATGGTTGCCAGATGTTTGTCTTGCTAGAATTTCCACATGCCGCCTTCTTGTTAGTGAGGATTTTTTCCCTCCACAGGTTGCATCAAAGGCCCCTTCTAAAGTCACTTGATAATGTTGACTTGACATAGCTGCATGAATACATTGGTCGTGTGGATCAAGGGAGAGTATTGTTTCATACTTGATTCGGGTTATGTAGCTGGAGTTTGAAAGGCCAATGGACCGTTTGTGGATTTGCATACGGGAGTCTTGTGTATTGAAGACTTGTCAAAAAATTTGCCAAGGGAGAGATTTGTTGGGTTGGCTCAAATTCCTATTGTGATTAGGTTTCTATTATAGAGTTGTATCTTATTAGGTAATTTCTTAGTAGACAAGTCTTGGTCTCAAGGAAGGAAAGTTCTTGTTAAGCAAGTCTTAGATTCTAAGGAATTGTAATCCTTGTCCACCAAGAAATTGAATTTTGGGCTCTATAAATAGTTACCTATGTTATAGGTTGAGACTTATGAGAAGAAAAGAGGCAATACTCTCTTTGAAACTGAGAGGTCACTTTCATTGTTTTGAGAGGGCACTTAGAGAAAGAATTCTTGTTTAGAATTTGTGATTTCCTTTTGAGTGAGATTGGGTGTATAAGGGTTACGGGTTGAGAGTTGAGCGTACTTTTGATACAATTCTTCAACTTGTATTGTTACCATCTATACAGTAAAATCGGACTCTTCGTGGACGTAGGCTTGTTTAGCCTAACCACGTATAATTCTTGGAGTGTTTTTTCAAATTGTTTAATACTTGTTTACTTATCATCACATCATAATATTTGGTGGTATGTGATTGGAGGCTTTTTTCTCAACAAAAGAGTTAAGTTATAGGTCCCTTGGTCCCTGTTTATAGATTGGGCCAATTACAAAACATCTGACCCAATCTATATGGCCATTGACATAGAAAGATCCGAAGTTGTAGTCATGCCCATATTAAGATGGAAGGGTTTTGAAATGTAACACGTAGTCATATTAACTTATACGATAATGTATCACAACACATATCAGCCTATAAATAACAAATGCATAGTGTGATAAAACAACTAAATTAAGTATGTACACTGTGTAGAACCCACAAGATTGAATTAAAGCTCTACACAATGTCACGCCCCAAAACTCGTGAAACCAGCTTCACCAAGATTCAGAGGTGACTAAATTAAGTATCATAAACTCATCTCTTAACACCATTTGTAAGGTGTAGTCCCAAGTAAAAACAAATCCCCATCAAATTTTAACAAACTATCCAAATCAACCTTTCTAAATTTTAATTAATATCTCACAAACCACTCATTCAAATTATAAGAAATTGGTTTTTTAAATACTAGGCACATTCAGGATACTAGGGAAAATAAATAAACATTCCAAAAATAACTTTTGTAATTATTTAAGAATTTCTATGTTGCCAGATGCTTGCTCCCAGAAACAGACCTAGTAGTCTTCTTTTAATTTCTGGGAATTAATACTTTTGAATATAAAGACAATATTTAAATTTTAGTAATCTTCTTTTAATTTCTGGGAATTAATACTTTTGAATATAAAGACAATATTTAAATTTTAAGAAACTAGATTTTGCAGGCTTTCCAACCATATATAGATGGTAATATTTAGATATCGTTAAGTCCTTCAAATTTTTTCTAAAGTCTTGTAGACTGTAGCAGTTTTCATGTCAGAACTGCAGTGGTGTCAAATTGTGTAATTCACCAAACACTGAATACATGTCTAAAACTCCTGAAATCTCACCAGAATGTAGTATTATCTCTTACCTAACCAATCCAACTAGTCTAAAATTAAATTAATGTTTCTACAGAAAGTTACGAATTTTTTAATCTAGGTTGTTCAGTTTGTCAAGTGGTTTCAATGCATATAATGTTAAGTAACAATCATTAATAAATGTCACAAAATTTCCACCAATAAAGAAGTCCAGAAATAAGTATTTTTTCTAACTAAATTTATTACATGAAGAATGAATATCATGGCATCCCATGATTTTATTCCTAATTCTAAAACTAAAGCACCATGTTTGCTCAACCATGTTGTGCTTGTCCAATTAATCTGAAACAAAAATTGTTACGGGAGAGGGGGGTTTGTGGCAGTAATGTTGAGCTTGGAAGCCAGTATGATATTATTCAACCAAAACCATACATATTTTTTATGAAAATAAAGATTTTGATTTGTCAAGAAAATAATAATAATAATAATAATAATAATAATAATAATAAGAAGAAGAAGATGAAGAAGAAGAAGAAGAATATAACTTTCAAATTTTCAGATCCCACTTAAAGGTCATGAAGATTATTCATATTTTCCAATAACCAACATATTCCCAGCATGTGACATGAAAACCCAGAAAGGCATCCCTCCTATGAACCTCTTGTTGTAATTCGTGTACAACAGGCACTTGAACATTCAGCATCCCACTATAAATTCAGAACTTCCACCATCACGGAATCCATTATATCCACATGCAACAAAGCTGTATTTTTCAAAACCACAATTCATTTCCTATTTCAAAACCTGTGTATTACCTTTTCAAAATTCATTCTTTCAATCACACATAACAAAATATATAATGTTTGTATTATAAAGCAATCACCTCAATAAACACATGATTTTAAACAGCTCAACAACTAAACATGTTTTCCAATTCAAGACCAACATATATCAATAATATGTAAAAAGAAAGAAGCATATATTTTCAAATCACAAAATAAGCATGCATGAGTTTTGAAGAACATCCTACCTGTACTTGTGCAAAAGAAATAGAACAACTTCTTATTTCCCTTTTCCTCTTTTCCATTTTTTCTTCTTTGCCTTAGCCGAATCTCGCCTCTTATATTTCTTCTCTCTGTACTTCCCTTCTTGCTTTACCAGGTTTATTTTTGTTCTACTAATTACCTTGCACCAACTTTCTTGAATCAGTTTACTTACTCTCTCCTCAACCAGCTATTTCTTTTTTCTTTCTTTAATTATTTGTTTGTTTCCTCATTCTTATAAAGTTAAATGATAAGTTTGACCAATTCTTCCTTACCTATATATTTCCTTATTTACCTACATATCTATATATGTGATTTGTGTATATATATGTATAAAATAGAGATCCGGTAGAAATTAAATAAAAATACATGAATAGGGCGTGTTTGAAAATCAATAGAGAAATCCCCCTACTTATTCTGTAACTCCCACGCAATTTGTGTATATTTTATATATACATATTAAATACTTGAGTTTTGATAACATAATATCTAATTACTTCCCATTTCAAACTCCAATCATTATCCTGTTCAATATAACAGTGCTTACGAATCTATAACTATATTCTGGTAGCCATTCACTTATCCCGTTATTGTTATCATTACTATGGCTTTTTTCCGTATATTTAACTTTTTTTCCTATTTGAAACTCACACACCCACTTTGTCCCTATGGGGGACTTGAACCCTCGAACTTCTACATTGGAAGGTAAGGAAGTACCATTAGGCTATAGTCCTTGGTACTTTTTGTATAGTTCAAATAGTGTAGGTTTACATTTATGTTAAGCATTTTTAAAAAAAAATACAAGATGTTACACAACCATATTTAAGAAGACAATTAGCAGCAAACACAAGACAATCAACAATGGGCACATTACAATTTGTTATCAACGATGTGACATAGAATTGGCTGATGTGTGATATGAAAAAGATTCCTTAGAAAAAATTACATAAAGAACCAAAAGACAAACAAATATGAAGAAAATGTAACTGTAGAATGGGCACACAAAAAAAAAAATTAAAAACATATGACGAGAAGAAAAAGTTCACTAGATTCTCAACTTCACTGATCAATGAAAATACTTGATTCTTTGCTTTATTCTTAATCTCCCTCTTGATTATCAGAATATCCTTTTCACAATTATCAATTTAAGAATTCAAATATTTTATTATGAAATGTTTTGATGAAATTTTTATTATATATTTATTTATTAAATATATTATTTTCACGAAGGAAAAACTTATGTGATCAAACGGAATTAATTAAGAAGTCATAATAAAGGATAAATTAGTAATTGGATTAATAGCTTTACATATCCAATAACTAATTTTGCATTGAGGGGTAAACTTGTAATTTAACACTGTGGCATTTATATTTTATTCATTACTTGAAGTAGTCAGTTATTTTTATTTAGTGGAATTAAAAATAGTTAATAGGATAATTAATTTGGTCATGAGGTTGGCTAGTACTTTTACGAGGCCCATTGAAGCCAAGTTTTGAATAGGCCCAACTAGATCTCACTTCTAGCCCAACTTGATAAGCAAGCAATAGAGTTAGAAGGAAACTAGGAGAAGCATGATTTGAATTCATTTGTATGCAGCTATAAAGATCATAGTAAGAGTAAACAATTCCATTATCTAGGCTCGTTATTCATAAAGAGTGAGAGATTGGAAAATACATTCTAATGTAATTAAAGCAGGATGGATCAGGAGTGCTCCAGTTATATTTGCGATTGACATATAACTATGAAGTTGAGAGGAAAACTCAACAAAGCAGCTAATGAGACCAGCCATGCTCAATGAATTTTTTTGTTTTTTCGGCAATGGTAAAGTGTCCATGAAAGGAATGTTGGGTGACAATGAAATAATATAATCATAAAATGAGTTTGACCAAAGTAAACAGGATGAGATGGATGCCTGATACAATAGTATAAATTTAGAAATGAATACATTTGTGAGAAAAAAGTAGCACCAATTGGAGATAAAATTAGAAAAAAAGTCCACCAAAATGAATGATTTTAAAAAAGAGTGACATGCTCTACACTGAAGGTAATATTAGAGAAGAGGCAGAACAAAACTAATATAGATTAAAATAGTAGCAAAAATATTGTAACTAGTGGTTTAACTAAAGTTGTGGCCCTCAAGAAACGGAATGGCAAGATAGAATTTACATACTGACCAAAAAATTTGGAACAAGACCTTGTTGAGTTGAGCCAAAACTTCCATACTACAATCAATGCATAAAATTTGGCATATCAACATCTAATATTCTGCATGTCATACCACTTGATGTAGAATGACTGAACGTAGAATTAAAAAGAAAGGAGATAAAAAGACGGAGAATGAGATGAGGCTAGATGAGGGAGATGAGAAGACAGACAAAAGTGTTGAGAAATAAATGAACAGGGTGAGAAATAAACAGATAAATAGGGACGAGAAAGCAAGAATGAGGAAGGGCAAATAATAGGGAAGAGATTTTTGAAAACCACAAATAATTCTCAACATTCAAGTCCGAATAATTCATTACAAGAGCCTTCCTTATATAAGGAATGCTTAACCAAAATAGGAAATAAAGAAAAAAAACCCTGTAAATCCATAAAAGCTAATAGTCTGATACTAGGGAAAGAAACCTTAAATCATTAATATTAAAACTCTATTTAAAAAAAAAAAACTCCAATTTTAATCTCTCTCTCTCTCTCTCTTTACCCCTACATTTGATGTAAGTGAGAAGCATGTGTGGCGCATGGACTTGTTCTTCTTCATTAGTTCAATAAAAAATGATAAGTTATACCAAGCTCTCATATTTTTAAAGTTTCTATGATACTCGAAGAAATTCTAGTTGTGTAATGAACATATGCTCAAAAGAAAAATAACAATGAAAATAAAAAAATTCTTAGAAACAGAAAGTAAAAATAAAACTAAGACAGCAAGGAGCTTAGGAGCATACAGCCCAATTATGTGTTTTCGCAAGACGCCTGGCAAGAGCGTGTATGCAGTAAGCAACATCAGCCCGAGGTCTTGAAGCTGAAACCGCATCAAATATTTCTGAGAACAGAAGAAGATAAGCATATTCATATATTGAACTTACAGTCATAATACAAGTGCAGTGCTCCAGAACTCAATAGTTCAATGGGAAAAAAACTTAACCAACTTGTCATAGAAAACTCCACATTTGAATCAAAAACTTGCCTTACAAGTGAAGTCATAAAGTTCCAAATAAACTGGCAGAATTATGAGAAAAGTGAACAAACTCTCATATTGCAAATTTCTTTTCTTTTCTTTTTTTTATTTATAAGAATTGAATAATGTTAATCACTGAGTTGAAATTTTTGCAATTGGTTTGAAATCAAACTGGAAGACTTCTGAGAGAAGTGGACAGAAGTCTCACAATTCAATTTTATGTATATTTGTTGTTCATTAGGAGAAAATTTTCACAGTTGAACCAAACAAGATACAATATTTGGCCATCTTCCAACTGGAGTCTAAACCAAAATAAAATATATAATTCCAAATTAGAAACCAGCTTTGCATGCTAAAAAGCAGAAGGTTTAACTCACTTTGTATATGCTTATCCTTTGCTAGTTTTTCAACATGGTTTGTAGCCTTGACAATAGCAACATCCAGCTCCTAAAAGATATAAGCATTTAAATACTGTCAAAACTGCAAGGAATACTAACCAAAATAAAGAAAGGAAGGAAGAAAGAAAAGCAGGAAATGTAAAACAATATACAATTATAGCTAGGAAATCACCTTGTTTTCACTATTTACTTTGGCCAATCCAACCGTTGTGGAGTCTTTGAGAGCTCCAAGAGCTTTTCTAAGGCTTTGTTGAGCATTACCACCTGCTGCCATTTATTTAAACAAAAAAATTCCCTCTAAACCCCAATGCAGTTATGAACAACCTGAAAGGCAAAAGGAAATGGACAGTTGACACTTTTAACACTGTGCTAATGGAGCCTAATAAAATGCATTAAGAATTTATCATCTGTAAAATAAGCCTGCAAGAACCCATAGTTCCATTATAATTAGGAGAACACCCTCTGTTATGGCACATTTCATAATGCTTAGGCTACAAAATAATGAATCATTCTCCCATCAGAACCTGGCATTCTGCAACAATGATTCTTCCTGTTAACTGCCCACATTCAGGTTGACTTAGGGCTCCAACATGGTTTTTGCATCACAGCCAAGAAATAAAAAAAGGGTGGAAAGGCCCTCTCTCTCTTTATCTCTCCTCGACTTAAAGTGGCAGCCTCTTAGATTCTCTCTACAGAAAGCAGCCTACTTATTTTGTTTCTCTGCCTGAAACAACAAGCACAAGCCTCCACCTAAATTTACCTCAATACAAAACCTAATGCTTCACACACACGAGCACGCGCACACAGAGATTATGGCAGGGCATGGAGTTGTGCAGAGAGCCAGAGATTGCTTTTCAGAGAGTGTGGGTAAAAAATAAAATCACTCCTTATAAAAGGGTTGTTAGTCAACAGTGATAGTACGTATGTATTAATTTAGACATGAGGAGATTATTGCCTCCCCAAGGATGCTTAGGTGCACATTATACAAAAAAACCTTCACCAGGATATTTATATGATAAACCCAAATAGAAACAGAAAATTAGTACAGTACCTATTTATTCCATTTTAAAGAGAAAAACCAAAAGATCCACCAGTAAGAGTATGCAAAATTTCCCAAAATACAAATAAATACTCCCTCCATCCCATAATAACTTTCGCTCCTTTCTTTTTTAGAATGATCCAAAATAAGTATCCACTTTCCTTTTTGAGATGTTCCAAATTTTAACTTCTCCAAATTATCCTTTTAAGTTTTTAAAATCTTTTCAAATCAATAGAGTCAATGTTTAAATCTTCTTGGAACATAAGTAGCATAAAGCCATGTTTCCATATCAAGACTTCATAAGAGTTGTCATGGCCCAAAGCTTCCATGTCTAAAAAGTAAAAACTCAAAACTAATGTCAACAAACCATAGCATTTACAGCAATATGCACAGTTATTACTTTAAAAATGATATATGAATTCTATATATCTAATTCTAGAGTAGAAATTAAATACAGCAAAAAGAATTTCTGACCAATAAATACAAAAGTGGGACTATTTCATTATTTAGACCTGGCTAAGGGCAACAGAAAATAAACAGAAAGAAAGCACAAGAATTGCCCAAAAACTCAGAGAAAAGTCTCTGGTATTTAATATTATTATTCAAAATCAAAAGTACCTTCGAATCAACCCACAAGCCGGGTTATATAGCTGAACTTCGTCAACATTACCAAAAATAGCAAAAACCTAATATTCTTGCCAAAATAAAAAACGAAATAAAAGAAGAAAGTTGCCAGAATTCTGGCCCAAATCAAGCCCAAAATCTCTTCCTAATCAACAAAATAACTATTACCAAAAAAGGAAAGAAATAACTAAAATTAGGGATTCGGAGAGGAAAACAGTGGATTTTGGCCTCGAAAAAAGACTCACCCAGCTTTAGCTAGGTGCCCACGACGTGCGCGCCGAACCAAGCTTTCCGAATTGTGGTCATAAAGGCGATTCTGACACCTGTAGCCAAAGTTATGGCCAAAATACTGAAGCGCATCCAAAAATACCCTAATTAGTGACAAGGTCACGGTTTCCTGCCATCTTTACGCTGATCTGCCAACTCAAGATATTTCAGTGCCATCAACGTGTCGTCTGACAGCTCAACATCATCTGATTCGGATGCTCCTGCATCAATACTCCTATTATTGAAGGGAATGTTCTGGAAGAGAGCTTTTACAGTTTAAACTAGCCACACTTTAGGGGGCAAGATGACAGGAATTTAAGAAAAACAATAATAGATAACTATGGATGACATACAAATATAGAGATGTGACGAAGCGGAAGCTATGAAAACATTCGTGCACGAACAAGGACAACTTTAAATCCACAAAGTGAAAAGAAAATTGCAAAGCAATTGATATATTATTGATAAATTGATTGATTGATTTCTTTCTACCCTATGGCAGTACATATATTTACAATAGAGAAATCATATTCCTAAAGCACAAGGAAACCTAAAAACAAAAGGAAAACTATCAGCAGAAGAAAACTGCTAAAAATAAAACTTTCTCCAAATATTCTGAAAAAATTAAAAAAGAAACCTAATAATTAAAAACTATAAATATGAAATTTCAGCCGAATTCGAGTTCGTTTGCTCCATGGACAAAATTTTTGAAATATTCAGCAACCTTCTTATCGAACGAAAAAACGTAATTTTGGGGCTTTAGACGACATAATTTAGCCAAAAAATGGCAGGGGCCAGTAGCTAAAACTACTGGGTTTTTCTCATTGGGACGTTTCCGATCGAGAAAGGGTTTCGTTAAGTCAAAATAGTTTCGTTGAAAATTCTGTCCTACATCAGTCCCTTCCACTTCAAAAGAACTCGTCATCGAGTTTAACTGTGGATAAAACGGTTTATTGTATACAAGTATAAATAAGATTTCACATTTCAGTTTCCTAGCATGAATACCAGTCAAATCCTTAATCCTCTTACGACTTTGGATTGCACAGATAACATTGGTGTAACATTTAACTTTGTCAACATCAACTGGAGTTTGACGGTTATCATTCATCACTAACATGTTTGCTCCATGTGAAAGAAGTAACTTGTCGGTCTGTTCAAGGCCTCTTTTTGTTGCATGATGTAAAAGTATCCCAATATTACAACCATCCATGAAGATACGCTTTGAAGCCAACCCTTTATGACCATCACTTCCTGGATCAATGACCAGTCAAATCTGCTTAATTGACATCCAAGGGTCATCATGATTCCCTTCACCAATAGGGCTGCCCCACAATAAAATAGATTTGATTATCGGTGAGTCGCTCTAACGCTTCAAATTTGGGTCTATGTCATTGCTTGGGCAGCAAGTGTCTCCAAGCCTTACACTCAAACTAGATGGCTCAATATTGCTCTCCTCCTTATCAACGTGCTATTCTATATCTAATTTTTCTAACCCATCAGTAAGTTTTTGAAGTTGGACTCTGAAGCATTCTTCTCGGAATTCTTTTCAAGTGCATCTGTGATGACTAAATCATGCGCAACTTCATATGTCTGTTTGGCAACATCAATATTAATATACTAGACATTTTCAACTATAAGAGGTGAAAAAATTGAATTTTTCTTGCAATCAATCTCAACAAAAACACTAGTTTCTTCTACAAAATTACCATATTCTCTACGGTAGAACTCCTCTACATACATGTTGACAGACGAATTCTCTTTCCTGCAATTGTGATATTTGTTATACATCATCTGTTCATAATTTGGTGGTAGAAACTTTGCTTTTATCAACCTTTTCATCTTATACCACGATCACACACATTGTTTTCCTTGCCTCATCCTGTTAGTTTGTGCCTGATTTCATCGAGTTGAAATTCATCCTTTAAACTTGAACGCTGTAGATGATGGATTATCTGTACAGAATTAGGGTTTCAGAAAGTTTGAATGGATCAAGAGTGACCAGAGAAGATATTGAAAGAGGAAAGAGAAAATGTGATGACAGGGGAGAGAATTTGGGCAGAAATGTCAGAAGTGCATAAAGGGGAATGGTACATCTGGCCCTCCAAAAAAGTCGTCTTTCACGTTAGCTAGCACTCCTATTTATAGAAGTCCTAGCACGTGCTGACACGTGCCATAGTACGACTTATTCCGTACTCGTACCCATGCACCTTGATCATTCCTGGCTGAGGCGTGGTCACCCTCTCCACTGAGGTCCCAGAGTAATGTTCTGGTTATGTGACCCACCCGGCGAGCCCCTCCTTCAAGCCTCCATGCCGCGACACACCCCTTTTCCCGTTTGGGATCATGACATGTCGTGACTATTCGACACACCATGAACGCCTGAGCCATAGACTGTTGCGCACCAGCACTATAACTCCCTGATCTACATGTTGGATCATGAGAGTGCTATTAAGTGGGAGAGTGTAGTGTCGCGACACATGTTACTATTCCACCATGTAGCACTAACATGTCTTATTTCGTAGTCTCCTGTCATAGTCAATACTCCCCGGGCGAGACTCTTAGACATGGGTTCGATGTATTACTCAACCTATGTGGACAGTCTATGTGACTGTCTCGCGGAGGTTGGAAGTAAACATAGTTCCCTACCTCGGAGGCAACGTCCTATGTTAAGAGAATACAATGAGTGATGACTATAACTCCCGGTTGTACTGAAGGCCTTGTACAATATATTACCGTACCTCAAACTTCCCTCTCCGATAGGGTCATTGGATAGGAGGATAATATACGGGTATTTCCCCTAGCACAACCTCCTTCCCCGAGGTTACCCCTTTAACACTCGGGAAGCCTAGTGTTTTGTGAGTAATCTTATTTAGAATGACTCATGTGCCGTCGAGACACTTTAGACTTAGTCCCTAGAAGATAGTCCCTGTAGTATAACCTATATACTCCATGCAATCACGAGACACTTCTGTGATGCTTGCCCCTTGTGCTTATATATGTTGGGCATAGACTCCTCTACAAATTGCCCCCTTGTGTGCGGGTGTTTTTCAAAGCACCTGCACACACTTTTGAGAAATTGTTGCAACGTTTATTGGTAAAATACTAACCCAACGACCCGGCACCTAATTTTCTCATATCCCAGATATTTAAAATTTTTCTAACCCTCAACCTCAATTCTACAATTCATTCACGTGATATAGGTACTTGAAGTATTGAACATATCAACAAGTGTATGGTTACAAGTGTATTTACCCAAGTTATTAAAATCTCCATGACAAATACCTCTTTTCTTCCTTACTCCCAGCACAAACAATGATTTTGACACTTTAAGATACCATTAAGACTAAGAATCTGGAGATCCCTAATGGACTATTTTAAAGAGACCCATTTCAAACTCCATAATATACTTATGTACACATATACATATATATATGTACATACATATACATATATATATATTTATATCAATTTGCAAAATTTTTTATTATTACTTAAAATGCCATATGTAGTTAGGTGTATCTGACCCACCTAATATATATGACATAACTACCTAGCTAATGTTTCCCCTTTAAAAAAAAACTAACTAATCATCTTATTTTTAATTATATCCAATATCAATATATGTATATATATATATATATATATATATATACACGTGACTAAAGGCTCAGGGAAGACTAGCTATGAGGATGTCGAGAGATGGATATACCCATTATTTTCCACTCTTTTCTTGTCTTCTTGCTCTTACCTTGACTGCAGGTCTTGTAGATGTGGAAAATGATTTTTACATAGTTTTCTTGAGAGATCGTCCACTCTTCTCAAGAGATCATCCACTTGACAAGGAGTCTTTATTTCAGTCACACATTGATGTCCTCTCAACCTTGAAGGGAAGTGATGTTGATGCTAAGGAGTCCCGTGTGTATAGCTATAAGAAAATCTTCAATGCGTTCACTGCAAACCTATCTGGAGATGAAGCCAATACGCTATCCGGCATGGACGAGGTGCATACTGTTTTTATTTTATTTTTTTTTTATTATTAAAAAAAGGATACAAAAACTACTTACGACACCATCGTGGGATTTTCTCGGCTTTCCTCAAACAATAAGAAGAAATTTGAGAATGAAGAGCACCTCTAAAAACAAACACAACACCATTGGTCTCAGTCTCATTCAGCAAACCTGCACGGTCAAGAAGATCCACCATGGGAGTCTAATGTTCTGCTTAAGAGAACAGCTACTGGTCTTCGCTTCAAGCGGCTTCTCAACTGAAAGGCCCACCGGTCTAATGGGTTGCGACCGTGAGGTGTCTTTTCGGGCAAAACTACATGGCAACTCCAATCTCTTTGTGCTCATTGAAAGGAAATGACAAGCTTGGAACTGTGCAGATGCTTCACTTCTCAATCTATGCCTTGGCGACAACAATGTAGAAGAAGAACACCCACCAGCCAACATTCTTCATTCTTCCAATTTTCTCTCTCTTCTGTTCACCTACCCTTTCTCTGTCTATGTTTCTCTCCCTCCCTCTCTATTTGTTTCTATATATTTTAAACTAAAGCAACATATGATTACTCTGTATACAACCTTTGAACTGATATGGAACTTTGCATGTAGATGATTCCATGTGATGATTCCAGTTTTTGTCTTATTCCATGAACATCTAATGTTGAGTGAAAGTAGTGAAAAACCCTTCTCAACCCAACCTACGTGACTACCAGCGCATAAAGCCATTCATTGCCAGCCTTGAAATTGCAGCGGTATAAGTAGAAACATCTTTCTTTCTCGATGAACTAATCACTTTGTTAGATTAATGAAGCCGCATTTTACATATATGCCAATCAAAGCAGCGGAAAGTATGGAATCAATCTTCATCTGCTTCCTTTGGATGTAAGAAGGAACCCACTTCCCATGCTCCAGAGCACCCTACTGCGAACATGCAGAAAGAATACTCACCAGATTGCATTTCTCGGAACAAAATCCATCCTTCGCTTGGCTGACTGTACTGTTCTGAGCATAGTCAGAAATCATGATAACCCAGGACACCAAATTCCACTGGGCATTTCCCTAAAAACCCGTAAGCCTCATCCATACAATTTGACTTTACTTAGCCCACCAAGGACACTAATCCAATAAACATCATTTCTTTGAGGCATTTTCCTGAACAAGTTGAGAGCTTCCATTATAACACCACTTCTAACATATCCATTAATCAAAGAATTCCATAACACAACATCTAGTTCAGCACTTTCAACACAATCCAACCCCAAACCACACCCAAGTCCATTATAACACCACTTCTAACATATCCATTAATCAAAGAATTCCACGACACAACATCTAGTTCAGCACTTTTAACACAATCCAACCCCAAACCACACCCAAGCAATCAGACCCATCATCACATTTATAAGAAACAATATATATATATATATATATATATATATTTTTTTTTTTTTTTCCAAGGATGAACACTGATGCATACTTGGCACGTACATATATGTACTCCTATAAACTAGTGAATAAAGTTCACCCCCAGCATGGCACATACCAATTTTTAAAGAATTCTCCAAACACACTTGAGCTGATGAGATTCGCGGGTTCCCTCGCGAGTACCGCTAGCGTGGATCAATCCAAAACCCATCTCATGAGTGTCCCGAAGTCGGACGTGTGTCCCGAGTTGATGAAGTCGGACGTGACCAACCTATGTTGTTCCTTCTACATACTTGGCCAAATATGACTGTACCCTATCTTTCTTCAAGTATATATATATATAGATATATTTTTATCCTACGTTACTTGGACTTCGCCAGACCTGCTTTTCCTACGTTACTTGGACTTCGCCAGACCTGCTTTTTCCTTCTGGTCTATAAAACCTTTTCATATACATATATATATATATATATATTCGCCAGACCTGATTTTCCTACGTTACTTGGACTTCGCCAGACCTGTTTTTTTTCTTCTGGTCTATAAAACCTTTTCATATACATACATACATATATATATATATATATATATATATATATACAAACGCTTTGAGACTCAACACTGGTCAAGATGACCCATGCACATTTATAAGATACAACTTCTTATCCTTTTTTAATAGACCCAGCTTTGTAGGTTGCACAGTCTATATGTATATGCAGACCCAGTTTGCAAGATGACCCATGCACATTTATAAGATACAACTTCTTATCCTTTTTGAATAGACCCAGCTTTGTAGGTTGCAGTCTATATGTATATGCAGACCCAGTTTGCATCCTCTGTTCATATATATATATATATATATATATAAATGCTTTGGGACTCAAAATTGGACAAGACGACTCATGCACATAATAAGATACAACTTCTTATCCTTTTTGAATAGACCCAGCTTGCACCCTCTGTTCATATTGCATCCTCTATACATATACACAAGTTAATATACACACTATCATCTGAGTTGTGTCCGCGTCACCTAAACTAACACACTACACACACCCACATATATATATATATATAACCACACTCAGCCTACATTCGCACAACACTCTCTGGGTTGTTTGGCGCGACACTCCCTCACATATGTAGACTTACGCGACACACCCATTCTATGATACCCACTCCATCATGATTTACACCTGCAACCCAACTCTATGACATCGAACTGTGTTATCTTGCCATAGATTTTTTTTTTTTTTTTTTTTTTTAGATAGTCGAAACCAAGGCTTTGTGCACCTTGTTACAGCCGTGATGGTCCCCACACCTTTCATGCACCAGATCAAAGTTCTTTATTTTTCTGTTCTTACATTCCTTAATACTCTTTGTTGGCCTCAGATTTCTCAATCCAGTGTCCACATGTGAATCCAAGAACCATTCCAAACTTATGAAACCTCTTTCCACGGCTATCATGTTCTGCACGAATCCTATTTCCTTGAGGTTTGTATTACACTTCTCTTCTCTTATTATACATACATACATATATATATATCTATATATATATATATATATATACACATATATGTTTTTTTTTCTTTACTGCTAGTACCTTGTGTCTTTGCTTTATTATCTCCATGGGTCCTAACAATCTTTTAGATTCTCTTCATGGGTTCAATCTTTTCATCCTTTTAGTGGAGCCATTACCGCTTGTCTTTGTTGTTAACCACCTTTTTTTTTATTTGGTGTACTGAAGGTACCCTACCTCCATTTTGGTGAGGCTCATGGCAACAGTCCTGGTGACACCACTTGTACACCACTTGTTCAACCACTTCTATTTTTGATCGGGTGTACTAAAAGTACCCCACCTCCATTTTGGTAAAGCTCATGGCAGAGAAACTTTTAGCAGATGCAGAGGGTGTAATACCTGATCTTCCTCCTTTATCCGAATGGAGGAAGGCACCCTACATTGGTACTTCGGATCATTTTTGGGTTGCAGTTTCAGACTATGATGATTCTTCCGATTTCTCTGAGTTGCCGTTGCTTCTGGAACCTGAAGTTGATATCGCTACTAACAGGTTGGTTCCTCCATATTCCATACCTCGTCTTTTGATCGAACGGGGTGATTTTCCCTATTCTTTTGTGCACTACGAGAGCCATACAGATGTGTTGGCTGATTGGACAACTTGGTGCAACCATATTTTGAAAAAACAGAGTTATTACAACAAACTAAAGTCTGCAAAAGTTCTAGAACCCGTTCGCCTTTTTTCTATATTGTCCGTTCGACGTGATAAGACGAGTCTGGCTACTCTACTATCACGATGGTGCTCAGACACTCACACTTTTGTTGCGGCTTGGGGCGAGTTCTCCCCATCCCTGGAGGATGTTTCTTGTTTGCTCTCCCTACACATGTTTGGCTCAAATGCCTACCACCCGACTCATTTGACCAAGGAAGACAAGGAGATAGTAGATTATTTGGAGACAGCTTATGTCGAAGCTGCTAAATGGGGTACCCGTTTCCGTGGTTCCACTCGCCTAAAAACTCCACCAAGCTCTTCTTCTGGCAAAAGGGCTACTTATGCTCAATGGTACAGACATTTTTACCGTGATTTTGAACAACCTTGTAGAGAAACCAAGTCTGGTCAACGTTTGCGAAAGAGTATCATTGGTCCAGAATATGGGAAACAGAATGCTCTAGCGGGTTTCCTTGCATATTGGCTTGACAGGTATCTATTTGAAGGAAAACCTGAAGATGGTTTAAACACGAGAGTATTTCCTCTAGCTGCCATTCTTTCTCGTGGTGTTGCATTGCCTCTGGCTCCCTTGTTTCTTGGCACATTGTATCATAGGTTGGATATGTTGAAAGTAGACTGGGAACGATCTGTGGGACGCTACGACTTGAGTTCTTACATTGCTTGCTCCTTTCTTACTTTGTTCTTATATGAGCATTTCCCGAGATATGCGCCTCGTCCTACTATTTTTTATGAGCAGGATCTAGGAGATGTAAAACATACCTACGCAATGCGGTGGAGTGGTTCTACAGGTCGAAGACCCCGTCACTTAGGAGATTATCTTGACAATGTGGAATGTTTTTGTTGTCGCCCATACACAATAAATCACATTGGTATTAAGTCACCGACATTCTACATGGAGAAGGATTCACAAATATCTTTAGAGACTGACTTGTGCATGCCAGCCCTTATGTTTATCGCTATGGTATCCAAGTGTTATTTACCTTTTCTCTCAGAGAATCATTCAGGTTCAGTTTCCTACAATCCTTTCCGATTCGCTCGTCAGTTTGGATTTGATCAATCCGTCACGACTTACAGCGATGCTGTAGAGTCATTTGAAGCCAGTTGCCTTCGGTTTCGTAATAACCGTGTCACCATTTTAGAGACTTTTCCAACACATTTTACCATTCCCGCCCTTGGTCGGGATGGAGAGTTTACTTCATCCTTTCGAACCTACTGGTCAAAGGTACTGCAAGCCTTCTTTGAGTTTCCCACCACTGAGCCATCGTGTTCGGCACCTGTTCCTATTTTCGTGGGCGACCTCTCTTTGAAATCTCAAAAGAAGCACCCTAGTTCTTTCCGTGGTGGTACTAGTCACTTTGAAAATGTCAAGCCTTCTCATGATAGCCACAATGGCACCAAATGTGGGTCTCGAATCATACAAAAGTCCCGAGCAAAGCGCGTCAGAGAGGTGCTAATCTCCAAAACACACTTTATTTATATATACTTCTTTTTTTCAATCATTTATTGCTGCCTTTAGGCATATGTAATTGACTTGTAATTTTCTTTCAGATTTCTAGTGGTTCCTCGTCAGCTAGGGGTTCTTCTGATGATGATGGTAGAGATGATACAGCCTCAGACTCAAGATCGCCTACTCATGGTGCATCCACAGGAAGTGGTGATCATTCTGCCTCTAAGCCTCTTTCACGAATTAATGATGAAGTTCCTCAGGATGAAATATGGGGTGTCGTTGACAGTCATTGTAACATGAAGCGAGTCCCTGAGTTAAGTATATTGCGAGAAGTCATAGTTGACAATCCTCTTCCCAGTTCATTTTTTGTAGTTGAGGAGACTTGTCCTCGCGAATGTGCTGTTGAGCGAAATGTTGGTGCAGCTCCCATTCATGAGTCTGGTAGGGTTGCACGAGATACTCAAACCATTCATCAGATCAACCCTGCTAGTGATGTTGACCATGAGTTGAGAGACACTCAAATCATTCATCAGATCAACTCTACCAGTGATGTTGATCATGAGTTGAGAGACACTCAATTCCGTCCTGACGCCTCAGAGGTTGAGTTTGTTGAGAGCAATTTTCAGCCTATCCATATTCCGGGTGACATTGGAGTAGAGACTATTGATACTGGAACTTTTGATGCACAAAATCTTGTGCGAGATATTTTTGGGACAGAGGAGGAGACTCCTATGCTACAGGAGACTGTCATCTCTTCTTTGGTACCTGTTTCTTCTATCCCTACAAGAAGTACTCCTCACTCTACTAGTTCAGCTCCACTTGTGTCAGCTCCTCACAGCTTACCCGGCTCCTCTGCTCCATCGCCGGGTGCCGCCATAGATCATTCTCCCTGTGATCCATCGCTCCAGCAGATTTCCACAGAGGCTCCGGACCCTGATACTTCTGTCCAGTGGCATGGATTTACTTGTAGCTTTCGTAGCCTCGCCATCTTGGAACGTGTCTATCAGAAGCACCCAGAAACTTTTAGCAAATTTCACTATGAAAGCTCTGACTTTCAACGCATGTTGTTAGATGCTTTGGGTAACTTGATTGGAGATCTACTTGAGAAGAGTTTTAATGATGTGGGTCAGGAGGACATAAGGCGTGTTCATTTACTTATTAAGGACTGGAGAGCTGCAGGTTTAGACTTATCATGGCTAGCGCGTCGTTGTGATGCCGCCTACTCTCGTTTCAACCTTGCTTCTCTCAAACAATCATATTCTCGAGTTATGCAAGAGCTCCAGCAAGCTGATAGCAATGTTGAGAACCTTGAAGGATACTTGACTTCTGCTCGCGCCCAGGCTATGTCACTTCGAGCCAAATCTGAGGAGCTACTTCATAGTATTTCGGTCTATGAATTTGTGGACTCTCCCACCAGACCCGACGAGTCTATCTTACAAGGCTTGTTGTAGTTGCTACGTAGCACCCCTCTCCACTTTTATTATTACCCCCAAGGATGCCTTGCCCATTTTCATCTTATTAGTCGAGGCTATTATGTTTTGTACTTGTGTTGTCTTTTTCGGATTGAATGTAATGTACTTAACATTTCTGAGCATCTCCTACCTTATTTTCTTATTCTGTTGAAAACCGGTTAGCACTATGCACCTAGATATCTCAGTCGTCATGTGTGACATCCAGCTCCGTATGTGTCATAGGCAAATGAGTATAATAGAGAATGCGACTCATGGTGTTTGTGAAGGGTCGAGTTGCGTACATATCCTGCTTAGCTATGATTGGGATTCTAAACGCATTATTCGGTTTATTGCAAGATATAAAACATTGACACAACTAGCATGCTCATGACCCCCATTTTTTTATTTACTATAACGTTTCCTAAGGGACATACAACTTGATCCACTTAACATTCACAGGGCCTGTCCTCAAACTAGTTTCTACATTTGACATCCTATAATACCCATTTTTGTAAGCTTCAGTGATAACGAATGGCCCTTCCCACCTTGGTTCAAACTTTCCAGGCTTTTGACCTCTCATTACGTGGGTCGCAACTTTGAGAACTAAGTCCCCTGCTTCAAATTTTCTTTCCTTCACCCTTTTATTATATGCTCGTGTCCTCCATTCCAGGTACTTGCGATGGTTCGAGGCTGCCAAGTCTCTTTTCTCATCCAACACGTCAAGTTCCATAGCTCTGGCTTGTTCTGTTACTCTGCTTGCTGTTATGAGCCTGGCGGATGGTATTACAATTTCAATTGGCAATACCGCCTCGGAACCATATACTAACGAGAAAGGAGTAGCTTGCGTAGCTCCGCGCTTGGTTGTCCGGTAAGCCCAAAGTGCAGTAGATAGCTGTTCTGACCACATGTTCTGTCGTTCATGCACCATACGACTTAAAATTCTAATAAGTGTTTTATTAGTCGCCTCAGCTTGCCCATTTCCTTGCGGATAATAAGGGGTAGACTTTTGGTGGTCGATGCCATGTCTCCCCATCAGGCTCTTCATTTGGCTATTCACAAATGGTGTCCCGTTGTCTGTTAAGATCATTTTTGGAATGCCAAAGCGACAAATAATATTTGTGTTGACGAATTCACACACATTTGCGGCAGTTGTCTTCTTCAGCGGGACGGCCTCCACCCATTTGGTGTATAACTCCGTTGCCACTAAAATCCACGCATATCCTTTAGACTGAGGTGAGATAGGCCCAACTATATCCATTGCCCATGTGTGGAAGGGCCATGGGGTAACAAGACTATGGAGCTCTGTGGCGGGAGCATGCACAAGATTTCCATAAAGCTGGCACTTCAAACATTTTCGCGAATATTTCCTTGCATCTGAATCCATTGTAGGCCAGTAATATCCGAGACTAAGGAGCTGCTGGTACGTGACAGCGCCCCCTTGATGTCCATGTTTGTGAACTTCTTTAAGAGCTTCCTGTGCCTCTTCTAGGCTAAGGCACCTTAGAGGTTTTCCTTCAAAACTTTTTCGGTACAAGTTTCCTTCATATTCAAAGAATCGTGGTGCACGCCTTTTTACTATTGCTGCCTGGCCTCTGTCTTGAGGAAGAGTCGCATGTTTAAGGAAGTCTAGATATTTGATCCTCCAATCCTCTTCTTCCGCCATGTTACCTTCGGCTACGTCAGGATACTGTTGACACTTGGTGCATTCTCGCTGAAGTGTTGCGGCATCTTTCTTCATGTCTGGCCAGTAATACCCTTGACGTTGCAATCTCCTATATAGGCTAACATCTCCTTCCCCACACGCAGAGTTGTGAACTTGACAAAGCCTCTCAACTGCTTCTTTTTCTCCTACGCAACGCGCAAGTATACCTTCTGCACCCCGGTGATAAAGAATACCACCCAAGAGTCGAAATTTGCCGGTTTTGGGTATCGCTTGTGTGCCTTGGCCAATTTTTAATTCTTTAACTATGTTCAACCTCCAATCTTGCTCTTCATATCTAGGAAAGAGACTCAAGAGGGTCGAAGGTAACGTTCTTTCCGTCACTTCTATTTTAACTTGTTCCTCTGTCATTGTCATTCGCGACCCTAAGGTTGCAAGAGCATCTGCCTGTCTATTTGCTGTTCATGGGGTATGCTCGAAATTGATTTCTTTGAACTCTTTCAAGAGTTGTTGAACCACTGTCCTGTATGGCGCGAGGTTAGGTTCTTTTACTGCATATTCTCCAGTTAACTGTTTAATCACCAACTTTGAATCTCCGCGAACCCGTACTTTCTGTATTCCCGCATCTAAACAAGTCAGGAGCCCAAGAATCAAAGCCTCATATTCTGCCTCATTGTTCGAGCACTTGAAGCTGAGTTTATCAGACAAATTAATTTCTTCCCCGGTTGTGTCATTCTCTAATACTACTCCCACTCCTCCACCAATTGCAGTAGCTGCGCCATCAAAGCTAAGAAACCACTCATCATTCCCCATGGCTAAGCATGCCTCCTGGGATCCTAGCTCGTCTGTTGGTTCGTGCTCTCCTTGGGGAAACATGGCGAGGAGATCAGCAAGAGCTTGGCTCTTTACTGCTCTAGGCCGTGAACAAGTAATTTCAAATTCTGTGAGGGAGAGAAGCCATCGTCCGGCTTTCCCAGTGAGTGCAGGCCTGGTAAGCAAGTACTTTATGGGATCACACCTCGTGACGAGCTCGAGGGGGTGTGCTAATAGGTAATGTCTGAATTTCTGGACAGCGAATGCCAAGGCTAAACAATGTTTCTCCAATGCTGTATATCGAGATTCTGCCCCTCTCAATACGCGACTAATGTAATACACTGGTCTCTCAGTTCCATCAACCTCCTGTGCCAGTAGTGCTCCTATGGAGCGACTAGTTGAGGTCAAATACAGCAGCAATGTCCGTCCTTGCATAGGCGCAACCATTGTTTTAGGCGACGCGAGTACTTCCTTGATTTTATCAAATGCTTCCTGCATCTCTGGCGCCCATTGGAAAGGGACGCTGTCTTTGAGTAATGGCAGTAAGGGTTGGCTTACTTCTGCGAGTGCTGGAATAAATCGCCTGAGATACGAGATTTTCCCCATCAGTCCCCTTAGTTCCTTCTTTGTCTTTGGTGACCTCATTTCAATTATTGCCTTAGCTTTTGTTGGGTCTGGATCAATCCCTTTTCGATGTACTACACACCCGAGGAACTTTCCTGAGGTTACGCCAAAAGCGCATTTTAAGGGGTTCATCCTCAACTTATACTTTCTACACCTTTCAAACACCCTCTGCAAGTCTACGAGGTGATTTTCTTCTCTTTTAGATTTGACAACAAGATCATCCACATAATCTTCTACAACATCGTGGATCATATCATGAAAAATAGCTGTCATGGCGCGTTGGTATGTTGCCCCCGCGTTCTTCAATCCGAATGGCATTACTGTATAATAAAAATTACCCATAGGAGTCCTGAATGCCGTTTTTTCTGCATCCGCAGGAGCCATTTTTATCTGATTATATCCGCTGAAGCCATCCATGAAGGAGAACATCTGATGTCCCGCAGTAGCATCTATTAGAGTGTCAATATTAGGGAGAGGGAAATCATCTTTGGGACAAGCTTTGTTTAGGTCTCGATAATCCACACAGACGCGAATTTGACCATTTTTCTTTCGGACTGGAACGATGTTAGCGAGCCATGTTGGGTGTTGTAGAGGCCTGATAAACCCTGCGTGCAATAATTTCTGTATTTCTGTCTTTATTTGGAGTTCAATATCAGGATGATAAGTTCTCTGAGGTTGCTTACGAGTGACTGCTGAGGGCTTAACATTTAAATGATGAGCGACTATGCTGGTACTAAGCCCAGGCATTTCTTCATAATTCCATGCAAAGATGTCCTTGTATTCTTTTATTAATTTCACTAATGCATCTTTCTTCACTTGGGGCAATCCTGCACAGATGAAGATGGGTCGTGAGATTTTATCATCGGATATATCAACTTCTTCTAAAGCCTGTTCTTTTTGTCTCGGCTCATCACTTAGGTAATCTGTGGCAGCTTTGACGAGTGTCCGCTCAGCTTCTGCTGTTGCTGACTCATTGTACACGGGACCAACGACTATATCTTTCGCCACTGATCCCCCACACCATCATAAGCGATAAACAATCTTGCCATCTGGTTTCCTTATGCGAGTCCATCTTGCCTCATCTTTCGCGGGTCTTTTCAATTTATTTGCAACACCCTCAGTGGGCTTTTGTTTCTGGAGATCCTCCCACTTAGGTAACGGTGTAGCATATACTACTTGGCCTTCTTCAGTATCGGCAAATTCATTGAAAAAGACAGCATCTGCAAGATATGTTTCAGTGGGTGAAAATGGGTTGGGTGTGCCTCGGATTGTCATGACTCCCTTCCCCCAATTGGCTTTCATCACTTGATGATAGGAAGATGGGACTACACCGTAAGCGTGCATCCAAGGCCTTCCGAGTAATATCTGATAAGATGGCTCGCCAGGGATAACATGGAAACGTGTAGGAGCCCGTATCTTGCCTACTTGAAGGTCAACAGTTACATATCCCAAGGTGAAGTCACGATTGCCATTAAACCCTGCAACACTTATGGGTTGTTCCACTATCTTACTTTCGGATATTTTTGCAAACTTCAATGTTGAGAGTGGCATAAGATTTATTGAGGCTCCACTATCCAGAAAGGCTCTTTTTAGCTTTGTGTCATTTAATGTTGCTGGCACATACAAGGGTCGGTTGTGAGGGTAGTGAATTTGTTTATCTGTTTCAGAGAAGGTAATGTTGCGGGCACACATCTTTCTCCTTTCAGCAGCAATTCCCTGATGTTTATCGAGCAAATCAAGGATGTCATTTTTAACATTCTCGCGCTTTTGGAGAGGAAATTTCAGGCGATCAAAGAACTCATTGAATATCACACTTGTGGCCTGGTCATCTGCATTTGCAACTTCCTCCTCTAGGATCATTGTTTCAACACTGTATACCTCCGGAGTATCTTGTACTGCTGTTGCTACACTGACATTTGCTTGATTATGTTTGGGGTACGGATCTCTTCGGACATCTGTCTTTGGAGTCAACTCTATAGTTCCAGCAATCATTTTCTTTTGTACCAGAGTGCGAAAGGCCCAACAATCAGTAATCGAGTGTCTGACCATGCGATGAAAATGACAATAACTAGGTTTATCCTTTTCTTCTTTTGTGGGCAATCGTTGCACTTTAGGTAGTGTGAGAATTCCGTCCGCGAGCCATTTATTCAAAAGGTCTATTGCTTCTTTCTTACCACAGGGAAGAGGTGGAGGTTCTATTTTGTATCTCTTGTTCACACCTTCATTTGATTGTTGTTCCTGATGAACAGCTGCCGCGACCGCAGTCTTTCGCGGGGCTCTCCATTCGCGACTAGATGACGCAAAATACTCACTGACCCTTCGTGCCTTCTCCAATAACATAGAAAATGTTTTCACCTCATGATTCACCAAGTGTAATCGATATTCATGCAGCATTCCTTCGATACATATCTTCACCAAATGATCCTCCGGTATTGGCTCGTAACACTCGAGCGAGGTTTCCCTGAATCTTCTTACATATGTTGTGACTTCTTCAGACGTTCTTTGTCTTACCCGAGTGAGTGCCAGCATGGTTACTTTCTCATCCGCTTGAAAAAATTTTGCATAGAACTTGGCCAAAAGATCAGTCCACGAAGGCACTGACCCCGGCACTAGATTGGTGTACCATGTATACGCTCTCCCGGTTAAGGACTTTGAAAACTCCCGTAAACGGAGAGTCTCGTTGTGACCGTGACCACCTAGAGTGTCAATAAAACGCACCACATGTTCCCTCGCATTACCTTCTTTGCCATCAAACTGTTTGAATTTTGGCGTGGTGTAGCCCTCTGGATATGGTGTTAATGCCACAATTTGAGGGTAAGGTGGTCGGATATCGAGTCCTTCAGCTGAGCCATGATCATCTTTCCTTCCATCCTCTAAAAGTGTTTGTAATTGACTTAAAGTCACATATGTAGCTGGTTCAGACATAAACTCCACTGGAACATTATGAGTTTGTTCTTTGTTGAGCCTTCCTAATGAGGGGTGAACTACCTCCTGGGTAGGTTGATCTTGATTTTGTGGAGGAAGTGTAGCTGAAGGAGTATGAATCGATGGCGAACGGAAAACTGTATTTTGTTGGGAACGAGTTGCGATTAAGTGCTCCAATATTTGCTTTTGTGTTTGCTGGATAGTTAGTATTGTCTCAAGCAATACATCAGTGCCCACAGGTGGTTGTGCCGACGGTCTTGATGAAACTAATGGAGGATTTGCCGGCAAATCATTTGTCTGTTCCGGCGCTGAACTCCCTTCCCTCCGGGGAATCGGTGTCGGAGCCTGTTCTCCGACCGGATTATCTTCCTCAAATCCAAGCCTTGCAGGCCCTCTTCGAACTCTGCGAGGTCCAGAAACACCTGCTCTTTTTCTTCCTCTCTGTGCTCCGATCATCTCGTGAGACATTCAGTCCCCAGTGAAGTCGCCTTTGTAGATGATGGATTATCTGTACAGAATTAGGGTTTCAGAAAGTTTGAATGGATCAAGAGTGACCAGAGAAGATATTGAAAGAGGAAAGAGAAAATGTGATGACAGGGGAGAGAATTTGGGCAGAAATGTCAGAAGTGCATAAAGGGGAATGGTACATCTGGCCCTCCAAAAAAGTCGTCTTTCACGTTAGCTAGCACTCCTATTTATAGAAGTCCTAGCACGTGCTGACACGTGCCATAGTACGACTTATTCCGTACTCGTACCCATGCACCTTGATCATTCCTGGCTGAGGCGTGGTCACCCTCTCCACTGAGGTCCCAGAGTAATGTTCTGGTTATGTGACCCACCCGGCGAGCCCCTCCTTCAAGCCTCCATGCCGCGACACACCCCTTTTCCCGTTTGGGATCATGACATGTCGTGACTATTCGACACACCATGAACGCCTGAGCCATAGACTGTTGCGCACCAGCACTATAACTCCCTGATCTACGTGTTGGATCATGAGAGTGCTATTAAGTGGGAGAGTGTAGTGTCGCGACACATGTTACTATTCCACCATGTAGCACTAACATGTCTTATTTCGTAGTCTCCTGTCATAGTCAATACTCCCCGGGCGAGACTCTTAGACATGGGTTCGATGTATTACTCAACCTATGTGGACAGTCTATGTGACTGTCTCGCGGAGGTTGGAAGTAAACATAGTTCCCTACCTCGGAGGCAACGTCCTATGTTAAGAGAATACAATGAGTGATGACTATAACTCCCGGTTGTACTGAAGGCCTTGTACAATATATTACCGTACCTCAAACTTCCCTCTCCGATAGGGTCATTGGATAGGAGGATAATATACGGGTATTTCCCCTAGCACAACCTCCTTCCCCGAGGTTACCCCTTTAACACTCGGGAAGCCTAGTGTTTTGTGAGTAATCTTATTTAGAATGACTCATGTGCCGTCGAGACACTTTAGACTTAGTCCCTAGAAGATAGTCCCTGTAGTATAACCTATATACTCCATGCAATCACGAGACACTTCTGTGATGCTTGCCCCTTGTGCTTATATATGTTGGGCATAGACTCCTCTACAAACGCTACAAGCAAAACTTGCTTGTTTTTAGGTACATCAAAATACTTAAAAAATTCTTCAACTTCATCAAGCCAATCCAAGACTTTCTCAATAATAAAACTTCCACGAAAAGTGAGTAGATCAAGTTTTCTTTGAAACTCACGATTGTCTAGATGTCTACTGCCTCTGTCACGTCTACCTCGATCACGTCGATCAGCCGCAACTCCTTTGAATCCAAACTCCTCATCATCGAAATAATCCTCATAGGCTGGAGGCCTACGAAAATATACAGGAACATAACTCATGTTCAGTTGACTGCAAGGAATAACTCCAACATGATCCCGAACTGGACCATAAACCTAGTTGCCACCAATCCCAATACCAACAATCTATCTACACCATTGATCAAATTGCCGTTCTTGAGTATGCATGGCTGCCCAAGGGGCCTTCACTCTGCGATCATCGTCGACAAAGTGGGTACTATCAAAACAACCAATTGCCATCAGACCAAGGTAAATCAAAGCTCTAATACCAACTGATGAAGTGGAAGCCATAAAAACGTTGGCGCACGAACAAGGACAACTTTGAATCCACAAAGTTCAGAGAAAATTGCAAAGCAATTGATATGTTATTGATAAATTAATTGAGTGATTGATTTCTGCTATATGACAGTATATATATTTATAATAGAGAAACCCTAACCTTAACAGCACAAGGAAATCTAAAAACAAAAGGAAAACTAGCAGCACAAGAAAACTGCTAAAAATAAAACTTTCTCCAAATATTCTGCAAAAATTAAATAAGAAATCTAATAATTAAAAATACTAAATATGAAATTTCAGCCAAATCCGAGTTCGTTTGCTCCATGAACAAAATTTCTGAAATATTCAACCACCTTCCTATCGGACGAAAAACAGCATGGGCCAGTAGCTAATGCTACTGGGTATTTCTCATTGGAACGTTTCAGATCGAGAAAGGGTCTCGTCAAGTCAAAACAGTTCCGTCGAAAATTCTGTCCTACATCAAGATGGCCAAGTGTATAGACAACAAGTGATATAAAGTAAAATAACGGAACTGAATTCATCTTCGTAATCTCAACCAGTTGGAAAAAAAACTTCGTTTAGTTTGATGGAATTGTAAATTGTATAGTTTATCCTTCGTTATGATAGAAGCCGCAGAAACCTTTTCACTACCTTGACCCACATCCTCCCTATTTTTGCGATTATCTTCACAAAACCTAAAATTAATAGTTGTTGGTGAAGAAATAGCACATGTGCATTATCAGTAATGACAACTTGCATTACACCATTGAAAACCATCATAGACATGTTATGAGAAGTATTATAAAAGACATATCTTAGACATTTATCTTAAAGTAGATTCTTCACAGAATTATTCCAACCTACAGTAACCCAACAGCCTAGTGGAAGAGCAGAACTAAAATGCAATTAACTATAAAGTTCTTCACACTGTGCTTCCCTCACTTGGCTATTTCAATCTGATGTGCAAAACTAATTAATACGAGGCATTTAGAGTAATGTCTTTATTACTCTTTGTATTGCATTATTTTCTAAATAGTAAGCTCCAGTCTTGAAGCAATTCACCAAAAATCTTCCTGAAGTGGATATGGTAAAGTATACACTGTTCAATTCAACGAAATAGAATTCGAGAAAGATGTAGGCCGAAGTGCCAGCTAGACTAAAAATTGAAAGAAAACCAAAACCACCTATAGTTATCTATCAAGTTGACAGCTTTAGAATTTACAAAGAAATAAAAAGAAGGGAAAGTTCCAGACTGGAGTATAAAAATTATCAACTCATCTAATAACAAAGTACAAAAATTAAAACTATAAAACAGTAACCATAGAAATAAAGAAAAAATATACATATAAAAAATATATATATAAAAATGATGGTTTTGATGATATCGCATTAAACCATTACTACCTTAATGAACAAGAACTCCCAAAGACTATGATTAAGGAGTAACAATGTATGTACATAAGACAGAACAAGCGGGAGATTCAACAGGTATAAACAAGAGTTGCAACCATTCAACATTTCACTTGTCCAATCCATTAAAATGAATAATCAAATGCGTTTAATTAGAAATATAAACCCATGTAATAGTTACCAAACGTCAAATTAAAATAAATGTGTATCATATTAATCGGTCTGTTGAACAGTTCAAGATTACACGCATTCATCCGTATATCGTATCTATTATCAGTATGTGTGTGTGCATACTCAAAACGATGAAACGCATTCAAGATTGTTTACCTAATAAATTGATCGCCAGCGAGACTGCCGGTAAACGAACGCAGAACGGCCTTCTTCCGAGAGCTTCACGATGAGCACAGAGAGAGAGAGAGGGTATCGGCATCACTATATATAGCTTATGCACACACACGCATGACTCATGTATTTGAAGGACGTGACACGACACGAGGTGCATTTTTGTTATCCAATGGCGTGACTCATCAGATTGGGGTTGTCTAGGACTCGTATAATCCAAGGGTTCATTTTGCACACTCCCGCTTAATATTTCTCCTTTTATGAAATAAATGAGAATTTGTATGGAGGCTCTTCTTCCTCTTACATTTTGGTTTTTGTTTTTTGAACAGGTGATAAGATTTGACATGAAGGCTCCTCCTACCGGATTGAATGAACTTGTCATAAATATTCTCAATTGAATTTTTTTTTTTTTTTTTTGTAAACAATGGTAGTGTCGTCGAGACTCTTAAATCATTCATCCGTCTTACATGCGTTAAACAATTATCCAAATTTTTTTATAAGAATGATCTCAAGCGAATTCCAACTCTTGAATTCTTCGACCTGAGGTGAGAGTTTTTGCCGATAGACTATTTTTTAAAAGTTCTTGATAAAGATATTTATTGTGCAATTCATGTCTTTTTTTTTCCACATTCGAGAATATTATTTGACCCAAATAAAAAAATGTAGGAAGATTCTTACTCTTACGGATTCTGATTTCTGAGCAAGTAATAAGATTTGAGATGAAGCACTTCCTCCTACTAGGGTGACTAATATTTTCTCCATAGGTATGTTTATTAAGTAGACGATGCGAATTTAATTTGAGAACAATTATTGCTGCAGTCCATCTCAAGCATTCACCTTTTTAAATTCCGCAAAGTAGGACCATAAAGTAATGCCCCTTTCACATGTTTCCCACTTAGTTAAATCGTAAAAGGTCTTTTGCCACAAGATTTTAAAAACAGTTTCTAATACAACTTTTAAAGTTAAAAGATGTTGATTCGGTGCTCCTGAATGTCTTGCTACATCAAAAACAACTTTCACGCAATTACGTGACTTTATGAAAAATTCCATTAGAAGCTATTGGAAGAAAATTACTGATGAACAGTCGTTACGTCGCCAGTTAATCCTTCAGAAACTATTTTGGAAATTAATAAAAGAATTCCACATGGTAAACAACGGAACCAAGAGCAACTATAAATCTGATATTAAGGGGAGAAAAAACTACAGAAATCTGATTGATTTGAATTCCACATTGTCTATCCACAGCACTTCACCATTCTCAGCATAAAATGAAAATTTTGTTGGGTAGACACTAGTTTTGACATTCAAATAAACAATGATCCTCATAAACATGTTTATCAACTTGTTATCAATGCTTATTTAGCTTGTACATTATTATTACGGGAATGAAACAGCTTCTAAAAGGTGTATTACATATAACTATTGTTACAACCGCTAAAATAGATTACAATTTAGAAAATGATGGATTGCAATTTATTCAGCTGACAAATTTATCAGCTTTGATTATATCTATACGTAGCCTGACACCAAAATCATTGCCAGGTTAGCTGCAGCGTTTGATATGTAATCATACAATCTTACAACAATGGTTATTGGGTTCGGACACTGTTGAAGTTTCTTTTGTGTCATGCTTGTAGAGCATTGTCACTGCCAACTTCAAGCAAGCTCATTCTGTGCTAACATGGCAGCATGGTGCTCTAAGTACTCTCTGCTATTCATCTCTGTTAACCTGCATTGAGTCGTGATATTCGCGTGGTCAGTCACAATAACTAAAGTAAGCATATCCAGATTAACTACTTGCAAACCAAAAAAGAAACCAACTTATAAAGCATGCCACTTCAAATTTTACATAAAGTTCTGGGGAGTTAATGTCGAAGTTAGAGATCCACAATGAGTGAAGAAAACAGGATACCAGAATTCAAAAATGCAAGCCAATGTGGAATAATTCCTTTCACTAAGAGGGGTAATTCCATCTTCTTAAAACCCAAAAGATATTTGACCATGAATAACAGTTTTATAGAATTTTCCTTCTAATTTATTTGGTATTCGTTTGTCACAAAGGATACCACTAGCTTGCCTCCATTTTGTCCACCCGACTCCAATTTACTTACTACATCGCCATCTATCTCTCCATCTTTTTGTAATATTGTTCCTAAGTAACGAAAATAGTTCTTTTGAGTAACTCTTTGGTCTTGAAGTCTAATATTTATATTGTCATCGTTTTCTACTATCAAAATTACATGCCATATATTCCGTCTTAGTTTTACTAATTCTAAGGCCCCTTGATTCTAGTGCATTTCTCCATATTTCTAATTTTGTTGCCAAGGCTTCATTAGAAGTATTTATCAATACTAATAATACTAACAAATATACGGGACCAACGACTAAACCATCCAACTACATAACAAAGTCCCTATGCTACATCTGAAAACAAGATTTTTTGCAAAGCACCATGTTGCACACAAAATACAGGACCAATAATGGAAGTCATAAAGAATAATATAATAATATTTGGAAAATATAAGATTCATGTGGTCAAAGTTGCCCATGTCTACCAAGGAAAGGAAGATCAAATCCACTATTAACAGCAAATTAGGGCTCCAGCGAACTCACTCTCCACCTCTCAACTTCAACATTGAACAATATGTCACATAATAATATGATCATACTACTCGGTTGGATTGCGTCAGAATTGGAAACTGATTACAAATTTGGACCACATTATGTCCCTAAACCCAGCGAGAGGTAGACTCCCTGACCCCTAGCCATAGAATTTACTACAAAATCGAAATTACTAATATTAGGTGTATTAGAGTTATTATATAATAACTCTAATAAGGTGTAATATAACCCAAACACACAGGGCACAAGACATCTCACAGCACATCATACCATGAAAGGTATTGATAATCGGAGAAAGAGGATGAAGTTTCCATCCTGGTATAAATTTGCCAGGATGATGACAAAACTATCCAAGCACGTAATGACATTCCTATGCTACATCCAAAAACAAGATGATTAGCAAAGCATCATACCTACTAATGGTGCGATCTTTTGCGAATCCCAATTCATTGTCTACACAAATGTCAAAATCATCATTTTTCCTTGATCTAGAAGAGGTCCTAGGAGCCATTTGTTTGGCATCAGATATAGTTGCAATCCTTTCAAAAAGTTCCAGAGGAGTCCCCTCAGCTGTACACAATAATCTTGCCTTATTCTCATACATCACCTGTAAAAGCAATTCAGTGAAAAGCATGTCTCGTAAATTTTTTTTTTTTAAAAAAAAAAAACTAAACTATTTGTGCATCCAGTAAGCTGGTAAGGATATACATGGAAGTTTGACATATCATATAAATGAATGTCACTTCTTAATATCATGCTACGGCCCTTCCAAAAGGTGTAAAATTTTGGGGAACTTTTGGGCATCCATGGAACCAATAATAATATTCAGTTGCATAAATTGTTAAACTACTCCCTCCGTCCCATTTTATATGCGCGTGTAGATTCCCAAAAAAGGACATATAAAATGGGATGCAGAGAGTAATATATATTCAAAGCAACTAAGAAGGGAAAGAACTAACATCTACTAGAGTGACAAACCGATATGCTGCTGTCCTATTGTGGAGCCCAAAAATTGGCACACCTTCCAAAGCCAGTGTATGGAAGTTCTCTGCTTTAAAAAAAATAAAATTGGTTAAAATTTTGTTCTATAAGAGAATTTGTGAATGGCAGATGCACCAAAAACTTTAAAAAGAGGTATAAAGCCACCCCAAGTTAAGGACCAACCCCTAGGCAGCTACTGCTTAGCAAACATCCAGAGTCACAGTGGATCTCTTGGTTGATCACAATTAACAACCAAACCAATCAAATGGGTCTGCCCAGAGAAACAGGAAACGATCTAAAGGTTCAGGATAAGAAAGTGAATATCCTAACAGTTGGTACTATGGTACAATTTCAGGTTTTGTCTTATTCTAGTTCTTGACAAGCCAACCTTACGTTCCATGGTGAATTCCTTAAATGGAATACACGACTTAATTATGCATCATCCCAACTATTTGGTGTTGGCTGGTGAATCTTTATATGCAGTGTACCTTCAAGCCAACTCAAGATAGAAATGACTTACTGAACAATCCAAAATAGTCTGCAGCTCCAATAGGTTTGTCACAGAGTTCCTCAAAAGGAAAGTATGCACATCCATTAGCACCAAGTGGAACCTGGAAAGAACAAAGTGGTTGACTAAGTAAACTGCTTTCACGGTAATTGTCTGGTGCATGTGGTGTGGGGGGGATGCTTGTGCCTGGTGGTGGACTATGGGGCCGCTCTCTGAGGCCCAATATCATCGTCAGGGGAAAAAAATGCTTTCCATATGCCTCAGTAAAAACAATAGTGAATTTCAGGGGATTTATAAGCACATACCTGCAATGTCCTTCCCATAACAACTTCCACCTCTTGTGGACCAGCTGGGTGTTCACCAATTAACTGTTGAAATTTTTTCTTAAGAAAGTCTGACAAATCTTTCTTGACAAAGTAGAAACCTTGCTCAGCCTGCAATTCAAATGTAAGAATGAGAAATTACTGTTAGAATCTACATAAGAAGGAATTGCCAGCTAAGGAGGCAAACATGCTATCATAAAAAAATTTAAATGGAAATAGTAGATGTCATACCGAAGTCAGTTTGCGATAGTCTACTGAGGAACCAATTTCATGAACTACACATCTTTCCTACATAAAATGAAGTTACCAAGTTATTAAGTGAATAAAAGAATAAAAAAAACTATCAAGACAAGGGCATTAAAGCCTTTGTCTCATATATAAGATTAGATGCGGACCAAGATCAAGTGTTCTTGGATTGCAGGCATAAATGGAAGTGGTGATTAGATAAGTTCAAAACCCTATAACTTGATGCCACGTCAGGAGTGGCATGTAGAATGAACAGGCCAGACAACTTTCCATTTCCATTGCCATTATACTTG
This sequence comes from Cornus controversa, assembly GCA_026545225.1. Taxonomy (NCBI): domain Eukaryota; kingdom Viridiplantae; phylum Streptophyta; class Magnoliopsida; order Cornales; family Cornaceae; genus Cornus; species Cornus controversa. Next base: position 63,753,838 of record CM048851.1, on the reverse strand, counting down.
AGACATGGCAAAGCTCACCAAGCTTAAGCCCTCTAATCACCATATTCAAAGAGATGCATCCATATGCATACCTTCAAAGTGGAAATGAAGGGTAGAAAAAGATCTCTCTGCAATCCACCTTCATAAAGGTTATCTGGAGCACGATTTGAAGTAGCAACAAGAATCTATACTTGTCTCCCACCAAAAAAGGCACACATAAAAAATTAATTTATTTTCTAGTAGAAAGTCCATGAGTCGAACCATACAGGGTTAAGAACACAAAAAAAGTAGGAGTTCAATTTACTTACAGCCCCATTGCTGAATAAATGTTTAAATAACCGGTTTAATATTAATGCATCAGCGACATCAGTCACCTAAAAACAGCAAAAAGAGGATTATCAAAAAGCAGCCACGAAGTACAGAACTACCAGATGTGATGTATTAGTGGCAAAAACAACAAAATTATAGTACTAACATACCATAAATTCATCAAGGCATAACAAAATTGATTCATCACATATCTCGCCTGCAATAACTTCAAGGGGATCTGACACACCCTTGTGCTTCTGCAGTTAAAATACAACATCACAATAATCAAGTGAACTCAGTACCAAAAGGGAGAGATAAGAAGATGAAATTTGGACCAAAAGGGAGAGATAAACTTGCATCATGTTAGATGTCATCTTCAGGATGAGCCATGTCTCACTAACTGAATAATTTAGCTATCTTGACAATTGATTAGATCAATATGAGAAAACTTTGAATTACTGGAAGACGAGATTAGATGTCTAGAAGATATGGAAACAGTCAAGAAAAGCAAACTAATCTTTCCGGTACGCCTGTTAGATATATCATCCAAGAGACGTCACTGACCAATTGGATATTTTGTTTGCTTGCTAATATATTGGGAAGTTCTTTTAATGTGAATAACCAGTCAAATACAATTTTGTCCAATTTTAATCACGAAGATCATTTGTGTCAAGTTCTAGTATATAAGCAGTTAAGCACTGAAAAAACCTAGTATTTAGTTTACAGTTGAAGAAATATGAATAATGTTCTTACTTGCAAGCGGCTGTGGACATTCAACATGAAGTCATGAAAATGGATCCGCTTTATCCTCCAGCTGCAGGGCCTGTGAAAGTAGAATTAAGTGTCAGTAGATATCATTCATTGAATGAAAAGAAGCATTTGTGTCGGAATAGCATTACATAGATAATATATGATTGCCTTGCCTTCTTTCCATGTTATGCAAATAGTTTACTACTTTACATTCAGTAGATATGTTTCTGAGTTTCATGTCAATATTAGAGTAATTTATAAGGAAAGTCAAATTATAGCATATCAAAGATGAGCAATAGACTTACAATTGACCGAAAAACAAATCCATCAACATAGTTTTTCCTGTGCCCACACCTCCATTAAGATAGAGTCCTTTCACAGGTGAATATGAAGATTGTGGCATGAAACGGGACCACAACCACCTACTCCTGCAAATGATCTAAACTGTAAATAAACGACGATGTGGTATGTGAAACAAATAAAAATGATAAATTGACAACTTCAAGATTCCAATTCATAAAGAAATTTTGAACGGATAAACAAAAAATAATATGATCTTGGGTGGTAGAAACTGGAAGCAAATGAACAATTTACCTCCCAGCTTTATCGGAAGTAGCATAGCGATCCAACCGGCAGGCATCGGCCGACTCAACAACCTCATCATACAGTCTCTGAAGCTCTCTTAAGGTGCCTAGCTGCAAAATAACTGTCAGAATTTCCTCTAAAAAGGCAAAACCAGAACAGAAAAAAGAGCTTGAAAATCCCTTCAACAGTTTAGGGATAGTTTTTTTTAGTAATTTACAAGTGCTTTTCTTGCTTCCAAAATCTGAACTAGCTTTAATTCTGGGTGTCTTAAAGCAATTTTAAGTACTTCCAGACTCCAGAGTGCTTATCAGAGGGAAACTTAGTAAACCCACAAATAATAACGGCCATCAGAGGAGTGCAATGATATACCAAATAATCGCAACCTAAAAATGCAAATTTTCATTGAAAAACTTAAACTGCCTAGGCTGGAGGAAAAGTTGGCAGCTTTTTTTATCCTCAAATTTTCAGTTCCAGAAGTCATACAGAAGCAAGCAGGATCAATTTGTTTGTCATACCTGGTAGCTATCACCATCCATGAGTTCACCTGTGGCAATTCTATGCTCGTACTCAACCAGAGGCCCTGCTCTGCTCACTTCTGTGTGAGCGAAAACAATGAAAGATGAGAACTTTATGTTCAAGACTGTAATGAATAAAATTATAAGGCATGCAAGACGACCATAAGAAGACAACCTCCAATAGTTACTTTAGCAGCATCGGCAAACGGAGCTCTTGAGATCATATAGGAAGGATGTGAATATCTATGAATTTCAGCATTGTATGCAAGTTTATAAAAGCACCTAATATTTGTATCCACCAAATACTTCTGCCTTCCCGCTAATCCATTAAAGAAAATGTGGCCTTGATGCCGAAAAGCTGATCGATATTGACGAATTGACCGGACTATACTTCTCATCCTCAATCCAGGGTTCGGATAAAAATTGCAGAAAGTTAACCTCCCCAATTAAGAAGGCTAAAAGAGTGGTCCACGAATCACGGGCCTCTGAAAATACACAAAGTTCCGAATCAAATAAATAAATATATATATATATATATATATACACACATTTATTCTCTATAAACACGAATAATCAACCTTTTTCACTCTTATATAGCACAGAGATAGAATAGAATCAATTATATATCTATAGACTATAGCACAGTGAAAAAACAATAGAAAAAATCTAAAGTAAAACAGGACATTGGACCTCAATTTATTTTGTTTGTGTATGATCAAAGTAATAGAAAATTTTGTTTTTAACCACAAGAGCACAAAAAATTACCAAAAAAATATTAAATTAAATAACTCAAATTTTGAATTATCGTAGATAGAATTAAAGCATTATCGCATCGTTTGGCTGCAATCTGAATTCAAACTAATTCATATTAAAAAAGTAAAAAGAAAATAAAAACAATATTATTGAAAGTTGTAGCAATGCATGCACAAAAAATTTGAGATGAGTGAACGCACCCACCTGATTGGGCTGATTTAGCAGAAGAGTTATCCAGAATTCTAGCTCCCAAAATTGTTTCGACTCTTAAAGAAAAAAATATATGACCTTCCCTTCTACAGCGTGAACAATTCTCTACTCCTAAAGAAATTCACAGTAGATATATATGTCTATATATCTACTGTGAAATATTACAATTCTCTACTCCTAAAGAAATTCACAGTAGATATATATGTCTATATATCTACTGTGAAATATTCTTAGGAAAAATATACAGAATTGATCAAAAACAGGTTATCTATACACTTGAAGCTGTATATATATCGTTGGAAGGACCAAACAGGTTATCTGTACACTTGAAGCTGTACATATATCGTTGGAAGGACCAAAAACAGAGAGGGCAACCCTAATTTTCAGGAGAATCCACAAACAGAGGAGATGGAAATAGAGTGGGATCTGCGTCTCCGATTCCTTTCGAGCTCTTCTTTACTTTTTATCTATATATAAACACGATTGTGTCTTGGTGTCTGATACAAATTTACAATCAATCGTGTGTGTGGTACTAATTTGGGCTGCTGAGTCAACCGATTGTCGTTACACAGAGAGTACTTCATTAAAGTGTTTTGTTAGCAAAATTCTTTGACTTGCACTTTTGGATGTACGTGCAAGGTTTTACATGCATTATATGACTGAAAAAGTAATAAGTAAGAACTCTATCTGACTGTCATTTTTTTTTTCTTTTAGATTTTTTTTTTCGGCTTTGTTTAGTTGAAAAGAAGTGGTAGGAAAACAAACAAAAGGTAATGGAGAAATATGGTCTCTTTGACGAGCTTTTTGATATCTAGAAGATTTCATTGGTAAGACATTTGCAAAATAATTTTGTTTGAAGAATTTAGAAAAAAACAAACGTTTCACTGGTTCATGTTTTCAAAATATTTAACTTTCAAATTTTTTTTTTGATAATATTATTTCTTATGATTATAATCTTTAAAAAACACAAAATTGACCATAGAAGTGGAGATGATAGTGGCATGGAGGTCCCAGCGATGGTGGGGGGTGTTGCGGGGATAGGGTGAAAGTAGAGGTAGCGGTGACATTGGTGATGGGAGTGGCAGTGGTTGTGGAAGGTGGTGGCGATGACAATGGTAGTGGTGGTGATGGAAAGCAGCGGCAACGATGAGGGTGGTAGTGGTGGTGGCGGTGGCGGTGGCGGTGGCAGTGGAGGTGTAAGTAGTGACAATAATGGTGGAAAGTGACAATAATGGTGGAAGGCGACGGTAGTGGTGGCAATGGAGGAACGATGGACCAAAAGAGAATATAGAATATTCTTGTTACTAATATATAAAAAGTACATGAACAAATTAGTAAAATAACAAATTTACTTGGCTTTCTAAAAGAGGTTCTAAAAGCAACATTTTTTTACTTAATTTTTTTAAATGGACTTCTTAACCACCAGCTTCTTCGGAAAGGTCTTTGCGTATGTATAACCAAACGTCACATTTTTTTTAAAATGACTTTTAATGCTTGGAATGACTTTTTGAGGCATCGGGAAACTCCCCGAACAAGCACCATTTTTTGTGTTTGGCACAAAATGTTAAAAGAAAAAGAAAAAATTTGATGGATTTGAAGGAATAGCCTATATATAGCATGAGAAACAAGTTTTGTTCTCTTCCCATTTTAATGAAAGGAGAGGAAAGGAAAGGAAAAACTAACATTTTTTAATAAGACTTTGTTAATATCAACTTTTCTTTTATTTTGATAAAAGATAAAATCTATCTTATAAAAATTTTAAAATAATTTTTTTTCCAAATATGTTAACTATCATTTTATTTTTATTTTTTTATTAATCAACCAAATATTTTTTTTTCTCTCATAACTAATATTATTCTATTTTTTTCCCATTCTACCAAACATAACCTTAAAATTAATGTGGTCCCTCGCGATTGATGATAAACTTGGTACCATTTGGAAGGCCCATCGCCACAAAGAAACAATGACTTCATTGTGGGCCCCACCAACCCCATTACTTATACCCATATATGGGTAATTATCTTGTGTGGGTAGGGTTGCACATGATTCGATTTTTAATGGAATCGAAACTGATTACAACGGTTCCTTAATTTAAAACCAGACTATTGAGTTCGGTTTGATTATTTACAATTCTGGTTCCATCTTTTATATTTGAAGTATAATATGAAATTTAAGAAATGTGCATTCTATTAATATTTAATTTACATTTTATGTGATAGTATTGTATGGTTATATGAAAATCTCACTTATTCTAATGCTCCGACTAGTTGAAGAGAAGGTTGAGGAGGGATGGAAAAGAGGAGGGAAATAAGAGGGTTGCCTTGTTTGGTTGGAAGGAAGGGGATAGAGGGAAGAAGTAAGGAGGGATGAAGCACCGCTCCTAATCACTGATAACCGCTCATTTTTTATCAAGCGGAAGAGAGGAAAGAAAGAGTGAATGATTAACCTATAAATTTGTAATACATATTTTAATCTTTATCTATTTACAAAATGACTTATTTGAACCTTCGTGTATTTTAACCCTACTGCAATTCTCTCTCACAAACAACTTTCATATATTTACAAAATGACTTATTTTAGCCTTTATGTATTTTAACTCTACCTTGATTCACTAATATTTTTTAATACGTAAACAGTGAGACACTATTTTTTTTGGGAGCTGATTTTCACGCTCCATAATATACCTGGTACTCCAACTCCTTATTTTGGTAAATATAATAACCAAAGTGCCCTCTTAGCATTCTATTTCAATTAGGAAAGCTTTCTTTCTATGTATTGATTTGTTCACTCTATTTATTTTTTTTACTGAAAATTCTCTCTCTTTTTATTAAAGTTTAACTTCATCTTAGTGTTAAAAAAAATTTGAGTTGCAGACAGAAAAAAAAACTAGTAAAAAATCAAAAATTGTGATAGTTAACTACCCTCTCAAAACAATTAAACTAATAAAAAATAAAAACTCTGTTACGTATCTCTTCATTTTTAAGAGGAGGAGTTTCTATAGTAGTTTATTTTATTTCTACATTTTGTCAATAAGTGATTTTTCTGACAATCATGGATTTGATTTAGTAGAATTGTTTTTTTTTCCTATGTATTATGTCTTGTTATTTTTGGAATTTTTTAATTTGGTTTGTGTTTTTGTGTTTCCGGTGTCTTGTTTGGTTGACTTTTTGGAACAGATGCATATTGCTTCTTAGAACAAAATTCATAGTGATCTTTGTTTTTAGAACCAAAATTAGTACTTTCAAAACCAAAAATTTGGAATTTATATGTTTTATTTTTAACATCAATTGAATTTTGGTCTCACATTGCTGGTTTCTCTTATATATTCTACACTTTTTGGATTATGAAAAGTAGTGAAGGAAAGATAACAAAAGAATAATACTTGTGAATTAAGAAAAGAAAAAGAAATATAAAAACTTATTATTAGTTTGATTTCTTTCGTCAAAAACTTTCTAACACTAATATAGAGTTAAGTTAGAGAGAATTTTTAATAATAAAAAAGCAAAGAGAGTGAACAAATCAACACATAAAAAAATAACTTTTCTAATTAAAATAGAATATGAAGAAGGCACAGTGGTCATTATATTTATCAAAACAAAGAGTTGGAGTGCGAAAGAATATGTGTGGAGCGCAAATATCAATTCCTTTTTTTTTTAATATGACAATGCATGATTAATCAACTTAATTAATGAGGGTATATCGGTAAAAGTCATATAAAACCTCTATTTTCTTTCTTTTCAACCCAACAAAATTCAGTTGTCACTACCCTTTCATTCAACCAAACAAAAAATGAAGGAGATATCATCCCTTCCCTAGGGATGGCTCATCCATCTCTCCCCCTCTCTCTTTCATCCATTTTTTCATTCCTTCAACCAAATGGAACATAAGAGTCATTATTATATATATGTTATCATTTTATGGGAGCTCTAACAGTTTCCATGATCAGTTTATGTCTGAAAATTTTACTTTATTGGTATTGCATTGTTATTTAATGCGAGTCTTATATCCTTTCGGTTCTTAGAGTTAGAAGCTTAAAAGATATTTATTAATCTTATTAATATATTATATATGTATATATTTCTCATAGTTTCGATTCTTAGACTTGGAATCAAAATCAATATGACAGTGAATGTTGGATTCAATTGCACTACGGTTGTGTGCTGTTTCAATTTTAATTTTACCAATTATTTGTGCACCTTTTAGCTGCTGAAAATATTTATTCAATATCCGGCCAGTACCCTTGCAATCAAAATCAAAATTATAGTGAACGTTGGGTTTAATTATATACGGTCATGTGCTGATTCAATTTCAATTCTACCGATTATTTGTCCACCTTTTAACTACGGAAAATATTTATTCAATAGTCGGTCGGTACCCGGCCAATGAAAATTTCGCATTAGGATCCTAACCATCCAAATTACCTGCATCCATTAGTAGAATAATGGGATTTCATAAACTGAGTTGAGGGAGAGTAGGCTAGGAATATTCATAGCTTTGCAACCAAACAGAGCCATTGAATTTCATCATTTCCAAATTCTTGTGGTTCTGTTGATTTTCTCTGGAGTTAGCAGGAGCTAGGGCTACTACAAACGGTCAAAGTGGTGAATCGCTAGATAGAGAGAGAGATCTAAGATGGCAAATCAGGGGGCCAAGAAGCGGAAGGAAGAGAACAGTCGGCACATGAAGAACCTCCTTCGCCTCATCATCGCCTGTAATGTATGGTTTCACCATCTTATTATTCCCCCTATCTGATTGTTCCATTAGTTTTTGATTTAGTTTCTGTTATGATCAAACTTAGTTTCTGTTCTCAATTTTTTTTTGTTTCGTTGCTGAGAAGACACAGGCAAAACAGAATAAATGATGAATAATCATCTGCTTATCGTGCTTCCTTTCTGTTGATTTCGTTGTTAAAGTTGTTATATTCATCCCAAGTGATTTAAGAATCAAAATTTTAAATTTTGTTTATTTTCCTACATTTTCTCAGCAACCAAACGGAGCTCTAAGCTTCTGTCCAGAAATTTGAACTAAAATTTAAACGAATCACAGAATTTTTATCACAGTATGGGAAATTATTCTTATGTGAAGTTAAGACAGAATGACTATATTGTTCATTGCGCGCGCGCGTGTTTTTTTTTTTTTCTTTACTTCTGGTTTCCAGAAATTTAGTAAATTTAGTTCACCTCAGTTACCGTTCTTCTAATTTATTTTGTTTTCCTTTATTTTCTCAATAACCAAATGGAGCTCTAGTTCCTTTTTCCTCCTGGAATTAAACTGAAAATTGAATCATGGATGCAAACTGTGTGGAAACAAATTATAGTTATATGACATTATTCTGAGCTTTATTTTCTTTGAAATATTTTTGTTCACTACCCTTCTTTAATTTTCATTTTTAGTCTTTTTAATTTGTTAGTTGTATGAATAAATCATCACCATGGATGATACTAATGACTACATTTTTTGCCTTGTCATTAAAATAATTTACTTGACAAATGCTGTGCAATTCAATTATATTCCAGAATGAAGGTGATATTTTTATGGTCTAAATTAGTGATTATATAGGTTATATATCTCTTGGTGAGGGCGGGAATCTTCTATTCTACTTTCAAGTGGAAGCATTTAGTTGGCTTTATGTTGACTTCTTTCGCCTACATTATTCCCTATCAACAACTTGCCTTAATGGCAAAGCCCGCGTACGCTGATGATGGGGAGCTTTTAGATGGCGGGTTTGATATGAGTACTGGCGGAGTTTGTGGGTATGTCTTTCTAATGTTATCACTATTTTTGTTTCTTCCACTTACTCATGTTTGGTAGAAATTCTATATATCTGAACCAACATCATATTGCTTAATTGTAAAAATGTTTATTTCTTGGAAGGAGGCATGAGTTAAGATCCAGGAACAAGGATTGAATCTTTTAGCCTATTTGATTTTAAAAGTATACTCTGGCTTGATCATTGGTGTGACATGGTCTTGCCAAACTTTCTTGGGCCCATACAGAATTTAGTGGGTAGGCAAGTTGCAGTTGCAAATTATTGTAGGTATTAGAGAGTGGATTGTTGTGAGATATCCGCCTCTATACTCCTTTGCAGGAGTGGGAGCTTATTGAGGCTTTTTTTGGCATTTTTTATTCTCTGAGACTATTCTTGTGGAGGAGGATGATGTTATGAGGTGGATAACATTGAAGGGTAAGGGGCTTGGGAGTTTTCCTCAGAAGTCTATGTGACAAAACAAAGTTGCTTCCCTTGGCTAGACAATGGTGCCTGGGAAGATTCTGACTGTTGATAGCCAGTTGAAGAAGCAGTAATTTAAGTTCAGCTGAAAGTTATTTTTTATTAGGCAATGTAGATGGCACAAGCATATATAGAGTGACAAGCATATAAAAGAAGTCTTTTAATCATATGCTTCATTTTCCCAGACTGTGGTTCAACTCTTGGATAAACCTTGATCATGGTTCACTCTTGGGCAACTCTTGGGTAAACTTCAATCAAATTACCTAGAATTACTAGCTTAATGCTTGTATCTTGTATTGGATGATAATGCCATAATGCCTCTTTCTCAGTCTAGAAGTTTTTTCTTTTAAAAGAGAACACCCGTGTCAGTGGTCTTCGAAGTTGTGATAATTCGACAAGATATAATAAAATTTGTGAAAGTTAATGCCGTGCTTCATAATAATAATAATAATAATAATAAAGAACCTTAGACATTTCATTTCTCATATCCTCATGATTTAATTCTTGTTCGAGAAGGAAGGCTATTACTGGGACTGGGATTGGTTCTGGATGATACATATATCTGGATCTGAGCTTTTGTTTTCCTTTTGTAAGCATGTTGTATTTTAGTTTTGCAATCACACTTCCTCGTCTTTTGATTTGAAATGTAAAATTGGATGTTCTTTGTGATTTTCCCTCAATGAAATGCTAAAAAAGAATATTCAATACGAGTTATGAGATTTGTTTTACATACCAGGCAGGCATATAATGCTGCCTAGTGTATGCATTTAGTCTTGTACATGCTAGGCAGGCATGTAACATTGCCTAGTGTATGCATTTATCCCCTTTTATCTTTCAGTCTTCTGTTACTTGTATAAATTGCTGTCCAGCTGTAGTCAATACATTCTGTTTATATTCATTTATGTACTAAATAAGTTTTACACCATGTTCATTATGTCTTGCAGATACTTACATGATGTAATTTACATTACGAGCTTCGTGCAACTCACGTCCATTATCTCTGAAAAATTTTGGTACATATATTTAGTGGTAAGATCTATTTCCTAAATTTATATGAATTCCAGAATGAGAGCACCATTGAATGTGTTATTATAATTGTAGATTTAAGTAGATCACTGCATTGATAGATTGACTAGAGGAGTATTTTTCTATGTTAATATGATCTACATAATAAGGTGGGCTTTGAAGCAGTTGGATAGCCTAAGAAATAAAAACATCTTAACAATATTATACCTCAACCAGTCATCCTATTAATTATTGTTGTTGTTGTTGTTAAACTTGTTATTGATATTATTATTAGTAGAACCCATAAGAAAATATATGATAGCATGTGGGAGTTTAGGACCTTATATAGAGCGTATGATTTTGATTGAGGAAATGTTTGTACAAGTTATTTTATCTCCAGATTGTTACTAACTCCATTCTTTATGGTTCTCATGTTAAATTCTTAGTTCTCTAGAATTGTTCCTCAAGAGTTTCCTTTACCATCTTATTAATTTTTTTATTTTGTGTGTGATTTAGATGCAGAATTTTTATCCAAACTGGTTACTAGTTTGTTATAGTGCTGTTTACAAGTTCTTTGCTTGCTTGGAAGGTTCTATGAATTTAATAACCAATTATAATCGCTTGACTTTAAAGCATTTTAAGTTGTGTGGTTGACAAATTCATACCCAATTCATGTTTGGGTACAACCTATTCGAGGATAATTGGGTGTTCCAGGCTTCCTTGCATGCTTTTTTTATATGTATTATATTTTTGTTTGTTTTTGTATATAATTCGCCAAGCAGATTTTCTACCGGATATTTATTTCGGCCTCTTTCACCTCATTATCATCATTGTTGACATTTGGATAATGTTATGTGATATGGCTATTCAGAAAGAAGTTTTATCATATTCTCAAAACTTTTTAATCACTACATGTATGACATTTTGAATAATGATGGGGTATGTGTTTGGACAATAGTTATGTTTTGGCACTCAAAAAATTAGTGTGCATGGATGTTGTTTGGCGGTTGGGGAGAAAAGAGGGGGAAAGATGAGGGGGGAGGAGAGCAGAATAGCAAACTGATGGTATAGTGCTCAGTACAACTGGGAGATAGAAGACCTGTTAGATTCTTGTGGATGATGGTAATCAGCTCACCAGAACACTGTTGTTCATTTAAACATGTTTCTAAGTAGATACCTGTGATATTCAGACTGTCATCTTCTAGCAAATTGAATTATGGGTTACTGAGGCCGCCATAGTTCTGCCACTCCTGACTGTAAAACCCTCCAGCTGTTAGTCGATTGAAAATATAGGGGTAATACATTCTGGATAAATATGAATGATGGTAATCAGCTCACAGAACACGGTTGTTCATTTAAACATGTTTCTAAGTAGATACCTGTGATACCTACTGTAGAAGACCCTCCAGCTGTTAGTTGATTGAAAAAATAGGGGTAAGACATTCTGGATAAATATGGATGATGGTAATCAGCTCACCAGTACACGGTTGATCATTTAAACATGTTTCTAAGTAGATACCTGTGATATCCAGACTGTCATCTTCTAGCAAATTGAATTATGGGTTACTGAGGCCGCCATAGTTCTGCCACTCCCGACTGTAAAACCCTCCAGCTGTTAGTTGATTGAAAATATAGGGGTAAGACATTCTGGAGAAATATGATTTGTGTTTGATACATAGTTATGTATATTGAGCCTCTTCATCTTCATAGACGGCTTTTATAATTCAAAATCTGTTCACTGAGCATCCAAGAAGCTGACCAGAAAGCTCTCCAGTTCACCATTTTAGGCCTTGGGCAAGTGGCTTATTCTCTTAGGAGGCAACACCAGGTGGGTGATACAATTACCTTATATCCAAGTATTTATTGAAAGTTTTAGCACACAAACTTTGAAGAGTCTCCGAAATCTGTCAACTATTTTGGGCGCTTGGTTTTATTGATAAGCTAATAGCAGGGTATGACCTCAAGGCTCAAGAAGAGATCGGTTGGCATTATGATTAATAATTAAGAAGTTATAGTGGGATTAGGTATTTACTATGACCCCACATTATTATGATGTTAAATGGAGTTCCTTTTCATGTTTTATGTATATCCTGCAGCATGATGAGAGGATGGCTTCATCCAATTGATTTGGGCTTGGGCTCAAAGAGATTAATGCTGTTTATGACTTGGGCCGTTGACAATGAGTATTGGTAGAAATACACAATTCAATCTGCATTAATTTTAAAAAGAGCGCTGAACTGATTTCTCAGACTTATTTTGATGTAATTCTCATATATGGTTGGAAGGCACAAATGGTAACAAACCATTGTAGACTGTTCATCTGATAACATACTTGATTTGTTCATTAGGAGTTGTTACATTGTGGCAACGATTATCTGAGAAATAAAAGTTTGACAAAGAGGATACCTTTAAGGCTTTAAATTGTGGTTTTCTCCCCAATTTCATTTTACAATTGATGATTGCTAGGGAGGTTGGACCTCCACTGTTTTACCTCAAGGCTTAGAATTTCACATGGTCCATTAGGGTTCGTTTGGATTGATGGAATTGGAAGGAAAAGAAAAGAAAAGAAAGGGAAGGATAGTGTTTTGTGTTTGGATTGTCATTAGTAAGAGAAAAGAAAGGACTGTGAGTAATTTGGAGGGATAACTTATCCCTCCAAATCTCTCATATGCTATCCTCCCAAAAGTGGGAAGATTTGGAGAGAAATGATAAGAATAAGTGAATATTTCATAAATACATTTGAGTCTATCTTGTAATATAAATACAAAAGGGCGTGATAGTAAATTGATTAAAATGGTTTCTTTTCTTTTCTCTCCTTTACCTTTTTCAAACAAGAATTCTATCATTTCCTTTATTTTCCATCATACTTTATCCAAACATGAATACATTTTATCCTCTCTTTTCTTTTCTCTCATAATTAATGTTATCCTTTCTTTTCTTTTCTTTTCTCTCCTGTTTATCCAAACGAAGCCTTAGTGAAATTATGGAACCAAAATATTATAGAAAAATGCTGTCAAAAAGATGTTAATTGGATTGTTTTATGCTTTTGCTATCCAGATACCAGCATTTGCAGCATACAAACTCTTTGGTGTGATTAAAGGATTTTTGCCGCAAGGTTCAGAGGTACCCACTTCCCAAGATTTCTGTTCTTAAGGTGTTAATAGACCTGTATGATAAACCATTTTAACTTGGTTTGTGAACAATGTTTGACTTGGTTTGTGAACAATGTTTGACAGGGAGCAGAAGAGGATGAGAAGACTCGGAAGAAGAGAGAGAAGATGGAGAAGAGGGCTTCAAGAACCAAATTTGTAAAGACAAGAAATAGATAATGCACTTTCTACACTTCTTGAATTGCGATTAAGATGGCCTTTTGTTTCGAATACAAGACCTTTGTTGAGTTTTTCTGAAACTGCAAGAGCTAGTTTAGTGCTTCTTAATTGATATTATTCTTATGATGTGCATTATACTAATTAAAAATGAATGATATAGGTTCTTTCTACCTCAGGGAGCATATATATATATATATATATATATATATATATAGGCAACAGTCTTGTGGTGAAATCAGGTGATTACAAATTCTTTTAACAAAATGACCATCCAAATATGGTAAGGACTAAGGAGCAAGTAGCAAAAAATATGAATAGAAGAGCTTTTATTCTCCTGTGGTGTTTTCATGGCCTTAAAAAGCTGATCTGAAAACCACCTATGTTGTAAATACATCATCGTTGTGAAGGTCGTGTACTTGGCAAATCAATTTGCACCGCTTGTAAAACGCTATTATTGATGGGATGATGGCATATTTAATTTTCCCTCGCTTGGTCTCCTTCCCTTGTGTTGCTGGTACGCGGCTAATTAGTTGGTGCATGTCCTCAATGCCATGCTCTCTATTACACGCGCACACAAATTATACAATGGTTCTTTAGTCTTTTTTGCCCGTCTCATTCATAATCACTGTAATGAGAATATCTGGATTAAAGAAAACTTTCCCAAGTAAATGTCAAATATATATTTCTTAAAAGAGTTTTTTTTTCTTTTTTTTTTACTTGAGCCGAATTCGGCGGAGCCCCACACGCCACAAGACATGGTTGTACAGGACCCACAACAGTGGTGGGTTGGGTCCATTCATGGTCAAACACTTGATCCAGTTGAAAAAACTATAAAGTGGGCGATTCGTTATGAAATTTACCCTTGAACCTTTCACCTCATACGAGAGCACTAACATTTTTATTTTAATGGAATGAATGTATTTTTAAATTGAAAAAAATAAAATAAAACTATCAAAAGTTAAAGAGAGTATTCTGAACAGATAGAGAGATAGAGGAGAGAGAGAATGTATTTTTAAATTGAAAAAAGCTATCAACGTTAAAGAGAGTATTTTGAACAGGTAGAGAGAGGTGTGTGCCTGCAAAAGCATCAAATTGAAAGGACAATGACCCTTAACAGCTGAGACTATCCACCCACCCACTACACTTTCACACAAATCGCACTGGAAGCCAAACACACTGTAGTGCCAACTTTCAGTCAATAACCGTAAAAACCCTTTTTGCTTTCTCTTTCACTCACCCTCTCACACTTTTAGGCAGAGCATCTGATGATGTTCTCACTCCCCCAACCTACAATACGCCACCATGCGCAATGCGCACTCTCCAAAATTAAAAAGATATTCTTGGGGAATCATTCCTCTTCCCAAATCCAGTTTCCTTGGAATCACGGTCACCTATCCAAAAAAAACAAAAAAACAGTTCCACTCCTAGAGATATTGAACTCAATGAAGAAAAAAAAAATGTCATTCATTTGCTAAATTTGCAATCCCATTCAACCAATAATCAAGGATAACAATAACAATATGATAAAGACATACTGACTAAAGATGCTAAAGATCAGAGTATTTGACTTTAGAAAAGGATATATACATTACAAAACCAAACTACCAACAAATAAAAAAAAAAAAAAAATACAAAGATGAGAAAGATAGGGTTAAACATATTATTTTGTTCCCCTAGAACTAAGTTTAACTTTGGCTTTTAATAAAGAAATAAAAATACTTCACTTCTCTACACTTTCTTCTTTTGTCTACTTTTTCTACCTTGGACCAGAGAGTTCCATGGCATAGGCATCATGGTCATCATCCATACTCATACTCATGCCAAACATGCTTGAATGATCATACTGATTGTCATCATGTCTAGGGAGGGTAGCAAGGCGTGACTGAATCTGGTTTTTGGAGATAAGGGTAAAGTTTGCATTGGGATTTATATGGTTATGGGAGGCTGCCCATTTCTCAGCAAGGCCATCTCCTTCTAGCATTCGCACCACTTCAGACATCTTGGGCCGGTGGGCCGGCAGGTATTGAGTGCAATGTAGAGCCACTTGCAGCATCTCTCCGACTTCAATCCGGTCATAGTTGCTCCCTAGCTCTCTGTCCACCAATACTTCCACCTTCTTTTCTTCTTGTACTTTCTTCACCTGAACCAAATAACCACACCATGTTAATCTCTTAGTTTGTGCATACAAACATCATGTTAATTAGAATGGTATAATAAAAGTTAGACAAAGCTAGTTTCAGTTCCTCAAGTTACATCTGGGAGGTTGGTTTCGTGGAATTCGATGATTTTACCACATATCAACTATCAATTGCCCCATTACAATAATTCCTCAATGTTGATCTTTAAGAATCAAGGTAGCAATCCCAAACAAATTTTGTTTTCTCTATTTAGTTACATGATATGGTAATATGAAACATAGAATTTAATATAAAATACAAAAATAATTAGAATCAAATAATCTTCAGGTCTCATGATCCGGCAAACTCTGGTAAACTATTTAAACAATTACTAAAAATACTTCAAAGGAATTTAGAATTTTCTTCTTTTTACAAGTAAAGGAATTTAGAAATATTAAGTTATTTCAGCCATTTAGATTGGAATACCTATGAAATGGCTAACAAGATGCTAGCTAGATGAGAAATGCTAAGATATGTTGCCACTTTCTGATAAAAATATTCTAATTTCTATGGACAATCAAAATCGGAGCAGAACACAAAAGAGAAACTGAAGTGAGATAGCAGGTAACAATATATGACTGGATGGTCAAAAACCATCTAATCAAACTATACTTATATCTAGCAGGTCTTTTATTTGGATCTATAGTCGGGTCTGAACTAGAATATGGAAATCTTATGAGACTATAGAAGGTGCCCATACTGCTTTCATTCACCAGACTCGAGCCATATCCCTCACTAAACTACAGGCAGAACTTATAGTATTATAGATGTGGAAGAAACTTACCCATTCAAGCATGACACCTTTCTGATTAACCGTTTTGCCAAATTCAAGAGCTTTCATTCCAGTTATGAGCTCTATTAAAAGAATACCAAATCCAAACACATCAGTTTTCTCAGATGACTGGCCAGTGGAGAGGTACTCTGGCGCAATGTGCCCAACAGTACCACGGACGGCTGTGGTGACATGAGAGTCAGCATGGTCAAGGAGCTTCGCAAGCCCAAAGTCGCCAACAATGGCCTCACAGTAGTCATCCAGGAGGACATTAGCTGCCTTCACATCTCTATGGATTATTTTTGGATCGCACTGCTCGTGGAGATATAGAAGACCCCTTGCAGCTCCTATTGCAATTCTTTTTCTAGTGTTCCAGTCTAGTGCTGGTTTTCCTGTTACATTCAACAGAAGACATTGGGGTGTTAAAATGTATGGTGTAGGTTTATGCATAATTGTTAGTAAGAGCCTTGTCGAAAAAATAATTGATAGTAAGAAATAATCCCACAAACTTTATTCTTTTTTATTTATTTTTTTGGTCTGTGTGTGTCGAGAACACTGGAAATTTCACAGAAGACAGAAGAGTAGAAACTTTTGCTGCAACATCAAAAACATTTTACTTGGCATAAAAAAAAAATCAGTAGCTTTCTTTAGTTTTTATAAATGAATATTCAGTGTTGTTCAAACACTAGCCAAGTTTTTTAATGCATAATTGGAGGCTCCCAAGGGAAGTCCTTGTATTTCAGCCGGAATTTGCAGACATAGCTATTAAGATTAAATGGAGCCCTTACAGAAAACTGGATCATCATCAACAACAACAAATCCTTTTCCCAATTACTTAAAGTCGGCTACATGATTATTCTTTTTACATTTTGCTCTACCTAAGGTCATAGACTCAGTCAAACCACTTCTTATCAAATTATTCCTTACTAATTCTAATTTCTACCCATGTTAAATTTTTTATTTTATCTTTTTGATAAGCTACCCATGTTAATTTTGGCCTTCCCCTTATCCTAGAATTATCCTTAATATGGACCATGTCACCCTTCATACTGCTGCATTTAGTGGTCTTTTTTGCACATGTCCAAACCACCTTAATCAATTCTCTCTCATTTTATTTCCAATGGGTGCTACTTCTTTTCAGGCAAAAAATGACCAACATAACAGTGCTGCCTCCAAATAGTAACTCTGTTATCCCCATAACATGCAAGGTGGGCTTCCAAGCATTTCAGTCTCTTGTTAGGCATTATAGCAAATTGGACTGACTTCCCTAAGATATAGATGCCAAAATATCGGTTTATCAGTTACAAATATCCTTGGATTTGAAGTTTGACAAAAATTGAGAAATTTAGATTGAATAACAAGATTGAAATTGTTCCAAATTTTGTTGAAATTCTCTGTAGCTTAGAAGTTATTTCTCAGGCCATTTTTAATATACTTACAAAACCATAACAGCAATAAAAGTCAAGAGAAATCAGATCAAGTAATTGCCTGAAGTTGCTCCAGACTTAGGTATGCAGACAAAATTTATTTGAAAATTAGCCAAAGAAATAGATGAGAGATTCAAAACTTTGTCCATATAAACGTGAATCCTTTTATGCTCGTTTTAACTGATTATTATATACAACTTTTGGGATTTTGAAAGTTGGATAGTGATTCAACCATAGATTTAGAAATCTTGGGCAAGTTTAGATTGGAGCAAAGGACAAAAAACACCTAGAAACTACAAATATATCTCAAGCAGTTAAGCATACGAACACCCTACCCTATTATATGGTGGTCAATAGCATGGATTTGGTAGGTCATGCGGTACAACATGAAAATTGTAAGAATCATGCACACCCAATGTGATTGTGAATGGTGACAATGGTAGTGACCAAGTGGTGAAAGTAGTTGCAGGCAAGTGAGATTGGTACCAACCTCTAAGCCTTGAGGCCACACTGCCATTAGACATGTAAGGGTACACAAGAAGCCTCTCATTCGGGGTGGCACAGTAACCGATTAACCGGAGCAAATTACGGTGAACCGCAAGGCTGATCATCTCCAATTCAGTCCGAAACTGTGATTCCCCAGCAGTTCCCATCACATCCTTTAATCGTTTCACTGCCACCATTGTGCCATCTCCCAACTTTCCCCTGTACACATTTCCAAACCCCCCAGCACCGAGTATGTTCTTGGAGCTAAAATTGTCTGTTGCAGCTTGGAGTTCTTTAAATGTGAAGTTTCTGAGGTTGCCTAGGCTCATTATACCCTCTTCCTGAATATCTGCAACAAAAAATTCCAAGTCCCATTAAGGTGTTACCATATATATATATGTATGACATGAAGTTTTTGAGTGACAATTACTAACCATTGATGTTTAGGATGGTTTGCCTTTTCTTTTTATTTCTCCGCCAAAAATGGAACCCAAGTGCTATGAGGAATAGAGAGACAAAGCCGAGGCTGACCCCAAGTGCAATAGCTATTTTCTTGGAGTTGGATTTCCCTGGAAAATGGTAGAAGCAGAGTTTAGACACAGAAATCGGTTTACAGAGGAGAGGGGCGTTCGAGACTTACCAGTAGATGAATCTAGAGAGAAAGAAAGAGGAACAGGGGTGCCTGATCCAAAGCAACCTTCAGAGGCGTGGTTTCCACAAATCAGAGGGTTACCCACAACACTATATTGACATGGAGAGAGAAGCACAATCAGATAAAATGAAACAATACGTACAAGATACATACATGCAAACTATACATATAAAGAGAGTTTTGAAGAGAAGCAATACTTAAATGTTCTGGCAGGAAATTTGGGCACAGGTCCACTGAGATTGTTAAAAGACAAGTCCCTGAGTGACCAAAAGAGTTTTCACAAGCAAAACCAATTATTCACATTTGAACTTGCACATCCATGAATCTGAAAAGCCTTCAGAAAAATTGCAGGATGTTTCGATTTTCAAGACACTGAGACAACACAAACACGATCTAGAGGGAGAGAATCATACTCACAAGAAAGCAAGCCGAGGGACTTTAGCTAAAGACACAGGAATAGCTCCAGATAGGCTATTGTTGTTCAATCTCCTACTCATTACATGACAAAACCAACAATAGTCAATAAAGATGATAATGGCACAAACAGAGTAGTCATTAACAGAGAAAGAAAACCCACGAGAGAACACTTTTCAGAGAGATAAAGTACTCACAGATATTGTAGACCATTCAACAGACCCAAAAACTCCGGCACGTGACCGTTGAACCGGTTATTGGACAGATCCAATGTCTGAAGGTTCGGAAGTGAACCGAGCTCCGGTGGGACTTTACCTGAGATGTTGTTGTTCTGCAACAATCTGCAAGATGCACACAAACCCACAAAATAAAATGGACAATCGGAATTGGAGAGAGAGAGAAACAAGTTATTATGCAGAAAAAATGCTAATTAGTAAAAAGCTTTAAGCATACGCAAATATATCAATAAATAGATATGTGGATGTATATATGCTATATAGGCCCTGTTTTCTTACATTTGTCGAAGATTTGTGAGGTTTGCAATCATCCCAGACAGAGATCCTGATAAGCCTTGGCTTGGAGCTCCTCTGTAAAACCCAGAAACACAGTGTTAACTGTGAAATTAAACTTTTACCATTTGAATAATCAAAGATAAACAAACATGTGTATAAATAAATATTAAAGAAAATACTCACAAGCCAATGACGAGATTATCAGGAGAGCAAGTGATCATAGCCCAACTACATGGGTCTACAGAGTCCTCATCCCAGTTGTTCAGAACTCCATGAGGGTCGTTTAAAGCACTCCTAATTGTAATCAAAGCTTCAACTGCAATATTAGCACAAAAACCATAGATTAATATACCAAAAATCATTGTAAAGAGGAGAAAGATACTGGGTTGTTGATGAAATAGGTACCTTCGTGGTTGCTAGGTTCATACGAGAGAGACACAGTTGCAGAATGGAGAACCAGGTACAGAACAAATAGGTGAAGATTGAGGGACATGATCATTGAATGCAAGTGAAGAACATGCTTCACAAACGCCATGAATGCATGCTAACTAGGCAACTCTCTCTCTCTCTTCCCTTTTTGTTTCTCTCTCTCTCTTCTCTAGTCTCTACTTTTCTGGGTATTCTACAGTCTTTCTTTTTCAGTCACCGTCTTGCAGTAGAAGAAAAAAAATAAAAAATACAGAGAGAGAAGAGGAACGAATCAGGTGGATGATACGAGTTGTCAGTGAGGATGGAAGCGCAGAATTTGAGAGTGACAAGTGGATACGATGCGCACTCTCTCTCTCTCTCTCTCCCCTGTCTCTCTCTCACACACATTGCTTGTTCTAACCACAACACAGAGAAAGTGAAGCCCAACAAGAAAGGCAAAAAAAGTTTTGGTATTTGAGTTTTGATGTGAGAGCGCTGTGTTTTTTGTTCCTTTTGGTAGTCTAAGATAAGACCACACAAGTGCTTCTGGCATCCCGTAATTAATATTTGTATTTTTGATTATTTATTGTTTTGTGGGAGAGTACTCTCTTCTTTAGATTAATTTGAGGAACATTCGTTAAGGCAATTTACGATGTATTATGATTTTGTAATTTGTGTGAACTTTAGTCGTCAATGCTACGTGGTTTGTATCTTATATTACATACACTCTTTGCGTTCTCTTTTCTAATATTTTTTTACGTTGAAATAATCATATTTTTATTTAACTTACTACTTAATCCATTTGAATATTAAATTTACACATTTAACCTTATCTAATAGACCAAAATATCCATTTAAATATACTTATATATATACACTATAATATATGTAATCTATATATAATTATTTATTTTCATAAATAATAATATTAAGATAAAATAAAAAAAGTAATTAAATTTCTCTATTCAACTATATATATATACTATAACATATATAACCTAATATATATAATTATTTATTTTTAATTAATAATAATATTAACATAAAATAAAAAATTATTTGTCAATACATATTATCCTGAAAGGTATTGTAGTCATTTTCCTATTATGATATTTTTATATTAAACATTTAAATAATAAGGGGTAATCAAGACATTTCACATATTAAAAAAATAAAAAAGCTGACAGGGAGTGTTGAGAACGAAAATTCACAAAATTGTAACTGCGTATCAATACATCAAATCTTAGAAATGTTAGTAATATTTACCCTTCTTTTAAATATGTAACACATTTAATTGAGAATGAAACTCTTTATATTTTGAAATAACAAGTAAAAATATTGTATGTGCACACCAAGTATCAGGAAAAAAAAATTACGGGAGAATAAGGTTCAGGGTTTTATTTGCTTTTCTTGGACTACAATTCATTTATCTTAATTAAATTCTACTTGAATTGTAATGTGACCAAATTTTTTAATCATGATTATCTCTTAATTAAATTCTACTTGAATTGTAATGTGACCAAATTTTTTAATCATGATTATCAGAGTTTTGGGGTTGGATAACTCTTTTTTTTTTTCTCTCTTTTTTTTAAAAGATATATGAAATTTGAATTGTGACTTTTCTTGTTTTCAAATTATTATCAGATCAAGATACTAATAGTTGTTCTTTGATGCTTTTATGCTTGTGTTCATGTAAAAAATTCACAACGATTTGGATCAGTTTGAGCTTCATGCAAGACAGATGAGATGTGACCAAGACCGACATTGGTGGAGTGTCCATCAGGTACTCACGATCAAGTTCGTGCTTAAAATATATGTAACAAAAAAGTAATTTAATATTTAATTTTTGTGTACCTAATTCATTTATTGACCTTCTCATATATGGAGGTTTAGGAGGGTGTATTCAATTAGGATTTTAAAAGACTTTAAAAATTTTGGTGTATTCAATCCAGACTTTTAAAGAGTCCATACAAATCTGACGATATTCAATCCAGACTTTTGTAGACTTTTAAAGAATTTATATAAATTTGGCAGTATTCAATTAGGATTTTAAAAAAGTTTACAAAAGTTTAGGTGTATTAAAAGTCATGGATTTTGAAAGATTTCATTAAGGGGTGGATTTTTGGTGGATTTGATCATTTGAGGGTGAAAGTTATAAATACTGAAGCACATAACAAATCCAACCTTTCTCCCATAGATTTTGGTGGACTTTTTTTTTTTCTGCAGAATACGAACAACATTTCTCCATTTTAAGGTACACTACTTTTTTCTCTCTTGGTTTTTCTCTTTCTTCTCAGTTTCTCTTTTTTTCTATTCAATTAGGATTTTAAAAAATTCATAATATAAACAAAACCAAACGAATTGCACAAACAAAACAACAAATATATCAGAGATCATCAATGCCAAAATCTAGTTCAGTGCATAGTCTAATTTGTACTCCAATACTAAAACCAAGAACTGAATTTCAGAGGGTGCAGTGGATCTTTGATTTATAAACAAAAATATCAATTCTTAAAATAATATATATATATATATATAGACACACACACACACAAAATAGGGTTTGTGAGGGTTGTATTACATTGTCGTTAAAAATAATGGTCCACTGAGGGCATGTACTTTCCATAGTCACAGTTCACACAGTCTTTAATATGAAAACAGTTTATTCAAAAGTTGTATGGATTTACAGTTTATTATATATCAATGCACATACACTTATACAGATTTACTCTCATATAGATACTCATTTAACATGCTACAATGTTTATATACACTTATACATATTTATACTCATATGTATACTCATTTAACAAGCCATACATATGTCTATATACCTTTTAAATATACAAAATAAAAATAAAAATAATTTTTTATAAAGAATTTCATATGAAAAATATTTTATGGGGCATCAAAAGTAGATATTTTAGAATCTGTTTGGTTTAATTTTTTAAAAATAGTTTTATATTTCAAATAAATAAAAACTCAGAAAGTTGTAAAAAAAATTGTTTTGTTGTAAGTTTTATGAAAATTGTTTTATAAAAAATCAGTACAAAAAAAATATTTGTAACTATCTTTTATAATTTTTTGAAAATAATTTTTCAAACACAAAAGCAACAACGAGACAATGCTAATGAATGGAGAGTTATTATAGCTTTGAATATGTGGAAAGATGTCGGACACAATGAGAACTACAGATATTGAGTAATGAATGTTAAATATTTTTATTTAAATTTTGCTTTCAAACTTGTTATAAACTTGTCACTATACTTTTGTGAATGCGAGTTATTTTGCATTTGTTATAACTTTTGTTTTTCATAAAAACTATGGTGCGCGCTGCAGTAGCATAATCTTTATATATATATATATATATATATATATATATATATATATAAAATAACATGTCTATATATCTTATGAACTTAGAGGGGAAGGGGGTGAATAGGTTCTTCGATTTTTCTTCCTAATATTGCAAGTTTGGCTGTCATATGCAATCACACAATTATGGACACACAGATTTATAGAGGAAAACCCCAAGGTGGGGGGAAAAAATCTCTTTGAATTGAGCTCCACTATGTCTGAAAGGGTAGTACAATAATTTTTTCAATCACTCTCTCACTCACCCAACTCACAACATAGTTCGCTCCAGCACTCACCCAGTTCACAGCCTCCTTAAGCCTAAACCACTCTCACCAAATCTCACAACATCTTTTCCGTTTTCAACCCAACTTAGGCTTCCTGAAGCCCAATCTATCTCACTTCAATCTCACCACAATCACTCACACTCCCCCTGTCCAAAGTATCCCAATACTTGGACTATATATAGTGATAGTGGAGTCAGTTCGATGTGATGAGCAGCAATTCTGCAGGCTTTGATTGTATATCTTTAGAATCAATCTCCAAGTCTTTAATTTCTGATATTTAGTCTTCAAGGTCCAGCATGATATTCATTAAGGCACTTGATCTTTTTGGCAGGTAATGACACTTAAACTTCTTCAAAAATAGTTTTCAATAAGTACACCCTTAAAGTGTAGCTGCAACGGTCTTATAAAAGTCAGCTCTTTCAAGGAATCCCGTCCTCAACTTCTTAGATTTCCATTCGACTTGGTGTAATCCTTCTTAACATCTGTCTTGGTATTTCTTTGTCTTTGTACCTGTTCTTAAAATAGACACAATTGCAATTAGAGTATAAATTAGTAGCTCAAGCAATTTAAAACATAAATAGCATGAACACATTTAAGCAAAACATAATTCAGCACTTTAGCACTATAAAATCAGCAATTGTAGTTTACTAAATCAGCAAATTTAAATCTCCAAATCAGTAGTATAATTCAGCACTAACAGCTCGCTAATTCAGCAATATAAATCAGCTCAAACAGCCCATTAACTTTCAACAATCAGCATTATAAAATAGTCCAAACAACACTATTGAACTTCACCAAACAGCACTAATAAAAGCCACCAAACAGCACTATTATATCCACCAAACAACACTCTTAAAAGCCACCAAACAACACTATTATATCCACCAAACAACCCACTAAATCAGCAATTTGAGCACAAATTAAACCTTAAGACAACACACTTTTTAAACCTAAAATCAACAAGTATAAGCTTATCAAATCAGCAATATAAGTTCACAAATCAGCAAACTTAAAACTCAAAAAGCAGCTTTTCTAACTTCAGCATATAAGAGTCTCTAAGTTCAGCAAACTAGAAATTGCATAGTAGAAATTCTAAGTTCAGCAAACACAATCAATTTTAGCATATGGCAATTTCATACGGCAATTTGTGTATTTAGGATTGCAACATGTAAGGTTTAGCAAAACAGAATCAATTTCAGCATATGGAGAAATTCAGTAAAGGAGCATTTTAGCAAGTATGATTTAGCATTTCAAAACAATAAAACAGAATTATGGATATTAAGGTTTAATACCATAGACTTAGCATATCAAGACAAAGACATCAGCAATTCAATTTTCAGCACAATCATGAATACCAGGCAGTAACTTATAGATTTATTAAAATGGAATTTCAAGGCAGCTACTTATAAATTTAGCAAATTAGAATTTTCAGGGTAACAAATCATAATTTCAATGGCATCAATTACCATAGCAACATAATGAACACCAAGAATGATTTTGAAAATATAGACTAGAAATGATTTAAGCACAATTTGAGTCAATTTAGACCTTATACAGCTCTTTACATTGCAGAACACAGTTGGTCTCAAAAGTTATTGTAGTAACCCTTGTGGGCGGGTGTGAGTGGGCGGGTGCGAAGACAGACACTAGGCTGAGCTACCATATTGACAGGGTACAGGGTACTCAATCTTACATCGCCTGGGTGTGAAAAAGGGGATGAGCTTATATCTAGTATGTTCTCTTAAAATGGTATGAGGCCTTTTGGGGTAAAACCCAATAGCAAAATCGTGCGTGCTCAGGCCCAAAGCGGACAATAACATACCATGTGTTAGAGCCGGGTATTACAGTTGGTATCAGAGCTTAAACTCTGTCGAAAATGTGCCGACGAGGAAGTCGGGCCTCCTAGGAGGTGGATTGTAGTAACCCTTGTGGGCGGGTGTGAAGACAGACACTAGGCTGAGCTACCACACTGACAGGGTACAGGGTGCTCAATCCCACATCGCCTGGGTGTGAAAAAGGGGATGTGCTTATATGTAATATGTTCTCTTAAAATGGTATGAGGCCTTTTAGGGTAAAATCCAAGAGCAAAACCGTGCGAGCTTAGGCCCAAAACGGATAATATCATACCATGTGTTGGAGCGGGGTATTACAGTTATCATAAGATACCTATAGGAATGATGTAATCACAAAATTGAGATGATTTAGACTTTATATAACTCTAACCATGGCAAAATAGAGCAGGTCTTTTGCTATAGAAATGTTAAAGTAGGTTAAAATCAAACTTGACATAGTAACTGATGTATGTAAAAAATATTAGGCAATGATATTAATCAATTTCAAGCAAATCAAAAATTTTAAGAAGACTTTGAGGCATCAGTAACTTGTGATTTAGGTTTTAGCAGGAAGAGGCAGTAAAGAGATAAGAGATGTAATCAATTTCAAACTCGTGCACCGGCGGCAAAGAAGCGGTGATGAAGATGGTAGAACAGATCGGCAGTGAAGAGAAATCAATTCAGCGATGAGAAGACCCAGTGAACAGTGAGTCCAACAACCATAAAAGAGGTCTCTGAACTTAATTGAAGATCGATTCATTTTCTCTCTCAAGACTCTCACACTTTCTTTCTCTAAAACCCAGCTTTTTCTCTCTGTTTCTCAGTTTCATCTATATCAGCAACGATGAAGCTTCAATCATACTTCAGCAACGATGAAGCTTTGAGGTCTTGTGTCCGACAACGTTGTCCCTTGACGAAGCCTTACATGGCTCCACAGCTCATATCCACTCTCTATTTTCCCTTTTATTTTTCTCTCATTCTCTTCTCTTTCTCTATTGCTTTCTTTCTCTAACCCCTCTGTGTATATCAATGCCGACTTTCACCAATTTCTCTTTTGCCTCACTTCACTTTTTCACATCCTTCACACACCCTCCATCACTATAGCTCCGAAGATAAGAGTTACTCTTTTGTTTCCAGCGCCTCATTATTGCTCACTTGAATTAATCTACTCTTATTCTATATATATGAGCCGAAATGATGATATATGTATATCATCCTTTTCTATTTTTTTTTAAATAAAGACACAAAAGTTATGAAACCCTAATGTTGTAAATTTCCAAAATACCCTTGCAATTTAAATACCCAGCATATCCCTGCAATTAGGTTAGTACACATAAAATAATAACAGGATAATTAAATAAATCATGAATAGCAAACCTGAAATTTTTCATTCAAAGTAAAATGACACTAATGCCCTTATAGATCCTTTTGACATTAAAACTTGGGCAAACATGCTCATGGGCTTCCTGGACCTTCAATATCCTATCTATCTAATACAATGCGGTAAAAATATGAAAATGTTCCATTTACCATGAGCATAACTTTTTTGTCATTAGATTAACATATAATACGAATAAAATAACAAAAGAAGGAACATGATTCAGCCCAATCTAAATCATACGTTCAACTTTCATTTTGACATATATTGCTTAATTATTCTTTGCATGGTTATGAAGAGGGATATATGAAACTTTGTATAGGTTCTTAATAATTCTATTGAATAATTTTAAATAGTAGAAACAATAAATGATAGCTTATTCATTTTGCATTATACCTGCCCCTTGAACCATTGGTTTACTTGTACGCAAAAATATAATTCAAGATACAAATAAATAAAATATATTGAAGAAATCATTATAAGTCTATAAAAATGCATCAAAGTCTCTAATAGAAGTTTATACAAATCCATAAAAATCTGTACTAAAGTCTATAGAAATTCATGAAAATCTGTAATAAGAGTCTATAAAAATTCATGAATTCTGTTTAAATTCATAGAAATTCATGAAAGTCTGCCACTTAAAAAATGTCTTTCAAAATCCTTTAAAATCCTAATTGAATACACTCTTCTTAGTAGGCGTGGAATCTAGTAATCTGGAGAGATAGTTATCAGATATTATCGTCATCTTTATCTTTATCTGTAAGTTGATTTATCACTTACTTATACAGATATCCTCTATCTTTTTTTTTTTTTACCTAGCAAAGAGAAAAAATATTATTAATATGAAGACGACTGAATACAATCCCTTTGGACCTCCAACAAAACACCAGTAACGAGGTCCAAAAAATTAGAGTACACAAGAATACAAGAGAGAACATGAGCTGCTAAATTGTGAGCAGCTTGGTTTGATTCCCTAGCAAATAAAACTATAGACCAGTGCCTATATTATGAGAGCATCTCTGAAATACCTACTACAAGATTAAACAGAGCCACAGGTGTAGGAGAAGAACCGTTAATCACCACTGCAACAACACTAGCATTTGTCTCAAAGACGATATCCTCATCTCATATCTAATTGTTTGGATTACTTTATCCTTTCATCCTCCAACCTATAGAGTACCTTATCAGAAATTTTCTATTAGCTGCTCCCCTTTTTGGAAGATTTCTTATCGAACCTCGGGAATGTCAATTTTATTTTTCCTCAATAGTAGGTATTCATGTCGTACATGCGACACCTAAGCATTTTCCTATTAGTTGCTCCCCGTTCTGGAAGATTTCTTGTCCATCCTCAGGAATGTCAATTTTATTTTTTCTCAGTAGTAGGTATTCATGTCGTACATGCGACACCTAAGCAATTTTTTGCTTGGTAGAAAAGGAAATTCACACGCAAATTTTACGCCAAACATATATAACCAAATCTATTAAGTTGATCAATGATTCAATCATATGTACAAGTATCAATAAATAGTGCATCTAACAAAATGTCTATCTTGAATTAGTATTAAAGATGACATCATTTCAGGAAACTCTAACGTTAAAGATGACATCACCTCAGAAAATATTTAAGATGGCATCATTTTAAATACTTCTAATGTTAAAGATGACATCACCTCGGGCAATATTAAAGATGAATATTTTCCTTTTATTGGTAGGGCACCCATGAAATGCCTAATGTATACACAAGTAATGAAGAGAATACAAAGTAATTTTTTTTTCTTTTGCTGGGCTGTCGGCCCCATTTAACGAAGCTAATTTTTTTTGGACTGAGCTAATTGTAACATATAAATTTGTAATTGGCAATATTCGATTTCAAGACTTAGTATGATCGAGTTACAATCTTTCATTTATATTCTTGTACTTGATTATACATTTGAAGACTCGGATTGAGCATAATGTTCTACACCAAACACGCATATGATCTTCAAAGGCATGAACCTTGAATCTTCAAAAGAATGCATCAATGATTTGAGCAAGGATTTAATTAATTAAAGTTTTCGGATGGTTTCGATTGCATGTGGATATCTTTGATCAAGTATGAGAGAAACGTAGTCCAGGTAACATGGTGAAAGCACATGTATTTTAAATTGGGTGGTTCTGACCCTGAAAAATAGGATTTTTGAGCTATTTTTTAAAAATTTCAAGGTTAGACCGATCTATGAGGTCTTGGTATCTTAAACCAAGGACTCAACAAGGCTTGACTGGTCCAAGTGAAGGCTGGACTAATTCAAGCCTTCCTTTGTCTTGTTTTGACTTGGATTTGACTTTAAACTTTCCTTAAACACTGGACTTCACTTCCTATTGATTTTTAACTTATTTTTAAAGAAAATTTAGGATTTTTAATATCTATAAAAACCTCATATGATTTCTCTCTCATAAGCTCTCAATACACATCAAAAAGATTATTTTTTAGAGAGATAAAATATAAAGATATTTTTATAGCAGATAATTCTTTATTAATTCTTTGTTTATATTTCTTTAAGAGATCACGCACATATATACATGATGAGTGATTTAGATTGTGTCTCTTTCTTTGCTTGATCAATCATTCGAATACTATTCCAAAATTTTCTTATTGATTAAGCTACTGGATTGTTTGGTTTTTTCTATAACTGTTTGTTCGTGAGAAGAAAAAGAAGATCGCACTACGAAGAGGACATAATACTTGCTGAGTATTTGTGTTCTTTTAGTTACCCTTCTACAATGATTGTGACGTTAGCTGAAAATATACAACAATTAGACGAGGGAGTAGCAAGAGTAAGCCTGAGGCGTTCCGCATCAAGTTCTTGTCAAAGTGGAGTGGCTGTGAGTCTGGGATAGATTCTGTTGTATTTTACTTCGATAATGGTGGATTTGGTTCTCCGGGGTTACAAAGCCTCACCCATGATTTTTTTTCAATCTGAGTTTTTCACGTATATCTAATGCATTTTTTACTTTATTATATTTTATTTTATTTACTTGCTTTGTAAGATTGCATTAATTTTTAATTGGACTTAAAATTGGGATAATCAGAAAAATTAAGCAAAAGAGCAAGTAAAACTAATCAACCCCCTCTAGGTTTTAAACAAACTTTCGCAGCTGCTTTCGCACCACACAACTCAAACTAACAACTTGTTAGCTTGGTTTAGCCGAGTCGTGCTTAGTTTTTTTGAGCCATGCCCTGTATTTTTCTTTTTTTCTGGGCCAAGCATATGTAGCCACTTCTCCCTTCAAGCTTTAATAAGGCAAGTAGTTGAACTTAGCCCCCTTTTAATAAGGGGTAAATGTTCTAAACTTAACTTGTACTCATTAATATAGGTTAAAGTAGATATTCTAAGCTTCTTGAGCTATCCCCTTTGAGAAGGGAAATAGATTTTTTAAGCTTTATGAGCTCGCCCCTCTAGTAGGGGAGTCGTTGTAACCATGTGCTTCACTCAACCCTTTGCGGGAGTTTGTAGGCCTGAGCTTCATGACTCACCCCTTTATAAAAGGGTTCATCATAGCCCCTAGCTTCACTCAATCTTTTAAGGGGGTTTGTAGTCCCAACCTTTGTGAGGTCGCCCCTTTAATAAAGGGAGTAGATATTACTTATAATGTTTGGGGTCAATATTCCCTTGATCTTTCTTTTTGAATGACACTACAATGCCCCCAATTGGGGGGCAACTTTTTCATTGTCGAATGCGTCTACCATAGGAAATCCATCATCTCTCTTGTTGAGGTGAGAAGATTGAGTCACAAACCCAATTCCCCTTTATGTTAAGGTAATTTTTATGTTTCGTGGACCTAATCAACTCTGTCTCGGCAGCTTGATAGCTTAGTCAGCTCAGAGCTCGGCAACTTAATCATATCGGTAGCTTAGCTCAAAACTCGATGACTAGGCAGCCAGGCAACTTGGTCAGCAACCAGGCAACAAGGCATACCAATTCTATCACGCCTTAAAATTCGAGCCACCGGAATTGCCCCAGTTTAGGCCCAAACCTTGGGTCATGAGGTGTCATGCTTGCCCGGTCATTGCCCCATGTCCCTAGACAACTGTGACAATTACCGTTCTATCACCCTCGGCTCTGATCTGGACCATTGAGACCAATCCTGTGGAAGCTTAACGAACAGTACAATTTCATCACACTCGGCTCCATCACGGACCACCGAGACTAACCCCCCAGAACCTAGCCAATCCACCCTAAGTTCTTATATGGAACACTTGGGTTCTAATCTCATATTCCAATCATCATATTCGCGCAAAAGCTTAATC
Organism: Cornus controversa; assembly: GCA_026545225.1. NCBI lineage: Eukaryota > Viridiplantae > Streptophyta > Magnoliopsida > Cornales > Cornaceae > Cornus > Cornus controversa. The sequence continues at coordinate 63,722,187 of CM048851.1, read as the reverse complement.
TCATGCACAATATAAAGTCATATGTTCACAATTCACACTACAGGCTCATCACTAGCCTATACATACCCAATCTTTGCTCAACTAGACCTTAAAACATCCATTTCATCACTGTGCCAGTTTCAGTCGGCTGATGGACCCTTCATCAGACAACTGAAAGCCTTGTTTTGGTCGGCTGAAGACCTTTTTTAGTCGACTTAAATGATCATTTTCCTGACTCTAGATTTCCCAACTCTCGGGTTTTGGTTTACCTAAATCAATCGGTCGATTGATAGCCCTCAACTAGGCGGCCGAAAGTCCCTAAAACCTGATACTTCACAACTTTAATACTATGCAAAATCATCTATACTTTCCCCACTTAATGAGACCTTATAATCCATTATTTTCTCATACAAACATCACTCACATACATGATATATAATCATAATGCAACTCAAACCAAAATGCCATAAATATATGCATGTACATAATGGAAGAATTATCATATATGTACTCATAACCTTAACTTCAATTGTGTGTGTGTGTGGCTTACATTCCAACATTCAAGTTCTCAAGATTTATTGCCTAAAACATAAAACAACCATAAATCTTTAAAACTCATCCATGTTCCAAAACCTATTCAAGATTTCTCAAAGATAGACTACCTCCTTACTATTACTTGAAAAAGATATATATATTGGGGATTGAGCTCCTGTATCCTAAGTAAGAATCCCTAAAACATGCTTTTAAAAGCTTTGTGAATACCACATAAGACATACAACCAAGTCAAGATGTCATATGATCACATACTCAATGCAATGCTATATATCACAAAATCTATCGTATTTGAACTATATCTTATGTCATTCACCTATGTCATGCCCCTTACAGGTGATGCGTGTGTTGTGAGTGTATCAATTAAAATTACCACACTTCATAATAGAACGAATTCCTTGCAGAATAGGGTTATCGAAAGGGGTTTCGAACCTCAGGGATTATGGTCTGAATGAGTTGGAATACAGAATTAATTCTAATTAAATTTAGAAAGAAAAAAATTCTGATTTTAATATTTAAACTAATTAAAAAGCAAAATAAAATAAAGCAAAGAAAAATAGAGAGTGTAAAAAATATGAGATAAATCTAGGGTAATTGACTTCACCACTAACTCCACAATCAATGGTCAATTGAATCAGCTATGGGGAATTATATCATGCATAAGTGGTGTCGGTGGCTATAAGCTTACCTTCATCTGTTAAGAAGATAACATATGATTAAGGCTAAGTCATGGACTATCTTCGATTGGCATGGGTCATCTGCCTAACTACTCTACTCTAGGGTGTAGTATGGTCCATCTTCTCTAGGTATACTCCATCAAAGCGTATAATGATATATTTAGTGATTACCATTGTATAATAATCGCTCTCATGATCACAGAAAATAAGAGAAATTGAGTTCAATAACAACAACTAAATATCTAAGACAAGATAAAAAATCATTGAACCTGAATTTATAAGACTTTTATTGCTTAATTCTATAATAAGAATTCTCTAAATTACACAATCTATGCATGTATATAAAGATCTCCAATAATTAAAACAATCAAACCATTGATGCTTAGTTAGGGCTACATCAAAACCCTAGTGGATGAACTAGCCGCTCATAGTAGAAGAATAAGCTTCAACGGTTGAGGAAGAATGCATCATCTTCATGAATTATGCGTAAGACTTCATTCTCCAATGGTTCTCCACTCCAAAGCTCTGCAAAGTATGTCTTCAATTCTGTCCAAAAGCTCTCTAAAACTCTCTAAGACTCTCTCCAAACAGCCTTCAATTTCTCACTTTATGCACCAAGAGAATACACCAAAGTCCTAATCTAATTAGGGATTAATTAGGTTTTCCCGCAGCACTAATCAGGTGGGTTTTTTCTACTGAAGTTCGGCCCAACTTTTGACCCACTAGAAGTCCGATTCACATAATTTTTGTGAAATACAAAAATGTGTTGAATTGAATTTCATTCAATCAATGCAGAAATTAAGTCGATTTGAGGCTCAAAAATAACACTTTTGATCCATTTTCTAAAATGGGATTAAAATTGTATTAAGCGCAGAATTGGGCTTTAGGCCCGTAACTTTCTTAAGTAGCTGTTAGTCTCTTAAACCTCTTTCTTGGCCTGATTTGAGTTAAAATAAAAAGTTGAATGGATCCATTTGATGTAGGCTTCATCTAACCTTCTTGGATGTCATCTTTAAAGGTCCAAAATTATGGTTTTAACTAAAATAATTATTAAGGCCCTAAAAATACAGAAAACATTAAAACGAAGTAAAATCACAAAATAATCTATCACTAAGAGAATAAAATACACTAATTAAGAGGCTAAAATGCGTAACATTTAACGCCGATCAACACGCATACAACCAATGACTAGGATTCTATTACGGACCCTCCTACCATTCCCAATCAAAACCTGTCGATACAAAACTTATCATGATTCGGATTCCAAATATGGACCATCCAGCCTTCATTAACCAAAACTTATCATTACCAAACCTTATCATGACTCGGATTCCAATTATGGACCATCTGGTCTCCCTTAACCAAAACCTATTGATATTAACCATTTTCCTTTGCCAAACATTACGTTTTTCCTATCTTACCATCATGCATCCACAACCTATAAATGTGTACTACATAAATGCCATATTTTATGTTATAATGCACATTTCAATCTGAAAAGCAATTAAGATGCATTTTTGCATTTAATTGTAAGTAAGAAAACATATTACGACATTAAATCATGTTCACATACTCACTTAGGCATTTTACCAAATACATAAGCCGCAAAATTCACAATGTGAACCAAATCACCCTTAAACTCCAAATTTTTCCCATGTCATCCCCCAATAAGTTTCATAGAAGACATATAAGCACATAACTCACATTTGCATATCATTTAAATCATGAAATTCCACCTATATACATATTAAACATCATATAAATCATTTAAAACACATATATAGCTAGTTAGATGCTCTAAACATCCTACATACTCATAAAACTCCAGAAATCATGGGTTAGGCTTCCCTACCTCGGTTTAGAAGAGATGATCGTTGGTATTTGTGTTCAATTAAAATCCACGTTCCGTAATACGATGAATCCTTGTATGATAAGGCTTATTAAAACCAGTTATCGTCTTTAAGGATTGAAAAAAAATGATTGATTTAAGTGCTAATTCCAAATTAATTCTCAAATGATTCAAGAAAGACTTTGATATTGTTTAGAACTAAATAGAACTAAAAATAGAAAGATAAGTAAACTAAAGTAGTGAATTCAAATGAGAAATAGTTCTAGGGATATTGCTACACCACAATCTCTTCACTGTTGGCCAATTTGACATTAAAATTGGAGAATTTCAATTCAAGAACACATCATTGGATGAATACAATCTCAAACAATGAAATTAGAAGCATACATTCCAATTAAGTTACGTGTAATTCATCTTTAGAGGGCATAACTTGTCTACCTACACTAATTAACACTAATCTAAACTAAATTGCAGCACAAATTATCTCTCTTTGGCATAAATTATCAAAGCCCCAATTACAATGTTCAATCCAAACCCTAATTGCATGATTTTCTTTCAATTGAACTACAAGAACAATTGAAAAATGAAAAACAACCACAATTAATTGCATCTATGACAAGATTAACATTTAATTGAGATTGTATTTATAGAATTAAGCACAATAATTCAAGTACAATTATGAATTACTAATTCTAATCATACAATTCAACTTGAATATAAAAACCCTCAATTTCAATACAAATGGATCAATAGAAGAGAAAGAATGAGTGTTATAACATCCTTAGAGGATGTGTCTAACCTTCCACAGATGATTGGAGGTGCATTTTTAAGAGGTTTCCTTCACTCTCTATGGATTTCTCCTCCTCCAAAAGTGCTCAAAATCGTCCAAAATTGCTCTAAGAAGACCCAAATTGAGAGGTATAAAGCTTAAATCCTAAATGAAGAGAGAGAATTTTTAAGGTGTTTCTCGGGTGGAAGGGCGACCACTGATGCAAGGGCCCATTCTAGACCCTTTTGACTCATTTTTGAACCTTCCGACCCTCTGGACCTTTTTTGAACCATTTGGATATTTTCTGAACCTTTTTAGGCCTTTTCTAAACCTTTTTGGACTTTTCTAGGCCTTTTTTGCGTTAGATCTTCAAATTGATTTACTTAATGAATAGAAGTCAACTCTCTTCAATAAACTTATTCAATTAAAGCCCAATTTGTATTAATTTAGAAGAAATTAGTGACAAGACCTTAAAAATCAAATAAAACATAATTCAATATTAAAATCATAAAAAAAACATTACTAAGAGATTAAATTATGCAATTGTGAGGGCTTGAATGTGAAACATTCGAAGCTCATCAAAAGATTCTAAACAAAACCTCCAAATTCCACCAAATCAACTTCACCCAAATCTGCCTTAGAACCGATTATTTTGAAGTCCCCGTCGAGTAAAAGAACGTTTCCTTCTTGGCCAATTTTCAAATCCCACTTCTTAGCCTTTAGATCTAAGAAACAAGAAGGAGAAATAAGGAGAAACAAGAAAAAAGAGAGAGCCGATTGTTGGCCTTTTATTTCTGTCCAAAAATATCAGCCCTAGGTGTATTTATAATGTCCTAGGCACAAAATGACCAAAACACCCTTCAGTCACTTAACGTTCTTTTCCGACCTCCGTTTTCGATTCTGAAAATTTCTACGGTCCCGAAATCAATCCATTTCTTCTTTTAATATTTAAATGGTCAAAAACCAAAAATAAATTTTTTTGAAAAATTATCTGATTTTTCAGGTCCACCCGACCCCCACCACCCTGAAAATTCAAAATTAAACCAAATGGTTTAAAAACTTTCTCGAACCTTTAAACAAGTTCGCTCACTTCGCTTTTATCATTACAACACATGAAAAATCATCTCTATATTGTTTAATGATACAAAAAAAATGGTCAAAATTACCCAGTCTTTACAAATTTAGTTAGGGAGGCCAGTTCACGAGGCAAACCAAATCAGGAGGTAGGCTAGTTCAGGTGGTCGGTTAGATTAGGAAACAGGACAAATCAAGAGGCAAAGGCCAATTCTGTAGACTAGCTAGATCAGGCAGGAAGGCCAGTAAATCCCCCTGTTATGGCTTTGATCTTACCTGATTAATTGTTGGCAATTATCTCGATCTCCTCGAGTGGGGATTACACCACCCATTTTGATTCCCGCATATGAACTTACAAAAACACCCATAAGGATCAAACTCTCATTTGATTGGATCAAATTTCGATCGGTATTGACATGAGTTGACATGGATTTTCCCATAGAATATACTGGAAAATTTTTAAAATTTCAAATTTTCAGTCATTTTTTGTTCTTACATGTCACTAGCTAATTTTTTTTTGTAGTCAAATAACTAACGCGCTCACTTTATCAACTTTTCATTTTTTAAGTAATGAGATACCACTCTACTATAATCCTTGGTGCTAAAATATGTTAGCTTTGAGGTCTAAGTTATTGGCTCAATTTCATTTTGTACTTTTATATTTATTCATTTTTGGCAGTAATGTAACTTTATTTTTATAATATAGATATTCTTTATTGAAAAATGATTAAAATAAACTTTAACTAGCATGTGAATGTTAGGAATTGTGTCTCAAATTTTATTGAAATTAGGTTTTTATTTTAGAGTTGTATTTTATTAGGTCATTTTTATTAGGTAAGTCTTAGGATTCAATGAATTGTAATTCTTGTCCAGTAAAAAATTGAGTTTTGGATCCTATAAATAAATACCTGGGTTTAAGAGAGGCAAAAATTCTCAATCCAGTGGGGATCCGCCCCGCCCCACCCCATTTAAAGCGGGTTTGGAGTACCGTTTATTTAAATGGGACGGGGATGAGTTTTGTTATTTAAAACCCGGTCGATTTCGGGACGGGGTTGGGGCAAGGTTGCCCCGCTTCATTTAAAACCCACCCCAATTATACTATACTTAATTGGTAGTATATTATATTATATTATTAATGTGTATATATACTTCAAAAAATGTTAATTTTCAAAATATTTGGTTTTGTTGGAAGTTGTGTAATCCTTTATTTTAAACAATGATAACAAAAATAAATAAGAAAATTTTGGAAAGGACAAAATGTTAACGTTTGGAAAATGTTGAAAATTTATGAATCAAATGAGTTTTAACCGATTATGGGACAGGGCGGTTTGGAGCGGGGTGGGTTCGATCGGTTATGGGGTGAATGGAGGAATTTATAACTGGTTATAGGGCTATTATAGGGTTTTCAAAATCAAACGGTTATAGGAATGTGGATTGGGATTCTTGCCCCATAACTGACCCGTTGCCATCCTTACCTAGGTTATGGGGTGAAAGTATGAAAGATATAGTCTCATAAGGGAGTTGATGGGTAGAGATAGTTACGAATTTGGTAGAGTGAAACACGAAAGGTGAGAATGAGTTTCACGGATTGGTACATGGTGAAGAGCTCTGAGGTAAGAGTTTGTGTACACGGTCCGGTCTGATGTATTTTATACTGTTTTAATATCTTTATGAAATTACAGTGAATCTCTTTTTATCTATAGACATAGGATAAATTGTGTTGAACTACGTATATATTGTGTTTTTATTTATAATTGTCGATTGATTTTAAATATGCTTTTGCTTCCGCTGCATCTAACAGTGAGCACATTAAAATCCAAAAATAAGATTGAACAGACAAAATAAGATGAGCATGGGAACATTCATTAACGTAATTTTGAATAGACTTGCAATTTTTTTTTTGGATTCAAATGTTTCTAAAAACGTTGACATACCATTCCCTAACACTTGTCAACCCTTAAAAATAAGGAAGATGGCACATGGAACAATACTTTAACAGTCAATTTTTACTTATTATTATCCACATGGCACAATACTTTTCACCAGATGCACCAGCAAAAAATGAGTGATAGTTGAAAGGATCTTGGTCCTCCCAAATCACAAGCCATAATATATATATACACACATTGGTTAGTAACTCAAGCCATAGTTTCCGAGAACAAAAATTGATTTCCCAAAGTTCAAACTAATCAATTTGATGCTGAGTGGGCACTAAAGAAAAATTTAGTTCCTCAATTTGATGCATGTTCCGGAACAGGGCGATGTATGATGGTGACTATAGAGTTGGTATGACATCCAATAGTTCATAAATTAAATATATCCTCTTTAGTAATTTTTGAATGATAAAGATAAAAATTTGCTGCCTTTGTAAAGTACGAAATTTAATAACAGAAAGAATATTAAAGCAATGATTAAAGAAATTTTAGAAGAAGAACGTAATGTGAATGTGAATGTGAATGTTCCCGAGGAATAATATCATCGTCATCATCATCTATGGACCAGCTTTATCCAGAAAAGTTCCCAAAGACATTTAAATTACCAAGCTGTCTGTCCAGTCAGGACTTATTTACATACAAGGCCAAAAAAAAAAAAAAGTACTGTATTTCATCATTTTGTAAGGGTTTTTATTTGGTGCAGTGGAGGAAAACGTGGTCTAATGAGAAAGTAGTTATTTCATGTGTATAATTCTATATATATATATATATATTGCAAAGCCAGAACGACTTTTGGAGGTTTTATAATGATTCATTTCCATTTTGAATGGCTTCAAAAATTACTAGCAAATTAGAAACGATAATAGTAGTGGTGAAGAAGGTAATACAAGTAGCTTTGATTGAAATGTAGGATATATACCGCAAACATCAAACTTTGTCACCGGACATGAAAGAAAATTTCTAAGATTAATGTTACACAAATAGAATGATCTCATAGAGGCTAACTTTTCGATTTCCTCAACAATCCCATTAATTGGCTTGAATTAAAACTAAAGTAACAATTTATGTGTGTGTGTGTGTGTGTATATATATATATATACATGCATATTGCATCAGACAGATGCAACTTTTTAGGGCCCCCATTTTCGCAAAAAGAAAAGCAACAGTTAGAAAAGTGGGAATAGAGAGACGAGTGAGCTGAGCGAGTGAGGCTTGGCTTCTTCAGATTCTAAATTTTAAAATCTAGATATTGTGTGGAACTGGTACTTGTGGATATATAATACTGTAATTATATATGTATATATTAGTATATATAGTGGTACTCTTTATGAATGATGTTAATTACTACAGTATATGGGGAATTGGCAAAGGCCAATCTTTGTTGGATTGCGTTCATTCTTCCATTCCATGCCATGCCATGCGATGGAATTGATTCTTCCACGTTGGTTGTTTGTTCTTTTCAAGTAGGAGTATTAAAATGGGCAAAACTAATAAAAAGCCATAATAAAGCCAATGGGATGGTTAAAAAAAGCAAAAGTTCTGTCTGTCTCACCCCCACCCGTGCCTTCTTCACATTTTTTATTTTTAGCCCCACCATCACCATCACCATCACCATCACCATCACCGTCACTATTCCTTTGGGTGATTCTACAATATCACCATCACTATTCCTTTGGGTGATTCTACAATATCACCATTGTGGGTGGGGTGGGTTGAGGTTCATCTTTGTATTCTTCAAATGACAAAAGAGACTCAATTTTTTTATTTTACAGAAAATGACATTGGTGGTGTTCCTTCTTCTTTTAATCCTTTTATTTGTTTAGACAGCAACTTACCCACCCACTCATTTATGTTCTTGATGTGACAGGAACATTGATCTTCAATCTTTTTTAAACTAATATATTGTAATAAATATGGTCTTTCATCGTTAACGGCCGTTAATAAAACAGAAGAATTAGAAGAAAGATAGAAACTTCATATAATTTGAGAAGATATTGAGAAAGTGAATGTATATCTGACAAAAGTCACTATAATCTACCCTATATCTCACATATGTTTTTCTATTATAAATAATTCACCATACTGGATTCTTTTTGATAAAGGCTATCTTTTGCCAACCATAGGGCTGAGGCAGGTTGTCATGTATGATTCAGCAAGTTGCACGAATAATGGATTGCATATGTATATATATATATATATATTTTATTGAGCAAAAGAGTTGCTGCTAGCTACTTGAGCAATTGCGTATGAATTTATTCTGCTACCAAAATAGTATTTATTAATAATAAGAGAATCTAAACCCAAAAGCTGAAAGCTTTAGCATTTTCTTTACACCCTACCCTGGACTTTGTATTAGCAGCAGCAGCAGCAAAATGCAACTAAAAATATTAAAGTTTGACAGGAATTTCCATGATATGGTCAGCAGGGTTGATCAATTCTTACGACACCTCCTAAAATACTCCAATTTATTATCCCAGTAAGACGGATTCTATGGATTTATTATAAACTGCACAAGAATAATGACAATAAAAAGAAAGTTCAATACTACTAGTATGACAGATTCTTACGTGGTTTCTCCTTGGGATTACAGATATCACATACACTTTTACAGCTTGTCTATACAAAATTTGGACTCAAAATAAATAAATTAATTAATTATAAGCCAGATTTTTCTAGAACAATATGTTCTGACCATCTTTGTTTCCTTCAGATTCATGTGGCAAAACTACAAAGAAACCCCGTCAAGGACTTCAATACTTCACAAATCCAGTACTATGAGATTTCCCCAAAACTGACTCCATGCTGCCCTCGTATAGATTCAGATTTTTGGCCAAAGCAAAACCAGCATGCATTCCATCAACAGCCGCACTTACAATCCCACCAGCATAACCAGCTCCTTCTCCAACTGGGTAGAGTCCTTTTAAAGACGTGCTCTCGTAAGTGTCGTTGCTGCGGGGAATCAGGACTGGAGAACTGGTTCTTGTCTAGACCAATACAAAAATTTGATCCTTATTTACATAGAAGTTGACATTAATGTTGTTTTAACATTATATTGGGCCAAAAAAGATAAAAAGACAACTGCAACAGCTGAAACAGGATTACCTCTACTCCATGAAGAAGCGCATTGTTGGAGAGAAATCCTGGTAACTGAAAGCCCCAAACTCGAAGGAAAAAAAATGTTTAACAATGTAAAATCATGCATTTTTCATTTTTTATATATATATATAAAGAATGTTGCAAGAACAAAGAAAAACTAGAAAAAAAACGTAAATACCTCTTTGTCAAACATTAAAATTGAATGCTGCAGAGCCTCTGTTATATGAATGGGAAACAACTCATGGAGATTTGCTGCCTTCACTCCTAACCGATAGCTTGATGGTGGTACAGATGTTACTGGAAAATAAGGCAAGTAAAAAACTTCAAACAGATTGCTTGTTCCACTTAACACCATCTGTCCAGTTCAGGTGTTATCTTCTGCTCTTTCAACGAGAAGGTGCATGATTCAAGTCTTTTAGGTGGTGGCAGGAAGACATCGGATTGGGGATGTTGGGGGGGCTCATGTCCCGTTGCATGGTCCACATCATTTGTCCAGAAAACCGAAAAAACAAAAGGAAGTTATACCTGACAACTTGTTTTCCAAAAAATCATCAACTGTTTGAACAGGCACCACAAAATTACCCCCTCCCATTGTAGCTGCTCTTTGCTCAATTTTTTTCTGAACAACAATGATGGAGGTTAGATTAAGTTTTAAAAGGATATCAAAACTGAAACAAGAGACAATGTTGTGGTATGAAATATGAAAAAGAAAAGAAAAAAAGAATTCATGTGGTCGAGTCCATTCATTTGAGATAAAGGCAAGGATGATGATGTGGTATGAAACAATATATTTTACATCATATAACTGAAATCCATGCTCACACCAAAGGCCTACAAGATTGACTGACCAGAGTCTATATCGGAAACAAAATATTCACAAGAAAATTGATTTCGCATGATTAGAGCTGAACACAAAAATTGTGATTGGATATCATGGTCAATCCTTCAGTGGCATGAGGATTTGTATACAAGTGAAGAGAAAAAGAACAAAACAAAGTACCTGGAATTCAACCCCAGCAAGAGGTCCATGGAAATTCAAAGCATCAAAATCTTTTGATGAGACTGTGACAACAAGTGCTGCATTTGCCCACCTAGATGCGCGTCGAGAAAATGACATACCATTGATGCAGAGTTCTGATGGATTTGTACTAGTAAGAACAACCTGCAAGTGGCTTGTTAGGACTGAGATTATCATTTCTGAATTCCTGCAATGAATCTTTATGACAATTATTAATTCTAAAGAAGGCAATTAACCAGATTGTAATGGTGTATCACTAATTGATCCTTGATTAACTAAACCACGTATTTCTGGTGCACTTAGATGCATGTAAAATCATTATCAGTAGAAGGAAGAGAAGCAAGAAAAATTAAAAGGAAGGGTGCCAGTCAACAAATATATATCAAATACTACAACTTACAGTTTCCTTGGAAGAATTTCAGGAAAAAAAATATTCTACCTGCCCACCCGGACACATGCAGAAAGAATAACAACTACGATTTATTGGCCCTGAATTAATCAGTCTGTCCACATTGTCTCCATTGACATAGTCGACAACCTTGTAATCAGCGACTGGTACTTTCCCACGTCCACTGTGAACCTCGGAGGCTAATTCAGAGTACTGCATATTGTGTCCTGAATTTGTTAGGATCATAATCACAAGAATTAAACAGTAACATCTAACAACAAAGTATTCATTTAAAAAACTCAGTCGAAGATTGGGTTTGCAGCGGTATTAGTTATATAAGAATCTGATAAAAATTAAAATAGCATTTTCCAACAATTCTAAAAAGGAACAGAGAAGACAACTTGGCCTTGTAACTATAAATTATCCCACAATTACTGAAGTCCAAGACAGTGTATCAGTGACTATAATATGAATGGAGATGTTAGACCAACTGCGTCCTATGTGCTGCTTTGAATTTGCCCAATCAATTATCTTTCTGCCTGTATTTCTTGTGATCTTATTTCATCTCATCCATTTTCCCATATTTGCTCAAAGTTTTAAGGGAAGCGGGTTAATGAGAGTATCTTGTCAGTCCAAATTCTTTTACTATGGCTAGATCTCAGGGAAAAAAAACAGGCACAAATTTGTATGGAGATCCCGAAAATAGAAGTTGATTCACTTTATATAAGATTTGTCTATTTGTGCGCATATAAATATGTGTGTGTGTGTGTGTATTGTGGATTATAGAATTTCATGCCTCCCAGATTGTGAGCCCTGGCAGCATATGTGCAAGACTAGCTAGAGACACAAGCTCCGATGGAAAGGCTAGGCCGTTATCACACATTTACCAGACAGATCAATAGATCATGTGGGATTAATCCATAACCCTATTCTGAAACACATGGCAGTTACTCATCAAAGGATGGGTTTTTGAAGTTAGCAAGTTGCACCATCATAATTGCTCAGTTCGCTCTGAACTTCATCATCATCATTGCCATAATCCCATATGAATGGGTCGGCCACATGAATTCTCTCTCCACTTTTTCCTATTACATGCCATTTCACCTCCTATATTTAATTTTTTTAAGTCATTTTTAATAACCTCTTCCCATGTTATTTTTTGGTTGCCCTCTCTGTCTCTTAGCCAACCTGGACTAAAATATTCCAATCTCTGAAGGTAGACCAAACTGCCGAGTTCTCTATAGAGTTAAGCTAAGTGAGCTATACCAACCTCATATCCCGACATGGTTCCTCTAAAGCTTATGCACCTAAGTGAGCTATACCAACTTCATATCTCGACATAGTTCCTATAAAGTTTATGCTGATCCAAACTGTATTTAGGTGGATTAGCATACCAAATTTTCCCAGTAATTTTCTTTTATGATTGAAGTTCCTCTCCTAACTAGGATCAATTTTAACAGCCAGCGGGTTCTCTTCAACAAAACAAGTAGAGGCTTGTTCAGCTACTTCTAATGCAAGTAATTTAGTTAAGATGTTACTCAGTCCACTCCAGATGCAGAGTCCAACTCCAACTTAGTGTCCATGCTTAGGGGCAGGCCAACCCCATCTAGTGTGTGTATAGTCTTGTGAACCTCATCCAGAAAATAGATGGGTTGCCTGTAATTAACTGGCGGCATTGGAATCCCACACATGCAATTTTATACAAGCTTATACAATTCTTACCTCCTGAGCCAAAATTCCGTAAATCAGTCCACGAACTTGATCATTAGAGCGCTTTGGCTAATACCATACCAGTGTCAACATTCTTAACCTTCGCAAACAAGGAATGTGAAAGTTACATAACAATGACCTCCACGTATAATATATATAAATACTGTGAAGAATTAACTAATACTTTTATGACCCTTAAGTATAACTGCTGCATTTTATGTTTGATACTAGCATGAGTCCTACAACTTCTAAGATGGAAACGTGAAGCTGATTTTAGAGTGATATCACCAAGTAAAGGCAGCTGTTGCAAATTGCAACTAAGCTTCAAACCATCAGTCAGGAGCTTCAGCTTCCTCAGTTTGTGGAATGAGAAGCTTTAGTTTGTTGAACTATTAATTATCTATCTATCTATCTATCTATCTATCATCATCGTCGTCACCATCATCCTTGCCTTTATCCCAAATGGATGGGGTCGGCCACATGAATTCTCTTTTTCCATTATTTCCTATTATACATCATGTCTTCTCTTAAATTTAAGTTTTTAAGTCATTTTTAATTACTTCATTCCACGTTAAGCTTTGGCTTACTTATATAGCTATAACTTAAAATTTCTTAGATGCATTAGTCATTTAGTCCATTATAATTGCATTTAGAAAATGAAAATTGTAAAGCAGAACTTTATTGACCATATGCTAAACATAGAAGGTTTAACAATTTAAAACAAATAACATATTCTTCCAGAGGAAAAAACACAGAACCAACCTGTATGTGGTTTATCAATTCTTGAGGATGCTCAATCCGCAAGCCAACCTGTTCAGCCACATAATTTATTATGAAAATAATAACATTTACTATAAGTTTGAGCATAACCACCAAATATAAAGCACAAATATCAACACCCACGAGATCTGATTAACAATTTTCATATTCTTTTTTGGTATCTGACTAAATTGGCTACAAAATAAATGCCATAGGAAGTACCAAATTGACGAATCAAACATTCATAATACAATTTCTTTTTACAGTTTTCAAAATGAGAAGAAACTACCTCCATCTTCCATTCACCATCACTCAAACTTCTGAAGCGATAAGATTCATTAATTAATCATTAATTTTCTCTGTTACAACAGTTCACATTGTACACGTCTTCAGTCAAAACAAAGAACCATTTTCTCACTTTTGAAGTGATAAGATTCATCAACATTAGTTTTCTCTGTTACCACAGTTCACATTGTACATATCTTCAGCTAAAACAAAGAACCATTTTTTACCACCACTCGGGAAGGCAACAGAAATCTAACTCATTTTGAACTCTATCCATGCACTTCTCTGCATTATAGGGCATTTTTCTACACAACCCAAATGATTACAAGAAGAGTATAAACCAATAATAGATATACATGATATGTGACGTTTATCATGCTCTTGACTCTTCTATGTTATTGCTAAACATAATTTCTTTAAAAATTCAGGTGCAAAGAAGCCAGGTACAGAAAGAACATGACCATTTGCAGAAATGAATGAAAGGAAAGGGAAGTTTTAAACGTATTCATAGTTGTAGGAACTCACAGCAAAATCTTTTGGAACTAAATTCATATTATGAGAAAGAAGCATTTGATATATATCACGTGCAGAATGCCCAACTGCCAGCACAACGGCATCACAACCCAACTTCTGACTATTGAGCTGCAGTTTGTCTCTTGAATCAGAAACTTTCACTCCAACAACGCATGAATTCTCTACAAGTAGATCATCTACCCTTGTCCCAAACTTGATAGTAACCTAACCATATTGATTCAATAAAACCACAAAAGCAAAATCATTAAAGAATCCAAGAGCTAAGTTGAACCTAAAACTATGAAGTTGTTTCGGTTAAGGGAAGCTAAAAATGTGACTCACACCCAGTCCTTGTAGATGTTGTCGAAAGTTGCGAAGTAGTGGAATCAATCTATCTGTTCCCAAATGAGGCTTTCCATCAATTAAAACATTCTTTGGAGCTCCGAAGTGAACCAAAGTTTTCATAACCTGAGATAAAATTAAATGTATTCCATTTAATTTAACAAGTAAAAAAAAAAAATCTTAGAATATAAAAGATGGAATGCTACATGGTTTACAGTGGGTGTAAATTTGGTGCCTCGTATTCCCTTTCCTGGGTCGTTTGATTACTTCTAACACATTAAAACTTGCAACTTATGTTTGCAGTGCAAATTTTTTAGGAGACGTTCAAACCTTGCCATCATTAGAACCCTCACTCAAATAATTCAATTTGACACAATATGTCCTCCACTATCGCACTCCTTCTAAGGCCACTTCCAATAAACAGAATGACTTCAAATCCATAATTTATTATCTCAATCCTTTAATTTTCCATTATTTTCACCAAAGTTTTCAACATGTGCAATTAGTACTCAAGCTTGGGGATAAAGATACACATAAACTTGCTAGGAATGAAAACAAAGCAGGGATTGAGATCATTTAAGTTTTAAAAGGGAACCAGATAGTGCTGAGAAAGGAGGATGGGAATAAGGAAAGGTAGAAGAGTTATTTCCATAAATCATTCAATCTAAACCAGGTGAGAAGCCCAAGTTTAGAAGAACTTAGTACTGTAATGACAATAGAAGTAACAGAGCTTGTTCGGAAATTAGACTAGATGAAGTGAAAGAAGTTGCGGAAAAAATTAGAGATTGAAAGGCTATAGGCCTTTCATACTTCCATTGACCATTAAAAAGTTTTAGGGTGATAGAGGTATATAGGATTAACTAATTCGTTGTGAGAGTTTAAACACTAAAATACCCCTTGAATAAAGGAACAGATCTTATACCTATATATAAGAAAATGAAAACATAGGTAATATTTAAACCACATAATTTACCATGGTATTTAAATTGTCTTGCAATATATCTTTGAGGGAGAGATTGCATAAAGATTAATAAATGAGATGACATTATTGGAAAATGAAGGTGGTTTTATGTGAGGAAGATAATAATGGAATTTATTTCCCATTGATGGAATAGTTAAGATTAAAAGGAACAACCACCAGATAACTTTATTGACTAGGAAAAGAAATCATATTGTATAGTTCATGTACATATAACAGAGGTTTTAGACAAGAAATGAGTATGAATCAGATTCAGTATCTAGATTGAACAAGATGGCAGGACAGACATTGGCAAATAGGCTTACATCAAAAGTAGACATTGAGACCTCATCTTCTTTCATTGTTATGGATAAACTTATTTAGCATGTTCAAGATGTCTATGACATGGTTTTAGACTTTAGTTGAAAAGCTAGTTGTATAGATAAATTTTAACTAAGACATTCATCTAAAATTTTTGGGCCAAAAGAGAGTGGAACAATATAAGGAGTGCAAGTTTAGCAAGTCTCGAAGAAGGAATATGGGTATAGTGAGAATAGATGGCCAAGAAGTACCAACTATCAATCATTTTTTCTGATTCAGAACAATTACCTACAAAGGATAGACTGATGGAGATTGGAGACATTACTTGTTGGATTAGAGAATGATGGATAAAATGGGGGTGCACTATGGATTGTTTTCTCATCACAGAATACCTGCCAAGTGAAAGTGAAGTTTTATAACAAGACTACGAGGCCAAGTATGCATGGTACAGAATGTTGGCATGGTTGAGCATTTAAATAAGAAAATTTGTGTGTGGCAAGAATTAGGATGTTGAGGTCCATAAGTGGTGATATAAGAAACGGATGCTATCCTGAGAAATTAGAAATTATTGCTGACTGTACGTAAAATGAGGGTAGATCTACAAAAATGATCCCACACGAAATGAGACCAATTACTACACATGTATGGAAGAGCAATAATTTAAGTTGAAGATACCAAAAGAACGACAATAAAATAAACAAAAATTGAAAAAAAAAAAAAAAGTGAAGGATGTAATAGAGCTAGAGAGGACATGGTAGTCGTGAACTTAACTGAGATGTCTTTACATAGGAGTTCGGACTGATTTGAGAAGAGGATTAGTAACACGAGACTAAGGCTTTCTTGGGTTGAGTTGAAATATTTTTTCCTTTTTAAATCGAAGTACATGGCAAACTGTGGACAACTCCAGGAAAGATAACAATGAAAATTATACTAACCGATAAGTGAAAAAAAAAAATCAGGACAATTAGAATAGCCACGCAGCAGTTAAAACTAAGAAAAGATGAAGTAATGATGCTAGCAGAAACAGATCATATGGTGTGCGCAAGGGCAAATCTGATTAAAGGCAAAACTTTAAGTTACAGAGGTGTGGCTTTTCATAGAGCGGAACCCAAGTTGAGACTAAGGCTTTCATGTGTTATGTTGAACTGCAGGAAGAATAGTTGTCGTCTAGTTCATTTTAAAAATAAAAAATAAATAAAATAGAAGTACATGGCAAATTGTGAACAATTCCAGGACAGATAAAACTGAAAATTTATATTTGTTGACAAGTGAAAAAAAAAAAAAGAACAATAAGAATAAGAATAGCCATGCAGTGCTTGAAACTAAGAAAATATGTAGTTATGATGCTAAAAAAGATCATATGGTTGGCTAAAAACAAAGAAAGAAATAGATCATATGGTGTGCACACGGAGAAATCTGAGTAAAGATAAAACTGCAAGTTACTGGTATAAGTAATTGTTCTTACTGCCTGAACACTATCAGTGTTCCTCCCAATTCTAGTTACTAGCTTCCCATCACTCCAAGTACCTGCACCACCCTGTCACCCATAAGTCCTTAATAAATGAGTAATGCAAATTGAACTGATAACCATCACTCACACCAAAAAAAACTCATGAAAAATGATAAAAAATGAACGTAATGTAAATAATACATAACAGATATATTTTAGTTAGATTTCTAATGTGTTGCATCATGCATGCATGTCAAACCAGAGCAGTAATTCAAAATGTAACCACCTATGATGCTCTTCCATATGTATGCCCGCATTATAAGATTTTAAATAGAGCAACCAGTAAAAGCCATATATTTATATTGCATATGATAGAACCACTAATTTTTCAGCATATAACATGAAATTATATAACCAAATGCTAGTAAATAAATATTAAATGAGTAAATGGAAGGCTGCATAATGGGTTCAACAACACAACCCACAAAAAGCAAGAGCCAATTTTTTCCTGCCTGATCACAAAAGCATAACTGTATTTAAAACATTAATGCCTAATCATTAAATAGGTTCAGGTGTTTGTTAAAATAATCCTCATTAATCAAGTGATGCCTTTGTATGTGCTTAAGAAACACTTTTTACACCCCCCCCTCCCCAGTTTACCCGGGGGGGATGGAACACTTTGTACCCCCCTCCCATATGGATAAAGAAAAGGGAAAAAAAACTATTTTAATATATAATGGCTGATAGGACTATGGACATACTTTTTTAGGTACAATAAAACTATTTTTTTAGATACTCTGTATCAGGTTGGTCTGTTGAACTCTTAAATCTTGTTTCAAATTCTCATCCCAATCCAAATGTCAGTTTAATTTAGTTACAAACTCCAACTATTATACTTCACTCGTCAAATTTTAGAATATATCCATGAATTTACTTTTGAAAGAACATTTTCATACGAGGGACACTGTTAGATAGCCTTCCATTATGTGAAAGCACAATTATAAGATTTTCTCCTGGATTTCTTCTATATACATTAGTGTTGATGTAAGAAATATTAAATAAAAAAACCCAATAAAATAAAACAACTTTTTTTAAGATTAAATTGTTGCCAAAATTGCATTAAAATAAACAGTAACAATCAACAGAAGTAATCAAGTGTATTTAGGGATGTCATTTCCTTTAAGATCACCTGCCTGACGTAAGGCAACACAGTCATGAACGACTATGGTAGAAATTTTCATTTTATGCAGTATGGCCTGAATGTTTGTAGAATGCTATTTCTTTTCTCCTTGTTAGTTAAACATGCCATCTTACTCTCTTTTGGCTTTTTTATAATGTAATCTAATCATTTCAGATTAATTTTCAACATGTTAATTGCTAATTTACATCTTCCATGGAAACCTACTTGTGTATATAAAAGCAACATCCATGATCTGCAACTTAGCCAAAAAAGCATACATGTTAGTTTTTGTTAAGCAAACATATATATAAATTTATGCGAGTTTCTATTGTTAACTATTATTTTTTCATGATAGATAACACAACAGTAGAAGACAAGGCAAAAATGATAAAGTAATACCCAAAAAAGAAAAAACCGAAAGGAAAAACCTTCAATAACTATTAAGTGAATTAAGATAAAACCTCCCCAAAACAAAAATTGCTTTCCAATTGCAAAACTCGTCGGACTACTAAAGCGCCAATATCTCTTCCTCTTTGTTCAACTGCTTGACCTCTTTCAACCAAGGTAACATCTGCACCAAGTTCCGCCAGCACAAGAGAAGCAAACAAGCCTGATGGTCCACTACCAACAACTACAATTTTTGGTTTTTTACCAATTGGATACTTGAGTGATTCCCCCAGGTGATGCCCACCTTCTCTTGAATCTGTATCTTCATTTATCTTTCTATACTCGCGTATTATACCAATTACATCACCAGAAACTCTTTCATAAGGTATATGTTCTACAAGCCCAACTTTGGGTTCCAGTTGAAAAATGAAGTCCCAAGTTCTAGGTTGTAGACTCGTGAGTTTTTTGACATCCATGTCCACAGTATATACAAATTTGGGCTCCTTCAGAAACTGACAAATATTGCCCAAGCAAATTAGTCAATATACAAATTCCTTAAGATTTCATATAGGATTGGCAATAACACATAATCCATGGAATGAAACTGAGAATTTTTTCTAATGTTTACCCATTTACAGACATATTGGAGTTCAATGACATTTTTCATATGGCATTGAACCAGAACAATTGATCAGTGAAATGACAGAAATGTAGAATATGCATGAAAATGCGTCGGTACACTGCAAGCTTCACTCGTGAATAAAACAATATTTCTGATTTGAAAACATTAATTACTTTTTATTTTTTTTATTTCAACTATTTACTACGATAAATGTTGTTTAACATATAAGCGATAGAAGAAAAAAGAAGCTTGTGATTAGAATTTTAAGATGTAATTAGCTTAGATATCAGTTTAAATTAATCTATTTAAAAATAATAATAATCATGCTAACCCTCCTGCACCAATATCTTCTCTTTTTAATTATTATTATCGTTACTGTTATACCTATCGTCTAAACAACTCTTTTTGTGATTTCATCTTCGTTATTATCGCATAATATTTACCATTCACAGATAAAAGCATCCACCTCGTGACAGCAAAGTATGAAATTTTATGCATCTTATGTTAAAAATGGTGGGACCTTCTCTAGGTATAACATTTTTGCTACCAAAATTCTTCGACGTTTCACTCCATGCAAACTGAAGTTTCTAGGGACACTTCAGACAATTCACAACATCTCATGCGATACAAGGATTTGAATAACTAACAACTAAGAATGCTTAACATAATAACCTTTGTGAACATGAATCATGAGAATCAAATGCAACAGTTCAACAGGATTGCGCCAAGACTCTTCCTTTTATCCACAATTGTAATTGATAATATAATCATAATATATATGCTAGAAGACATATATGAAAGGTGTCATTTTACATAACAAAAGGTGTCATTTTCTAGAATATAAGGAGGATAAATATTCTTATACGTAGATAATCTAAATATCAAGAAAGTGGCATTTTCTTCTGCAGCTATATTCAATAACTTTTGCTTATTTTCTGACGCTCATTTGCAATGAATAAGAATCACAACTTGACAAGACCAAATACATAATATATAAAAGGACAAAAATTAGAATGAAAAAACATCAAATTATCTGTCAAATGAAATGAACGAACCTTCCTCGCATCGAAAGATTTCCGAACAACTAAAAATGCTTCTGGCGGGAGCATAGAAGCAACCTGGCAAAGTAATACAATGCGGTCCCACAATTAAAAACAAACGCAGAGTTCATCAGATATTAGCAATAACAACGAAATTGATTCTAAAGCACAATTTTGAAATGAAAGACTGTTCTGTTCGGTTGCCGAGAAAAAGTAGGAAAACAAAATAAATTGATTTTTTCTTTTTAAATTATGTCCTCTCTTTTTGGTTTACTTAGCATTCTTGGGAGGCGAAAGGACGAAAAATTACCGGAAATTCGAGAACTTTGGCAATTTCTTCAAGCAGAGCATCGGAAACGCCGAGAAAATCTTTTCCGGGGTCTTTGTGGACAGAGACTCCAAGCTTAGATAGCCTCCAAAAGCCTCTGAATTTGTCGTCGACGTCGATTTGGGTCTTTGTTTTCAACTTGAGTTTCTTCTTCTCTGAGGGATACCTCAGTTTGCCAGTTCGTTGAGAACGCTTGGCGCATCGGATTTTGAGGGGTTTGGGATGCGAGAGAAAGGGTTTAGAACTCGGAAATGGAAATTTAGGGCTAGGTTTTGGAAATGAGAGATGGAGTGAGATAAGCTTGGAGGCAGCAGACATGGTTGATTGGAGCAGTGAGAGCTGAGCCTTCTTTTTTCTTTTCTTTTTTGAAAGTGGAGTGGAGGCCAGAGATAAGGGAAGTTTGAGTTGCTACACTGAATAAATGACTTACTGTATGGACAAATATGAAATACCCAATGAAATCTCACCACGTCAGTGAATTGAGAATAATCTCACCGCGTTAGTGAATTGAGAATACTCACCCGTAGAAAGCATGGAAACTTCACCGAGGGTGTCGTATTCGTGTCGGACACTCGGATACCGTGTCAGATACTCGAATACTCCACGGACACATGTCGGATACTTCATACCCATGTCTTGATATTTTTCTTTTTAGGACACTTCTCGACACTCCTTGGACACTTCTCGGACACTTCTTGAATACTTTTCAAAGACGTATCGGATACTTCATAGTAGTGATATATATTCAAATATTTTGAATGAAAATTATATGATAATAAGTTATGATTAAAATCTAAGCTAAATATATATAAAAGACTAAATAAGTCTGGTTCTTTAATTTATTTTAATCTATTTGTCTATTTTTGTTTATAATTTTGTTTCGTTTTTAATTGTTTGATGATGAATTGAAGTATTTATGTAATGTAATATTTTTTTATTAAATAATTAATAGATATTAATATATTATATTATTATTTTATAGTCGTATCCTCGCTGTGTCCGTGTCCTATTTTTTTAAAATTTTTCGTATTGTTGTGTCCCGTGTCCGTGTCCATACTTCCTAGTTAATACCCGCAATGTTATATAAGAAAGACATAAATATCGGCCACTTTCATACATACTATACTTTTATAAATTTTAATAGTTTATCAAGCTAAATAAATTGCATTAAAAAAAAAGTAAAAAGTAAAAACAATAACCAAATTGGTTTAAGAACAGTAATTAAATTAGATTTCTCTTTTTAATTTTTTGACCCTTTTTTATATATTTTATTATATATACAGATATTTTCTTTTGCACTTCTCCGACTTCTCTTTATCGTTACTAAGTCTTTCGTTAAAACAAAATACCAAATCAAAATAAAATTATAAATAACTTTAAGTATATTATGTGTTTATTTAATTACTCACACATGTAGATAGTGGGAAAAATTAGAGTTTTTATTCAAGAATAAGAGTTCTAAGCTTATGTTAAAGAAATTATGAAATTTTTTTTTGTAGTTTCTTGTCTCAATTATTTGAAAATTTAATGAAAAAGTTTTTCAAAGAAAGATACGGATATAAAGTTTAATTTGAATTTTATGTTATTGAGTCATGTTAGAATTTAGATTTTATAATGATAAGTTTTGCTATTTTTTTCTTTCTTATGTTCTCTTAAAATAATTATTTTTAAAATATAGAAAGTTGTCAAATAATTAGTCACCTAATTCAAAATACTAATTCATGAATTATATTCATGATATTTAGCATTCTCCGAATACTTATTTTACATTTTGCTGTATAAAGTATTGGAAAACGGAAAGAATGCCAGTTTCGTGTTATGACAACAAAAATTAATATAATATCCTAATTTCGTAAATATATACAGTAGTTAAAAAAAAAAACAATTGTCATAGTAAATTATTTTTAGAGAACTATAAAAAGATTTCTCTAATTAAGTTTATCAAAGAACAGTTTATGAAAATATGCAAACCACTTTTTCAGTTCTCTCAAAATAAAAGACTATTATTAAAAAAACCCGAACAAACAAATCCATATACAAACAAATACCGTCTCTCTTCTTTTGTATTACTTTCATATTCATTATGTTCATGTTCTTGTGTGTTCGAAATATAGAAATATTGTATATTGAATTGAATTAATTAAGAATACATTAATGCCTATTTATAGACACGTAATTTTGAAGGTTACATAAACTTAGGAGACAAGAAATCATAAACCTAAATAATTTAGGAAATGATATAAGAAATACTAAGTGGTTTAGGATAAAACCAAAATAGCAACTAAGTAACATAATATTAAATACATTATTTAACAGTCCCCTCAAACACAAGATAGGTTATATGAAACCAACTTGAGTTTAGATACATATCATGAAAGCGATGGCAGAGATATGAAAATTCGGCATGTTGAGACTCAATCTTGAAGTCGTCCTGGTGGATGTAATTAGTTAGCGTTTGGCTATCTATGCCTTAGCAATTTCATACATGATTGGCATTTGGCTGGTCATGGCTTGGTCATTCCTTTCATGATTGGTGTTCGGTTAATCATGCCTTAGCCATTTCGTTGACGGTGGGTGTTTGGCTAGTTATGCCTTAGCCATTCCGTTGACGATTGGCGTTTGGCTAGTCATGCCTTAGCTATTTCTTTTATAATTGGCGTTTAGCTGGTCATGCCTTAGTCATTTCTTTTATAATCGGCGTTCGGCTGGTCATGTCTTAGTCATTCCGCCTGGCATTCAGCTGGTCATACCTTAGCCATTTCTTTTATAATTGGCGTTCGGTTGGTCATACCTTAGCTATTCCGTTGACGACTGGTGTTCGGCTGGTCATGCCTTAGCCATTTCTTTTATAATTGGCGTTCGGTTGGTCATACCTTAGCTATTCCGTTGACGACTGGTGTTCGGCTGGTCATGCCTTAGCCATTTATTTTATGATTGGCGTTCAGCTGGTCATGCCTTAGCCATTTCGTTGACGATGGGCGTTCGACTAGTTATGCCTTAACCATTTCTTTTATAATTGGTGTTCGACTGGACATGCCTTAGCCATTTTGTTGACAATGGGCGTTCAACTAGTTATGGCTTGGCCATTTTTTTATGATTGACGTTTGGTTGGTTATGCCTTAATCATTTCTTTTATAACTTGTGTGAAAATGCAAAACAGTGGCACTGCGCATCGAGGTTTCTTCCTCGCTGCGCAATCCTATTGTCTTTGCTTATTTAGATGGAATTTTACATATAAATTTCTTGTTGTGGTTTCCATTTATTTGATTTGGGACCCAACTTATAAGAAATAATGTTAGAACAAAGCTTTGAATTACTTATCTATGTTATTCGGTTAGAAATCAATGAGACGCTCACTAAGTTAATTTGTGGGTACTACACGTAATACCTTTTCAAGTGCATTGCATTCTATGGTTTCTTTATTGATGCCCCATCTCCATGAACTTTTCGTAGCCTATAAGCCCCTTTTCCCAATTACCTCATGTTGTGTTTGGTACGCAACAATGGTCATTCCCACTTTAGTTTTTCTTACCAAACAAAAGAATTGATCCAAAAAGGTAATATTGGCATTCCATTCTATTCCATTGTTGTGTACCAAACGCATCATCAGTGACTTCGTATGGTCCTTCCCAATTTGCTGCGAGCTTCCCTGCGTTTAGTTCTTTAGTGTTTTTAGTAACCTTTAGTAGAACCCAATCTCCTTGTTTAAAGGACCCGGGCCTGACTTTTTTGTTGTAACAACTTCAGATGATTTGTTGGTATGATGTCAATCTAATCTGAGCGACTTCTTTTCGTTCATCCAGCAGATCTAAGTTGTGCATGATCTGTCGGTTATTTTTTTCCTCTTCAAATTTTCTGACCAGAGAGTTAGAGCTACGAGTTCAATTGATATTACGGCCTCCATCCCAAAGGCAAGGTTGAACGGGCTGTGTCCAGTTAGCCGCTGAGGAGTTGTTTGATAGGCCCATACTATGATACCCCCTAATTTGCATGCATAAGTTAGTCAGACTTATACACAAAAATTAGGAAATACCAACACACGATAATAAACAAGTATAGAGTATAAGATGCATGAAATAAATAAATAAATATAAATATATATATATATATATATATATATATATATATATATTGCAGAAGGAAAACTAATAGATTAAAGGGTAAACTTCATTGAAACCCCCTGAGATTTAAGGTATTATCAAACGGCTACAACTTTGTGCAATCTTGTCACCAACACCCCCTGTCATAGTTTTTAAATTTTTAATAAATGAAATGTCCTAATTGTCCCTGATTATTTAAATGAATTTTAATATAAAATATTAGAATTGTAAAATGATAAAATTGCCCTCATGATTATATGTCCACCATTTCTCTCTCTACCTTCTTCAACCACAAACTCTAACCAAAACACCAACCACCACCCACCGCCACCAACCACAACCACAACCGCCACTATAGTCACAATCACCACCATTGCTTCTTTCTCTTTCATCGCCTCCTCCAACCACCACCAACATCAACCACAACCACCACCACCAATTAACCATAGCCACCACCCCTGTTCTTTTCCTTCAACCACCACTGCCACCAACCACAACCACCACCATCATTTCTCTCTCTCACATCTCCTCCTCCAACCACCACGACCACCAACCACATCCACCACCACCAGTTAACCACAACCACCACCACTGTCGCAAGCCAAACCCTAAACTAGCAACCACCGTACACAAACCAAACACACTGGCGCCAAAACCACCACCCACCGGCACCAAAACCACCGCCGTCGCAAGCCAAACACAAAACCCGCAACCCAAACCCCAAACCTGCAACTACTACACAAAACCTGCCACCAATCACAACCACCATCACCACAAATTATGTGTGTGTAATGTATATACATATAGAGAGAGAGAACCCTAGCTCATTGCACAAAATCACCACCGCCGTAAGCCAAACCCCAAACCAGCAACCACTGTACACAACCCCTCCGATCAAACGGATCCACCGCAAGCCACCACAAGCCCTAATCGAAATCCACCGTACACAACCAACATAAGCCCCAATTGAAACCCTCCATTGGACTCTCTAATGCGTGTGTATACAGGGCTGCAACTCAGGCCGATTGGGCGGGCTAGGGATTCAATTCGGGTTCAACCCGAAATATAAATTGTCAACCCTGGCCCGGACTGAACCCGGTCATGAGCTAGAACTAGTGAACCCGAGCCCGGGCCCGTTATTTATTTCTAAAACTCGGGTTAAAGTCGGGTTTTGCAATTTGGGCTATACCACCATCACCACAAATTATGTGTGTGTAATGTATATACATATAGAGAGAGAGAACCCTAGCTCATTGCACAAAATCATCGAGAACCCTAGCTCATTGCACAAAATCACCACCGCCGCAAGCCAAACCCCAAACCAACAACCACTATACACAACCCCTCCGATCAAACGGATCCACCGCAAGCCCTAATCGAAATCCACCGTACACAACCAACATAAGCCCCAATTGAAACCCTCCATTGGACTCTCTAATGCGTGTGTATACAGTGGTGGTGGCTAGGGCTGCAACTCAGGCGGATTAGGCGGGCTAGGGATTCAATTCGGGTTCAACCCGAAATATAAATTGTCAACCCTGGCCCAGACTGAACCCGGTCATGAGCTAGAACTAGTGAACCCGAGCCTGGGCCCGTTATTTATTTCTAAAACTCGGGTTAAAGTCGGGTTTTGCAATTTGGGCTATACGCCGAGTTGAATTCGGGTTTGATAGTGATAATGGTCGAATCTTTTATCAAAAATGTGTTCCTGAAAAATCGAAACAAGGACCTTCCGCGCATCACCTAAAGATTCCTTCCACTAATTCGCAACTGTCTTTTAGTTATATAATACGCAATAATAATATTTAACCTACAAGTTTAAATCATTTATTAAAATAAGTTTAAAGCATTAATTAAATTACAATAATATTTTCTCCCTCATTTTGAATATAACGAATAAACGTTATAAATTGTATTATTAACTAAATTAATAACACAATTTTTACTATCTTGAAATCAAATAAAAACATCAATCTCACTCAAATAATAAAGCATCGAGAACAAACATATTAAAATAAGTTTAAAACATTTATTAAATTGCAATAATATTTCCTCCCTCATTTTGAATATAACAAATAAATGTTATAAATTATATTATTAACTAAATCAATAACACAATTTTTAATATCTTGAAATCAAATAAAAACATTAATCTCACTTAAATAATAAAGCATCGAGAACAAACATATTAAAATAAGTTTAAAACATTAATTAAATTACAATAATATTTCATCCCTCATTTTGAATATAACAAATAAATGTTATAAATTATATTATTAACTAAATCAATAACACAATTTTTACTATCTTAAAATCAAGTAAAAACATTAATCTCACTCAAATAATCGAGCATCGAGAACAAATATGTATACATCTCATTGAATTAACATATTTTTTAATCATCGTCAATATCTCTCGACATTAATATAATATTAATATTCTAATATATATTAATATTGAAGTATTATTGACAAAAAAAATAAAGGAGTGATATAACTTATATTACTTTAACTAATTTGTTATATTGTATATCTCGAGACACTAAATTTATACGTAATTCAAAAATTATACATACATATGTACTTTTACGTGCATACCCTTATACATATTTTCTACTTAATTGTACACTACAACTTCCAGACCTAGAACATACCCAAAAAGTATTGACTGTTGATCACCACTATCATATGTGTAATTCAACTATCCATCGTCTGCTAACAACTTTGGCAATTCCAAAAATAATGGATCGTCCACATTCATACTATTAAAAGAATCGTCTTTTCTAGATTTACAAAATTATCCAGCTCAACTGGATTTATCAACTGTCCTTAGTTACCCAAAAAAGATATTCAGATTAAATAATTTCAATTCATCAATTAATCTAATTGAGTTTTTCGACACTTAATTAATCAGAATTTGACAAAATAGATGCAAGTGGTCTAACTTATATTACTTACATATATTTATCATTTTAGTAATTTTATTAATCAATTTATCCCAAATTGAAGATTTGTCCTTATTTGTACAAATTAAAAAATGTAAGGAATTTTGCAAACAATAAGGAGGTGAATAGGCGATGATTCGTGTGTGAGTGCAACTCAATAAGTGTATCAATTAAAATTACCACACTTCGCAATAGAACGAATTTCTTGCAGAATAGGGCTATCGAAAGGGGTGTCGAACCTCAGGGACTGTGGTCTGACTGAGTTGAATTGTTAGGACTAATTCTAATTAAATTTAAAAGAAATAAATTTTAATTTTTAATTCTAAATTAACTAATGAAGCAATTGAACAAAAGTAAGAAAAACTAATGAGTGTAGAGAATATAAGATAAGTGTAGGGTAATTGATTTCACCACTAACTTCACAATCAATGGTCAATTGAACTAACTATGGGGCATCATATCATGCATAAGTGGTGTCGGTGGCTACAAGCTCACCTTCATCTGTCAAGAAGATAACATATGATTAAGGTTAAGTCATGGATTATCTTCGATTGGCATGGGCCATCTGCCTAACTACTCTAATCTAGGGTGCAGTATGGTTCATCTTCTTTAAGCATAATCCATCAAAGCTTTTATTGATATATTGAGTGAAAACCATTGTGTAATAATCACTTTCATGATCACAGAAAATAAGAGGGACGAGTTCAATAACAACAATCAAGTATCTCAGACAAGATAAGAAATCATTGAAACTGAATTTGTAAGACTTTTATTGCTCAATTCTATAATAAGAATCCTCTAAATTACACAATCTATGAATGAATACAAAAATCTCCAATAATTAGAACAATCAAACCAGTGATGTTTAGTTAGGGCTACATCAAAACCCTAGTAACTGAACTAGCCGCTCATGATACGCCTTGTTCTCCAATGATTCTCCACTCCAAAAACTCTTCAAAGCTGCTGCCAAGCCTCCCAATACAGCCCCAATTCGTCACTATTAATAGCCAAGAGAATACACCAAAGTCCTAATCCAATTAGGAATTAATTAGGTTTTCTCGCAGCACTAATCAGGTGAATTTTTTCTGCTGACGTTCGGCCCAACTTTTGACCCACTAGAAGTCTGATTCATGGAATTTTCGTTAAATACAAAAGTGTGCAGAATCAAATTTCGTTTAACCTATGTAGAAATTAAGTCGATTTGAGGCTCAGAAATAAGACTTCTGATCCGTTTTTCAAAACGGGATTAAGACTATATTATGCGCAGATTTGGGCTTCAGGCCCGAAACTTTATTAAACATCTGTAATTCTCTTAGACCTCTTCCTTGGGCTGATTTGAGTTGAAATAAATAGTTGAATGAATCTCCTTGATGTAGGCTTCATCTAACCATCTTGGATGTCTTCTTTAAAAGCCCAAAATTATGGTTTTAACTGAAATAATCATTAAGGCCCTGCAAATACAGAAAACACTAAAACAAAGTAAAATAACAAAATAATCTACCAATAAGAGAATAAAATACATAAGTTAAGAGGCTAAAATGCGTAACATTCAACGCCTATCAGGCGAGCAACTTAAGTTAAATTTATATTATTTATTATTTTTTGTTGCATAACAATATATAGTTGGTTCACCAATCACAAGCATACATTTAGCATAAATAATGATTTATTTGAGCGGGTTTAACCTCATGTTGTGGCTTCTAAGTGTGACGAATTTTTCTTATAAGTGTTTTAAGTGATCTTACTTCTTATGGATTTTAACTACTATATCGTTTATATAAGCTTCCACCGTTCAACTAATCTAATTTTTAAATATTTTATTGACCAGACGTTGGTAGGTAGCCCCTACATTCTCCAGGCCGAAGGTCATTACTTTATAGCAGTATATCCCCCCTTATGTGATAAAATATGTCTTCTCTTAGTCTCTCTGATCCATTAGAATTTGGTTATAACCTGAGTACGCGTCCAAGAAAGTTAGTCATTCATAACCCGTCTGGACAAGCTTTGTTTAGATTGATAAAGTCGATATAGACCCACCACTTTCTGTTCTTCTTCTTTACTACCACCAAGTTTGATAGCCCGTCTGGATATCTCACCTCCTTGATGAACTCGACATGCAGCAAATGTTCCACCTCCTTTACTATCACTTTATTTCTCTCTGGGGCAAACCTTTTTGTCTCTGTTTTATAGGTGAAAATGTAGGGTCTACCTTCAGATTATGGCGGGTACAGTCGGATTTATTACCGGTATATCCAGATGGCTCCAATAAAACACATCCACGTTTCCTTGTAAAACTTCAATCAATTCCCTTTTTTCATCTCCTGATAGTAACGAACCGATTTGAGTGGTTTGCTCACCACTTTTGGCGCTGAGCTGTACTTCTTGTGGGAGTTCTATTGTCTGAATATGTTGTTTATCTTCTTCTTCTTCTAATCGATCTAGATTCTATGATTGCTATTGGGGAGTGACTTCTGTACCTGTCTTTTCTTTTGCTGGTGTATGCTTGGATGTTATTGCATATCACTCATTGGCCTCCATTTGATCATCGAGGATATCTATTATTCCATTTCATTTCGGGGTCATGCACCTTATGAGTTAGTGTAGGGTAGAAAGGACCCCGTGCATCCTATAGATCCATCTTTTGCCCATGATGAGATTATAGGAAAAACAAATATCTGTGATCATGAACTGCTACTTCAGGATTCTTTGTGCCGCAGTTATGGGTAGCGAAATTACCCTGATCAGTGTGACTCTACCCTCGCGAAACCTACGAGGGGGTTCTCGACTGATTTGAGTTGATCTATTCCGAGCTCTAACTGGTCGAAGACTTTAAGGGTTATAACATTGGCGCTTGATCCTACATTAATTAGCACCCTTTTGACAAGGCAATTGGCCACTAAGAGGCTAATTACCAGAGGGCCCTCGTGTGGAATCTGCACTCTCATCAAATTTGGATCTCCGAACATGATCTAGATTCCTGTGTCTTTGTTTTGAATCGGATTTACCTTTCCCAATTTTTCCAACTTGTGTGCTTGTTGGAGATGGGTTCGGCTTGTATTATGATCTTTTATACTCGCATATCCATGAATGGTGTTGATCGTCTATATGGGGTTTAGGCACGGATTACTCCCCTTATGTTCTGGGGTCGGACAATCGTTCTGTTGTGTCTGTTCTTTCACCACGCATTCATCTAGCCCTCCTTTCACTATGATTGCTTCTGTTTGTCCCCTCAGATTCTTGCATTCCTTGGTGTTATGCCCGAAGTCACGACGGAAGGCACAATGTCTACTTCCGTCTCTCTGCTCTGTTGGGATCCTGATTGGAGGTGGTGTCCAAAATATACCTTTGTCTTTGTTCTCTTGGAATAACCTCACCAAAAAGCATTTCAGAGGCATAATTTTGTCTTCGTATATAGGTTTCATTTAGAGGCGTAATTTTCTTTTCGTATCTAGGTTTCTTCTCTAGTTTGGGTGAGGTCAGTGAAGCTCCTTTTTATCATTCTATTTTATCGTCTTGTCTTTCAATCGAGTGCTAACGCTAACTAAGGCTAACCTCTATTGGTGTACTGCTTCATCTTCTTCCAGATTCAAGTATCCTTGCGCCTTAGCATTTAGGTGTTCTTAGGGGTCTTCCTTACCAAGGCTGCATGGAATCCTATCCGTAGTATCACGACTACCTTGAAAGCCTTTACTGCTGCGGTTTGGTCGCAACCATCTATTAGGGACATCTCCAGGTTAAACCTGGTCAAGAATGTCTTTAAAGTATCTCCCTTGGCTTGTCTCATGGTGAAGAGGGATAAGATAGTCCTTTTTTGCCTTCAGTTGCCGATATATTGGGTGATGAAAAGTTCACACAACCTATGAAAGTTGGGAATCAACCCGGCAGGCTGGTGCTTGAACCAAACTAACGTTGCTTCGGTTAAACTGGTTGGGAAGGTTTTGCACATTAGGCTTTCATCCTCGGCATCCATCCTCATTCTTTGCTGAATGTGATACAAATGCTCGACAGGATCGGTGGTTCCATCAAAAGCAGTAAAAATCAGGAGGATGAACTTCTTTGGTTTCGAGACTCTTCAAATTTCTTCAGTAAGAGGTGATTGGACCACTATACTTAATTGTCACTTGGGTAGCCAGGTCAGTGGGGGTCTGGCTTTTCAGATTTTTGATCTAATCGTCCAGCCTCTTTTGTATCCTATCTGTGATGGCTTGAAATGGAGCCTCCGATATAGAGTCATTATGTTCTGGTTAAATGTGCAACTGTAATTTTTGTCGAGGTGGATCATGATCTCCGGAACCTCCATGCTCTGGTGGCAAATCGTCAGTCTGTTTCCCAGTGAGGTGAGTTATCCTCACTTGAAGATGTTCGTTCTGTCGGTGAGATTCCTCTAGTTACATCCATAGTTGTTGCAACATTTGCTCCTGAGTCTGATTTTGCTCCATCGTTTCGCTACGGGTGGGTGATTGATGTCTTACAACTATCCCATAGCGTAATTGCACTGGCATAAAATTTTCGTCTAAAGTCGGCGAAATTCCCACAAATGGCACCAAAGTGTAGATGCAAAAATCTACTTGGGGGTATTTACAAATAAATCTAAGCTCTCACACTCAAGAAGATTTCATCCCTTTTTAAGGTTCATTTTCTTTCTTTTATACCCATGTTTCCATTACAGTCCCTCCTTGATCTACTCCCTTGTTGGGGAGATTCATGCATGATGATTGATGGCGTTCTTAAATGATGCGCTTTTATTTGATTCCATGATTTGTGCTATTCCAATTCTTATTTCTTCAGTCTTGGGATGGTTGTTGCTGACTTTGCCTATTGGGATGCCATGTGCGATTGCTGGGGTGATGTGGTTGCCAGATCACCATGCCCATTGGTTTTACACGTGTCACTGCCCCATTGGAAAGGTATTTTCCCTCCACAATACGCATGAAACATCGAACCGGAAAGATTTCCATTCATAGACCCTGGTAAGATGCCATGAAATGGATTATCATTTATAAACAACCTCTTCAAGGAGCTCGAGTTTGTAAGACACATGAGAAAACTAAGTTCACGGCTTCCTGGTTCTATTAATATATATATATATATAGATATATATAGTTCACGGCTTCCTGGTTCTATTAATATATATATATATATATATATATATATATATATATATATATTTGAGATGGATGCTCAATTCAATTTGGTGGTTGATGCTGTGTCAAAGTCTGCATATCCTTGTGGAAGGTTGTTGAGGATATTAAGGAAGGAATGGTTGTTTTCCAGAGTGGATTTGCTGCTTTCCCATGTGCATAGGGATGGGATGGTACGTAACGTATAAAGGCTTTTGTTTTGTTTTGTTTACTGACATTTCCCTCCTAAATTGTCTGGAGGAAGAAGCTAGCTGTTAAAGATTATTGTAATGCTGTTTAATTTGTTATGGAAAAACACAAGTTATGGGAAATTACATCCCTATATCATGGGAAAATTTGCATATTCTGTCGGAGTGAAATGTCTGCCATGGAGGACAATGTAGTCTGACATGGAGGACAATGTAGTTTTTAGGAAAAAAAGAATAAAAAGAGAGGAATTTATGCGTAATTAAATCAAATCTGAGATGACTTTAG
The DNA here is from genome assembly GCA_026545225.1 of Cornus controversa. Taxonomy (NCBI): domain Eukaryota; kingdom Viridiplantae; phylum Streptophyta; class Magnoliopsida; order Cornales; family Cornaceae; genus Cornus; species Cornus controversa. The sequence continues at coordinate 63,688,297 of CM048851.1, read as the reverse complement.
TTGAATTTATTAGTTTAAATTAACTTACAAGTTGAAACCCGACCCATCGATCATTCAAATCTATCCATCTGAATGGCGCCCTCCAGCCAGAGGCCACATTTAAAAACCGTCCGAATCCCCCAAAATACTCTCTGAATCATTCTTTCAACACCTCTCTTTCTTTGAGGCTAAAAAACATTCGTCAGAGGAAAACGTAGAAGACATTATCATTAACTGTTGGAATCATCAATTTAGAAAAAGGTACGTCATGTCTATCCAAGCCTCTCTCTCTCTCTCTCTCTCTCTCTTCGAATATTCAAGCAATTGTATATAACATTCATGCATATCATTGGCGCTTCAATTATATATGCAGAGAAATGATAACAGTTACTGCGAATTTACTTGGGTCCAATGTAACTCAGAGGATGTTGAAAGAAGTTACGTTGGTCAGCATGAAATTGGAATTGGAGAAAAAATAATTTAATATTTCTGGCCATTAATTTAATTTAATATAATAGTACATGTTAAGAAACAATTAATTAGCATATGCACATCAAATGGTATTTCCTCTACTTTTGAAAGCAAAAACGTCGAAGGATCATTTAGTGACATTCATGCCAATCAGTATCAAGGTTTTTTATTTGTTATCTAATGTTTTTTATTTACCTTTTTCTTTTTTCTTTTTATTTTCAAGTGATTTTGTCTACAAATGTTAAAGAGGGACCATAAGTAGCCTTCCTTTTTGTCTTTTGATTTTGACAACTTTTGTGAAATAGTGAAATGCTAAGAACAGCCTTCAATCACTTATATATGTATGTATCTTATGATTTTATATTGTGGATGATGGATTTATCTGTACTAGGAATTGTTCTTGAACAATAAAAGATTGCTTTACCTTTTTTTGCATGAAGAACTAGAAAAACAGAGGACGTCAGTGAACAAACAATAGAAATAGGTGCCTGTTGCTCTTCCCACTTCTCTCTAACTCTTCCTCCCTCTCACATTGTCAAGAAAGAGAGAGAGAGAGAGAAGATTCTAAAAGAGCAGTGAATTAAAGAATTTTGGAGAGAGAGACAGAGAAATGGGGTATTATAAGGAAAGGTTGTCTTCATGGTGGTCATCATCTTCATCATCTACAAGGATTCTGTTGTTTATGGCACCATTGGCTGTGGTGGCAGGGTTAGTGGCTTTATTGGGTCCAAAGACTTCCAATTGGGTATTTACTTCTCATTACAGTCCATGGATATGGAGGTCTTCTGCGCCTTTTCTTTCATCAACAAAAGAAAAGGAGACACATCCAGATTTAATGAATGAGACTCATTCTAATCCCATTACTGCAAGATTACAAAAAAACAGCAGCAATTTAGAGAGGGTGGAGGCCAGTCTTGGACAAGCTCGAGCTGCAATAAGAGAAGGCAAAAATGGAAATCAAACACAAGACCTTGACTACATCCCAAATGGTCCCATGTATTGGAATGCCACTGCCTTTCACAGGTAGGTACCCACCCCGGCCATTTTGAAAATGACTAGTATAATTAAAGCCTACTAATTTAAAAAGCTTCAATTTTGAGTGTCACCGTTTAATTCAAGTGCAGGAGTTACTTGGAAATGGAAAAACAATTTAAAGTATTTATCTATGAAGAAGGAGAACGACCTGTTTTTCATGATGGTCCCTGCATGCAGATATATGCAATAGAGGGACTATTTATCCACAATATGGAGATTAGTCAGTTTCGGACTAGAGATCCCGAAAAAGCTCATGTCTATTTCCTTCCATTCAGTGTGTTTGCGATAGCTGATATTATTAGAGCTCCTGGATCGCATGAATGGAGTGGTATGAAAAACGCAACTATTGACTATGTCAATGTCATTGCCGGTAAATACCCCTACTGGAATCGAAGCCTTGGAGCTGATCACTTCATGCTTGCTTGCTTTGACTGGGTAAGATGAGACAACTCGTGCGTGCTTAATTACTCAGTCTATATATGTATGTCTATGGTGTACGTTCTAATGCGCGCGCGCGCGCGCTTTTGATTAATTGTTGTGTTGTAGGCGCCTAAAATATCCTTTGCCGTTCCTTACTTGCACAAAAACTCCATTCGAGCTCTATGTAATGCGAATACCTCAGAAAAATTCAACCCCTCAAGAGATGTGTCCATCCCGGAAATCAATCTGCCAACTGGTACAACAGATGGCTTGCTCGGTGGCCCACCCCCGTCAGAACGTTCACTCCTGGTTTTCTATGCCGGAGGTGTTCATGGCCCCGTTAGGCCATTGCTACTGGAGCATTGGGAAAACAAGGACAAAGATGTGCAGATCCACAAGTATCTTCCAGAGGGTGTGTCATATTATGGTATGATGAGAAAGAGCAAGTACTGCATTTGCCCCAGTGGCTATGAAGTTGCTAGCCCAAGAATGGTGGAGGCACTCTACATGGGTTGCGTACCCGTGCTCATTAAGGACCATTATGTGATACCATTCAGTGATGTTCTAAATTGGAAGACATTCTCTGTTATTCTTCCAGTTGAGGATATTCCCAATCTCAAGAAAATTCTAATGGGGATCTCTCAACCACAATACATAAGGATGCAGAAGAGAGGTATACAAATGAGGAGGCATTTTGAAGTCAATTCACCGCCAAAACGGTATGATGTATTCCACATGATACTTCATTCAATCTGGCTTAGAAGACTCAACATCCGAGTCCATGACATTCATCGCCAACATTGAGGACTAGTAATTAACTGGTGGATGCAGTAGTTATTTTTGCCCTAATTTCAGCAAGATAGATTAATGTTTTATGTATGGAAGGAACCTCCACTAAGATCTGTAGATCGGGATCAACCAACACTGGTGCAATAATATGAGTTTGTTAATCATAATATTTAATAAAGAAATGTTAATAACCCTATTTTTTGTATATATAAAAATATAATTTGTTATTTTTATATTGTCGTATCATGCTATATTACTCCAATCCTATTTTTTTTAAATTTGTTTTATTACTAGATTCATGCCAATCAACTATGCCCATATGTTACACACAACACCAGTTCTAGAACTAAAACAATAAACATAACACTTGTATCTTAGACATATAATGTAATGGAAGGGTGGGTCAAACAAAATACATATCAATAAGTTCAGTCACACAGCAACAACAATTTGATTTTGTTCATCTTAGCTGCTACTTCTTTCATATCACTTCGGTCTTCCGGAAACTCTGCAGAACACTCCAAGCCTAATTCCACGATTGCCTGAAAAATACTGTGTGTGTCAACCATTTCTCCTCCTCCTCCTCCTCCTACCCTCAACAAACCACTATCAATTACTTCCATCATATTGTGGGGAAATGATGCATTCACCCATTCCCTCAGACTTAACTCTCCAGTGAACATTTGGTCTGTTGGTTTCTTTCTTGTGAATGTCTCCAACAACATTATCCCATAGCTGTAGATATCACCTTTAATGGTCACTCTTCCTTCTGAACCATACTCTGTCAAACATTTCATCTTTTCAAGAAGGCATAATGAAAAAAGAAAAGAGAAATCATATATTTATTGTTCATCTTATATTGCTAAATGAAAACTGTTCGTGAAAAAGATATATGCCATTTTCTTACTGAAAATTCTTCATCTAGTAAGCTGAGCTCAAGCCCTACTGTATGAGAGAAAGCATTACGTTTTTACCATAAAATAATCCAAAACTTGGTAAAAAATCGAAATTCAACATGCCAAGCCAAGGAGACTATGGCATTAGACTCATTAATTGATTACCAAACAAAGTCGAGCAAGGCTAATATTGTTTAATTATGCATACAAAGAACTAGAACGTGCCATTAGCTTAGCTAGTTAGAGATGTTCAGGTCTTCAGAAAAACTCAACACTCCATCTTGACCGCTACCCCAACCCAGAGCTGCCAAGACCCAAAAATAAAAATAAAAGTGGAAATGGAAATGGAAAGAAAGAAATTGAATTGTGTGCTTAGTGCAAAGGTAAAAGTTTATACTAACAAGAGACAGGAAATTAACATGATTCAAATATGAGAACATGCAGTCACTTTATAAAAATAAATATTGTTAGATTATATCTTCCTAATAAGTTTCTTACACCTTTTCCTAAATCATCTAGGACTAGAATTTTTTGTCTCCTAAGTTTATTTAGCCTCCAAGATTATGTGCTTATAAATAGACTTTTATATATCGTAAACAATCATATCAATATCAATTCACTCAAATAAAATTATTTTTCTTTATTTCTAACATGCTATGATTTGAATTGATATATCTTTATATTAATTAACAATACATAAAAGTCAATTTATAGCCACATAATTTTGGAGGCTAAATAAACTTAGGAAACAAGAAATTCTAGTCCTAGATAATTTAGAAGAAAGTGTAAGAAACCTATTAGAAAAAGATATATAATCTATAATAGAAAATATATAATCTAACAAATATCTAAGATAAGTTTGTATCCAAATCCTCCTCTCTCTCACCAACTCACATAGGGAGGGTGTACATGGGGTAAGTCCCTAAAGGTCTACCTAGTACACAAGGCTCTCACTTAGGCAGGATATGGAACAGGTAAATGTCGACAAGTCTTACACCGATTTTACACGGGGATAAGTCCCTATTTTGTATTATTTGCTATGTGCAAATTTTGAAATGGTTGCAAGATGTGCCAACTCCCCAACCAAAACCATGCAGGTTTGTTGTCAAGTTAGAGGGGTACAATCCTGAGCCTGACGCAAAGTGATTGTATTATGAACATTAGGCACACAAATTTTTTAAGACAAAATTGTTACTCGTTACTTCACAAAGGAAAGATGTAGAATTAATCAACCACCACCTGATTTTGCATGAGGCCTCTGGGCATGACCCAGAGGTCTTATTAACTCCTTGGGAAGTCAAGCCTCTGCCCTATGCGTACTCAATACCCATAACTAGGGATGATTGCAGGTACTCAAAAGAGATTTAAGAATAGAGGACACACTGTTACCCAAAAAAAAAAATGAAGAGTAAACTAATAATTTGTGATCAATCATTTGAAGCAATGTCATAATCTACATACATGTGCTACAGGTAACACGTTTCATTGCCGAGGTCGAAATCACCTAGATATGCCCAAGAGTGGTGGGAACAAGCAAGTAAGCAACCTAGGCCATTGCATCCATATTAGGGAGAAAATTTAGAAGAAAAAAAAAGCAATGGCTACCAATGGCCTGTGTTGCTATTTATATACAGGGTTTGTAATAGTCAGAATATAAAAGCGAAGAAAGTTGAATCTGTAAAAAAATAGAGTAGATAAGGCCAAAAAATAACATTACCTGGAGCCATGTAGCCGATTGTACCCAAAGTCTTCGTTTGTGTAGCAGTCCTGTTGTTAGCTAATATCTTCGCAATGCCAAAGTCACTCACATGTGCAACCATGTCATCGTCTAAAAGGACATTGCTAGGCTTCAAATCACAGTGGACAATAGGCTCTGATTGACCATGATGGAGATATTCCAAAGCCAATGCAACATCAAACATGGCACTGACCCTTTGAAGGAGATTCATGCAGTAGTTATGAGAATATAACCACTTGTCTAGACTTCCATTAGGCATATATTGCAAAACCAAAGCTCCTAACTCAGTGTTAGAGCATGCACTTATGACCTTAACAAGATTCCTGTGCCTAACTGTTCGCAGCACTTTGCATTCTGCTTCAAAACTTTTAAAAATTCCTTCGAGTTGTAAATTTAAAATTTTCACAGCAACGTTTGTTCCATCAGAAAGTATTCCCTGGTATACTGAACCAAAACCTCCCAATCCAATCAAGTTGGCTTCACAAAAGTTATTTGTAGCACGACAAAGCTCCTGATATGAAAAAAATCTAAGCTCCGCTGCATCTGATGAATGACCTAAATTATGATTTTGTGGATTAGTCCGAGGACGTACTTTCAGCATGATATACAACAGAGCAACGAAGATTGCCACCGATGCGATGGTAATTGGAATAATATATTTGAAGGAAAAATGTTTAGCATCCGAACTAGTGCATGGCGGGACATGTAAAACAGGTTTGCCACAAAGCGCTTCATTCTCCATAAAGGATTGGGCTGTGAAGTTTTTGAAAGGCCCTTCACTTGGAATCTCCCCGGATAGCTTATTGCAAGAGAGATTCAAGTGTTTGAGATGAGAAAGTGCCTGTAAAGACTTGGGTATTGATCCTGATAGCTTATTGTGGGAGAGGTCCATGAAATCCAATGTTATCAGTTTGCCAAGTGATTCAGGTATGGGTCCTGAAAATGAATTTCCGGACAAGTTGAGAGAAGTGAGGCTTTGAAAGGCTCCCAAAGTTGTTGGAATTTCACCAGAGATTTGATTCCAAGATAAATCTATGCTCTCAAGAGATTTCACTGCTCTAATACTTGGATCTAGGCTTCCACTCAGCGAATTGAGTGATAGATTCAAGAACAACAGATTGTCAAGGCTCCATAAATTCAGTGGTATCGAGGAGTTCAATGAATTAGAATAGAGGAACAACTTCTGCAACCTAGTAAGATTTCCAATGCAGTGAGGGATTGGTCCAGAGAGCTTATTGGTATGGAGATAAAGATTTCCCACGTTGTGTAAAAAGCAAATCTCGTTGGGAATGGATCCTTCAATCTCATTATTATGAAGATACAACTTTTGAAGACCTTTCAGCCTTCCAATTGTGGACGGAATGGTTCCATTCAAAGTGTTGTTGCTGAGCACAAGATAAGTCAAGTTTGTAAAGGAACCAATTCCTCGAGGAATTGGGCCCATCAGTTGGCAACCAAATGCATCAAACTCTAGAAGGGAAGTAGAAAGATTTTGGTTATTAATAAAATCTGGTAAGATGCCATGAAAGGGATTATCATGTATATACAAATGCTCCAAGGAGCTCGAGTTTGCAAAAGACGTGAGAAAACTAAGTTGATGGCTTCCTGGTTCCATTGTTAGCAGATTATCACCCAGATTAAGTTCTGTAAGTAGTTTTAAGTAGGCTAGACTAGTAGGCACTGTTCCAGTAAAATGATTTTGTCCTAGAACTAGTGAAACGAGCATAGAGGAATTGGACAGATATTTAGGGATGTTTCCACTGAATTGATTAGATGCAAGGTTAAGAAATTCAAGATTAAGAAGCCAATTAGGGTCAGAAGAAGTAGTGGAGGGAAGATTTCCTGAAAGACCAATAAAGGGTAAGTGAATCTCTCGTATGGAGGAGATGTTGAATAGGGATGGTGGTAGCGATCCAGTGAGAGAATTACCGCCCAAGCTAACTGCTTCCAAATATGGAATGTCACCTATCTCATTAGGAATCTTGCCGTAAATTTGGTTGTATTCCAAACCAAGAAACTTTAAGCTGGACATGTTACCCAAGAATGGTGGAATTGTACCTGTGAGGTTGTTTGTTCCAAGCAAAAGCATGCGGAGGCTGGGTAGGCTGCTCAATTCTTTGGGTATGCTGCCACTAAATGCATTACCTGCCAAAGATATGGATTGAAGCTGTGGGCAGTGGTGTAAACTTGACGGGATCACCCCTTCTAATTTGTTATCTTCTAATACGAGAGACTTCAAGCGTCGCAAAAGACTGATCTCGGGAATAAGATGACCATGGAAATTGTTCTTTCTAAGATCTAGCGACACCAGGAAAGAGAGGTTACTCACATGAGGGGAGATGGTGCCATGGAGCCCAAACCCACCGAGATCCAAAGCCGTGACTCTAATTTGGCTGTGTACACGGCTACATGTCACTCCAAACCATTGGCACATGTTGGTTTTCTCAGTCCAATTACTCCCCAACACATTGTAGGGATCAACCTTGATTGCAGACTTGAACGCTAGGAGAGCCATTTGATCTGTAAAATTATTATTATTTGATGACGAAGAGAGGCCGCCCACACATACCATATGCATGAACAAAGAATGCAGCAGCATCAATAGGAGCAAGGCAATGCATAAGCTTTTCATTTATTCTTTCTACTTGATTTATTAATTCTTCCAAGAGAAAGAGAGAGACTGAGAGATAGTATAGCTCATATCACAAACACACAGACATATGTGTGTGTATATATCATGCAAGGACGAAGCATTCACTTTCATTTGATGCAAGTGGGACCCACATGGTCCCTCTTCCTTGCATCACATGTAGGAGGCGAATGCCTAGGTCTTATATTTCAACAAATACAAAAAATTCATAATCAAGTGTAGCAGATTTACTTGGAAGAACTGGTAAGCGACCTTTTTTCTTGTAAGGATCTGGTAAACCTTCATGTATCTTCAAAGTTCAAACAAAAACAAGACAAGACGTTGACAGAAGTGTTTCAGATTTTCCACACACTCTAATATTGTAACGCACGCTTCTTTGAAACTTGGCGCTTGGAATATTAATTGGAACTCTGGAACGCTTCTTTGAAACTTGAGTGTATAATAACGTGTTTTCTTTTATTAGGCTCAAGTCTATAATATCCATGAAGAGATGAATCTGAGAAGTTGGACTTGTTGGTTTAGTTTGGGTAAAATGAGACAAAGACTAGAGCTTAGAGGTACACGCGTTGCTTTAGTGACGAGTAGTACTTAGACAGTAAATAGATTGCGGCCGGTCACGTCAATGAGAGTAAATTTGACGAGCAAGCAGTCGCAATGCGTTGGGGGCATCTTGGCCAAAAATATTCTTTAAATTTGAATTTTAGGTTATTATTTCAACATTTTAGTCAGTCACATTATTATGTTAGAATATCTAAATTTTGACTCCATATAAGTTCTTCAAATTTTTACTACCCACGCAATTAAATAATCTTACACAATTAAATTAATCTAAAATTTTATGTATATACATATATATGTTAAAAAAAATTATACTTTTTTAACTTGAAAAATTCATAATTTTTTCGTTTTAAGTCAAAAAAAAATAGCCTAAGTGATACTCAAATTAAAGCTCTCAAAATATCTTTCTAACAGAATTAGTTTCATTAAAAAATTCATTTTGTAGTGAAACTTATTGATATTTAAGTAAATGATATATATATATAAGAGCATTTGGTTTGGTATGTTCTTTACCGAATCACTTAGCCAAATTTGGTTGGCCAGACGAAAGCACTTAAGCCAACCATCGGTGGATCATGCGATCTAAGCCAATCTATGAATTGGCTACCAGTCAATGTTTGGTTGGCCAGACGCTGTTGATGCTCTTAATGCCGGACTGACTTGTTACAGATTGATTGGTACGTTGATGAAAAGTCCAACCTGATGAGAATGGTACAAAAAAAAATGTGAAGGGAGAAGAAGAGCGAGATGGAAGGGCAAATGTCATTTTTCCACCTAAATGACCAGTAACGTTACTTCGAGGAAGCAAATGTCTTCCGCACGTGGACCCCACCTATTACGATTAGTCCCTCTCTTATTAATGAGATTTTGAGAACTCCAACATAAGCAATTTAGGTGATTTTGGCATGTCGATTGGGACCATCCCAATCGGGGAAGAAAACTAACATCCAATTTCATGCATATAATATAAACTTCGGTTTAAAAGCTCCATCAGAAAATTTTCAAGTTTCAAAGGCTAACACATCAAATAATACAGTAGCAGTACAAGACATTTGTTCCAGGCACGGTTCTAGCTTCCCACTTCCCGCCACCATCTGCTGCATCACTGGATTGGTGAAAAATCATTTGGCCTTGCGATATTTACATCCTCAAATTCATTGTCATCTGGATAGAAGAAAAAGTTAGTGAATCGGCCAACTACAGCATCTATGCTCCAAATACGCAAAAAAGAGTGTGTCAAAAACAAATCTAATAAAATATATGTTTAAATAATTCCACAACCACTCATCTTGGATATTAAACAAAATAATCCCAAATTAAAGCCAAGCTTGTTAATTACTAATATGTGATTTATTTCACTACTTTTCAATTTGAGTATAGATGCCTGCATTTGTAGAGTGAACATGTCGATTCTTAGAAAATTATTCCACAATTTCACAGATGCATGTTGTGCAGAAAATCCAAATAAATAAAATAACTGACACAAACACAGCATATATGACCGTCTATAACATACATAACCTCATCTATAACATATATCACAAATCTACGTAACTTTAGTCCTTATCTATGTTCATATGAGGCTCATTGATGGTTCAATCGTATCTAAATTAACAATTTAGTGCATATTTAATTTTAGAGTCAATCATCCACAGCTTACTGGAACAACATTTGCACACAGAAAGACTAACACTCACCAAATCTTTTTAGTCCAAAACACATCAGAAGTGGAATTAAGAAAATTTGAGAACCGCATCCATGGCTAGGAAACCGAAAACAGCTAGCCACACCTCCCATCACCCATCCTCATTGCTTCTATTTACTTCGGTTTCTTAAAGTAATAATGACATGCCCCCTTCTAATATCACCATAGCCAAACCACTTGCCCCCATCCTCATTGCTTCTATTTACTTCGGTTTCTTAAAGTAATAATGACATGCCCTTCTAACATTACCACTGCCAAACCACTTCTTCAACCCTCTTCTTCAACAACCATCATTGTCAAATGTCATACATCCCAGCACTATCACCCATAAGAGAATTTCTTCGAATAGAATCCGCTACAACAACTCAAGTTTTAAAATTATCATAAACAGTAGTAAAGGTTGCAGCTGAATAGTGGTGACAAAAAAAAAATACACCAACTAAACTAAAATAAAAAACTAAATAGAAACTTTTCACAAATCCTATATCTGCATAATCAACACAATAAAGCCCTGTTCCAACTACTTGAGGTCTTCGCCACTTCTTCTTTTCCCTAACATTGTCCTCAATATGGACAACGTTGCTTTTCCTTGCCTCTCTAGTGCAATTATTGATCTTTGCTTCACATTCCAAACCATCATAGTCAATTTACTTCATTTTATCTCCAATGAATGCACAAATCATGTATTACCATATTCCATAAAATTTCTGTTAGTAGAAACTTGATACTTCATAAAGCCTTCCCCCATCAGCTTAGGTAGGGGTGGCAGTCGTGTTCTCTTGTCATGTCATGCCATGGGTATACACCTATATGGATCGACACAAACACGGCATGCTTATTATTTGTATGAAGGAACCTTGACACGAACACTACACGACCTGTGTAACCATTAAATGGGTCAAGACCTGACATGTTATAATACGGTATGGCAAGACACGTTTAATTGAAATTTCATACTATTTAGGAACATTTCGAGCACAAACACGACACTTTTTTTCCCTAATAAATAACACGACACGTTTAGTTAAACAGGGCTAATCAGGTTATAGACAGGTTGGCGGGTTAAACACAAACACAATATGTTTGATTAAACCAAACACACTTATCTCGTGTCGTGTTGTAGCATGTCGTGTCAAGTATTGCCACCCCTACTGTGGGATAATTTTCTAAGAATTAACATCTTCACTCTACAAATGCAGGCCTCTATACTAAAATTGGGTCAACAAGATTCAAATTATTGTCGCAAAAATAAGGGATCAAATACAAGAGAGGACAAGAGGAAAAGGCATATGGGAAAAACAAAAAATGTGTGACAAATCTGAGGACACCAACCAGCACATGAAGGAGCCGCAAGCTCAATGGGATAAAAATTCCCTATAATAGTCTCCAAGGCAAGAGTTTCTCGTTTAGTTAAGAAATTAGTCCCCAGTAAGGTTCTTTAACCTATCCAAACCCAAAATTCGGGATAAGTCCAAAATCTCTCTCAAAGGATGATAATATTGAAACTTATAACGATGAATAATGACCAATTTTCATCCACCAAATAATGATACTATCTCATAGAGGGAGCTTCCCCAAACCTTACAAAAGGGCCAAAATCTCCACTTTACATTTATAAACAGCACAAGTGCAAAACCAATACATGTTGGCTTGGGAACAGCAAAAACAATATTACCTCAATAATCCTTAAAGACACCACTAAATTAAGCTAGGCCATATTTCCAAGGAAGCACCCATAGAAGGTAAATTATACCGGTTTGTGCCTTTGTGGAGATGGCTATCATAAGGTAAAGACTTACCTCATCTTGAGCTCAAGAGGAGACAACAGAGATTCAAGCCCTCAATATAATACCACCCATACTCCCCCAAGGTATTTAGTCACCCAAATCCAAAGGGAAGTTAAAACAACCCACAACTCTTTGACAAAAGATAACCTTCAAAGATTCTAGCATTCCCCTTCAGTTAAGCAAACCCAAATAACTGCCAGAAAGGCTTTCAATCTCTCAACCTTCTCAAAGCCACCAAAGGAAGATAAAAAAAAAAAGGTCCATTATCTCACCACTTCTTTTGCACAAGAGGCAAATATAGGTGATAAATATTTTATTAGGTCCTCTCAGCTGTGAATCCAAATGATTGTGAGAAAGGCTTTCAAATTGTTCACCTTATTCAAAGCCATCAAAGGAAAGATAAAGAAATGATCCATTGTCTCACCAATCATTTTGCACAAGAGGAACATATCAGTGCTTAATGCTTTATTAGGTCCTCCCAACTGAAGAAACTCATCTTTTTAATTTTTATATCAGCGACAGACCATGCCAAAGTTATGAATTATCAGGGAAAATTAGAATTTCAATTTAATTTAGTGAAGAAGAATTATTCTTATCAAGAGTAAATCATATTTCAAAGTGAAAGTATCATGGCTCTAAAGAGACCACATCTCATCAGGGAAAAGAGGGGAATATACAAACCTATGACTAGAGATGGAAGTGATGCAAGTTCATTGCCTTCCAGATCATTGTGAACTCCAGTTTGAATACCCAACAAATTCACAATTGGAGCTCTAACAACAAACAAAGCCAGTTGATGCCAATCTAAAGAGATTATTATAGAGGGCTTTCGAGAGGAAGCTCAACCCATCAATGTACCTTCCGTAACATAATAATAAATCCATCAACAATAAATCTGACCAGGAAGGAACTTATAATATCCCTGCAAGGTGGTGCTCCATGAGCAATGGTGGGCTCCTAAGAATTCAAATTGGCATCTCAGCCATTTTTCAAAGACAAATACTTTTGATCACCAAAAATCATATAGTTCCCAATTAGGGATTTATTTCTAAAATAAAATTGCATGTCCCAAGCCCCACGCCAATAAGTTAAGACACTCACAAGGTGACCTCATGATGTATCAAGACACATCCAAAGAAAATCCCTCAATTTTTTCAGTCCCATCCACAATTGGCGCTTTAGACATGATAAGCTACTCAATAGGAATATATGCCATACAACATTGTATGAGTGAACAACCCCCATCCTTTCACTGCACAAACACACTACACAATTAAAAAAGAAGAAAAAAACATCTCCAATTAAAAAAACACATGCTTACACATTTTTTCTAGAAAATGTCCAAAAATTCACTTTAATATTGCCACCCAGAGAGAAAAACAAATAAGGTCAAAAATCTTTGTTTCCCCACAACGGGAGAAAACAATGATGTATTTACCAAAGCAGAGACCAAAGATGAAAATTATCTTCCTTCCTACAACAATACCTCTGACGACGTTCACACTTTCATAAAAACGAGCTAGCCCACTGCACGAGACTCCACTACAAAGTTTGGGGAATGTCAGATGTGCGCAACCTTGCCTCCACATGCAAAGAGGAGGTTTCTCGATCTTCTGGTTACAATGGAGCAACCTTACCATTGCGCAAATACCTACCCTTGACATTCCCACTTCCATGTTGGAAGTAGGGCTGTAAACGAGCCGAGCCGAGCCGAGTAGTGATCTGTTTGGGCTCAACTTGGCATGTGCAACAGGGTGTTTGAGCTCGAGCAGAGCTCTGTTAACGAGCTTCAAGCTCGTCTCGAACACATTCAAGAATTTGTCGAGCCGAGCTCGAAGCTCGTTAACAGAGATATATCACACATCGTATGTACATATATATATATATATATAGTATTACAAGTTCACACAGAAGCATATGGATCACACAAGAATGGGAATTTGATAGAAGGGAGAGAAGAAGGTTACAAGTAGATACATTTTCTCTGTGACCAAGAATTTGAAAACCAGTTCTCTTCTTCAAAGTCAACTTGGTGTAAAACTACTACAAGCCTACATCTATTCTTCAGCATAAACTGGCTTCAAGACCGTACCAAGTGTGAAATTACACAGAGAGAGAAAGAGGGAGAGAGAGACGCAGCTGGTAAAATGGATTCTGCCAGCGGCAATTTGAATGTAAAAAAAAAAACAGAAGATGAGATTAGATTGGGTTAGGGTTTGTATGTGTGTGTGTGTGTGTGTGTATGGGCTCATTGGATTAGGGTTATCTTTAAATGGTAGATGGGCTTGGGTGGTCATTGGAAAAGATAATGTTATGGCATGAATTGTGTTGGGCTGGAATTAAAATTATGTAAAGGAAGATTATATAGTTAAGCTTTTAACCGAGCTTGTTCACAAACGCATTCACGAACAAATGAGCCGAACGAACAGGTGTTTTAGCTTGGCTCGTTTAATAAACGAGCCTACGAATTTTGTTCAAGCTTGGTTCGTTTATTAAATAAACGAACACAAACCGAGTCGTCCCTTTGCATCAATCCTCTTAGTAGTTTTCACAACTCTTTAGCACAACAAACTGTATCCAAAAACCACCATCAACAATCTCTATCTATGACCAAGATCCTATCCCACATGCCTATGTATTCACACCAAGTATTAGGTTTTTATTGTAAGTTCTCCAATCATCATATATATCCTCATCAGCAGGAGGAATCAATTAACCTAATAGTATTGGCAAGCGACTATCTTACACTTGAATGTAAAAAAAAAAAGGTGTAAATAGTTAGACTAACAATGGTTTCAGTAGAACCAAATGTGTCTGTTTTCAATCAGTCAAACTTCTTTTACTTCCAATTAGAAAACAAACTTTGTAGAACAGACTAACAATACTTACAGTACAGCTATATGCATGTTTGTACTCTTTCGCAAATCAGCAAATTTATAACATTAGAAACGTTTAATAAAGAAATGCAGATAATTACCAAAAAATTGCATCAAACTAGGGAGATAAATATAAAGATAAGAAACACAACCTTGTCTCAAGGTCAGTGCCACAACAGCATCATTTTCAACCTGCAAAGATGTAGAAAATTTATTAATCATGTCATTACACTTTTAAGGATAAGAATTTTAAAATATATATATAAGAAAAACAAGAGATCTTTTGCTGTCAACAGACATTATATTCTTAAAAGAATAGACCTGAATATTGCAATTTGCCAAATCAAAAATATAATACGGACTTCTCATTCAATAGGAACAAAGATGGACTAATACCTTCTGATCTGCCAATGTCTTTAAATTGTCTAGCACTTCCCCAGTTGGCATAAGAATCAAACGCTGATCATTAATTGGTTGATCGATAAGGGCATACAACTTCTGCTTAATGTCTAGAATTGTCTCTGTTGGATCACATTGAAGAAAGTAGGTTGTCTTACTATGCTTAACACGGATATACATAGCCTGAATCAAAGTCAAAATATAAATTCATCATATAATCTAGGTAATTTATTAGTTACAAGGAAAGTATGTTGTCTTACTATGCTTAACACGGATATGCAACTGCTTTTAATAACCGACTTTCAATAAATATGTTTTGAGAAATGCTGCTAGGGGCTTGACTGATGCCCTTGTGAAGGTAAACCTTGTGTCAAGAATCAAAGAATTCTTTCAGAAAATTTGAAATTATAAAAAGTAATCGTTTCAATTATCACCACATAAATACAACAAAACTTTATTGGAATTATTTGATATCAGGCATGATACCCTTTAAAACAGTCTATAATCAGAGAAATATTTCTACTCTTGGAACCTTTAGATGATTTAGGGGATTATTCTACATTAGGAAACTCAACTACCTTAAACCAGCTATTTAAATCCCATTTCCATCCATAAATTACTTTAAAAGAAAAGAGAAAAGAGGAATAAAAGAAAAACATTTTCTTGCTCAATCATTTACAGTTACCATGAACTATCATCTAATAGTTCTTCTCACATAAACTAACTAACTCAAATTCTAAGTGAAACATATTCCTCTTAGCCTGTTAATTGTCCTTGGAAAGTGGAATTTTGCTGCTTCATACATGTCATCCTGGTCTATATTCGGAAATTTCCCATGAAGCTTCTATAAAACAAATACAGAATGTTATAAGATAAATTGCCATCTGTCAATAACGCATTTTTTACAAAACTGGAAATGAAGCGAAAATTTAACATTAACATGAGTAGAACATTCAAATTCAAATGATTCATGTGCCAGAACCATATAGCAAGAGTTAGGCCTAATCAAGTCATTGCTATAATAATATTTTTTGGTACAACTAATCAATTAACAATAGATTTTACTTCTCCCATTAAGGAAAGTTGTATAAAGAACAGAGTATAAAATAGAATTTATTAATGTATATCTACATCTCTCTATGTGTATATATAAATGTATATGAATTCAAGTGATTCACCTTCCAATTTTAAACCGATGCATTGTAGAATACTAACCATTGAAGCAAGAATTTCCGTCAATAGAGCCGGAAGATCTTGCCAGAGAGGATTGTCGGAAGAAGCTGTGGCTGCCGGAGAAGGATCTATCTCTCTCTATCCTAGGGTTTTTTCTTTTTTCTCTCGACTCGTGTTCTTGTTCGGACTTCGGAGAACGGAACTTCGAAGAGAAATGCTAAATAGGTTCTCATTTTTTTTTTCTTTTTAAATTAAAAAGTAAAACTTTTTTGCACGCAGTTAATTTATTTACGGTTTTGAATCGAAATTGGAAACGGTTTCTAAATTTGGGAACTGAAACTGTTGAGTTCCATTTCGATTCTCTAACGATTTTTTTTTTATTTTTTATTTTTTATTTTTAAAAAAAAAAATAACAAAATTTACACTCATATTTGTGGACTCCTAATTATAACAATAGATTCTAATTTTTATTATATAAATATATAGAATATTAGAATTTAGAATCTACGTAAATATCTTTAACACCCCTTGAGGTTTGATATATTGTCAAGCAGCTACAATTTTGTATAATTTCGTTACCAACACTCTTTGTCAGTTTTTTTTATCTTTTTAATATGTGAAATGTCCTTATTGCCCCTGATTATTTAAATAATTCTCATATAAAAAAATCAGACTACTGAATTGACCAAAATGGCCTTCACTCTTACCAATAACAAAACTAAATATATCCATAGTTGAAGAGAAAAATTCAAATTTTTTATTCGAAAAAATGTAATTTTTTAGAGAAAATCACACGTTTTCTGGTTCTAAATCAATCTTTCTTTTTTGACCAACATCAGTTTGTATCAAAGCAAGGGATCATAGCACTCCTTCAATCTTCAATCCCCATTCAGTTTAATTACTGTTCATCCACCTCATTAAAACAGCCTCAAGTAATTCCAACAGATCCGTCCAAACCCAACCATCGGCCATCTTCATCGCACAGCCCCACCATCACTCTTGTTAACCAAGCTTCCAACTTGCTACCCTTCAACTCTCCACCCAAAACCATACTCATTGTTCATTAATGATCACCCAGAACTCCACAAGACACTAGACCCCAACCATTCTCACAAACCCAAATAAACCACTGCCATTCCCAACCAACCAAAACCCAAAATCACACTACCGCTGCCTCACCCTCACCAAAACCCAAATCGTCAACCAATAAACCTATTCAAATCGTGAAATAGTCGTAAACGACCTTAATCCATCAAATCCATTATCAAAGCTTCAAACTCACTTTCCAAGAAAAAAAGCTTCAAACCCATCACTGCAATCATACCTCACCAATAATCGACTGAAACTGACACCTTTGTATCAATCCCAAATCTGCCCAAAATTAGGATCCAATCAGCCAAAAAAAAAAAAAAAAAACGAACAGGGACATCGCCTAAATCGCGAACCCACCATCACGTCACCTTCATCGACATATACTTTTGCCGACGTTGTTACCGAAGTTTCTGGTCATCATCTTGCTCTCAGTTCATCTTTTTCATCATCACGTTCCTTATAACAACCGTCGATCTCGTCGAAAATTAGAACGAATGATAATTAGGGTCTGAAATTAAAACAATGATAATATGGCATAAATATATAATAATAGGGCATAGTTGGGGCTATTCTAGTTTATTACACAGGATTAAATAGGTAAAATTAGTATTCAAAAGGGTTAGGTCAAAAGTTAATGAGCAGTAAAGTCATTTCACTGTAAAAAAAATGCACTGACATGATGTACTTCTAGTAGGAGGGGATGTATATTATATACGGCACAAACCATAGGGGATGTAAGTGACGAAATTACACAAAATTGTAGTCACGTGACAATAGATCAAACATCAAAGAGTGTCAGTGATATTTACCCTAGAATCTATTAGTATTTATCTATATATTATATATTTTATACTTTATATATAAATAGAACACTAGAATTTATAAGGTATTAATATTTATTTGTATATTACATATTTTATATATAAATATATTTATATAGAACACTAGAACTTATAAGATATTATTATTCATTTATATATTATATTATATATATATATATATAGTTTAACGATTCCTAAAATTTGTAACCAGAACCAAACAGTTTGGCTCGATTCAACTACGGTTCTCGTTCCATCGATTCTTTATACACTCTTAGGTGTAGCAATCATTGAATTTTTTTTTAAAAAAAGTAGACTTAGTGAGGAAGACTGAGATGACGCCCAAAAATAACATAGAATGAGTTTACCAAAAATGACTTTAAAAAGTTAAACTTGATAAGGGAGTGACATGTAATAAAAAATAATGGAGAGAGATAATTAATGTAGCTGACCACATTCTTATGAGATTTAAGGCAGGAATGATGATAATGAACCTTTCCAATTGGGCAGCACGTCTCACGCATGTTTTTATCATTCATGAAAGTCGAACCCAAGACTGTTTGTCTGAGGTTAGCTTTTGAGCGCACCTTAATGTGAGCTTGATAGCTTCTTTCCTTTTAAATTTTTTACTCAGACTTCCATTTGTGACGTGTTTTAAGTTCAAATGGAATAGATGTGAAATATAGATTTTTATAACTTTACTCTTTTTAATTTGAATCTATCATTTTTTATGAGTTTTTTAATATTGATTTATTACTCAACATTAATTTTGTTTAAGTTTTAAAAAATAATAAATTTTCATATTTATTTTTGAATTTGGGGAACACAATTCTTTTAAGAAAACAAACTCTTAAAAAAGTTTTTTTAAATATCAATATTTGAATGGGTTTTCATATAGTAAAAATTATAATCAAGGTAAAGTCGAGAACTTGATGAATTTAAGAAGTAAATGTACAAAATAAATAAATAAAAATTAAAAAAAGTGAGTATAAATATTTTAATGGTTTCATATGAAAATTATATTCACAATTTGAAAAGGGTACAAAGTTTCATGGATAATGTGGAAACATTTATGAAAAAGGAGGATTTTATTGTATTTTTAAATTTTTTTTAAGGCTTATTGGTTTTTAATAGATCAAAGATGATAAAGTGCACTTTTGGAGACTTTCCCCGTGAGATTCCTGTGATCAAGGGATGCGGTGGGTACCTACCTAGTGATAGGTTAATGCGGATTGATTCTGTGGTTATATATATATATATAGCATGGTATAGTATATATCACTGCTGTTTCAGTAGCTTGGCAAGTTGGCAACGCTTTGGATATACCATACCCATTGGTTGGATAACTTGTGACAACTGACAACCTTTTTTTAAGACCGACCCTCCTTTTGTACGTTGAGACCTTTTCCTTTTTTCACTTTCGGAAGAAAGTTACCTCCTCTCCGTCATCTTTATCGAGCCAGGATCCTCTGCCTGTCGGGTGTGTGCCCTACCCGTGCTGTAGCCGGTACTGACGCCGTTGATTAAAAATCTAGAATGTTAGACTTACTTTCTCCTTTCTTATCCGGTTAAGATGTAGAATATATTAATATTAAAATATAACTTCAACTTTTGCTCAGATTTGAGAAATCCCATGTGACATATTAATATTATTTAATTTAACTTTTGCTAAGATTCAGGACTTCCCTTAAAATATAATATTATATTAATATAATATAAATATTTTATAATTTTAGTTCATATTTTGTTAATTCAAAGTTTGATTATCAATATATATATATGTGTGTGTCAACAGGGCGGTGAAATGTAGACTTAATAGTAGTTGTGAGGAAGATTTAAAGACAGTGAGATATATATGAAATTTGGTGATAAATTTATTTTATAATATTTTAAGTTTTAAGTGTGGTGAAATATAGATTTTAAAGTAGTGAAATATAAATAAATTGTGGTGACAGAACATTAACTTATAATAATTCAAATCTCTTTTAGGTAAAACCGTATAAGAGTAGTGAAATATAAATTTAAAAATAGTGAAATTTAGATTTAAAGGTGGTGAGATATAGATTAATTGTAGTGATAGAACAATAACTTATAATAATGCAAGTTTATTTAGTTGTAAGGATGTTGAAATATAAATTTAAGGGTGGTGAGGTATAGATGGGTGACAAAAATTAACTTATAATATTTTAAGTTTTTTTTATGTATAAGAGTGGTGAAATATATATTCAAGAATGGTAAGGTATATATGTAATGTGGTGACAAAAAATTAACTTGTAACATTTCAAAAAAAAAAAAAAGGTATAAGAGTGGTGAAATATAGATTTAAGAGTGGTGAGGTATAGATGAACTGTGGTGACAAAAATTTAACTTATAAAAATTCAAGATTTTGTTAGTATATGGGTGATCAAATGTAGATTTTAAGGGTTATACTCTGATAAGAAAAATAAAATGAGAACATCTTGACACTATGAACTGTTTTGACAAAATAATTAACTTTTAATATTTCATATTTTTCAAGATTTTAGGTATATAATTGGTGAAATGTAGATTTGAAGGTAGTAAAATATAGATTTAAAGATGGTGTGGTGACAGAACATTAACTTATAATAATTCAAGGTTTTTTAGGTATAAGGGTGATGAAATATAAATTTAAGGGTGGTGAAATATAAATTTAAAGATAGTGAGGTATAAATGAACATTGGCGAGAAACTTTTAACTTATAATAATTCTTTTTTTTTAGGTATATAGGTGGTGAAATGTAGATTTGAAGGTAGTAAAATATAGATTTAAAGATGGTGAGGTATAAATGAATTGTGGTGACAGAACATTAACTTATAATATTTCTAATATTTTTAAGTACAAGGGTGATGAAATGTAAATTTATGGGTAGTGAAATATATATTTAAGGGTGGTGAGGGATAGATGAAATGTGGTGACAAAATTTTAACTTATTTCAAGTATTTTTTAGATATAAGGATGGTGAAATGTAAATTTAGGGGTAGTGAAATATTGATTTAAGGATGATGAGGTATTGATGAACCGTGGTGACAAAATTTTAATTTATAATAATTCAAGTTTTTTTAGGTATAAAGGTGGTGAAATGTAGATTTAAATAAATATAGATTTAAAGGTGGTGAGATATAGATGAAATGTGGTGACGAAAATTTAACTTATAACATTTCAAGTTTTTTTAGGTATAAGGGTGGTGAAATATAAATTTAAGGGTGGTGAAATATAGATTTAAAGATGGTGAGGTATAGATGAACTGCGGTGAGAAAATTTTAACTTATAATATTTCAAGTTTTTTAGGTATGATAGTGGTGAAATATAGATTCAAAAGTGGTGAAATATAGATTTAAGAGTCGTGTTGACAAAAATTTAACTTATAATATTTAAAAAAAATTTAAGGTACAAAGGTTGTGAAGTGTATATTTAAAGGTGGTGAGGTATAGATGAAATATGGTGTCAAAAAATTAATTTATAAAAATTCAAAGTTTTGTTAGTACATAAGTGGTAAAATGTGAATTTAAGGGTTATATTCTGATAAGAAAAATAAAATGAAAATATTTATATATAAAAAAAAAGAAAACCATGAACTGTTTTGATAAAATAATTAACTTTTAACATTTCATGTTTTTCAAGATTCAACGACAGTGAAATATGAATTTAAAGTAGT
Source organism: Cornus controversa (assembly GCA_026545225.1). Lineage (NCBI taxonomy): Eukaryota > Viridiplantae > Streptophyta > Magnoliopsida > Cornales > Cornaceae > Cornus > Cornus controversa. The sequence continues at coordinate 63,666,235 of CM048851.1, read as the reverse complement.
GAAATGTTAATTTAGGCTAGTGAAACCTAGATTAACTGTATTGACAAACAAAAAATTTAGTTACTAATATTAACTATTGAACATACCATGAACATTTGAAGTTGTATATTAACTATTCAATTGAGCTCACTTAAAATGAAACATTTAACCTTTATAATGAATACAATGTAACATTACATACAATTAAATGTAAAATACAAGTAAAAAGTCTATCAAAAGGATATCCTCCGTACATGGGATTCCTATATTACAGTCTAACTTTAACTCTCTTCTCTAGTCCTATTATTAAGACATCAGACAAGTGGAAACATTTAGATTCTCTTGGTTCAAGCTCTAAGAGATTTCCTTCTTGCTTCTCGCACTCAATTTCATCTAAATTTGGATGAGCCTGCAATAAAAAGCATCATGAATTACCTTATGAACATTGAACCAATGTTATAAAAATTGTAACATGAAATTTCTAAATTGTAACATTGTTCACTGGACGCCACAAAATTTAGAATACAAATTGTAAAAGAACTAAAATTTAGAATTTGGCTGTTAGTATTTCACCATGTATCATAAAACAATTCATGCAAGGATTAACAATTAAAACAAATCATGTTAGTCTAATTTATTGAAAGTGGATGTAAACCATACCATAAAATTGAATTTAAGAGAAGTGATACTCAAATTGCAGATAACTGGCATTACTACTTTACTACCAACAATATTTGGAGAATCTTTTATTTTCTGGCATTTTATCAAATGCTAGTTTTGTAGTATTCTTCTTTTCCAAGTATTCAAAAATAAAAATTTCTCTGAGCAAGTGGCAAGTTGTTCAAGTTCTATTTAACGAAAAAAAAAAAGAAGCTATTTCAAGTTCTAAAATGTTGTATTATCAATTCTAACATTCTATTTAACATTGATGTTAATAATAAACATCACCAATTTCTTTGAGTTAATGAAATCTCATGACTCTCATTATATCAAAGAGATATAAAACGAGATATAAATACACAAATTTTAAGATACCAGGCAAAATGCATATACATATACAAATATATATAATTTATATCAAATACACTCATGCTTACATACCAAAGAATATATATACATATCATACAACATTGTTTTCGGAGTTCAGATAAAAAAAAAAATCAAAGAGAGAATAAAAGGCCTAAAATAACATTTCTAGCTATTCTGAGCAAAATCAAAACCTTAATTCTAGGGATTGCAGGGCAATTACATCTCTAGGTATTCTGAGCAAAATCAAAACCTAAATTCTAGGTGCAATGCCGACATATAGAAACAAACAAATGCACATACACATTTAACATATAATAATTAATTTAGCAGAGAAGTACCAGAAATCACTCGATTAATTATAAAGGGACATGATCTACATCAAAATTTACAGAAAACGTTTATCAAACGCTAGAATATATATCAACTGAAACCTAGAAAATCATAAATCTTACCATTGTAATCGAGAAAATCCTAGGGTGTTCGGACGTGAACCATTTAAATCCAAAAACCCTCGATCGAGAGCAAAAATGAGCAGATCTACGAACAAAATGGTCGTGAAAGCAACATATAAAGCTTCGATTGATGAACATATCATCAAAATGGAAATCAAGAGAGGTGTGGTGTAAAGGACCATTCTCAAAGTAATTTTTTCAGAGAAGATTAAATAATAATACTAATAAAACTTCTAGTTACATACACCTTCTTAGTGTTTGAACAAAGCAGGCAGAGACATCTCTGCCATATTCAGTTCACCCATTAGTGAGAAGAGACTAAACCGAGAGATGGTTAGGGCGATCGATAGAGAGAGAGAGAAAGGCATTCTAATGGAGATGAAAATTTGATGGAGTGGGTTTTATGATACGAGAGATAGATGGAGTGGGTTTTATGATACGAGAGATAGAGACAAAGTATCGAGAGAGAGAGAAAATGCTTCTAATTTTGAAAATTTTAATATCAAATATTACCGTTTCCGTACTGCAAATAACCAATAGCCCATTTAACTAGTTTTGGCAAAATCTATTAAACCGACGTCGTGTCCACTATAACACATGTAGGGCACCGATCCGGTAGGGCAGAGGATCCCAACTTTTCTTTATCACACCGGATTTGACACTGCGGATAAGATTCTTTCTAACTCGTACTTAAAAGAAGCGCACTTCTCGGGCCAACTCCCCTTAAAATAAGACTCATCGATTTTTTTTTATATTTTTATATATCTATTTTATTTTTGAGTTTACTTTCCATGGCTGGGCCACCACTAGTTCAGTTGTGAAACATTTGTCATAATTGGGCTAGGCTTTAAATTCAGGCTCCACTCCACTTCAGGCCAGAGCCTGAATTTGGTACAAATGTAATGCTCATAGTTAGGGGTGACAAAATTCTATATCTCATACGATACGAAGTAACGAGTTTAGATTTGGGTTAAATGGATTCAGGTCAACACAATTACGACACACAAAAATGTGTCAGGTTCGTAACAACCTGCATAATCTGTTTATTTTTAATGGATCGTGTCAGGTCAACATGGATGAAATCGACCCGCTAAACCTATTTAACCCATTTAGGGTTAATATTTATTAATTTATTTTAAAATGTAAAAAATATAAAGCTTAATATTGTAAATTTGATTTAGAATGTTAAAAACATGTAAACATATATTTTTACACTATTTGTTCTGACGTGTATATATATATATATATATATATATATATTTATCTTTTAATATGTTATATATAGTGTAAATGTTCATTTAGTTCACTCTTAAATTTATTAGTATTTATTGATTTAGTAAAAAAAATTACTCACTTTTTAAATAAAGACATGAACATGCAATTTATAAATAAATAATTACTTATACTAAATGGTCTCCGAGAAATCAATAAAATTCACTAAATTAATTAAAATTCACTAAAAACTCATCTCTATCAAATTCATATGATAATCAATTTTTTTATGTTACACTGATGTGGACTTGATTATGTCATATTTGATCATGAGATTTGACTATGTTTAGCTTTGGAGTATTTGAGATGCATTATTTGTACTAGACTATAGTGGTGTGAGTTAGGTGTTGTGAGTGTAACATCTTGTATGTAAGGAAAGAGAGTGATAATTACTGAAGAGAATAATGTCTTTCATTTTCTTCCTAATTATTTAATTTTTGGAAGGAGATGTGAATTTATATCAGATTATTGGGGTGCAGGTAATATATGGCGGATATATATATATAATATAACGTATATAACATAATTGTTCTTCAGTGTCTCGACATATATAATATAACATATAACAATTATAAGTAATATAAGTTAAACAATTTTATTATATTTCCTCAAATTTCGATTAATTAGTTAAGTGTCTAAAAAATCAAATAGAATACATATAATAGTTAAAGTAATATAAGTTATACTACTCCTTTATTTTTTGTCAATAATACTTCAACATTAATATATATTAAAAAAATATATTAATTGAATGAGATATATACTTAATGTTTGTTCTAAATGCTCTATTATTTGAGTGTGATTAATGTTTTTATTTGATTTTAAGATAGTAAAAATTGTGTTATTGATTTAATTACTTAGTTAATATAATTAATAACATTTGAAATATTATTGTAATTTAATTAATGTTTCAAACTTTATTAAGTTCAAACATTCATTATTGTAGATTAAATATTATTGTTGTGGCATTAATAAACAAAAGTCATTGGTGGATTAGTGGCAGAAGTGTCCTTTTTAATTTAGAAGTGAACTGACTTAGGTTTGATGCCTCACATTAACATTTTTTTTTATAAAAGACTCATCTATAACCGGTTACACGGATCGAAGTGGAATTCCAAATCTCAAGATAATATTAAATTAGAGTTACAAAAGAAATATTTTAACACAATTATTGCGAAACTTGAATCATCACAAAAAATTTAAATAAGTTCGAACTATATTTTTTAACACTTGAATATGAGTCCATTCATTTGAAATATTTCAATTCAAATGGAACTTTAGTTTTTTCTAAAAAGTGAAAGCAGCATATTCTTAATTTAAGATAGTAATTTTGCATAAAAAGATTGAAAGTTAAATTTGTTTTAATTTACACTATTAATTAATATTAGTATAAAGTATAAACTAAGAAGCCATAACGAGCAAAATCATCTCCAAAACTTATGCCAATTATCGAAGAGTAAAACGTGGGTAGATGATGGGTTTGCTAAATGATGAGAAGGGACTTAGGAAGCACATATATTTCTACAAGAGTAACGTATTCGTATCATGTCCGTATTCAATACCGATACTCCTCAGATACTCCGGATACTTGTTCAATATTTCTTAAAAGTATTCATAATTTTTAAATATATATATTTTTATTTCTATCACGTATCTGATATTTTTCAGATATTTCAAAACACATTTTTAACAAGTTTTGAACATGAAAATGTAATTTTTTCAACAATAATATCATATTATAATTGTTAAAAAAATTTTACAATTCATTTAAAATAGAAGTGTTGAAATACATATCAGGATTTAGTATAAAATTTATCCATGCTAATTATATAATGACTTTTAACTCTTATTTTGTTTGTTAATGATAATATTTTATAAAGAAATATTAATAACTCATTTTTTGTATATATAAAAATATAATTTATTATATTTGTATTGTTTATTCGGTTTGTATTTGAATTATATTTTTTAAAAATTTATCATATCACCTTATCTATATCATGTTATCCGTCTCTGTATTTCTGAACACATTACAATTAGGGTGACAAAATTGGACACGACACGACAATACGACTCGAATACAACACGAATTAAGCGGGTTTGGGTTTGAGGTAAGCCGACACGTTTAATAAATGGGTCGACACGAATATGACACGCAAAAATTGAGTTGAGTTTGAGTTTAAACTGTCTAACCTGTAACACGATTACGACATGAATTATTCATATATTATGATTTTATACAAACTCATATATATATAGTTATATATATTGCAATTGTTTGTAATCTATTTGTTTATTTACAAGACTGATGTAGCCATAAACGTAAGGATGAAATTCTTATGATGTCTTTTCAGTTATTGAATCATCTTAGTATGTTTTTGAATTTATATATAGATACAAAATTTATAATATAGTTTAATTTTAAGATTTATGTATTAAAATGTAATTTATTTTTTATATGATAATCAGAGAGATTTTTAGGAGTAGAGAAATTTATATGATACAAGTTATATGGATTAAAAATATTATTAAATAAGTCGTATCATTATAGGACATGTTTATTAGACGTGTTATACGGGTCGACACAAGTAACACGGTTAATAAATAGATTGGATTAGTGTTAAAAATATTTGACACGATTTTTAAATAAATCAGATTAAAATTGAGTTGTTTAATAAAATATTTATATATCGACGTAACACGAATACATAAAAAAAAAAAAAAAACACGAATTGCCACCCATACTTCCAATGCGTGAAATGTGGACGTTTGAGCTACTTCATTCAGGCCTTTAACAATTACTACGAATAACATTGAAGTCAACATTACACCTTCTGCACAATGATCGGGCATCACAGAGTCCTTGTTTGGACAAACGGGCGACATGACTCTCTCTCTCTCTCTCTACATCTCTCCAAAAACATGTGTGTGTATAGTTAATTGTATATACAAACTTATACTATACTGTATATAAATTATGGGGTATCATTATACGTGTCTAAAACGCGGGGCATTTAAGAAGAAAGTTTGGTCGGCAAGAAGTGGACCCCAGCCCACATCACGTAAATCTTATTGTAGCCGTTGAAATCACCATGGCGACTTTTTTAAATATTTTTTGAAAAAGAAGCCTTGAATACTGCCATTGGAGGAAATGAGGCCCCACGGGTAGTGAATGATAATGAAAACGAAAAAGGAAGTTACAATATCTAAGAGCTTTAATGATGATAGAATTGGATGAAAATCAGGATTAGTATTACAACAATAGGCTAAGATAAGATTAGCATTTTAATTTTGATAAACAGCAACTATTTAAGATTAGCAATTTAATTCTGATAAACAGCAACTATTTAAGATTAGCATTTTAATTTTGATAAACAGCAAGTATTTACTTAATACTTGATCCAAGGATAAACGACGCCGTATTAATTATCTAAATCAGGTGGAAAGTAGAAACTTCCTTGATGCGTTTTGTTTGTTTGATATCCTTGGTTACTGTAGAAGACAAAGCAAGCAACCGTTGAAAAACGACACTGATTTGATCTCTTGTTAGCTTTAGCTTTACAGTAGAGAAATCCACGTAACGATGCGTTTTGCTATGAATCGGCCTTTTGATTCATTTTCATATTCATTTTCAATCTAAACTGCTGATAAAAAAAGGTGGGTACTATTTCCTTTTCATTCTCTATCTATCTCAGAATTCAATTATCCGGGGTTTGTGTGTTGGGACGTCGGAGTAAGTAAGCACTATTTATTTGATTCTTTGGTTGACTATTGATTCGGCAAGGCATAAATCCGGGTTTCTTCGATCGAGAGACAAGTTGGTAGTTCTTGTATTAATAGTAGTAATTCATTATTCAAAGTGGCAACGGGAAAGGAATTTTCTGGAGTGGCACTCTAGCTTCGATCTTTGTCTTCTCGCTTGGATTTGGATTTGGATTTGGATTTAATATTACATCTATTCTGCAACCCATTAGGTAAAAAGTCGATCAGTTTTCTTTGCATTCCTGGTCCCCCTTTCATCTTTCATATACTTTTGGCCTGTTTTCGCAGAGATTTTAGGTTTTACTTAAATATTGTTCTTACTAGCTGTTAGACAACTTATTCAATTAGTGAGCAATAACAAGTTAACATTATAATTTATTTTGAACGGCTCACGGTTCATCGTATCGTATGGTTAATTTTCTATATTTAGTTTTAGAAAATTTTAATTTAGATACTGCATGTCCAACTTTTTGAAATTTGAAATGGGGATAGAATTAGATGATTCTTAATCTTAAAAAAAGATTTGTATTTCTTCGTAATTTGAAGTGGGATGATGATAACTTCTTCAACTTTTAATTTTTGCTCTTCATCTTCTACTTAATTAAAACTGAATTAATTTGTTTTTCTACTTTGAACTAAGTTTGGTCTCCTCTTCTTCAAATCAAATATTCAAATGTGCTATGGAGGAAATCACGACCAACTCGGTAGTCTCTGAAACTGATATTACAGCTCTAAAAGAAACTCTTTGCGCTCAGCAACAGCTTCTGCAGAAACTTTACAATGAGTTGGACGAGGAAAGAGAAGCCTCAGCTAGTGCAGTTAGTGAAGCTCTATCCATGATACTGCGTCTGCAAGGAGAAAAGGCCTCTGTGAAGATGGAAGCCAGTCAATATAAGAGAATGGCAGAGGAAAAGATGTGTCATGCCGAGGAATCTTTGTCCATTTTTGAAGACCTTATCTATCAGAAAGAACTGGAGATTGCTTCTCTAGATTACCAAGTTCAGGCTTATAGGTACAAACTGTTAAGCTTGGGTTTTAATGATAATGCTGTTGCCGAAACAAAATTGCCAGACAATCTTTTGCAAAGAAATGAAGGCGGCCTTGTAGGGGGGGAAATGGCTGTTCAAAGCACTGGGAGAAGAAACTCCATGCCGTCAATTCCACTCAAATACTCATATCACAAAAAGGGTATTATTGAAAGAGAGAGATCTGCAAGTCCAGATATGGTTCCAAAGGTAGAAGCGGAGCCAAAAATCAACCAGGACCCCAATAGTCAAAGTTCTGATATGGAGGAAAAACCGGAGACTTGTGCAGTTGGAGACATCAATTCTTACTGGGAACAGATCAGAAAGTTGGATGAAAGAGTGAGAGAAATAGCAGATTATAGAGGCTTTAAAGCTGCCAACTCGAGGGGTGGATCGTGGTCTTCTTTGTTACTTTCACAAGTGACCACAGACATCATGCTAGATCCAACGAAAGGAGCATCAAGTACAAAAAAATCAGGTGAGATTATTAAACATCCTGAAAATCTGTTGGGAAACAAAGCAACTGCAGATTCGTCTTGTTCCTACAGTGTCTATGATGTATTCGAAGTCCCACAAATTCATGACAACCAAGGTTGTGGACGACGGCACTCAAAAGACCAGAGCCTATCGAATTTGGAATTTAGTGAGAGGTTTGGAAAGCCAGATACTGCTCCACTAGAATATGTTAATGCTGAAACTGACTGGGTGAAGAAAGTGCAGCTCTCCTCCAATCACCATGAGAACAAAATATGTAGATCAAGTGATGGTGGTGCTGTTGACTGCCATTTTGCTCTTGTTCACCCTACAGTTAGTGTTGCTGAAAGTCAAGCCAAGTTTCAACCACTTAATATGATATCGGAGATAATTGAAGTAGAGGGGCCAGCTGTAGGAGGAGATGCTAATAATAGCAGAGGGGAAGAAGAACTGAAGTTATTGAAGGAGATACAAGATCAACTCAACTCAATACAGTCTGAGATAAGAAGTTGGAAAACTAACAAGTCCTCTCCGCCTCCTAATGAATTAACTCTAGTTTCTCTAACGGAGGTATTCCCTTTTGCTTTCTCTCTCTTGCATTATTCAAATCCCCGCTCTTAAACTCGTAGCTATGGGGATTTTGAAATTTGATTTAGTGTCTAAGATTGCACTACAAACATTTGATGTATTATTAACATTGAAAAACATTGATGGACAGGCAATGCTTCATTTTTGGCTTTGATCCAGCTATGAGAACATTTCAGATACAGACAACAATTACGAATGCCCATGTGTCCTCAATCTCAAAAATGTAGCTATCTGTGAAAGCTATCAAGGGCTCTAACCTCCAAAGGATAACATAAAGTGTATCATGGCTTTTTACAAGAATTGTCATGAATATAGTTGCTTCTGAATTGGTTTGGATTTTTGCTACATAAAAAATGTTTACCACGTATAGTTTGCATACTTGTACATTAAACATTGCATTACAGGGGAGTGTTATATAACTCAAGATTTTGATGTATTTTCTATTTTCTGTAAAAATGAATGTAACCAGTTAGCATAGTAGGAATTGTTCATGTAATATTGATGAGTTATGGCTTTTGCAATCATTTTGTGTTTCCTGATCCACCTTTATGCAGATATTTTATCATTTAAGATTTTATCTGCGCATATAATGTAGTAAATCATGCTCAAGTCTAAAGCGTTGTCTGGTCATTTACTTACAGTCACTTCCTACAAAGAACTAATGCATTCTTACCTGATATTATGGCTCTGTCAATCTATGAAGGAAAATATTACTTCCTTTGTCCAATTGACCTCTTATCTTTCTCCATAAGGGAAGCTGATATTTATATGACAGTCTGTTTATGCCATGTGCCAATGGCATGTGAAAATTGTCTTACATTACATGAGTTCTATAAACATCTATTCAAGAAATCAAAACCGTTGGCTACCATGACGCATTTTTTCATATGTAGGCATAAGTAAATTCCTCTGTTTCTAGGCTTGCTCGATGGAAGATCTTAAGAGTTCAAGTACAGCGCCTAATACTGGCATGACATAAAGGCTAACCAGACTAGTGCTGGATTAAGTGTAGATATTGATATGATCTATAAAACTGTACTTCTAAACTTCTTTCCAACTCCTACAGAGTTTATATGAGCTTCTCCTTTTTCTTTAAGTGGCTGTTGTGATACTGAAATTCTCTGGCAGGAAACATACAAGTGAAAAAAAAAAACTTACTTCCACTGCATATATCATCATATGATTCATATCTCAATCAAGCACAGTCAGAAACATAAATCATCTTTTTCGAATAATTTATATCTCTTCTTGTTAATTGCATCATCTATCTCAACATTCTCATTCGATGAACGACGTGAATGTGTTATCTTTTTTCTTTTGTTTCTTTTATAATGGCCAGCATTCTACTACTTATAATTACTTTTATAACATATTTGTGATATTTAAATTACTAAGCGTCTAACAGCACAGTAGCAGATGATTTTTTTTTTATAAAAAAATCCGTTTTAAGTCCTTCAAAAGCCTTGCAGTCATTTTCTTCTGCTGCAGAAAGAAGATGTAACCCAGTGCAGATGCAAGAGCTATGACTGTGCCTTCGGATATATAATTTGTATACTTGAGATTTGCAACTTCACCATTTGTGATTTGTCTCTTTGAACACTATTCAGTACCCAAGTCCTACTCATAGAACCTCAATTTCATGTCCCTTCTCGAGTTTGAACCGTAGCTACAACTCTCCTTCTCAAGCTAACATGTGGCCGACCCAATTCGTATGGAACAACTATAAGACAATGACAATGACAATGACAATGACAATGACGAACTCTTCTTCTCTAGGTAAAATGGTAAGATTTGTGTGTAAGGACTACAATGGTCCTTACTTTGGTTCATTCTTGTGGTGTGAATTTACCTGATTTTAAGCAAGAAAATAAAGTGAGAGATCTAACTCCACCTTCAGACCCATTAATTGTAATTTCAACCTTCAAAAAATTTTCTGAACTTGGATCAAATAGTCCATGTTGATATTAGCAGCAACATATCAACATCATCATATAGAGAGGTACAATTCAATAGTTTTTGCAAATACAAAGTGTTACAGAATTACCTTTGGCCCTCCTTGTTCTGAACAAGCAGTTTTGAGTGTGTGAGAAAGAGAACCAGTCTTTTTGGTGTGTGACGTGGTGCTACTATTATGCTGACTTGGTACCCAGTCGCTGGTTGCATTATGTTACGTGGACAGCCTCATGGTGACACGTAGATATATTTCTAAGCTGACGTAACCGGCATATATATATATATATATATATATATATGAATGTCACGTACGGTAAGGTAAGTGACCAATAGGGTTTAAGAGAGGTTTGCGATCGTCTTCTTCAATCTCTCTGAATCTCCCTCTCTTATCTGCTCACTTCTCGCTCCCTATTTTTTCTCTCCTCCGAATCCATAACATCCACAGAGCTGGCTTCCACACCTTCACTCTCTTCGAGCCCTAGAGCTCATCTGTCAACCTCATGGAGAACAAAAAATGTCAAACCAAATCAAAATTTCCACAAAAACCCTAACTTTCTCTTCCTTTCAACCCCTGACATTAAAATAACCTTGCAAAAATTCCCACTTTCCACTTTTTCTTTCCCTTACAATTTAAAGCTACCTTCACTGAACACTTCAACTTCAATTCATTTGCACCCCTTGTCAGACTCAACCGATGAAAATTTTGTCGAAAGCCTTGAAGATTTGGCCAATCTACAGAAAATAACTAATGGGTTCCATCAAATTACACCCCGAGAATCGATTCGGAGAGTGTTCATTCAAGACCCTCCTTGGATTACTTCATTTTTTATGAAGAGTTTGTACAAGAGGACTAAACAAGGGTTGAACATAGAACTTAAAGAAATCGATAGGCGGAAGTATAATTTGCTTAGAAGGAGACAGATTAAGGCAGAAACTGAAGCTTGGGATAAGATGGTTGAGGAGTATAGAGAATTAGAGAGGGAGATGTGTGAAAAAAAGTTGGCACCCAATTTGCCTTATGTGAAGAAACTGTTTTTTGGTTGGTTTGAGCCCTTAAGGGAAGCGATTGCAAAGGAGCAGAAAGCGCAGCGGTCAAAGAAGCATAAGGCAGCATACGCGCCACACATTGATATGTTGCCCGCTGATAAAATGGCAGTTATTGTGATGCATAAGATGATGGGGTTGTTGATGATGGCACAGGAGGACAGATGTGTTCGAGTGGTTCAAGCTGCGGTTCAGATTGGGGTGGCCATTGAGCAGGAGGTGAGTCTTCAATTTTTGGATTTTTCGGTTCGAAAATAATCAAGGACATGGATTTTCCTCTTTTAAAACTTAGCATCTACAGTTGTTTTTGCAGTAGTGATATTAGGAGGAAGGAAGACTTCTGTCTGATAAACTTTCCTCTTAGATATTACCATTGCTTTGAGAAAAAAAAATGTTTTTAGCTATTATCTCTGATTGAAGAGCAAATAACACTATTATTATCGTTATGCTTATTACAATGATTGTTGTTAATTTTTTATAAGATTTTTTTTCCTGTTATTATTATTTCAGGTTAGGATTCATAGTTTCTTGGAGAAAAGTAAGAAATGCCGGAGAAAGAAGATTGTGGCTCAAACTCAAGAGGGTTTAAGTAAGGAGACAGAGATACTAAGGAAACGTGTTCAAAATTTGTTCAGAAGGCAAAGAGTACATGAGGTGCAAAAACTGGTGAAAAATGAAGAAATTAAGCCTTGGGGTCGAGATAAGCAGGCTAAGGTTTGTGGCCTTCTCTATTTCTTACTTCTGAAATGACTTTATTAATGGAGTTATTTATATTTGGCTATGTCTTATAATAATTAATAATTTCTTTTTTCCTAATGTACTTCAGCTGGGCTGTCGTCTGATAGAATTATTGACAGAAACAGCTTATGTACAATCTCCAGTTAACCAGTCGGCAGACTGTCCACCTGATATTCAACCTGCATTTAGGCACCTATTCAAAATTGCACCAAAGGATCCAAGGTGAGAATGTATTTCTTCTTTTAACTGCACCCCATGCCACTAAAACATGGTCCACCATGCCAAGATCCGGACAGTTCAGTCATTTGATCAATTCTTGGCGGGAAGTTGCCAAATTGGATGAGTTGGGCTCGAAGTTTGGTGCTTATGCTTCACCATCTGGTTTATGTTTGTGTGATGCCATGTTGAAGAGGTGCCCAACTTATTGGATTGTTTGGAGTAAGATTACGATGATCTATATACATGGAACACTGGGTTTGTTGGAGATGAACAGCGATAACTTCCTTTTTGGTAGTATCTTTCTAGCTGTGGTTCTAAATTTAATTTACTGTTTGGTCCTTGTAGGCAGAAAGTTGTGAAGAGGTATGGAGTTATAGAATGTGCTCCCCTAGTCTTTACAGGGCTTGATAGAACTGTGAGTTGACTTATCTTAGCTTTATTCTGATCTTACCCATCTGGCACTCTTAATATTTGTTAGCAGCTCTAAGTTATATTAAAATGAATTGCTTTCATATGTATATCAGTAAATGCATTGTTGATGCTTCTTATAGTCCTCCGTGTAAATGGTTTTTCAGAATAAAAACATAGTTCTGTGGGTTCATTTATACTTTTTATACTTCATATTTTATCTTCCTAGATTGAGACTTTGGATCAAACACATGTTAAGGATGGTAGTGTTCTTGAACATGCATTTGACAATGCCATGAACCAAATTATATGTTATCAATGTAATTTTTTCTAACCGTTGTGTTAACATGCAGGCTAGACATATGATAATTCCGTACATGCCGATGTTGGTGCCTCCAAAGAAATGGAAAGGGTACAATATCAATTTACCTTTTAATGATGTATTTAGTGGACATGATGTTCAAATCAGCACACTTTGATAAGCTATTTACCTCTCACCCTCTCCAAAAAGAATTTATATGAACAAAAGCCAGAAGAATGAAATTTTGTAACTTGTTGAGATGTAAAAGAAATATCTACATGTGAAATTAGTATAAGGTGATAAAGTGCTTCTCTCAGCTTAAATTTTAGGGTAAAGTGAATAAAATCCCCCCACTATGTAGAAAATGTGCAAAGACCCCCTTTTGTTCACAAAACCCCCTACATTTTTTCAATTTGGGCAAATAAGGACAAATCTTCAATTTGAACAATGAAATGACTAAAGTACCCTTACTTTATAAATAAATAATAAAAAAAACCAAAACATGAAATGACAAAAAGGGTACTTTTGGGTTTTCAAAAAAGTGTGACATCATCAATTTGCAATAGGGGCAATTTGCTCCGAATTTTGAAATTATAGGGATTTATATGCACATATCAAATAGCAGGAGTGTTTCTTTCATTTTCTATGTAGCGGGGTTTTTTTTTGCACTTTACCCTAAATTTTATATTGTTTTTCAAGTATCTAATAGGCTCCTTCCAGGTATGACAAAGGTGGGTACTTGTTCTTACCTTCTTATCTCATGCGCACTCATGGATCAAAGCATCAACAAGATGCTGTTAAGAGTGTTCCAGTCAAACAAATGCAGAAAGTATATGAGGTAAAACTAAAATGTATCTTCTTTGCATTTTTATATTTTTATTAGTGGTAATATGTTATTGTTGAAGATCTCAACAGATTTGCATAATATAACAGAGAGCTGAATAGAAATGGTGATGTTATCAGACCTGAGATTCTAGCCTTTTCGAAAGTGCTGCAAGATTCATATCTTATAGGGAAAACTAAACTGATGATTGAAGGGAACTTCTTCAATGATATTGAGTGGGAAAGTTTTGGTTGTTCGGGTGCTTTGCATCTGGTCATGTTTTTTCATTCTTCCTTTTTCTCCTTTTTTGATATTTAAATATGAAGAAAGCACTACAGTGTGAAGGGATACACACAAGAAGTACATTGGACATTGTGAACAAAAGGCCATAAAGCTGCGGAAAAAACAAAATAGAAATTGCTCTCTTCCCAGCCCCCAGAAGCCAATAAAATATGAACTCAGCAGCACTTGTTTGGGGCTTGTAACATAGCAACTTCACACCGTCAAATGAACATTTATTCCTCTCTTTCTATAAGCTAGTAAGGCCGTGCACACCTTGGCCAATCTACTCGCTAAACCCTTTCCCGTTATCCCAAACCTACACTGACCGAACCTGGCATAACCCTATGAATTTTAAATGAGGACAAAAGCAAACCCTAGTTAACCCAAGCTACTGAACAGTGCTCCAAAGGATGATTGAATAATTGTTATCTCCATTCTTTGCTTATGCAAAACCAATTTAGTCCTTGCCCTGATGCACCAGATAATCAACCATTAGGATTTTCATTCAAACTGCTAGTCAGCAAATAATGCAACCTTGGAAGGCATTTCAGTACCCCAAATACCTTTTTAAAGGAAAGAAGCCCTGATGCTACATAACACCTTATGTTAGACGTCATTTTAAAAAAACCACTCTAAGAAGCCTTCCATATTAGACTTCCTCCCAACCTCCAGAAATAGTGATTCCGTACCAGTCAAAAGAATGTACCCACCGACTCTTATCCCCTTTCCTGATTCCATACCCTTCCATCTGTAATACTAGCATAATCAAGCTATAAATAGACTCAAATGCCAAAGTGATATGGGAAAATTATCTCTGGGAGTAGTGTCTCCACACCAAGTAATCATGTCAAAACCCCATCCTCTTTTCATCTCCCTATAACCAACATGTTTAGTGAATTACTCTTAACCCTTTGATGTCCCTTTGCACTGATCCACTCCATGCCAGAACTTGACCACATCCATGGCTCAATCAGGTTCAACATTCTTGTACTTTCGCTTCTAGCCTCCTCCGAAAGCTACCCATCTTTCATTCTGGGCATTTACTTCAGGAGATTATGGGTCTATCCTAATAGAGGTGGAGAGAACTGGATTTTAACTTTCAAGGTTTGTAAAATGTAGATGCTAAATTTGTGGCTATAAAGGGGGCCACCACATTAGAGAAATTTGGAGGGCATATACCCTCCATGAATTTTTTTTTATGAGGAACATGATATGGGTTGTTGTAAGTTGGTTTTTCTTTTTTTATTTGAAGGATGCTTTGTCCTTTCATTGGTGCATTTCTTTTACTTAAAAGAGCTTCTTTCTTTTAATCCCAAAACAAGGAAAAAGAAAAAAAGCGGGAAAGGAAAAGAAAGTAAACTAAATACGTCTGAAGATTTAAGGGGTTGCACTAATAAGAGATAGGATGATAGAGAACCCTTGTGAGATGGTTTGGTGATTGGTCACTTGCAACAAAAACCAATAATTTTACAGAAAGTTGAAGCATTCAATTATTTTCTACCAATACTAGTAGAAGCATGCAATTAATTTTTAGCAATTCTAATGTATCTTTGAGGCACTTCTTTAATGCTCTATAATTGTTATTTATTTTCTTGAGTATTATTGAAATATGCAGTGTGCACATATTGTCTGTATGGTTTCCATTGTATGCATTAACTTGAGTATTCTTACAGTCATCATACTTAGAACCTAACTGAAGTAAGAACTGAAGATGCTTATATTTTGCGTCTAAATTGACCTGTATCTTTGGATCATTTCATGTATTGCAGAAAACTGTTAATTATGCTTGAATGCCTGCCTATATTATTTGCCAAAATAAAAATAAAAAGTAATTGCTTATATTAGACCAAAGCATTCATTTGTTTCCTATGTGATAAGTTAAATTGCGACCATATTCTGTTTTGAATTGCACATGCACAGGCCCTTGATATGCTAGGAAACACCAAATGGAGAGTAAACAGAAGAGTACTTAGCGTGGTGGAGAGCATTTGGGCTGGAGGTGGCAACATTGCAGGCCTGGTTGATCGCAAAGATGTGCGTGCATCCTGAATTCTTTGTTTAAGAACAAGTTCCTGTGAACAAATTGTTTGTATTATACATTTTGTTTCTCAATATCTCCTAAGAATGGTCTGCAGCCAGCAGCAATTTTGCGGCACGTGTTTGCACATGCAGGTTATTAGTACAATGTAATTTGATATATCTTGCTTCTTTGGTTACCAATGGAACTATTAAATACCTCTGATTGAATCATCCTTTTCATTATATCTTACTTGGAATTTTCCTCTGAAATGTCTTCTATATTATATGGCATCAATTTGTTTATAATGGTACAATTAAATACCTCTGATTGAATCATCCTTTTCATTATATCTTATTCAGAATTTTCCTCTGAAATGTCTTCCATTTTATATGGCATCAAAACTAGTCAATATATGTGTGTATGTATATATATAGATATATATTGCTACCCAAAAAAAAAATCCAATATGTTCTGGTGCTTCGTGAAAATCTTATGGCTTGATATTTTAACATTTGGTTGTTGATAGGCTATACAGCTGTACATGTTAGATTTCTTTGTTCATCTTTAGCTTATTTGGTTTATATGGTGAAAAGCTCATTCTTCATTGCCTTGTAGGTTCCAATACCAGAGAAGCCACAGTCAGATGATTTGCTAGAAATAAAAAAATGGAAATGGAGTGTAGGCAAGGCAAAGAAAATTAACCAAGAGATGCATTCTCAACGATGTGACACCGAACTTAAGCTTTCCGTAAGATTTCTTTTTTTTTTTAAGTTATTTAATATCTTCTTGCAGTACAGTGTCATGTTAGAAGTCTTGTGGGATTGATTCGCCAGCTGTTTAAATGAGATATTGAGGTGTCTTCTCATCAAAATCATGATCTTGCTACATTATGCCCAACTTGATGTCTGTGAGTTGGTTGGTAGTATGAACATTTGAAAATAGACTTTTTTTGTCAAGTAGTTCTTGATGATATGCTGGTGATCTAACAAATATTTAATGCAATTTGATCATATAAAATGTTGATTAACAGTAGAGGGCTTGAAGATTTGTATCCAGCTGCATGCTTTAGGTTTCATTGTGTAGGAATGGATTCTGATATATTATGAAATAGGTGGCTCGGAAAATGAAAGATGAGGAAGGCTTCTACTATCCGCACAACCTTGATTTCCGAGGCCGTGCTTACCCTATGCATCCACATTTGAATCATTTGAGTTCTGATCTCTGTCGAGGAGTTCTTGAGTTTGCTGAAGGACGGCCATTGGGCAAGTCTGGGTTGCGTTGGCTGAAGATTCATTTAGCAAATCTGTATGCAGGTGGTGTTGAAAAGCTTTCATATGATGGGCGCCTATCATTTGTGGAAAACCATCTGGATGAAGTACTGGATTCAGCCCACAACCCTCTTAATGGAAATCGCTGGTGGTTAACGGCTGAAGATCCTTTTCAGTGCTTAGCAGCTTGTATAAATCTATCAGAAGCCTTAAAAAGCTCATTACCTCATACTGTCATCTCCCATCTTCCAATTCATCAGGTATTTACCTTATTAGATGCCCTGGAATCAGAAAAAGAACTCGTACCAGTTTATGCAAGCTTAATATAATATATGTAAAAAAATTCATGGATGCTCTTTCAACTTGAATAATTTTTTGCACTACCATTATAATGAAAATTATATATCTGAATATCTTTGTTAACCCTAAACTAACTAAAAGGTATTAAAAGTAGTAATAAATATTCTCTGGACCCTAATCTTAGCTTCCTATCCCTCTACATACATGTTTTTCAGTGGCACGCTTAAAAAGATTTTGAAAGGGAACCACTAGCTGCAATTCCTTGATAAACATAGAGCAAATCTAAAAATTCTTTGTTTATTGGACTCCATTGTCTTGACTATCTTTTTACCATGACACCATCTAAGTGAGGTGCAATCATTTGTAAGGACTTGAAGAGTGTAGGCTTTGACTTGAAGTCATGTATTCTCCTGGATCACCTTGATGCTTTCCATGATTCCTTTGTAGTCATGAGATATGACTTTGTTGTCAGGGGGGGCTGATGGAGGTCTCCCTGTTCCGAAGAATTGATCAAGTTAGTGCATTACAGTCTCTCAAGATGCCATTAGCTAGAATTCAAAAGTTAGCTCATTTGGAACAAGTTCTTTGATGATATACCTGTTATGTATTGTGTCTCAAATTTTAGTCTAATAAGGTTTTCTATTTTAGAGTTGTATTTTATTAGGTAATTTCTTGTTAGGAAAGTCTTGGGTTTCAAGGGATTGTAATCCTTGTCTAACAAGGAATTGGGTTTAGGGGCTCTATAAATAGATGCCTAGGGTATGGGTTGAGACTTATGAGTTGAGAGAGATGTAACCTCATGAGAGAGTTGATGGGTAGAAAGAGTTACTGGTTTGGTAGAGTGAAACATTGAGGGCGAGGGTGAGTCTCGTGGATTGGTACATGGTGAAGAGCTCTGGGACAAGAGCTTATGTACACGGTCCAGTTTTGTGTATTCTCTACTATTGTAATATCTCTCTGAAATTATAATGGAATCTCTTCTCATCCGTGGACGTAGGCCAGGTTGTGCCGAACCACGTATGTCTTGTGTTTTGTGTGTGATTAGTTTTAAATTTTCTTTTGCTTCCACTGCTCCCAACAAGTGGGATCAGAGCCGATGGTTCATGTTGGGACGTTCAACCTTTATTAAAAAAAAAAAATTCAGAAAACACAAGAAGTTTCAACCAGTGCTGCAATATGTTTCAATTACAAGTGGAGTCAATCAATCGATTTGTTTGGTCATGATAGCTAGAAAATCATGATGGATTACATGGCATGAAGCTCGAGTATTCAAGGTAGAGCCTTGGAGGTTTGATTAATCAAGTAGCATACAATGGAGACAAATCAGAGTAGTGCGAGATTGAAGCCACATGAGTGTCTAATTCAATGCTGTGGGAAGCGATGATTGACTGGATGGAATTTGAGCCAAGGTGGGGATTGTTATGTATTATGTCTCTAATTCTAGTCTAATAAGGTTTTCTATTTTAGAGTTGAATTTCATTAGGCAATTTCTTGTTAGGAAAGTTTTGGGGTTCAAGGAATTGTAATCCTTGTCCAACAAGGAATTGGGTTTAGGGCTCTATAAATAGATGCCTAGGGTATGGTTGAGACTTATGAGTTGAGAGAGATGTAACCTCATGAGAGAGTTGATGGGTAGAAAGAGTTACATGTTTGGTAGAGTGAAACATTGAGGGCGAGGGTGAGTCTCGTGGATTGGTACATGGTGAAGATCTTTGGGACAAGAGTTTATGTACACGGTCTAGTTCTGTGTATTCTCTACTACTGTAATATCTCTCTGGAATTGTAATGGAATCTTTTCTCATCCGTGGACGTAGGCTAGGTTGTGCCGAACCACGTATATCTTGTGTTTTGTGTGAGATTGGTTATGATTTATTTTTTGTGCTTCTACAGTTCCCAACAATACCTTCACATTAATTGTATAAACAATCTAGATATGTGGGAATTTTTGTTTTCATTGTCCCTTTTGGCATTTAAAGGTTAGCATCTGATGTCCATGGAAAAAAAAGGACTATAGGACCACTTATAAAAATAAAATAAAAAATAAGACTATAGGACCAGCCTGAATTTTCAACTTCTAAATTCCTGCTAGGATAACAAATTGAAAAGTCGATTTACGAATAAGATAACTCAATGAATTGAAAAAAAAAAATATAGCCTCCTTTGCATCCTTGTAAGTTTTAAGAAAGGTGTTTAATTAAGCTTTTCGTTATGCATCTCATTTTCACTGAGTTTAGGCCTTGCAGATCTCCTGCCATCAAATGCATGTTACCTTCTCTGCATTTTTGTTACAAGCGGACGCCAGTTTTATGCATGGCTTTTTGTTTTCTTTCGTTGCTGTGATCTGCAAAACCAAGTTATATTTATAATTTGAAGGATGTGTATTATCTACTTCGGAGATTGGTTTACTTATTTATGTATGAATTTGTAATGCTTTTTAAATATTTGTTTTTATTTAGAAGATTTTGAACATGGCACAACAACCTCGTTTACGCTTTCTAATCTGATGTTAGCTGTGTAGGATGGTTCATGCAATGGTCTACAGCACTATGCTGCCCTCGGAAGAGACAGTGTATGTTTTCTGTTCAGACATGCTTTCTTTCACTTTTATTATCATTGTTATCTTTTGCAGGAAACCATCTTCTTTGCATCATACACACTTCCATTTTCATGTTTAATGTATTATTGGGGAAATGAGGAGTGTTATTTTTATGAAGCCATTGAGATGTAATATTCAGTGAGCCTACTGATTTTTGTGGAATTCCCTTCTTGCAATTGAATTATTTCTTGCTGTTGATGTAATAACCATGTCAGGGGGTTTGTTTCTTTTAGCTGCCTAGTATGCATGCTTTACACTTTCGATATTCTGTAAATTAATTCTACTCTCATGGTGACTGACATATGGCTAATACACCTGGTCTTGCCTAGGGGTTTTATTGTAGTTGGTATGCACTTTGCGGCATTGATGTTGTTAATCTCTGCCTTTAATTATTTTTGTTCATCAACAGTATGAACTTCTGCTTATCAACTTTCTTTTTTTGTAAATTCTTGCTCTGTTGATCAATTTGTAGTATATTTACACACTGCTTTTCTCTGTTGTGGGTGTACTTTCACAGTTTGAAGGTGCTGCAGTCAACTTAGTTGCTGGAGATAAACCTGCTGATGTTTACTCTGAAATTGCTGCAAGGTACAAAAAAATTTATTGTTTAGCGTAATTCGATGTGATATTGTCGGCCATGGGATGGGAATGGAGATTTGTTTCTGATTGTTCTTTAACTATAGACCTGGTAATAGCATATTGACTGCATTCTGTAGCGTTACTCCCAATGCACTTAGTACTTGAGAGGTAATTTTACCTTTTTGCCAAGTCTTGAAGTCATTCATTGAAGTACTTTGGATCAAAAGGTAACATCTAGCTTGCTAACTAAAGTAGATTCTGAAAAAACATATTCAAATTAACAAACCAAAAATAAAAAGCACGGACTCCATTTTGTACCGAAATTTGCAAACCTAACAATCTGGATGTTAAGGACTGAGTAATTTTATCATAATTGAATGACTGAAACTAGGGTTATTATTGGTCACACGCTAGTGTTCTTAAAATTTGCCAACCTAAGTCCTAATGACCTAACAATCTGGATATTAAGGACTCTGTACTTTCATCATAACTGAATGACTGAAACTATGGTTATTATTGGTCACACGCTAGTGTTCATAGGCATTTTGGACTGAAATACCCTTTGCAGAAATAAGTGGTTTGCATTAAAATGGGATCTGAAGTCCTGTGAGCAAAACCTGAACTCCAAGATGAAACTAAGGTTTTTAATGTCTCTCAAAGATTGATACACAAATGAAAGCTCACAAGACTAGAGTTATAAATGAATCACAAGTTTGAAGCTCAAATCTTTGTTGAATTAGAGAATATAGCAATAAATGATAATCAATGCAAGTTCAAATGGTAGCTCTATGTTCATAAATGCAGCTAAGGCTCATTTAAATGTACTCATTCAAAAATATGGTTGTTGGAGGTGGTTGGGGTGCATTAAATGCGGCGCCAAACTAGCCGTTTGAATTTGAAATCAGTCGAAAGCAATCAACTGGTCTTAAAAGCAGTTGATTGATCTGCTTAGATCAGGTTGCTGATATGAAAGAATGAGACAACTGACTTTATCCAGATTTGAAACCTCAACTCACTGGTCACCATCAGGCGACTGATCTTGAGGATCAGATGTCTGCCCATGAGGATCAGGTGATTGATCACTGTGATCCTAGAAGGCCCAACTCACTGTCTTCTATCAGTTGACTGATATTAGCCTGAACCTTAACAAAACATCTATAAAGCATGGTTCAAGGCTCATATCCTCTTAGTTCTTCAAAACATGATGCATTTAAGATCAAGACCTATTTTTAAGGGATTATAGACCAAGTTAATGATGAGAATGAAATGCAGGATGGTCCCAATGATTTAGTCGTGGAGATTGAGCTTCAAACAGGTTATTCAAAGATAACTTTGACAATTAGATCCTAATCTCACTAGACTAAACTACCCCCAGCATTCATCCTTTGCATGATAGTCCTTTGAACTTCAAGTTCCTTTTTCTCTAAGGAATGTTTCTTCTATGACTTTGTCAAAGCTTGACTTGAGTTGATATAAATAAAGTCTGTTATCAATGCACATACTCAACCGGAAGGGTTAGTACATAATACTGTCATTGGTTTGTTATCATCAAAATTACTAGATTGCCATAAGGTTGGAACCTTTGTGTCAACATAGACCTTCCCAGTGTCTTCCTTTGTTTCCACCATTGTTGACGTATTTCCATCCATTTCCATAATATGGGGCAACACTGCTGGATGTGTTGATCAAGGTTAGAGGATTTGGTGTTGGGATGGGAGGATTTACTCCTCTTTAGGTTTGAGGGTTGTTGGGGGGAGAAAGGCAGTAAATGAAGTCTATAGAGCCTCTGGTAGCCTGTTAAACCATTTTTAGTGTATCTTCTCCCAAGGGAGTAAGGGTAAAGGAAAGTAAGGCCAAGTAAGAGGATTAGTTTCCTTCTTGCTTGCTCACTCTTGGGCCTATATTAGAGAGACTTCCTTTAAGGACCTTTTGTTATGTTTTCAATGATCCTGTAAAAGGCAACTTCTTTTTTTATTATTTAATTCTAGATTTTTATTCCTTTTCAATTCTGAATTCTAGTTTAGAAACCTCCTATTTGATTCAGTTTTGTGAGAACAGGTTTTCTATTTTTAGAGAATTGAAAATTAGAAAACTGTACAGAACTTGTTTGGTTGTCAGTTTTCTGGAAACCAGTTAAAAAAGGTGTTTTTTAGAGAATTGTTTTTATAGTTCTCTAAAACAGTTTTCTATTCTGAGTTCGTTGAAAACTGATTTCAGATAACTGAACCAAACAATCCCTAGTATCTATGGTTGTCTTTTAGTGCACAGTATGTGGTTTTCAGTCACATTCAATCTTTTGTATGTTCATTCTTCTTACTGTAGTTTTTTCTTAATATACTTGTATATAATGATTCTCAATGATAAATTTTGGCAGAGTTCACAATATCATGGAAAGGGACAGTAACAAGGATCCTGCAACTAATCCACATGCATTGCTAGCCAAGCTCTTAGTTGGTCAGGTTGTTTTGTTTTACTTTTTTATTTCTTCTTTATTTTATTTTCTTATTATTATTTTATTCTTTTTTTTGGTTTTGGTGATTGTGAATTTCAGAATCTTATCTTTCTAAGTAACTAATTCTAGTTAGTAACCAGCGTTTTCTGTTTTGAGTTTTTAATCAACTGACAGGTTGATATTTCGGAAGATTTCAGGTGGATCGGAAACTGGTTAAACAGACAGTCATGACTTCGGTGTATGGTGTTACTTTTGTTGGAGCACGTGAGCAGATCAAACGAAGATTAGAGGAGAAGGGTCATATTACCGATGATAGGCTGCTATTCAATGCAGCTTGCTATGCTGCCAAAGTAAGTATCCGGCCACCGCATATTAAGTGTTAGATCATTGGTACTAGAGAACATTATTGCCGTCTTAATATCCTCAACATTTGAGGGCATCCTTGGTATTCATTTCTAAGAAAAATCACAAGAAATTCAATAAAATCACGAGTTCGCTGACATTCTGGGTTGCGGAGTTGGCTCATTTCCGATTTCTTGCTTAGGGTTACCGTTGGGAGCGTCAACGAGAATGGTCTCCTTGTGGGACCCTGTAGTAGAGCGGTTTGAGAAGAGGCTTGCAGGTTGGAAAAAACAATACTTATCAAAAGGAGGGCGCCTTACTCTAATGAAGAGCACTCTTTTGAATCTTCCAACTTATTTCTTGTCCGTATTTTCGAGAGGATTCAAAGCAAGTTCTTGTGGGGTGGTTTAGGGGATGAGTTCAAATACCATCTAGTGAGTTGGGCGAAGGTGTGCACCCCAATTCAAAAAGGCGGTTTGGGAATAAGAAAACTAGATCTGTTTAGTAAGGCGTTGTTGGGCAAATGGCTTTGGCGCTTTGGAGTTGAACGAACAAGATTGTGGAGGAGGATTGTTGTTAGTCGGGGTGGAGAAGAAGTTGGTGGTTGGCGGTCCACGGAGACCAACCTCCCTGCGGGGGTGGGGGGTTGGAAAAGTATTCGGAAAGGATGGAATGAATTTTCCAAAAACATTCGATTCAAGGTTAGAAATGGGAGATTTATCAGTTTTTGGAAAGACGTGTGGTGCGGGGATGTATCTTTGGCATGTAAGTTCCCTAGGCTTTTCAGGATTGCCTCGAATAAACAAGCCTTAGTGGTTGACTGTTATCAGCTTGATAGCGGAAGACTATCTTGGGATGTGAGCTTTCGAAGGGCTTTCCATGATTGGGAGCTTTCAGAGGTAGCGGAATTTCTCTCCATTTTGTATATTCAGGTGATCGAGGGGAGGGGATTGACGAGATGGAGTGGACGGGATCCAAGAGGAGAACCTTCGAGGTTCGTTCCTATTATAGACTCCTCTCGGACTCCACGAGTCCCTCTTTTCCTTGGAAGGCTATTTGGAGAACAAAGCCCCCGTGAAGGTGGCCTTTTTTACCTGGACAGCTACCTTAGGAAAGATTCTTACCATCGATAACCTTAGGAGAAGAGGTCGCATTATTATAAACTGGTGTTGCATGTGCAAGAGGTCAGAGGAAACAGTGAACCATCTTCTTTTACATTGCACAGTAGCGAGGGACATTTGGTCTATGTTCCTGGTAGCGTTTGGTATGGACTGGGTGTTTCCCAGATCCATGAAGGATACAATCGAGGCTTGGAGAGGGTGTACAGTGGGCAGCCAAGTCAGAGATGCTTGGAGGGTCACTCCCCTTTGTTTATGGTGGGGTTTGTGGCAAGAGAGGAATAGGAGGCGCTTTGAGGATGTGGAGTCTTTTATCTGGTCTCTCAAATATAAAATTCTATCTCTTTTATTTTTTTGGGTATACGGAAAAAACTGTACATCGGATGGTCAAGTTGTAGACCTTGATAGCTTTAGAGTTTAGTCGGCCGGTTCCCGGCTCTTTGTAAATCCTCGGGTTCGCTCCCCTTTGAGCGTCTTTTTAATGGAATTTTATTTATCAAAAAAAAAAAATGTCTCACATGGGATTGGTTCTTGTGGTGGGTGCCTGGGTGGCATGCTGGAGCCATATTGCTTAAGATTAATCACTTGTTCTTCTCCTGGAACCTAGATGTGGGAGCAAATGACCGAATTGCAATTTTTTTTCACCAGCCGCCACTAAAAGCAAGAAGCTGAGGTATTGATGGATGGACAAGAGGGTAAAGTACCTTTTGGAGAAAGAGCTTTGATAATGGAGAAAATTGTCTCAAAATATATAGATGAAATTCAATAAAAGATGAAGTACAAAATTGGTTGAGTTGAACTTTGTACATTGATAGATTTCTCTTTATTCACGTAGTGATGGTTCCATTAACAATTCTGGGCAGTATCCAAACAACTTAACAACAAAAACCTAAAATGAAAAGAGATGGATACCCAACAAGGGCAAATCTATGTTGGACATAAATATCTCAAATGAAAAATGCTGAAAAAGAGATGGATACCCAAAAGGGCAATCTAGGTTAGACAAAAATATCTCAAATGAAAAATGCTGATATAACAACCCATAAAGAAGAAAAAAGGCAATCTGATCCGATTCGATCTGATCTTATTATTTGATGTGATAGTAATGACTAGAACCTGAGGCTCTATTGGAGAGTCGCATAAGGGTCATGATCTAGACCTAGAGAGGGGGTAGGGGTGAATAGGTCTTGTAGAACTAACTACCAAATTTAACACATTTTTTAATTTAAAATTATATTACCACGTTTATAGCAAAAAAATAAAAATGACTCAATCCATAACAGTAATAACACCCTCCCCTCCCCACGAAGCTGCTTCTCCACCAGTGAATTCGATGTCAACCTCGAGTCGTCCAGGCTCAATCTTTTAGCTACAATTGTCAACACAAAGAAACACAATCACCAATTCTGTCGAGAAACAAGCCTCCAATCACGAACCACCAAATATTACGATGTGATGATAAGTAAACAAGCACGAAGAAATTTGCAAGAACACACCAAGAATTATACGTGGTTCGGCTAAACAAGCCTACATCCACGGAGAGTTTGATTTCACTATATAGATTGTAACAGTACAAGTTGAAAGATTGTATCAAGATTACGCTCAATTTTCAACCTTTAACCCTTATACACTCAATCTCACTCAAAAAGAAATCAGAAATTCTAAACAAGAATTCTCTCTCTAAGTGTCCTCTTAATAACAATGAGAGTATTACTTCTACGTAAGAGTTACCCTTTCTAAACAATGAGAGTGATCTCTCAAATACAATGAGAGTATTGCCTCTTTTCTCACTTGTCTCAACCTATAACATAGGTAACTATTTCTAGAGCCCAAAACCCAATTCCTTGGTGGACAAGGATTACAATTCCTTAGAGCCCAAGACTTGCCTAACAAGTACTTTCCTTCCTTGAGACCAAGACTTGCCTACTAAGAAATTACCTAATAAGATACAACTCTATAATAGAAACCTAATCACAATAAGAATTTGAGCCAACCTAACAAATTCTATGAATGATGAATGTAAAAACATAAACATAGAATGCACTCTAGAACTCACAATATGAGTTATATCTCTGTCCACTTTATTTTACCCTAGCAAAATACATATACAAGCAAAGTAAAAGTATAGGGAGAATATGATTTGTAGAGTTTAATTCAATTTGGAAACTGCTTTTCTGCATTGTTCAACCGATTGATGATACTCCAATGAGCCTTGATCAAACCCTCTATCGATCGAAGTTTACAGTAGTGTAAACTTGGAAAATTTTCAATTCCAGAAGTTTCCAGAAACTCTTTAATGCATGTTTTGAAAAGATTTGGGCATCAAATAAGATCAAAGCATGTAAAAATCAGAAACGTTAACTATGCATCCATGAATCCTAATTTGGTGATTGCATCAATGTATTGAATTATCCTTTTACCCTTGTTGAAGAAGATTACTAGATTGCCCTTGAATATAGCTTCGATTTCCTTCTTCGACCTTGAGTAGGAGGTAACTCCAGTTAATTCTAGGAAATTTGCCAACCTAGGTCCTATTGACCTTAGGGTTGTAATCGAGCCAAGCTTTGGAGTGTTCGGGCTCGGCTCGTCATCCCCATAGAAGTGTTCAAGCTCGGCTCGGTATTGTTTGACGAGCTTGAGCCCCACTCAGTTCGAGCTCATTTACACTATAATAAACAATAAATTTATACATTCAACATATATATATATATACACACACACATAAATATACATAATCGTTTTAGAAGAAATCTCAATCAAAACCCAACGTACGCAATTCAGATCTTCATGATCTATACTCGGATCCACAAACATTCCATGGAATATGAGAGAGATGTAAGATCAAATGATAGAATATGGCGAAAGAGAGAGAGAAACTTGACGATGATCAAGTTGCTGTAGTCGCCATGAAGTGTGGTTGTCGTCTGCGGCGATAGATGGTTCATCGGTAGATCATTGCTGTGATGTCTAGCGGCTAGTGCTCCTGATTGTGCTGCAAAGAATGAGATGATATTAGGGTTACACATGATATATAATATATGGGCTTGGGTTTTATAACCTGGGCTTGGTTTTGCTTTTAAAAGGAATGAAAGTTTATAAAAATGAATTGGATTGAGCTGAGTTTTACTTCTAAACACAGAAAAAATTAAATGTTTAATGGGCCTGATGTATGTGGGCTAAGTCTTCATCTCATAAAATTATAAAATATTATATAATTTTCACGAGTTTATTAACAAGCCTGTTCACGAACATATGAGCCGAGTCAGAGGCTGTTTGAGCTTGGTTCGTTTATTAAACGAGCTCGAAAAACTTGTTTGAGCTTGGTTCATTTAGTAAGCAAACGAGTACAAACCGAGCTCTTGTCGAGCCAAGCCCGGGCTGTTCGCGAACAGCTCGATTCATTTACAGCCCTGATTGACCTAACATGATAAATCACAATAATTTTAATTTGAATCAGATATTGTGATCTATCAATTATTTGGATTATAGATCTGTTAATCCTATTCTCTCTGCTAAGAGTAAGCTAGTTTTTTAAAATATAAGAAAAGATAGTAAAATTTTTGGCTAAAAAAGAAATTGCACTGTTCTTGTTAACAAAACCAGCAGAATTCTGGTGTCATGACCATTAGCCATCCACTTATGGTTAAATTGCAAAAATATTCTCTTTAAGTCATACTTTCTGTCAAAACCACATGCTCTGAAAAATAAATGGGCAAAATTGCAATGTATAAATACTGTCTTTCAATATTATTCAGTGGTAGTCGTTTAGTTTCCCCTTTTTGGTTTCTTTTCTTTAAAAAAAATGCACATATTTATACATTCATAATTGATTTAAATGTCAGTTCTAGCCACAGCATTTTCGCTGCAAATGATTTAAGAAGAATCTGCTGCTAAATTAACTTGTTGATCAGTCTTTTCTACTGAATTTTCTCATAGGTGACATTGGCCGCCCTTGGAGAGATATTCCAAGCTGCACGTGCTATAATGGGTTGGCTTGGCGACTGTGCAAAGGTATGCTACTATCTCACACTTGGAGAATCAAATTTTATTGAAAGTTGTATGGTGAATATACGACTTTTTGTCATGAATTTAAATTGTTTGGTGATGGGAGTTCTGCAGGTTATTGCTTCAGAAAATCAACCTGTTCGGTGGACAACACCTCTAGGCCTTCCTGTTGTGCAGCCCTACTTTAAAACTGAACGGCATGTTGTGAGTGTTCGAGCAAATTAGACAACCTAATATCCTGATAAAATCTGCAACTTGGGATGGAGCTATTTATAATGGAATATCAGGACGTGCAGCAAGCATAATTGGTGCTTTCTGATCAAATTGCATGGCATATGACTGATGTTAATTATCTCTCTGAATCAAATGACTTGAGTGGAAAAACTGCCTAATCTTTTTTCATAAACATTTTCCAGAAATTTTGTGTATTCTACTTGAGTGCAGTAATTTTCTCTTGTAAAAGAGAGGCTGAAGATTATAAAAGAACTGTTTGTCCATTGAATAAAAGAGAAAGTCCTTTTTGTTGAATGGTACATAGTTTAATTTACATATCTAGATGAGGAAACATGTCATGGTATGGTAAAAACTGGATTGGAGGCAAAGTAATAAATATCAATGCTCCATCTGCTCTTTTTATTAAAAGACAAAGAACCATTGACATAGTTGCTAATTACACACCATGGTGCTGCAGATTAAAACTTCTCTTCAGGTGTTGGCTTTGCAGCGAGAGGGTGACTCGGTAAGTTTACATTATTATAGGACTCCGTCCTTAATTTTCAGTTACATAATCCATTTGGTAACACTTTAAATTCGCATTCTAGGTCGTGGTCAAAAAACAGAGAACTGCGTTTCCACCAAATTTTGTACACTCGCTTGATGGCTCACACATGATGATGACTGCTATTGCTTGCAGGGATGCTGGATTACAGTTTGCAGGTTTGTCTTGCCCATCTGTTCCATCAGAGTTTAAATCTATTCAATAAGTATTTCAGACCGGAAACCTCTAAACACAAAAAGGCCCACCTACAAAAGATATATAGTAGAAAACTATTCCAAATTGACTAATGAAACAGATATCTCCCATTCTATCTCCCATTTCTCATATTTTGGCAACAATGTCCATTTTTGTGGAGATTCTTTCATGTTTTTATTGATAACTGTCGTTCCTGCATGCTTGTAAAGAAGGAAAGCGTGTTACTACTTCTAACTATTGAATTTACTGAATCCCGAGTACAAGCCAGTTTAACTTCTTCGATTTTTGTATTTGTAATAAGCTTGACACAGGCTCTAGAATTGGAAGAATATCACACTAACCATAGTGCTATTTTCAGTGATAATATAGTGGGTGTTTTCTACATGAACAGTATGTTATCATATCTAATTACTATCTGTTTGTTTTCTTTGACCTTTGATTCAATCTTTATTTGCATAAACTAGGGGGAAAAAAATCTTGATTTGCATAATTATGCACTGTAAGGCATTGAAACATGGTTAAAGTGTTGCATGATACGAATTTGTGATAATAGCTATAATAATACTGCTCCTACTGAAAAAGAATATAGTGAAATTTTGCTATTCTAATTTTTCTTTCTTTCCTTTTTTCTGTCTTTTTTTTTTAACTTATATATATATATATATATAGATATATATTTGTTGAACCTGCTATCATAAATTTTCAGACTCCAGTCCTTGTAATTTCATATGCTCTACCTGAGAAGACTGGAGATGACTCTATGAAAACAGAACATTATTATTCTTTATTTATATTATCACACCCTTGTCCTTCGAATCTATTTCAGGGGTACATGATTCCTTCTGGACACATGCATGTGACGTCGAGGAGATGAATCGAATACTTAGGGTGAAATTTGTGGAGTTATATAGCATGCCAATACTTGAAAATGTAAGCGCGTTATGATTTGGCCTCTCCATATTAATATGATATAACAATTATAAATTCTTTTTGGTGCATTTGAGTGGCCACAATTATAGTTTCTTGGGTTAGTAGTTAATTTTTTTTTTATAAAAACTGATAAAAAAATTTCTACTTCGGTGGCTCCTCTTCACTTTATCCAAGAAGCGTGTCTCCTTTTCACTTTTTCCAAAAAGCTTCTGCTACCTGCCTCTTCTATGAATTGATATTGTTGACTAGGAAATGTCTGACTTGGATGTTCATTCTGAAAGTATCCAGCAGTCATGCTTGTTGGATTCTTGCCCAAATTCCACATTTATATTAGTAAATCACTGGCTTCATGGATTTGGATGCCTACTTAACAAATGATCTTAAGTTTTAGTTCATATACTTCCATTATCCTTCTAATTATTTCGATTGTCATTGCCACAGTTGCTTGAAAGCTTCCAGACATCATATCCAGCTTTGACATTTCCTTCCCTCCCAGATAGAGGTGATTTCGACTTGCAAGAAGTTACAGATTCTCCATACTTTTTTAATTGACCTTCCATGTACCAGCAGTGTCTGTTGCAGAAGTGTTATAATTTTTAGGCCCCTAAAGGATCAAGGAGTTGGCTGAAGTTGGCACGTTGGGTAAAGGTTCTAAAAGTTTGAGATGACCATTTAATGTGTTGGGAAAGCACTCAGGTTTGCTTAGTGAAGGCCAGGCAAAAGGCACTCAAATTGAATGCTGCTGGTCTTTCCTGCGCGTCTACAGTCCTGGAACTGAAGGGACTTGAAAATTGTTATGTTAAGATAAACAGAGGAAGGTTTTTCCTAGATTGCAGGTTGAACCCTGGTTGATTAGCTTGGCCACACACCAAAGGAAATTCATCCTTGGACCTGAACTGGAATTCAGAGTGTTGAAAATCCATATTTCATGGTTTGTGGATTACCAGAGACAGAAGCTACTGAAGTCAAATGCTTGAATCGCTGCTTAGTTTTCCACTATGGGTTTGATCATGATGGCATTCATTACCAGTTGTTCTGATTCTTCATGGTGATAAATTAGATATTTGGTTTGGGTTTGTCAGGTGATTCATTTTGTATATTTTGTATTTGTTTGGAAACAGAGAAAAGGTATTTGTAGAACGATAGTTATAGTACCTTAAATCCTGTAATTTACACATGCCAAATGGCTAGTTCATGTTAAAAATATTCAAATGGAATTTTTTGCATCATTAATACTATTGACTCTTGATTTAGGAGTTCCATTCAGACACATTAAAGCTTGTTTTCTGCTACGTGCTGAGCTTAAATTGATTAAAATTTAGTGGAAAACAATGAAATGACCCAAATGTTTAGTTTTAAGGTGAACTAAAACTAGGTTTTGTTCATCTATACAAAACTATCAACATCTGACCTGAAAAATTAGCAAAAGATGTATGTTGGTATCTTCTCGGTTGTTTTCAGTTTATTAAACAAACGTTACATCCCCCGATAAAGCCCAAGATCGTCATTGTCATAAATGTTCATGTCATGACGAGTATTGACTATGTTAACATCAGTACTATGATCATTCACGAGAAGTTTGTAGTGGTCATGAGGAACATAAAGAAGAGCACAATGATAGATACGAATATGAGAGTGAAATTGAAGAAGTCACACTCCTCGTCATCATCGTTTTCATTGACAGACTCAGGAGAAATTGAGGTCTTGGAAGATGATTTAATGGAGTTGCATGTTGGAGAACAAGTAGTTGATGATGTTGAGGAAGATGTAGTAGTTAATACTCTACGTACTTTTGAGGTATTATCTAGGGGAACTAGAAGTTGACTCGGAACCAATTGTGTGTGACCCATGAACCTAAAGGGTTTGAGTTGAAGCAGCATTAAAGATCAACAGTTTTGATGATGGTGGACGTGTAGATATGTTGTGTGCCATATGTCTAGAGAAGTTCTCAACGTGAATGGTGATCGCAATGTTCACATATGTTTCACAGAGACTGCCTATTCAAATGGACACTGAAAACCAATTCCTGCCCAATCTGTAGATCAGTTTGCACTATATTGATATAGCTTACGGCATATGTAGACATTGGTTTCAGTTTGTATTTATATGCATATGACAGTTCCAGTCCTATATTGTGCCAGTAATGTATTTTCATGGCCTCTAAATCTTCTGATTTCAGTGTTTGTGTTCTTATATATATATATAGTAGAAGTAGAAACACACATACATGTATTACCCCCGTCTCATACAGCATTAAGAGAATGATTTCAACAACTCCAACACAATTTCTTAAACTAGGGAAATCCAAGACCACCATAACCCCATTAGAAATTGAGTTACTCAAATAATTTCAACAGATTAATTTGGGACTCCCTCGTCACAATTTTCTCCATCTTGGACAAGAACAAAAAAGACTAGCATCTCTATGGACAGTCTTGCAACGGTTATAATACGATATTTCCACCCTCCTCTTGCTTTAGCTTTAAATTTTCTTATTAATCCAAAAGGAAATGGTAAAAGAACAGTACAATAATAAGAGGGCTGCCTGTCATATTCGAACCATTTTCCGAAGTCCATTGCTTGTGCTAGCTTCAAGGGCTGCAGCATTAAAGACCACCTTATCATTCAAAATTTCATCTGTCCTAGCATGCAAAACCTGTGTTGTGGCAATAATTTGCTCCATGCCCCATCACTTTTCTTCATTTCTTTAAAACTGTGCAACGTTGTATCAACATCATGTCTGAGATTTCAAATAACAATCAATTACCCAGAAGTCCAAACTGAAACTGTTAAGAGAATGAAACTCTCATACCCTCACTCACATGAGACGCAATTGCACATTGAAAGACAAAAGATACAAATGCAGAACAGGAAACAGATGCAGATAAAGAGACTCGACCCAAGACATCCCAGTTCCTTTATATTGTTAAACAAGCAATTAGCCCCCAAAACACCTGGAATGAACCCGACAACATATATCAAACTCTCATATTCAATACATTAGTTCATTGTACTCGAGTCTGAGCCTAAGCCAAAGCTTGTAAACAAGTTCATATATTTTTGGATGACCAGAAAGCCTCAAGATCTCACACCCTGACAACATTTATACCAGAAAATCCATGGGAAATGGCCTAATAAATGCTGTTTCAGGTGTACGTCATAGGACAGGATAATAGTAATTAACCGTACAGAACATATGATGGTTACATTCTAACTGTGAAAACAAAAACTTCTCTCATGACAGCATCTTACAGAATGGTGTTGACTGACTCACATGAAGGAGCAAATTGCACAGCAAAGCAAGATGTCACTTGAAATCAAATCCAAATGCTTCCAAAGGCTTCTTCAAGGGCCCGTTTCTTGCTAAATTCTACATTCCACCCTCCTGCCTTTCCACCTCTCTCTGCTCGGAGTCTCATCATTTCTTCATCGTCAAAAGCGCATCCTTGCATGTCAAACCCAGGTCCAATTGGGACAGGTTGCGGGGCCATGCTTGTGGGGCGTGGCTGTGCAAGTCCACCTCCAGCAATTGCAGGTGCATAATGCCCCTGTAAACCAGCACCAACGCCACCTTGAGAGCTCTGGCTTGTGCCCTGCCACAATAATAGTTGAGAATATGTGATATTCATAAGAACAAATTCATTACAAGATGAATCCCAAAGATGAGCTCATTCTTCCAAATACTAGTCTTTTACTGAAAAAAAAAAACAGAAAAACCCAAAAAGGAAATGACATGCTAATTATCATTAACCACCTAAGCAATGCAACTCCTTCCTAAATATATGTTTTTTAGTTCAAAAGCCTCAAACAAACTTTAATGACTTCTAAAATGGTAGTTTCTTTTGAATTTCCTATACTTGTACGTTCTCGACCAGTGGAATAATAGTGGTTCAAGAAGATGTTAAAATAAAATAAGGGGAATCAACAGTTCGTCCAATTCCAATCCTTCTATATCCAAAAGCACCCTGTTTTGAGCTTCAGTTTCAATTTTTTTTTTTTTTTGCTTTCCTCCCAGTTCTAAAATGAACTGAACTAGAACCATAATACCTGATACCAATCACATATTCATTAATAATCAACAGATATCTACTTTAATTTTACCCAAAAAGCTATATATTATCACCTTACATATTTCGTAAGAAGCATAGCCTATAAAAAGTTGGAAAAGTTATCATGCCCTCAGGTGAACTCGTGCCTCAGCCACTGATCGAGAGGCAGTGAGGGTTATGAGAGTGCCCCTCCTATCCAACAGTAGACACAATTACCAATTGATTACCCCATATAGACCTGATGCTGAACAATTATGGAATCTGATTACCCAGAACCGAACCAAAAACATTCGGTTTCCTTAAACTAGACCCAAAATCAACGACTGATTTCCAGGTAAGTCGGCTCTTTAGGTAGACGGGTACCAATTGACACTTCCACACAACATTTAAATGCTTGAACAAATGAATCAGACGGTTAAGAAACGAAGAAAGCAGAAAATACTCGATCTAAAGATGGTAAATCTCCACAGCTAACTTATCAGCTAAGTCGCCATATGCATTACTGTTTGAAACTCTGAGGTAAATTGCCTTGAAACAACAGCATAAAGAACATGTCAAGGACACAAATCTTCTATCATCATATAATTCACAGCTAAAACATTACATGAAGATCGACACCCACACACGCAAGTCAACGCAAACCATTCCCCCCCACCCCCCCCCCCCCCCCCCCACACACACACACACACAAACACACTGCCCCCTTTATTTTTTCATTTTTTCTTTTTTAACAATAGTGAATATATACTTTTATTACTAGTAACATATCTGCAGTATTATTGGGTCTTCTTATCCATTTATAAGTGGTGTATCTGCATAATGATAACTGATAAGCACTTAAGCCTTCAGTTGGGAAAGAGTTAAGTCCATTTGTTCCAGCACATAGAAGAAGGCCTTCAAAACAGCCATAGAATTTCAATGCCACAAGAACACACTACATTTTCTGGAGTAAGCTAAGTGCTTCAACTTTGTCAGGGGTAGTCTACAACAAGAGGTTCTGAAAAGGCATTTGAACATCAAGATCACCTTATAAAATGTTACTCCAAGAAAACATTGCTCATTGTCTTTACATAAAGGAGGAACTTACAAAAAGAGATTGATGTTTTTTTCAAGTGCCCCTTAAGCCACAGAGAATAAAACAAGAAGTAACTTTGTTGACTTTCAACATCTCTAGGTCGGTTTAGTTGGGCACCAGCTACATCATTTGCCTGGATAAAAAAATTGATGATACTCTCTCTCAACGGCTAAAGAGATGCCTAACTTTCAATCTACCTGGGTTTTCAGAAGCAAACCAGTCTTCAACGAAATAATGGAAGCAAAAAATTTATTCTTTTTTCCATTTTTTCAAGAACATAATTTGAAGAGCATAAAAAACTCTCTGCAAGGAGCATCCAGTTCTTTCTAAGAAGCAGAAATAGTGTTTGAGCTGAAGATTCAAATAACATCATTTCAAGAGATCATTGAAGTACAAGCAGAAAAGCATTGGCAGAATGAAAGGGGAAAGTTTATTACGGGAATCAAAAGCAAAGATAAAGGAGAGAGAATTTTTGCAGTCAAAGTCAGCCGCATGCTCTCAAGCAAGCCAAGCCTGAGTTGTTCATAAAAGGTTCAGCTAATGAGCAATCATAGGATTCCTGTAGCCAAGTCGAACTAGTCAGGACAAGTCTTTGCTGAATTGAGTCTTCATATGCGATCGTCTAGGTTTTAGATAACAGGATGTTAAAGCAAAGCCAAAAGTTGATATGCCAACTCTAAACAACCTAATAATCTTAAAATTGAAAGAATAACACCATGCAAGAAAAAGTGTGAATTTGCATTGCCACTTTTTTTTTCCGTGCGTGTGTGTATAAGAAAATCAAATGATAATCCATATGATCTTCTCACCGCATCACTATCAATCTGTGCAGGCTGTCCCTTGCTTGCTGCCAATGCTGCTGCTAATTCTTCAGCCTATCTTAACAAGATAACCAGAATAAGAAACATCAAATAAACTTTGCAAGCAAAGATCCAGAACTTACTAATTTTATCATATCTTATTTCAGTTGAAAATTTGTAAAGGTATGATACAAAAATTTCAGCACAAACCTTTCGAGCTTGAGCATTCATTATTTGTTCAGCATTTTCTTTCCTATACTGCTTAATTTTCTCTTCGATGGCAGGAACATCTATTCCTTCGATCAAGTTGAATGCTACAAAAGGAAACATATCATCAGAATAGACTCTTATTTGAATATAGAATAAGACGGTCAACAAATTTATATAGAGCAAGACAATCAACAAACTTACTCATGTCTTCCACTTCCTCCAAGTAATCATTGTATTCTCTCAGTGATGGAAAATCCTCCTCTCTTTTATTAAATCTGTGCAATCGTACATAGTGAACTATAAGTTTAAGAAGAAAAATAGTGTCCGAACTTTTCCAATCTATGGGACTACTGCTTATTACATATTGATTGGAACTAGGACCACAGGAATGACGGATAACCAAAGTTGTGCGCTTAATAAAAAAGAATAAACTATAAGAAGATGAAAAATAAAAACTGAACCCTTAACCCTACTCCTCATATTCCCACGTAACTCTTATCTAAGATGTTCAAATTGACTGCAATATAATTCACTTTCATTCTACAATGATTATCTAGACCCTATGTATCAAATAATTAAAGAAGTATAAAAACAAGCTGCTTTCTCAAGTAAGAAGCTTTTGGTTACTTGAACACGAGTAATCTTTAAGACTGAACACCTTTCTGCTAGAAAAGGTTTGGTGTATATGCCACCACTGCAGATAACAAATTTCAACATATATAATGCCTGCCAATTCTTGTCTTTACTGTTCCGCTACACCAAATAAACAGAGATTGTGCTCTTAAGTGCATCATCCAGTACATGCTCGAAACATGAACCCCACCCCATAGTGTTTTACAAAATTGTTAAAAATATATCTTTACTCTTTTAAGTAACAATAAATTTAAATGAACGGTAGCAACATTTGGAATAACTTACTGCACCTACACCGCTAGCTAGAATAACGAACAGTCAACAAATTAGTCCAAAAGTAATTGATATTCTACATGCCCATGTGTGTTGTTGTGTAAACAAAATACAACATGCAAGGGACTCACATGTCCTTGCAGCATCATAAGTCATTGTTACTTTTGTTGAACATAAGAAAATAGACTCCAAGATCAATTAACAATATTCAAAAAACAAAAATCAACTTTCCTCGTCTACACTTTCTGGAACCTGCTTTTCAATTTATCCCTAGATGGTTGTTTTTCATTTATTAACTGAGTTTATATATGTTCACTTGATTATGTGCATCTTAACCTAATATTGAGACTCAATCATCTGATCCTCAAAATTGCATATATTATCCCCATTTGTTTTTAGTAAGTATATATTTTCCCCATTTCTGGCTAAATTGAATACTGCTACTACTGATTGCGATTCCTAAAACTACAAATATACAAGCGCGCGCGCGCACATAAATTTGTCACCAAACTTGAAGTTATAAAAAAGACTGACCATAAACAAGAACTTAATACATCTGATACTATATACATATAAAAGAGCTAAAAAATTCGTATACATGTAATCAATATATATATATATATATATTAGAGAGATAGAGAGAGAGTTACATGCTAGCAATCCGCTTTCGGATGGACATCTCCTTGTTGAAGGAATTGGTTGTCGAGGCCACCAGCATTGTTTTGCCCTGTTCGGGGCTTTGCAGTTTGCTCTATTATGTATTTACAGAACCCATGGGCGTGCAATTGCATATGAATGCTGCAACATAAAGAAATTCATTATATACACACACACAGCGGTAAAAATAGACACGTGCAATGCACGTGATATAAAACGATATAAAATTATAACAAATTTAATATCAAATTGCTAAAATAAAAAATAATATCTTTAATCAATATATATCTTATTTTAAAATTTTAAAAATGTATAAAAACACTACGTACATTTATTAGTAGGACAAGATACATATTTTGGTTATCAATTGAGATTGTTAAAAATAAACAAATAAATAAAAAGAATATGTGTTTAAGAGATTCTTCATCTTTTAGTTTGTGTTTAACACAATTTTTTATTCCTTATATATATTTTTTGGACTAAACAAAATAATATCATATAAAAATTAAGAAAAGGTATAGAAAATAGTATTATAGGACTGAAGGAGTATTGTGAACTCTTTAATATGTGTTTAAGACAGTCTTCGATTTTTAGTTTGTGTTTAACATAATTTTTTATTCCTTATATATATATTTTTGGATTAAACAAAATAATATCATATAAAAATTATGAAAAGGTATAGAAAATAGTAATGTTATAGAAGGAGTGATAAATTGAATTGTGAACTCTAAAAATAAAGAGTTTGTATTTAACATGTCTTTGTCACTTTCATATATTTATTAGATTAAATAAATTAAATAATATCATAAAAATAAAAATAAATTAACATGTCTTTGTCACTTCCATATATTTATTAGATTTTTTTTTTTTTTTTTTTGTGTCCTGCAAGAATAACTGGCACAGTGTACTTAAAAGATTGAAATTTTCTATCTTCCAAAATGAAAAAAGAAGAAATATCACTCAACCTGATTTTTGTTGGTTTTGTGTAAAAAAGTTTTTTGACTCATATATTGGTACGAGACTTTGGAGCTTCATCAATTGAGACTTGAAAGTTCGGAGCTTCATCGGTTGAGACAGCATTCTATTAGCAGTTTGGTTAGGGATAAAATAGTGGAATTTGTAGCAAGATGATTTGAATAAGTATTTTTTTAATACCACTTAATTTTCTCAAAAATTTAATCTAAAAACAAAACAAAAAACATAGAATACTTTATTATTTTAAAATCCTCAATCAATATTAATTTGAGAGAATAATCATTTTTACATCTCAATATCAACAAGAGCTATAAAAATAGTAGAAAATAATCACGAAAACGTAACTAAAACGTAGAAAATTGTGTAAATAAAAAGTAAAATTGTAGAAAATAGTATAACAATTCATTAACATGCTCTTTGTCACTTTTATATATTTATTAAATTAAAAAATATAAAAAAAATAACAAAAATGACCAAAAACTCAAATACCTTTAATAGTTACTATAGATATCGATATTATGCAAGGAAAACATTGTGTGCGCTCAATCCGACTTGTACATACTTGAATCCTCCCATCTTCATCATGGATGAAAATTGCATCATAAGATAATGAGGTGATGAAAAAAGAATTGATCATCATAGGTGAATCTGGCCTGGTAATCCAATCCCTCTTTCTACCTATGATTGGAAAACAACATCTAATACCAGTTAAAGTGTGGGTCAGTCCCAGGTTAATATCCAACAACTCCTCCTAAACAGGGGCGGACTTACACTAGGGCAATCCGCCCCCACTCAATTTTTTATTTTTAGTATTATATACTTATAATTTTGGTATTATATACTTGTATATGGGAACTTGCCTCACTAAAATTACAACAAAAAAAACCAGTACGTCCCTCTTAATATATTTTTTTTAAATCTCTCTCTTTTCCCCTCTTTCTCTCTCTATCTCTCTATATCTAAAAAATAATTTTAAATAATAAATTCATTTATTTTTTTAATAAATAAATTAAAAAATAATAAAGTAAATGCTTTTTTTTCCAAAAATTCTTAATAAATAAAGTAAATGTTATCGACGAACAATCATAAATTTACTCAATAAAATTATTACGATGATATGATTTTTTTTATCTTTTTATTTTGTTAAAGGCGGCTCTCTCATAAAAATTTCTGACTGCTCCTAGATTGACACAACTTGAATCTTATGTATTTACCGACTATTAGATTAGGAACTTGTGTGTCCAAATTTGTATGTGTATTCATAATATATAAAGGGTACAAGGGCAGATGTATGACAGTAAGTGCATAGTCATGTGGTTGGATGGTATGAAACTAACCCGGACTTTCCAACCCAAAGTTATTCGAATCCCCGGAAAGAATATGGATATCAATTATCAAGAAATTCTCTTGCTTGACAAAAGTTATTAAACTTTTTGTTGACCTGTCATATTGAAAAATACATGTGAATGTTTACATATCTAAAAAAATATATCAATTCAGTGATTAATAAAGAGAACTCGTCATAATTGTGATGAGAGAACTAGACTTACCCTTTTAAATTCGAGTAAATTGTCCAACCATTATAAAAGAAAAAAGAAAAAGAATTACTTATAAAGATATCACCACTACAAAAGATGGAAACAAAAAACTAAAATAAAAATAATTAATTAAACATTAACTTGAGTAGCATGGGAAAAAAAAAATCAAACACTCGCTGATATATATATATATATATACACACACACACGACACGCACACAAAAACACAAAGTCAAGTTGAAATTTGGATAATTCAGGCTAGGTTTAAATTGGGTTCAACATATTCAATTCCCCTACCTAAATTCAGATTTCTAAGTCCAAGATTATTCAATCCAAGCCAATACACGTTTAAAGCACGTACTCAATAACTCGAAAGGTTTGGTGAGATTGACCCAGTCAAGTGCCAATTGATAAAAATATGTTAAACTATTATTAATACAACTGTTAGCTTATCTATATATCTCCTTACACTTGCAAAGGAAATAAAAGGTAAGGTATTCAAATTTTAGAATTCCATCAAATAATTAAGTGAATAATCATACCTTTATTTTATTTAAATGCGACAGTTGATAGTACTAGAGCAAACATATTTCATGAACTTTTTTCATTAAAACACAATGCTCAGAGTAATCAAAGCCACATTTCAGAGTCATCAAAGCCACAATTTTGTACTAAATAAAGATTTTAAAAAGTGTAATCTTGTAAATTGAAATTATTGGGCAGGTCTGCAACAGTCAAATGTCCTCCTAAATATCATAATGGCCTATCACACTAGTCCATATATCCTCTACCTCTCAATAGGGAAGGTTGAGAGGTAGAAACATTGCCAAACAATGGTTCCATTAGAGAATAAATATTGTGCCATCAAGTAAAGGAATAATGAAAGCTCAATAGGTACTGAGGGAGTATCATGAAGGACACTTTCCTTTGTATTACTGCAATGTTAACTTGCAACAGTGTCTGGTACATAGAAGTGAAGTTGAGGCAATGAATTAGTGGGCAGGTTTGCACCCTAGCCCCAATCAGCCCCCCAAAGAATCGCTTATTGACGCGAAGAAATATCAATACAAGTACCCATAATTGAGATGTTACTTGGATTTAAAGCATTTATTCTGTGGCGCTACATTGACATTTCATCCGCTATAAACATCATTCTTCCATTTCAGGAAAGAAGCAGCAATGGAGAAATGTGTGAAATTATTAAGCGTCACTGACTTGTTCCAATGTTGGCATTGAGTTTCCTGCTAAGAAGGATTTAATGAGTGAAAGAGCTTGTTTGGGTTTGTGTAGAGGGACTTCATGACCTGCTCCCCTCACTGTAACAAAAGTAAGCCCTTCATACTCCTGAGTCCATCCTCCCACCTGTTTAACACATTGTATTACATTCTATTATAGTTGTTCAATCAAAACAAAGTGTTTGTTTTTAAGGAGTTAATTTCGAGGAACATGTTTCTTTTCAACATAATAACAATTAGAGAGACATATAATGGTTGGAAAAGGATTAAGAAAACACAAGGTACTGGAATAGCTAGTAAATTACCTGTCCATCATCATACCAAGCACGCCATGGACTAACAGTAGGAAGCCTGAGAGCATTTATACTATAGCGGGTCGATGTAACTGGGATTACAGCATCTGTATCGCCACTGTCATAAAAGAAAATAAATGGCATTATCGTTACTCTATGAACCTGTCTGTGGCCATTTGAACAAACACGTTTGACCCATTTTCCAGTTAATGGCATCCCTAACCAATATCAGTTAAACGCATGCAATATGGATGCTATCCTAACGTAGCTAAACCTTTTTTTTTCTTTTCCTTTTTCTTTTTGTTATGATAAAAGAATACGGTACTCCTGATTCCACGTTTTGGACCCTCAATTCTACCAACTTCGTACTCTCAAGGCCACCCCTAACACTATCAATAGGTAAATCTAAAGTGAGGTGTGTGTACTGACAATCTCCAAGAACAAAACAAGAACTCCTTTCATTTCACTGCATAGGAAGGGAGAAGTGCATTTGGCAAATTTATTGAAGACAATTGCAGCCCCACTTTGCATTCAAGAGTCCCTTTTGAAGACAATTCCAGTCCCACTTTGCAAATTTATTTGCAAACACAAGAAGTTGAAGCATTTTTAAAGTATTTTTGTTTCTTATTTTGGAATTTGGAAAAACAGAATGAGAAATAAAATCATAATTACAAGCAAGATGAGAATTTTCTAGATTCATGCTCGTCTTGAGGGGGAGTTATTTCAACCATGCATAAGAACACATAGCCAACTTTATTTCTATCTTTCGGGTTCATTGGTCTTCTATATATCTCTACTATCATTATATTGATAGAGAAAATATTTCCCTTGGACATAGAGCCTACATAACCAAACCACGTAAATCATGTGTTATCTCTCTTTCTCCATTTCCATTTCTCTCTCCTATGCTTTATTTTTCACATTTTATTTATAGTTAAATATAATTCAGTTAAACTGCACCTATATTTCTTTCTTTACCATCTCTTACTTTTTCATCTACTCTACTTATTCTTTATTATCTTTCTTTTACTTCTATCTAATTTTCTTGCAATGAGGAAATATTGCCTGTTGCATTTCACTTGAAACTCACTTCTTACCCAGTGAAACGATGCCAAGACACCAGATTCCTTCCCAAGACCTTACT
Organism: Cornus controversa; assembly: GCA_026545225.1. Lineage (NCBI taxonomy): Eukaryota > Viridiplantae > Streptophyta > Magnoliopsida > Cornales > Cornaceae > Cornus > Cornus controversa. The sequence continues at coordinate 63,622,421 of CM048851.1, read as the reverse complement.
CTACCGTTTCTGAACCAGCTCTAATTTGTTACCCGAGAAAACTCATAAACTTATTCATTATCTTCTCCAACCTATGTTTGCCAACCTAAATTCATCTTATATCAACTAGACTTGAACTATGAACATGTGATCATCCAATATTCTACCCAAAAGCATGGCCTAACCTTTATCACACAATCCATGCTCCTTAATACAGCTCAAGGAAAACTGCTCAAGAAAACAATTATACATGGGGGCAAAAACAAATAACAAACAAGTAAAAAAAAGAACAAAGAAAAAAAATCAAAGGGAAAGACTAGAAAATGTATTTTTTTAAAGAAATACTCAACATTGATAGAATGATTCGACCTGTTTTTAATCAATAAGAAAGCACAATGCCCCAATCTAATGGCTCATGGTATTTGTGTCAGGTCTACTCGTATGTACCATAAAGTGTTTAACATAGGCACTTCATACATTTTGAAACAAAATGGCAAAAATAGGAACACATAAATATTCTAATTAGGTGCATGTCCAACAAAGTGTCAGACATATAGCATACCCATGTCGAGGTGTCGTGTGTCTGACACGGGTATTTTACATATTTAGAAGAGTCCATGTAGTTAGGTGCCATGTAGCCTAACTAATGAAATGCAACTGTAACCCACGTGGAAAGAAAATTCATATGCAGTAAATGGGAAAAAAACTGATGCTCAATACTGAAAAGTAAAAAAAAAACCTGAATATCCAAATACGAAGCCCCGAACGTATAAGCTCACGATAGATGTTCAGCACTGATTTAGGAGAATCTTTCCAATTAAGATTTACAATGTCACTGCAAAACCATAACAAAGAAGCTATTTGTCGGTCAAGGTTATCAAATACTCAATCGCATGTCATCCAGGATAATGATAGAGAGAAAATCTTAATTTGCATTTTGTAAATACTAGGTGCAGTAAAATTTTACAAATGCGCAATACATGTGCAAATTACTGACTAGTCAAACAACCAAAGTTTTAAACACATTCTCCTACCTGATCATATTCACACACCCCACCCTAGATAGCTGAATTATCTTCCTCTTCTATTACATAAATTTTATTCTAAATCATGGTAATTTATTGAAATTCATTTAATATTACTGGAGACGAACATGTAGCATCACTAATTTGGGACTAGCAATAATTCATTGGTGTAGCATTCAAGTCAACCAGACATCATTTGCTACTAGTGTTGTGCCAGGGTTATTTTGGCAATCTAAGATAGTTGTATTTAACATTTCATATTTTCAAATAGATCTACCTGCAGGTATCCCATTTAGATGGTGCGCCTCCAGGATAAACATGAAGTGCATTTTGAACCTCAGGTAGATTGAAGTAGATAACTGAATGCTTCTCAGTGCATGGATCGTATTTCTGACTGATGCGGCCAACCGTCTATCAGATGACATTATATTTTGTTAATGATAAGAACAAAAAACACTTAAAACATTATAGATTCATTACAGAAGTCGTCTTCAAAAAAAAAATCAAACTTCAAATTCAGGCTAGAGTTTAATGGAAAGAGAGAAAAAGAACCTTTACAAAAAGGTTAATTTCATGTTAAGGAGAAACATAGGACAGTGCCATGCAAGCCATAGTTACTAGACCTTAAATCATAACCCTATGTGGTAGGGTCCAAGAAGTTAAGGACAAACAAATCATATTCGACATATTGATGTAAAAACAGGGAGAAATCAATCTATGCAGTGAAGGAAACTAGATAGTATGCGAACCAATGAAAAGATGGATTCTTGTCCTGAACTCAAAAGAATTGAGCTGGAATTGGGATAGAACTATGGTAATGAACTTCTTGATCTGATGATATTTATAAGACAAATATTATAAATTTTTCCTCTTTTTTTTGGGGGGGGGGGGGGGAGGAATGGTAAATGGTAAGGTACTAATTTTAGCTTGCAATGCTAAATCTTATATGTCTCAAACCCTGAACCTAATGACAGTTCCATTGGGGGTGGATTGTCAATAGACCTGTCAATAATTAGAATATGGATTGAAACATTCAATCCGATAATCCGTTAACTAAACAAACCAGATATGGATTATGGTCGATCCGGTCAGATAATAATCCGATCAGATATAATATAATAAATATATTATCTAATGCTATAATATATAATATTTACATATTACTAAAATATTTTTACCATTATTTTCTTTTTCTTCTTCCCTCTCTCTATTTTGTCTCTCTTTATTGTTTTTTTTCTTAAATAAAAAATCAAATACCTACCCCCTAAGTGTACTAATTAGACGTCTACGTTCTAAAACCACCTTTTGTGTGGTTCACTGTGAAGATCAGTTAGACATCTATACGATCCAATTTCGGTCTGAATCTGATTCGAATCCGAGTAATTAGGATATGATTGAAACATTCAATCTGATAACCAGTGTACGATCCGAATCCAATAATCCGTTAGCTTAACAAACCGGATATGAATTATGGTCGATCTAGTTCGAATCCGATCTGTTTACAGGCCTAATTGTCGAACTCCAAGAAGCTTCAGCAAGGAGAAGGATGGTAATACTTTCAATACTCCTGTGGCAATCATAGTGCCATTCCGATTAAGCTACTTCTCCATTCCATAATTCAATAATTCAAAATGAAATGCAGATATTTAGGGACTACTTTATCACTTGTGATCATTTCTGGTTTCCAGGACCTTGTATTATCAATTTTCCCAGCTAGTTTAACATCGGGATGCAAGTGACAGATTTCATCCAAAATGATGCCATTTGCTAAGTTAAATTTTAAGAATATAATAAGGGCATAGGGAATCACATCAAGGGAAGGTAAATTGAAGCTCAACGTCATTTCTGGACGAAGGAGAAATAATTATCCTTGGACCATACATAATATGCAGAAACAGACGAATATTTGGCAAATTCATGAATCTTCATTTCGAAAGAATTCACTTGCACTATAAAACATATCTTTTAGTGAAAACATGACACTGTTAAAGAAGATTCTATTGAATGAATTTTGTCCTCACTTTTTAGCCTATCTAGTTCTATTGATTACTTATTCTCATTGCCCCACCCACATATCCGCACACACACAAGAGCGAGTAGCACTCCATGGTACTCTAATGGTAAACCCCGATAGAACTCTTCAAGAATAAGAAAAACCTGCCAACCGCTAACACCATGCCTCGAACCCCAAAGCATATCTGGCAAGCATGAAAAAGAAAGAAAGAAGAAATATTAAAATATCACAAAATCCTTTTGCTACAGAAAGAATTTGTCAAAGAGATTTTGAAGTGGTTTCCACCATGATGAACTGTCCAAAACATGTGGAAGCTGGAACTATATGGCCTAATGTAATAAATTTCCAAACACCCCAACACTATGTGTAAGAACGCCTGAACATTTTAATCATTGAATCCACAAATTATAGAAAGAGGCAATTCTCTACTACAAAGATTTTTTCAGGATGTATGCAAGTACCTGCCATCTTAATCATTGAATCCACAAATTATAGAAAGAGGCAATTCTCTACTACAAAGATTTTTTCAGGATGTATGCAAGTACCTGCCATCTTTTCCATAGCCGGTTTGATAAGTTAAAATTGGCAGTGCAAGGAGGAGTGAAGATGCTATATGCATCAATATTTCCAAGTTCCTCGCTAGCAATATCCAGAACTTTATCGCACTGCTCAGAGGAATGGACAAATGGTTGGAAGTCGCAGAAAACATTCAGCTTCTTGTACGTTTGATCTGAAATCATACCAGCTGACCACATAAACTGAAAAAGTCCTAAGTGGTCACGGTAATCATCAGTTAAAGCATTTCCCACCTGCATACATTCATGTACAGATTTTAAAATTTGTTATTATAATGCATTGTGAGAATCTATCTTTACTATGGCAAGAAAAGACCCCATACCATGTAACCCTTTAAATTGATTTTTTGTTCCCCAGCTGCTGAGTTGTACCTCACGATTGCTTGGCTTAGCTGAGGAACATAATGTCCTGGAAGTGGAACACAGAGTTATATAATTAAAACCCTGAAGTAAACCTAGAAAGCCACCAAACATAAAGACAGCACTAAAGAGCTTAAATCATTCCTGAGGTGATGGGGACCATAAAGTTATTTTCCCTCAATTTAAGTTGTGCCTAGTGTTTTTGTTCAGCGCACCTCTTTTGAGAAATACAGCAGACTCAGTTTCTATAAGATCCAAATGGACAAAAACTTTCAGATGTAAAGTTTTTCCCCCTTTTTCTTTTTCTTTTTTTTTTCCCTCTTCTTTTCTCCCAGGGTTCATGAGGTCAAGTATTGAGGTTGCCACTTGCTAAGTTTATCCTATTTCTAAAGTAACTACAATTTATTAATAATGTGTATTTAATAATGAGGAATTTATATAGAGAATTTTAACTAGGCAAGGGGGTAATAAGATATACAAGACATATCAAAGGGTTTATACTATAATTTTAAACGCAGGGGTTAAGGGTTATACAAAGGTAATAGAGAGAGAGAAATATATTAAGATCTTTCGAACTCTTTTTCAACCCAAAATTCTCTCTCCAGAAGAATAAAAGAGATCTGGAAAGAAATACAAATAAGAACAAACTCTTTAAGTTCCTTCTCTCCTTTACTTCAATTTTATTGCATAATTAAACAAAAATAGAAATCCTCTCTTTTCTCAATTTGCTTTCCTCTCTTAAATTTTCCTTTTATCCCACTTCCCTTTGTAGTTGCAAGTAAGGCAGGCTCAACTCATGGAACCCAAGCTCAATCCAAATTTGGTTCAGACTTGGACAGCCTTTCCTAAACCATCGGTCCAGAATTAAGCTCAGAAACTTGACCCAACATGAATTCAGGCTAGGTTTGGACAGAGGTTTGGGCAACCTGAGGTTGACACATATTTATTATGTATAGTGTTCTCCTTCATCCTTAAACTGGTTCTCTGCAATTTCCGTTCCTCGTTCGCAATGCCACTGATGCAGCTTCGCTATAGCCCTCATTTTGCCCAGCAATGGCAGCAATGCAATGCCTTCCTTGCAGGGTTTGCAGTTATCAAAAGTATGAGCTGATCTTCCAAGATTTGTATTGCCCATTAAAAATGTTTTAGTTATATTGTCACTAAAACCTGTCTATCTATTCAGCCATTATCTTCACTTTTTCCTTCTCTCTCATCAATCATTCTCCTTCTTTCCCTTCTAGTTGCTCCTTCAAGGTGGCTTCTATTGCTTTGATGCAATGAGACCTTGCTTTGTGGGTTTAGAAACTCATAGTCCATCGAAGTTTAGGGAGGCAACACTCGTCATATACGTATACAACTACGTATATACATGGGTTTATGTGGGAAATGTTATTCTTGGCGCATCTTCCCCTCTTCAGGCAATTCAAGCCTAACCCGAGATCATAAAGTTAAGCTCAGGCTCGGCCTGGGCATGAGCAGCCGATGCTCAAAGTAAGGAACTTTGGGCCTAAGCAGACCTCACAGAGCTCAAGGTGGGGCTGAACAAACCCCTAGACCAACTGAACCTACCCGACTTGCAACCCTGTTTTTCTTGATCTTGACAAGGCCTACATGCTCCAGTTAGTTTTTGCAAGGACTGTGACATCTTTAGCTCTGAAAAAAATTATAACAAATTGCAAAACATGATTGGGAATTTAGGAAGGCCTAATCCTCAAAGTACTTCTCAGGTAGGTGATTGATGATGACTCCAAAATGGAGAGACCCTTAACCTATTTGGTTCAATTCTCAAAAAACTATTTTGAAAAATTCTGCAAAAAGAGAGCAGTTTCAGAGAAGTAGAAGGATGTGCTTCCTGAAATTGGGTCTTTTTTAACTCTGGTTCCATAACAGTTCTCAAAAACGGTTAAATAAAAGTTTTTTTTTTTTGTGGTAAATCTCACCTTTGTTATGTTATCTATTCTAGCAGAAGATTATTTTCAGAACATTGAACCAAACAGGCCTAATAATTCTCCCCAAAATAATTGTTTTTTGAAAGTGTATTAATTTACTAATGATTTGTCACGACTGTCAATCTCATCTCCCTCTATCTTCTTCATTATGTTATTCTTTGGGCAATATTATTGGGGAGTGTAAGTTAGTCAAGTCCATTTAACACATCCTATCCATTTCAGCTTGTTGTCACTTCCTTTTCTTCATTTTGTCTGACTTGTTTCTAGTGGAAAGCACCTATAGCTTCTTTACATGTGATGTTACTTATAAATTGTTCAGATCAGATAACAGGATCAGAGTGACACAGCATAAAAAGCAATATCTAATTCTGACCCCTAACAGTAAATTATCCCTGCAAAGACCTAATATCACATGTCTAGAATAATATAATCGGCAAGTATGAGAAATCCAAAGATCTAATCAATTCTATTGATTTTACAACTACATTTTTTTATGGAGTGATGTGGAAGCACAGTCCTTATGCTACAATGGATTAACATATAATTGTGTACTCGTCTACCTGCATAACTCTCTCCAGTGATATAGAAATCACTTCCTTTGTACTGTGGAAAACGCTCAAACCACTTCAATAAAAATGCTAAAGAGTCCGCCGCTGCAACCAATGGAAGGTAAATTTGCCTGAGCATGGCTGCAATGGTATGCATTTCAAAGCACAACGCAGGATTATAATAACACAGAAGAGTTTGAAGCAATACCAGTCCTTTTATCTCCATTGCTTAGCAGATCGGAGGAAGTGTTTGAATATGAAAAACCAACTCCGACAGGGGCGTCAACAAATAATAAATTAGCAACTGCAAAATTGGTGAAAATCGTGTTCATAAATATCGTAACAACTATGATACATTATTTAGTATACTTGAAAGACCAAAACAGAACACATGGAAGTAATACTCCTGACATGACTTCAAAACAGCAAATCTTACTTCTTGACAGTATGATTATTAGAAAGTTATTTAGGTTATTGAAAGCACAATAATAACAACAATGACAACAACGAGAGAGAGAGAGCATAAAAAAAATGAGATAAAAAAATTTAAAAAAAAAAACGAATTGTATGCTTGAAAAGCATTTATCTAGTACTGAAAGGATTACATGTAAATAGTATTTGTTTGCGTATTTCTATGCAAATAGACACTAGTACTAATTTATTGTTCGTTTACTATAACAAGGGCAAAGGAGATATTAAATTTGAACAGCAGTAAGGACGCATCCCTTTGGATCACCAAAGAGCACTGCAATCTATTTGGAGTGGTCTATTTATAATTGATAATGTGATGCACTCACTTTAAAAGTTGCCGAGGCAAAAATGTAGCTAGTAGTAGATATCTTTAATCACTCTCAAAATAACACATGCCAAAACCTATAATCAAATTATTGTTCAACATATGAAATTTAAACTTTTATACCACTTTTTTATACCCATTAATAATAAGAGAGCAAGGACAAGATTTAGTGTTTTGGCCGCTGTTCTGATAAAGAAATATTAACAAAAGGTCATATACCTTGATTCCAGGCATGTGGGTTTAAATAAAGTGTGTTCCCGTCTTTCTCAATATGAAAAGGTCCGATTTCCTCAGCCATCCCGTATGCAATTGATGAACATCCAGGCCCTAAAGAAGCAGCTCTTTTGGTCAGAAAACTCTTTCACACGGATAATTTTATTGAATACAGCTAGAAAACTCAAAATAAAAGAAAAAAGGAAAAAGAAACATAATACACGCAAACAGATATATGTATATAGGGAGAAAGAGATATATACATAATTGTATATACCAACATAGTTATGCAAATACACACACACACACACACACACACACACACACACATATATATATATGCATTTGTCCAGACAAAATAAAACTTCAGATGGAAAATTAAGAAATCATAGCTGATTAGTATATTCATATCCAATAACTTAAAAGATTTAGAAAATTGGAAAGGTTAATACCCACACAACAAAATTCGAACAACACAAGACATAAATGACAAACAATGAAAAGGGTATAGGTGTGATAAAGAAAGATTGACCTCCATTAAGCCAAAGAACTAGAGGCTTGGAAGATGGGTTATCAGCTGCCTCGGTGAACCAGTAAAACAGTGCCCTCCCAGATTCCTCATTAACTGTTACATACCCAGAGTAGTGTGCAAAGCTGACATTGAATCCTTGACCCGGAAGGTGTAAAACTCGGTCCAATTGTTGCTGGGCAATTGGGTCTGAATAAAAACTAGTGCTGCAACTGCCTATGTAGAGCTTGATGATGAACATGTAGATATAAAGCACAAAACCCCGTTTCGGATTCGACATGTTCTTAGGGTTTTGTGGGAATGGTGAAGAGGTTGAGATTGGTGACTGATGATAGATATGTACTATATTGTATGTACTACATCCTATATTTAGTGCTGGGAAAAGAAATGTTGCTGGCGTCAATGATGTTTGTTAAAGTAAAGAACTTTTTCCCCCAAATTGTTGTGCTGACAGTAGCAGATAGCCAGGAACACATGTGATTGGTCACTGACTCACTGGTTGTTTCCTCTTTTACTAACGGTTGGATAATTGTATATTTATGGGTTTTGATTCAGTTTTTGATAATAGCTTTTTTTTAAAAATAAATAATTTTAGAATTTCAAAATTACCCTTATGCACAATAAAAAAAAAAACTAACCTTATTAATCATGTGAAATGACGTTGTTAAACAAAAAAGTTTCACACCAAAATACCCTTAATATTCTAACACTTATAATTAATATAATATATATCACTGAAATAAATTTTCTTATCAAGCAAGCTTTTAAAGTTAAATTTTATAACTATATAATTTTATGTTTAAGTGTAAAAATTGCAAAAATAATTAATAAACTTTGCAAAAATTAATATTTATAGTAATTAAGTTTCAAAATTAATCTATATATAGAATTGAAATTTTATAAATTCATTAAATATACAATTGGGATAATTTACACATAAATATGTACATATATAATATACACATAAGCAATGAACCATTTTCACCTCTACCAGTCATCTCCTTCCTCAAATATAACATATAACACTCTCTCTAGAATCTTCCTCTAGCACGGCCTAACATAACCAAACCTATTTCAAGCCCTAATTTATTTGATGGCAACTCCACCGTTCCCCACTGCCATAGTGTTAGAGGGGTTAACTTTGTTCCACATCAGATCTAAATGGGAAAAGACTGGGCATATAAGGGTGGATATGTAACACTACTTGGCAGTTTAGGCTTTTGGATTAGAAGGCAAGCACTCAGTCCGTTACATTTGGCATTAGAGCCAAACTCAGTCCTTGATCCGATGTCACGCCAAGCGCTCAATCAGGTGTACTCACTCGGGTGAAGTCCGGGTTCAGGGATAGGCAGAGTGGTCTGACCCCAACGAGGGTGTTGCGACTTCGGATGGGTGAGAATGTTAAAGGGTCTAACTTTGTCCCACATAAGATCTGGATGGAAAAGGACTTGGACGTATAAAAGTGGGTATGCAGTACTACCTAACAGCTTAGGTTTTTGGGTTAGAAGACAAGTAACCGACCCGTTACACATAAATAATTGGTCATCTTCAAACTATATAGATGATACTTTTTCTACCTTATTTGGTTATGGCTAAATGGGTCTTGAATGTGGTGATAAATTTGTAATAGTACATTATGATGGTCATGTGGAGTTCAAATTGTATATTCCTTACAATATATATGCGAGTATATATATAGACACACACACACATATATGCATGTGGGCATTGTGAGTTCGTATTTAGGATTTTGAATCCAATTTTTTGGGGTTATGTAGGTAGCGATGGAGTTTTGCGGTGTTGGTCAAGGAAAGGTAGAGGAAGGCAATGGTTAGGGAGGGGAGAGAGGTAGGCATCGGAGGAACAAGTTATCGTGATAGGTGGTTGTGATTATGGCGTGTGGCGACATTAGTGATCGTGGTTGGAATGTGCTAGGATGTGCAGTGGCAGTAATAATGGTGGGTGTGGTGTGGCAGTGGTGGTGTCGAAGAGGAGAGAGAGAAATGACGAGAGAGGAGAGGGAGGGAATAGGTAGAGTTTAGATGGGGTAAATTGATAATTTTGTCATTTATTGCTTGCATCAACAATCAAGAGTATTCGGGTAATTTTACTAAAAAAGTTTAATAAGATAGTGATTGTTAAGTCTTTCAAAGTTATATTTACAAAATTTTAATTTGATGGTAATTAAGGCAAACCTTAAAGGAGCTCGGAGCTCGGAGTAATTTACTCAAAAAAATATATATATTTTATAATTCTGATGAAATTATTCTTTGAAAAGAGTTTTTAAAAACAATTTCATATAATTGTGTTTTTTTTGTAGTTTATGAAAATTACATCATATCAGATTTCTCTCTCTTAACTTTTAATATACTCGATTTCAAGTATTTTTTTAATTATATATATTATTGTTTAGAGAAGTGTAATGTCTTTTGAGTTAGAACATTGTCTGCATAACAAGCTAGTGTGAAGTGCCAATTTTAGTGGAAGAAAAACTTTATGAGACTGATCTTAGAGGAAGGAGAATTTAAGCAAGACTGGTAAAAAAATAAAAGAATTTAAGCAAGAAAAAATTATTAGACACCTCAAAATATCGATGATGTAGTGCCCAGGTCAATGATAAGTGACTAATTTTTATTATCAAGTCAATGCTATAATAATTCTCATGCAAGTGTCTACGTGTTGGTCCATTATTTTCTTTATCAGGTCCAGAGTAAGTTGGTCTAAATCTCCGTGATTGAGCTTGAACCTATTGATTAAACACTAGGTTGTAATTTGGACGAGTTAGAGATATAATTTGAGCTGAACTTTACATATAAAATGTTCTAACTCTAACTTTACTTTCAACCTTAACTACTCAATTTTAACCCAACCCATCATTAAATTTTTAACTTGGGTTGAGATTTCGAGTTAAAAAGTCGGATTAATTCAAATTATTTATATCACCAATTTCCATATTGAAAATTTAAAGTGATCTTTAATAAGTTTCACATTAGATTACTCCTAAACACACAAAAAATTAAGAGCTTAATACAAATTTTTAAAAAATTACAAACAAAATTTTAGAAAATTAATTATTCAAAGTGTTAACATACAATAAATTAAGATTTAAATAAAAAAAGTTGAAAAGAAAATGTTATCATAATTTGAATATTATATCTAATATATTTAAAATAAAAAATATGTATAAAAATAATATTACAATTCATGTTCGGGTTCGGCTCGGGTTGTTAGCACCTCAACTCAAGCCCAACCATAATTAAGTTCGGGTTGAGGTTTTTCAACCCAAGTTCAACTCTAATTGTAAAAATAATTGCCTAAACCCGTAAAAAATCGGGCTGGACTCAAGTTGAGTTTGGGTTGCACAAGTTAAGTTGCACCCCTGTTAATCACTTATTTTGATCACATTGATGCACTAGGAATTGATTTTAGATGGTTGGCTCAGCTAGTGATCACATGTTTTAGTCGCTTCTAAAATCAAGACCTAAATAAACAACCAAGTTCGATATGATTTGGGCTTGGACCAACTAGCCTAACCCAGCCTAGCTCTCTTCTCAATATCTGGCTGCTTTAAGATATTACAGTATATATGGAACCCATCTAAATTCATACAAAACCTTGCTCCAAAACACTTACTGCAACATCTCTCTCAATCAGAATCCTTTCTTGTGTGTTTTTAGTTTTGTGTCTCTCCTATGTGTTTACATTCTCAATGCAACAACTTTACACCATCAGCACAACTCTTAAAAATAAATAAAGATAATTGTATATTGTATTGATTTAAATTATTGATGAACAATACATAAAGGCCTATTTATAGGCACATAATCTTAGAGGCTAATTAAACTTAGAAGACAAGAAATTCTAGTCTTAAATGGTTTAGGAGAAGGTGTAAGAAACCTATATGGTTTAGGAAAAGATATATAATTTAACAGCAGATATAATGTGAAATATATAATCTAATAGCCCTCACAAACTCAAGGTGAGTTATATAAAGTTTTGAGACAAAATATTGGATGCGGCTCGCGAAAGCAATCTGGTGATATTATCAACTGTGGCTATGAACACATACAAAGAAGTTGCAAAAGAGCGGTTCGATAGACAAATGCAACTCATTGGAGCTGAGGCGGGAAGACCGAAAGTGACTCGTTGGAGCGAAAACTAATTTGAAAATCAGAAAAGAAGCTCGTTGAAATCAACGACTTTAACACACAGATGCTATGTCTCGTGAAAGTAATTTGGTGATGTTACCAATAGTGGCTGCAAACACATACAAAAAAGTTACAAAAGAGCGAACTCGTTGGAGTGACGGTAAGATCGAAGGTTGCTTGTTAGAGTGAAAACTGATTTTAAAATCAAAAGTGGCTCATTGAAATCAACTACTTTTAACACACAAATGCTAGTGGGAGTCGATGAATTGAATTTGAGCTAGACTGCCAGTAGAATGGAAAGCTCATGGGAGACCTAAATGATGGTTGTTATATATCATATTTTTTCTTCTTTCATTATCTGTATTAAAAAAAACATGTATATATATAACACGAAAACTATTTTGACGATTACCCGCCAAGGATGAAGCCGATGGTGCCATCTTCGACAATGAGGGCGATAAAGTGTGAAGACTACCAAGAACTGATAGGCTCTAATACCATGTTAGAAATAAATAAAGATCATTGTATATTATATTGATTTAATTTATTGATGAACAATACATAAAGACCTATTTATAGGCACATAATCTTGGAGACAAAATAAACTTAGAAGACAATAAACCCTATTCCTAGATGGTTTAGGAGAAGGTGTAAAAAATCTATATGGTTTAGGAAAATATATATAATCTAACAGCATATATAATATGAAATATATAATCTAACAGCAATAACTTTAAATCGACAATTTAATAATTACGTAAATATGTTAAATTTTATATTTAATGTTATTGTAGCATTGTAACACAACCTAATATGTTACATGAGTGTTGCATATTCGATGTAAATATATTGAATAAATTTTATATCATTGTTGCATCTCGCGATGTAGTGTGTCGCATAACTAATTTAGGGGTTATTTGGTAATGCTGTTGGATTTCATTTTCTGATTTCTGAAAAATAAAATCTGAAAACCTGTTGTGGTGTCATTTCTTTCAAAAGCATAATATGTTTGATAACCCAAAATTAATTTTCAACAAAAAAAAAAATAGTGGTATCTTTGACTAAAAATTGTGTTTGAGTAAATATGGTTCCAACTCATTTGGACCAACATAAATGTGATATTACATATTTTATGTATATTCTTTCCTCCGAAATTATATTTGTTAGGACTTTATTTTAAATAAAAATTTATTTTTAAGCATTTGCATGTTTTTGGTAATTGTCATAAATTCTAACTATTGACATGTTTTTGGTAATTGTCATATATTATTATATATAATTGTTTTGTTTTGTTTTATATTTTTATATTATATATAATTGTATTTATATATATAACTCTTATTTTATTATATTTTCTTCTTATATTATATATTTATTTACTATTATTATATATATACATATATATCTCAAAAAGAATAATGGGCCTAGTCGCCCCTTTATAAGGCTAAAAGTGGCTCAACTTAGACATAAGTCCAAACTCTATTCAGAATCTATATTCTTGAGATAAAAGATAACTGCAAATAAGGAAATTTGAGTCCTAAAAGGATTCAAATTTTAATTTGTATAAATATTTGAAAAGATTAATGAAAAAAATCTCTGAATCCTCACCTCTCTTTCCTGAAAAAATATTGTGTTCTTAAATTATTGGGCGTGTGCAATAAATTAATTGGCAGGAAATTAGCAATGCAATTTTTTGTACTAACACGTTGGCACCGTCTGTGAGAAATGTTTTATTGTTTTCTATTCAAAACTTGAGAATTCATAATCATGGTGGACACAATAAGGAATACTTATGACATGGCAGATCTGGGTAGACCCCTTACGAATCAAAGGGGGGTGCCGCCTATACAGCCAAACATCTAGGATCCTCTGCCGCAACCAAACGTTCAGCAGTTAATCCAGCAGAACAAGACTTTACGCCAGCAGATCACTGACCTCCAAGCAAGGATCGAATGTACCAAAAGCACAAGAGACCCCATATAACAACAGAATGAAGGAGTCGGGTCCAGTAACCACTCATTGAGTACTTCTCACCACAACCGGCCCACAGGCAAAAACCCACACCTTGATGACCCCAATGAAGATCAGATCAATCCCGCACAATTTAACCAGAATAAAGAGCCCAGATGCAGTGGGAAATCGATGAACTAAAAAGTAGCCGATCTTGCTATCTAACTAACCGAGCGCTCGCAGCCAACAGGCTAACCAAGTCTCCCTTCACATAAAATATAATCAGGACCGAAAAGCCGAGAAGGTTTACCCTGCCTACGCTCGTCACCTTCGATGGAAGGACAAATTCGGTGGAGCATATCTATCAATATCAGTAGAAAATGACCCTGGATGCGGAAAACGTTGCGCTCATATGAAATTTTTTTCCATCCAGCCTATTTGGGCTAGCGTTGCTATGGTTTAAACAACAAACGCCTCGTTCGATATCGAACTTCACAAGGCTGTGCGAGCTGTTCATTGCCCAGTATGCTGGAAACCAATAATGAAAGAGGATATTTTTCTCATTATTTATCATGAGGCAGGTTAAAGAAGATACTTTGAAATATTTCTTAACCCGTTTTAATGTAAAGATGTCAATGATAGATCAGTGCGATCAAACCATAGCAGTAGAAGCTTTCAAGATACCAGTTCTACTGGAGGAAAGTTTTCACAGATCTCTGGTAAAAAGTGTCCCAAGGGATATGGGTGACCTAAACTTTCAGGCTCAGAAGTCCTTGAGGATAAAGGAAGATGAAGCAGGTCGAAAACAACGATCAAATTTGATTACTATGGGATAATAGACAAAACTCAGATCGCCAAGGTAAAGCCACCCCGAGCTACTTCTTCGTCTACTCATCAACCAGCAAAAAAATAAAATTTTGAAGAGAAGATCACCCCTCTGAAAGTATCCCTAGCCAGGGTTTATTATGAGAACAAAAGCAAGGGAATTTTTGGCTCGCCTCCGGCCATCAGACAACCCCCAGAATAGAGGGATAAGAACAAGCATTGTTCTCTTCATTGTGACTTTGGGCATACCACCAATGAATGCAAGAGTTTAAGGCAACAAGTGGAGGCTCTGATCGCTAAAGGTGGCTTGTTAAAATATGTCATTCGAGAAAAGCAAGACAAACCTTCTGATCAGTCTTAACTGAGGATGAACAGACAGCAAAACCCTGCTCCTGTTTGGGTTATGAGCGTTATTCATGGTCGGCCACCCTCGAATCAAGAAAGCGAATCCAAAAGACAATCTCACCTAAGGAATGCTTAGAAAGTCCAGAAGATTAGAGAGGTCCACTCAGTGCATAACTGTTCAGCTAAGGTCTCGATCATCTTCACAGATAAGGACATGAGCAAAATCTAGACGCCACACGAAGATTCGCTCGTGATCAATTTCATCGTATCCAATTACGGAGTAAAAAAAGTGTTGGTGGATGCATGAAGTAGTGCGAATGTCCTAACCCTATGGGCTTTACAACAAATGGGCCTAGGGGCAGAACGCATTAGGCCTACTACTAAGCCACTGGTGGGGTTCGACGGAAGACAAGTGCTCCTAACGGGGGTAATAGAACTCCCAGTGACAGTGGTAGCCAGAACTTTGTCTAAGTCTTTTATTATTATCGATTTCAACTCTTCATACAACATGATAATGGGAAGATGATGGATACACAGGATGCAAGGGATACGGTCAACACTCCATCAGCTAATGAGGTGTGTAACATTGAATGGAAGGGATACGACCGATATCTTGGGAGACCAAGTATTCGCTAAGAAGTGTTATGCTCTTGCACTGAAAGGGAAAATGGTGAAAGATGATCAGGCCAAATAGTAATTACAGAATTCTCTACCAAAGGGCATTTTATGAGAGCAAGAAAAAGAGAAGTCGAACGAATAATCACTCGAAGAGGTAGAGATTATTCCCAGCAAGGTTAGATGATATAGTGGTGAAAAGTCTTAAAAAGGAATATCACCTGAGATATTTGCATGAGGTATTTGACACTCTGCGAAATCAAAACATGAAACTGAACCCTTCGAAGTGCTCTTTTGGGGTTCTTTCGAGGCACATAGAGAACTGAACAGGAATATAGGCAAGTCTGGTTCAGGTGAAAACTCTTCTTCAAAATGAGGAACCAAAAACTCACAGGGATGCTCAGATCCTGATGGGACGTATCGCTGCTCCGAGTAAATTCATCTCTCGACTTTCTGACAAATATAAGCCCTTTTTTGACACCATCAGAGCAAAGGGAAAAGAAGTTTGGGGAGCCGAGCTGAACGAAACCCTATTAAAACTCAAGCAGTATTTAATTTAATTATCAAAGCTTTTAGCACCGAATGCAGGAGAACCTTTATATTTGTACCTTGCGGTATCTCAAATAGCCACTAGTGCAATTCTGATAAAATAGTTCGGCAAAAAGTAATTCCCAGTGTTCTACTCAAGTAAAACTATGACTGAGGCAGAACAGAGATACTCAAAGGTTGAGAATATCGTGTTAGCCCTAGTCCAAGCAAAGAGAAAACTTAGACACTACTTTGAGGCTCACCCAATCATAGTTTTGACCAAAATTTCAATCAAAGCGATTCTCCACAAGCTTGATCAGTCAGGAAGAGTCACTAAATAAGAAATTGAATTAGGAGCCTTCGATGTAACCTATAAATCTTGGACCGCTGTAAAAGGGCAGGTAGTTGCAGATTTCTTGTTTGAGTATGAGCTAGAGAATGATAATGAGTTAGAATTTTCAGTTCAACCTGAATAGAAACTCCATGTCGATTGGTCATTGACATAAAGAGGATTAGGCATTGGCATAGATATCCAAACTCCAGATAAGATTGCCCTACAGTAAACAATCCACCAAGAATTCCTTGCATCAAACAATGAAGCTGAATACGAAGCTCTATTAGCAGGATTAAGACTAGCGCAGACAGTCCAGGTAAAAAATCTGCAAGGTTTAAGTGATTCTCAACTAATTGTGAAACAAGTTAGTTGAAATTCCTTTCCAAAAGATGATCGCATTAAAGCTTACAAAGACTTGACAGAAAGAGAACTCAGAAAGTTTGACCAAGTTAAGGTTTCTCAAATCCCAAAGGACTCAAACCTAGATGCTGACAAATTAGCATGTTCGGCTTTAGCAGCACAGCCGGACCTAATCAGGATAGTGCTGATCGACACTTTGCAAATGCCTAACATCCATGTCCGAAAGGAAGTACTG
Source organism: Cornus controversa (assembly GCA_026545225.1). Classification (NCBI taxonomy): domain Eukaryota; kingdom Viridiplantae; phylum Streptophyta; class Magnoliopsida; order Cornales; family Cornaceae; genus Cornus; species Cornus controversa. The sequence goes on along the minus strand of CM048851.1, from coordinate 63,605,093 downwards.
GCTTTGTAGAACCAACCCAGTTGGATGGATCTTATAAAGGCTTATCTAATCAGTGGAACATTACCAACCTAAAAAAAAGAAGTAAGAAAGATCAAAATGAATTCCTCAAGATATTCGATGATTAACGAACATATTTACAAAAGGTCATTCTCAGGATCGTACTTAAGATGCGTGGCACCTTCGGAAGCGAAAAAAATACTTTCCAGAATTCGCGAAGGCGTGTGTGGAAATCATTCCAGATGGCGACCCATAAAGCCATCACTCAGGGGTATTTCTGGCAGTACATGACCTGAGATGCCGAAGAACATACAAGGAGATGTGATAAATACCAGAGATATACAAGAATACCCTATCAACCCCTAGAAGATCTAACCACCATGGTTATCCCTTGGTCATTCGTGAAATCGGGGATGGATTCAGTTGGACTATTTCCTAAAGCTGCCAACAACAAAAAGTACATCTTGTTAGTCACAGATTGCTTCACAAAGTGGGCCGAAGTAGAAGCTTATACAACAATCACGCATGTGAAAGTAAAAAGGTTTATCTGGAGCAACATCATCTGTCAGTTCGGTTTGCCAGAATCCATTATCATAGACAATGCCAAAAACTTTGACAATCGGCCAATCGAAAAGTTCTTCAAAAAATATAGAATTAACTAGAAATTCTCCTCAAGATTATATTCATAGGGGAACGACCAAGCAGAAATAACCAATCAGACCATCTTTGAATGCGTTCAAAAGAAACTAAAAGCCCAAAAGGGCAAATAGTTGGACGAGCTACCTAAAGTGCTTTGGGTCTACCGAACAATGCCCAGATGTCCAACCGAAGAATGTCCATTCTATCTGGCCTACGAATCCAAAACAGTGATACCAACCGAGCTGTCTACCCCAACAATCAAAATAATAGTACTAGAAATGAGGCATAATGATCAACTACTGGAACAAAATATAGATCTCCTGGAAAAAAAGAGGGAGTTAGCTCAGATAAGGCTTGTGTCATATCAAATGATGGTAAAAAATAACAATAATAAAAAGGTGAAACACCGAGCATTTAGCCTGGGAGACTAGGTGCTACAGAAAGTCACTGACAATACAAAGGAACTTAATGTTGGAATGTTCAGAGTAAGATGGGAAGGTCCATACGAAGTCACATAAGTGATTGGAAAATGTGCATACAAGCTTCGCAGAGTTAGCAACCCATTTGATGAGGTATTATTTTTGAATTTTACTACATTAGAATTAGATTCTTTTTTTTTTACAGTGTATCTCATGTTTTTTTCAAAAATAGAAAAGCTCCATAATAAAAAGTGCATCTTTCTAAAGTACTTTACTGTCAAAACTAAGGTATTAAAAGATTGATCGTTGACAAAAAAAAAAGGTCTTGAGTCCAGTCAAGCTAAGGTCTTAAATGACCGATCACTTACAAATTAAGCATTGAGCCCACCAGAGTAGAGGTCAAAATGACCAATCACTTACAGGAGAAGCAGCCAGTATTACAAGTCCGTTGCTTGGAAAAGTCCCTTGCTGAACTCCTTAATGAAGAAAGATGAGGCGTCAAACGCCGAACGTCGATCATCTACACAAGAACTCTCAATTAAAAAACATAAATGGGAAATAGTTTTCATTTTATTAAGTGATGACAGTGTCCAATATGCCAAAACATTTTCTTGTCCATGAAATATCAAGTGTTAAAGTATCAAGCTGAATCAAAGCAAGATGTTTGAAGAAATTGAAGCGCAAAAGAAATTATAGTATTTATCAAAAAGTTGAATAGAAATTAAAAGATAAAAATTGCAGTTATCCCTTAAAAAAAAGCTCTGATTGAGCATTACAAAGAGGGAAAAAAAATAGCTACAAAGTTCAACTATTGGGAGTTGCCCCATTTGCCTTGTTCAGGTCTTAATTAAATAAATCAACTACCAGAGTACCTTTCTTAGCCTCCATGGGCACTTCTGACGTGACCTGATCAAACGGTAAAGGTGGAGAGGGAGCAGCAACTGGAGCTGAACATGAGCTTTTGAGAAAATCAACGAACTTCTGTTCAGTTTCGCCAGCCTCAAGAATGTCGTACTCGCTGGATGGCTTAATCCCCTGATCGATATCAAATTTATCAGGATCTTGATAATCACATTCGGCCTCAGGCTTCCCTCCTTGTTCGAAGCCATACCAAAAGTCGTTAATGATCTTCAAAGCTATGATCTTTAAGAATCGCTGATAAATCTCAAATCCTCCATATTTACAAACCTGCAGTATAACCTGGAGCTCAGCAGCCTTCTATTCGGCCTCTAGGGCCTTTTGCTCAAAGTGAACGATCGCTTTTTACTTTTTAGTAAGAGACTTAGTGAGAGATTTCACCTCCCCCTCAAGGCTTTCGAATTTACTTTTGCTCAGTCGTTCAACCTCTAGAGCTTTGTAGAGGGAGATGGTCATGTAAACACTCTACATCACCATAAATCAAGCAAAGTCAAGAAAAAAATACAATAAGGAAAAAAATGAATAACAAGAAGAAGAGGACAAAACAAACCTCCATGATATGGGATGAACATTTGCACAGAGCTTATCCCTATCAGTTTTCTGTTGACAGATCTCATTCCATGGAAGCCAGATCCCCCGGATGAGAGAGTCCCCATGACATCATGATTGAGAACAACACAATCCCCAACTGTTATGAAAGAGTCATTTGACTTCTTCAAGTTAAGAATCCACCGATCGGTTAAACTGACGAATGGTACATCAGCAGCATTGCTGGCAGGATCAGCTAGGACTAGAGTGGAAAAGAAAGAGATCTGTCCCTTTATAACATCCGCCAGCAATTTCTGGCACTTGGACAAATGAGAAGCACTAGAAGAATGCATTTTATTAGGAGAAGAGAGGACAACAGACTTGTTCTTGTCCTGTTTAGCCTTATACCTCCCTCAGCATATTTGGTCTTAAGCTGACCAGAAGTTGAAAATCATTTCCTTGTCCTAGGCTCAGGCATCTCCATCCTTGAATTTGAAGATTCTGAATCAGGATACAAAGAAAAAGATTCAACTGAAGCGTTACAAGCAAGGGCCTTAAGCTGGCAAAGTGACAGGAACTTCTTTACAGAGGGACAAATGTCCCAAAGTTTCTTTTTCAAAAACTTAATCCGATAAGCTGCACACAAAAAACATAATAAAGTTATGCAAGAAAAATAAAGAAAAGATAAGTGTTGAAGGTTCCCTAGGGCATTTAAAGAGAAACTTGCCAGACAGATTGAATGAATGAACCACAACATCACCAAAAGCACTAGGGATAGGAAAGCATTGAGCAGCCCTAATGTTCCACACTCCTTTCACCAGAATGAGTTTTTCTTTCCACAACTTATCAGATGTGGGAGTATCAAAACAAATCTTTTTGTCCTTGTTAGGGAACATATGGTAGTAGTTATCCTCTAATCTAATTCAGTGGAGAGAATAACAGAACAGAAGGTCATTCAGACCTAAGTTCAGTTTGTAAACGCGATTTAAATAAAGCAAACAAGAAATAATGTGAAAGAAGTTAGGGTTTAACTGAAGTGGTGCAAGCCTTAGTTTATAAAGAATAAAGTTGTAGAAATAATAAGGGGGAAACCTAAAGATTTTTAAGTGAGAAGCTGAGAAAATGACTTTGCCTTTTTCAACTCTTTCTCCAGAGTTAAAGTCAGAATCTAATGGGTAACCCTCGATTATGACGTCACTGGGAATACGATATTCCTCCCTAATCCTCTTAATATCAACTAACTGCCTAGCCACCGAAGTAACAACCACACCCTGATCGAATGTGACTGTTTTTCCAATAGTAGCAATGGGTTAAGTAGTTTCTACGATTTGAAGAGAGGAACTAGACATTGTGACCTCGTTATTATCATAAAGGGAACAATAACTGTCACTTGAAGACATCATAAAGGAGAAAAATGCATGGGTAAAATAATGAAAACTAACCTACGAAGACAAACCGGTACCAGGAAGCTCAAGGAAAATGAATCTGAAAGAGAAGATAATCAGTTGTAGAAGATTTGTAGCTGAGAATAACGAAGTGTCAAGGCAAAAACACAAAGGCAACGTAAAAGGGTCACTTACATGCTTGATGGTCCTCGATACATGCAATAAAATGATGAAGGCATCTATAGAAATTTCCTCCAGTTTGGGCAAGCTCAAACTAAAGGGAATTGGGGGGAAAAAATTCCCCAACTATTACGGGCTAAGCCCAAAAGAATTCAAATCCAAAGTCTAGTAAAAACCTAAAGAATTATTCCAAAAAGAAGAATGGGCCTAGTCGCCCATTTGTAAAGCCAAAATAGCCCAACTTAGACTTAAGTCCAAACTCTATTCGGAATCTATATTCTTGAAAGAAAAGATAGCTGCAAATAAGAAAATTTGAGTCCTAAAAGGATTGAAATTTCAACTTGCACAAATATCTAAAAAGATAAATGAAAAAGGATCCCCGAATCCTCCCCTTTCTTTCCCTAAAAAAATATCGTGTTCTTGAATTATTGGGTGTGTGCAATAAATTAATTGGCAGGAAATTAGCTAAACAATTTTTGTACTATCATATATCTTTATATTTATATATGTTTTTATTTATTGTATTTTATAAAATATTTTTATTCTTATTGACTTAAAATTTTGTATTCGTTGTATTTTATTTTATTTATTTTGTGTACTTATATTTGAGTAACCAATTTTTTAGTTATTGTAATGTTTAATTTTTTTATTCTAGTTTTTTATAAAATTTTAATTTATTGCATTATATTATATTATATTTTTGAGCGAGCAAAATTTTTATTTATTGTATTTTATAAAAAAATCAGAAATGAAAACTTGAACTGAAAAATGAAATCTGAAACTAAAAGTTTCGTTATGAAGCTTTCAAATTATGCCTAAGGATTGTCAAAATGTTAGACATCACTTTTATTTTTTCAGAAATGAAAATTACGTTATCAAACGTAATTTTTACTATAACATCCAACAAAATAAAAATAAAAGTTAAAATCTGAAATCAAAAGTATCACCAAACATAGCGTTACTAATTTTGATGTATTAGAAAGGTATTCTGCCAAGATTGTGACAACAAATTTAGATGATAAATAATACTATAATAGCTACAAATATTATATTATTTTCCGGTTCCCCCCTCCCCCGTCTCCCCCCCTCTCTCTCTCTCTCTGAAAGTAATTTTCTAGTTCTTCGATCTCCTCATTACATTCCATGTTTCATTAAATGCTTCATTTTTTTAATTTTTTTTGGAAAAATTTTACTAAATTGTTCAAATATTCATTTGATTTAGGGTTTCTTAAATAATAATAATAAAAAGATCAATTCCAGAGATTACTCTTTTCCCATGCTCTCAAAATTATTTTTCTATTTCAATTTTTTGGTAATTGGTAAGTACTGCTTTTATATTTCCCTATGTTTGGAACCATTCAAATCGTGAACAGAGAGGACAAGAAATTGAGCCTGTTGTGGCGATATGGGGGATGTTCCCATGTGGTGGTCCTCATTTTTGGTTATAATGTCACTATCACATCTGCACCTATCCATGTGACTCTATTAGCCGTTGACATGACGCAACTTTGACTGATTGCACCATAAGAGTCCGTGTGAATATTTCTTTGCACGTCTCCGTGTCTTGAACGAGCGACAGCATTATTACTATTTACTATTCTATTATTAATAGATATTTTTAGTTTTTTTCCCCGGTAAATAAATAGTTTTTTAATACTGTTTAAAGGTTGTCTATAATTTGCATAAAATTCCTTTATATGAACAGAAATTCCGTTTCAAATGCACTCTTTGTTTGATAAGAAAATTTTATTTTATTTTTAATAAATGATGAGTAAGAAAAAAGATTTTATAAAGGCACCCTTTGAAATCCAGAAAGAAAGGGTGTATTTAAGATAAACTCTTCAAACTAAGGAAAAATAAAATAAAATAAAATAATTATTTTGTATATAAGAGACAATTCAATGATTTTTTTTTTTTTTTTTTTGCATTGCATATTTACGGACTGTGTGACTATTTACCTAAAGAAAAAAAATATCATTTTTTATAAGCTATATTATTGATTAAAACTTGTATCAAAATCTTGTTTACAGTAAATCTCTATAAAAAAAATGTATGCTTCCTTGTTCTTTGAAAAGATTTGATCTAATTGACTTTAAAAATATTAAAAAATTAAATGATGAGTCCAAAATATAATTTAGGATTACCTTTAATTTGACCCACTTCGAAATGTGGTCCAGACAATTCAAAGTCTAAACCCACTACAAATAAATGAGTCATTTATCCAAATTGTCTAAAAAGTCTAAGACCACTAAAAAATGGATCAAAGAATAATTGATATATATGTATAAATATTTATCATCAAAGATAATATATATATATTAATTAGATAATTATCAAATAAGATAATTATTACTTATTTTTTATTAGCCAATGTGATTTATTTTAAAATAATCTAACATTCTTTTTTTCTTTATTTTTTCATGGTGGAATGAATTTTCTAGATGAGCATACGTCTGTTTCGTGTTGTCCTTGTATGGATTAAAAGCGCTTTTAATTTTAAAATTATTTCTTTTATGATCTTTTAATTGTGTTTTGTAACAAAAGGGGAAAAAAAATACTTTTTAGTGTTATAGATTTTATCTGAATAGACCTTTCACCAAAACTCAAATTTTGTGATTTTTGCAAGTAGAAGTACAAATATAAAGAAAGAGTGTATTTTAAAAAATGTATATAATTATAACAAAGTGTTTTACATACTTTGCCTTTAAGCACTATTTGATTTTTCAGAAATAACATTTTTTTAACAGTTTTGACATACACATATATACTGGTGTATGTCATCCGTGCCTACAATACTACAATACACTTGAAATCGTGATTGTTAGATAGTTAGATAAAATAATTTTAAACCTTTTGATAGTTAGATAAAGTAATTTTCAACAGTAGATAAACAAAAATATTTTGGACCAAACTTAAATCTAATATAGATATATAAGTATTTCTTATAAACTCTACTAATGAACTATTAAGAGAAGTGCTAGGACGTTTACTTAAATGATTGTCCTTTTATAGTCGCTCTATTCATTGGTGGAAACCAATTAGAGTAATTAATATTTTTTTATGTAATAAATATCTTACTTTTTCATCCAATAATATGCCCTTCGAGTTTTAAGATATTTACACTAGTGCCATCGATAAATAAATAAAATCATAGTGGCCATAAAGAGGTTCTTCAATTTTAAAAGAAAATATATTCTTTAACTAAACTAAGAACTCATAAAGTATTTTTATATACTAATTAATTATATAGGAAATAAGTATATAGATTAATATAAAAAATTATTATTAAATTTTTTTTTGTTACAGTAGCTTTATTTGTTTGCTAATGGCACCAGTGTAAATATTTTAAAACTAGAAGGACATTTTCTTGGATGAAAATGTAGGACATTTGTTACAAAAAAAAAAAAAGCATTAATTACTCTAATTGGTTTTACTAATGATAGAGCAACTATGGAAGGGCAGTCGCTTAAGCAACTGTCCCAACACTCCTCTACTAGTAAAAGGTCACGTGTGATGCGCGTGATTAAAAGTGAATTTATATAATTTTATTAAGTTATGATACCAATAATAAGAAAATAAAATTAATGTTTTAAAACTCTAATATTATTTAAGCAAATCTATAATTATTTGTTGTTTTACTTTTCAAAATTCTTAATATCTAGTTTAAGAATTCTTAATCCTTTCTAAATTATGAATACTTCAAATTATTACACTTCTTTTGATATCAATGGACACAACACACATGAATAAGTAAATGTTAAATTATATACATATACGTATACATATATATATATATATATATATATGCACACAAAAACTTTACCTCATCTCAACATATCAAAAAACAATAGGCATAAATGTAATGGCTCAAAACGTTGTAAGAGAGTTTGAAAATATGTGTGATCTCAAATGGGTGATTATAAGCATTTAATCTACTTTGGACGTATACATGATCTATAGTTCTAACATTGAAATTAATAATAAAATTGCAGTCTAAAACTTTAGTACAATAGTAAATTTGCATTAACTTGATCACTTATATCCATTTAAGAAAAAAAAATGAAAAAAACTTAGATAAATGACAAACCAAATACTTCGTTTAATATAATTATGCAAATTATACTTTTAACTTAATTTTTCTTTATAAATTAGAGATTAAAAAATAAAATAATAACTCAATCATGGAGAATAAAAAAAGGATTGTACCAGTAGTTGCTAAAGATGTCACTGAGATTAATTATATTTTTATGATTTTTTTCCTTTGCTTTTAAACTTAGTCACATTTGTCTAAAAATATTGCACATAAAACAATCTCAATATTTCAAACAAATATATAAATATATATAAGTGACACAATCTTAATCATAGCAGAAGAGAACAATCTTAATTATTTAGCTGGAACGAAAATAAAAAAATTTCATTATTTTAATACGACCATATTTCATTAGTGACTGATATAGATTACTAAGTTATATGATATCTATAACATTGTTTTTCGTATTTCTTTAATCAAATCATCTGGTGATAAATATATTTTTTTCATAGTAGTTCATTAGTCGTTTTTTAACACATTTTTCATCTAGGTAAAATAATATTAATATTTCTGACTGATATTGATTTATTGTTAATTTTAATTTTATGTTGTTTTACCAGGAGCTATAGAAATAACATCTATCCTTGTAATTAGATTGGCTTTGACATGATTTTAGGTTATACAAGTCATAAATTAATTTGATTTGCATATTTTGAAATCATATGGCAAACAATGGTATTTATTAATTACAATAGCCCATTATAAAGTCTTACACAATCATATTTATGGAGAAGAGCTCTCTTTTGATAAATTGAATCATATATTTTTAGTAACAGTGTAAAGGTTTTTTTCTTTCTTCACATACCCTGTATTCAATCGTGTCCCAAATTATATTATTATTATTGAAACTCATATAATATTTATTATCGATCCAACAAATAAATAAACCAATATAATAGATTAACATAATCATTATTATTATCCATAGTATTCAGATCTAAAGTTTATAATTGATTACATAAACCTATTAACAATCACCGTAAAATAAAAACATATTATAAATTATTTAAAGAAAACAAAAGATATAAAAAGAGTGGAGAATCTATGTTTTACCATCATTGAGAGTTACCCCAGCATAATCCATCGCCAATGGTGAAACTTTTTTCGTTTTACTTATATAATTTTTTTTTCTCAAACAACTTAGAACAAAGCCCTTAAAAGATTAATAAAAGAGATAAAATAAGAGAGAAATCGAAAACCAGATAACAAAGTTGCAACTAAAAAAAATCACATATCCCTAATATTATAGATAATTAGTTTGGTTTGTATGCATTGTTTAGAATTTTTTTAGAGTAATGTATTACAATTAAATCAAATAATTTGAAACTCTGTAAAACTTCTCATTGAGAGTCACTCGAGCATAACCCATCGTCAATGGTGGAAACTTTCTTTATTTTATTTCTATAAACTTCTTTTTCTCAACCAACTTACAACAAAATTCTTAAAGATCAGTAAAAAAGATAAAATAAGAGAAAAATTGAAAATCAAAGTTGCAACTAACGAAACTAAATATTTTGAAACAACTTGTAATTTCGTAGGAGTCTATGAGTAGAGTTCAGATTGTAGAAGTGTATTATTACAAGAATAGTGATATGACTAAAAAGACTGTTAGTGGGTGATAGAATTTAAGTTATAAAAGTTTATTAGTAAAAGAATTATAGTATAACTTAAATGATTTGAGGGAACTTGTACTTTTAACAGTAAAATATATATATATATATATATATATATTTGATGCTCAACATATGACGACTTTCGTGACTTCACTGTAGTCACTCGATATTCCCTCGATATGAATTACAGTAGCTGTTGTGTTACGGAGACCATGTGTCTTTTACCATATTAAAAAGAAAAAAAAAACTCAGGAAAAGAAAAGAAAATAACAATTCAGTTAATCCATGTTTATATGGTCAAACTCATACTCCATTTCAAAGTGGTCCAATCATGTAATAACACGTCAATTGCAAAGGAAAAAACTTTAATACAACAATGATAACATATTACTTTCTGGTAAGGATGAGTCCCTTTTGAGATAATTTTAATTTTTTTTTCAATTATAAGGGTATATGATATATTTTTTTTAAAATGAAAAATGTAAAGTACAAGGATATATGATATTTATAAATGAGAAATTGTGTTTTATATAAAAAAATAAAAAAATCAATTAATTAAATAGGAAGATTATTATTATTTTTTCCACCAAAATACTGTAAATACAGGAAGATGATATTGACAAGAATTGGGGCACTCCAGCAGGACCCTGTGAAGTGCATAGTGGAAAAATGAATTGACTATTATTTATCAACGAGAGGGTGTTTTGAGGAGGAAGAACAGAGAGCACTTCTGCTTCCAGGTGGTTACAGGTTACTTCCCGCAGAAGGTTCTATCCGCAATAAAATATTCTCTCTCTCTCTCTCTCTCTCTAACAAGGAAGGAAAAATATAAAGAAACTCATGTAGTAGTATTTGTCAAATAGTAATATAGAAAGGGTTTCGTGATTAACTTGTTCTCAGCGATTTCTAAGTACGTCTCTCCTTCTCCCTCTCCCTCTCTTCCTATCTCTTCACGTAATATATTCGCTTGTATTTCGTCGGCAGTTGAACATTGCCTTTGAATTGTTTTCTATATTTTTCTTCCTTGGTCTGACTAGGTTGGTTTCAATAAATTACTTCGTTTGTTTTTGATATTCATCGTTTGGGGTTTCGTTCTTTGCTTGTTGGAATTGATTGATTCATTTATTTTTAAAAAAAATTTAAGGTTGGATGGTGGAAAAAAGCTAGGGTTTTGTTGATTAATCGTTGGTTTCTTTAAGATATTTATGGTGGCTGGGAGACAATCAGGAGCGTATTGATAATTTTTTTTGGTGGGTCTGTGGAAATTTGGGCTGGTTTAGCGGATTTCCATGGTGGGTTGGAGATATTAGGGTTTTGTTGGGGCCAAACTGTAATTTTTTTATTTCATCGATAAAATCCTAGGCGGGTCTGTCGCTTTTGCAGATTTGAGTGGTAGGTTGGAGATAACTGGGGGCTTATCAAGGGTTAAGGTCTGGAATTGGGAAATTCTCCATTTTGGGTTACGGGGGTATTTCTGGGAAGGGGTGAATTGGCTTATCTGTGTTCATCCTCGAATTGGGTCAATCGGCGATGGTTTGACACGAGCTGATAGTCATTTCTGGCAATTTCAGCTTCGGACATCAGATTCTAGTGCATGCGCAGGGGTATTGGACCATTGGTGGTTTACTTTCGATCATTGGATTTTTGTGGTAGATTTATTGATTGGGTAGGATGAGTTCCAATGTTTCTGAAGGTGTAATTCAAAGGGGCAAGCTTCTTGTTCATATTGCCGAGAATGGACAATCATTTGAGCTCGACTGCGATGAATATGTACTTGTTGAGGTGGTCCAGCGATTTCTGGAATCAGGGTCCGGAATTCAGTTTAATGACCAACTACTTTTATGTTTGGACATGAAACTTGAGTCTCAGCGGCCACTTTCGGCATATAAGCTTCCATCTGATGACCGGGAAGTGTTCTTATTCAATAGAGCAAGAATGCGAAGTAACTCAATGCCTCCTGCACCAGAGCAAGTTGAAAATTTTGAAATTGCAGACCCTCCATTGCCATCCTCCTCCCACAAACCTCACCCTTTGGATGATGCTTCAGACCCTGCTCTAAAGGCTTTACCTTCTTATGAGAGGCAATTCAGGTACCATTACCAGCGTGGGCATGCGATTTACAACCGTTCCCAAGTGACATTTGAGACATGTGAGAGACTTTTGCGAGAGCAAAAGGTACAGGAGAGGGCACTGGAAATTGCTCGAGGTAATTTGGATCATTTCTACAGGATGATTCTTCAAAATTACATGGATTTCATGAAGTGTTACTCGCAGCAGCACCGGAGCCATACCAATCTTCTGGTGAATTTTGGGAGGGATATAGAGAAATTGAGATCTTGCAAACTTATCCCTACTTTACAGACTGATAATCGCAAGTGCTTACTAGATTTTGTGAAGGAGGACAACTTGCGGAAGTTGGTGGAGGACTGTAGCAGTTCCCACAGACAGTTTGATCACAAGGTTTCAGAATTTAAGCAGGAGTTTGCAGATCTAAAGCGCAGTGCTGAACATTTGTTTTCTAGCAAAGCTTCATTTCTTATTAGGGATTTGGAACTTACTATTAAGGAGCACCAGCGATATTTTAATGAACAGAAAAGTATAATGCAGGCTTTAAGGTTCTGTCTCTCTCTCCTTACTTGTCATATTAGTGGCGTTCAAACTCCTGTTGTTTATTTATGTTGTTCATTTTGTCTATTAATATGACCTTTGGGCTTATTTGAATTTTTATATGGTTTAATAGCCTCTTTCCTTGATCAATCAGTTGGTGGTCTCATTGAATCTCATTTTTTTCTTTTTTATCCTTTTAGAAGCATAATCTAATTGATGCACTGAACATTCCCCCATTTGTACATTTCAGCACATCTGGGTGAAGCTTGTGATGCTGAATGTTGTGGCATACTGTCTTTGCACAAATTTGTTCTCTCTTATTTCTAGTAATTCATGTCTAGACTTGTATATGTGTATGTATATATAATTGATAATTATTTGTGAACATGTATGCACATGTCATTGTTTTTCTTTCCACTACGTGCTTTGGCAATTATTCTATGTATGAGGGTCCAAAAGTTTTATGTGGTGTATACATAAATTATCCAATGGGTGTCCCTTCAATCTAATTGGTATTATGGTTTTGTCTATATTCTTGAAATTCATGTTCATGGATATCAGACAGTCAGTGTGTTTGAATTGAAGGTTGGAGCAAAAGGAAAGGAGATGATATGTGTTCTTAGTAATCTAGTATCTATCCTTGGGACCTCTGCATGTACTATGTCCTAGAAGTTAACCTAAGTTTTTTTAAGTTGTTTTGAATTGAAAAGACTCATTTTAGGTATTGAATGTAAGTGAAAATATATTGGAATTGATAAATGGAGAAGCCCTAGGTTCCGAAAGGTTTAAGATAAATAGGATTACAACTAAATTTATGGAATGTTAATATAATCCTAGATAAACTAGAGATAAAAATATGGATTTATTGAAGATTGAGGGTCAAGAGATATCAAAAAGTGAACAACCTAGATTGATTATTCACGGAAGGGGGCAGATTGGAGATAATGTTACATTGTTACATACAGATTTAAAATAAGACAAGTTACATGGAGGAATACTTGTGGTATATTATGCAATCAACTTATACGTTTAAAATTAAAAGAAAAACTTTTTAAAATGGTTGTTAGGCCAGTTTTAGTTTACAAACATAATGTTGCCTCCTGATGATGGGTGTCCTTTCCAGGATTGGAGTTTTGACTGATTTGATTCATAATGAACTTTTTTGGGGGGTTGGGGGAGGGCATTCTTCATTTCTTCCTAATGACTCAATCGGGAGGGTTTCTTGGGGTTTTATTCTTGATTGAGACTCTTCTGATGTCCATGTTTTGGGAACTGAGATGCAAGTAGTGAACTGCACATCTTAAATTATTATGAGGCAGGATGTTAGTTGATAGTTTCGACATTGTACAAGTTGTGACAAAAGAAGAAAGAATGATGAAAATAATGGAAAAAGAAGCTGCAGTTACGGGCCAGAATTGGAATGCATGTAAAAATTTGCCAAGGTACTAGTATGAGAAAGGGAGAGGAAAAGAATGAGGAAAGTAAATTCAATGATGGTGCTATTACCATCAACCATGTGAAATTTATTTTTATAAATCCAGCTGCACATTTATTGAAGAAACTTGACAAGTTTTAATGGACCTTTACTTGCACTGGTAAATTTTTGTACAAGCTTTGTTTAGATTCTAACTTTGTGGAGCATGCTGCAATTGCTTCAGATGACTGAGTGCTGTTCATAAACTCATTTTCCAATCTACTTTCAGAATACAAATTCTACTGTATGTGCACCGAAAGATTTATCTTATTTTAATCTTACCCTCATTGCAGATTTCAACCAGTGATGCGCAAATTTCTACCAATGATGGAAACCATGTATCATCATTGCCCAAGTGAAACATTTCTTTTTATAATATGGCCTTTGGAACAGAGCATTACAGAAGAGGTTCATAAAAGCTCCGTACAATGACAAAAACAAATTTTTTTTTTCTCAATCTTACATCGCAAACTTTTCCTAGAAGCCAAACCCTGAACAACTTAGCTAGTTTACATAATATTCTTAAACAAGCCATATCCATATAAGTTTTCAAGTTCTGCATCAGATAAGTTTTCAAGTTCTTAAACAAGCCTTAGTTAATGCCTACAAAGTCGGCTTTTGTCACCATCTGTAATAAGTTTTCAAGTTCTGCATCAGATATCTGGAGATGTCTACTTAGTAGTGCCTTGTTCATATTAGTGGCTGAAGGATATCCAGGCTGCTTCATTATTTGCTTTCGCATACTTTTACATATTCCAGAAGATGATATTTAAGTATATACGCTTTCCCTTTCATTAAAAACTCATCTGGATCTTATGGATATGGTTTTAGTAAAATGTTTTTTCTTTAATGATGGTTCATTGTGACCGATATAGGAAATATCTAAATCTAGTTATACTCCTCTCTGATTCAAGGATTTATGAACTCTTCCTTTTCTCAATAAATAAGGGTTTATGAACTGATTAGTTTTACATCATACCTTTTTTTTTTTTGTGGATCTTAATTAAAAATACATAGGGAGCAAACAAACCAAGTTCGTTCCAAAAGTCTCAAATCACCTTGGAATTCTACAAAAGAAAATATAGAATCCAAGATCTTCCCTAAACACAAAGCTGGAAGTGTTTAACACCAGTATTTTTAACTTGACCACCAGCAGACACAACATTCTGAATATCACTGCTGCTTATATCAACCATTATTTCACTTCATAGTTTGTACAAGTGTACTAAATGTTAAAATTTTGCCTTTACGTGGTATAACATCTTTATAACTGGAAAGTGTTATTTCTGCCACTGACCAAAACAGATTTATATTCATGCAGCAAAGATGTCAATACGGTGAAGAAACTTGTGGATGACTGTCTGTCGAGCTCATTGTCCTCTTCGCTACGTCCTCATGATGCAGTTTCAGCCTTAGGTCCTATGTATGATAGCCATGACAAGAATTACCTTCCTAAGATGCAGTCTTGTTACTGTTCAATTTCCGACCTGCTTGGATTCTGCAAGGATAAAAAGAATGAAATGAATGTCTTTGTGCACAATTACATGCAAAAGATAGCGTATATTCAATACACCATTAAAGATGTACGTTACAAGTTTTCTGTTTTCACAGAGGCAATGAAGCGTCAAAATGATCAATTTGAACACTTGAAGGTGGTCCGTGGGATTGGCCCTGCCTACAGAGCATGCCTTGCTGAAATAGTTAGACGAAAGGCTTCAATGAAGCTCTACATGGGCATGGCTGGACAATTGGCTGAAAGGCTTGCAACAAAAAGGGAGGTTGAGGTCAGGAGACGTGAAGAGTTTCTGAAAGTACATAGTTCATATATACCTAGGGACATTTTAGCATCCATGGGATTGTATGATACTCCTAGCCAGTGTGATGTTAATATAAGTCCTTTTGACACTAATTTACTTGATATTGGCATATCAGACATAGACCGTTTTGCTCCCGAGTATTTAGCAGGGCTGTCTTCTAAAAGTGAGAAGCATGGATCTTTAAAGGGTTCATTTTCTCTGTCTAATGATAGTTCTCATTCAGCTGAAGTTGAAGAAAGTGCTGTGGACTCCCCTGAGAAACATGACTTTGAGGAGCTCCTTGAGGTTTCGGACTTGGTGGAGATTGCCGGAACCAGCAAGCTGGAAGTTGAGAATGCAAAACTGAAGGCTGAACTTGCTTCTGCAATAGCTCTGATCTGTTCCTTCAGTCCTGAAATTGAATATGAATCTCTCGAGGACAGTAAAGTGGACAGTTTACTAAAAAATGCAGCAGAGAAGACATCGGAGGCCTTACATTTGAAAGATGAGTATGCAAAACACCTCCAATCGATGCTAAAGATTAAGCAAATGCAGTGCGAGTCATATGAGAAGCGCATTCGAGAATTGGAGCAGAGGTTGTCTGATCAGTATTTGCAAGGGCATAGGCTTTCAATTGATAAAGACAGATCGAACTTTGCCCTTTCAGCTTTGAAGGCTGATGATAGCAAGTCAGAGATCTCAGGTGATGGGGAAACCAACATGCCTTATATGTCCAGTGAACCAATGGATGAGATTTCCTGTGCCTCCAATTCTTTACATGGAAAATTAGGGTTTTTAAGTAAAGAATCAGGCAAAGTGCGAGAAGGACTGGATGAGAATATGACAGATTCTTCTGCAATGCTAAATCCTCAGTTAGATTCATCAATGCTAGATCCACATCGTGATGAAGTGCATGTCAATGACAAAGATGGAAAAGATACAGTGGTGGCAGATGTAGGCATGGCACTGGCAACCAGTGCCACTGGTGATAGCACGTTGCAGCCTCTGAATACTTTACCTTCTGACACAGCCGTCGAAGCTGGCTTGGATTCTAAAATTAACAGTGATCTTGTGCTGGAATTGCAAAGTGCACTTGCAGACAAGTCAAATCAACTTGGTGAAATGGAATCTAAACTAAAAGCCCTAATGGAGGAGGTTGTCAAGCTTGGGAGAGAGTTGGAAATCAATCAGAAGCTCCTGGATGAATCTCAGGTATTGCTGATAAAAATGCAAATTTTCTTCACATCATTTTGTTTTCTCCTGACAAGTGCATATAAAATAATTGAACCATGCATCTGATAGCTTCTTTTCTTTTCATCTTAGTACGAAATTTATCTACTTTTATACATTTATCATCATCCTTGCCTTAGTATCATATGAATGGGGTCGGCCACATGAGTTCTCTCTCTCCAATATTTTCTATTACATGCCATTTTCCCTACCAAATTTAACTTTTTAAAATCATTTTTAATAACCTCATCCCATGTTATTTTTGGTCGCCCTGTCCGTCTCTTATATTCTATTACAACTAGTCTTCCTCGCTTCACAGGCGTGTCTCTAGGTCTCCGATATGTGTCAATCTACTCTCTCTAATTTTTTCACAAATGGGTGCCACACCTAATTTTCCTCTCACTCTTTCATTAGGAACCTTATCTCTTCTAGTCACTCCAATTATCCACCTTAACCTTATCTACTTTTATACATTGATATATCGATTTAGTTTTTTGATTGTGCTAACCTGGGAGATTTCTTGAGGTGGTTGATTCATTTTTCAAGAAATTTAACTATGAATGAAGATTCTGTTAGATAAGAGACTGCCTCTATTTATAATCTTAACATGAATAATTGACTTGGTTGTACCCATCTTGCATGCCCCTGTCATGTCATTCTAGTGTCTTTTCCGCCCTGTTTAGTTGTTAATCTGATTGCTGATTAGAAATTGAATCCCACGCCCTCCCCCCTAAGCCCTCCAAATTAAAAGAGAAGAAAAGGAAAATACACCGCATATTCTGGATTTCTGTGTATGTGTCTAAAATCATATTGTAGCAGCTAAATACTTGTTTTGGAGTGAAGTACCACCTAAAGTTGCTAGTCCATGATATATCTACATAAATAAACACATGTATGTCATATGAATTCATTTAAGTATCACTTCCCTGCATTGTGTTCAGAACTGAATTGGAGCTTTGTATGTCACTATATGGGTATGATATGGTTGTTTTCTAATATTTTTTAATTGGAAGTTTAACTAGTTTGCAAATTGTGGCGGGGTTTCTTTGTGACTGCTGCATACTGTTATACTATTTTATTCTCAGAAAAATCCTAAAAACCATGAAAATCTGAGTCTTATCTGATCCAAGCAAGTGATTCCAGACAACGTTATTCTGAAATCCTTAATTTTTTCTTGTATCACTAAGTTTAAAATGATTATTAATGATATAAGCCTCAGAATTGTCTACGGGTCACTTTCGACAACGTTATCACCACCTTTAAGTATCACTTCCCTGCATTGTGTTCAGAACTGAATTGGAGCTTTGTATGCCACTTGCACGATATATATGGGTATGATATGGTTGTTTTCTAATATTTTTTAATTGGAAGTTTAACTAGTTTGCAAATTGTGGCGGGGTTTCTTTGTGACTGCTGCATACTGTTATACTACTTTTTTAGTCTCAGAAAAATCCTAAAAACCATGAAAATCTGAGTCTTATCACCAAGCAAGTGATTCCAGACAACGTTATTCCGAAATCCTTAATTTTTTCTTGTATCACTTAGTTTAAAATGATTATTAATGATATAAGCCTCAGAATTGTCTACGGGTCACTTTTGACAACGTTATCACCACCTTTTTCTAATTCAGTGTCTGTACCATTGTTACCCGTTTTTAAGCCTTGTCATTTGAAATATATTCTGTTCTTTTCCCTTTTTTTACATAAATAAAATGTCTCATTAAAGAAGGTGCTGAAGGGGACATAACCTGAGTACACAGGATGTATAGAGAACAAAACTACACCACCCTATACAAAGTCCAAAATTGCTCTATAGAGGGTCTGCCCTCACATAAGTTTTAACTCAACTATCTGAGACTCCCAAAAAACTCGATTTTTAACCTGTAAATGGGCTCTTCCATCTCATTAAAATGATATCAGTTCCTCTCCCCTCAAATACGCCAAAGAAGAGTAAGGGGAACTGCATCCCAAGTCTTCCTCCATTTCCTCTCTACCCTGCTGTCTCTTCAATCCGAAAAACTCAAGTACAGTCCTGTGAATACCCAAATGATCCTTAACAATTTTTTTTTTGTAAAAAAAACCAAACATCTCTAGCAACCACACAGTGAATTAGGAGATGCTCAAACACTTTGCCCTTCTCTTTACACAAGAGGCACCAGCCCTCCAAACAACTTATCAATCATCGAAATCTTTAAATGAGTGGCCGTCTATGCGAAGACATCCACTCTGGTAGGAACAGTTGGCCCTTCCAAATGGCTCTCCAAGGATGCAAGACTTTTGGAGGATCCCAATAAGCTTGTGTAATAAGATCTCACAGTGTCTCCCCTCCGTATAATCACTACCTTAAACTCCTAATAATTATGACTCCGCGAAGCTGCACCTCCCACCTTAATAATAGATATGTCTTAACAATGTACCACTCTAGTTTCCTAATCAACCACAAGGCCGCTGAAGAAACGATACCTGTAGTGACATCTTCTTGCACCCGTCCTCATCCTGCCAACATTTAACACTATCTTCAATCTCTACTAAGAAATGATTGTTTTTTTAGAGAATTTCACTCTTAATTCCAATGCACTTTTATACTAGGACTGGACAGGGAATGTTCCAACTCTTGTGTAGTTTGCTTCTGTTCATTTTTTATTACTAAGAATTTATGAGAAGTATAAAATTGCCCATTAAGTCATTAAGCATATCACTTTATAACTCCCCTTACCTGAATCATATGTCTCCCCTACCCGGCTTGTCACCAAAAAAACATTCCTACTCAATGCTTTTGTGCAAACATCACCCAATTGACAACAGTACCTAATATGAGAAGTTACAATCTATTGTCATAAAAGTACAACGCATGAATGATAGTCAGCCTCAACATGCTTGGTTGCTTATGAATTATTGGAACAACAATATGGAGAAACAGAGAGGGAACGAGAGGGAAGAATGACAGTTAATAACCATGCTGGGCTGGCTCCTCTATTTACATATTATTAGTATGATATATGAGAAGTACACATAACCCTCAATTTTAACCCATTACATATGTCACTTTTAACAGGTTCACCATCATTTGTTTGACTCGGTGATTTTATATCAACACTTTGTATATTGAACCAGAAATACTCCAAAATTAATGGCTTCAATGTAAAAAAAAAAAAAAAGGTTAATGGCTTCATAGCATGTTGGAGATTTAGGCAATATAATGTAGAATCTTCACATTGAGAATTAATTTTGTTGATAAAATAAAATAAAATAAAATTGAAGAGAGAAATTAAACAAGAAGAAGACAAGAATATAACGTGGTTCGGCCACTACGGCCTACATCCACAACACATAAAGGGCTACATCACTTTTATTGTATTCTCTCTTCGTTTTGTTTACAATGACCACCTTTATTTTTAGGTGAAAGATTACAAGTGATAAATATGGAAAATACATAGACGGAGGATTTCTAAAATCAATCCCATAAATCACTCTTATAAATCTTCTATCAAGGCTTAAATCACTCCAATAATATATTCTCCAACACTCCTCCCTTCAGTTGGTACACGGATATTTTAACTCAAGTGTCCAACTTGAAACTAAATACGAAATTGCGAAGGATCCAAGACGAGTTGATTCGAAAATCCGAGACGAGTCTAGAGTAGGGTATGATAAACCCTGCTCTGATACCATGTTGATAAAATAAAATAAAATTGAAGAGAGAAATTGAACAAGAAGAACACAAGAATATAACGTGGTCCGGCCACTATGGCCTACATCCACAACACACAAAGCCCAAATGGCTACATCACTTTTATTGTATTCTCTCTTCGTTTTGTTTACAATGACCTCCTTTATTTATAAGTGAAAGAATACAAGTGATAAATATGGAAAATACATAGATGGAGGATTTCTAAAATCAATCCCATAAATCACTCTTATAAATCTTCTATCAAGGCTTAAATCACTCCAATAATATCTTCTCCAACATTTTTCATGATATTGGTGTAACAAATCTGTAGTGGTTGGAGAAGGTTTAAAAAGGACAACCATTAACCTAGGGTTCATTTTTTGCCATTCCTTTTCAATTAAATCTCACCTTCACCTCTTATTTTAATTATCTCTTCAAGTATGTGCATCTATTTATAAGACAAACACTTTATAATTGTCCCTTTATGCTAAGTTTGTAGTTTAGGATTAGACATTTAAACACGTGAGTGACTTGGTGACACGAGTCATGCACAAATAAACTAAAGAAACTTTTGTACTAGTTGTATTTCAAAATTAATTTTTTACCCCTTCATCCCTTATTTTAAATATTTTTTAAATAATTATCCACATCCTTTTTTGAAGACACACTTTCGCATTGTCCCTGAATGCTAAATTTGTAGGTAAAGATTAGATAATTAAACACTTCCACACGTGACTTGAGGATGTGAGTCCATGCAGCATTAAGAATGACATTTGCTTACACAAATGCAATTGCTTGCCCTTTATGGAAACATCTATCCCATGCACTTATTTATGTGGATAATTAATTTGATTTTCTATTATACAGATGAATTGTGTTCACTTGGAGAATTGCCTGCATGAAGCAAGAGAGGAAGCCCAAACCCATCTTTGTGCAGCTGATAGGAGGGCCTCAGAATATGGTGCATTACGTGCTTCTGTTGTAAAAATGCGGGGCCTTTTTGAAAGATTGAGGAACTGTGTTTCTTTGCCTGGGGTGGCTGGTTTTGCTGAATCCTTGCGTGCTCTAGCTCAATCATTGGCCAAGTAAGTTGTTAAAACTCGGATGCTAGTGTTTCCTTATAACATTAGCATTTGAGGTATGATAGTTGATTTCATATACTTCTTTTTATTCCGTGCTTTAATTTGGGTATTCATCTTAAATGCAAAAGGAAGGGAATCATATATATATATATTTTTTCCAATTATTATTTATAAGACAACTAATTGGTGGTTGAGGATTTTTCCATACTTGTTCTGTTAGAACATTGAGGTTGCAATATTTGACTCCCAATAGCAAATATGAGTAACTCCCTTCTACCTGTTGCATCGTTATGTGGGTATTTCTAAGAGTCCAAGTCATTGCTCTTAACTTTTGTTGCCTTTCTAGGATCAGAGGCTGGTGATTGGTTGTCTGGCTAAGCAGCTTCTTGCTTGGCTGATGCCTTAACTGCTTTAATTAACTTTTTCTATTGCAAGGAATCATTGACTAATCCTTGGAAATTAGGCATCAGGATGTCATCAGGGATGTTATTGGGAGTTCAAATTTTTTTTTATACCAGCTGGTTGAGGCTATTATGCATTGGAGGATGAGATTTGAGCCCTTTCAGAATATGTCTTAGGAAAGTTTGTGGCTTGAACTGTGTCAAATGATAGGAGTAACTTGAAAAGATAAGATAAATAATGAGCGTGTGAGGGGAACATTAGGTGTAGCGCCTATAGATGATAAAATTAGGGAAAGTAGATTTTGGAGGTATGGCCATATTCAACGTAGACCCAATGATGCACCGGTTAAAAGAGGAAGAGTTGTTTGTCTATAAGGTAAGCCACAAAGTGGCCGACCAAAGCTTACGTGGGATGAAGTATTAAAAACGATTTCAAAAAATTAAATCTAAGAGAAGTGGAGAAAGAGAATCCATGTGGCCGACCACATATATATGGGATAAAGGCAAGGATGACAACGATGATCGAATAGATCCCTACATCAGCCAGAGAGCAGAGTCAGCAGACTCCATGGCGAAAAGAAGGGGCCTGTTCTTTGGTGTTTAAGAGGCCATTTCTACCCTCCATTGAAATTAGGTAGCTATTGGTGGGAGGATGTTGGGTTTATTTATCCTTTGGATATCCATCTTCTATGTTTCATTTGTGGGCCTTCTCTTCTTTTGTTGTTCAGAGGAATTGCTCATCGTCATTGTTCCTTTTTTAATTTTTTTATAAGTGTCAATAAATAGTTTTAGTTTCTTACTGAAATCATTACTATTTTAGATAACCAAATCAAGAAACATATAAATCCCTTAGCCTTAATTTAGCATTAATATTGAAATTCTCCGGTAGCTGTCATAACTGCATTGCTAGCATATTGTTCTGCAAGGGAGATGATAGATGAGAAGAGGTTTTATAGAATATCTCCTTCTTGATCATCGGGTTTTTCTGAATAGATGAAACAGAAGAGAGTGGAATGAATAGAAGAGAGAATAAATATCTGGGCCCACATTCAATCTCCTCGGAAGTGAGGTGATATAGTGTTATTTGGAGAACTGCAGCATTTTCACACAAAGTACATTCACAATATTGAAGGGCTTGAGTGAGTCAATCCTTTTCCATTTTTCCTAATTTTCTACCTTTTCTCCATAAAATAACTGTTGAAAAATGTTGAGCATGTTCTCTATTCTCAAATATGTTTCTCTTTATTGAACCTATTAAAGCAAATGTTACATTCTCTTCTCAACTGATGATTGATGAACCAGTCAGTGTCAAATTGTTCAATGCTGGAAACAAATTTTATAACCCACTGAAATAAAAAAAACTTGAGATAAGGGCCTTTTTTCATTGCAGTCTGGATACATTGAGAATTGATATTGAGGACTCAATTGTTTTTATTTAGTTTTTTGACCCAATTATGATAACGAAGTTGAATGGGGATTAAATTGCTTTCCATTGTGATTTTCAATCCTGTAGTAACAATGAAGATGATGGTGCTGCTGAGTTCCGAGAATGTATCCGGGTACTTGCTGATAAAGTTGGTGTCTTGTCAAGGCATCGTGCAGATCTGATTGACAGGTACTCAAAGGCCGAAAGTGAAAATGAACAGCTCAAAAAAGTGTTGGAAGAAAAGAAAGAGTTGGTCAACACTTTGTACACGAAGCATCAGCTTGAGAAGCAGGTAAGTTGCTCAGGTTTATGGCATTGTCACCATTTACAATGACTCGTGGTAGTATCATAACATAATTAAATTGTTGGAGTGGGATGTTTCTGCTGGAATTTTTTTCCATCCTGGTCGCGACAGTCGTATTTGCATAATTGATCATCATCATCCTCCTTGCCTTACTCCCATATGAATGGGGTCGGCCACACGAATTCTCTCTCTCTCCAATCTTTTCTATTACATGTCATTTCACCTACTATATTTAACTTTTTTAAGTTACTTTTAATAACTTCTTCTCATGTTATTTTTGGTCACCCTCTCCGTCTCTTACCTTCTATTACAACTAGTCTTCCTCATTTGACCGGCGCATCTCTAGGTCTTCCATATATGTGTTCAAACCATTTAAGTCTACTCTATCTAATTTTCTCATCAATGGGTGATACACCTAATTTTTCTCATCAATGGGTGCTCAATTTATACATCCCAATATAAAATATTTGGAGTCATAATGTGAAATAAGAATTCTTGTGGTATTTGTTTATGAAATACCAAATATGTGGCTGACAAACGTGTTGGGAAGGTCTGCCCAGTTGTATGCTTGCTTCTACAAAGCATGCAAGGTCACTGAAAACTGGCTGCCTTTTTAACTGCATTTGATGGATATTTTTAGTGGAAATATTTAAAACCACTCATTATATTTGTCTGGAAACTGGATCCTCCTGACTTCTTGAAATGTGAAAATATGGTAAAGGCCCTTCTTTGGCTCCAATTGAAGGCAATATGTTAACCTTTGTTCCTGTACATGTTTAGAGCAAGAAAAATGGTTTGCATAGATCCTTCTTCTTTGATAACCTCTATGTGAACATCTGATTATTTTTTTCCCCCTCAAGGAACATATTTTGCTGTTGATCAATTATCACACCATTTTCGTTCCTCTTGTCTTCTAATATAGTTTAATGATTTTGTAACAGGCAAACAAGGAGAAGATATCTTTCGGCCGCTTGGAAGTCCATGAGATTGCTGCATTTGTCCTTAATTCTGGTGAGCATTATGAAGCTATCAATCGGAACTGCCCTAACTACTACCTGTCAGCCGAATCCGTTGCTTTGTTCGCAGACCATATTCCAACCCGGCCTAGATATATTATTGGGCAAATTGTGCATATTGAACGGCAAACTGTGAAGCCACCGCCTCCTACTTTTGTTCGACCTGAGTCTGCTAGGGGAGATAGCATCGAATTCATTACTCCTGAACCGGGAACCAATCGGTTGACCTTGAATCTGGGATCAACTTCAAACCCATATGGTCTCACTGTTGGCTGTGAATACTTCGTAGTGACAGTTGCCATGCTGCCCGACACCACCATTCATTCGCCGCCGCCTTCCTGATCTTGCTAATGATGGTAGATGGACATGATGGAAGAAACTAAGTGTACATATATAATATAGCCATGTTAATTGAAGACGAGCACTCATGTTGGTGGGAGTTGAAGTTTATTTACTTTCTGTACAGCTAATTATCAATTCAGTTAATTCTCCCGTTTGTACATAAATCTACTTATTTTTAAATATGTCCGAACTGTGAATATTATCCTGCATTGAGATCTTTGTTTCATAAATCCTGTCGCATCTTGAAAAGTGCTTCTGTCCCCTCTTTTGCATATCAGATTGAAAAGGGTGTTTGTACCAAAAATACTTGGCACGCCCGCCCACCCACCCGATGGGCCCAGATGTGTGAAAGCAATAGGGTAGAAGTTCAATCTTACCGTCTCTCTTTGTATTTATATACAAATACTTATGATATATTAGGACTTGTTTTGGGTAGGATTTTATGACCCATACTGTACAAGCTTCTTTCAAAGCATACGGCTTTCTGGATGTAAATGATGATATTTAAACAGATGGATCTTATATATATATCGTATAATGAAGTACCACACGAGTGGATATACAGTAATCCAAATCTACCGAATCACTCATGTTATAATCTTCTACATCCTAGGAATCACTCATGTTATAATCTTCTACATCCTAGGTCTTCCCGTTCTATGAAATTACGTCCTCGGAAGTTTATTATTAAAATGGGTATGTAAGAAGATCTTTAGGAAGGATTTCTCAACAAAACTGTTGCTTGTTACATGTAATTTTTTATTGTTTAGACTCGTATTTTACATGTTAGAGTACCATCATAGGAAGTTTTCTGAGTAATTTTCTACTATCTAATTTAGTTTCAGGATTAAATATTTTACGGATGGGTTCCTTGCTCGTGTACTTACCAACATAATGCTTCCTCTCCCGAGTATTTATGCTGCAGAATGAACCATTAAACCATATTGGATGGACCATTATGAGTAATGCTATAATGGTGGATTCTTCCTTTTTTTTTTTTGTGTGACTCCAATAAATAACGTTCAACAAAAACTCTCGGTCAGTATTAGATAAGACTCTCTATAGTGAGTGTTTATCTCAATGATTCGGTTCTATCAAAATTTTTTTATATATATAAATTATTATGTTGGTTTTTGCCTCATTTGACCTGAGAGGGAATAATTTTGTAAGGGATGCCGTTCAAGCAGGTCCTCTTTATATTGGTATCAATTTTGAGCAGCCGGGATTAGGTTTGGATTTGGATTTGGATTTGGAGGTAATAATGATGCAATAGATAAATCCATTTTCCACAGCAGTAGAGTAGGATGGATGGATTCCTTGTAATAATTAGTCCCAACTAATTAGAGATTTTCATGTTTCTTTCATGGTTCACCACCAGCTGCTAATGCAACCTTCCCAAGCCATTTAAATCCAACATACATGGTTGGTATGGTCGGACTTGGACTAATAATAATATCCATGATGGAATGAATGAATGAATGAATTACTCACCATGTTTCTTATCCCTGCAGGGCCAGTTCAAGCCAATTGATGGATGCATTGGAAAGTTTTCCAATGTCGGAGTGTTTGCAGCAGCATTGCTTTCCCATGCCGAATTAATGACAGGATATTTATTAAGTGAAGGTGGTGGTGGTAACTGATAACTTATATTTTGTTGGTGCAAAAAAAACCCTTTCTTTAGCTGGATTGAGCCAGATCAGCTGGTGATCATGCAATAACTGGCAGTAAAAACACTCATTCCAAACAAACTCTAAATGATCCTAACAATGCCAAAGACTGTATCATACAGACAGCTGTTTGAAATATGTTTTGACACCAGCAATCATAAAAGACAAATTCCCCCCCAAAATAAGTAACCATAAGAGACAATTATCACATCTGCATAAACAATTATGTAATAGCTGTAAACCAGCAGAAGAATATCAACTGTTTCTGCAATGCCCTCTGATATGCATAACTATATACAGCCTATCTAATTTGAGTCAATCCTATCTTTTAGATGTCAAACAAGAAGATTGGGATCCTTGACATGGCCGGTGCCTTGCAGCCAAAAATATCCCCGGATTCCCCTCCAGGAGCCCCTATATCACCTCAAGCCTTGTTCTTGTCCACTGAGTCAGAAATTTGGTGGAATAGAACATCATTTCCATCCAAACAACTTTCGTGATCAACATGAGAGTTTGGAACCGTGGCTTGGTTTTGCAGGAGACAGCAGAGAGAGTTGACCTTTGACATGAGGGATTCACCATCACAAGCAGTTGCAAATTGATCATCACTGAGCAGCATTTGAGCAATGTTCTCCACCATGTCCTGGCATTCTAATGTTTTCTCAGGGGTGAATTTCCAGAAGCCGTCTGGTCCTGCAGGAGACAGTGCAGAGAATTGATCCTCGACATGAGAGATTTATCATCACAAGCTGTTTCAGATTGAGTATCGGTGAGCAGGATTTGTGCAATGTCCTCCAGCATGTCCTGGCATTCTAATGCTTTGTCAAAGCATGGGTTTCCACAAGTCGACTGTCCTGAAATGCAATGTCCAATGTGTTTCACAAGATCACTCATGGACATAACTCGTCCAAATAATCCTGGCATTGTTAAATGTTCCGAATTCCTTTGTCCCTCGAAACCATTTCCTTCATAACTTCCCATCCCTTCAATTGCACACAAGTCCATCACCGATGAAGATTAAAAAAGTAATCAGTAACCAATTGAAAGTACCATAAATTTTTTCTCTAAAAACGCTAATAACCCTGCCTTGAGTGGAATCTCTTTTTCGAAAGAGAGTTTCTATCTCCCCCAATGTACAGCTCTTACATGATAGTAATTTCAATATTCCCATGAAACAGCAATGAGAACAGCATCAAAACTGTCAATAATAGCCTCATAAGACAGTCTAAGACACAAGGAGAATGACTCGAGCAGAACGTAGTGATCATCAAGGCTGACTGTTAAGGATGCATAATTCCCTACACAGAGTGCTTTGCTATCTTTTATTTATATGGATGATGACATCGGCTTTTTTTGTGTGAGATTATCTGTTAGTTTTTTGTTTGAATTCCAAAATCTTGATTATGACATTGTTCTGTACTCTCTTTTTTGGGATCAACAAAGTTCTTTGCTTTATCAAAAAAAGAAAAAAAGAAAAAGAAATTATGTGACCTGTTATGACATTGATTATAACAATCAAAACGAAAACCATGCAAGAAACTTAATTTTGGGCAGCCAGAGATCAGAAATTTGAGTTATGCTGGGCTTGAGTTGAGTAGCTCAGGCTAAAAACAGGGTTAGGTCTCCTAATTGGAGATATGGGGAAAAGCATTTAAGAAAAGAACTGATATTTAGTGGTAAATATGTATCAACTTTCTGCATGACAGTATTATTTGCGTATCTCTAAATAAATCAATCAATATTTATTTGGCAACATATATGAATAAAACTGAAAGGAACCTCAGATATCAATCAGGTCCAACAAAACAACAAGAATAATACAAGAATTTTAATCTATCAACACTTTCAAAGCATATTACAAATGCATTATTCTACCTGAGCAAGGTGAGAGCTTCTTGATATAAATGCCTGGATGCCAAGCCAAGAATATCCTGTCCAATCATCAAGGAAGAAAATTGTGCTGCAGACGGTGATGCCACATCATAGAAGCCAGAGATAAGGGATCCTTTGCCAGTTCTCGGTTCATTAAATTTGTTGCCTTTGGATCCGTTTGGATCCTCAAAAACAGAACCTCGTGCTTCAAAATATGGTGAATCCAAAATGATCTCTGGCTGTTGGCTTAGAATTTTAAGACGCATATCACACTGGATCAGCTTTTCATAGTGTGCTTGTTTAGCACACCTTGTAGGCAGTGCAGAAAGTGTTTCCTATAAAAACCACAACAGAACTTTCCATCACTGTCACAGCCTTACTGTTCAAATACCAGACCTAGGGTTGCAAGTGTGAATTAAACTTCTGAAAAAAATGCCTCACATCTATAACAAAGTTAAGCCATTCATGCATTTCTTAATATCAATAAGTTACAGATAACTATCAGGTATTCCACTTGTCAATGCATATGAAATATTTTCATTTTAGGCATGAACTCGAGCAATGAATATCTTACAGGAAAAAGTGAAGTAGGCTAAATGACAAAACAGATGCCATTGAGATTCTTACTATCAATCAGTAATAGCAGTCCCCAGTCACCAGAAAAGGAGGAGGGAACATGCAATAATTAATCACATTTCCTGTACCAAGTAATTATACTTCTAAAAGGAAATCTAAGCACACAACTAAAGAAGTGCATTATTTTGCTAATGAAAATAAGATCAAAAGGAGATATGCTTGAATCCAGCTACATATGGAAGTAAACTCATTCCAACACTAACAAATATATACCTATTGCCATGCGAACTTATAAACTACAATCAAAAGGGTCAAGAAATAAATAGAAAATTAGATTACACACTTCTCTTCAGAATCTACATTATGTGAAAATAGATTTGTGGCTTGCTAAACGAAGAGCATGACAGCACAAAAGCATATGATAGAGTTGTATTCCCATCTTGACAAGGAGGTTAAGATATCTCTATAGAGTGACTAGGTGGGTTTTAGAGTGCAGGATTTGAACCTACATGGGCTCAGGTGTGCGAATGGTAACAACACCATCTAACCAAATGAAGGCAGGCATGCAACAAGAGAAAGAAAACAAATGATTCTGTCCACGCAGCAAAGGGAACAATTTAGTGATATTCTCCTACACTAAGAAACAGGGCTTAGTGATCCAGATAGTGAGAGTGTTCTTCAGTTCTCCATAACTGGCAAAAGAGACAATAAAGTAAGATAAGTAAATTTTTACCGGTGAATGCTAGCCTCTCCATCAGTAAAATCTGCAGTTTCCTGCCATATGGTGTGCTTTCTAGGCTGTGGATTGATCTCCCTGCAGAAAAGAGGCTGCCTAGCCAACTGCAACTCACAAAATATTTCAGATTCTATATAACCAACTTTGGAAAAAAAGAAATACACAAAAGGAACATATATTAAAACACATTTGAACACACAAAAGGAAATAGAGGGCACAGATTGAGAAGGCAATATATCACCACGACAATCAAAGTCCCAGGTCCGTCATCAGGACAGTTCGCCTTCAGAGCCATGATATCCGACCACTGGATCTCTATCTTACTCTTGAGGTCACAATAAAAAAATTCCCACACAAGTTTATGCTTCGCAAAGTAACACTTTGCCACTAAATCACCTTCATACCTATCCACATACTGCCACAAGATGTGATTTCAGCTACCTGCACAAAATTTCAGACATTTGAATATGGCAGACCAAAGTTTATTGTAGATACCTCCCAGCGCCCAATCCTTAGAAGCGAAGCTGAAAATTTTGAGGCCTTCAGCCTTGCAAGAGGCTGAAATGGTGTTGCCTTTGACATCCTTCCTGTTAAGATTGCCACTAGGTCCAGTGCCAACACGAGAAGCATTACCTCGGGATTGAGAAAGCTACAATTGTATCAAGTCCATCAGTGACGGGCTCTTCCTCAGCTGCAAACCCAAAGGGCTTGGCTCATCAAGTGGCTTGTATTCCGGAGGTGGGATTGGTAACTCATTATATCCAGTGCTCCTCTGTTAATTAGTACAGAATGGCATGTAAACAGTAAAGGGAGAGGGAAAAAAAATGTAACTAGAAATCCAAATCTGTACAATGAATTAAACCAATCCCCAACTCTGTCTCCACAATGTCTTATAAAATCTGATTAATTATCCCATGGTCTACTCATTCCCTTGTTGTTACTGCTCAACACCACTCAGGTGAGCAACCTATGTCTCTAAATTTTCACACAAATTTACAAGCATATTTAGAACAGATTGTCGGCCAAGCTAAGGTAGTAACTAGAGTTAGGATACAATACAACAAAATGTATTTTAATCTCCTTCCTTTTTTTGTTTCCTTTTTGGCCTAGAACACAAAAATTAATTTTCCCATTGAATACCTTCACAAATCATATTGGCATCATTAGGAATTAGTAGTTAATTGTTGTATATAACATACAAGGAATCAAGAAATCTTATTGGAAACACATGCATTTTACCCATACACATATATGCTGACAGTATTCACAGATAAACTCCACATATCAAAAACTAAAATTTGACATTTTAAACAACAAAAACTAATTCAAAATTCCTTAATCCCCCATTTCATTGCTGAGAAAATTGAGGAAAACAAAAAATATATATTGAAATCTATGGTTTACGCTGTACGTTTTCATTTCTCAGATTTAAAAAAATTCATTTTAAACTCGTCCCAGTACGTAGTAGACTAGCACTGTAGTTCATATTAGTAGTTCCTTAAGAAACCCAAAATTGCTATACCTAGTGATCAATTCCTCAACTTTCCCACCAACCAAACGGATTATAACGTTCAAAATATTTTGCTTTGTTTCGTTTTCTTTTCTTTTTCTACACATTTTCTCAACAGAAAGTTGATGGGGAGAGAGAGAGAGAGAGAGAGAGAGAAACATAACCTGATTGCAAGGCGGGGTTGACTTGGGTCGCTTGTTGATCTGCATGTATTCTTCTTATTCTTCTTCTTCTAAGGAGTCCTCGTACTGTAAGTTCATCGGAAACTTCTGGTAATACGACACCGTGTCAGTTCCCGGCCGAGCATTGCATGAACTGATCATCAAATGAAGAAGAGAACCAAAATCACGACAACTCAAATTCTACGGGAATCGATAGTAAAAAGTGTTTTGAAATATATAACGAGTTTGATTTGCATGAGATCTTTTGGGTGAAGTTTCTTGATAGGAAAATCCCGAGATTCTGAGAATCTTTTGAGATTTTTTGTTAGAAAAAGTTGACTGTTTTGAATGATTGACCGTTTGCAGTGAGTATATTTGACTCGAAGTCAATATTGCCATAATTATCTTAGACCGCGTTTGGAAACCCAATTGGAGGACACCTCTTCCAATTATTCAGTCCAATATTCCAATTTCGATCCAATCAAATTCAGTAGTTTATCCAATATTCCAATTCCGGTAATTGTAATTCATATCCCACTCTATTATCCAGCATTCATCCAAGTAAAGTGACGCACCTTATTTGAAAGCTCTACAAATTAAAGAGGTTGAATTAGATGCAAACGTTTTCTTATGTGTTGGTGTTTCAACTCAAAGATACGGGGAAGCCAACTGTCCCTCAACTGGATAATATATAATAGACATAGCATAAATATTTTTTTTTTTTAAAGAGTTGATGAATTACTTTTTGAAAATTTTAATAAACAGTACTAAAAATAAGAAGGAAAATGTATATATATATATATATATATTCCTTTTAAAGAAGGAGTATTATACATTTTAAATTGTCAACCATGAAGTCTTACAGTGGCTTGTTGGTGTGATTATTATTATTTTTCATTCCCTATTTATTATATTTGGAACTTCTATAAGGAATAATAATGATTTTTTTACGTGTAGAAAATATACAAATGGAGTGCATGACATAGGTTATGTTTGGAGAAGCTTCTTAATTTTAAAGTTTTTTTTAAAAAATGACTTCAATAAGAGAAATTTTTTTTTAAAAAAAAGTTGTTTAGTGGATGGTTTTTTTGAAATTCCTTTCACAGTTAGCATAGTTTTAACTTGACAACTTCGAACATACTTTTTTAAAAAATTTCTTATTTTACCAAACACTAACTTTTTTAAAAAATGATTACTTCAACTTAGAAGTCTGTTTCAATTCTCCAAGAAATTTTTTCAAGTAGACACGTAATGCTTTCTTGACCTATGCTAGAAAACATACATGTTATCGATATCAATGAGTGAATGACATCTCTTCCACTTATCCAAATCAAAGTTTCCCCCAATTTTTTAGTCAATTTTGTTCCATATCTCAATTGATTTCCAAATAAATTGATGCTCTGAATCAGAATTCTAATGCATTCAAATTGATTTCAATTTTAGAGGAAGGCTGCCAATAAAAAAAAAGGGGGAAACTCTCTTATAAAAGAAAGAAAAATGCTTCGTAAACCAATCGGGTTTAGACCAATTCACAAACAGAGTCTTGTGGTGCAAATAAAGGTGTCAATATTTGACACAACACACTAACACAACTCCAACACAATACGAAATAAGTAAGTTTGAATTTGTCATAATTACGTCAATTCGAATTGAAACGATAATTAAACTGCTCTTGTTTGACATACCAACCCGTTTACAACCCGATTAATCTCTTTAATTAAAGGTATCAGAAAGTGTCATGTTCGTATTAGAAATTCGTATTAGAAATGACTCATATAACTAAACGTGTTGTGTTAGATCTTAACCCATTTATTAAATAAGTTATGTATGTCATGTCATGTAATAATCGTGCCGTGTTACTCTCAAAACAGAATATTCATATCTTGACACCACACGCGAACACGAATTGCCACCCCTAAATGCAAGGCTTTTGCATCTTAGTTGACCAATGAGCTTTTGTGTCTTAGTCGGCTAGGCCGCCTCAACCTATAAAGCAAGCACTCGCCCATGTTCCTCATAAACCACCGGGAATTACAGGGGAACAAGCAATTGTTGTGATGCCTAGCCACAGAATATATGAAAATATTGCAATATTTTCCATCTAATTAATCGTGTACATCCAGTCTTCTTAGTTGCACTGGCAAAGTGTGTTAGGATATTGCCAAAAAAGGTTCATTGGAGTAAGATTTCAGTCCTGTGAATGCCTCCATCCACAAATGGGAATCATTCTAGGGTTACAGAATACATTTGCTGACGAGTTCAAGAAAGGTAAAGCGAGTGATTCACTCACATCCAACACTCGATATGAGTAAATTCAAGTGCTAGAAAACCGCAAGGTAGAAGCTGCAGGAAGAAAACTCCGATGCCAAAAAATTCAAATAGACAATTTGATTAGGAGATTTGAACAATGAAGAGCATCTGTCCTTTACATGAAAGTGAGAATGCAGTAGGAAACGAAACAGTCCGATCCTCCATGCACAATGGAGACATTGCCTCTACTTTGCCCGGTTTACCTTCAAATATGGCAATGCACCAATCACATTGTTATAGTCACTGCGGTCAACTTGTAGCTGCACAAGATAAACCATTGAAATGTAAGAACCCAACCTTTTTATTAAAAAGAAAAAGAAAAAAAGAGAGAATATCACTAGATAAATAAGAAAAATATTTATTTGGAGGAAAGTACCACTTGTTTGTTAGCTAAATTCTTGAGGCATTGTTCATGAGAAAAGAAAAATCTGAAGAAGCTTAGAAACAGCAATTCATCAAATCCATCAGAAACAGGGATCAGTTATTTATTTTTTTACATAGCATGTGAAACAAGTCCATAATGCTTTTCATAGCATGTAGGTGATTCATTTGTTTCCGTAAGATGTCACAGCATCCATCACCAAATACATTTTATGGTATTTGCATTACTTAATTTTGTAAGGCTGTCTTCAGGTTTTATCAGTCTGCCAATTTCTGCCTCCCACATTTACTTTGTCTTGATCAGATCCTCTTCTTGCTGACTTTATTTTAAATTGATGTGATGCCAATTGATATTGTGATTTGATTTATTATTGGATTCACCTGGAGATTTTTATCTACTTAATTAATTCTCTTATCTGGTGGTTGTTTCCAAGAATAACAATTTGATCTTTAATTAAATCACCTGCAGTAATAGGCTCTGCTCTGGTTTGTCACTGATAGTTTTTTCCATTGTGATCTGTTCACGACTGTGGGGGATTTACAATCCATATCTTCTAAAATAGCAATATCTCCAAAGCCACTTCTCCACCATAGGTCTTTACTAAAAGGAACAATTGAGTGAAGACTGAACACCAAGACCCTGATCCTCTCAGTGGAAAAGGTAAAGCTAAAGCTAAAATTTTGGTCCTGTACAGCCTCCCCCACTAGAGCGTTTTAAAACATCTCAAGCTTTCCAGCCAGCCAGCTCCACAAGATTAGGGAACCGCATGAGGCAGTTGTAAGAGGTCCAATTAATTTTTTCTCTTATCTTTCACACTGTTTGGATCCAAGCCTGGAAGGTAGGTAGATAACCAGTCACAATTAACATACTGGGATATCATGTAGCCAACCTCCACACGGGAGGATGCAAGCTTTGTTGAGTTAATTTGTGAACTCATAACAATGATATCCACACTCGGGTAATCAAAACATTTATTTACTCTCATATACATGCTTTAACATCCTTTGCCTCAACTAAAATTCATCATATTTATAATGGTAGCTCTTATGCGTTTCTAGATTTAATCCCATAGATTCAGCACAAATTCATCTTGCATAGTTTCTGAATCCTCTTTATCACCAATTCTTAAGCCATTATGCCCGTAATTTCCCAAATTATTTTACGAGATGAGAAAAAGTAAAAGAGAACCAAAAAGGTAGAAAGGTGTATGAGGAATCCTAAAAAAAGATGCTATGTCCTATACGATGAATAAACATCCATGAACCCTCTCGGTTTCCACAAGCCCACCCTAAAGTGACTCTAAAGTTATCTTCCACCAAAAAATTCCTTATACCAAGAAATCAGCTTGCTTAAGTCCTTGAACCACACTAATAATTTCTGTTGGCTTAAGGCCTTCAGCTTATTAGATAAGGGCCAAGGGCCATTGCAAATGTGGTCCCTGTTAAGTGTTAATCAAGGATGTTAAGAAGGATACATTAGATATAGATCTAACCTTCGGCTTAGATAAGAAAAAAATTATTCTTTACTTCACAATCTTGCAACATGCCTCCGAATGCAATTTGGATGGAATTATTATGAGAACACCCATCCAAATTAAGCTTCATCGGTGACAACTGTGACATAGGAAGCTTCTAAGTCAGTAAGGCTGCTTTCTTATTGCACTGAAGGACGAAGCCACTCTCCAATTCCTAAGAATCAACATTGATGGCATGCCATTGAACTCTCTAGAAACCAAAGCCTAAAGTGAGACCAAAGTCTAGCTTTACCCCAAAATAACCCAATATTTGAACATTGTTCTTTGAAATTCTCCACATAACTCAAAAGTCTAGCTCCATGCCAAGTAGGTGAATCTATTAAGATAATTTCATGGGTCACTAAAATGGAATAATGCACCAATAAATGGAAATTCTGTAAAAACTTCCCTTCAAAAAGCAAATGTCTGAAACCGACATTAATCTTTTGAATTTTCTTTCTCACCCTTGTTAATTCATGATCATAAATGTAGAAAATGAGACTCAACAAACTGAAAAGCCAAAGTTGAAGTCTTTAAAGAGGAATCCTATATTGTATCCTTTTACTACCAAAAATGGGTCCTAATTGATAACATTTAGAATTTTCTAACAAGATAAGATCAAATAAAGGCTGAATAAACCAATGTCAAGTTCAACTTTCAAGCCTAGATAATCGTAACCAAGAACTAAAGACTAAGTGAAATAATAATAACTATTACTTTCCCCTATTCTAATATATATTTCCTTTCAAATTAGGCAAAGGCTCAAAGAATTGCACACAAATCAAGTAAAATTATATATAAAGAAGATAGTGAAATTAAGAGAGGCCTGACCATCTTGGAGAGTCGTAACTTCCTCTTAGTATTCTTCTTTCCAAGCAAATGCTGTTTCCCAGCTCTCCTCCTCATGATCTTCCCACTACCCGTTACCCGAAACCGCTTCGCGGAAGCCTAAAAAACTCGAGAAAACAAAGTAAACTTAAAAATTTTCCTTGTAAAAAAAAAAAAAAAAACCAATTCAGCACAAACCAGACAGTCAAATATATATATATATATATAGAGAGAGAGAGAGAGAGAGAGAGACCTTGTGGGTTTTCATTTTGTAGCCTTTGGCAGCGAAAACAGCGAAAGACTGGGGGTTTTGAGGAAAATGTGTGACAGTGAAGAGCTTGTTGGGAAGAATTGGTGCAAACCCAGATATGTTATGTGATGAACTGAGGTTCAATGAGGTTTTCTTTGTAAATGGTGAGAGATGAATGATGCCACGAGAGCTAAGAATAGAGGGGCGTGAAGGACAAAGTATGGAACCCAAAGAGAACATCGTTGTTGGGGACGCCATTGTCATGATTGTTTATTGTTTCTTCTTCTCTGTGATGGCTATGGAGAAGCTGTTGATGCTCCAAGTGATGTGGATAAAGGGAAGAAAATGAATGAATTTGGGGCCTCAGAATTTTCTGTTGTTAATTTCCTGACGAGTAGTGACGATTTGGGGCGTACCCATGGAGTTTGATGGACTGGCAAGAGCTTACTAATACTCGCTATAGGTGGAGTGGCCTTGGGGCGCGTTTGGATATGTAGATTTGGCCCTCCAGAATTATTTGGAGCTAGAAGCCCAGAACTATCATCTCTTTATACGGAGTAAATCCTAATGGCCTCATCTTCAAAATTACTACTTTTATTTTTTCCGGTCCTTTTGTGATCAGGAGTTGTTTAGTAAAATAAAAGAATTAGCAGGGAAAAAAAAATGCTATATTAGCATAGCAAAAAAAAAAAGTGTAAATTTTCGAAAAATAGTATTTGAATGAGTGCATTTAGCCATTATTAAGTGCATCTCATTTCCGAAAGTAGCAGCTATTTATTTTAAAACTATTAAGCATTCTAATATTTCCTTTTAAATACAAAATCCACTTAAAAATGGCATATCATATAAGAAATCTATGAAAATGTCAAAAAAGAAATCATGGGAAAGATGAACACCAACCTACATGTTTGTCTAATAAACTAAAAAAGCTTTTAGCAAGTCTTACTGAAACAAAAATGATATTAAATATGGTTGGTTTAGCTAAAGCTGTTAGGACAGACCCAATAGCTTATGGATTGAATTGATTTCAAGTTTTCTACTCATTTAATCAAGGTCTCAAGGTTTGGCCGAGCAGTTTTGCCCCAACATGAATTCAGCTTGACCTGCACAGTTTTTATAAACACAATATGTGCTTCATACAAGAGTTTGTCTACAGCTTATCGCAAGCATTTTCTTGTACAAAATGACAATAAATGATCTGCTCATTCTCAGAAGCCATGACACACTACTTCAATGACTCCATATCATTCTACTCCGGGAAAAAGATACAGCCAGCATTCCAATTTATGCCCGAGCTCTTCACGTCCATTCCAGAAGTTATGACCTCGTCAGGATGGCTATAGACTCCCATTCCAAACTGCATATCACATCCTGTATGGCAAAGTTTAAAATCATCAAATCTACAGTTTCACCACACAGTAAAGTAGCTTATTCCAGGGAAGACCAAAAAAAAAAAAAGAACACAGAAATAAGCTAAAAATTCAAACCACGTCAAGCACTTCTACTTACCGAGGGGTTTTGCTGGTCAATGTCAAAGCTGTTGATGGCACAGGGTTCAGCCAAGAGCTCAATGGGTTCCTCACCTATGCAATCATATGAATATATGATGCAAACTAAATCAGCCTCAGATACTCACAAATACAGGTTGTGAATTGTCTGTTTTTCCAAAAACAGAGACACCCTGATGGCATTAACTATTTAACATATTAAATGGTCCAGCGATCTTTATCTATACAAAATGAAAACCCACCTACTGCTGCAGCAATTAACTCTATACCTTGTTCAACAACGGCAAGGATCCCATCTTCTGAGCAGATCATAACAGGTAAGATCCGGGAGGATGAGATGTTTCCAATATTTGCAGAATGCGTATAACTGACATACTGTACTTCCCATACTTCACTTTCAGAGAGTGAATTGGCCATTGCTCCACCAGTTGCCACCCCAGAAAGAATTATCGGCTGCTGTTGCCACCGAATATCCCATGCAAATACAGTACCAGAAGAACCTCCTGCCTTCAAATAGAACATCAAAATATTCGAAGAGGCCCAGACTTCCTCATGTTAAATCACAGTAAGCTCATTCAAGATTCAAATAACCATGCAAGACTTCAATAGTAAAAGTTGAAGCATTCCAGTAAATCAGAAACAACCCTCCAAATCTTCACCCAGCCTAAATAAATTTTTTTATTATAATCAGCTAATATATTTAACATGAGAAGATGTTTTGCTTGCAGTTAAATCATTTAGACTGATTTGGTTTGCCTAACAAATGACCAAGTCAGATATGTTCACATGCATAATTTCCTCTCTTGCTGGCCAATGAAATAAGAAATAATAAGCAACCATGAAAAATTCAACAAGCTTTTACTTCTTTATGCTGAGTATCAGGAAATGACGCATAAATTTTAGGACATAAAAATTCATGCAATAAGAAAAAAGGTCGTGGTATGCTTGTACTAGCACCAATTTGTTTAGGGTGAATATCTCTGACCTCCCTAAGGTTTGTCAAATTATCTCTGGGATGAAACTTTTGGCAAAACTATCTCTGACACCCCACGTCAGAGTTAACTGTATGTTAAATCACCTTTTTGTCCTCATTAAAAGTCTTTTAAAAACTATGTATATGTTGACCTCATAAAAAAAACCAAATGTCAACAATGCCCACATCATATCTGAAAATTCCATTATATATGATTACAATACACACACACAATCACACGGCTATTCTATAAAATCACACTGACCTTGAATGAGATAGTTTTCAATATATATTTGAAAACCCAAATCAAATGGCTATCAAAAGCAAATCAAATGGCTATCAAAAGCAAAACAATTCAACTTTCAGGTAACTTTTAGTTTCAGTCTACAAACTCAACAATTTCTATTGTAATGTTCCTGTATACAATATCCGCTTTCTCTATATGTATCTATATATTCATTCAACACACGGTGGAATTCCAGATAACAGAATAATTGAGTAAAATTGGAAAAAGTGCTCCTCCTCCATTTCTTCACTCTCTCTCTCTCTAGCCTGTACACACACACACACATATACAATCACACAGCTATTCTATAAAATCACAATGACCTTGAATGAGATAGTTTTCAATATATATTTGAAAACCCAAATCAAATGGCTATCAAAAGCAAAACAATTCAGTCTACAAACTCAACAATTTCTATTGTAATGCTCCTGTATACAATATCCGCTTTCTCTATATGTATCTATATATTCATTCAACACACAGTGGAATTCCAAATAACAGAATACTCAAGTAAAATTGGAAAAAGTGCTCCTCCTCCATTTCTTCACTCTCTCTCTCTCTAGCCTGTACACACACATATACAATCACACAGCTATTCTATAAAATCACAATGACCTTGAATGAGATAGTTTTCAATATATATTTGAAAACCCAAATCAATGGCTATCAAAAGCAAAACAATTCAACTCTCAGGTAACTTTTAGTTTCAGTCTACAAACTCAACAATTTCTATTGTAATATTCCTGTATACAATATCCTCTTTCTCTATATGTATCTATATATTCATTCAACACACGGTGGAATACCAAATAAAAGAATAATTAAGTAAAATTGGAAAAAGTGCTCCTTCTCCATTTCTTCACTCTCTCTCTCTCTAGCCTGTATATACACACACGAACTGAAAGACGAATATTATCATTCAATTTTTTTATTTTTTTGGGTAATGATCATTATCATTCCGTTCCTCTACAATCTTTGATCAACTGCTCCCAATCCTACGTATAATGTGCCGATGGCCTCCAAAACGTCAATTTGATCTCGAGAACATTCAATTCTCTGCAAATTTCCCCAATTTCTTGCATCGGTTGAATCACCCGATCACGTTATTCAACTGATATATATATATATATATATATATATATATATATAAAATCGAGTATAGAAAATGGGTTAGTCCAAGCCCTAATCTATCATCGCAATTCAAGCCCAAATCTATTCAAAGGCATCACGATTGAGTCTCCATTGAAGCCCTAGTGCTCGGTGAAGACATCAAGAAATAACAAAGGTGAAGGATTCGGGTCATTGTGATTCAAGCCCCAATATGTTGAACGAAAGTGAAGGTGCCATTTTGTGCCATAATTTCTA
Source organism: Cornus controversa (assembly GCA_026545225.1). Taxonomy (NCBI): domain Eukaryota; kingdom Viridiplantae; phylum Streptophyta; class Magnoliopsida; order Cornales; family Cornaceae; genus Cornus; species Cornus controversa. Next base: position 63,564,037 of record CM048851.1, on the reverse strand, counting down.
TATATATAGATATGTATATATATACATACATAAACATCACCGTTGTTGGTTGACTCTGTTGTTAATTTCGGTTGGCTAAGCTGAGGTGAAGGCAATGGTAGTTGGGCCTTCGATTGGTTGTTGATTGGATGGTGGGTGTTTTGCAGAGAGAAGAGAAATGGGTTTGCAAGAGAGAGGAGTAGTTTTGTCTAAATATAATTGGTTAAATCAGTCATTTTGCTATTCCAAGGGTATTTTTGACATTTAAAAAATATTGACCAACACTAGCGGTGGCCAGAGATAATTGGACAAAACTGAAGGGCGGTTGACCATTTTTTTTCAAAAGTTTAATCTGAGAGATAATTTGGCAAACCTCCAAGGAGGTTAGAGATATTCACCCATTTGTTTAAACTTGAGGGTTCCTGCATTGAGTGTCAATCATCCATTCTTGAACATGTCAGCATCAGTCAACACATTTTGAGTTATTGCAGATAATTAGAGATTCAAGTTAATTCACTAAACCTAATCCAGTATTGACCTATTACCTGAACAGTATTTACATGCAATGCCAGCAGGTTGATATAATTAAGTGATCCAGATGACACAATACCATTTCCAATAACTTCTAAAATAACTTGAGATTATAAACAAATAAATAAATAAAATTCATAGGGTAACTCCTCCATAAACTTTGGATCCTATCCCATTTCTGATCTTCAGTATATCAACCCTAACCATCACTGCACTTTTTACCAGCTAAGAACATTTACTGAAGGGATTCGCAACAAAAACAATTGTATAAAAAGATGGAGAGATTGATGATAATGTACATAGTAGAATTGGAATAGGTTAAACAAAGTGGAGGAATGCTAGTGGAGTTTTATGTGACAAACAAATATCAAATAAGTTAAAAAGGGAAAGTATATAGAACAGTCATTAGACGGCTATTTTATATGGAACGAAATATTGGGGTTCAAAAAGAAACACGAACAACGCATCCATGTGACAGAAATGTGAATGCTAAGAATAACTAGGAAAGATAAAATTAATAAACAAAGGATTAGGGAGAAAGTAGGTGTAGCACCCATTAGCGAGAAATTAAGAGGGAGTACACTTAGGTAGTATGGGCATATTCAACGCTGACCTATAAATGCACTCGTGAAGAGAGGAAGATTGATTTGCATAAAAGGTAAGAGAAAAAGAGGTCGACCAACACTAATATGCAATGAAGTGATAAGAAATGATTTTTAAAAATTAAATCTAGTAGGAGATATGGCTTATGATAGAAAAGAGTGGAAAAAGAGAATCCATGTGGCCGACCCTGTTTATATGGAATAAAGGCAAGGATGATGATGATGATGATGATGATGATGGGGGTGGGGGAAGAGATGAGAGGTGTCAAAAGTCAAACCCAATAGTTTCTCTACTACCCAAAAAAAAAAAGAAGCATATCGGTTTTCTTATTCATTATGAGTACTGAAGAAAGGTAAAGCAGCCATCTTACCATACAAGTGTGCTTTCTTGATGGATGAATATCAATGCTGTGCACAATCCCAGTAGTTCCCTGAGCCCTGCAACATTATTGATGTAAAAATTAATGGACATGTCACAACTTAAAGCAACATTGAAGATGAAACAGTTTTGTAGTTGAATGAACAGGCATCTTAACCCCAACCTTAAGAACATGCAGTTAATGACTGTAAACAAAAAAATAAAAGTTGCAGAACATACAAGCACCAAGCCAGGCTGGCCTAATTAGCTAATGGGCCTTGGCTGGGCCTGATTAGCATGTAGCTCGGTCATTAACACCTAGACCTCTTTAAGAAGTCAAAGGTTTAATCCAAGTGATGATAGTGCGCGGGCTTAACTAGTAAGTATAAGAAATCTATTAGGATATCAATAGATTTTTAGCTCTTCTTAAAATCAGCAGCTGTTCATGATATTGATTGTTGAGAAATAAGCCTCCAATCACGAACCACCAAATATTACGATGTGATGATAAGTAAACAAGTACGAAGAAATTTGTAAGAACACACCAAGAATTATACGTGGTTCGGCTAAACAAGCCTACGTCCACGGAGAGCCCGATTTCACTATATAGATTGTAACAGTACAAGTAGAAAGATTGTATCAAGAGTACGCTCAACTCTCAACCCTTATACACCCAATCTCACTCAAAAGGAAATCACAAATTCTAAACAAGAATTCTCTCTAGGTGTTCTCTCAATAACAATGAGAGTAATCTCTCAAATACAATGAGAGTATTGCCTCCTTTCTTCTCACCCATCTCAACCTATAACATAGGTAACTATTTATAGAGCCCAAAACTCAATTCCTTGGTGGACAATTCCTTAGAGTCCAAAACTTGCCTAACAAGTACTTTCCTTCCTTGAGACCAAGACTTGCCTACTAAGAAATTACCTAATAAGATACAACTCTATAATAGAAACCTAATCACAATAGGAATTTGAGCCAACCTAACAAATCTCCCCCTTGGCAAAAATTTTGACAAGTCTTCAATACACAAGACTCCTGTCTGCAAATCCACAAACGATCCATTAGCCATTCAAACTCCAGCTACATAACGCGAATCAAGTATGAAACAATACTCCCATTGATCCACACGACCAATGTATATATGCAGTTGTATCAAGTCAACACTATCAAGTGACTTTAGAAGGGGGCTTCGATGCAACCCTTCTCCGAACTCCCATCTCACCCACGTCTTTCCGAAAACGTGCAACACGTGTCTTCGATAAATCAAACGAAACACGTCTCAAGATCTTGTTACCAATTGCACCCCGTTTCCTATCCACAATCGAAGTCTGAGTGCCATTGGCACTCCCCACCAGACGATACAAACCTCCACTCTGTTCTCCTCGCATTAATACCATGCAGCCCTTGGTGATCTTCATGACTCCCCCTGCAATGGAGCACTTGCAGCTCATGGAGTCCAACCGGCTCAAGGAAATTAAATTACACCGGTGAATCTAAAAATCACTCATGTTGAGTAAGAGTGTTACCTTTGTATATTGTGAGAACATCCCCAATACAGAGTCGAATAGTGCTACCACACCTTGACTCCATATCCTGCCAATCATCAATTGACATTTTTTTTTGGTTCTCCATCCTTCCCTTTCAACGCTTGCGCTAAGCCTTGTTGAACCAGGATGTCCTTCACCCTCCTTTGCCATAGGATGAAGTTACCCTTACCATCAAATCTCTCCACCTTATATTGTGTAGCAGTATTATTGGCCATGATTGTCACAAATGCCCAAGACGATCAACACTCATATTATGAAGAAAAAATCTAAACAAGATTTTTATCCAATACCTTGTGTGAACCTTGAAGCTCTGATACCAATTTGTTAAGAAATAAGTCCCCAATCACGAACCACCAAATATTACGATGTGATGATAAGTAAACAAGTACGAAGAAATTTGCAAGAACACACCAAGAATTATACGTGGTTCGGCTAAACAAGCCTACGTCCACGGAGAGCCCGATTTCACTATATAGATTGTAACAGTACAAGTAGAAAGATTGTATCAAGAGTAATCTCAACTCTCAACCTTTAACCCTTATACACCCAATCTCACTCAAAAGGAAATCACAAATTCTAAACAAGAATTCTCTCTAGGTGTTCTCTCAATAACAATGAGAGTAACCTCTCAGATACAATGAGAGTATTGCCTCCTTTCTTCTCACCCATCTCAACCTATAACATAGGTAACTATTTATAGAGTCCAAAACTAAATTCCTTGGTGGACAATTCCTTAGAGCCCAAGACTCGCCTAACAAGTACTTTCCTTCCTTGAGACCAAGACTTGCCTACTAAGAAATTACCTAATAAGATACAACTCTATAATAGAACCTAATCACAATAGGAATTTGAGCCAACCTAACATTGATGATAGTGGTGATGGGTGGTTGTGGAAATGATAACTAGGTCTAAAGATGGTAAAAGAATAACTGTAGTGGTGGCTGTGAATTTCCATGAAATGGTCATCATTGGATGTGGGAAGTGATGACATTTTGGTTAAAATTATTGTAGTGGTGGCATGATAGGGCCGTGGTCTTCCATCTCTATAAGCTACATTTACAGCATCATCAATCTCCCAACGGCCACTATCTTTAAACTTTCAACATCCCTAGAAACAGCAACCTTCTTTCACAAACCATTTCTTACCTGATAGCTGCTTGCTGATTAAAGCTTTGTTCACGAGATTCGAGAAACCAATTTAAGTGATGAAACGCCAGCGTAATTATTTCAGGAATTAAATTATTCCACACTACAGCAGGGATAACAGGCGGAAAACATGTGTTATTGTCTGGCACTTTACTAAACAGCAACCTACCATGCCAGGCAACCTAAATAACTGTAATAGTGTAATCCAATCAGGGCTAAAATGCCTTAAAAATGTCCCGAAATCAGTCTCAATCTACTACCTCTCTGTGTCCCTCTAACTGCTTCCTACCATGCCAAATTAATTCTGTTAAAAGAAACAACTGGGTTACTCCACTAGATATCCTTAAAAGTTGCAGTAAATAACTCAGTCTATCACCAAGATGTAGTAGCTCTTTACCAAACAGACCCACAGTTCCTCCACACATACACCTCCATTCACCAAGTTCTACTCTCACTCCTTTTTACATATTCCCTAACCTTACACACACACACACACTTATGTTTTACAAAGTATAGGAATTGTTATCACCTTTCACTCGAGTAAAAAAATTATTCATTGATATCTCTCTTGTTTTTCTCACTTTGGTATCTGTAACCATACTTATCTATGGTATCAAGGTCCAACAGGCAACAACTCCATATCACAAGTCAAAAAAGATCCATTTTTCTCTTATAAATGAAACAGATACACTCATATCTATGTGCACGTAGCCATGTATTTAAATACATATACAAATGCATAGAGAGATACAGATATATCCTGTCCAATAGTGGTATAAGATGAAATACATATGCATAGAGAGATACAGGTATATCTTGTCCAATAGTGGTATAAGATGAAAATAAAATAGAACAAAATAAAACCCCTTCTCTTACCAGTCACCCTTGAACTGAGAAACTGGTCCTCCGGGCTTCCTCTGATCCCACCACTGGAGACTAAAACCCAATCCACCCGTCGCAAACTCTGTCGGAGACGCCCACTTCGCTGCTGTATACGACACCAACCCTTTACTATCAAAAACCCGGCGATCATTCAAACCCGAACCACCAATACTAACCAAATTCACCCTCCCATCTTCCCCAACAGTAACACACTCAGCACCACTCTCCTGCAAATCAATACACGAAATGGGTCCAAAGTGCAACGAATTCTCGGGCAATGATATCTCCGAGTCGAGCGATGCGTCCACCGAATCGGTGAACAGCACGTGAAGCGAACCCGCGAAGGTTGACGCGGCGAGAAAGGGCTTGTGGAGGGTATGAGAGACTCTGAGCGATGAAATTCTTGAGGGTGAGGACCATGAAGATTGGAGGGTCAAATTTGGTGGGTTTGATCGATTGAGAGCATGGATTTGAACGGATGAAGCGTCTGAATCGGAGTCAAATAAGGCTAGGACGACGAAGCGATCAAAGGCGGAGCGCGACGGAAGCCAGCGGAGCGCGTCGATGTATTTGGATTGTGGGAGTCTGTGGATTTGGAGGGTCTGTTCAGCTCCAGACACTGCCATCGTTAGGGTTTTAGAGGGTTTGGGGGAAGAGAATAGTGAGAATAGACTATAGAGTACTGTTGTTTTGAAAAAGCAATACTAGCCTTACTAGGTGGGAGATGAATCTAAATGCAACGGCCGCTTGGTATCAATCTGTAAAACCTTCACAATTTTTTTCCCGACAATTAAAACCTTCATAATTCGAACTCAAATCCACAGTCAAAATTTTCAATTTTGAATAATACTTGAGGCTTCAGTTTATTTTTTAATAATAATTCTAGAAAAGTATTTTACCTGTAAAACATTTTTCATCAAATCTCCTAAAAATGACTTAACCTTTTAGTGAATTTTCATCTCGACCCTCTAGTGAAAGGAAAATTATACATTACCCCAATATGGTATCTGAAATTATCATAAAAAAATACGGAGTTACCATTAAGTGAAATTCATACATACACGTAATCTCGGAGTAATTAATAATTTTCGTTTTCATGACTTGTATGAATTCCGGTAGATCCCGTCTTGCCCTAATCGGTCTCTTCATATTGTTATTGTTAGTTATATACTGTACTTAGGCCCTGTTTGGCAGAGCTTTTGCTTCGACTTTTACGCAGAAGAAAAAGAGAAGCAGAAGCTAAATCAGGAAGCTGGTACCTCCCAGCTTCCTTTAAATACTCTTTTTGGACTCCGAAGCTCTTTCGCCGTACCAAGCCAAACACTCTCCAAAATAGCTTTTGAGCTTAAAAAGCCGAAAGCCGCTTTTCAAAAGCCAATCCAAACAGGGCCTTAATATACCTTTGCAGTGAAAAAATTTGAATTTTTTTAATTGCTAATCAATGATATCACGCCTCATTGGATTAGTGGAGTTTTTCATGAACAAAATCATCTCCTATGCTAAAAAAACCTCCATTTTTATATTTTTATATGTTTCATAAACCTCCATTTTTATATGTTTCATAAACCTCCATTTATATGTTTCATGTTTCATATTAGTAAAATGCTCACTTGCAAATACACTTGGAATAAAATAATAATCATGAAATAATTTACCATGCTTAATAATTTTGAAACATTTTAATGTTATTTTGTTATGTTGGACTGTGACATGCATCCATCTAATTTTTTTTTTTTTTGACTTGGACATCATTTTGTTTGAAACTTTAAAATATTTAATTAAATTATAAATTGGACATCATTTTCTTTTAATCGTTTAGAATTCTAAATTAAATGAAAATTATGATTTGGATGTCTCAGAGTGGTGGAGTTTTATAAAATATGACTCTTTATGTTTCTGAGAGACCTGAATTGAGCATGAGCTTATTCCATGAAAAATAAAATAAAATTATAGAAATGTATATAATTTAGTACATATATCATATATTAGTTTGTTTTATTTTTCATCTTGTTTAACTTAACAAGATATTTTATATACATTATTTATTTTTTTCAAAACAAGAGTTTTTATTATTATTATTATTATAAACCCTGTTAAATTTATCTTGACAAGAAAAGATAAACAACACTAGATTCATATTTCAAAAAAACATCATAGTCAGTCCTATATGTATTTCTTATCAAATTATTAATTTATGTAATAAGTAGGAGTTCTAGAAACTTATAAGAGAATTTCTAAAATGTATTATCTTATAAATTTAACGAAATTATTAATTTAGTATATTGGCCTAAGCCGGGATTGATGTAATTTATTTTTTAAAAAAGATTATTAATTTAGGGAGACTATATTCGCACTCCCCTTTTCTTCGACTACACTCTCATCTTAAATGAAATGTCACTTTTAACCTTAATTTCACATGTAAATAATTACTTTTTTTTTTCCAAAATACTAAACTACCCTTTTAGATATCCTCTCTATCCAATTTTTAATGTTTTCGGACTCTTTCGACATGATAAACAAAAAATATATTAAAAAAAAATTACCCAGAAAAAATAAAACAAAAAAAAAGTTCTTTATTTTTACCGGACCTAAAAAAAATTATCTATGTTGAATAAATTTTCTCTTTTGACAAGACAAAAAAAAAATATTCTCTGTTAAATAAATTATCTCTTTTGGTAAGAACCAAAAATTAAAAAGTAACCAAAAAAGAAGAAGTTATTCTTGTTAAATAAATTATGTCTTTTGATAGGACCTAAGAACAAAGTACCTAAAAAAAAATTATTCTTGTTAAATAAAGTATCTCCACTAAGAGGACAAAAAAATAAGGTATCTTTGTTGAATAAATTATCTCTTTTGGAAGGACCACCAACAAAGGTAATCTTTGTTGAATAAATTAGGAAAAATTACTGATAAGTCATACTTTTAAACTCTAAAGACAAATAAGTCCTATAAAATTTTCAAAAAGCAAAGAAGTCCTACTTTTAATTACTAATGACAAACAAGTTCTATAAAATTTTTACAAAGACAAATAAGTCATATAAATTTTTTACAAAGACAAATAAGTCCAACTTTTAAAAAAATATTTCCAACTAAGTTCAAAATTTATAAATAATTAACTTTTTTCAGTATTGCCATTTATTTCTCAATTTTCATTAGTACATTTTTTCACACTAAAATACAAATTTTCTCTCTAATTTCAATATTTTGTAACTAATATGTATTTAAAAAAATATTAATTGTTACCAAAATTAATTATCCTAAAACATTTAAAAAATTATTTCAAATTCGCTTTTTGTAAATACTCACAACATGTTAAAATACAATGAAATACTTTTCATTCATTACATTTATGAATAATAAATAATTTTTTCTATTATTTTTGAATTTTTATTTAATATTGCTTAAAAACTCAATATTAAAAAATAAATCTCTATGTATTTAAGACAATGTTATCTAAACAAATTATCAAATTATCTTAATAAATCGAATATAATGTGAATTTGAAATAAAATTTTTTCTTAAATTATTTATTTTTAATAAAGTTTTTAGTAAAATAGTTTGAAGAAATTTAGTTAGGCAATATACGTGATATATGAAAAGGATAAAAGAGGAATTATACTAGTTATAGACTTTGTTGAATTTTTTTATGAAAAGTAGGATTTCATTGTCTGATAAACTCTTTTTTTAAGACTTATTTGTCTTTGTGAACATTTTATATAACTTATTTGTCTTTCGAGTTTAAAAGTAAGACTTATTTGTCTTTATGAAAATTTTATAGTACTTATTTGTCTTTAGAGTTTAAAAATAGGATTTATTAGTAATTTTTCCAATAAATTATCCCATTCGACGGTATAAAAAAAATCTAAGAAAAAATTATCTCTTTTCACTGGACAAAAAAAAAAAGTACTAAATAAAGTAAAGAAGGTAAAAAAATTTATTTATTTTGACAGGAACCAAAAAAAACAAAAATGGTAATAAAGAAAGTAAAGAAGTTAAAAAAAAGTTTAAGGTCATAGTATAAAGGGTAGTTGTGGTATTCTAAAATAAGAAATGATGTATTAATTAGTTTAGAGACTTTTTATCATTTCTTTTATCGAGTGTTAATTGATAGAGCTTTTATTGTATATAGATAGATTTGTTTTAAATTTTTTATTTATCTTGTTCAATATTGAATTAAGTAGACAATTTCAAGAGGTTAGTGTGCAATTCCTGGAGGTGTAAAAATGCAAAGATAATGTATAAATGAACTAAGAAAACTAAACACTTTTAATAGTAGTACAGAAAAATGCATAGAAAATGTATGTAAAATAAATAAATAGATCTTATTTAATATTATATTTAGTCCAGAATAAGGGGTTAGTGGCAATTCCAAGAAGTGTAGCCATTACAATATTTATTAGCCTATTCAAATTGTTGAGCTATCTAACTCCTAGAATTAAAAACCAAAGATATTTTAAAAAAAAAATTGAATATTTATTAGCCTATTCAAATTGTTGAGCTATCTAACTCCTAGAATTAAAAACCAAAGATATTTTAAAAAAAATTTGAACAGAAAATGCATATAATACAAACAAAACACCAAAAAAAAAAAAAAAAAATTAAAGGCAGACACCAAAAAATAAGATTAAAAATAATTTTACATGTAAAAAGTTTTGGTTGCTAATATTCACACTCCACAAATGTTCTATCCATTCTTCTATTATCATAAATAAAAGTATACAAAAAAAAAATCCTCGAACCACATTATTCTAATATTATAGTTGCCCTTCTATATTAGCTTGGGATTCCTTCATTTCTTCTCTTATTTCCCTCTCTTTATTTACCAACAACACGTAATGCCTAAGATGAACGCTCTTTCACATTCTCTGCATCGTTAAAGTTTTTCTTCAAAGGTTTCCAATTTTTTTATAGATGCATAGACTTGTAGTTATGCTTAATATTATGTTATATTATGATTCTTCTTTTTAAAAAAAAACAATGTCACCCCCAAAGTAAAAATTGTGACCGTTTTATTTAAAATGATTTAGGTATATATATAATGTGTTTTCTAAATTTATTACATGATTTATTATTAGGTTTGATGAAATATTAGAGAAAACTGAAAAACAGATGACCCATCGATATAACACAAACAATCATTTCAACTTCTTTATCATCACTGCAACATACACACGGTGCTATCTCATGCAATAGATGTGACTAAAAATCACTTATCTCAGCTATCTCATGCAATATATGATATATCTTGTTGAACCAAATATACTAAAAGAGATGAAAGTGATTTCTAGGCAAATAAGTTATATTTCTCTTTGATTAATTTTATATATTTAACAATGTCATCATTCTCTATGTTACAAATACAAGCAAAAAGTTTTAATTTGAAACTCAATTGAAAAATATTTAATAATGTTACCCTTCCCATTCCCATGATTTCCAACTGAACGGTTGTACAGCTAGACTCATTAAGAGGGAGGGAGGGAGGGAACGTGAGAAAAAAGATAAATAAATCTCACGTTGATATAGAAGGGTAAATATGTTATTAGGAAGTGCTTTATGTGGTTTTGGAACCTTTTTGTAATTTCATTTTACGAAAATAAGAGGGTGTAATAAAAAAAAATTCATAAGAAATATTTTACACAAAAATGTTATACTTGGAAAGAAATGGAGCATAATTTAAGAAAATCACATTAAAAGATAGTCTGAAATTTGGTTATTATAATAGATACAAAAAAAAAATATAAAACTAAAATTATAAACATATAAAAATAATAACTAAATATTTAAGAAATTAAACACGTACGATTAATATAGAATAAATAATAACTTAGAGAAGTTACCCCAGTGTAATGATGATAGAGGTTTGAGCTTTTGTTATATGAACACCAAAGTGAAATGATAAAATGAACCATTGAGGCGAAATCATTCTCACGTGATAATTGTAATACAAATTATACGATTTGGTTCGATTGTGGAAGCTAATGGGTCGTTCCGATTTAAAAAAAAAATGAACTATTAAGATTATTTCATTTCACAATTTAAGGATTAAAAATATCAAACTAATCCCAATCAAAACACGATATTTATACATATTAATATTTGTTCATATTTGATTGGTTGGTAACAAGCTAATTCGAATCACGACGTGATATTATATTTTATACGTATTGATATTTGATTGAGTGGTAACCTATTGTTACCACATACTTAACTCGAATGTAATTAAACTTAATACATTGCATTCTCTCAACCCTAAAAATAAAAATACTCGTCCCTTATTTTAATCGTTTGTTTATAGACCTTGTGTTTTGATATATATTGTTTATAAGATATGGTTCATAATTGTATATCATGTATTATTTATTTATTTATTTTTATTTAGGATACAGTTTTGCATGTAGATATTAGATAAGTTGAATATGTGATAATGAACAGTCTGAAATGATTTATACAGAGTTAAGTCAGTTCATTTTAAATACTAGTTCCTTTGATTTGGTTTCAAAATTTTAGGAATTACCGGAATCATATTGGTTCTAGTTTATTTTGTAAATCGAACTAAATCAAATTGTATGCATTCGTATTCTTATATATTTTTTTTCAAGTGACATATATACTTTTATATAAGATCTTTAATCAAGAAAAAACTGAAAGTTTATCTCAATTACTACAAGTCAAATCATTGTAGGAAAACGATCCCCTTCTTCAAATTTTGTTTTTGGTGACTCTCCCATTTTGTTTTTCCTATTCTTTATTCTATTTCAATTTAACTTCTTTCTAAAAACAACTCTTTCATGCATCTTCCAGAAAGGAAAAAAAAAAAAAAAACACAACACTTTCATATATTTTCTCGTTGAAAACATAACATGGATAAAGTGATTTAAATCATTTTATGATAGACAAAGTTGTGGTATAATTTTGATACATAAATTTTTTTTTAGTTATAACTAAAACACAAAATCAATGGTGCCGAAGCTACAACAGGTGATGAGAATATTTAACAATTTCAAACATGCCATGTAATTTGGAATAAATATGAGATGATACATGATGAGTAGTTATGACAAGTGATGAGATGACACATCGATAATGATTTTTAGAGAAATCTAGTTCAGCTAGGTGATTGTAATTCTAAATCTTGATTAATAAATTTATTCACCTTTGGGGCGAAAAAAAAAAAAAAAAAAAGAGGTTCATGAGAACAATTCAATCTTATTTTTTATTATTTATTTTTTGTTCTCTTTAAAAAGACTAATAGAACTGAAAATATTATTTGTTTAGAGATTTTTTGTTTTTTTGTTTTTGAGAACACATATATAGGAGCGCTGTATACCCGCTTGCAAGTTGCATGGAGACATAGACGTGGCATAAACTTACCCATCTAATATCTATCCAAGTACCTCCTATCCCACGGATGTGGCCAAATAAGATGTTGATAAGCAGTTTCTAGTCCCTAATGACAGGATTACAAATATACACACACTCGCACAAATTATGTGTTATATATATATATATATATTTAGAGAGAGAGAGAGAGAGAGAGATGATCTGTTAAGGGAAGATGGAGAGAAATGAGAGGCTCCAAATCGCTAGCCTCACATTCTCCTGAGCCTGTACAAAGGGAACGGGTTGGGTTACCTTATCCTATCCACCACTCTACCTATTACCTGTATCCTCTCAAAACACAAATCCTCTCTCTCGCTCTCTCTCTCTCTCTCTCTTAATTCCTCTGGCCCCCTTCTATTCTCACTTCACTGCCTTTAACAAGTTCAATGAGATAGTAGTAGTAGTTGAAGAAGAAGACCACCTCGGCATTTCCACTCTGTCCTTGCAGTATCTCTCTCTCTATATATATATAGATATGCCATAAAAAACAGACTTAATTCAATCTTTTTCCATACCTTATCATTTTTCACTCCCTCCAATGTATCATTAGTTAGTATTCGCATTGTTCAATTGGGTTAACTACCTACCCTGCTTAATCAATCTGTGAAAGTAAAGAAGTTCTATCTCATCGTTATGGAATATTTATTTATTTTGTATTGATTGTAATAGAGTGAGAGTTTGAATTCAAAGATTGAATTGGCAAGTCATCGTTTAGTTTGGGACAGAGATTCGTTCGACTTTATGTATAGAGTTCGATAAATTCTATTCATAGCATTGTTATTGCCGTCCAAGTTTGGTTTGAAGACGCAAGTTTGTTCAATCCAATAGTTTAGATGCAAAATGGCTCCTAAAACAGGAAAGACGAAACCTCACAAAGCCAAAGGAGACAAGAAGAAAAAGGAAGAGAAAGGTGTGTATATAATTATATATGTAAATGTAATTTATATTTTCCCCGCAACTCATTTCTTCTATTCATTTTCCTTCTATTTTCTGTTTGCTTCTCCTGAAAAACCCAAGGAAATTAAAGCCATTTTTTTTATGTTTTCATTGCCGCATTTCTCTTTTTAGAAAACTGATCAATGGGCAAACCTTCAAGTTTCTTTCTTTGTTCCTTCATTTCACATCCTCTAGTTTCTGTGCAACCAAACAGAGATTTACTATTATATACCCCTTGTGTTTGTGTGTGTATATATATATATTTCATATTCTGACTTTTTCTACGCTTGTACAGTTTTGCCTACTGTAGTGGAAATAACCGTGGAAACGCTAGACGAGTCACAAGTGACGCTCAAGGTTAGTATAGTATAACAACGCTGAAGACTTTCATCTGGTGTGCGTACTTGGGTGTGTGTGAGCGTAGAGTAAGGGGGTGTTTTGTGACATTTCGGTGATGTTTTGTTTGGTTGACTGCAGGGAATATCTACGGACAGGATTTTAGATGTGAGGAAGCTTTTAGCGGTCCATGTCGAGACATGTCACTTGACCAACTACTCGTTCTCACACGAGGTACTATACATTTTTCCTAGTGCTTTATTGCATTGTACTTTTATATGCCTCGCTAATGTACACCGGTGGGCCATCTTGAAAGTCACTTAAAGATTATCTTTATTGTCTGCCTTTGCCAGTTGCCACTTGATGATTGGAATTTTCTTTTTTTCATTTTTCTTTCTTATACGAAGCAACATAATTTAGTACTAGTTGAATCAAGAGTTGGATTTTCATATAATTAGGAATGTCAACTAATTGAACGGCACCTATTGATTTCGACATGTTGATTGTACCACGAAGCATGTGCACTCTTTTGACTTTGGTTAATACTTGATAGCGTGTCATCACACTGTCATGGTTTCTTTCACACAATTCATTTCGTGATAGATTGTATTGTAAATTGTAATGTTATGTCCCATCACAGCCTATTAATGTTATGTTTGGTTAAAATTTTCTTTTCCCTTTCTGTGAACCACTATAACATAAAATATATATAATCAAGTCAAACTGAAAGTTATATTCTATTTTTATTTTTATTTTTATTTTTATTTTTGCTAGGAGGGTTAGTTTGTATTGTTATTGAGGAGATTTTAGAATAATCCTGCGTTCATGTGACCATTTGTTTTTTTCTTTATTTTAATTAGTTCCATTGTCATAAAAATAAATATAGGTAATTGTTGTAGTGCCAGTTGTACTCACAAGTCCACAACATATCTTTATATACTGTATAGAATATAGAGATACGTACGTACATAGGATGGGCACTCTGGAGTTTGATGCGTATGTATCTGCTCATTGTGGTGACTGTCACCCTCTTGAATTTATAAATAGAATATATAATAAGTTTATTCTGTATGAATTATTACTAATGTACCGGGATAGTTTTCGGGTGGCTCAGCATAATTTGAGGTCTTAGCAAAAATTATAAAAGAGGTTTTTTAATATTTAATATATTAATATCAAATAATGATTAATAATATTTATTTAAAAATTATTTTTCTTGCTTTTTGAGATGCAAAATTACTAATTAAATTCTTATATTCAAGTTTTGTTAAAATATCAATAGATAATATAGCGAGTCCATTTAATCTTTCTTATGACATAGTTGATCTTATATATAATTTTATCAACTTTAATATGATTTTTGATTAACATCTTTATTTTTTTTACTTGTTTCACTTTCTTCCAATTTTTTTTTTGATGTTCTTTATAAAGAATTTTCTTATTACACATTTAATTATCATGATGAATTTAGTCACTAGTATATTTTTCTTTCATTATTGTACAATCTTCTAATTCTTTTAGATGACTTTGTTGTTTTTTTTAATAGAATTTTCACATAATTTTTTTGCTGTTTGATTATTAGGGTTAACAAATTTATCAAGAGCTCCTTTTTGAGATCGGATTAGTTTATCTATTCTTCTTTTATTTTTAGTTTTTCATATCTCAATTCATTCTTTCTAGTAGACATATTATGATATTCAAATTTCAATAATATAAATAACAATAATTACAAACAAAATAAAATTTTGTTCTTAGAACAAATAAGTCCTATAAAATTTTTCACTCCCTCACAGTCACATATCATAACAGGTGCCAATCAATCCCATAAGTCCCACCTAATTGATTCACCGGTAACATTATTGCAAAACAATAAAAAATTCATAGTAATAATAATAAAAAGGAGAAAAAAAATGAAGTAATTGTATTAACATAGACACTTTCATTTTTATTTTTATTTTTTAACCTTGCAAAACATAGGCACTTTCATTGAATGGTGTCACAAAAGAAAAAAACAAGTCTACAGTCACCTCTTGCCTTCGAAAGTTGAATCGAGATCAACCTCTCAATCAAATAATTGAGGACACAGACTCATGAGACTATTTTTATGGAAGCTTTTTCCTTTCGTAATTTATGAAAGTTGTAATCGATTAATTGAGGGTAGAAGACTCGCGAGAGTATTTTTATGATAGTTTATTTTCTTTCTTTTTCATAATATATGAAAATCATTTTAGCTTACACTGTCACACATATATGTGCAAATATGGAAATAACTAATTTATGTAAAATACTATTAGAATTTAGGTACGTTTTTAATCATTCTGTTTCATTATATTATGGTTTTTTCAATGTACCACCCATAATCAATGATAAATTTTAGTTGGACTGAAGATGTTATTTTATATTTTGCCTCTGTTGAGAAGTTATTTCATATGATTGTTAAAAGGTGTGAACTTAGGATAATATTTTTTCAATTATAACATTAAATCAAATGCTTTTCTCCTTTTTTTCTTTATTTTTGTGTCTCTAAGACTAAATTTAAAACACTGTGTTAGGGGAACTAAAAACTTAAATTAATAATAACATATCTAAGGTTGTCAATTTAACACGTCTGGTAAGAGTTTGGAATTATCCTAATAGAGTTAGAGACGATTTTGGATTCTGGACGAGTTTGAAAAAAAAATTATTTGTGAAATGAGTGCCGCGTTTGGACATGGACGAAGCCAGCTTAGGCTCAAGGTAGAGCAGTCCCCCACTCCCCCTTGACGCATGTTTGCCTATTAAATTTTTCCATATTTTATGCCTAAAGTCTATGAAATTACACAAAATGCCTCCCCCCCTAAAATTATTGTTTTCAAAAAATCTTTCTAATTATTTGTTTCTTTTCTTTCTTACTCTTATTCTTGAATTTTTTTTTTTGATTCTCTTTGAAAAAAATTGTATTTTCCTTCTTCAATCAATCCTTAATTTTTTTCTCTTCAAAGTTGTCTCATATATATATATATATATACTTTTTTTTTTCTTCTTAAAATTTATTTTATCATGTGTTAATATGCCCCCCTCAAACAAATTTTTGGCACTGTCCTTGATTCTGAATCCGTCTCGTTGACATTCTTAAACATATCTGAATAAATAAACTCGTTCAGTGCTTGATAAGTAAAGACAGAATATTAAAACCAAAACAAGTAACCATTTTTTCTTATGTGTGTGACATAACAGGTGCGAGGGCCAAGACTGAAAGACTCAATAGAAATCGTCTCTTTGAAACCTTGTCACCTTACCATCATCGAAGGTAATGTTCAATAATACATTTTAATAACCTTGCTTGTATAAAAAAATTTCTTTTTTTTTTTGTTTATTAGATGGAAATAACTAGTAGACAAGACTGATGGAGATGAAAATTTTCCAAACTTCTCTCAGGGGTTTGGATAGGAATCATAGGATGTTAAAGGAAAACTTGAGCCATAACCCAGTGGAAATAAAAGAGAACTTACGTCAAAAACAAGATTTACTGCTACTAAATAGCCCAAATCAATATCATAATTGTGAAAGCATCCATTACTTTAAACTTTAAAGTAGTGGCATCAAAATTTAATTTGTTTAACTTTTAAAATATTTGATTTTATAAGAGTAAGTTAATCATGACTCCAATCACTAGATAGACTGTTGATTGAAAGATGCGATGGTTATTCGTTGTAAATTGTGAAGATCTTATGGTAAATTTATGTAATATTACAAACTTTAGGGTATGTACTGATTTAAAAATTTTTTTTTACAGAGGACTATACGGAAGAGCTGGCCGTTACACACATCAGGCGGCTACTGGACATCGTCGCGTGCACCACCTTCTTCGGCGTTTCATCTTCTTCTCCCAAAGGAACCGGTCGAGCGAGTCCCAAAGAACCAGGTTCGAAGGAACCCGTCCCGAACGACGGTGAGGCCGGCCCAGACAATGCGGGATGTGAAGCCGGTTCGAAGCCGAGAGGAGCTGAGAAGAAATCGGATTCTCCCACTCGTGGGGCCCAGAAAGGGACACATGGCGCCAAGTCGGCGAAGCCGGAGGTTTCCGGCAACGGTGGTGGGGGCGAGTCGGCGGATAAAGGTGACATGGCAGCGGCAATGTGTCCCCCCCCGAGGCTCGGGCAGTTCTATGATTTCTTCTCGTTCTCTCACCTCACTCCGCCAATACAATGTGAGTTTTACTACTTAAAATGTGTGCTGTGCTTTTTACATAGAAGGAACTAAAATTCGGTTCTCGAGCAAACTTTCAAAAGTTTGGAAATAAGCCCATCGTCGCGTTGTCATTGTGATTTGTGATCATTATTGTATTGTTTGCGGTTTGCTTTTCATTTTAGGGGTTGGGACTCTATACATCAAAATTTGGTTAAATGTTTAATTTCACTTGAAAGAGTGCTTTTTGGTTGGTTCACTAGTACAGTAATAATTATATTTAGCTCAAATTCACTTGTATTTTGGTTTTGCAGACATTCGGAGATCCACACGTCCATTTCTTGAGGATAAAACGGAAGACGATTTCTTTCAAATTGATGTAAGCTTCCCCTATTTAATCCTTTTGGTTTCTTGTTTTGAAAATATTATGTTTAACCCTCTTTTCTTGGAAGTAAATCTGTGGTGGTGCTGGTGCTGGTGCACTAAACTACTGATATATTAAATGAGTTGGGATGGATGAATAAATGTATATGCAGGTTCGTGTTTGCAGTGGGAAGCCAATGACAATTGTTGCTTCCCGACAAGGGTTCTATCCTGCTGGAAAACATATTCTTTTGAGTCACTGTTTGGTTGGTCTGTTGCAGGAGATAAGCCGGATCTTTGATTCTGTGAGTAAAATCTGATTCTCATGTATTGTCACTGCAGTTGTTTTATTTTGTGCATCTGTTTCTCTTTCAGCATTTGTTATCTTTGCTTTACTCCCCACATGCTTGCGCACTTTCTCGTTTCAGTTTTTGTATATTTATCATTGTTTTAAGTTAGTTTATGTATGCAGGCTTACAAAGCTCTCATGAAAGCTTTCACTGAGCACAATAAGGTAAGTTAATTTCACTATCTTCCACCCAAATAATATTCTCAGAGATTAATGCAGTTACATTTATTTTCTTTCAGTTTGGGAACCTTCCTTATGGTTTTCGAGCAAACACATGGGTTGTCCCTCCAGTTGTGGCTGACAACCCATCTCTTTTCCCACCACTTCCCGTAGAAGATCAAAACTGGGGAGGAAATGGGGGTGGACAAGGAAGAGACAGTAAACATGATTACAGGCAGTGGGCAAAAGAATTCTCAATTCTGGCAGCAATGCCTTGTAAAACAGCAGAAGAGAGGCAAATTCGAGACAGGAAAGCATTTCTACTTCACAGTCTATTTGTCGACGTATCAGTATTTAAAGCAGTTGCAGCCATCAAACATCTCATTGACAATAATCAATGCCCTCCCAATATTTCCACTGCTTCAATTTTACATGAGGAATCAGTTGGAGATTTACTTATCAGGGTGACTAGAGATGTGCCTGATGCGAGCACAAAGGTGGACGGTAAAAATGATGGAATTCAGGTTCTTGGGATGTCAAAGGAGGAGCTTGCCAAGAGAAACTTACTTAAAGGCATAACAGTAGACGAGAGTGCAACTGTTCATGTCAGTAAAATATTTATGCACAACTTTTCTTGATTTTAATTCCATTGCTATAATTCTTGTCATTATTTTTTTGAAGTGGGTATACAAAATATCGTGCTATTGCAGGATACATCTACTTTAGGTGTAGTGGTTGTTAGACACTGTGGTTATACAGCTGTTGTGAAGGTTGTGGCTGAAGTAAATTGGGAAGGCAATCCCATACCTCAGGACATTGACATAGAGGACCAGCCTGAAGGAGGTGCTAATGCACTGAATGTGAATAGGTCAGGGCAATAAGATTGGATTGACTTGTTATTCGTTATGGACCAAAATTGTGTGCATATCTTTTATTTATCTTGTACCACTAAAGGGTGTATTGTGCATGCCTACTGATCGAACAGCTACTTTCTTGGATGCATGCAATGGTTTTGCTTCATTAAACAACTATAGTTTATTATTTACTTTGCTAATTCCTTTTCAGCTTGAGAATGCTATTGCACAAGTCATCCACACCTCAATCATCTAGTGCAGTACAAAGACTACAGAGTACAGATTTTGAAGATCTGCGTTCTGCTAGGTCTATGGTTAGGGAAGTGCTGAAGGAAAGTTTGCTGAAGTTGCAGGAAGAAGCCACTACACAAACAAGTTCTATCAGATGGGAGTTGGGAGCATGTTGGGTGCAACATTTGCAAAATCAGGCTTCAGGGAAAACTGATTCGAAGAAAACTGAAGAAGCTAAAGTTGAGCCAGCTGTAAAGGGTCTTGGAAAGCAAGGTGGATTACTAAAGGAGATAAAGAGGAAAACAGATGACAGGAGCAGCAAAGTTGAGCTGGGAAAGGAAGTTACTGTCAGTAACAGTCTTGACATGAACAAGAAATCGGATACCAGTAATCAGAAAGAATTAGAGAAACAAGATGAGGAAAGGGAAATAATGTGGAGAAAGCTGCTTCCTGAAGCAGCATATTTGCGCCTTAAAGAATCAGAAACTGGTCTTCACCTGAAGGTTTGCTAGCTGCTTCTGTAACATAATATATTCTTGCTAATTCTGTTTTCTTTTCAGAACCATGTAGATTTTGACATTTGAGTCTTGAGTAGTCTTACCTATACAAGCTTATAGAAAATGAACATCTTTTTGATTGATCCTATGTAGCCTTCTTGAATTTTGATACATATATAGTATGGTCCCATGGCAGTCGCCCGATGAGTTGATTGAGATGGCACACAAATACTATGCTGATACTGCACTTCCAAAACTGGTTAGTTCCTTAGTAAAAATCAATGTTTTCATTTTCCCTGAGGTTTTTTTTAGACTATGTTTGATTACTGCAACTTCAACTTTTATTAGGTGGCAGATTTTGGCTCCCTCGAACTTTCACCAGTTGATGGAAGGACATTGACAGATTTTATGCATACCAGGGGTTTGAAAATGTGTTCCTTGGGGCGCGTGGTAAATGCTTTGTATCTTTACTTTTATTTCATATTCTTCTGCTTCCTAAGTGCTTCTACTGCAGCCACAGCATTATTAATCCTGAAGTACTTTCCTTTCATTAGTAGTTTATGCCTCGATACTTAAAAAAAAAAAAAAAACAGAAAGGGGAAAAAACTAGATGGAGATGGGTAGTCGAATGCACCCATTATGAACTGAAGTAAGGAGATGGTAGTCGAATGCACCAGTCGTGAATTGAAGTAATTTCTAATGGAGAAAGGAATACCATTTTAACGTCATCAACTACATAATAGTAGTACTATTTTGAGGATGAAATGTTATGTATAATTATGATGAATTATAATTAGGCATGTGTCATATGAACGCCTCAAAATTGCTTTTCTTCTGCTGGAATGGTTAAATCACGGATTTGCTGATTAAGAGTTGTAGTGATCTTGATAGAAGAAACAAATTGATACCATGTGCCAAGTTGTGTACTTTTGGAATGGAACAATAAACGCTAAGCTTCTAGGTGGAATAAATTTGCCTAATTAAAATTTGATGTGCACTATTGAGCCATTTAAATGAACGACAAATTGTGTCAGAGAAGGCCCTGACAGGAGCTCACTGTATCTGGCTAGCTACCTGAAATCACAAACCACTTGAGATTTCAGGTTTCATCCTTCTTTGAGCTCTATAGCTAGATTCACTTCATCCGGCTAAATAAGTTTCCTTGATATTATAAATTTGGTTTTCAATGTCAGTTTTTTATTTTATTCTTTTTTATTATTTCATTTTTGTTAGCATAGTTCAGCATAGTTCCACATCGCCTGGCTACCTTTGGAATGTGCCATGTATATACATGTGGACACCCTCTCCTTGAAAGCCGGTTTTCAAGGATGAGTTCTACCCATGGTTTATCAAGGTATCAGACTGGGTGTACCACAGGGATAGATTGTGTTCGTATCTCCTACCTTGCGTGAAGGGGGAGAGCCGAGTGTCTTTAGCCTTGGCGCTAAGGGGGAGTGTTACTGTAGTCCCACATCGCCTGAGTACCTTTGGGATGTGCGGTGTATATACACATGCGCACCCTCTCCTTGTAGCCTTGACGTATTGACACGTATATCATATCACCACTTAACATGTATGCATGATAAATGATACACAAAACATATAGACCACCAAGCTCACTTATGCATATTGTATAAAGGTCTCTACGATTTTACATTTGAACTAAGGAATTTGTTCTTAGAATTGCATCGATGGCAATGGGTGTACCATTTTACATATAGCCGTCACCGGGTCTTTGAGGTGTTGCATCAAGTGGGAATTCTTTCTTTTTCTTCTTCTTCTCTCTCCAGCCATTTTAATAACCATTGTTTCATCTAGTTATCGCCCATCTAAATTGGAACTAATAGATTCTCAAATCAAGATAAACCCATGGGTAGAACTCATCCTTGAAAATTGGCTTACAAGGAGAGGGTGCCCATGTGTATATACACTGTACATCCCAGAGGTACCCAGGCGATGTAGGACTATGTTAACAATTTTCAGGTTGTAAGACATCTGAATAAAAATATCAACAACACTACTCACTTATCCTAATAGCCAACACAACTTCTACTTATATATGTCTGGATGGCTTGTGATTTTGATGCTTATTTTATCTTGCTTTCCTCCGTACATGTCAGGTAGAACTTGCAGACAAACTCCCTCATGTGCAATCACTCTGTATACATGAGATGGTAGTTCGAGCCTACAAACATGTATTGCAGGCTGTTGTAGCAACAGTTGATAATGTTGCTGACTTTGCTGGGGCTGTGGCATCATGTTTAAATATATTGCTAGGAACACCATCTACAGAAAATGCTGATGCAGACATTACTGATGATGATAAATTGAAATGGAAGTGGGTGGAAACTTTCCTTTTGAAGAGGTTTGGATGGCGATGGAAATCCGAAAGTTTCCAGGATCTAAGAAAATTTGCTGTTCTACGCGGGCTTTGCCACAAGGTATAATGATTTGCTCTCGGTTGAATTGGAGGTCTTACCTCACACCTATTCTTCTTTTTGCCAGTATTTTAAATGGAGTCGTCTTTCGTTAGGTTGGACTTGAGCTTGTTCCCAGGGACTATGATATGGACTCTGCATATCCTTTCAAGAAGTCAGACATTATAAGCATGGTCCCTGTATATAAGGTAAAATACATAGACAATCCATGTCAGGAAATGGCAGTGAAAGTTTATCATGATCTCTTTGTAGCCTTGACGTATTGAATTTTTCATACAGCATGTTGCATGTTCATCTGCTGATGGGCGTACATTGCTGGAATCATCCAAGACTTCCCTGGATAAAGGCAAATTGGAGGACGCTGTTAACTATGGCACTAAGGTAGCAAGTAGTTTCTTCTCTTTTGAAGTGTTATCTAATGGTTTTCTTATAAATCCAATAATTATTTGGACCCATATTCCTTATCGAATTTTGAAGGCACTCTCAAAACTAGTGTCAGTCTGTGGCCCTTATCATCGAATGACAGCGGGGGCATATAGTCTTTTGGCTGTAGTGCTCTACCACACAGGGGATTTCAATCAGGTATGTGCTTTATAACACCTGGATACTCCTTTTCATATATCATGAGACTAGTGCTATGCTGGTATGTGGTGCCAGTTTTGTCTAAAAAAAATCAACTGCTTTCCATTGATAATTGTCCTATGTTGAACATCCTAATCCATGCTATGTGCATCCAAAGGGGATGGGATGCCCTTAGTGTAGCCAAAGCAGCTTGAAGGTGAACACATGTATAGAAAGATAGGAAGGTGTCTGGTCAGTTTTATGATCATATTCAAATGATTTTCGACAGTCATTGACATTTAGATCATACAAGTAAAAAAAAAAAAAAGATAATAAAATAAAATAAAGTTGAGGGTTTCGAACTTTTTTAAAGATATTGTAGCATATGGTTTGTCTTATTCTTTTGCCTTGCTATAATTTCTTGTTAGTTGTCGGAAAAACTGATCGTTTGACTAATGCCGTTGCCTCATCACACCTTGCCTGGCTTGATCAATCTCCCCAGTTTGGGAACTAGGAATGCATCTAGAGCAGCAACACAATTTGGGCTGGTTTTTTTCATGCCACACCTATAGGCATAGGACGCGAGTAAACTGAATGTTGTTTACTGATTGCATATTGCTAATACATGAGCACTCAGAAATGCAAAGAATTCCTTATTCACCTTCATGGCCACTTCTTCTGTCTATTATATTATTGTGATAATATGCATTTACATGTAAGATATTAGTTAGACTAATTTGCAATGCTTATAATTTGTGGTTGATATTTTGTGGAAGACAATTAAAGCAGAAGTGCAGAAATTGGCAAAGACATTGGAGGCTAAAGCATTTAAAAGCAGAAGCCTAAACGTTTAATATATGATTATGAGTTATTTTTTTTTTAAACCAACATTCTCATTCTAAATCAACTTCATTATTACTCAATTTGAAGTGTCACCTTAAAAATATTAATATATAAGACATCTGTGGCCAGATGATTGCTGTTTCACATGTGATTTAGCACGATCACACTGTTTTTAATTTCTTTATCAGGCTACCATATATCAGCAAAAAGCATTGGATATCAATGAGAGAGAGCTTGGACTTGATCATCCGGATACAATGAAAAGTTACGGGGATCTAGCAGTTTTCTACTATCGGCTCCAACACACTGAGTTGGCCTTGAAGTATGTTATCTATTATTCTGAAATGAAAAATGTTCTCCACAGCTTTTGGTGGCATGGTAGTTTTCTTTGGGCCTGCCATTGCTTTCTATCATAAAAGGGTAGCCCAGTACATTGCTTTCTATCATGTAGATATTATCTTTATGTGATGCAGTTAAGCTTATCTCTGTTTTATTATTATTTTGGTGTAAATTGTACTTCCTTCATATATCTATTTTTCGGTAGGTCTTTGCTTCACATATCTCTCAAAAAATACTTTTAGAGATATGAACCTGATATTAGATTTACTCTGCTGTGTTCTGAGTTCAGCAGAGGTAGTATAAAAATTTGGAATTGACTGAAATTCTATTGGTTCAACAGCAATGCAGGATTCAAAGATGTTTTACAGTGAATTTGGAAACTGCTCTATTGGTTGAAGCAAGTTTGTCTGTCAGAAAAATAATATCATAACCACTTTAAAGCATAACTGATTCAAAGAATTATTTATAATAAGCCGTTTCTTGCCTTTTCCATTTAGTATCACTAAAAGATTTCAAGTTTTCTGTTCTGCATGAACTCTCAATTTGTGAGGCTTGAAAATTATAGTTGGGTTATTACTAGATAACAACAGTCCAGTTGATGGAGAATAACGCAAGAATAATCTTTGAATAATGCCGCCTATTGTATGGTTGGGCAGAGGTTATTGAAAGTTTGTTGGTTTAGGGATTTCAAAGGTAGAGAAAAAGCTCTAGGCTATGTGGATTACAAAGGATTGAAATTTGCTTGGTTTGGAAGTTTATTATTGCTGGATTCCTAGAAAATTGGTAGTTAGGATTTTGGATTACATATATTTTAGGGTTAGGTTTGTTAGATAGAAGCTAAAAGGTTAGAAGAAAGGGTTAGTATTATAGTTTGATTTTTGGGATGAAAAACCAAAAGATAATTGGCTGTAACAAGAAATGTGAATCGAATATAGAGAAGACAGAAGGAGAAGAAGAATCTTCTAGAATCTATTCTAGAATCCCTTAGGCCTCACCTCCTAGGGTTAAGGTTACATCACATAATTACTCAAACCTTCAATTTTTTTTCTCAAATTCTAAGTTCTCAATTACTTATATAAAAAAATAAAAATAAAAATAAATCTAAGTACTCAACTCTATTGCATAGATATCTGTACACTGTTACATTTCTCCTACTTCTCTCAGACATGGATCGTAAAATTGGAAATTCTGGAAGTTTGGCAGATGGGGTCATTCTAACTTAATTGCATATAAAGACTCATACATAGTTTGACCAAACCAAAACCTGTACAGTCCATATCCTGCATTTCTTGAAATTACCCAAACACCCCATTTACTCCTAAAATATAAGGAAACATAAATAAAACTATATAAGCATCATATCAACTTAAAATTAACACGAAATAATACCTAACCAGCTAGAAACTTGATTACATAATTTCCCAAGTGCCCCCCTGTGAAATTTCCAGTTTGCCTCTTCTGATGTTAGCACGCTCTTAACTACCAGTTTAACTAAAAAATATTTTGACCATAAAAGGTTTAACTAAGAATATCAACTTTGATAACAGAGTGCTCTGTTAGGCCGATCAATTGCTCGGTAATTTTTCAGTTTGGCATACCGCATGGTAATTGGTAAAGAAGCATTTAGACTATTGAATAGCCTTATTTCTTGATGAATTGGCTTTTCAGCTATACCCAACTAAGTGATAGGAAGGCGCCATGACAATTTCCTAAAAACTGAAGCTTTTCTTAAGCAAACAATAGTGGTAAAGAGAGCAACTAATAGGTTTTATTCTTGAAAATTTAGTATTTTTGCACTAAAAGCACAAAATATATTTGACTCAATAGGCATCAAGGTGAAGTTCTAATATCAAAGATATATAGCTTATATTTGTCTCTTTTTATTCCAGGTATGTAAATCGTGCATTGTATCTATTGCACCTAACATGCGGACCTTCTCATCCAAATACTGCTGCCACCTATATTAATGTAGCAATGATGGAAGAAGGTTTGGGGAATGTCCATGTTGCCCTTAGATATCTTCATGAGGCTCTCAAGTGTAACCAAAGGCTACTTGGCGCTGATCATATACAAGTAATCTCTCTCTCTCTCTCTCTTCCTTCCCTGATGCATATGGTTGCAACCTTATTAATACATACAAGATCGAATAGAACATACAACTTATGTTATTAATCAAGAAAGTAAATTTTGTAGCTGTTGCTGTTAACAATAAAATGGGCTGCAAAATGAAAATGTCTAAACTCCAAAAAGGAGATATGTTTATGTTTCTTCATTGAATTGAAAGAGTTCCTGGTCCTGACCAGACTGAAGCAGAACATTGATTGACTGATGTGCTTTGTCAATTTATAATTCATGTATACTGAATTACTTCCCTATTTTTAAATGTACATCGGAGTTTTGACCATAAAACATTTATCATATGAATCTAAATAATAATCTAACTATTTTTGATTTACATTAACTGCTTTCATGGTGTTGAATGACAAAGTCTATACTAAGGGACTGAAAGTGAGTTTGTAGTATGGGGGCAAATTACAAAGGTTTGAATGGTTGTCAGACTATCCAAACCTGCTCTCCTTTTGTTAAATATGAAATTATATTAAAATAACATGATAAGAATTTCAGTTAGGCCTGGGTGCCAAATCCAACATGATCAAACAAGTTGAGTTTAAAGATTCAAATCAGAAGTTGCTAGCCTCTATATTTTAAGTCTTAAATGTCTTTCCAATTGGCCAAATATCACCCACTGATCCAAGAGAGAATTTTACCACTTGCATGTCTCTTGGAATATGAATGCTCACCAAATGCTTGTGTTAAATTGTTGGAACAGTATATTTTAGCCTGCATCTAGACATGTTTAACCTTTATATCTGGTTATTTCAGACTGCCGCCAGCTATCATGCTATAGCAATCGCTCTCTCTTTGATGGAAGCATACACCTTGAGTGTTCAACATGAACAAACCACTCTACAGATACTGCAAGCCAAGCTTGGATCAGATGATCTACGTACACAGGTAAGATAAAGTTCCGCTTTTAGCAACTGAGCCTCACATTTGACCCTTGTCCCTCAACTTTATATGTATGCTTCTGCAGGATGCCGCTGCATGGCTCGAGTACTTTGAGTCCAAGGCTCTGGAACAGCAGGAAGCTGCACGCAATGGTACTCCAAAACCAGATGCCTCTATCTCCAGTAAAGGTCACTTAAGGTAATTTTTTTGTTATGTGTTACGTGTGTGTTCTTCTCTTTTCTTTTATTTTTCTTTTTACTGGTCAAATAATTATGCTTACTCTGGCATATGCTTGCACTTGATCCAAAAGTTTGGTGTAGATAGCTTGTAGTCAAACTATTATTGACGGATTCCTGAATGAGTGAATATTGACACTCTTTAAATAGTTTGTACTTCCACCAGTATAGTTCTCAGAACATGCTTCCTCTATGACGGGCATGCTGATATAAAATCAAGCTTAATACATGATTATCATGTCAAATTTCTTGTTAATTGTGTTTCATAGATTGTTTTCTGGTAGACTGCAGATATTTATATTTAGTGGGTTTCTTTTTGTTGTTATGTTCATGCTTTTAATATCATAATTTTTGTTGTGTTCCCTAAATTCTGGATTATATGGTGTAGCCTACTAATTTATATCTAAAAGAACCTTTTGATGGAGACCAAGGCACGACGCAAGAACTGGAACAATATATGACTCGCACGTACTATTGGAGAAGGGGAAAAGAAAGATAGAATTAGGGAATCTAGTAAATTAGAGTTTATATTTATGCTTATTGTTATTTTTGGTAATGTTTGAATTTTAGGGTTAATTTTGTATTTTCATGTTTTAGGCTTTATTAGGGTTTGTTTTATATTTCGCCTATATAAAGGCTCCCATGTAATTAGAATGGTCAGTTTTTGAGAATTGAATAATATTCAGTGAATTTGAGAATTCTTCTGTCTTATTCTCTCTCTTGTTCTTGCTCTTCTTAGCTTCTCAGTCTCTCTAGCCTACCTCCTTCAGTCTATTTTCTCATCCCCTTAGTCTGTCTTCTCACCTCCTCCTCCTAGCCTCATCTCATCTTCTTTCTTCTCATCCCCTTCTTTCTCTCTGCTTTGTCGTCAGTTTGATATCTAAATATTATTAGCTTTTTTGTTTTGCGTCAATTGGTATCAGAGCGAACGATCAAGTTAAGTTCAGAGCAAAAGATCCAACCAACACAAACATCAAATCACCATAGCCAAAACCACTGCCCCTGTTCAACAACCAAAACAAATACCCAAGCAGTTACTGTTCACAAAACCCATAAGCTACTGTTCATTGCCCATTCAATATTCAATGTGACCGAGGCAACCAAACAAACCCTAACCCTTTGCATAAACCCGTAACCCTCTTCAGTCGTCAAACCCAAGCCATAAACACCTGTCACACCACTAGCTACAACCCTAACCCTTCATCACCTAACCCCAATGGACAACCAAATAGATCTCCCATTGAACCCTAACCACACCACAGTTTAACATCATCAAAAAGTAAATTCAACCATTCTCCAATATAAACGTTCACAACTCATCATTGCCACCATCGAACAAACCTAAGTACCCAAATCAACATTCAACAAAAAAAAAAAAATCTTATAACTCTCTGGTCAATTTCTATCTTCAGCGAGTACCTTCGCCAGAACCCTAGCCTTCATAACGACAAAACCCAACACCCAAAATCAGCACCGCTGCCACAACAAACCACAAGCCCCAGCCGCAAACTTCGACAAATAGCTAACACAGATCAGTTCAACATTCTAGCAGGCGTCATCGCATCACTTCAGTTTGACATTCTAGCAACCACATATGACTTGCACGTACTATTGGAGAAGGGGAAAAGAAAGATAGAATTAGGGATTTTAGTAAATTAGGGTTTATATTTATGCTTATTGTTATTTTTGGTAATGTTTGAATTTTAGGGTTAATTTGGTATTTTCACGTTTTAGGCTTTGTTAAGGTCTGTTTTATATTTCGGCTATATAAAGGCTCCTATGTAATCAGAATGGTCAGTTTTTGAGAATTGAATAATATTAAGTGAATTTGAGAATTCTTCTGTCTCTTCTTCTCCCTCTTGTTCTTGCTCTTCTTAACTCCGTCTCTTTAGCGTACTCCTTCAGTCTATTTTCTCATCCCCTTCTTCTGTCTTCTCACCTCCTTCTTCTAGCCTCATCTCATCTTCTTTCTTCTCATATCATTCTTTCTCTTTGGGTCGTTGTCAGTTTGATATCTTAATATTATTAGCCTTTTTGTTCTGTGTCACCTTTATAACATAAACCAAATTAAATTGACTTTCCTTGGAAGTGGTTTTGATATATTTGCCCCTCATGTTGTTCATCAGTTACCATACCACTACCATTGGATATTTTTAAAAATATATATATATCTTGAGTGCCCTTGAATTGCATGTATAATTACATAGCTTTCTTTTCCTTCCTGGACCAGTGTTTCAGATCTATTGGATTACATAACACCAGATGCAGATATGAAAACCAGAGATGCCCAAAAGAAGCAAGCTCGTGCAAAGGTCACAAAATCCTGACTGTTTCCAGTTTTGTTCTCTTATTCCACTTTCTTGTTATTAGTAAAATATCCTGATTAAAGTTCCTCACTAACCATATAGGTTAAAGGCAAACCAGGACAAAACTGGGAAATGGTCACAGATGAATACCAGAAGGATGAAATACTATCACCAAGCCACCCGATTACTGAAAACTCTAGTGATAAAGAGAACAAATCTGAACCAGAGAACAAAACCGGATCCCAGTTTGCAGAATCTATGGAAAAGAAACCTGAGTTGCTTCTAGTAGATAAGATGGCATTGAACCAAAATGATGATCTGACACGAGATGACACCTCCAATGAAGGATGGCAAGAAGCTTTCCCCAAAGGTCGCTCACCTACAGGTCGCAAGACTTCTAGTTCGAGGAGGCCAAGCCTCGCAAAACTGAATACTAACTTTATTAATATCTCCCAATCATCAAGGTCCCGAGGAAAGCCCAGTAATTTCACATCCCCAAGAACAATTTCAAATGAGTCTGCTGCTTCAACTGGGCCTGCTCCTGTTCCGAAAAAGTTTATGAAGAGTACAAGCTTCAGTCCAAAATTAAATAACCCTACCAGCCCAGCGACTGGGACAGATAAATCTGCCAACCCAAGGTCAGCCCCAGCTAGCCCCGCTTCAACTGATCAAGTTGCCAAGTCTGCTCCAATTATAAGTTCAGTAAGCGTTCAGACAGCCAGAAAACTTTTTTCCTACAAAGAAGTTGCTTTGGCTCCACCTGGTACCATTGTGAAGGCAGTAGCAGAGCAGTTGCCAAAGGAAAACCCTCCCAAAGACCAAACTCCTCGGCTGAGCAAGGAGACAGTAGTTGCAGAAGCAACTCAAGGTGACCACATGACAGCAGTGAAGGATGCTGAGCAAGAAAGAGTTCATAAATCAAGTGAAGAGAAACAACTTCCGGTTCCTGATGAGGAAATGAAAAATACTGTCAATGAGAAACAAGATACAGAAGTGGGGGAGTCTGTTTTGACAAAATCCTCAGAAGGAGTAACGAGTGCAGCTGCTGGAGACAGAGAAGTGGAAGCTGAGACAGTTGCAGAAGTAAATGGTGTTGCTGTTGAAGGCACAGAAGCAAACTCTGGAGCTGTTGCCGATTTGGGAGTTGCGGGTATTGATTCTTCCAAGGATTCAAAGTCTATTGCTTCCAAAAGTGCAGTTATGGAAACAGAAGTTGACAAATGCCCAGCAGCTTCCTCTGATTTGGAACCTCTTGCTGTTCCAATGGAAAATACAACTCTCTTGCTGGAAAGAGAAGCCTCAATTCTGGAAGAGAAAAAGGCAAAGGAAGATGAAAGTTCACATGATGTACCTAAAAATAATGGAATTGCAAGTCCTCTGCCAACTGAAGCTGAAAAGCAAGGTACTGGAAGTGCTAGTCCTTTGCTAACTGAAGCAGAAAAGCAAGGTGACGCAGAAACTGGAAGTGAGAACACCAAGAAACTTTCTGCAGCTGCACCTCCCTTCAATCCATACATAATTCCAGTCTTTGGCTCTGCTGCATTGTCAGGAATTAAGGAGCATGGAGGAATATTGCCACCACCGGTTAATATTCCGCCAATGCTTACTGTAAATACTGTTCGTAGGTCTCCTCATCATTCAGCAGCAACAGCAAGGATTCCATATGGTCCACGGCTGTCAGGTGGTTACAGATCTGGAAATCGCGTTCCTCGTAACAAGCCTGCTTTCCACAATGGTGAACATATTGGGGATGGGAATCAGTTCAGCCCTCCAAGAATAATGAATCCACATGCTGCTGAATTCGTACCTGGCCAACCATGGGTTCCTAATGGCCATCCAGGGTCTCCAAATGGTTATATGGCTTCCCCGAATGGTCTTCCTGTGTTGCCAAATGGTCATCCCTTGACCTCAAATGGTATTCCAGTGTCACCAAATGGTTTCCAACAATCCTCGAATGCTAATCCAGCATCTCAAAATGGGTTCCCGCTCTCTCCAATCAGTTCAGTAGAATCTCCTACAGATATAACTGTTGAGGTTGGTCCTGAAAATCAATGCGAAATTGTGGCAGAGGAGAGTGCAGAGAAATCCTCAACCAATGTGGGACAAGTAAATGAGCCAATTGAGCAAAAAACAATAAAAGATCAAACTGGAGGAAATGAAAAATCTCATTCTGAAACTCAAGAAAAACCTATGGATGCAGTAGTTGCAGCATCTATTGATATTGTTGTGGCTAGTGAAAACTGTAACAGCACAGCAGTTGAGGAAAAACCAGCTAAGTGTTGGGGAGACTACAGTGACAGTGAAGCTGAAATTATTGAGGAATGAGGATATACATGCTGAAGGAAGATTTTTGTGTTTCTCTAGGTAAACAAGATTTGTTTTATATCCCAGTGGTTGACTAACCGAGAAAGACAAAGAAGTTGCAAGCTTAAATTGTGGGAAGCGGTTAATGAGGGGTGGATTCCTTTCACCGCAAAGTTTATCATAGTGACCATTGCGAATCCGATGTTTTATATGCGATGTTTTATAATACGGTTTGAATTTGATGCAGAAAGGGATGTAAAATGTTGTTAACATAGAGTCTTGAGGATAATAGGCTGGCTGGTATAAGAAAGAAACCTACGCGACAGTAGAAGATGCTGTTTGAGTTACTTGAGTACTGTAGTTCGTTAGTAAATTAGATCCTCTCTGCTCGAGTTTTTTTGGTTGTCATGTGAAACAAAAATCTGCTACTGCCCAGGTTTCATTTTTTTCTTGTTTGTAGCCAAATGTTGATGTAACATCCAGATTTTACAAATTTTTTTTTTTTTTTTGTCAATTTGGATAATCTAATAAATAGGCTACTACAAGTAAGCCAGAGAAGTTCATTTAGGAGTGCAACCAATTAGATGGAATTTGAATTCTTATTGCTTCTGTGCCGGGATGTGTTATACTAACTGAGATAGCTCTTCTGGGAGCATAATTGATACCATTCATCTCAGTAGCTGGGGTACATTATCTTATACTTTGGGAATGGAATTTGAAAAAGGAAAAGAAAGGATTTGAAAAACAGTATGTTCCAATTCTTCTTGTTCTCTGAATAACTTGTAGCACTGTTTTCTGATAACCGTACCAAACAGGCCCTTAAGTTCCCTTTCTTCTTCACCCTTTTAACTTTTGTTGGCCATCTAGTGAAACAAATAGAACCTTCTTGTCAACATTAATATTTCTAACAAATATCAATGACATGCGTCATAAAATCAAAAGGCAATACTTCTAATACAAGTTCAAATTCAGGAAGGAAATAAAGCCTCAAACTCCGTAATGGGCACTTAATTACGAGAAGATCCTATATTTCAAATTTTCAATTCCAAGCAGACACTCTGTGTTCAAACAAGAATTAATAGGATTTCAAATCCAAGCAGATACTCTTCTGTTCAATCAAGAATTAATAGTATAGTGAGTGAATGTATGTTTCTACAATATTGAAAAATGTCATAAATACAACAAAATGAACAGTACAATATCCTTCATAGGTTCGTACAAGCCAACAAAAATAGACACAATATATGGGTTCTGCCAAGAAATACTCTCGCCATTGTCATGTCCAACTAAGAGTACCATCACAGGTTGGTCTACCCCGGAGCCAGTCCATAACTACTAGGGTGGCAGCACAATGGGCAAGTGCTCCTGCAACAACAAACACGTGGAATATCTGATGGCTGTGCCCTGCAATGTCAAAGGCGCCAGGCTTCCATCTTTCTGGTACTCTACTAATATAAAAACCAGCTCCTACAGCATATAAAATGGCCATAGCAAGCTCATAGCCAAGGGCAATACATATATGTGAATGGTCCCAGTAGAGGACTAGGGCATGCACTGCTGGAATCACCCCTGAGAAACCCATGCTGAGAAAAAGAGAGGCCCTGAAGGTTCGGAAACGAGCAGAGGAGAGAGCAGGTGCAAGGAGAGCTACTATGACAAGGATACCAAGCAATGAAATAGAGGTAAGATAAAAGAGCCGCGAATATGGGTGGCAGGAAAAAGCATAGTAGATGGGTGCGAAGAAAGAGCAAACTATCATAAGGGAGATGCCGGCATAATCTAGGCGCCAGAAGAAGAAATTAAAGCGTCGGGAATGGCTGGCAAGGAGGTGGGAGAGGGAGCTGCAAATCAAACAGCCCATTGCCCCAGCTAAGAATACAAACCAGGGCCATCTAGGAATTACATCATGTGCATTTACATGTAAAACTGATAGCTGAGGAATGTGTAGTACCTGCAAACAGACATCGAATGAGTTCCAATATAATTCAAAAATTGGTACTCTAACTCAAGCACACTGCACATACCACAATGCTCTATGAGGGGACCTCCCCTCTCCATATCTATAATCTATATAAAGTAACTTAAAAATGATTTTACCTACAACTTTATTATCGTTTGGCCTCAGCTTCTACTTTTAATGTCTAATGACACCAATACGTGAAAATGTCAAATATAATATCTTTCTAGAGAGTACAAATCTAAAGCTAAATTTAACAAGTATCCTACTGCTTTGCTATTCCTATGTCATTCTTAACAATTCCACACCTTAAATTTTGGTGTCTAGTGCATAGCATTTGCTATTTCTACTGCACAGCTTACCCATCCTCGCAGCTTTTCACTTGAAAGTTCTTGGGATCAATGGTTAAGCCAGTCCAACTTGTTACAGGGTGTTTTCAGACATGTGTCCATCACAATTTTGACATAAAGTGCCTTGATGGATGCTTAATTTGAAATCTTGTTTGGTTACCAAACTTCATTAATTTCATGGCAGGTAAACTACTTTCACAAATCACCAGTGTTGGTGGCCAATTTTTGTCCAAATTACCAGTGGAAGAAACTTTTAGCTAAATAACACTCACATTCCTGTCAGAGTTGACACCATTAATTCATTTAGCAAAAAATGTGAAAGTACCATTTTGCCCTAAAAAATTCAACTAAAAAGATAACGCTTTTGCTGATGTCATCAATAGAAACACAAATTACATTTATACCCTTGTAACCCTAAAATTGTTTCGTTTGCATTAGACAATCAGTTGTCTCTCTCTCTCTCTCCATATTCAACATGTCACCACGAACCCTAATTGTCTCTCTCTTACCTGAAACCTAAGGTCGAAATAAAATGTAGAGAGTTTCATGAATTGATAATTCGAAGTGGGAATGGTATGGTATGGATGTGACGTATATATTTGTAATTAACAATATTTGGTGCGAAAACTAAGTTTGATCAAGTTGTAATCTTTCATTTATATTCTTGTAATCGATCATGGAGTTGAAGAGTGAGAGCTTGGACTATGTACCAAACCCTCTATAACCAATAATTTATTGTACAATTATTTCCTTTAGTTTGTGTTGATTGTACATTACAGTTTTCACCTTGAAAAAAAAAAAATATATATATATATATATATATATAATTTTCACAAAAAAAAGAAAAAAAAAATCTATAAATTTCAGTCTAAATAAAATTTATTTTGAAATATTTGACAACGTTACAGAATATTTGCTCGAACTCTTTACGTTAAAATTCAGTTTTCTTTGGAATTTATCTATTCGAGTTTTTTAAATAATACTTGTAAAATTCATTTGATTCAAAGACGTGTGGTGTGGGACTAGGAGATTTTCAAAGTTGTCTGTCTTAATTGATTTCATTTGATTAATTGCTTTGTGTGCCCAACAGCTGATCTATGTTAGTCGTTAGAGGCCATGAAAGTACGAAGTCACGTGTTCAATAAAGGTAATGATAAACTCAATGAGCTGTCAGCTAAAGCATTTTTACGAATGAATGATGGGAACCAAAATTATGAAATTCTCTCAGGAAGGAAGGTGGGACCCACCTTCGCTGTCTGATATAGACTACCGCGTCGTGGCGTCCTACCCTATTCTGTCCTTTTTTCTCGACACTTTTAGAGAGACAGAGCTTGCAAGAGAGAGAGAGAAAAACACTCACCGGAAAGAATGCGTCCGAGCTGTTGGAGTCCTTCGTCATCAACGCTCTTGGAACGCCAGGTCTGTTTGGTCCCACATTACACATTCTCATTTAATAAGTAAAAATTAGCGGGAAAAAAATGGACATCATAATCATGAGTGCAACAAGCATAAGAGCCTTTTAAAAAATTTAAAAATATATTTAAATTCTAGTTATGATATACTTGTAATGTAATGAGAGAGACCTTTAAGATTTGAACGATTTATTAAAATATTTAGTTTTTATGCTCAAGAGAATTTATCGCTACTCTTTTTCATTTGTTCTCTCATTATAAAAATCAAAATAAAAAGATTGTATACTATTTCTAAACAAATTCTTAGGTTTCTATATTTTTAGAATTAAAAGAAACCATGTTTATGTCCTAAGCTGGAAGGGACAACAATTTTGTGACTGAGTCGGCAATAAAAGTCTAATGACTACCATAATTTTCAGGTCAACAAACCTGAAGAAACTCGCGATCAAGCTGTCGATCTTCGTCTTCTCCATTGAGCTCATCACCGTCAACGCCAAAAATATCAAGAACCCTCCCAAATGCCTGCAAAATTATTAGAATTTTTAAAAAATTAACTTCAAATTAAGATGGAAATTCACTTTAAAAAAAAATCACACGAGTTGGATAAATGATTGATGGATGAGATAGATCGATCACTCACGTCCATATATTTAGGGTTTCGTTGTGCCAAGCGAAGATGCTACTCAAAGTCTCTTTCAACGGCCATTCACACCTGTAATAGTCCAAAATGAACTCGTTATCCTTCAAGTACTGCGGCAACTCCTCGTACTTCACCAATCGCCTCTCAAATCTCCCCTTCTGCTTCTTCGCCTCCGTCCGATCCGCGTCAACTCGGTCCGTTCT
Source organism: Cornus controversa (assembly GCA_026545225.1). Taxonomy (NCBI): domain Eukaryota; kingdom Viridiplantae; phylum Streptophyta; class Magnoliopsida; order Cornales; family Cornaceae; genus Cornus; species Cornus controversa. Next base: position 63,527,116 of record CM048851.1, on the reverse strand, counting down.
CTCTTCGCCATTATCGATTTTATTGCTCTTCGCGCCTCTCCGTTCCATTTCAGCTGGAAAATCCGTCTCCTTCTCTTTTCCGGCAACAATTCCGCCGGCAAGCTCACTCTCTCTTACTGCCACTTTGATACAACCTCCCGCCCTCTCTCTCTCTCTAGCTAATTAGCTATATGTATATCGAACTCTTATCATTTGGTGGTTCAATTTCGATGGCGAGTACTTATAACCAGCGAAGAGCGCATGATCGAAATTGAAAAATCTACGTCAAAATAACGTGAAATATAGGGAAGCTTTTGCTCATACGATTAGTATTCCTGAATCTGGCACGTGGAAACATAAGATTACTTGATTACGGAAAGCATAAAAGGAAGACCGTAGAATTTGAGATTTCTTTTTTTGTTATAGCTAATGAGATATGTGAGAGGATTTTGTAAAGCTGGACTTGAGTGTAGACAATTTATATTGGTTTGGGGTTAGATTCTTAATTCAAATGTGGCGGAAGGTGAGAACCGTAATTTAGGTGATCAACTTGGTGGGAAAGGGTGTAACTTACACGTATAATGTTGACTAAAATCTGGCTGTACGAATCCATGAATGTTCCTTCCTGTAAGCTTCCCAAATGGTCCATTGGGCCAGAACGTTGGATAGCTCGATATTTCACTGAAGGCCCAGTCCATCAGATTATCGGGGCCGCTCTGGACGACCCAAAACAAGCTGGGATTGAGTCAAAGCCCATGGGGGCGGGCCTAGTGTTCACCTAAGTGGACATATATATATATGAACTTGGTGAACTAAAATGTTGCCTCTTCACCGATAAGGTGAGTGAGAAATTAATGGACAAGGGCTGTGAATTCAAAATTTTAGTTCATGGTTTAGTCTAGTTTAGGTTGATAGTATAATAATAACATGGATGTTTGATAAGAATTAAAAAGTGGGTAAAACGCATTAAATTAGGGGTGCAACTTGGATTGGACAACTTGAATCTAACTCGAGTCCAGTCTGATTTTTTACGGGCTTGGACAACTATTTTTACAATTAGGGTTGAGCTTTGATTGAAAAACCTCACACGAACTTAATTAGGGTTGAATTTGAGTTGAGGTGCCCACAACTCGAGCCCAACTCGAACTTGAATTGTAATATTATTTTTATACATATTTTTTTATTTTAAATATATTATATATAATATTCAAATTATGATAACCTTTTTCTTTTCAACTTCCTTTATTTAAATCTTAATTTATTGTATGTTGACACTTTGGATAATTAATTTCCTAAAAAATTGTTTGTAATTTTTTATAAATTTGCATTAAGTTCTTAATTTTGTGTGTTTAGGAGTAATCTAATGTGAAACTTATTAAAGATCACTTTAAATTTTCAACGTGGAGATTGGTGATATAGATAACCCGAATTAACCCGACTTTCTAACTCAAAATCTCAACCCGAGTTTAAAAATTTAAGGATAGATTGGGTTATGGTTGAGCATTCTATATGTGAGGTTGAGCTCAAGTTGTACCTCTAACCCGTTAGAAATGTGCAACACTTTTCACCTCTGTAATTTTATTTTGTGTAAAACAATCATTTTGATATGTAAAATTACTTTTATACCACCAAATATTTCAACACAAAAATGTAACAATATATCTTATTATAAAATTACCTTTATACCCCAATATATATATATACATATACATATACACACAACCATTGTTATTCTTTCCTAGCACAATCCACTGACAGGCCACCACCGGAGCTCCCCTCTCTTGTGAAGCCATTGAAGACCAACAGAACTACCTCTCTACCGACCTCTTCTCCGAGCATAACTGCAAACCACTACCTTCCACCACCACCCATCACCTCCTTTTCCTTTAGAGCCTGAATTTCTCCAGAATTACCAACCAGGTTCATGGTGTTTGGTGTGTTGAAATATATGCGAAAACGCAATCAGAAGTAAAACAATCACACAAATATACAAGAGATTTACTTGGTTCATCCTAACAATGGGTTACGTTCAAGGAGCACACTGAACAATTATACTATGAAAAATATGATGAGGATTACAATCACTTAAACTCTCTTATCTCTTGTTCTCACCAATTTCACAAAATTGGATTCTTCGACTCACAATTTGATACACCATTTTAGGGTTACACAAAACTCCTATTTATACAGAGAGATATCTTGGTCACCAAATCTTCAGGTTTCAGAAGGAATGTTCAATTAGGAATTAAATTCTTAAACAAGTTCAATAACAATAGGAAACAAATCTTCCAGCAGTCACCTTCCAAAAAGCATTGTCCTTAGGTTCCACAACCACAACAATCTCTCACTTGGAGACTAGAGGACTAATAAATCTTCTCCATAAACTATCTCTGTGCATCGCAATGCACTTCAGTGTGCTCATCTTTCGTCTTCAAGTTAGAAGACCTATTGAAGTTGCGCAAAGCTTCAGTTTCTCTATCGTCACTGCTTTGGTTAACATGTTAACAGGATTCTCGGAGCCAATTATTTTCTCAAGTAACAACACTCCATCTTCTAACACGAGCGAATGAAGTGATATCGAAATCCTATATTTTTGGTCCTTGAATGAAATACAGAATTCTTTGCCAAGTGCATCGCACTTTGACTGTCACTGTGCAAAACATTCTTCACCTGCTTGAATACTAACTCTGCCAACAAACCTTGTAACCAAATCATCTCTTTACTGGCCTCTGTGACTACTATGTACTCTAGTTCTATTGTGGACAACGCTACAATCTTTTGTAACTGTGAAACCCAACTAACTGCAATATTACCAACTGTGAAAACATACCCGGTCGTACTCTGTCTGTGATCAACTTCCCCGACAAAATCAGCATCTACATAACCATATAGTCACAAGTTGCTTTTTCTGAAGCACAGACATTTTATAGTGGTACCACATAGATATCGCAATATCCACTTCACTACTTCCTAATGTAGGTTTTTCGGATCACTCATGAACCTACTCATAGCTCCCACTGCATAAGTAATGTTTGGTCTCGTGCACACTATGGCATACATTAAACTTCTAATGGCTGAAGTGTACAGAACTTTAGCCATGAAGTTCTTCTCTTTTTTTGTCCTCGGACACTGATCCTTGGATAAGCGAAAGTGACTCACTAAGGGTGTACTCACCGGCTTAGCATTGCTCATGTTGAATCTTTTCAAGATGCGTTCAACATAGTTGGCCTGAGACAACTGTTAAATACCTTTCTGCTTGTCCCTTTTAATCCTCATCCCAAGTATTTACTTCGCTGCACCAAGATCCTTCAGCTCGAACTCATTTGATAACTGCTTCTTCAACTTGCTGATTTCTTTAAAATCAGAACCTGCCATTAACATGTCATCAACAAAAAGTAACAATATGATATAACTTGCATCAAACCTTTTGAAGTAATAACAATGGTCAGTGTTGCATTTGTTGTAGCTATGGAGGAAAACAATTTTTACATCTAATTGCTCAAGATGGAAATCCTCAGATGCAACAATGTTCAAAACTGAACGAATGGTATTTAGTTTTACAACTGGGAAAAAGATGCTAGTGTAGTTGATCCCTTCCTTCTATTGAAAGCTGTTGACCACCAATCTAGCCTTGTATCTCTTGGAACTGTCATGTTCCTCTTTAACTCTATACACCCATTTGTTGTGGAGAGTTTTCTTCCCAATGGGTTATTCGGTAGCTCCCATGTACGATTAGAGATAAGGGGACTTCATCTCATCTCTCATCGCTAGCTCCCACTTGCTCGAGTCCTCTACTGGACATACTTCATCGTAGTATTCAGGTTCTCCACCATCTGTCAGTAATAGAAAATTCATGTACTTCTAGTTTGGTACATGTGGATGAGCGGACCTTCTGGGTGTGGGTGTTACAGTTTTGCTCTATGGTGCTCGCTGTTTTACAGGCTCTTCTGGATGAGGACCCTCATTAACCTGCTGCGCCACACTTCGTACTGGATCATCATTCAACTCGACATACTCTGGATTTTCTTATACCAGGCTAGTAGGTTGTGCAATACCTCTATCTTTGTACATCACTTTTTCATTAAAAATCACATCTCTACTACGAATGATCTTCTTATTTTAGTAATCTCATAGTTGATAACCAAACTCATCTCCTCCATATCCAATGAAGGTGCACTTTAGTGACTTGGGGTCCAGTTTTCCCCTAACATATGCACTAATATACGCGTAAGCAATAAAACTAAATATTTTCAGCCATAAAAGATTTACCACCTTATCGATCCAAATTTCTTTTGGTATTCAGTGCTCTAACGGCAGTGACGATCCTCGATTAATAAGGTAAGCAGCTGTATTGACTGCCTCGACCCAAAATTGTTTTGGTAGACCTGACTTAATGTGCATGCTTTTGGCTCTTTCTATCAATGTTCGGTTCAACCGTTCTGCCACCCCGTTTTGTTATAGGGTTCCTTGCACAGTCCGTTCCAAATAGATCCCATTCTCAAAATAAAATTTCTAGAACTCGGTGTCTTCATACTCACCTCCATTGTCTAACATCAACATCTTGATCCTCAAACCTGTCTCATTATTTACCATAGCCTTCCATTCTTAAACACCCCAAATACCTTAGATTTGTGTGCCAAAAAATAGACCTATACCTTCTGTGTCTGATCATCAATGAAAGTCACAAAATAGAACTTTTCATCAATGGATAAGACTATGGCTGGCCCTCAGACATCTGTGTGAACTGACTCAAGTTTCTCATTCTTGAGAATTCTTCCACTCTTCTTCAAAATAACCATCTTCTGTTTGTCGTACACATAATTCTCACAGAAGTTGATATCAATCGATTTTAGTGCTGGTAGTTTCCCTAACGAGTGCATGACTTTGAACCCTTTTTCACTAATGTGACCTAGTCTCTGATGCCACGGGTTGTGATCTTTTTTACTTTCAACAATCGTTATTGATCTTTAGCACTGACAATTGTGTAAAAAGATCCATTCCTTACCATGTGCTATGATCATAACGCCTTTGGAGACTTTCCACAAATTCTCAATGAAGTTTATAGCATAACCTTCATATGATAATTGACCAGCAAAAATCAAATTCTTCCTCAAGTCTGGAATATATGTCACATCATTCAGTTTCCAAACAGATCTAATCATCTTGATCTGTACATCACCCTTGCCAATTATGTCGCATGGCTGATTATCACCGAGATACACCTTACTAAGGTTACTGGGTGAATAGCTAGTAACTAGCTCTCTATTTGGGTAGCATGAAACGAGGCCCTAGAGCCAATCACCCACGACTCTGCTTTGCTCTCCAAAGAGCATATCAGCGCTTCATCTGAATCTTCCAAGACAATGTTTGCTTCAATTTTCTCTTCTTTTCTTTCTTTCAAGACTTTACATGAAGTCCGGTAATAACCCATCTTGCCGCAATTCCAACACTCAATGTCTTTGAGATATGGAGAATTGCCTTTGGGATTTCAAGACTTTGATCTACCACTCTTTGACTTGGAACGACCTTGTCCATTGCCGCTTTTCTTCTTGTTCGAACTTCTGCTTCTGCTTTTGATGTTCAACGCTGAACTACTGGTAGAAACGCCATATGATTGCCATCTGATTTCTTCAGTCAGAATCATGCTGACAACGTCGTCGAACTCCAACTTTGATTTTCCTACAGAACTGCTGATTGCAATAACTGTGCCACTCTAACTCTCGGGTAACTGCCCTAAAATTAAAAATGTGTGGACCTTATCTTTGAAGTCGATTTCAATAGATTATAATTATCCAACGATCTCATTGAACACATTGAGATGCTCGTTGAATCTTTCACCTTCGGACATCTTTAAGTTAAACAATTTCTTTATAAGATGTACCTTGTTCGCTGCATACGGCTGTTTGTACATATCATAAAGGGCTTCTATGAGAGACGACATTGCCTTCTCGTTTTTGATGTTGAAAACGATGGATTTTGACAACTTCAATCTGATCGTTGGAAGAGTTTTTCGATCAAGCTTGATCCATTCATCTTCTTTCATCTCTACTGGTTACTTTCCAAGTGGTAGATCTAGATCTTTCTGGATCAAATAGTCCTCTATCTGCATCTTTCAGAAATCGAAGTTTGTGCCATCAAACTTTTCAATCCTTGATGCTCTATCTTCTGACGCCATACTCCCACTCAAACGAATAAATCTGTGGTGAAAAACTTTGCCAGAATTTCGTCAACCACCTATCGTGCCCTTGATATGCAAACCAAGGCTCTGATATCAGTTGTTGGAAATATATGCGGAAACGCAATCAGAAGTTAAAATAATCACATAAAAATACAAGAGATTTATTTGGTTCATCCTAACAATGGGGTACGTCAAAGGAGCAGACTGAACAATTTCACTATGAAAAATATCATAGAGGATTACAATCACTCAAACTCTCTTCTCTCTTGCTCTCACCAATTTCACAAAATTGAATTTCTTCGGCTCACAATTTGATATACCATTTTAGGGTTGTACAAAACCCTTATTTATAGAGAGATATCTTGGTCACCAAGTCTTCTGGTTTTAAAAGAAAAGTTCAATTAGGAATTAAATTCTTAAACAAGTCCAATAATAATAGGAAACAAATCTTCCAGCAGTGAACCTTCCAAAAATTATCGTCCTCAGGCTCCACAACTACAACATGGTGGTGGTTAAAGAGTGCGGGGATCACTATAATATTTTAATGCATAAAATATGTTTGCCTTTTGATTTTTTTTTCACTTCCATTTACAATAGAACTCTCTGCCCAATAATCCATAAATAATATCCACATAATTGATATATACAAGTATAGATGTATATTATATTCATCTAGATCAATCCATTTATTCATCCGCACAATTGATATATACAAGTATAGATGTATATTATATTAATCTAGATTAATCCATTTCTTCATCCTCTATATTCATTGCCTAAGGGTTAGTGGCGGTGGCTTCGTTGAAAACATTTGTGATGTTGGCTACAAGCTATTGTTAGGACTTCAGCAAGCTAAAAACTTTTATAGTTGGGAAGATTTTCGTACAGAGAGAGAAGGGTGGGTCTTGGAGGTGGCTGGAGGTTGAACACGGTAGTGAAGTTGGTGGCGAACGGTGGAGCATGGAGTTACGGTTGTGGGTCTTCTATCGGACGGTTGTGCTCAGAAAAGAGATGGTCTGGTCGGTCTTCAATGACTTCACGGTAGAGGGAACCTCCGGTGGAAAAATGAACAGTGAGTGTGTGTATATGTATATATATATGTATATAAATATTTTGGAGTATAAAATAATTTTATAATAAGATATATTTTCATGCTAAAATATTTTGAGAGTATAAAAATAATTTTACATATCAGAAGGTTAATTTACACAAAATACAAAGTTGAAAGAGTACATGGAATTTTATTTTTTTTACAAATTTCAAATTAGAGAAGTGTTTCATTCACTTTACCCAATTAAAAAGTGAATGATATATATATAGGTATATATGTATATAACAAATCATCCATGGACATAATGAAGATTATTCTACTGTTGTCTGTTTCGATGTATATCTAATGTAAACTTTTTATATTAAGTGACCCTCAATTTGGATTTGCTTGAGCGCTGGGAAGTTGATGGTTTTACACGTTGAGATTATTTTTAATATATTATTTGGACAGTAATTAGGTGGCCTATAATGATAGGTGGATCTTTGGGGTGGCCAATTCTTTACTTAAGGAAATTCACTTGAACAAGGTAAGCTATTTAATTGGGTTGGCACTTTGCGAGTAGTTATGCATCAATCAATCCTGGAATCGTTATTGCTGCTATATTTTAATCCCAAAGGGCCCACGTTGTAGTCTGATTTTACATAGCTCCATATATATATATATAAAGCAATATATATTTGCAAAAGGATTGATGTTGGATCCAAATTTGAGATATGTATCTGATCGGAAATGGGCTTTGAATCCTGACATTTACTCCTAAATAACGCTCAAGTTAACATTGTGGATAATCGTTGATAGCACAAAATGGTTGTTTGCTTGTATTATGATTTTTAAATCTCAAATTAATGGAAAATAAAAACCTCTTCTTTCTTTTATTCAAATGACAATTTCCATGTAGCTTGGGGCAGTCCTTTTGAGCGTTTTTTTTCTTAATACATTTTCATTTAACAAAAAATAAAATAAAACTTGCAAGCAGATTCAGATGTTTAAAACTTTCAATTTTTACAGTTGTTGACTTAATTTCACCGTAGTATAATATAATTTAGGACAAAATGCACTCTCTCTGAAGTTTGCCCTAAACACACTCATATACAAAATTTGCTTAAATTTACACTCACGTCTCTGAGATTTGGAGTTTAACTGCACACAATCCTAAATTGAAATTTATCGGTCAATTTTTTTTTAAATGTCTATTTTACCCTTCACTAACTGAAAAGACAATTTTAACCTTACTTTTCACGTTAAAATATCATATTGTTCCCAATTTTTCTTTTTCACTTGACAAAACATCCCTTATTACCTTATTGCTTTTCTCCCTCCTCTCTCACCTTCAAAGCTTACTTTCTCTAATTCTTCCTCTCTCTCCTTTTTTTTTCTTTCTCTTTCTCCTCACTCTGTCTCTTTTTCTCTCTCTTCCTCCATCTCTCTCTCTTTCTCGAATCTGTCTCTCTACATCTAATCCCCTCTCTTTTTTTTATTTTATCTACTTCTCTCTCTAAATTCTTCACCTTTTTCTCTTTTTTCTTTTATTTTTTTCTCTTTCACCGTTTGCTATGGCACTGCACATGAAAATTGACAATGATAGCATGGCTTTGGTGGTGGCAATGGTGTCTCAGCAATAGTAGAGCGATGACAACATAGAAGACCTATATGAAGAGTATTACAAGAGTACATGAGTTTATTTGCAAATATGAGAAAGTTAAAAGAGGATATTTGACATTTTGTCTTTTATTACAAAGTATGCATACATTTATTTTATATAAAAAAAAAAGGTAGTGACGACACTGATAAAATTGAAAAGTAAGTACTGGAAAAAGAAAAAAAAATCATCCAAGATTAATAATAAAATAAATTTTAGCCTCAAAGTTTGAATTTCTTCAGATTGAATTTTATTTTTCAGCGACAACCAATATTGGGTCATACACATAATAGAGAAATAATATAAATTATTTGCTAAATTGAATCACCAAAACACATTAGACTACTTTCTTTATTTCACAATTCTTTTCTATAATTAAAAAACAAAACAAAAGAATTCAAAGAATTTTGTTACCCCTTCACTGAATTCAGCGGACACTAATATAGTAATATATAGGTTGAAGGATTAATTTAGTCATTTTATTTTAATAGATTTTTTAAATATAATATAGTTATTATATTGAAGGGTAAAATTATAATTTTTCATGCAAATTACTGATACAATTTTGTTTAGGAGTGTGAGTATAAATTTAAGCAAACTTTGTAATGAGTGTATTTGAGGCAAGCCTCATAGAGTGTGAGTGCTCTTTGCCTGTAATTTACAATTATCCACATTTCAACAAAAGTATACAATCGAAACTTGAAAGTCCAAGTGCGGTAAACTATGACATGGTAATTTCACCATATTAATTTCAATATTCAAAGTATACAATTTTAATTCCAAGTGCTGTAGGCTATGTACATGACTACATGGTAATCTGATGTCTAGAGCAAATAGTATTTGAGTCCCTAAATTTGGTATTAACCCCGAGGCTTATCCATTTTTTTCAGCAAAATCTTCAAATTACTACCTACTTACTTAACTAGGGGCGTAATCAAAAATTTATACAAGTGAGTATGAACGTAGAAGCTCAAGTAAAATAAAATTTTTTTTAAGTACTAAAAATACGACAAAATAAAATAACACATATAAAATTTAATATCTTTTACACAACAAAATGTCAAAATAACATGATATTATAACTATTTTTTATAACAATCCTCTTCGAGACTTCATATTCTAAAAACGTTGAATAATATATTCTAAGAGAGTGAATAAATGATATAGATGAAACTAGCTTGCAGGTGCAGAGCAATAGAGAAAATAGAGAGACTGAGATACTTAATTAGTAACAAAGGAAAGAGAGAGATTGAGAAAATGGATGAACGGGCCGAACGGATGAACCAAAAAAATCCTAGAAAACGTCTAAAGTGTAAACCTAAAAAATAATTTTATATACAATATGTATAATTTGTTTTTTATAAAACTAAGTGGGTACATTACTCGGGCATTAATAAATCCTCCCAGTTCTAAATCTTAAAAAATTATATTTGCTACATATATAAAAAAAATTATAAAATTAAGTGCGTACCCACCGGTGCCTATGTAACTATGCCTAAACCTAACTACCAAAGTGATGTCAAATATATGTGTGTGTGTATATATATATATATATATATATATATATATATATTAAGCAAAGGCTCCATTGGAATAGGGTTGAGTTATCTTAAAGATAATATTAAATAGACCAAAAGCTAGCATTGGAGAAAAGTTACTTAGGCTATATAATATATTAACAGGGAGCAGAAATAATTAAGGATTAAAATTTGAGTTAGAATGTAAATAAAAGAAAGAATGAATGAAACAGCAGAGAGCACCAAAGTATATATGGTTAAGGACAAGAGAGAAGGCACCATATAAAGAAGCCGGTTAAAGACGGCCACAATCATTATCACTTTGCCGGCTACCATGCCTCTAAATTGCCAGCACAGCGCAGCACAGCACAGCACAGCGCAGCACACACTCTTCCATCTTACTGTCACGTACGTACACCCGGCCCCTTTAAAAGCCCCTTCATTGGAAGACTCAGTCATAATTCTTCTCTCTTATTTTTTCTTATCTTCTTCTTCTTCTTCCTTAATTATTATTGATCAATTGTGCACGCACATGGCGAAGTTATCACAGCAAAACCAGAAGAACAATGCTAATACTACTGTAATGAAGGCCAAGGCACCTGCCAAGGTGAAACGAACCAGGAAAACTGTCCCAAGAGACTCCCCACCTCAACGTAGCTCAATTTATCGAGGGGTCACAAGGTGCATACATATATGGAACTATACCTTCATTCATTCATATATATATATATATATATATATATATATATATATATATATATCAAAGTTTTAATAGTTTTATTGAGATTTTCTTATATATATATATGGCCGGTGTCTTGTGATTAATTGCTTCAGGCATCGATGGACGGGCAGATATGAAGCTCATTTATGGGACAAGAACTGCTGGAATGAATCACAAAACAAGAAAGGAAGACAAGGTATTGATTATATATTCATGATTGCTACATTAATTCATTCATTAGCTCTTTAATTTCATGCATATATGTACGTTCAAATATTATTATATATACTGACTTTTCTTCCTTCTCTTGTTGCAATTGTCCTGGTGATGGCGATTTGTTGGTTGGAACTTTAATGAAATGCAGTGTATCTTGGTATGTTCCAATTAATTTCATCCATATATATATATATCTATATATATATATTACCAGAGTATTCAATTTTTAAATTAAGTATATATATATATATAGCCTTTTAATATTGGTTCTGATCGATCATTAATTTGGTGGGTCTTACTGCTGGTTCTTCTCATCTCAGGTGCCTATGATGATGAGGAAGCGGCTGCACATGCATACGATTTGGCGGCACTCAAATATTGGGGTCAAGAAACCATTCTTAACTTTCCGGTAATTCATCTCATTAACAATATTAATGCTTTTCATTTCTTTAATTAATTTGTTCATATATAATTTCATGATCATCAATTAATGATGGCTTTAACCATTAATTATAGTTATCAACCTATCAAAAACAACTGCAAGAAATGGAGGGTCGTTCAAGAGAAGAATATATCGGATCATTGAGAAGGTAAACTCAGCTGTAACAGGAACTATATATATATATATATATATCTTGAATTGAGGTTAACTTGAAATTGAAACTGCAGGAAAAGCAGTGGTTTTTCTCGAGGAGTTTCAAAATACAGAGGAGTTGCAAGGTACTATCATTTACATGTTATCAAGAAGAGTATTCATTTATCGACCAGATCATGATCCAATTAATTCCAGCAAATTAGGATCTTAATAGTTAAATATGTAATTTAATCATCGCAAGACCTAATGATCACTAATTCAATTCATCGAATCCGTATTCGATCTTATAGAATTTTCATTTTGTGTTGATGAGCAGGCATCATCACAATGGAAGATGGGAAGCTCGCATCGGCAGAGTTTTTGGAAACAAATATCTATATCTTGGGACATATGGTACTACTCTTTCATTTTCAAATTAAGACTTCAAAGTTTGGCTTTAATTCCCTATATAATGTCATGCATGATTGAATAACTATTTGTCTGACTGAATAACTTGTGTTAACTTGTTTCCTATATATAAAGTAAAGCCAAATTAACCAATACAGTTAGGTTAGTTTATGGATAATTAATTAAGCAGGATATATATATATATATATATATATATATATATATATATATATATATATAAAATTTTGTGCATGAAGATCGGTCACAATCACTAAGTTGGGAATTAATGAAGAGTACACCTACCCCAACCATAATATAATCTTTTAAATAAATCTGGCTTAATTAATCAATTTTTAACTTTCTATTAAACTATTTTTAGTCCCTAAATCATCTCATGAATTTGTGCAGCTACCCAAGAGGAGGCGGCAATCGCATATGATATGGCAGCTATTGAATACCGAGGTCTCAATGCTGTCACAAACTTCGACCTCTGTCGTTACATAAAGTGGCTAAAACCTAATGACAACAATATGGATCAGCCTTCTTATAACGACAATGTTGATGCTACATTGATACAAAGCATTGATCATGAATCTGGATCTAGCTTCCTCCACCACCAACAGCCTCCAAATGCAGTTGATCATGCCATGCTAACTCATCAGCCACGGTCAGCCACTAGTGCAACTTCAGCACTTGGACTTTTACTTCAGTCATCAAAATTCAAGGAAATGATGGAGATGACTTCAGCTGCTGAGTGCCCATCGACACCACCAGAATCTGACCCACCACAATGCAGCTTCCCTGATGATATACAAACATATTTTGGGTCTCAGGACTTTAGTAGCTATGCTGAAGGAGATGATATATTCAGCGAGCTCAACTCCTTCATACATCAATTGTGACTTTGGTGCTAGCTTAAAGCCTCAATTATACATTCCTTGCTCTCTATCATTTTACAATTATATATATTTTCCAGGTGCTTCAATTCGCAAATAGAGGACAAATTAAACATTAATGCCCAAAAAGGATTACTGATTAATAAATTCTTCCGGGGAAGTGATGTCCACTTTTGATCAAGGGAAGAGAATTACTTTCTACCAGTTAATTGGCTTATTTTTTTGTAGATATGAAATAAAAACAAATATTGGCATATGTTAATTATTTTCTTTTCTATATATGTTCAATAATAATAAATTTCTCTCTCTTTATTGAATTCATTATATGATTTTTGTAAGACAACTAACTCATCCCATTCACCACTTCAGTAAGATTTTTTAAATTTTGTAGGAAAGACTTGCTGAATTAGTGCATGCCTAAATGTATGTTTTTGGTTGATTATCCAGTACTGATGCTGGTGGATGATATACATATTTTTTTCCGAAAGGTAACTGGATGATGTACATATTTGTTCTATCACAGGCCCTTCAAATCATTTTTTCAATAAATAACAATTGTTTATTTTAGAGAAAGAAAAGAAATTTCGATCACAAACCATGACTCATTCTTACCACTGATTGCACAAGTCTGGTCATCTTAGATTGTCGGCTACCCTATGTACCAAATCACTCAAAAGCTAAAAATGCTCAAGAACCCACTCAAAAACCTCAACCAAAAGGAGTATAGTGACATTACTAAGAGAGTTCTTTCAACCAAAGTAGAGCTTCAAACTGTTCAAACACACCTTGATCATAATCCAATGGACCCCATCCTCAAAATCGAAGGAAAAGCTGCTAATACACTCTTACACTGAATTGAGCCTTTGTGAAGAGCAATTCTGGAAGCAAAAAGCTAGAGTTAAATGGTTAGCTCTAGGTAACCATAACTCATCTTACTTTCACAAAACTGTGAATAGTAGGCAGAATAGGAAGAAGATTTCTTCCATTGCCCTTCCTTCTAGACCAACCATCACTAATCATAGCCAAATTTGCTTTGAATTTGTTGCTTTCTTCAAGAACTCTCTTGGTAGCTCTGCAGCCTACCCTGGAACATCTAGCCTTTCACAACACATCACCAAGAGTATTCCAGCCAACCTTGCTCCCAATCTTTGCATAATTCCAACTGATTTGGAAATTAAGCACATCATTTTCTCAATTGGGAATAACAAGGCCCCAGCCCTGATGGGTATGGTGCCCTCTTCTTCAAGAGAGCATGGCCAATCACTAGGGACTCAGTCATTGTAGCCATCAAAAGTTTCTTCACTGAAGACAAACTGCTCAGGGAAATAAATGCTTCCATTATTGCATTAGCTCCAAAACAAAATCATGCATCCACATTATCTGATTACAGACCAATTGCCTGCTGCAATGTCCTTTACAAAAGCATATCCAAGTTGCTAGCAAACAAGTTGCAACCTTTCCTTCCTTATTTCATTGATGATTCATAGTCTGCTTTCGTAAAGGGGAGGAGTATCACTGACGATATTTTTCTTGCCCAAGAAATTCTCAAAGGATATAACTGCGATCAAAATGTTGCAAAGTGTGCAATAAAGGTGGACCTAAGGAAGGCATTTGATTCTCTTGGCTGGGATTTTCTTCTGGATGCTCTTAAACTGATGGGCTTTCCACAAGTCTTCATTTACTGGATTTCACTATGCATTACCTCACCCTCATTCTTAATCTCTATAAATGGCAACCTTCATGGGTTCTTCAAGGGTGTCAGGGGTCTAAGACAGGGAGACCCATTATCTTCATTTTTGTTTGTCTTGGCTATGGATGTCCTATCTCAGATTTTGAACAAGGCAATCACTGGTAATCCTCTTTTTAAACACCATTGCAAATGTAAGAAGCTTGACATTTTTCATTTGATATTTGCTGATGATTTATTCCTCTTTGCATATGTGGATGTCCAATCCATCTCTGTGATTAATTCTTCTCTTGAATTTTTTTTAACTTGTCAGGCCTCTTAGCAAATAGTTCCAAAAGCCAAGTTTTTTTCTCTGGCTTAAATGACCAAACCATGAATGATATCTTACAAATTCTTCAATTTGACAAAGAAACATTGCCCATTAAGTACCTTGGAGTACCTCTCATTGCTTTAAGGCTTATTGCAGCTGATTGTACTTCTCTTATTGATAAAATCACTGGCAGAGTCAATCATTGGTCTAGCAAACTCCTTTCTTTTGTTGGCAAACTTCAACTGATCAAATCCACCCTCTACAACTCCTAGTTATATTGGATGAACTCTTTTATTCTACCAAAAAGCATCATAGTGAGATTAACGTACATCCATCCTCAGATAATTTCTTTGGTCCAATGCTGGTACAGAAAGAAGGAAGAAAGGATTCAGGGTCTTCTGGGTCAAAGTATGCCTTCCGAAAATAAAGGGTGAGTGGTTAAAACTGCCAAACTTGCACATATAGAATAAAGCAATTTTAATGAAGCATATATGGAACCTTTTTAAACATCCAAACAATTTGTGGAGCAAATGTATCAGAAGTAACCTGCTGAAAGGAAAGAGTTTTTGGGAGGTTAACTGTATATCTTCATGCTCATGGACATAGAGAAAACTACTGCAAATGAGATTTCTGGCACGACCTCTCCTCTCTCACAAGCTAGGAAATGGTGAGCATACTTCCATTTGGTTTGACTGTTGGCACTAGATTGGCCCCTTGAGCTACAGAATTTCAAACCCCACTGCCATGAGTACATCCACTAGTAAATACAGTTCTGTTAGTTCACTTATCCAAAACAATAAATGGTCAATCCCATCTAGATTATTCAGGCTCATTCCTGAGCTTAAAGATGCTTCAAACCTCATTTCTTTCAACATAACTAACCAAGACTCTGTGATATAGATTCCATCACCATCTCATAATTTCTCTTTATCTCATACAATGGATGCCATTTCTGACCTTCAACTAAATTTCACATGGTACGTATCACATTGTCTAGTTCACACCCTGCATCCCAAAACAAAACTTCATTGTATGGATGACAGTTCAAGGAAAGCTAGCCACTTTGGACAGCCCTTCTTTGGCCTCACTTTACATTCTTAATGTTTGCTCTATTTGCCTATCTGTTAGAGAAAACCATAACCACATTTTCTTCTAATGTCCCTACTCTTCACAAATTTGGCATCACTTCACTTCTTTTTGTAAGATCACCATCCTATCTGACATCATCACATGGAATGACCTCATCAACTTGCTCTCCAACTCTTGGGATGGTAAGCAGGTTTTTCTATCCCAGAAACTTGCAATGGCAAGATGTGTTTATGGCATTTGGAAAGAAAGAAACAATAGGAAATTCAGGAACAAAAGCTTAAGTCCCTAAGTTCTAATTAAGGAAATCCACAACCTCATCAGACTCAAGCTAAGCAGCATAGTAGTGAATAATTGCGGAAGTAACAAAATTCTTGCTGACATGTGGTCTCTTCCAAGCTCTGTTATAAGGCCTCCTAGAAAACCTCCTGACTAACTTCTTCACTATACTTCTTCGACAGATTCTGCTGTTAGTTTCCATGGCATCATGTAGGTTGAACATTGTATGCATAGCACATAGTGCTCAAGTTGTATATCTAGGCATTTTCTTCAAGTAGGCTAGCTTAGGTTTTGTACAAATATCTTTTGCTCAATACAATCTTACCTTATCGGGAAAAAAAAATATGTATACAAATGACAAGATTTTAGAACATTTTTTTTTACCAAAGGTTATAGCATAGAGGTATCTCCTTTATCTTTCAATGTGAGATGAGGGGGTTCAAGCCCCAAAAGAACAAAACGGGTGTGTGCGTTTCTTGCCAATGAAAAAAGAAAAACTTAACATTTTTGAAACAATTACACTTTCATAGAAAAATTTATAATGCAATTATAGTATGCATAACTGCAGAGTCCATGACTATCACGACTTTAAATTGTGTTGTGTCATACAAGTGTAATGAACATATATAAAACACTTCGCTTTTACCTGCTCAGATGATGTGAGATTGTGACATCTGTAGAGTGTGGTAGCTCGTCCAGTGTCTTGTACTCACCAACAAAGGTGATCACATTTGATATAACCTGATAGACAATAATACTAAAATAAGTTTTTTTTAAAAAACTAGTTTACATTTAGACGTGCTAAGTATTGTCCTAAAATATCAGGTGCATGTTACCAGTTCAGTACGGTTCCAAGATACAAATTATATTTTTCTTCTATTATGTACAAAGTGTACCAATCATGTATCGAGTCACCCCAAGAACTGTAAATTAGTTAAATATAATACATGAAAAATGTAAAAATTGAAAAGAAAAGAAGTACAACAAAGAAATGGAGGAGAGCTCTTTAGAGCAACTCCCATGGCTTCTCTAAATTTGGCTATCCAGATTTAAATTTTGTGCAGCCATATCAGCATTTAAGCCAACCACATCAGCATGTTAAGATCTCTAGATTTTGACTCCACAACAGGTTATTTATATTCCACTAGCCAAAAAGTAATAATATTTTAATAAAAATTTAATATTTTTTAATTAAAATTTAATTTAATTAATTATTTTTTATCTATTTACTAACGACTATATTCCTAATGGTTATATTTTTCATCTTATATAAACACTTATTTGTTTATTTATAAAATTATCACCACATTCATCTCTTTCATTATTATAAAAGTTCATTCGTCATCTCTTTCAATTTTGAATTTTTAATGGTTTCGTCATCACGACCTTAATTTTCTAGATTCTAATTCTCCACGTTCTTCGTCATCTTCCTCATCAATAAATCTTGACACATTACTTGAAGAGCATCTAGTTGCCTACAGATCGATTCTGAATTACACGCCGGAGATTGTAGCGCAAGTCTTTCAATCACCTCAGAGTCGATTTGCTCATCATAACCGAGAATGAAACCACGGTCGACTAATGAAAGAATACTTTGACAAGAATTGCACATATACACCTGGGCAATTTCACAGACGATTCAAGATACGACGAGAACTATTTTTTCGTATCCTGAATGATGTTAAAGTTTATGGTGACTTCTTCGTCCAAAAAAGGAATGTGGTTGGTCGTTTGGGGTTGTCTTTTATATAGAAAGAAGATGACAAGTGCAGTACGTATACTCACATATGGTTGTTTAGCCGATTCAACTGACGAGTATATTAAAATCGGTGAGAGTACTACCATACGATACTTGATGGCATTTTGTAATGT
This sequence comes from Cornus controversa, assembly GCA_026545225.1. Lineage (NCBI taxonomy): Eukaryota > Viridiplantae > Streptophyta > Magnoliopsida > Cornales > Cornaceae > Cornus > Cornus controversa. Next base: position 63,508,703 of record CM048851.1, on the reverse strand, counting down.
TGTTGTTGTTGTTGTTGTGTATGAGGTGGAGTACACGCGAGAACCAAACGAAGCTGACATAGCAGGACTGCTTCAAGAATAGGAGGCTAGAGGATTCCCAGGTATGCTTGGTTTCATTGGCTATATGCACTGTGAGTGGAAGAATTGCCCAGTGACGTGGCATGGCACGCACAAGGGACGCTCCCATAAGGCTGCTCTCATATTGGAGACAATAGCCTTACAAGATTTGTAGATTTGACATGCATTTTTTGGAATGTCGGGTTCACACAATGATCTAAATGTGTTAGATCGTTCATCGGTATTTAATTGTATTATCAATAGCCAACAGCCCTCGGTTAATTATGTGGTGAATGGGCATCACTATAACATGGGTATTACCTGTCTGATAGTATATACCCTAAATGAACAACTTTGATGCAGACCATCCCAAATCTAAGAACTGCAAAACATAAAATGTTTGCTGAAAGACAAGATGCATGCAGGAAATATGTGGAATGAGCATTTAGGGTCTTGCAAATCAAGTAGGCAATAACGCAAGGACCAATGCATTATTGGGATAAGATGGACTTGTTTCTCATAATGAGAATGTGTATCATTCTTCAAAACATGATCATTGAAGATAAGCATCACACCAATATTAGAATTTGGCAGCCACCGAAAGAGATGATCTTGAATTCCACTAAAAGATTAAACCCCAATATTTTTGCGGCACACATCTATACTCGCCAACTCCAGTACTGCAGTAGAGACACAAATACGCAATTGAGGAAAGATTTGATAGAACATTTGTAAAACCAAATTGATGATGAAGATGAAGACGATTAAGTTTATGTTATTTTTTTATGTACTAGAATCTTTAATTTATGTTTTTTTTATTTTATTTTATGTACTATAATCTTTAAGTATGTTGCATTTTTATGCTTTTAAGACGTTATGAAATATTATGCAATAAAATCTTAATTATGAAATTATTTTTTGCATGAAAATATTTTTCACCCAATACAATATAAGTTAAAACGATACAATATCTATTATAGATTAAACAAAAATAACATAAGTTAAAACTATATAATATCTATTATGAATTAAACAAAAATAGCATAAGTTAAAACAATACAATATTCATTATGGATTAAACAAAAATAACAAGTCCTATGGAGTGCTAAGTGGGTCAGCGCGTGCATCCATCTTCATCAGTATCTGCTGTTATTTTTTGATAAGTCATGTTCTTCCTACTTTTGTTGGCACTGAATTTGAATCTTTTAGTATTAACTCCTCTTCTCAGATATTTGCTTCGTGTCTTACTAACTCCCGTTGTCTTTCAATCTCTTTCAGTTTTGTCTCCAAAATATAACATGTCCTATCTTTAAGTTTGGATGTTGCTTGTAGAAAACTATCATAATATGAAGCTTGTAAGTTGCCAAAATATGGCTGTTTTTTCTTATTTTGGATCTACTTCGCCGCTTTGCATCCTGTTGGTCAGTTTAATGGTTGAGATTCAATAATACCGGGTGAATCTTCTGATATATTGAATTGTGTCGATCCTTCACAAGAACTAGAATCGTGCCCTGCATTACTTGATAGAGTTGATGGGTTTAAGCAAGCAACATGCTCGTTGATATTGATTCCAGTACTCCTCCTCTTCGCATGCGTAAATTTAGATTTGTTTTTTCCTTGTTCGGGAGAATATGCATGTCATTTTGAACAATTTTTTAAAATGTTCCAACAATCATAAAGTTTAAAGTTTTCATTCATAGTGGAACAATAAAGATGTTGAGCTGATGTAATCTAAATTAAATCATTGCACAATAATTAGAACTGAATTATTTAAAATAATTACTTATTAAAAAATGAGACAGTAAAGAATTTAATTAAAATAATTAACTTACCATATCATTATTGTTGAAGCCACTGGTCTGACCATTTGTTAATTTTTTTCTTGGATGGTGAACCAACGATTACTCAAATTGTAGTCGTTTTAGGCAGTTGATGCTCCAAGTTATTTTCTAAATTTGATGAGAATTTTTTACCATAAGGTCGACTTCGGTTGATCTACACCAATAATCGTTGCTAACTTTCATCCATGCATTGAACATATCCACATCTTCGGCAGTCGACCAATTGGGCATTCGAGGAACCGGTTGCTTTCAAGAAGATCTGACATTCATGAATTGTGGCAATTGGGGTGAATAAAATGATGTTGGTGGAGTAGATGAAAATTGAGAATCGCCACCATAATATTCTTAAGATCGGTTGAATGACAAAAAATCATCATTTGATAAAAGGTTGAAATGTGGTGGTGTAAAATTCATGAAATTGGATTTTGTAATAAAAAAAAAATAGCTAAGATTGAAAAAATAATAGATTATAGGGTTCAAGGAGGAAAATATATGAATAATTGGTTGTGAGATGAATGAATGTATGAGTTGTTGTATTTATAGAGGTGAAATAAGAAGAAAAAACAAAAAATATAAAAAAAAATATACATTTTTTATGAATAGAGCTGTTTGGAACAGTACCAAACAGCTCTAATAAACCAACACCTGTTTTTTATTTTTAAACATTGCAATGGTCACATGATTGTTTATGATTTAAATTGAACACACGTAGCCCTATTTTGCTTTGCCAGAACCCACGCCAAATTCTCCTAAGCATTAAACAGGGAGCGATGCTATAGGAGATGCTGTTACAGGGGTTAAAAAATGTAACGGATAGAATAGTTATGGTACAATCATAAAACCAAAATAACATTTGTTACAGAACACCATAAAAACATGTTGAATACGATTAAAATCAGTATAAATTATATTTAATATTTTTTATTAAAATATCACCAACAAGTTTCATTTTTAATGGCCTAGCTTAAATGAAAAAGAAAGAAAACAGAGCATGAATATTTTATATGGTTGTCATTTAATCATGTAAAATGACATGTATTTTTTTAATTGTACAATACCTTGAATTACCTTAAAACTTGACATGTTGATTTGTTCGCCATGATTGTTGCTTAACAATGTACCGTTGAATATGCGGTTCAATTACACATGGATTTTTCAGAAAGGGTTCACACTTCAAACACACACAGACACACGCATGTTATTCACTGTTCAATTCAAAGATGGTGTGGGTCGGTGGGTGAACCAAGCCCACCAAAGGTCAAACTGATCATCAAAACGTGACCCTTAACAATTCAGGGCTTTGCTTTACTGGATCACTATGGCTATTTTAGGATACCATGTTTATGCATTTGGTTGGTCAGAACCTTAAAGGGGCGATCCACAAGATGATAGGATACTGCATAAAATTAAAAACGCAAACCTCACCTTCAGCTACTCATTTATGGGAAAAATGACAAGTTAGGTAAATCACTGTAACTTGGATGTTAAGTCAACTATCAGTTAATGGGCACGGAAAATTTTTTTAGGCAATGGTACAATGCTTCTTATGCAACATAGACATTGTTAATCCACGTTGTTTCTGTACCTTTTTTTCAAAATAAAAAATAAAAAAATTTCTATAGTTGTGCATGCATTTGTTGACATTTTGTACAATAATACCACGGTTGGATCCGGGAGGGCCTTTGCATGTGGAATGTCATAAAAGACATGTTTTTCTCTCACCAGATACTAATTGGTTTTCAGTTGAGATAGCACAGTCCGATTCAAGGTCAACAATCGGTTCCACTTTTTTTTACAATTTTTTTTTTTTTTTGTAGACCTGACTTCTTTAAGTTCATACCAGAACTACTCTTTGCTTCATTGTAGTTTGTACCGGGAAAAAAAAATTCCCATTAATAATTTTATGTAACAAAGAGAGAAGTAAGTAATCATGTTCATTGTCTCTTGTAATTTAAAGGTGGTGGAAGAACATTCAGTTTTAGGGTTTCAGTTGTAAAGGGATTGTTTAAATTGATTTGATCCCAACACATCAATGAAATGACAGCTCTCAAGTTTATTTTTATATGAAAGCCCAAGCCCAAAAGGCAAAATACATTCAAAAGCTGTCTGATCGAGTTGGTGGTGTTGGAATTGTTATCAGAAATCATTTAGGTGAATTGTTGATATCTTGATTAATATATTTATGCATTCCTAGGACCAAAATAATAATAATAATAATAAAAATTGTAATGTGATTACAAATACAAAGGTAACATTCTGTTACACTTTCATATATATATATATACACACTCAAATAAAATTCTTGTGAGAGGTTCATATATACAATCATTTTGCAGCAAACATCCCTTGTATCTTTTCTTGCACCGGAATCAACGTCTTTCCTTAATTTGTAGACCATGAAAAATGGCAAGTTTTTGATGCAATCTTCATATCAAGGCAAACCTTCATATATTATAGAGAAAATTTTGGTGTCCCTCATAGCAAAAATAGGTCGGATATGATTTCTTGGGTGGCAAGCTAAATTATTGTGGAAGGTATGAATGAAGAAGGAAATGAAATATGCGATTCTCCTACCATTTTCAATTGCTAATCATATAATTTACCATAATGTTGTATGAGAGTTTTTCTCTCTCCTCCTCCTCCTCCTCCTCCTCTATAAAATCCACATAGCCCACTTGCATTCAATCCGCACATACTACTAGTCTTTAGTCTTTTACACATCTCTCGTGAGTAGGATTTCTCTTTGGTTCTTCTAAGTTATTGGGTTTTTGTTTTTCCTATTATACAGGGCTTTTGCTGTTATAATTAAGCTTGTTATGAAAAAGATACCATGGGAGCACTCTCCGTGAGAGCTAGTGCCCCTTCAGTCACTGGATTGCCTCTCAATCCAATGACCAAGAAAATGTGCTTAGGATTTACTCGATTTCTAGTGTGTCGTTATCAATTTTATTTTCTTTCTGACTTTGTTCTTACTAGCTACATCATATAGGGTTTTTTTTTTATAAAAAAAATGAATAATGCGTTTTCATAATACTAATTAATTGTTTGTTTATGTACGTTGCATGGAAAGACTTTCTTTGGAAAAGCTTGGAAAATAATTCACGGGGAAGCTATGGCTGAATGTGGTTTGACTTGTGCTCATAGCCTTAAGGAGAGTTTGCAGAATGCTATTTTATCTTATCTGGATCCAGATAAAATACTCCAACTCATGTCTTGGTATTATTATTATTTTCTGAAGTGATATTTTTTTTTGCTTGCTTATTTTTTGTGATTTTGGCATATTGGATTATAATACAAAAACATCTATTAATTCATTTATTTTTATGCAGGGCTATACTTCTAATAGTGCATGTACTAAGTAATATAGTACTTAAAATTAATGAAGTCTTGTTTAATTATCACTAAAAAAAAATACTTTAATAAGTGTTGATTCTAATTGATCAAATTAAGTCTATTATTTATATACTAATTATCAACCCAAATGATAATTTATTATTTGCTTATAACTGGATAACATGTTGTTATTCCAGGATGGAAAGCCATGGAAAAGTGATCTTAAAACCCCTTGATATCATAAACCATTTGATATCCATTTACAAAGTGGATGGAGAGAAGCTCATCAATGGGTCATTAGGACCTCTCTTGAAATCCATTCAGGTAAAAGCAGGTTTAATTTAATTCTGATATTAGAAAATTTTATAAGTTGTGATTGATGTATATTTTGTATATTACTGTATGTATTTTTTTTTTTCTATTATCATGAATTACAGGAAGCTATAGTGATACCTCCTCAAATTGCACTTGCTGTCCGGCAAAATCCGGGTTTCTGGGAATATATATGTCTGAATCTAAATGAAATCACTGTTGAAGAATTGAGCGTGCCTGAATATTTGCAATTCAAGGAAAAACTCGTTGATGGAAGGTAACTTGAATTTTGCGATCAGTTAATGATCGACACTAGTTTATTTTCTTTACTAACAATAAAACTAAGTTCTCTTACGTGCCCTTTGTTGATTCGTGCTGCTGTAATTGAACTTAGTGTCACTGATTCTTGCAGTAGCAATGGCTCTGACTTTGTGTTTGAGTTAGACTTTGAACCATTCACTGCATCGATTCCCCACCCAAAGCTTTCAAACTCAATTGGAAATGGTGTGGAGTTTCTTAACCGCCACCTATCGGCAAAAATGTTCCACGACAAGGATACCAAACAGCAACTGCTTGATTTTCTTAGGCTTCATAACTACAAGGGCAAGGTAATTTTTAATTTCCAAGGGCTGGAGCGTGCCTTGGGGGATGGTGAGGGTTCAAGTCACATCCTATAGGGGCAAATGGATGTGTGAAATTCCATGTCTGGGGCTTTCTAGCCTTTTGGAATCTAGCTAGCTTCTAGATTAAAATTGTCTTGTTTAAAATGAATGTTATATATATATATATATACATTAATGATGATGACACTACTTAATTTGCAGACACTCATGGTGAATGATAGAATTCGGAACCTGAATGAACTTCAATCTGTATTAAGAAAGGCAGTGGATTATCTGTCTACTCTGCCTATGGACACCCCATTTTCTGATTTTGAAGACAGTTTCCAAGTGATTGGTCTGGAAAGGGGTTGGGGTGATACTGCTGAATCAGTGTTGGACATGCTTAATATGCTCTTACAACTCCTTGAGGCTCCTGACCATTGTGCTCTCGAGAAATTTCTTGGGGCAATCCCTATGGTTTTCAATGCTGTTATTCTCTCTCCCCATGGTTACTTTGCTCAAGAAAATGTGTTGGGCTATCCTGATACTGGTGGCCAAGTATGTTAAAAAAGATTAATATTAATTGATCAAAAAGTATTTGTTTTAGAGCCCGCCTCTAGATGTTAAATTTCTTATCGATCTCTCTATCTTTGCTTTTGTTTTACACATGCATGCAGGTTGTTTACATTTTGGATCAAGTTCCTGCCATGGAGCGCGAGATGCTTCAACGGATAAAACAGCGAGGACTTGATATCATCCCTCGAATTCTAATTGTTAGTATTGAAGTTTTCTTTGCATGCATGTGTTTTCTTCTTTTATCATTATTCTGCAGGTTAATTTGTTGATCCTCCTTTTGTTTTAGTGCTAATGCTGCTTGATGTTACTGTCATATATATATATATATATATATATATATATGCAGGTAACTCGCCTTCTGCCAGATGCAGTAGGCACCACATGCAATCAACGCTTTGAGAAAGTCTATGGAACTGAGCATTCATATATTCTGCGAGTTCCATTTAGAACTGACAAGGGAATTGTTCGCAAGTGGATCTCGCGTTTTGAAGTGTGGCCATATATGGAGACTTTCACTCAGGTATAAATATATATAATGGTTTCATATTGAGAAATACAACATATATTAATTTTGAAAATAAATTATGTTTTAATTTCTTCATCAAATTAAATTCCTTAGGATGTTGCAAATGAAATTCTTCAAGAGTTGCAGACAAAGCCAGACTTGATCATTGGCAACTACAGCGAGGGTAATCTTGTTGCCTCCTTGCTAGCTCACAAATTTGGGTCAATCCAGGTACGTACATATATGCTTTCATTTAATCATTTTCTTTCCCTCAAGGCCGGCCGGGGTTTTAGATGCATTTCCTACCATATTTCTTCATTTTGCCAACATATATATATGTGGACTAAATATATATTATTATATAATCATTCTATGCAATTTTGCAGTGTACCATTGCTCATGCTTTGGAGAAAACTAAATATCCAAATTCTGACATCTATTGGAAGAAATTTGAGGAGAAGTATCATTTCTCATCCCAGTTTACTGCTGATCTTATTGCAATGAATCATACTGATTTTATTATCACAAGCACTTTCCAGGAGATTGCTGGAAGGTACCAATTTTGTTAATCTTCTATATATATACGTAATTTGTGTTTCAACTCCATCTTTATTCTAATGAGACCCATCCAACTAAAACTATTGTTTTCTATATTTCCAATAGTAAGAATTCTGTTGGACAGTATGAAACCCATACGTCCTTTACTATGCCCGGATTGTACCGAGTTGTTCATGGAATTGATGTGTTCGACCCCAAATTCAACATTGTTTCGCCAGGGGCTGATATGTCCATCTACTACCCTTACACAGAGAAGAGTAGAAGACTGACAGAATTCCACCCTGAAATTGAAGAGCTTCTATTTAGTGGTGTTGAGAATGAAGAACATTTGTAAGTTTCTCTCTGTCTCTCTCTTTGCTATGTCTATGTCTATGTCTATGTCAATGTCCTTGTTCTGTTGACTAAATTAATGCATGACCACGTACTACTGATACATTGTTGGTGTGTTTTCAGATGTGTTTTGAACGATAGGAGCAAGCCCATCCTATTCACAATGGCAAGGCTGGATCGTGTGAAGAACTTGACAGGACTTGTTGAGCTGTATGGTAAGAATGCTAGGCTTAGGGAGTTGGTGAACCTGGTTGTGGTTGGTGGAGATCGTAGAAAGGAATCCAAGGACTTGGAAGAGCAAGCAGAGATGAAGAAGATGTATGAGCTCATTGACACCTACAAGTTGAATGGTCAATTTAGATGGATTTCTTCACAGATGAACCGGGTGAGGAATGGTGAACTCTATCGATACATTGCAGACAAAAGAGGAGCTTTTGTTCAGCCTGCTTTCTATGAGGCTTTTGGTCTGACTGTTGTTGAGTCCATGACCTGTGGCTTACCAACATTTGCTACTTGCCATGGCGGTCCAGCTGAGATAATTGTACACGGAAAGTCTGGCTTCCACATTGATCCATACCATGGTGATGAGGTTGCTCAAGTGCTAGTTAATTTCTTTGAAAAGTGCAAGGATGACCTAACTCATTGGGAAGCAATTTCAGTTGGAGGCCTGAAGCGCATTCAAGAGAAGTAAATATATATATATATATATATATGCTATCTTATATTTTGTACATGAATTTATTTTAAAGTGTTTTTTAATTTCCTGATTCCTTGCATATCTGTTTTATAGATTTACATGGCAAATTTACTCTGAGAAGTTGATGAATATGGCTGGTGTTTATGGATTCTGGAAGAATGTGTCGAAACAAGATTACCGTGAGATTGAGTCTCGTCGCTACATTGAAATGTTTTTTGCCCTAATGTACCGTAAGTCGGTAAGCCACTCCGCCCATTCCCCAATTAATATTATTATTTATTTGATGAAAGTAATTTATCTACAAGACTACAAGTTATCATATTGCTAACAATCTAGTTTTTTGTGTGTATTTTTATTTCAGGCCGAGTCTGTTCCGTTAGCAGTAGATGAGTAGATGAAAGGAAGTGACACTTCTAGATGAGGGCTAAATAAATTATCATGGGGATGGAATAATTTCATTCCTCTGCAATTTTATTTTTATTTTTATTTTTATTTGGTTTTGAATATCTACTGTGCTAGGTAGTAAGTTATTGGCAGTGAATTTGGTTTACATGAATGGTTTTAACCATGTTGGTCTTAGTTGATGGAAAATATATGACAATTTGATATTTCCATTTTGATAATAAATATGAAACTCTACTTCTTATGTTCTATTCATATATATATATATATATATATATATATATATATATATGTCTACTTGCGCATACTTAGGAGGCCATTAAAATTTCAATCACTCCACTAAAAAAGGAAAATTGACATCTATATGTTATCAGAAGTTGGTTACAAGATATATAAGAATCTTGTGTCGGTCTTTTTATCATTTGTGGCCATTAAACTTCCTCTATCAAATGGTGTGTACCTTGTACTATCCAACAGTACTATATATATATATATATAAGTAAAATGGTAGTGATTCATTAAGTGTTTTAAATAACTTTATCCAAAACCTTGACACTTTAGAGTAAAGAAAAGTCAACCCATCCTCATTGTTTATGCAGCATGCGCCAATATACTGATGGGTTCTAAATTGACAGGACGTTATAGATTGATATCTTAAAAAAAGAAAAAAACGACTCCCTTCAAGTGTTCAATATTTATAAGTAATAGAATTTATTATTCATAATTATATTACAAGACTTTATTGTTTGAATGAATTCCGAATAAGATTACTCAGATAATTGCATGCATATTTTCTTTTTTGTACAAGTAAAGGAAGAATTTATTGATCGAAATAAATAGATGATGCACCACAGAAATAGAATTGGGTATTTTGTAAATTCTAATTCCAATTCTTAATTAACTTGGACCTCCTCATCTTACCTGGCCTTGAGCGAATGAGAGACCCTTGTATATTGTCCTTTAATAATACTTTACTCATTAAATTATCAGAGGACAACTTCTATTTTTACACCTTTTTACACTCTTCGTTCTTACTTTTTAATAAATGTCTTTTTTTTTAACAAATTAGATGGCATATATCTTAACATTTATCTTTTTTAATTGAACCATTAAAAAATAATTTTTTTTACCATAGTTCTTCATACATAACAATATTTAAATTTTATTTTTATTTATGATGTTACTATTTTCTAAATAATAGATCCATTTAATACAAATATGGTTAATTAAAATATTACTACATAAAAAATTAAGAATAATAGATTTGAGTCGGTCCATTAATTTAAGGGGGACAAACAAATGCTTTAGTAAAGTAGACAACCTCCATTATGCCGATGCTTCAGGAATCTTTGCCTTAATTACTACTTTACTTTCTCTCTAAATGGCTGGAAAAATGTGGACCTCCCGCTACCAAACAAGAGGAGAATCAAAGAATATATATATATATATATATATATATATATATATAGTAATTAGATTAAACAAGTGGGACAAAATAAACCGAGGAGTCAAAAGTTTCAAACACCATGTAATTAGGAACAAAAGTTTAGTGGAGAAACTTTAGCCAGTAGGTGTCATTCCAATAAAAGACAGCTTTACCAAGGTCCTGCATTTTTTATTTCTTTTTTAAGAAAAGGACATTTTTTCTGCTATTCTTCTAAATTATAGAAGATCAAGATTAAATTTTTATTAATAGATATTAAGATTCTAATTTTGATCTAGCTTTGTTAAACCAAATATAAAAGAACAACATAAAATCTTATTTTTTCTTTCATTCTTAATGAGAGATTCCAGGTAAAAAAATTTCTTTAAAAGATAATCAGTAATAATTAAAATGAGGTGTAAAGTTTCTTCAAAATTAAAGTTAAAAAAAACGAAAATTTATCTTATATCTTCTTTCACTCGTAATGAGATTGCAAGTGAAAGGTTTTCTCAAAAGATAATCCAATAATATAAAATAAAATAAAATAATTCTTTCTTTTCGCATCTTTTTTCTCCTTTCTTTAATAATTTCTAAATAAATGGAAAATATTTTTCTTTATGTTGTCTTTTTACTTTTCTTTCCCTAAGTTGATTGATCAAATTAAATTTTATGTTTGGACACAAAAAATAAATGGTTTAGTTAGCTATCTTTGGATTACATCAAACGTAATAGTCGTTGAGCTTTTAAGAGAATTAGGATTTAGAGGTTCAAATAATTCATGCTATTCAGCTTTAAAGCATGTGATTATTTAAATATTAGTATTCCAGATTATTTTAATTTTTTTGTAAATCGGGTTAAAAAATTATAAGGTTAGACTTTGCAATTTTAGAGGTTTTAGGTGTTTAATACGAATAATATAAAGGTACCCTTAGAAAGGTTTCTAATTTTGAATTTTAAATGATAGTTAGTTTAGGACACTCTGAATTCTAATTTTGAAATAATGATAAATTTTATAAGCTTTTTTTTTTTTTTGTGAAGTCCACCAAATTATGTTTTCAGAGGAATCTATCTTACCTTTTATAAATAGGAATTGATTATTCAATAGATATGGATGTTTCTTGTCTTCATCTTTACTTTATTATTATTTTTTATAATTTCATTAGCTAGATAGTGGCTAGGGGAGAGTCGACTTGAGAAGCATAGGATAGAAGATCACTTAAGGCTCGGCCCTTACCATTGAGGCAGCACCCCCACACCTTAAGACAATCTTTAAAATTCGTTCTTTTACTTTTTATTTCTCATTATATTTCATCATTTCCACCGCCATATTTACTTTTTTGCTTCTATCTTTTTAGCTTTATATTTAATTTTATTTATTACTTGTTGTACTTTATCATTTGAAAAAAATCTCACTTTATATCTATTACTCCAATAAAATGCTTTTACATATATTTTTTTAAAGGAAAGTTTTATTTGCACTCTCATTTTATATGATTACACTACACTTATTTTTTTCTTCTAAAACAAATTACAAGAAGATCTTTAAACTAATTAATACATCATTTCCTATTTTATAATACCACAACTATCTTTTATACTATAAACTTAAACGTTTTTTTAGTTTCTTTACTTTCTATATTACTTTTTTTTTTTTGGTTTCGATCAAAAATAATAATTTTTTTATCTTCTTTAGTAATTTTTTTTTTTTGCTCCTGTCAAAAGAGATAACTTTTTCTTAGGTTTTTTTTTTTTTCAATTCAAAAGAGATAATTTATTTTTAATCCTTTTTTTCAGTCCTTCCAAAAGAGATAATTTTTTTAATCCTATAAAAAGAGATAATAATAACTTATTTTTGGGTCCTCTCAATGGATATAATTTATTTAACAAGAATAAAAAAATTTTAGGTACTTTGTTTTTTGGTCCTGTCAAAAGATATAATTTATTCAACCGGATAACTTTTTTTTTTAGGTACTTTTTAATTTTTTGTTGCTGCCAAAAGAGATAATTTATTTAATAGAGATTTTTTTTTTTTGGTCTTGTCAAAGGATAATTTATTCAACATATATAACTTTTTTTGTGTCATGTAAAAAGATAATTTTTTTTTGGTTTTTTTTCCAGGCATTTTTTGTTTTGGTATTTTTTGTTTATTCTATCAAAAGAATCTGAAAACAATAAAGATTGAAGACAAATAGAGGATATCTAAAAGGGTAGTTTAGTATTTTTTTTAAAAATAATCATTCACATGTGAAATTAAAGTTAAAAGTGACATTTCTTTTAAAATGGGAGTTCAACCGAAGAAAAAGAGAGTACAAATATCACCTTCCTTTTTGAAAGTAATCATATTATTCTTATTAGTAAATATAACTTAATTGAGTGCAACAGTATAAAAGAGGGTGCAAATATTAAGAACCTAAATTTTTAAGAATAACAATTGAAACAATTAATTGTCTATGCATCACTAATAAGTCTTCTATCAAATTAAAATTACTAATGAATTTAATTAATTTAAGAACATTCAATTACCTAGCAAAATAATTCAATTCAAATCACGGTAAATAACTTTTCCTCTTTCCAAAAAGGGGTGTCATAAATAAAATTAGGCTTTCGTTTTAGGGTAAAATATATATATATATAGCTGTCTACTGTGAAACAAACGACGGCCTTAAGTATTCTGAACGGAGCACAGCATCAGGGCCGGCCCTGGGCCTAGGCAGCCCAGGCGGTTGCCTAAGGTCCCCAAATTTGGAGGGCCCCTAATTTTTATCCAACTTATACTACTAGGCCTTATTTTAAAAAAAATACTACTGAGGCTCTTTTAAAATAAATACTAATGGGCCTCATTTAAAAGAAAATACTACTGGGATTCATTTTTTAAAAAAATATATTTTTACTAACTATTGTTGATAGAGGGTACAAGGCCTCATTTTTTATATAAAAAAAAAATTACTGGTTCAATTACTCTATGCACATTTTCTTCTCTTTTTTTTTTTTGTTTTATATTCTTTCCTCGTACGTCACAACTCGTTTCTTCTTCTTTCTTTACGCCCTCACTTAGCAGCAAGTTTTTCCTCTCATTTTTCTTCTTCTTTCTTCACGCTAACAGCAAGCAACTTGTTTTCTCTCATTTTTCCTCTTCTTTCTTCACTTTAATTGATAATTTTGCAGCTCAAAATGGAAGATGATCACATTTTCTTTGATATGAAGTTCAATTTTGATTTTCGTGACTAAGGCGTGTTGAATATTTTCTTTTAAATTTTTTATGTGAACTGGATCGTGCTCTTTATAAAGTATCAAGACTAAAATTTTTTTTTATTTTCAGCATTAATATATTTTATGTGCTTATCGTCTCATTTTGAAAAAAAACTTGCACTCCTATAAAATTTATACACGTGAAACTTTATGTATAAAGGATCCCTATTTGAAAATCCATCTAGGACCTCTTAATTTTTTTGGAATCTCAGGACCAATCTTGCACGGCATGTGCCACTTAGAGTATGAGGGCTCCTATTTTATTGAATAGATGGGTTTTGTAAGAGTTTTTATAACTCTATCCTAATTCACTCCATCAAATAAAAATAATTTTAGCCAACGAATTAGATGTAAAACACTAAAAGCAAAAGTCTCTTATTCTTTAAATATATTTTAAGTAATAAACATATATGTCGCTTAAAACATATTTAAAAGTAAATATCCTTGTCAACTCGAATATCACTTTTGTGAAAGATATAAAAACCGTTCCGCTAGGCTTAGAAGATACTAGCATTTTTCATTTTTATTAGGTCAGGTCAGACATCACTAGCTCTGCCTCTCGATTCCCTCTATCTCTGTATATACAATTATACACAGATATATCTATATATATATACCCTATTTCCCATCAATTTCTATAGCTTCGTCCAAAAGCTGAAACTCTCTCTTCTTTCTCTCTGTTTCGCATCCTTCTTGTTGAAACGTTTTACGTTTCACAATTCTATTTCAACTTGTTATTTTTCACTCTGCAATCAATTGTTCGAAGGATAAATTGTCCGCCATTAATATATTATCTTCAGAAAGAAATGTAAGTACTATGATTTTTATCTTATATTTGCAACAAACTCATGCACACATGGATATAAATTCAGGATTTATGTGTGTATACGTAAATGAGAGCACAGACGTGTGTGTGTGTGTGTGTATATATATATATATTTACACGCTTTTCTTATATACTATAGATTGTTCGACTCTTGATGACGTCTGGGGCTACGTATGTCATTCAATGTACTATTTTTAATTTTTCTTTCCATTCTATGTAATGTATTATTTTCTTATTCTGTAGTTTTTTACTCTGTGTCTCGTGTTGTTATGCTCTTTAGTAGAATCAATTTATGGTGGTGGATTCGTTATGCAACCCATTGACCTATTGTGCTGATATTTACTTGTTCTTGTTCTTATATTATACATCCAAGTATATACATGATTTGGTGAAATTGTCAATGGGCATCTAATAAGATTTTTCTATTGGGCATAGACAGATAGGTTAATGTTATAATGGAGACCAAAGGTGGCAAGAAGAAATTTAGCAGTAGTAGTCGTCAGAGCTCTCTGCAATACGAAGTCCCCCTCGGTTACAGCATTGAAGACGTTCGACCCCACGGTGAAATCGAGAAGTTACGATCTGCTGCCTACTCCAACGTAAGCATACCCATTCATCCCCAAATATATATATATATATATATATATATATATATATATATATCAGGATGGTTTCCTCACGCACTGCAATTTGATCAAATACAATAAATATCAGAATCTTCTAATAGAATATACAATAAACACACACACACACACACACAATATATATATATATATATATATATATATATATATATATATATATTGTGTGTGTGTGTGTGTGTGTTTATTGTATATTCTATTAGAAGATTCTGATATTTATTGTATTTGATCAAATTGCAGTGCGTGAGGAAACCATCCTGATACGTTTTCAGAAGATAATGGCCTCTTCTGTAGAGTAGAATTTTCCTTTGATTTTATGCACTTCCTTTTTTGTTTCTCTTGAAGTCAGCTAATTATAAACAGAGACCTAGTCGATCGTAGCGGTTCTTGATCAATCCAGAAAAGATATTTACCCGTTCCACTCTCATTTTGCTCTGGACTGTGTTTCTTCGGTTTCTCTACCATGGCCGTTTCACCAATCGGGTTCGAAGGCTTCGAAAAGCGCCTCGAGATCACATTTTCCGAACCACCCGTGTTCACTGATCCACAAGGACTGGGCCTCCGAGCCCTGACTCGGTCCCAACTGGACTCAATTCTCGAGCCGGCTTGTTGCATCATCGTGGCTCAGCTCTCCAACACTGAGTTTGATTCGTACGTACTCTCCGAGTCGAGTTTGTTCGTGTACCCTCGCAAGATCATCCTCAAAACTTGTGGAACTACAAAGCTTCTTTTATCGATTCCCCAAATTCTCAGACTTACTGAATTACTCTCACTCAGTGTCAACTCGGTTAAGTACTCACGTGGGACCTTCATTTTCGAAAATGCCCAACCTGTCCCTCACCGTAGCTTCTCCGAGGAAGTCTCTTTCCTCAATACTTTCTTCGGGAACTTACCATCCGGTGGCAATGCGTTCATACTCGGCGATCCATCCGTCCCGAACCGCAACTGGCACGTTTACGTGGCCTCTAAGGACGTACCCAAGTCAGCATTTGTTAAAGATCAGACGACTGTGATTACCCTGGAGATGTGCATGACCTGTTTGGACCGGAATAAAGCGGCCGTGTTTTTCAAAAACTCGGAGAACAACTCGGCGGCTAAAATGACCCAACTGTCCGGAATTTCTGACATAATCCGGAGTCACGAGATTTGCGACTTCGAGTTCGATCCGTGTGGGTACTCCATGAACGGGATCGACGGTTATGCTTACTCTACGGTGCACGTGACCCCAGAGGATGGGTTCAGTTACGCCAGCTATGAGGCTATGGGGTTCGACCCTGGGTCGATTGCATTCGAGCCACTTGTCAAAAGGGTAGTAAGGTGCTTCAACCCAGCTGAGTTCAGCGTTGCTGTCACGTGCTTCGCAGATGGGGCGCAGGGTTGGGTTGGTGATGTGGAGGGGTACACGTGTGAGAGTGGAGTGAAGCAGGAGCTGCCAGGTGGCGGGTGCGTAGTGTACCTGTGTTTTGCTACTGCTGCTGAGGAGGAGGAGAGGGGGTGCGCTCAGAGCACACCCAAATTAAAGTCTGTAATGTGTTGCTGGAAGGAGGTGGCGGCGGAGGAGGAGGAGGAGGAGGAGATGGGTTGTGGGGTGGTGGCGTGTCCTTGTGTTTCGTCAGCTTAGTCGGGGATTGGATTTATTTAGTGTTGTGTTTGTTGATTATGTTTGAATACTGTATATCCTGTTGGATTTTGGCAATATATATTCCACTCTTTTCACGTATATCTTTAATTTGGGTGGTCTTTAATTTATTCGAATTCAATTACTACTACTACTACTACTACTAGCATTAATGGTGTCTCGTTTTGGTCTGCTACCTGCGTTGGTTTCAACTTTCAAAGAAAAACATCTTGATTTCATGGCGGGCTTGAAATAAACTAGAGAATTAGGTGCTATAATCTTTTTTTAATTCTTCTATTATAAAAGTGGTTGCGCATCAATGTTAATGACGTTATCAGCATGCACATATACAATCACGCGTACTCGTTTCCAAAATACGTATTATGATAATAAAATACTGGTATATAACATAAGCTATAATTTAACTACTTCTTTATCACATTATATTACCATGCATGCACATATAGAATCATGCGTGCCCAAATTACGTGCTATAAACACACGCACTCGTATTCAGGGACGGGGCTGAAAAATAAATAATTGAGGGGTATATTTTTAAATAAAAATAATTTAAAATGGTGTTATAGTGAAAAAATAAATTTATGGGTAATTTTTGTAATTATATTCTTAATATATATAATAAAAAAAAGTTAATGGACTCGCATGAGCGCAGGACGTGCTTGTATCCATCTCATTAAGAGAGGAGAGGAATAGACCTCTTAAATTTTTCTTTCCCCCAAACTAAATTGTGTACAAGTTTTCTTCGAAACAAAGTGGGTGGGTGAATATTTTTTTTAGGGAAATGCTAAACGTCATGAAATTTTATCATGAATTGCCTTCATGAATGATGTGGCAAGTAATAATATCATTGACATTCCGTGTATGGAGGGAATCCCATCAATACCAACTCACAATTTAATTGCCACATCATTCAAGATAAAAATTCATGAAATATTTTCATGACGTGTAGCATTGCTCTTTTTTTTAACAAGTTCAATTAAGACTAACTCGTCGTTTAAAGAACTGTATGAGAAGCAATTAGGCATAAATTTATACGACTCTTTTGCATGGGCCAAGTTAAATAAAGACCGGTTACCCATATCGGATTTTTATTATACACTTTCTATACATCGAATCTATTATTATAATTACCATTTTGTTATGACTCGCTAAGAGTTGGAGATTAGAGACCTAATATCAGAGAGGATCGTCTCACGTTAAATTTGAATGAAAAATAAGTTGGACATAAAAGTATGTATTAAAAATTATTCATTTGTTTAAACTTTTTTATAGGGCCCCCTTGTTAGCACACTTCACGTGCAATTAGGAGAAATGTAAAGACTACAAACTTTGGACATTATTGGTGCCATATATAATATAACTTTTGCTTTTATATATTAGTGTTAAAGGGTTTTTCTTATTCTCTATTTGTATGCATCACTTACCATGCTTTGGTTAGAATATTTAAAGTCAACTCAGTATTTAATCAGATTTATGAAAAGACGAACTGAAATGTTCAGCGTTCAATGGACACATCACTCAACGTACAACATTGATGGAGTGGAGACAAGGATGAGGAAGATTAAACACACGGGGAGAGAGAGAGAGAGAGAGAGAGAGTTAAAAAACTTAAAGCGTGCAAAAAATCTAAAACATTAAATACTGAGTTGTTAAAATATAAAACATTAAAGTTGTTAAAATTTTCAATAATTGTAAAATCATGAATTGTTATAATTTTCAAATATATAAAAAAAGATGGTATTTGTAGTGACCGTGCATGAACTAAAACATGTCGTATTTGATTTTCAAATTATATATCACTTATAGCTGCTCAAATATTACAAATTTAACTTTGTGCTATTATTATTCATTCGGAAGTGAATATCTTTCATATCATACTTGCAAGTGACGCTGAGCAGGCCCAATCCGAATTCTACGATCCAAAATCTCTCGCATCTAGTTAAGAGTATTGGATTGGGCCATTTATCTCTCCGGTCACGTGTCTCTTCTGGAAAGCCCAAGACGTGGGCCTTCTTAACTTTTTGACCGAATGGTTTTCCTTAAGCCCACGATACCACGCCCGTGGAATTGTATATAAAAGGCAAAAGTGCAAAAATAAAATTCTCAACTTTTCAAATGTACAAATTCATCTTTTGAACTATTTTTTTTTTTTTTTAAGCAAATCAAGTCTCTCATTTTACAAAATAAGATTCATTATGTCATTTTCTCTATAAATATAATTTTTTTAATAATTTAAAAAATAAAAAATAGTTAGATAAAATTCATAAATAATAATTTTAGAAACATAAAAAAAAAATTAATAGAACTTTATTTAAGATTTTTTTTAAATAAAATTTTAATTAACGATCATATATACTCTTTTTTCTCAACTATACTGTTTTTTAAATAAAAATTAAAAAAGATATAGTTTGATAAAATTCTTAAATAAAAAATCTATTGGTCTTTTGCTCATATAAAATATAAAATAATAGACATAGCAAATGATATGTATGTCATTATTATCATGGGCCACAAGGTTTGCAATCCTAACCCCACCTTTGTGCTTGTAGGTTCAGAAGTGCAGTTACACGTATAACAATAGATTAAAGCTAGCTCGCTACCATATGTATAATAATTGTATATTATACTAGAGTATTAATTTTTGTGAATAGTAGAAAATGAGAAATGGACGTGACATTTTAATAAATTAGGAAATAGTAAGTCATGCGTGCTGGAAAAGCAGGCGGTTAATTGGTATTTTCCCCTGAGATGGATGGATGGATGGATCGATCTCTTGAGTAGCTAGTTAAGGAATTAAGATGATGAAGTTTAATGAAGCAGAGAAAAGGTATGGGCTGTTACTTGCAGCAAAGGACTCCGAGTACGTACGTGAAAGAGATGTATATATGGTGGTTACTAATTCAATGTCTTTGTAACAGCTAGCCTTTGGTGAAGAAGGAGATCGAGACATGGGACTTGTACATTAGGATTGTTGAAGGAGAATTTCCGGACGTGAATGATATTCAATACTATGATGGTTTTGTGATCAGTGGAAAGCCCCTTTGATCCTTATGCCAATTAATAATCAATCCGGGATTCTCAAGCTTTGCTTTCTCTTGCAAACCCTAGATTTGATGAACAAGAAACTTCTTGGTATTTTAATTGCTTCGGTCACCAGGTAAATTATAAGCGAGCACACACTATTTTAATATATATATATATATATATATATATATATGTATATATGTGTTAAGGTACTTAAGATAAATGTTCAATAGTTGTCTTTAGTAATATACTTAATGTAATTTCCTTATGGATTTTGATACAGGTTCTGTGCAGAGCATTGGGTGGAAAAGTAGGAAAATCTTGTAGTACTGGTTGGGATATTGGGCTAAGAAAAGTGAAGATAACGAAAGACTACGTACGTACTTCCCCATGCAGCTTTCTTGATGGCTTGGATATTGAAAATCTATCAGCCCTTTCAATCATTCAGTGCCACCAAGATGAGGCAATTAACTCTCTCGGATAGCTGAACCAGATAGGAAGTGCTGGGAAAGGATTTGCAAAAGCTTTCTCAAGGGTAGATACGAACTAAGACATCATATATAATATACGATCATATATTCGATCATGAAGGCTTCTTTTTTTCTATGCTAAATTAATTTGTAATTACCAGGTACCAATGTTTTTGTAATTTTAGCCTAACCAAATGTGGTTATACAGTGTAAACAAGTCTGTATACTGTTGGATCTAATAATGAAGAAGGGAACAGAATATTCACATTCTTATACAATATGCCTTATTTGGCCCAACTCGATCTGATGGTATTTTTTTAAGACAGCAAATGGTATGATAGGGAAGGGTACAAGGACAGTCATTTCATCTAACAACTAACGACTAACGCAGAATATTTGGAGTTAGACATAATGCTAGTGTTTATAGGGAAGGGACCCACAAATTATCAGAAGAATTGAAACACTGTATTAACAACCTAATTCTATAGCAACCAGCATGCATACGCATCCACTTTCATCATACTAGTGTTATTCTTAACATCCTGTAATGGTACACTTAGCCCTGGCAAAATGAACAACATAGACAGGTTTCGCCCGGTTGAATATGCGCAATGAAATATGAGTTGTGAGTCATATTTAACTCGTTTGTAATGAGTTAAATATGAGTCGAGTCAATCTATTAATCCATATTTGATCCGATAAAATTCAAATTATTTGAGTCAACCCGGATCCAAATAAATGGGCCAACCCAATCTAAATTAGTCAGGCAAATCCATATTTTGAATAAACGGGTCGACCCAACCTAGATTGGTGATCCGAAAAATAGATTAACCCAAACTCACCCCTCTCCCTCTCTCCATATTATTGTTTCTTATAAAGATTTAAAATTTGTAATTGATAATCCTTTTCCGTAATTTAACATGTCAACATTTCAAACCCAAAAGTCCAAATCTGTGTAGATCCAAACCCAAATTTGGATTAGGGTCAAACCTAACCCGATTAGAAAATTGTGACTAGATTTTGTTAAAAAATATTTGAATAAAAATACAAATTCATATTAATTGTGCAAACTAAGTTGAAACGAAAAATCTGCTTGATCACCTTAATTTTGTCCTAGCAAACAGGTCGGTTGGGTGAATTTGGACCTAGTTAAATGTAGGTGGGTCAAATATAGATTGTCACCCATATTCAACCCACTTGATATTCTTCAATTTTTTTAAAAAAAATTATTTAAACTTCATACAATTAAATAAATTCAAGTGTGGTTTAACTCGTTTACAAAACCTGGCACACATCACACCACCGACCTTCTCAAAGATTTATGTCTATTGTGTATATTCAAATGTGATGTGTACAATCAAATTATATATAAACTTTTGCGCCGGTTAATCTCATCATCTTAGTAATAATAATAGTTTGTAAAATAGACCTTGCAAATTTATATGGTCAAGAATATATATATATATGATTAATTAGGTTACACATTTTTTTTAACAGTGGCAGTAATGGTTGCATTTACACGAGATGATTCGAAATAAATCTAACTTTTTAACACTATTTTGTGCAAAAGTAACTAATTTTAATCTTAAAAAATACATACATACATACATATATATATATATATATATATAGATAAACAATATGCACTCTATTTTTATTCTGTATTCTCGTAAAAAAAATGTGAAGTCAGGTGAGAGCAAATGTCATGTTTCTAAAACTCGCATGGTTTTTGTATTGAAATCTAAAAATAGGTTTTAAGAAAATGCAAGTGCAACCAAACACACCCAGCTTTTTATTTCAAAAAATACGCTATTTTGAAGAGAAACTAATAGAAAATGCACGGTTAGTATGTGCCATTTCGTTTTTCTCCTATTTTGAATGGAAAGAAAATAAAGCATTAATAGGACCATCATTAAAAAGGAAAGCAGAAAGCAGAAAATTGATGCCTCCTTCCATTATTACTATTAATAAATAAAATCCTAATCCTCATTTTTCTTGACTCTTAGATAACAAATTTAAATATGGAAGAGGCAAATCCGAATCCCCTTGAGGCATGAATCCTAACAAATGATTCATCAACGTAACATCTGCATGAAAAAATTCTATTGAACCTGTAATTTCAATATAAAGATAACCTATAAATTAATGATTTGATACACATCTAGTATTTATACATAAATATGTAGACAAAACATTGTTGAACATAAAATTAAATAATAATAATAAATCATTCAAATTAGTAAATAGTATAATTCAACTCATGAACCACATAATCAATCAAAGCCAATTCCATAAAAATAAAATAACTGACAATGGGTGATTATATAAAACATTGAATACAAGGGAACTTATCGTATACTTTAAAAGAAATATTTCCAATATACTAAATTATCATGTTAATAACAAGTGTTAATATGATAATTATGTTATGAAATGTTTATTTTCAAATACTACAAAGCTGTATTTTATATAAATACTGCAACCTTAATGCATATTAACTTATACTATAACATACAACCCTTTTGAATCATTTTGAGAGATTAGCAGTTCACAGAAATAACAGAAAACAACAGCATATAACAAATAAGATAGATGAAAGCAGGATGATGAGTTTTCAACTCTGGAATGCTTCAAGATGAAACTAAAACCTGAACCAGAAAAAAAATTGGTTTCCATCTAGTTATAGATTTGAGGACAGAGAATTAGCTTCATGTGTTTGCCCCTTTATCTCATGGTCAGGCTATCACAAAATCACATCAAGCGTTACAAAATAGTAAAGCTCACCATCCCTTCATATATGCTCAAAAAGTTCTAAAACAAAACAATATACGAAACTCACTTGCATTCTTACTCAACAAAATATATAATGAAAATTACATCTTTGATGAATGTTGTAAATCAGTATAATGAAAATTAATACAACAAAGCCCAATGAGATTGTATTCTCTTTCTTTATTTTTCTCTTTATCGTATCTTCCTATTGGAGTAATATACATCACTGTTGCTGATTTTCCTGTGAATAAATTGAAATTGAAGATTCAAATCGTAGCTTAATGATTCTTAAGCAATCAGTGGATGTTCTCTTGCGTTTTGAACCCCAGCAAAGTTCCACCTTATCAATCTTTCTCTTGGTCCCAAGATAACCTTGACAATTTGTAGCACCGCAATGGCACCTAACCTCAGGCCCGAATTGCACAAATCTAAAAAGTCAAAGATCACATAACTCTTAGCCTCCATCTAAACATACATTTCTCATTCATGTTTGATAGTCCAACTAAAGAATTCCAATATGGGTTATCTTAAACTCATTTCTCCTTGCACTTGCTTTGCTGATCAAAAGCACTAACCAATACAAAAAACAGTTGGCATGAGAAAATTAACTATGGACCACGCCCAGAACCTTAATAGGAAAATCATAAATGGGAGGGTTAGGGTGAAGATGTATTCAACATTGAAATACTCCGTACTACTGAAAAGCAATCCATGTTGAATAGATCAATGTGTGGTTCATGAAACCACCAGGATGGTGAGAGCATTTTACATTATAATATGATTCTAAGATGCTGAGCACTCGTGAGAACTCGCAAGGCAAAAAAAAAATTGTTTGGAACAGAAAAATGTTGTAACGTTCTACGAATGTAAACCCTAAGAATAAACTTCTATCAAAGCCATGACAAGACAAGTTTGCGATGATAAGAACGTTAAAAAGTTTTAATACAAGAAAGCTGAAGTTGAAACTCTCCCACCCTCAAGTTTTTTATTCAAGGAGTACAGAGGATCCTAGAAAACCCTACATTCTTTGAGAGTAATGAAAATGAAATTAGTGGGTCTAGGATTACATCTCCCAAGCCTACAAAGGTAAAGAATACTAAGAATAGAAGCTTTGAAAAGACAATACAATATATTTTTTTATTATGCTTTATTGATTTCCCCCTCCATAGCAAAAGGAGGGGGAGTTAAATTATTGCTTTGAAATACTGTAATCCTATGATTGCAAACAATTTACTTTTGTTCTATTAAGTTCACGAATTAATTTGTTAATAATAAATTAATTTTTAATACATTTTAGAAGTCTTGGCACTAATTGGTGAAATAATTAAATTTCAATTGGTCAAGCATTAAGTATACAGATTCTTGTCTGAAGTACTAACTTTCTTCAAGTAAATATCAAACCATAAGTTTTTTAACCCAAACAAGAAAAAATACTCAACTCAGAAAAGCTTTTTTCCAAACAACTTGGAGGTGGCTACATGAATCCTATTTTTTCACTGCGTCGAAGGCCATAGTCTCAATCAAACGACTCAAACCGCATACCAAAACTTCTAAAAATACTGCCAGTTAAACAATCCTCCAATCCAACTTTGTAATAGCTTCAATCCTTAAAAAAGAAACAGTGGAAGGATGCGAGTGGACAATTTCTAGCCCCTACAGCTACAGATGAAGGGCAATATGGAGTTTGGAATGATGGAGATTTTCTTGCAGGCCAGTTAAAAGCTTTTGACACTTCTCACTGATTACAGCTAGCCTCTTCAAAACCACAGTAAGCTGTTACTCATCACTTTGAAGCTTCAATGATCTTTTCTCTACACTGTTGCAAAGACTAGGACAGTAAACTAGTGGTCCAGATTAAGTGAATAATACACTCCGATAGTAAACTAGTGGGTCAGATTGGTACATCAAATGAAAACCATAATTTGCTACTCCTTAGTTCAGAAGTTGATGAAAAAGGAAACCAGGACCATATCTTGGAGTCCCTGGCAAGTCTAAATCTGACATATTAGTGAACCCCAAATGCAGATTTTAGGAAGGGCTTCCTCTCTCCAGTAAGTGAGTGTAAGCAATTAGATTCATTAAA
This sequence comes from Cornus controversa, assembly GCA_026545225.1. Taxonomy (NCBI): domain Eukaryota; kingdom Viridiplantae; phylum Streptophyta; class Magnoliopsida; order Cornales; family Cornaceae; genus Cornus; species Cornus controversa. The sequence goes on along the minus strand of CM048851.1, from coordinate 63,483,363 downwards.
GCAAGAAGAGAATTATGTTTCAGTCTCCATCTTGGGTGACATACAGCCTTACCTCTGCTTAGCACTAATAAGGTAGACCTGTGATGTTCTTAAAGATGAGAAGTACAAGATGTCTTAACAATTCTAGCAAACATTGGCACAAAAGAGGGTAAGTGTTTAGAGAAAAATAGTGATTTGGGTAGGAGTGCAACTTAACTCTGCCCATCATACCTCCAGTAATAAATCAGCATCCTTACCTTTATCCCGTATGAACGGGGTCAGCCATATAAATTCTCTTTTTCCATTATTTTCTATCATGAGCTATTTCACCATAAGTCACATAAAGCAGGAGCGAATTCAAGAGCATAAAGCGTCAAAAAGTAAAATTTAGTCAGACCGAGAGCGCCTCGAGAGCATCTATGTACGAGTACGCTAATATATATACACACACATAATACATATATGTGATTTTTAGTATTATACACAATATGATATACAATATATTTAGTAATTTGTACATATGTAATACTTTTTTTTTATTTTATTCAAGATATTTATGCAATTTTAACATTTTAAGGGATAATGTTTTAATTTTCATATATGAATAGGTTAACACAGAAAAAACAAATGAGGCTCTTGTGTAAATATAGCAACCTTAAGATATCATAGGCCATTTTCTGTTTTTTTATCTTGCTTAACCAGGAATATTAGAAGACCTCGCTTTGGATTGAATACACTAATGATATATATATGTTGACAACCATCTACTCTAAAAGCTTAAGTTGTTAGAGAGGGTGTAACTTAAATATATAAATCCTTCAACACGCCCCCTCAAGTGTGGCCTTCTTTTGGTCCAACACGTGTTTCAATTTTAATTATCAGGGTAATGGTAAGGTTTGAACACAGGACCTTACCTGCTCTGATACCATGTTGACAATTATCTACTCTAAAAGCTTAAGCTGTTAGAGAGGGTGTAACTTAAATATATAAATCCTTCAACAATATATATATCTTATCATCCTCTCACAGCAAAGGATGAAGGTCGACCGAAATGGAAGATTCTTTTCAAGACATGAATCTCCAAGGAAGACTTTGAAGTAGCATATCATTCTTCTTCTTCTTCTTCTTCTTCTTCTTCTTCTTTCTAATTGCACAAGCCTAATTCAGATTGAAGACTTGAAATACAAAACTTGAAAAGATAGGGTTTGTGTGTCAGTGGCCATCAAACACTTAAAAACCTGCAGATCTATGAGGATTGGGTGCAGTCAAGATGAATTCGCAAACTTAAAATCTGAATTCACAAATTGCAAAACTTGAATTCGCAATTTGTTGCCGCATCTGCTCCCAAAGCGTTGATTTGCGCTCGGAACTACGGTGCAGCACCTTACCCACGAGAATCGTGTGACTCAGATTTCACCTATTAGATTTAAAAATTTTAAAATCATTTCTTATTACTTCATTCCATGTTAATTTTTGTCATTCTCACTGTCTCTTAGCATCTACCCAAACCAATCTTCCTTTTCAAACTAGTGCATCTGCAGGTCAACAATAAATATATCCATGCCACCTAAGTATACTTTCTCTAATTTTTTCACTAATAGGAGACACTCCTAATTTCTCACCTAAGTATGTCTTAAGAAACCTCATCTCAGATTTATACGTTTAATTGGTTGGCTCACTTTACTGTCTCTCTCTCCTTGCTCGTCTTCTTTTTGCTGGACTTGGATCTCTCTTCTTTCTTTTTCTTTCTCTTTTTATTTTCCAGTAAATGACTTGGATCTCTCCCGTAAGATCCAAGCAAGGATTTACCGACTCTCGCAAAATCATACCAGCAATTTAAATTTATTCATTTACTATTAGCAAATTAAAATAATTAATTTTTTATTGTATATTTCAAACACGATGGAGGGTTCTCACTATTTTTTCTTTTCAAAATACAAGCAAGGTTAGCATTATCTTCTCAATCCATTACTTCTCTCTCATTAGTTATTCTCTGTTTTCTTTCCGCTTCAGTTATTAAATAAACCCCGAGCTAGATTTTAGACACAATTTATATTCATGCAACCCATGGATAATCCAAATTAATTATTTAATAAATAAAAGTATGATTGTGGGTGGCAGCAATACCATGCAGGCTAACAACTGATATAAAGATAGAAACAAGAAAATATAAGGGCAAGCTACAAATTAGATTCAAAATACCTGTAATCGTATGTTAATGGTTCTCCAACTTTAATAGATCTAGCAGCAAAGACGCCAACACGTGTCTCCCCCTCAACTTGCCTTTTTGAAAAACATAAAAGCAATAAAAGGGGAAAAAATCAGAATTGAGTGATGTCCAAAGCAACTGAATTCTGCTATCATCAGCAGTCACTTGGACTTATTTCTGCTACATACACAAGACTCTATACAAATTGTTGCCAAACAAATACAAGAAAATCTGAATGCAAGCACATCAATTGTTAAAATATATATACATCTTGAAAGCAGATGCTGCGAAACAGTAATCTATTCCCAGAATCCATGCAGTGAATTGCAAGTTCTGAAAAAATAACTCAATTCCAAAGCAGTTAAACACTAACTAACAACTGGACCACCACCAAAATTAATTCAAAACCCCGGACAGACATGTGCTCAATAAATTAGATATGGTTGAACAGAACCACAATTTCTCATTCCAAAAATTAGCAAACAGGGATAAGTTTCTGTCGGATTTCTAGGGAATAAATTAGGAAATTCTATTTTTTGCAAATAAAATCTAAAATTACTATTTCAGATTTTAATAGTTTTTGTTTCCTGTTTTCTAACCTAGAGATTTGCTTATTTGATTTGCTGCTTTTATCAATTAGGTACCTAAATATCTTTGGGGTGAAGCAGTTCTTACTGCTACATATCTCATAAATAGAACGCCTAATAAGGTTTTAAGCTTTGAAACACCTTTTGATGTTTTTCATAAGTTTTATTCAACAAATCAACTTTCTTCTTCTTTAACACTAAAGATATTTGGTTGTACCGCTTTTGTTCATATTCATAATCATAATCGAGGAAAACTTGAACCCCGAGCTACAAAATGTGTGTTTGTTGGTTATGCTCCCACTCAAAAGGGGTATAAATGTTTTGAACCCATTTCCAAAAAACTGTCTGTTACCGTGGGTGTTACAATTTTCGAATTACATCTCTATTTCATGCCTCATCTTCAGGGGGAACCAAAACAAAGATTCGGCTATTTTTCATGATTTTTTCCAAACTGAAGACTCGCAAAATGATCCTTCTCCAACTTTGATTATTTAACCTGAAAACCCAAGCTTTATTATACCAAGAGAAAGTGAGTCGAGATTTTTAGATACTGAAAAGGCAGGTCTTCCTACAGTGCCATCTCATGATGTTCATGATCCTATAACGACTAACAAAGGAGAAACAGGAAAAAAACCACAGCGTTGGTATCATTTGACATTGTCTACTCGCGACAAAGGACAACTCAAAAGAAAAGGTCTTCCAATCCTTTGAACTGCCCAGAATCCGTAAATCCCCCAGGTAATGTCCTCATTAAGCCTTTACTTCATGTTCAGCCCATTTCATCTTCGAGTTTTGAGTCCTCTAGTTCTAAACCCGAGTCTAGTTTTAATCTTGAGTTCTATGATTCTAAACTTCTCATTGCTGTTCGGAAGGGTGTGAGGTCTTGCACCCAGCATCCATTGTCCAATTATGTGTCATATGAAAATCTCAACTGTTTTTCGTATTTTTACCTCACAATTGTCTTGTATAAAGATTCTTAATACTGTGCGAGATGCTATGAAAGTTCCTGAATGGAAGGAGGCTGTCTTCGAGGAGATAAAAGCTCCTGAAAAAATGGCATGTGGGAGTTAGTTGATCTACCAAGAGGAAAGGCAACTATAGGGTGCAAATAGGTGTTTACAGTTAAGTATAAATCTGATGGCTCTCTAGTACGGTATAAAGCTCGATTAGTTGCCAAGGGATACACTCAGACCTACGGCATTGATAACTTGGAGACAACTGCCCCAGTCGCAAAGCTAAACTCTGTAAGAGTTCTTTTGTCACTTGTAACTAATCATGACTGGCCTCTACAACAATTAGACGTAAAAAATGCATTTCTCAATAGAGACCTGGAGGAAGAAGTGTACATGAATGCACCTCTAAGATTTGGTGAAAAGGTTGACACAAAGGTGTGTAAACTGAAGAAGTCTTTATATAGGTTAAAACAATCACCAAGAGCCTGGTTTGAGAAATTCACTCAATTTGTTAAAAGTCAGGGGTACACTCAAGGGCAAGGTGATCATACGATGTTTGTAAGACATTCACAGGATGGAAAGATAGCGATACTGATTGTGTATGTAAACAATATAATTCTCACCGGAGATAACATACTTGAGAAGAACCGATTGAAGACCTCTCTCATCAACATTTGAGATCAATGACTTAAGATCTCTGAGGTATTTCCTTGGAATGGAGGTTGCTTGATCGAACAAAGGGATTGTTGTCTCCCAACGAAAGTATGTCCTTGACCTCCTTAAGGAGACTGGGATGGGCAGTTGTAGGCCAGCAGACACTCCAATCAATCCCAATCAGAAACTTGGAGATAACAAGGTGATCCAGTGAACACAACTTGGTATCAAAAGTTGGTGGGAAAGTTAATTTACTTATCACATACACGACCCAATATTGCTTTTGTTGTGAGTTTGGTAAGCCAATTTATGCAGTCACCCTACGAGAAACATCTTAAAGCAATTTATCGAATTCTCAGATACTTGAAAAGTACACCAGGCAAGGGTTTACTCTTCCAGAAGACCACACAGCAGAACGTAGAGGCATACACTGATGCAGATTGATCAGGTTCAGTTATTGACAGGAGATCCACGTTAAGATATTGTACTTTATGTCTGGGGAAATATGGTCACATAGCGAAGCAAGAAACAGAATGTGGTTGCAAAGAGCAGTGCTGAGACAAAATATAAGGCTATGGCTAACGGAGTTTGTGAGATGCTATGGCTGAAGAGAATTCTTCAAGAGCTGCGGATGCCGGTGAACATGCCAATGAAGTTGTATTATGATAACAAAGTTGCCATAAGTATTGCTCAAAATCCAGTACAACATGATCGCACAAACCATGTAGAGATTAACAGACACTTCATAAAAGAGAAGATTGATAATGGAGCTGTTTGTATGCCTTTTGTTCCTACTACTCAACAAATAGTCGATATCTTCACTAAAGGACTTTTCAGACCTAGTTTTGAACTCTTTGTGAGCAAGTTGGGCATGATAGATATCTACGCTTCAACTTAAGGGGGGGTGTCAGATTTCTAGGGAATAAATTAGGAAATTCTATGTTTTACAAATAAAATCTGAAATCACTATTTCAAATTTTTATAGTTTCTGTTTCCTGTTTTCTAGCCTAAAGATTTGCTGATTTGATTGCTGATTTTGTGGCCTTCCTCTACTATCTTGAAATTCAATAAGAATGATTATTCTTCTTCTCAAAAAACCTTCAATTTCCTGGTGGGCCTAAAACTTTAGTCTCACTTATCCAGGCATCCTGGCAGTATCATGAAACTAAACCCACTGATGTCAAAAGATCATTACCCTTCCAGAAGACGATTTAATCCAGTCTTACAACTATAATCGAGGAGATAAATGGACCAAACCTACCCCGCTTTTGAAGGACTTCCATATCTAAAACACCATTCCAATTTCCAAAGGATCACATGGTCTAGCACAAGACTGACAATATACAATTGAGGACACAAAAGAACCAGATGTAGTGCATTCTCAAAGGACAGCTGTACATGTCAGATAAAAGTTCTATGGAAGATGGTAGGGATCAAACCCTGCTAGGGGCATGGGGGCTGGGAGAAGCCAGCCTATGTATGTGCACTACCAAAAAGGAAATAAAAATAAAATAAATAAAATGTTAGACCTATACTTCAAGCTTCTAGCCATAAAGAACAGTGAACAGTCTAAACTGATAAATTGTGAAAACCAAATATAATTTATTGAAAGTGATAAAGTGTCTGTCCCATAAACTTATTTGTTATATTAAACCAATATCTGGGTCAAAAAATGAACTGCAACTTCTTTAAATTCTTGAACGAAAAGAAAAAGAGGTGCTAAAATTTGTCATAGTAATAATTTTTCCACTATATTTCAACTAGGATTAAAACTATGAATTGAAACTCATGAGATCTGTTCGTTGAAGGAATTCTATAGCCCCACCATGTCTAATTAAGAACACTAAATAATCTAATTTGGAAAATGGTGGATAAAAGAAATTTATTGAAAATGATAAACTTGGTATATCATATGAATTCATTTGTTACATTAAACCAACTTCCAGCTCTCAAAGGAAATTGCAACTTCATAAAATCCTTGAAAATAAGAGAAACAGAAGTAAAAAAGTTGATCATACTAACCATTTTTCCAGTTTACAGTTAGGATTACAGCTATGATTTAGAAAACGTGAAGAATTTCCTTTAAAAGTTGCATCAATGGTGAAGTCTTTTCGGATTTCACACATGTAAAAGTTCTCAACACCTTTGTATTTCATGTCCCATAGCCTTTGTTCACACAAAGCATCATTAATAACTGCACCAAAAAGAAGCAATTAAATTATATTAGAACCAACAAACTCAAAAAGTAAACAGATTATGAACTGTTATAACAATGAGGTTTCATTTACAAGAAAAGTTCACATCGCTCAAGTATGAGAAGTCAAAAGAATCATAGTATGCCAGATGTTTAAGTTATATTTACAAATCAAAATTGTAGGGAAAAATGTGAATCTGTGCATCACACTAGCAATGCTGACTTAACAGAAAAATCCAGCCATGCTGGAGAAGGCTTATCACATCCCCAGGATTTGCAACATATTTACTACCAGAAAAAATTTAGAGGATGAAACTACTCTGTAGTCTATACTCATTGATACTTACACATGACTTTGACAACAATATAGAAACATGAGTATGGTTATAGATTAACTATTCACCAATGCCAGTAATAACTGTAATAGCAAATGTTAAACCAGAACCAATATTATAGATTAGTTCATCCATAGGTGGTTTTGGATACCCTGAATCATAAAAATTAAAAGAAAGGAAGAAAGAAAATAATACTTCTTTAGGAAGAATAAGATTTCTTATAGAACAGCTATCAAGCATTCAAGCCCAAGAAAGGCAAGATAAAATTAATGACAGCAGCAATACTAATTCTTTTGTACAATAACAGTGGTGTATAATGCTACAAAAGCAAGATTCAAAACACGAACAAAATAACTAAATTGAGAAGTCTTGAAAAATAAACAAAAAACAATTAAAATTTTCATCAACATAGGCTTACAAATGCAAATTAACCTTACACAAACTGAAAAAACATATGAACTGACTATCAAAAAGCAATAGCACAGGTATCTGAAGCAATGCATAAACAACCAAGCAACAAAATCCATAGAGATTAAAAGAATAGTAGCCTCATTAGATGATAAATGGAAACAATATAAGCATGGAAAAATACCTTCCCCAATATACTCAATGACAAAATCGCCTTTGTTAATCGATTCAGCTGCCTCTACTCCCCAACCACAAAATTCAGTCTGGAAAGGAATATAAAAATACATTTGACAGAAAAATTAAATCAAGACACAATACTGAGTTCAGGACAAACTTAGATTGAACAACCCAAATAAAGGGTACAAAAATTAATGAGCTTCTGCAGGCAAATTTTCTCACCTTGACAATTTTTATCTTTTTCTCTTTTCGAAACGGTCTGTTTGTGCACATTTCCGAGCAACGACAAGCCTTTGAACAACTTATACATTGAACCCTACGACACCAGACAATTACATTATAAACCTATCAGATATCAAGCGCATGAACTTGAAACATAATTTGTCATCCATGAACATCCAACTTAATCACTCTCAATACAATTTACACAGGAGAAGAGGCATTTCAGGGGAATACTACTTATAATTGGTAAACAATTTGATGGTTGATAACACATGAAAAGTTAGAATTATTATAAGAGACTGGTGAAGTTTCCACTACTTTTTAAAAAGTAACAGTACGCAAATGGAGATAAGAAATCCTGAGAATGAAAGACGCAATAAGGAACTAAAAATAGGTAATGACATTCTCAAATTTATTTCCGTAAGTGAACAAAATTTGGAAAGGTAACTTAACAGAATCTTAAGAGGACAATTAATGAAGTATGAAATCCTTATACTTCTTTAAGTAAAAATCATCAAGAAACCAGATAGCAGTCATTTTTTTTTTCATGAAGGAAAAATTTTTAGATGACCAATATAAAAAATAGTACCTGCACACGCAATCTTCAGAACATATAGAACTGCAATTCGTGCACCCAATACCAAAATCAACATCATCGCGCTTTTTCTTGACAAGATACACATCTTATTTAGTTAAGGGCAGTGCTACGGTAAAGTATAACAATTGCAACTCTTAAGCAAATAAACCCGTCCACAAACAGAAGAAAGTGTATTATCACCTTTCCAACTTAAGTGCAAGTATATGATTTAATCATTGAAAGCAATGAACACACTTAACGGGATAATTAAAACTACAAGACAAAGCATAGGATACTGCGTCTTATGTGCACATATGGAGGTGGTTCCACTTTACTCTCCATCATGTCTTTCCAACTTGAGTCAATCTTGAACTCCTCTTCAATGTATGGCAGAGGCAAGCAACAGAAAATTTCCTAAAATTGAGGGGTGAACAGTTAGCCCGTGCAGTATTGTGAATTGTGATGACTGAATAAATAAAACATTAAGTGTGCATAGAATGAGTATATTTTTTCAGTCTCTCTAAAATGAATTATATCACCCAGAACATTGAAGAACAAAAATATAAAAAATAAAAAGAGAGAGAATAAAATAAATAAATAAAAAGAATTAGAGAAAATAAGTTCCATAAAATTCAAGTTTCAAAGCATTGTTTACGATTAATAGACTATTAAGGGCTCTGACCTCTATGTCGTTCCTTGAAACTGCATTCTGCTCATTCAACAATATATCAGTCCTGTCAGCCCGCCTAATCAGTAAAAAATAATAATGAAATAATAGACCTCAACAAGAAATAATAAAATTAGATGTTCAAAAGAAATTGCTTCATTTTATCTAGACCCTAATGCAATAGGTTCATCCTGTACCACAATCCAATTGGTCAGACATTAATAGTGCTTTAATACATCATTGTCAAATTAAGAAGGTTACAGAGACACCACAAAGAAAATATGCTGAATCAAATGAAGAGATCTGATAGGAATTCCTGCAGGCAACCAGTTCTAATAGCACAAAATAAATATATATAAAACATCTACTGTCAAATTTATTTAAGAACTTGATTAAATGACACCAAATCTATTCCCTATCATTTAACATCCTCTCTCACAACATATTTCTAAAAAAGATTGTAAAGAGATATCATTTCCAGTGAAAAGCTTCGAAAAGCCAAAGTTTAACAAAGACAACAAGACAATATTAGTAAAATAATAAGTAAAACTAAAAATAACTGAAGAAATTTCAAATTATATACGGTAATAAGAAAGCCATGCTGATGAAAGAAGGAAGAAATTGACCTCCTTCTCCAGCCGCCAATCAGAAGGATGCCTCCAACAAACAGCATGTCCAGCTTTATTACTTAAATGGATCACGTGTTCTGGAAAAGCTGCACATTTATCATGTGATGCTATTGTGCATCGCGCACACCGCCAATAGAGTTTTTGTTTGCATATGAAGCATGCCTGTTCAAGGAAAGAAGTCATATATAGAAGCCACATGGCAAGTAATAATTGCTAGAAATAACACAACACATTATGTAAACAAAAATTTATAATTTAAAATATAACAATGAAATATCACAACCACCAAGAAAAGAAACTACAGCAAATCGTATATAGTATCAAAAAAGAATATAAATTCAGAAAAGAAGAATCAGTAAACAAATAGAAATTGGGAAGGAATATAAGTATCAAAAAAGAGATCCAGCCAGAACTAACAGATTAAGTTCCTTTCTTTTCAGCATATTTCAGATCAGATAAGTATTTCTCCAGAGCTTTAAATGCCAATAATTTATTAGACAATCCTAAAATCAAGAAAAACAAATAAAGGACTAGCTTGAAAAAGAAATAATTCGTAGTTCAATTCAAGAAAGAATTCAACTTTTTGCTCAGTTCAAAATGTTAAATGAGAAATTTAACTAAATCCAACAGTAATAGTGGTTGCATCTGAGTATGCTTCAACAGAATTTGACAAGTGTGTCTCAAAGACCAGTCAGAAACAGAGACATGTTCAACAACCAAAGCCAGCACATTGTAAATAGTAAGACGGTTTGTATAAGAGTGTCTCCTAAATTTCAAGGCAAAAAAGTCCATAGTAGCAACTCCAAATAAAAGCAAAGCAGCTTGTTTTCTATGTACAACTCAACACATATCTGAACTCTGCATAGAAGAAGACCATACTAACACATTACAAGGATGTGAATAGTACAGTACTAAAACTATTCAATTAAAGTGAAGAGCACTAGAACTTTGTACTTTCAAAGTTGTTCAAATGGCAGTGGGAATTATAACCTTTTGTTGATTTTTTGTATTCCCTTCAATCATAGCTGTGTTTTGTGCTTTCACTTTGTATACCCACGTGAACATAAGCTTTAGACCAAACTCTTAGCAGACATCTTTATTCACTAAAAGAATAAATAAAGCTAGAACCAGAGAGAGAGAAGGTTACATGTTGAGGGCACTTGAATTTTCTTGAAGCGAAAAATCCAAGCCTTTCTCTTGCGCATTTTGAGTGATAAATTCCTTGACAACCACGAACTGAGCACAAGACCTCCTCCCCAGGATAGATCAAATTCTGACATACACGACATTCGATCTGAGATGAATTATAAAAAAATAAGTCAACACTGCAATTTTAGCTCAAATAAAATAAAAAAGAATTTTCATTCTAAGCATCAAATATGAGGGTAATTTTACAGAAGTGATGTTAAAATGGAAATGAACATGAAGATTTTCTCAGTTTGTTTTTAGTATGTCTCATCTTGAAACCAAAACTTTAGGGAAAGAGTGAACAACATTTTAAGAAAAAGAAAAATATACACACAAACTAATTCACTACTCAATGAAACAAATGAAGAATTTAATTGGTATACAGAACCTTTCTTCCATCTCAAGTAGTTTTCATGCCACATTCTGCATCATCATGTTAAGTCAGTAAAAAGTCACTTTACATGAAACACCATTTTTATAAACTAATTAGCAGTTATCTGGAAGATGGTTTTTTATTTGCATAAATTTGTCACCAATTAATTCAACTAACTTCTGATGAATTCATAAGCTGATGTCTTGAGTTCACACTTACTGTATGCGAAGAAGTCCAAAACTGAAATATCTAGAAATATTAATGAACATCCACACACAGCAATGCAACATATTTTGAACTTCCCCAATAATATTTGAAGATATATTAGCCTATTAATTATATAATTATAAAATCATTTGACCTGCATAAATAGTAAAAACTAAAAAGGTAATAATCGGCCATGAAACTTTTTGAATGTTGAATTCATTACCTGAAGGTTTGCACAAAGACTATGTAATTTGATGTGTACTAATTGTCATAACTAACTTAAACAGGAAGAGCAGAACCAAGGACAGTGTAAAAAAAGGTCCCAGTGACAATTACAATGGTACAATTTCATCATTCTGTGGTTTCACTGTTACTAACTTTAGATTTTTACATACAACTCATATATTGTTAATTTGATATACACTAAGACAAAGTCTTATCCATTTGTAGATGGAGTTTCGATAGCAGCTAGGTACACCATATATGAAAATAATTTAACCATGCATTAAATTCTGATTTCCGACATTGAGCAATATTCCATTAAGGGTAAGACATGTATCCGAAAAACCCAATCCTAATGTTATTTCATAAATCAAACAACCTTGAAATGCAACTTCTTCAAAGATAAGTCACCATTATACATGTCAGTAATTCAAAAACACGAACAAATAAAAACTGAACAATAACACAAGTATATATACTACCAATAATCAAATTGGTGAAGATACAATACAAATAAGACAGAAAATATTCAAGGGGAAACTTGTAAAATCACTAACTTACCAGTTTTGGGGCGCCAACGAGGAAGGGAAGGAAACATTTCTGTGATGGAGTTCCCAACTCGATCTTTTTCTCAGCCCAAGCCTTCACATAACCATCCAGACTCTTCATTCCAGAAAACTTCTTGCCACGCTCCAACAACCCTCTACGTCGCCTAAAAACCCTAATTGCATTTCTATCACAAATTTCCCCTGTCGGCACAGCCGGAGATCGCAGCCTCTGGTTCGAATCGCAACACCAATTCTCGTCTCTACCTAGGGTTTTGACTAAGTTAGGGTACAAGGAACTGCTCGAATCGCATTGATCAGATACCGGTTTGAGATTAGGACAATTAGAGAGTGTTAAAGAAGGTAAGTTCAACAGATTGCCCAAGTCAGGCATGGTCGTGTAGACCTAGAAGTACTTAGGTTAATAGCAAATTTCGTGAAAATTATATCCAATTCTAAACAGAGAGAGTAGAGAGATGGAGGGATTTAAACTAAAGCCTCTGAATTAGGGTTTTTTCGATTGTACAGAGTTAGAAATAGAAAGAGACTAGAAAGGTCCGAGTTCGGACCGTTCGTTCAGTTGTAGAGGGAGTAAAAGAGAGAGATCTGAAAGCATGATAAAGGGGTGTTTGGGCGGGAAAGCTGAAATTTGTAGTTGCAGGTGGGAATGTGAAATTACTGAAACATACTTTCAGTACTGAAAAGAATGATCTTTTGGTCCAAAATGCTCACGTGAGATGAAAATATGAACTTTGTTGTTTGTTTGGGCCTAACAAATGAGTTTTAGACTTTTGAGGTAGGAGAAAAATAAATGGGCTACAGACTTACTCGGTCTTCATATCTTTAGTGTATCTGGTGGAGGGCCTAACTTGTTTAAGGTGGGTCCGAGTAATAAATGGGCTGCATAGTTAGCTGGGCTCCGTTTTATGACTGTTCACATGCCCAAATACCATAGCTGCGCTCATAGTCACATGTCAGTCTCTTTTTGTTTTCTTTCTTTCTACCCAGCTCTCTCTTTTCTTTTCTTTTCTTTTCTTTTTCCTTTGGGTCATCAATGCACACCAAATGACAATTTTATCAAATGATTATATATATATATAATAATGTATGTCCATGCCTACGGCACTATCAATGTACTAGAAATTTTGACCATTAAATCATTAAATAAATTAATTTTAAACCGTAGATAGAAAAAAATATTTTAGACCAAGCTTAAATCTAATATAGATATACTAAAGTATGCACTTAGAATCTTGGCAGTTAGATAAGGTTATTTTGAATTTTAGATAGGTAAAGACGTTTTGACTCACATGAAATATAGATACACTAATGTATGCACTCAAAATCATGACCGTTAGATAAAGTTATTTTGAATCGTAAATAAGCAAAAACGTTTTGACTCACCATAAAATATAGATATACTAGTGTATTGTGGGAGCGGAAAAATTTCCACCAACAGGAAGAAGACACCTAAACATGACAACAGTCAACATGGTACACATGGCATGATATAGATCGTTATCAAGAAAGATATGTGGCGAGTAATTTTGTTAACGTGGGCATCACACGTGGCAACAACAGTCAACCGGTCAAAGAAAGATCATCAAATCAGGCTCAAGTTAGGAAAGATTAGATTCTTTCCTTGAGAGAAGGGATTGATACAAATCAGCCTCAAATCAAGGGAGAATCTCGGGATAATCGGCACCAAATCAGCACTAGAATGGAAAGACTCCTTGTATAAATATATATAGGAAAAGAGGAGGAAAGGAGGAGGTATTCAGCCATGGCTAGGCCAGTGAGATTACGTTGTAGTGTCCCATGAAAGATAAATAAAAGTCTCCTCTCATCCATGGACGTAGGCCGAATTGTGCCGAACCATGTAAATCATGTGTGTCTATTTCAATATCTGCATTATTTGAAATTGTTGAGTGTTATTTGCCTATTCATTGCTTGATTCTATATGGAGCAATTTTTATGCACCTACACTTTGGCGCCGTCTGTGGGAAACGAATATGAAGTCAATCGTTTCGGAATCATCAGGAGTCGAGAAGAACGAGACCATTCCTCTGAATTTACATTCAAAGGTGAGTCGCCATAAGGATGCCCGCTTCAATGAGGAATACACAGAAGCGTTGTTCGAGTCTAACGTGGTCCAAATGAGGCTTCTAGCGCTTCTTATGACTGATTGACGAGGAATTCAATCCGTTCAAAAGATAAGTCTTTCTGTTCAAAGCCAAGTCATTCTCTTTTTATATATAAAGTCCAAAGTATATATACATATAATATTGTACGTGTATATGTGTATATATGCAGTTGCACTAAGTCATGTGAATCTCTTTGTATTGTGTGCATGTAAAGTCATAAATACTTACAGCTGTGCTCGAAAAGAAATTCGAGCCAATCAGAATTTCAATTATTCAGAGCCAACAAAATTTTATGATAGAACTTTGCTAACTGATGATTTGGTAGATTGTAGTTTTATCAGATCGGACCTTGCCGATTGGTGGTTCAATTGATCACAGATAGGACATCTATATAAATAATAGCCAATATGCGTCATAACACGATCGAGCCAGGACTAGCGTGGATTATGCATTCAGACGTAGATCCATCAGATGGAATCAATTTGGGTAGGGCGAGTCGAAAATCTTACGATCGGTGGTTGAGGTTTACTGATCAAGATCTTGCATCAATCAATGATGAAGGTCAGGGAAATCAGTTGCAGAGCAGCCACAAAGATCTATTTTTGATCGAACGCTGATGTTCAGTCAATTCACTAATCTGTGGTACTTTGGCCATGGGTTTGATGAATCGGTGCTTGAATAATTGGTCATTGGAACTGTATTGGTGCTGTTTTAAGTTACTTTGAGCACCATTCATTCCACAACTTCTCTGGGCTATTTCCAGTGGATGACTTCTTGATGTGGAGGCCATAAGAATGCAAAGAACTACTCTCAAATCTGATCAATCGCAACCTAAGCACCAAAAATCATCAATCAGATCAACATCAACCAAGGGTCGGCCGAACACTAGAAATCGAATGGTCAAATTCACCAAAAAAATTCACCAAGCAATGACGGTATACAAGAATTCAGTTGCAGGATTCCTCACTGAAAACAAATGCCCATTGTCAATTATGAAATTGATGTCGGCTCATCATCCCACACCGACGACCTCAAATCCGCATAGCCGAAGGTCCCTTCGTAGAAGTCAACTTCATCATAAAAGAAAAATGTGCTTAAAAATGACTGCTCTGTTCCTTGCAATTCATGCCTGGAAAGTACGAACTCCAGGTGAAGCTGCTTCCAAAATTGAGGGAGCTAATACTCATAATTGGGGCATGAAGTTCATAAACTATGGAGAGTGTTGGAAATTTTGAAGACATGGTCTTTAGAACCTAAAAAAGCAATCAAACACGAAAATGCTCCTCGAAGCCCCTCTTCGGCCTTAGCGCAAGTGCGTCGACGTGGTTGGTATGAAACTCCACGTTGCCAAGATTAAAGCTGATCCATTCGTGGTTATGCTCAGATCTCATGGTGGAAGAATATATATATATATATATATATATATATATATATAGGTGTGTGTGTGTGCGCATGTGGGAAATAGTGGAAGATATATGGTGGCAGGCTAATACAAATGACAACAAATTCAATGTTTTATTAGATGGGTTCAAGAAACACTCTGCACGTGGAAACCAAATTGATGCAAAGGATGAAATTGCTGATGTTTGACATCTAGTCACACAAGTTTATTATACCAATAAAACATGGCGACACATGGCCTTGCAAAGCCCATCTGATCTCATGACAGTCAGTTTAAATCATGATCAGCAACCTACCTAGCAAATGGATGCACTAGAATTTGGATCCAAGGCTAACGTTGACAAAACTCATGATCAGTAGTAAAGAGGTCATCTCTCACTGAGTTACAGAAGCCATGAACTGCTACGTCACCAGCATAACAAACCCACTCCAAGTCATTGCCATATTCTTCTCCATAGAGAAGATTCATCTATCTTCGCGGCAGCTTTGGCAATACTGATATTTGGCCTCTTCGGCTTCGTCTTCTTCTCATCCGATTTACCGTTCTAGACAACACCGCTAGCAACTTCAGCATCGCTATCGTCCTCTTCATCGTCGGAGCCTCATCTGCGCTAGAAAGCTTCTATACGGTGGCAACGCTCCTTCGACTACTTCTCGTGTGACCGAAAAACCTTGCCACCGTCGGCTGCCGCTGATTCGTTGAGAAAGATCTTGTTGGAATCTGATGGCTTCGCAGGAACCTTTATCTGCCGCTTGGTGTACGTGACCTTTTGCCACCCGTAATTGCTGCTCGTGTTTGCGATCTCATTGTCTTCGTCGTGTTTCGATTCGAAGGCCACGAACTTCTCTTCCATTGTTCTGCTTACTTCTCTTTCTTGGGAAAGAAATCGAAGATGGAATAGAGGAATCACTTTCTAGAGAAAAAAAGTGGAGGAATGGAACTGGGCAATGGAAATAAGCGTTATTGTTGGGGTGGTGAAGGTTAATATGCTGAATGTTAGAGAGGAAATGCAAGGAGGGCAAATGAGACCTTCATTTGGTATGGGAAATGAGAGAGAGTGAAAGAAAGTATCTTCTTCACTTACGGTCTGTCGGATACCCAATTCACCTGCCAAAGCATTGTCTTCACTGGCTACTTCACCATCTTCGTTGCATCCGAACACCATCACCGGAGTGTCATGACCAGTCCAAACCCGACAGCACCATATAGAATCAAACATGTCCAAATATAACATCGGAGCCGCTGCCCATAGCTCCCACAAGCTGAAACTTCCATGGCCGGAACCCATGTGTTCTACCACTGTGGTGAACCGTCTTTTCCTATGCATGCATATCCAACTAATGCACTGCCGAAATGGGTCTCCTTCGTCTGTCATGGATGCCTCCAATCGGTATCCTCATCACAACCACTGTGGTGGAGCTAAATCGATTGGCAATAATGGTGGAAATCTTGATGATTGGGTAAATTCAACCAAGGAACAATGGCGAATGACGACCACAGTAGTTGAACAGATTTGACAATCTGTCATTTGGTACGCTCAAAAAACTCCGACTTCTTCTCTTATTTTGATCATTGAATAAAAAAAAAAAAAAAAAACAAATGTTAAATTACCCATAAAATCTAACATGATTCTGGTAACATTGCAAGGAAAGTAGCCATTCAATTGGCAATCCTTATTACGACTTGGGTCTCACCATTTTAGTATATGTGAGGCTAATTTAAATGTCGCATTCACAAATGTGGAATTTATCTCCATAGTTGACTGAGTCCTCAAGGTGACAAATAGGAAGTCTCACTAAAAAAAAAAAAGGCCTAAACTATCGAACGAAAAATATGGCTAAGGCATGACCAGCCGAACGCCAAATTTGAACGAAAGAGACCTCGGCATGACCAGCCGAACGTCTCAGATGAAAGAATATGGCTAAGGCATGACCAGCCGAACGCCAGATCTAAACAAAAGAAACCTCGGCATGACCAACCGAACGTCTCAGATGAAAGAATATGGCTAAGGCATGACTAGCCGAACGCCAGATTTGAACGAAAGAAACCTCGGCATGACCAGCTGAACGTCTCAGATGAAAGAATATGGCTAAGGCATGACTAGCCGAACGCCAGATTTGAACGAAAGAAACCTCGGCATGACCAGCTGAATGTCTCAGATGAAAGAATATGGCTAAGGCATGACTAGCCGAACGCCAGATTTGAACGAAAGAGACCTCAGCATGACCAGCCGAACGTCTCAGATGAAAGAATATGGCTAAGGCATGACCAGCCGAACGCCAGATCTAAACAAAAGAAACCTCGGCATGACCAGCCGAATGTCTCAGATGAAAGAATATGGCTAAGGCATGACTAGCCGAACGCCAGATTTGAACGAAAGAGACCTCAGCATAACCAGCCGAACGTCTCAGATGAAAGAATATGGCTAAGGCATGACCAGCCGAACGCCAGATCTAAACAAAAGAAACCTCGGCATGACCAGCCGAATGTCTCAGATGAAAGAATATGGCTAAGGCATGGCCAGCCGAACGTCAGATTTAAATGAAAGAAGACTTCGGTATGACCAGCCGAACGTCTCAGATGAAAGAATATGCCTAAGGCATGGCTAGCCGAACGCCAGGTCTGAATGAAAAAAAAAACTTCGGCATGACCAGCCGAACGTCTCTGATGAATGAATGTGGCTACGGCATGGCCAGTCGAACGCCAAGTCTGAACAAACGAAGGCTTCGGCATGACCAGCCGAACGTCTCAGATGAATGAAATTGCCAAGGCCTGACCAGCCGAACACCAAATATAATAAAAACTGGTTAAGACAGGACCAGCCAAATGCCAAACGAGAATGAAATGGCAAAGGCATGACTAGCCTAACACCATAAACAAGCAGCAACAAGCCATATGGAACTGATGGCTAGTAGCACAGGGGGCTGACCACTACTAAAGTAACCAAAGAAAGGCTGATCGCCAAGACAAAAGTGGTGAAAATCCACCTCATTACATGCTCAAAATGAATCAAGGCTAATAAGCGTAAGAAAATGAAGTTCAGAAGAAGGCTAAGCTGGAACAAGAACGTTGGGTAGCACTTAAGCTGGAACATCCTCGGTCATGTTGGAACTTTCTTCGAGAAAATGAAAAGTAGGGCGAGTTCAAAGCCATATCAAAAAGCTCTGGAATTTCTTATCCAAAGGTCCTGACAAGTCTTTGATAGAATAAATTGGTTCTAGTTCCGCACCAACTCCACCATTTATTGGTTTAGAACTTCTGGATACGCAATAACATCCTGCCTCTGTTCATGACTAAAAGCACAAATTTGTATAAATTCCCTCCAGTTGAGACCATTACGTCCAACTAAAGGGAATTGGGGGCTTGTGTGGGAGCGGAAAAATTTCCACCAACAGGAAGAAGACACCTAAACATGACAACAGTCAACATGGTACACATGGCATGATATAGATCGTTATCAAGAAAGATATGTGGCGAGTAATTTTGTTAACGTGGGCATCACACGTGGCAACAACAGTCAACCGGTCAAAGAAAGATCATCAAATCAGGCTCAAGTTAGGAAAGATTAGATTCTTTCCTTGAGAGAAGGGATTGATACAAATCAGCCTCAAATCAAGGGAGAATCTCGGGATAATCGGCACCAAATCAGCACTAGAATGGAAAGACTCCTTGTATAAATATATATAGGAAAAGAGGAGGAAAGGAGGAGGTATTCAGCCATGGCTAGGCCAGTGAGATTACGTTGTAGTGTCCCATGAAAGATAAATAAAAGTCTCCTCTCATCCATGGACGTAGGCCGAATTGTGCCGAACCATGTAAATCATGTGTGTCTATTTCAATATCTGCATTATTTGAAATTGTTGAGTGTTATTTGCCTATTCATTGCTTGATTCTATATGGAGCAATTTTTATGCACCTACATGTATACATTCAAAATCATGACCGTTAGATAGAGTTATTTTGAATCGTAAATAAGCAAAGACGTTTTGACTCACATGATTAATTTTTTAATCACTTTTAACTATTAGATTGATTTTTTTGTTTGAATATACCAAACTTAAATGTAATATAAATAAAAATATTGTTGAGCATAACTGACTGTTATATAAATTAATTTACAACTAACACTCAAAAGATTGATTTTTTTGTTTGAATATACCAAACTTAAATGTAATATAAATATAAATATAAATATTATTGACCAGAACTAACTGTTATATTCTTAATCATGTTACTATACAAGGGTCCCAAAACAAAATGAAAGAGATAAGAGGAACCTTTTTTTTTCTTTGTCTAAAAATGACAAAATGATCCTCTCGTCCCGTTTAATAAATGATTTTAGTTGAAAATGGAAAAAGTTTTGGTAAACAAAAATGAAAAAGTGTACGGGTCCAAATTCGGCCCCGTTGCCCTACTTACTCCTGTCCCGCATGACAATTGTTTGACGAGAAAAAGTAAAATTCCAAATGATCTTTCCGTCCAAAAAATCAAGTCCCACATGCCAATTTGCAACTAGCAACATCATGGCATGCGTTGGACCATGATAGGTGATAAAGTAGTCTAGAAAATAAAATAAAATTAAAAAAATGAATATTAAACCAAGAAAAAGCCACGTTGGGGGCAGAAATTGGACATGCCAAGGCATGGCATGGCATATGGTAATTGATTTGATGATTATGTTAGCATATTGCAGCACATGAGTGCCCATCACTTGGTCCCTAGTATTTTTATTCATCGTACATCGGCTGCAGCAATGTATCTGCAATTTTAAAATGCATCTGTATCCCGTGCATTTCCATTCTCAACCAAAATCATTAAATAAAGCAAATGCTAATATAATCATATAATATTAAGAGAAATTTATTTTATCCTTATAAATATAATAGAAGGGGAGTAGTGTGTATTTGTATGTTAAATATGTTCTATTAAAAGATAAAGTGAAAAATTGTCAAATTCACCGTTACTATAATCACAAATTTCATGACTATAGTGATTATCCAAAACACCAGTAAAAATTAAATATCGTAAACGAGAACTAAAAATATATTCAAGACGAAAATGCCATAAATTAAAACTAAACGACTGATGACTCAAACGATACGAAAAGAAGACAACATATGAAACATCTTTAACACGAACAATCCTTTCTCTATGCAGCATGTTTCAATTAACTTATTGAAATAAGGATCTTTTCCAATACAATCAGTTAAAAAGAAATGAACAAAATATTCAAAATCGAACAATTGGCTAACAAAAATGAAACCCAAGGTAAGTTGAGAAATGGTATTTCATGTCAAGAATCATCAAATTCGACTAAATTTACAAAAAGATTAGACTGAATTTTCATTGAATCAATAAAAAACATAGAAGAGCCACCGGATATATATATATATATATACGTGCATTTTTTTCTTCCTAATTGAATTCTGCAATGTTCAAATTTCGATGAATTTCCAATATTTTATGTATAAAAGAGAATTTCAAAACCTTGAATAAATAGCTGCGAGTCTGTGATAAAATATACCACAGAGAACATGGCACAGTGGCTGCATTGTTCACTTGGTATTTATATCCTTTCAAATATTTTATCACATTGATGGACTAATAAAGATTATTGGAAGAATGAGACATACATACTAGCCAATAGCCATTATATATAGAACCACTTCTAATATAATACTTTTACAATGATGTGGACCATCAATAATTTTGTGATTATTGAGCAGTGGCTATTGAAATGTTATAAAGTCCGTAAAAAATAACCATAGATTTTTTTTTTACCGTTCTAACCACACAGACTGCATTCTTGACAAGGAAAGAGAGAGTAAAAAAATACGCACTACATAATGAAATAGAAGTTTTCGTTGTTAATGATTGTTACAGCACGTTTAATCAAAATCATGGATTTTAACTCATTTTCACTAATCAATTGAGCTCCCATAACAGGAAAAAATAATTAGCAAATAAAACTTATTAATTAGGTATGAATTTATGCATTATGAGTGTAATATAGCTTTAAATATGTTCTTAGTTTAACATTCTGACGAATTGGGCTTTCATTTAGAAGAAAGGAAAATGATTAGGTTTGAACCGGTGCATGATGATCCACGGACAACACTGTGATGCTCAAAATCTTGGTAGGTTTGACACGAAATAATTACATATTTTGTTATACGAGTTAATTCGAACATAACTTATTTATTAAATAAATGTATAACATTAAATTTACTATATGTTTTTAAATATAAACAAAAAAAATTAAAATATTTAACTAAAAATTATAGTAGGACTAAAATTTTCATTTTATCTTAAAAAAGATATAATTGACCAAGGGTTTCATTATGATACCATACTCATTTTTAAATGTATTTGGCAAGACTAATTAAATGAATCAACTGTGTCAAAACAAGTTCGGCTTTCAAATTTAAACATGACACAATTAATTAAATAAGTTAATTAAGTTGACATATTTAGGAACATGATTAAATTCATTAATTTCTATTTTATTTTTTTTATGGTTATTATTGGGATTCTTATTGTTTTAAAGGTAACATAGATTAATAATCATCTTTATCAGAACGTACAGCTAGCCTTGCACGCATGTGTGTCTATATATATATATATATATATAGATAGATAGATAGATAGATTGATGTCCATTGGTAGTTATGTGGTTAGACACAAGAATACGGCTCTTAGAGATTAACCGTCCAACCTTAAAAACATTCAAAGTTTTTGGCTACATTTAGACAAATTAAACGTGTTGATAATACAAACACCTAGGACTTGCATTGGTCAACTAATCAGAGACTGTGTCAGGAATGAAAATTTCCTAAATCCAGACAATAAATTAAGACATCCAAACTTGACCAGCAGTAATAGTCCTCGTACTTTTGATGTAGAAACCTCAATTCTTCAGCCTGATTGACCAAGTAATTCTAAGCCATATCACAAAGTACTAAAAGATTTACCTGAATTGACACTGTAATTAAGGAGTGGGAAGATATACCTATATATAGATACATATAAATATATACATACATTTAGATAAGGATCTAAATGGTTATACAACCTTCACAGCTCCTGAAAAGCTGGAGGAGTGGCCGCCACAGAAGTCCACCCAAATTCTTTAATTTCCCGTGTTTTATTTTTCTTGCATTGTCACTTAAGCTATTGTCGTTATTGTTTTTTCTTTTTTTTTTTCTTTTATTGTTTATTGTTTTGACTTTATGCTCGTTTTGAAAATACAGGCACACCAAACGTTTAAATACTATAGTTTAAGGGGATATCCAAGCATTAGAATTTCAGCATGCATTTCTTGAAATTCAGATATAAGAAAAAAAATTTTGATTTTAATAATTTCTGAATCAAATAAACTTTTGTTTTTCAACGGTCTTAGAATCATATTTTTTTTATTGTCACCTTAATAGCATCGGCATGCGTTCTCGAGGCACATACCTCTGAGTCCATGCTGGCCCACTAATATTTTCTTTTTTCCCTTGGACCCATTAAATATTCTTACATACTTGTATATTATTTATAAAGTTTTCAAATATCCCTCTCTAAAATTGTCCTTTTTTTACCTTGGATCCATGGCCCATTAAATTTTCTTTCATACTTGTATATAATTTATAAAATTTTCAAATGTCCTTTTCTAAAATTATTCTTTTCTAATTATTTTTTTCTTTTCTTTCTTACTCTTTTTCTTCTTCAATTTTTTTATTCACTTCAAAATAATTTTTTTTATTCTCTTTAAATTTATTACTAAAATTTCATATACTGGAACTTGTTAGACAATTTTTTTTTTTTTAGTTCGTAAATTAGTAAAAAAAAATAAGCAAGTCATGAAAAAACATTTAATAACATTTTGCCCAATACTATCGCACCAAAAAAAAATTCTTTTTTCATATCTACCGTGCCCCTTAATCAAAATTCTCGCTCCGCCCCTCATATATGATATTATCACTGTAAAGGCATGAACAAGGCCTTGTTCGTTTGTGTAATAGTATCTCCAATCTTTTTTTTGGCATTTTCCACTTAAAGATATATCACATTTTCCCATAAGAACCAATCATGTACCAAATTACTGTTTTTTTTGGCCTTTTGACTGTTTGTGTCAGAAATACATTCAAGGGGATATATGATCGATCTGGGATTCTCCTCCATCATATATATGCTCTGACAGATTGCCTGCATTGTTGTTATCTATAGTGATCTTATATTTTCAACCATGCATTTATTTAGATTCCTCTCTGCGTAGAAGTAGAACCACCAATTAATTTACCAAGTGAGATTTCATTTTCATGTCTCCCAATTCCTATTCCTTTTCCTTCTATTGTTTTCTCATCAATGGTGTCTCCTTTAACAGTACAGTTTGATTTTTGGGTTTTTAAAATGAAGTACAAATACGAACACAAGATACTGATATGATATAATATGAATACGACAATAAAAAAATAAAATACATAAATGTATTCAAAACATATTTCGATGTATCTCAGATGTATCATAAAACGTATCATTGCGTATTTCAGACGTATCCAACATTCAAAAATAATTTTAAAAAATGGGATGCTTTTCTGGTGTATCAGATACGTATCTGATCGTATCTTAGTTGTATGATCACGGGAGATTTTTTGGAGTATCTGTGCTTCCAAGTATAAAACCATTCCTATTTTTTCTCATATTCTATAGAAATTCATGTATTACATGAAAAAAAATTAAAGAAAAATACTAATAACAAATTCTCTTATTCTCTCTCTTATTTTTTAAAGCATAGAAAAAAATATTATTTAAAGGATTAAATTATCACTTTTTCACTCATTTCCCTTTCATTTTCTTCCCATTTCCTCCTCGTTTTTAAAGGAAATATTGCAATTTAAACTATTTCTCCTTATTCCTTTGTTTTCTTACTTCTAATATAATAACATCTCCTGAAGTTTGGCCTAATTGCACTCGAAAACTTTATTCAATTTGGGGTATACAATGTTGCTTTCTTGGATTATTCTACCCTTTTTACCCCTAATAGTTAACAATAAAAATTTTGAATTATAAAATTACATATTTGTCCACTAAAATATTCCCCCTCTTTTTTCTATTTGTTCTCTCTCTCTCCTTTCCACCTCTTACCACTACCAACCACGACCACTACCCTCCAACAACAGCCACCACACATCCAAACTAGTATCATCAATAGAACCATTAGAACTTGTGTTACATATGATGTTCATTGTGGAGAGCCCGAGTGGGTACGACAACGTTACGTTAGTTTCTCTCTAAAGTTGGTCTAGGTTTCATGTCCTCGTTGAACAGATTAAACACATAGATATTCAAATTTGAACTCAGCCTTAGTGACATCCTTTTTTGTTAAGCAATCAACTTCATCAGATTGTTGTTGTACTTCTTCGCATTCTCCGACATCGTTTCGACTGCATCTTCATCTCCTTTTGAAGGCCATCATGTCTCTAAGATCCACACCAAAAGCTTTTTGAACATTGACAAAGTGAAACTAGAGTACACGACATTGATATGAGCAAACAACATGTTGATGTGACAAATATTCGATATCAAATCTATAACACTTGAATTCAGCTAAAACAAGATGAAGTCAATCAGGACCTACTTCGGATTGGCCTTGTATGCGAAGAACGAAAAAGAATTGATGAGGAAAAGTAAGTCGATTTTGGAATGGAAATTCCATATCTAAGTGATGTCTGGTGTCAGATCTCGGTGGAAAGCTCTGGCTGACGGTGGATACAAAGTCTCCATCATATCTAGTGAATATGGAGTTGTGAAGGTGATCGATGAGGAAAGAGTATTGGCAATCTGACCCTAATTTATTTCGATAGAAGAAATCTTTGTCGGTAACAAGCCCTAAAACCATATATTTCGACAAGAAAATTAGTAAAATTTGAGTGAAAAAATCATTGAAGAAATACAAAATCAGTGAGTATTTGAGATGAGGAACAAATAACTTTATTGTTTTCATATTTAGTTTTATACAATGCAATTACTAGCAATTTGGAATCTCTATTGTGTCTCTTGGTTGATTGTTTCTATTCCTTAGACTTCGATTACAAAAAGTAATTTTGTACCATGCATAGCATTCGATTGTTTCTGTTTCTGAAAGATAATGGAGAAAGAGAAAAAGTGAGAGAAAAGCAATAATGGACAAAGGGAAATGATATTGATGGTTGATAAGTGCCAAATGATGTGCATTCCGACCCTTAACATGCATATGATAGTACTTTAGTGATGCACTTTTATATCTTTTTTTGTTTTAATTTAGTTTAATCTTGATTTGCAGTGCTTGAGGCAAATAAGGTGCAATTCAGCAATTTAATGAGGTTCGAGAGATTTAGAGTAGTCCAAGGCAACTGCAGCAAAAAAATAGATCAAAGAAATTCAAAGAAGGCTCTCCTCGATCGATCGAGTCGCGCCTGTTAAGAGTTTAAAGATCAAATCTGCTATGTGACGCGAGGCTAAAGGGGTACACGCAAGCTGAACCTTTGGGGCCACATATTAATAGATAGAATATATCCATTCTAGAAAAAAAGGACACACTAGGGTGAGATTCCATTTATCTCTAGATTCACCATTGGAGAAGCCATGAAGATGAAGATCCAAGTCGAATTGAAGACTATTTTCATCTCTATGGTTAACTAAACATTCTACTTAAGGCTTGATGAAGCCCTAAGCTTAAGTATTGTATTGATTCACTTTAATTTTGGAGATTTTCATATGTAATATATAGATCATGCTAGCAAGAGAATTATCTTTGATTGTACCAAAGAATTGAATGTAATTTTCATATTAATTATAAATTGAGCCTATTCTTGTCTAAATTTGCTTGTTTACGATTGATCTCTACATCATTACTTTTTGTAATTTTTTTGATAATGCTTGCATTATAGTGATAATTTGATATAATTTGAGGTTGATTTGATGATTCATGCTGATGTATAGATGTATTGTTCTACAAATTAGTGTAGAATTAGGTAGGTAGACAATGTATACTTAGATAAGATGAATCATACTTGTTTAGCTCAATTATAACATATTCTTGATTTTTGGTGTGTGATTGTAGTCACACTTGCTAGTATATATTTACAAATGAAGTTTTCTCAATTTGAATGGTAAATTGTGCAATTACAAGGGCTTAAAGTGGATTCAAAAGCCCTAGGTTTCCCTCTCCATTTTACTTCACTTTAGTGTGTTAGACTTCAATTGCTTTCATCATTTAGTTAGTTGAATAATTAGGAGTCAAAATCAAACCAATTTCTTTTGAATTAATTAAGTGTGAACAAGCTTTGATCCTTGAGGACAATACCCCTACTACTACACTACACGATCCATTTTATTGCGGGTAGTAACTAGTGTTAGTAAAGAGGTTATTATAAATTTTTAAAGTTATAAAAGCACAAGCTAGTTGCTAGCGATGAGTGGTGGCGGTTGAGTGGATTGAGAAAGAGGGGAGGGAGGGAGAAAGGTATTTTTGTTCATTAAAATATTTTTTTATGACACTCTAGGGTAATAACGTCATTTGCACAGAGGGGATATTTATCAGAATGGATCAAACCTCGAGAAAACATGCTGCAAAAAAATACATAAGTTTCACTGCAATTAGTTCATACCACGGGAGAGTTCATTGTATTTTACACTTCATTCGATTCAAAAAGTGTGAGATAATTTCATCAAATGGGTCTCTCTCCAATATGATTTCTTTCCCATTGATCCACGTACAAGATTTTTATTTGTTTGGTAATCTGATCACAACCATTTGATTTGTGATAGGGAGAAAACAAACTCCGTACGGTGATTAGTAGCTAGGTAGGTGTAGTTTTAATTTTCATTTAGAGGATTGGTGAAGTGGTTTCAAGTTGGCAATCACTAAATGAGATCTGTTTAAGTTTTCCACCTTTACAATAATGGGCAGCATTCAAGACTTCGGTATTGAATCAATAAATTCATTAATACAGGACCTATTCGGTACAATTCCAAGTTAAATCTACCTTCAAATCTACTCTCAGCCATCACCCAAGCTAGTTAAGTTAATTATCAATTTTTTCTTTCTTATTGACAATTTTATATATTATATATATAATTATATACACACACAATCTATTATATAAGCACTTTTTTTCCCCGTAAATTTTACCTCTACACAAAAATATAATTTAGGACGTACCAAATTTATATTCTGATCAAGCGTTTACTTTGGACTACAAAGCCTAGTATTTAAAAATTGACAAACTGAGGGCACTTCAAGACAACTAACAGTAACTCTATCTAGGTACTTAGCATTTTAAGATTCAAGTTGATCAAATTGGCTCATTCAAATTGATGAGTTAAATACATGTCAGCACATTTCAACCACTCTGCAAATTGGATGAGTTGGGGTTGTCTCTCTCACTCACAGATATAATTTTTTTAATACCTTGGGCTTGGGTTGGCTGGGATATTATATAGGGTTAAATACACTCACTTTTTGTTGAGGTTTACTTTTATTACACACATGTATTATGTTTGTAAAAATATTACACTCACATTCTTCTTGTCCAAATATTGACTAAAATGCCATCTATTTTATAAATGGTAAGGAACAACCATTTTCAAATAATGGTCATTTCAACTTGTTGAAGAGATGTGGGTATAACTATTTTACAAACATAGGTAGGTAAGTAAATTATTTTACAAATATAGCATCCGTGTATAATTAGACCAAACCTTATACTGTAGTAGATACTCCGAAGTACTCAATACATGCTCCACATACCCAAATTTTACACTAAACTTTAATATATTTATATTCCTATGCAATTATATCAAGAATGCAACATCTCACAATAATTTTAAATTGATGATGCAACATCATTAAATCGAATATGTAATAACAATATAAAAATGTTGTATCAATTTTGCATATTCAAAATAAATATTGTTGAAATATATTAGTATATTGGGTAAATTACACTAACCTCTCCTAAGGTTCAGTCAATATACGCTTACCTCCCCTCTTGATTGTCATATTACTCTAACCTCTCTTGAGATTTGAATACAAGATAACACAAACCTCCCTTCCGTTAGTGGTCAATACAGTTAATGACGAAAAATTATGATCTCAGCAATTTGTATATTTTAAATTCCAATTCTACTATTGAAAAACATGTAAAGATGTAATTATCCCTATAAAATCACATGAAATACTTAGATACATTTTTTAATTAAATAAAGTTGGCAAAATTTTCCGATTCTTCTTCTTATCATTTCAAAAGGGCAAAAATTGATTTCCAACAAAAGTTGCTGCCGATAATTTCTGGTGGCAAGAAAGATAAGTGATAAGATAATTTTTTCTCTCTTCTTTTTTCTTTTCATTATCACCATATCCCTATTTCTCTCTTTTCACTTAATTCAATCAAGAGTTAGGATCTTAAAATTAGAGAGTTTAATTGTGTGGCTTGGCTTCAATGTAAAATATATGTGGTTTCGGAATTGGGTTTAGAATAATTATTGTTAAATTATTTGAATTGAAAATTCTGGATTCAATTTATGTAATAAATTTTTTTTTTCTTTTTGATTGTTTTTTATGTTTTTAAAAGTCACAGTACAAAAGTTCGTTATTTTGATTACATACATATATATATATATATACACTCACACTAATATACAAAATTATAGAGCCAAGTAACCAACTCATGTATAAAAGCTAGTAACCAGCCAATCCATTTATGCTTTTCAATTCACGACCATATCTCTAAAAAATTACTGTTGTTCCTTGGTTACAACATACATAAATACAAACACATTTCAATTCATGGATTTTTTTTATTAAATTTGTGAATAGCAAACTCTTCACTTATTTATTTAAACTACAATTGGGTTTAAGTTGTTGAAAATATTTTATTTTTCATCAATTTTAGATTTTGTTTCTTAAATGAACTGTTGAATTCACCGGTGTCGTTAAAGGCAGTGGAAAGAAAAGAGAAGAGTGAGCAGATGTTGGAATACAATTGGGTAATTTTATTTTTTTCTTTGCTTTGTTTAATAACTAAAATAATATTAAAAAATAAAGACAATAAGGTAATTTTGTTACTTCCGTTAATGACATCTACCTAATAATTCTGACAATGGAAGTCAATGTAATTTGACAAATAAGATAGGAGATCAGTATTTATTGACTAAACCTCAGGGGAGGTCAGTGTAATTTACCATAGTATATTTTATATTTAATATTTTTCATATCAAATTAGGATTCGTATGATTAAAGACTTACCATGTATATGATAACTTGCTCCCCACTTATCTACTTATGTTCTTTCTCTTATATATATGATCTCATTGTATATTGTAATTATATCATTTATTAATATAATTCAGAGATATTTCTCTCTTTTCCTCTTATTTTAACAAATATGTTCCACTTGTGTTTGTATTCGTGTTGCATGAATGTTACACCTTCAATGTAGTGTGGTGTCTTAAATTTTGGGTTGCATGAATACTACACCTTCAATGTAGTGCGGTGTCTTCAATTTAAAATCCAGAAAATTATCTAACGCACACAGCAAAGAGGATCATGACGCACCACAAATTAGCTCTAACTAGTTTGAATTGATGGAATTGGAAGGAAGAGAAAAGAAAGAAATGAATAGTGTTTTTTAGTAAGAGAAAATAAATGATCCTCTTAAAAGTAGAAGGATTTGAAAGAAAAAAAAAGATAAAAAATATGTAAATCTTTTGTAATACCAAAAGTAAACCTAATATTTAAAAAAACAAAATTCAAAAGACAGTTGAGTTTATCTTGTAATATATATACAAAAGAATATGATATTAAATTGATTTCTTTTCTTTTTCCTCATTTATCCATTCTAAACAAGAATGCTATCATTTCATTTTTTTTTTCTTCATAATTTATCCAAATATATATACATGTTATCATTTTCTTTCCTTTTTATTATTTTATAACTAATGTTATCTTCTTCTTTTTTTCTCTCTCCTCTTTCTCCAAACTATATGGGTAAAATCATTTTCACTTCTCGTATTATCAAATTTATTATATCATTATTATTATATAATTAGCGCACATATAGTGACAGACTAATGGCAGTTCGGACTGTCTCGTTGAGAATGTCACTTTTTATTATTGCTATTATCTTTTGGTTTGATTATTCAACTTAGTTTTATACGAAAGTTGCAATAAGTGGTTTTATCTAATTTGCTATTTGGATTCTAGTATAAAACCTTGTAAATTTTCATAAATCTTCTAAGTTTTACAAAATAAAAGTATTAAGACTAGCAAAATAAGATATGTGACTAGGCTCATAAAGTTTATGTAAGGTCATACAGTTTAAGGGCGCAATTTGAGAGCTTAGCTCGAGGTACAAAACCATCGACAAAGTCAGAGTTTAGGCTAACCTCGAATTCACGAGTTATGTTTTCAGATTAATTAGTTTAAAGTTTTTTTTTTCTCGAAAAGGGAGCAATTGCACTTAAGATAAGCTAGAAATACAATCAAAATGTAAAGCTTGGCAGAGCTAAGCAGGCCACAGAGGACCATACAAACAACGAACTTTCCTATTTTGTAAAGCTTAATGCCCAAGAATGTAAGCCACTCCATTTGTTGAACGCGAAATCCAGTTCAATGAAACTATCTCCAACTGAACACACCTGGTATAGATATCTTTAATTACTACAGAAGTTGCTATTGAGGAAGGCTGACCTTGAAGGACAACTTTATAATTTCCCTTAACCTACAGTGAATGAAAACCCCACTCAAAGATGAGCTTCAAATCATGTCGGAGCACAAGAGCTTCCGCCATTTTAGTGTTACTAATATTATAAAAAATATTGTTTGAAATTTGAGCAATCTACTAGCTGAATCTCTAACCACCAGCCCTCCCCCACAACCGTGACTATGATGATCAAAGCCTACATCTACATTCAATTTAACAAAACCCACCGAGTTGAGTTAGTTTGAATATGCTTTGGTGAGACTCACTTGATAAACCCGAATTGAGTTTGAGTTGAAAAGAAAATTTTCAAATCAAATCCAAAAAATAGTTTTGGATTGAATATAGCTAGAAATGTCAATTTAACCCGTCTTGTCCCGCTCTTATTATGACGGGTTTGAGATCATTCTAATAGGGTTATGGATGAATTTGAAAAAAAATTTTAAAACCTGTCAAATTCCGAATCCACTTTGATTAATAATAAATATTCTTTTATAAGGTATAAATTTTTTTTCTTTATTTTTTATGATAATTTTAAATTTTAACAACATGTTTGTTATTAATGATCGTTAAATACTTTACTATATTAAAAAAAATTACAAAAATTATCTTAATTATTATTATATTTTTTAAAAAAAAAATATTGGCAAAATACACACTCATACTTGTACATCCCTAGTTATGACAATAGATCAGAAGTTATTAATATTTATTTATATATATTATATTATATAATATATATAACATTAAAACTTATAAGCTATTAGTATTTATCTATATATTATATATTTTACACTTTATATATAAATAGAATACGATAATTTAGAAGGTATTAATATTTATTTGTATATCATATATTTTATACTTTATACACACACATATATATATAAATACACTAGTGTATGTCCGTGCCTACGACACTACCATGCACTCGCAATCATGACCGTTAGATAAAATGATTTTAGACCGTATATAGTAAAATATATTTTGGACCACAAGACTAGTTTTTTAACCACTTTTGATCGTTAGATGGCTTCTTTTGTTCTTATTATACCAAGCTTCTATATTATATAGATATATATTTATATAGAACGCTAGAAGTTAAAAGCTATTATATATATATATATAACGGTTACGGTTCGTTGACTTGAAACCAGAACTGGAATTGTAGTGAATGGTTCTTAAAATTTGGAATCGGAATCGTAGTGAACGACTCGGTTTAGTTACGATTCATTACGGTTCTAGTTTCACTAATTTTTTTTGCACTCTTACCAACTTTTATGTGAAGTGGGACGGAGATGAAATTGGTAAAAATATATTTTTTCGTGGAATGAGTTTGAGAAAGAATTGTCGAGCACTAAACCTGCCCAATTACATCACTAGATGTAGCAAGTTCGATTCTACTATAAATAAATCAATGGAATGATGTAGAAATCATCCGAATAACAAGAAGATTTACAATACACTTAGGGCTCGTATGGATTGATGGAATTGGAAGGAAATGATAGTATTTTTTGTGTTTGGATTGTCATTAGTAATATAAAAGAAAGGTTATGAGTAATTTGGATGGATAACTTATTTCTTCAAATCTCTCATATGCTATTCTCCCAAAAGTGAAAAGATTTGAAAAGAAATAATAAGAATAAGTTAATATTTCATAATACAAAAAATAACCTTTACATTTTAAAGAACAAAATTTAAAAGAGTTTTGGATATATCTTGTAATAAAAACACAAAAAGACATGATTGTAAATTGATTAAAATAATTTTTTTTCTTTTCTTTCCTTTATCTTTTTTAAACAATAAGGCAATCATTTCTTTTATTTTTCTTCATAATTTATTCAAATATAAATACATATTATTCTCATTTTTTTTTTCCTCCAGTAACTATTGTTATCATTTTTTTTTTATTATCTCTTCACTCGTGTTTATGTCTCAGCGTAAATATAAAGGTTGAATAACTATCCGTGCATACACGATGAATATCCTTTACAATTTATGTCGTAATCTCGTAATAATATTACTTGTACTGTTACGTTTTACGTATATACATTGGATTAGTGTACAAAAAAATGAAAAAAAATCATGGGTTATATTAACTTAGTAGTTGAGTTGGTGCGGAAACAACGTCCTCGTCCTGGTCGTCCCTGTTGTCCATACTCAACGACCCCCAACTGAAACCGTCTTTTTCCTCCATATTTCTCTTCATATTTATTGACATATATTTATTTATACATATATATACACACACAAATATATATCGATTTTCGATTCTCTCTGCAACTCTATAAAATTCAGTTACTCTTTCGCGCCAGAAAATATTCCCTCCGACCATCGCTTGACTGTATATGCCTCACTTTCCGACGATCCGCTTGTTGATCTCTGGTTCAATTCACATCCCAATCGTTCGAATGAGATACTCATGTATGTATATTATATGTATATGCATATATGTATCTTCTTCCTTTTTCCTGAGTTTGATTGTTTTCTGATTCGAGAAATTTTTGTGTGGCGTGGTTCGTTCAGTTTCAACTTTATTATGGTGATCGACTTTGCTAGGGTTTTTTATGGCATAACATTTAATTTAATGAAATTAAACGAAATTTAAACAAAAATTTCCATCTTGTTTTGTTTCTTTTGTTTTTTTTATTTCAGATATAATCCCAAGCATTATACTAATTAAACGAACATTTCAATATCTCTCGATCTCTTTCTCTCCGCTTTGATGGTGTTTTGGAGTATTTGTTTTTGCTTTTAGTCGATCGATTCATGGAATTTACTTGAGACTCATAGAAACTGATTAGATCTCTCTCGTAATCCACAAAATTGTTACAAAAAAATTCTGTCCTAAATCTTTTAAAAAATGGAAAGAGTCAAAACTCAAAAGCAAAAGATTGTTATGTCAAATTCTGCAAATAACGTTGTCGGGTTATCTCTCTCTGAATTTTAAAGCTATATATATACACACATATACGTGTGTGTATGTATTATGTTATTGTAGTAAATTCACAGGGATGGACAATGGTCTTCCTTGCATGTGGTCTTCCCTGTTTGTATCCATAACCCTAAAATTATATGGCATCTATAATCCAAATCTTTTTATTCTATGAAATAATAAAATGCAGACAAACAAAATACATAATAATTTGGAAATATTTTATCGAATCACTAATAGTAGAAAACCAGTGATAATATTTAAATAATATCTGTGTTTTATCTCAGGAGAAGACAGTTGGTCCCGAGATAAGAGAAGTTAGAGAGAGAGAGAGAGAGAGAGAGAGAGCAGGGAGGGAGTCAGAGACAGAGAGAGAGAGTACTTCCATTTTGTAGTGTTCACTTTCTTTCAATTCCCTTTCATGAGAAGGAGTTGAGTGGGAGGAAGAAGAAACAGGCCAGAGGGGTTGTGAGTGTCAGCGTGTGTGCAAACGATACATATCCAGCCCGGCCGACCATGGCACTCCCGTGACAGAGACAAAAGAGGGGCCAGAAAGGGAAAAAGAATCCCTCTTATCCTGCGCACCCTTCACATCTCTTATCCTACACCCCCACCCTCATTCCACTTCCCTTTTTCAATTTTTAATGGAGGGGCTAACCCAACCCAGCCCTCCTTTCTTCCTCTTGATCCAAGGGAGGGACCCTACCCCTGCAATTCGTTGTTAACCTCTGCTGATGACAGTTAAAGCATATTCTAGCCCTCATCCACCCTCTGTATAATCTAGAGAACCAGATGTTTCCCCACTGCCTGAGATCTTCTTTGGCATTGCCTGAATCCGATCTGCTAAGATTTGAGTTTTTCTTGATGAAAAAAGAATACCCATTTGCATTTGTTTGCTGTAATTCTCAAATTTATTCTTGCTTAGATCTGGGTTTCTGTAAAGATGTATTCTTTTGATTACCTTTTCCTTTTTCCTCATGGGTTATTCTTTTCCTTTTTTTCCTTTCCTCTCTGTAGTATCTTACTTTTGCTTGTGAATTTGTGGCAGATTTGTTGCAGAGAAAAGGATCTTCTTTTGAGCAATTGGTGTCATTTTATTAAATGTGGGATTTATGAAAGCCTTTCAAATTTGTTTAGCTGTATGAAAAGAGGTGTCAATGTGGTCTAATCTAGTCTGTGTGGATGGATGTATGTGAATCAGAGCAAGCATTACAGAAACAGTCAGCAGTGGAGACCTCAAGACCACCATTGGTTCCGGCTGACAAGAACAATGGAACAACCCGTCGGTCTCGAACAAGGGAAATTAGTTCTAGGTATAAGTCACCTACTCCAAGCACTCCTGGTCCCAGGCGTTGCCCTTCTCCCAACATTACTAGGACAGTTAGTACGTCCTCCCAATTGGTACAGAAGAGAGCTATATCGGCTGAAAGGAAGCGGCCCTCCACACCACCATCGCCAACAAGACCATCCACACCAGTCCATGATACATCAACAGAGATGCAATTGGCATCTAGGAAGATAATGGGCAGTCGGTTGCCTGAGGGTTTATGGCCATCCACGATGCGCAGTCTCAGTGTTTCCTTCCAGTCTGATACCTTTTCTCTTCCTATTTCTAGGAGAGAAAAGCCAGTTACTCATGCCCTTTCTGACCGCACTTTGAAGCCATCATCAAATGTGTCACATAAGCAGGCTGAAACACCGCCTATTCCACGGAAGCCTACACCTGAGAGAAAGAGAAGTCCTCTTAAAGGAAAGAATGTCACTGATCATTCAGAGAATTCTAAACCAGTTAATGGTTTACAATCTCGACTAGTGGATCAGCATCGATGGCCGAGCAGAACAGGTGGGAAATTATCTTCCAATGCTTTAACTAGAAGCGTGGATCTCACCGATAAGACAACTAAAACTTCAACTTCACCACATATGGGAACTGGGATATCTTCCCTGATGAGAATGCCCATATCTGATGGTACAAGTAAACCTTTGCAAAAAGTTGCTAGTGACAAGGCAAGGCTAGTATCATCCGGTGAAAGTAGAAGAAGGGAGTTTGATGCGTGTTCAATTGATGACAATTTACCGGAGCCTGGATTGCACAAGCTTGTTTCTTCCAGTTCATTAGAAAGAATGCCATTAGTGACTCCTGTAGTTAGATCTCAATCTCTTCCTACTCCTAGATCGCGGCCTCCTTCTCCAAATAAGACATCAGTGTTATCATCCTCTGTTTCAAGAGGCGTCAGTCCGGCTAGGACGAAGACCTTGAATACTATTCCTTCGAGAGGGGTCAGTCCATCTCGGGTAAGAGCATCCAGTCCTTCAAGACAATCCAACAGTTCAACAACTTCTGTACTCAGTTTTATTGTGGATATTAGAAAAGGAAAGAAGGGCGCAAGCCACATAGAAGATGCTCATCAACTGCGCCTACTATACAATAGACAGTTGCAATGGCGATATGCTAATGCCAGAGCTGATGCTGCGCTTTATACTCAGAAAGTAACAGCAGAGGTAGGGGTTATATTATCTTTATGGAACAAGCAAACTTTATGAAGGCCCTTCTTTCTGTCATACAATTTCGTTACCCTATCTTTCTTGTTCTGTATATGTAAAATAAGCAAACAAATTCTGATGGCTCCCCTTGGATGGTCCATGCTGTGTATGTTGTTTATATTTATTATAACTGTTTCAGATTGTTGGTGGATTTGTTTCATTTGGTGCAATTGATAAAAGTTCAAAATTTCTGTGTTAAAGACCTTGTAATGGTGGTGAAGATATGGGAAAAAAAATAAATAACACTGAATAGCATAATTCAGATACTTTAGTGATTATTTTTTACAATTATATGTCATGCATTGGACATTGCTCTTTTGTTTCAGTCTTTAATGTTTTAGCAATGCATATTCTTTCTTGTTGTTAAGCATGGATCCTGACATATGAATTTCTAGTATTGCACATTAGTTTTCACTAATTGTTTTCACATCTTCAATTTAATGATGCAGAAAACATTATATAATGTGTGGAGAACTACCTCAGAGCTGTGGGATTCAGTAACCGAGAATAAGATTGACCTCCAACAGCTGAGGCTGAAGTTGAAGCTGTACTCAGTTTTGAATGAACAAGTAATGCCTCACCCTCATCACAAAGTTATCATTTTATCAGCACCATTGAGTTTCAAATTCATCCTCAGTAACTTTCCTATGTGGCTTTTGTTGGGGTCTTTAGCTTTTTAACTTTTCTTTCTTAATTTTCTTCTTTAACCTGATGTGCTCGAATATTATGTGGTTTATTTTGGAAATCCTGAAAGCAATGTTAAACGCTAACAACAGTAAGGAAGTACTAAGGACTCTCATCAGGTCATCATCGTGTGTAGAAACTAGAAAGTAAACATATTTCTAAGCTGTCAGTCCAACAATGTATGCCGATGAGAGTAAGATTCTAATTTATCGTTTCAAAACATGTTCCAAAAAATACAATGAGAAAAATGTCAATAGCCGATGATTTGATGTTAGGAAAGAGCTGCATGACCTATCTCAGAAGATTAGGAGAAATTTAGAAAGCTGCATTTAAATTTCTTTTGACACTTCAAGTTGTAGTCAAATATAGTTCATTGGAAATATTCCGTTCCTTTATAGAGGGGAGATACCATAATTGTGAGAATATGCCACCCGAGATTGAGTGAAGGCGGAAAGGAAATGTCTTGGTAGTACAGAAAGTCATAGTTGCATTCGTAATCAATCAGCTGGCCATGATTATTATTTTATTGATAATTTATTGTTATGATATTACCTTCAGTATTATCCTTGGACTTCTAGGAAAATTATCTTTAGAAATTATAATAATTGTAGACTATAGTGGTTGGAATATTAATAGTTTCAGGTATTTTTTTATATTAGGTCATTATTGTGCCTTGGGATTAAGACTGCATGCTTCTTATTAGGGAACAAGGTTTAAATCACAGCAACAGCTGCCATACTAATCAATGTAATTATGGTTGTAATGACACGGACATTGGTACAACTTCATCATGTTAGTGGTATGCATTAACCATAGAATTACATGAATTTAGGTTTTGCATTATTTTCAATGAATTTTGTTACTTCTTTAAGCAGAATATAATACGGGTGATGAAATTTACTATTGGTTTTTAATTCTTCGTCAAGAGAAAATGCTTACTAATTGTTCTCTTTTGTTGCCTTTTTGACTATAAATGCACTCAAAGATGAAAAATGATCAATATAATTTGTGTTAAGTAAAATAACTTTGTGTATCCTAACTTAAAATAGGATATAGTATAGACTTGATAGCATTAGTCATCTAGATTTTTATTTCCTGATATTATCTGAATAAATCAAATTATTCTCCAGCAAAAGAAAACATATATTAGGAAACTGGTAATCAATATGGATTTTTAAGCCATATATTGGCTTGTCTCTTTTGGTAAGAGGCTTCTTTGTGTGTGGCATGGATGCTGATTTGGTGCTCAAACAGGACTTATGATTAAAATTTAAAAATATAAAAAAATAAATCCAACAAATATGGTTTATCATAAAAATAACCTATAAACCAAAAACTACATTGGACACTTTTTTCCCTGAACCAAAAAGTTTTCTTAATTATTATGGGCCACAGCCTTTATTTTAGGCTTGCAAAGCCTATGATATTTGCCAGCATATCAATAGATCAGTATCAGCAGCAAGCGAACCGGATCAATTGAAACCTTTAATAGTGTTCGTGGGTAGTTATGTAGTCCCGAGTAAAATGTTGGGCTTTTGTGCAAGTATTTGAAGTTACTTGTTACAACTTGGTTTACAAGTCTGGTGCTGTTAAAAATAATTTATAAATTTATTTTTTGAAACTTTCAAAGTATTGGTCAAACTTAATTTTTCAGGTTCTGTGCCATGGTTCTATTTTGGCATTATATGTGCATTTATATTGAAACCAATTTTCACTTCTTTTTTTCATTGTTTTGAATTATTTTTTATGTCAATATTTGATTGATGTCATTATCATAATTGCGTGTAAATATGGTTGGGTTAGATGGCCTACCTCAATGACTGGGCTTCAATTGAAAGAGATCATTCTAGTTCTTTATCTCAAGCTAATGAAGATCTACAGTCAAGCACTCTTCGACTTCCTGTGACTGGAGGGGCAAAGGTATGTCTGTTCATAATAATCATTTTAACTTCTAAACTTATAAATGATCGAACCATTAATGAGTTGTGTTTCTACAGGCAGATATTGAAACTGTCAAGGCAGCAATTTGCTCAGCCGTTGATGTTATGCAGGCTATGGGATCCTCCACATGTGCTATACTCTCAAGGGTGAGATTCATGCTTCTGAGAGTTTATTTATAACGTAGGCATCATGCAATATCTAATTTTGATCTGCTTTTTTTTTTTGGGTTCCCTTTTGTGCTCTAGAATATATCTTCTTATATTTTGTGGAAGTTGCCATGCAGATGTCATGATGTATTTACTCACCTCAATGGTTTATAAATTAATTAAGGTTTATAGGTTTGTAGCCACAACTCACAAAGATATGAACTAGTCACATGAGATTATTGGGGATAATCTGGTAATCACATTGGTAAAACTAATTTTCAACATTTTTATGAGAAATATGCAGGTTGAAATCTGAATTAATGGGTATTAGATAGTGTATATGTAGTTTCATGTATGGAAGCATAAACTACACATGCTTGGGAAAGTTTATGTTAAAATTAGAAAGACACGAATTAAATAGGCTGCATGTTAAGAAGATATAATTGCCAACAAGATATGCAAAATTAGGTGAGTTTTTTTTTTTAAATAATTCCATGTGTAGGTGTCTCAATCCTATAATCATGGATATCAAGTATTGAATACTTTTAGGTTGGCTCAAATTCCTATTGTGATTGGGTTTCCATTATAGAGTTGTGTCTTATTAGGTAATTTCTTAGCAGGCTAGTTTTGGTCTCAAGGAAGGAAAGTTCTTGGTAGGCAAGTCTTGGGCTTTAAGGAATTGTAATCCTTGTCCATCAAGGAATTGAGTTTTGGGCTCTATAAATAGTGTTACCTATGTTATAGGTTGAGACGAATGAGAAGAAAAGAGGCAATACTCTCATTGTATTTGAGAGGTCACTCTCATTGTTTTGAGATAGTAAGTCTCGCGTAAAGGTAATACTCTTATTGTTTTTGAGAGGACACTCAAAGAGAATTCTTGTGTTGAATTTGTGATTTCCTTTTGAGTGAGATTGGGTGTATATGGGTTAAGGGTTGAGAGTTGAGTGTAATCTTGATATAATTCTTTAACTTGTACTGTTACAATCTATACAGTGAAATTGGACTTTCCGTGAACGTAGGCTTGTTTAGCCGAACCACATATAATTCTTGGTGTGTTCTTTCAAATTTCTTCGTGTTTGTTTACGTATCATCACATTGTAGTATAAAGTGGAGAGATTTGATGATAAGGGTAGCTTCACCCTATGGCAAGGGAGTTCATCCTAGTTCAACAAGGCTTAGTGCGGGTGTTGAAAAGGAAGGATGGAAAACCGGAAAAAATGTCAGTTGATGATTGGCAGGATATAGAGTCAAGGTGTGTTAGCATTATTCGACTCTGTATTGGGGTTGTTATCACAATTTTCAAAGGTGACACTCTTACTCAACATGAGTGGTTTTTAGATTCGGGTTCATCGAACCATATTTGCTTCATGAAAGAATATTTTGATTCATTTAAAGAACTTGATGATAGTTCTTTGACATTGCCTAATGGTGACAAGTGTGTCGTTGAGGGCGTGGTAACGGTGAAGTTCAGAATGTTTGATGGGGTGGAACGCACTTTGGGAGGTGTTGCTTACGCACCCAAGTTGCGGTGTAATATAATTTCCTTGATCCAGTTGGACTCAATGGGCTTCCAGTGTTCCATTGTAGGGGGAGTAATGAAGATCACCAATAACTGCATGGTATTAATGCGAGGAGAACAGAGTGGAGGTTTGTATCGTCTAGTGGGGAGTGCCAATGGCACTCAGACTTCGATTGTGAATAGGAAACGGGGTGCACATTTTGAGAGGGTAACTCTCACATAGAGGTAATACTCTTATTGTTTTTGAGAGGATACTTAGAAAGAGGATTCTTGTTTTGAATTTGTGATTTCCTTTTGAGTGAGATTAGGTGTATAAGGGTTAACGGTTGAGAGTTGAGTGAACAATTGATACAATTCTTCAACTTGTACTGTCACAATTTATATAGTGAAATCGGACTCTCCGTGGACGTAGGCTTGTTTAGCTGAACCACGTATAATTCTTGGTGTGTTCTTGCAAATTTTTTCGTGCTTGTTTACTTATCATCACATTGTAATATTTGGTGGTATGTGATTGAAGGCTTGTTTCTCAACAAATACTATATACCATTTCATGTACTTTTCATGTTTTTGTCATTCTAATGCTAAAATTAAACAATTATTGCAAATGCTTGGGAAAAGTTGCTTTTAAATTTGTAAGGCATGATTTAAATGTGCTACATACTTGGAAGTCATAGCCGTCAGTAAGATCTTTAGAATTGCATGAAATTCTTTAAGTACTACTATGTTGTGTACATACTAATGACTTGGAAGGACAGGGATTTGTGAGAGTGGGTGCTGTTTGTTGTGCGTTTGTGTGTGTGTGTGTGTGAGAGAGAGAGAGAGAGTGTGTGTGGTGAAAGGAACTTTTCCAAGTAGGAATACACTTGCATTCATATGTATGCTTGGTAAAAAAACATGTTTAATGATTTATTTATGTTTTGTATGAGATTTAATTCAATGAAAAAGTGATTTTGATTTAAGGGTCATCTGAAACATAAATGTTAAGAGGATTTGAATCTAAGGCGATATGCCTTAAAATGTCCTTTAAGCCTCAAGTAAAGGTCGAGAGTTTAGTGGTCATCTGAAACATAAATGTTAAAGAGTATTTGAACCTGAGGTGATGTCTTAAAATGTCCTTTAAGCCTCGACTCAAGGTCAAGAATTAAGGCATAAACCTTAAATGCTTTCTCAAACCTTTTCATGCTGTTTGTGCTTTACTGGATTTGTTTGTTTATCATCTCTCTATCTGGTATGAGAGTTATTTTTTCTGATGGTTATTATTAGTCAAGGTTCCGCTTTGTAAGTAGGAGATTGGCCTATTATATAGTGTGATACTTGACAAAATAATGGAGCATCCCACGGCTGTGTGCATTTTGGCACTGTGGACCTTTTGCCACTTGGGGTACTGGGTTGGACTAGCCTTCTGTTCTAGTGGTACTAACCACTTTGGAGATGGATCCCACTCTGACAGTGGTTTTCAGTACCCAGGAAGGGGGTGCTTGCCTTTATGGCAAGTGCAGAACCGTGCTGCAAGGTTGTTTGCAAGGGCAGTGTTGCCTGAGGGAGGCACATGTTCATGTATTCCTTGAAGGCACCTATCCCGGCTTGGATGGGCTCCATGGAGCTATGCAAACTCTGCATGCGTCAGTATGGTCAGGTTGTCTAATCACAGGATTACTAAAGGTTTTTGGCTTGGCGGCTGGAGTGGGGAGCTAGACAATGTGGATTTTTCCTCTTGGTCAATTGTGCCTCTTCTGGTCTTGATTTGGTTGACTTGAGAGTATGGAGTGACATAGTTCTCAGAACATGATGACAATATGCTCCATGCTGAATTAAGGTTTCAGCTACCAATGCAGCAACACTCAATCACTCTTCAGGCCCAGTGTTGCCTGCAAACCAGTGTTCCAGTCATTGTGCAATTGGCCCAGAGCGTGTATCTCTGCTGGCAGTCATATACCTGGACGCTTACACAAAGTCCAATGGGCCTTATTTAAATGGAATAGACGCTGGAGCCTTTTCATTGGGAGCAACAGCCAAGTGCCCAATGCCCCATCAACACCTCTCATTTCGTACTTTCGTATTTCACCCCATGCTGACTATAAGTCAAGATAATTGGGTCATCCCTCTAATTGCATATCATGTCCTTGGAAAGAAAGATCCTACTATTTCATTAGTCACTACAGAATGAAGTTCCACAGAATTATATATATTTGTGTGTGTGTTTTTGTGAGAGAGAGAGATTGAGAGAGAGAGTTTATATATCTGTTTTGAATATTGACTATTATATTGAGTTGTTTGGCCTTGTGCCACCTCAGCTTGCACAAACTGCCAACTAATTATTGACATGCACTTTTTACACAACAAATGCTTATATCTCCTAAGATTCCTGATTAACCATTGTGATCGCTGAACTCTGCCTCCATTTTTTTATGCATCATAGGTGGAGGGGATGAACTGTCTGGTTTCTGAACTTGCTGATATAACAGCCAAGGAAAGAGCCATGCTTGATGAATGCGAAGCTCTATTGGCTTCTACAGCAGCTATGCAGGTAAGAATGAATATGGAATGTTGCAATCTTGAATTTATGTGCATAAGAAAATCTAAATAGAAATATCTTTTCATATTTATATACTATCAGAGGAGTACATACATATAAATATATAAGCACCATATTTGTGGTTGAAAAAGGGGTTGTAACGTTACTAGGTATTCAACACACCCCTTCTATACTTCAATAATCTCTTTTCTGTTGCTCTATGTAGACAGTGACAGACCCAGAAATTTTGTTGAGGGGTGCGGCGGGGCGCCATTGAAGAATAATAAGATAAAAAAATGTAAAGATAAATTATTTAAACAAAATAATAAATACAAAACATAATTTTGATTGATAATATTTTTGTTTGTCACAATTACAATTTTTCTCAATGAATTTTTATTTTAATTAAGATTTTCATACAAAATTGAAGAGAAAAACTATGTATATTTATGTAACACAGTTGTGCTAAATAATACAAATTCAAATTTATGTGTGTATTCTAGTGTATCTCTTAGGCAGTGAATACTATTAAGAATTTTCTAATAAGTCAAATTAGTTAGGACTCAACAAACCTAAAAAGTTCTTGCTTGCAATAACTAAAAATTAATGAATGAAACTTGTTTTTGTATTGGAAACTTGAACTATTTTTAGTTAGGTTCTCCAAATCAAACTTTACTTGATAATTAGACTAAACCAAATAAATAAGGAATTTTGCTTCACAATTTGGGTCTTCGCATTTCTATAGCGGGTATACATTCATGATTTTCATGTATCGTATACAAGAAAAAGAGTCAAAATAGAAGTAGACAAATTTTTTTATTTAGTGTTTTTTTTTCATACTTTTTTAGATATTTTGATCTTTCATTTAATAAAAAATAGCTTA
This sequence comes from Cornus controversa, assembly GCA_026545225.1. NCBI lineage: Eukaryota > Viridiplantae > Streptophyta > Magnoliopsida > Cornales > Cornaceae > Cornus > Cornus controversa. Next base: position 63,438,799 of record CM048851.1, on the reverse strand, counting down.
AAGAGGTGTAGGAAAAACAGAGGATTAAAGATAGATATGGAGACTAAATTGTTGGTTAAAAATTAGAATTATGGACAATTTTAGAAATTTAAAATTCTTTATATCAAAATGAAAATATAAAAAAATTGAGGGAGGAGAATTTTAAAATCTATTTATACAAAAAGTAAATATAAAATGAGAGACGATTAGGTTAGATCCAAAAATATCGGTGGGGGCAGTTTTATAAATTGGAGTTTTTTATAATTTTAGTGAGAACATGTTCACAAAATTTATAGGTACGTAATGCAAATAAAAAAAATTCAGTGGGGGCGGCCACCCCCACTTGGCACTACATAGTTCCATGCCTGTATGTTAATCATTACTTACACCTGCAACTCTGAACTTATGCATAGAGCTTCCATGGAACTTTGCTCATCATAGACGGATTAAATTCACTCCCTAGAGTGTCATGTTATCATCTTTTTTGAGTAAGAGAAGTTGTGATCATCTTCCTCTTACCCAAACTAGTTAATTCCACTGATCATTGCAGAAATCTAAGGCAGCACCAATATTACCTTTTTTTTAGAAATATTTTGGTTACCAATAAGGAGATCTATCTCCCCAGGAAAGCATAGCATTTATGTTGTTTTCTTTAGAAGGCTATTACTTAGTGTTGATCCTCTGAGGGTGCTGTGAGGAGTGGACAGTGGATCCAGCCTTAAAATTGGCATTATTTGCTCAAAATGGATCAAACTAACCTGCATTTCTGTTTTTTTTCTCTGGCGCATAAAAATAAAACTAAAGGTTGCCAAATATCACACTATTCACTCGTTTGAAGTTCGATTTTGAGGCATCTTCATACTTGTATATTATTATAAAATATTCGGCGATTAGAAAGTATAATTTCTTAGCATTGGCTGAAAGCAGGTAGAGGAATACAGCCTTAGGACCCATCTCATACAATTGAGACAAGCTTGGAAAAATGGTGATCAGTCGATGTTGGCCATCAAAACACCTCCATGACTCCATCCAGATGCTCAGCTAATCAATCTTTCCGTTTGCCCCTCTAACGAAGACAAATGACACTGGCTTCTCCTGTCTCATTGAGTGTATATTGATTATTTTTTTTTCTTTTCTTTTAACTCTGGTGGGAATACGTATTTTGTTTAAATCCATTTTTTTCTTCTTCCCAGCAAAGAGCTGTTGGCTCAATCCTTTCGTGTAATTTTTGTATTACTTAATTGAAAAGAAAATGCCAAGCAAGAAAAGAATTTGAATTCAATATAAAAGAAGCAAAGTTGTGTCATGTGAAGCAGTTTCTGGATTTGATAAAGCCCTTTGAGCCAAATTGCTTTTGACATTTGAAAATAGAGTTGCCAGTTGTGGCTGTCCGCAAACTTGATTATGGATATCGCAATGGTCAAATGTGTTTCTGCTTTAGCTTCCGTCGTTGGACTATCACTTGATATTCCTTTCAAGTCAAAAGTTAATGCAATTGGGTGATCAAATTTTTTTTTTTTTTTTTTTTGGGGGTAAATAATTAGGTGATCATAGTTGTTTGTCTAGAATATTAATTGGTTATTCACCTAGTGAAAGATTTCCCAATGTAAACAATCACTCCCACACACTAAGGAATGTTGTAGTTTCGAAGTAGAAAGTCGATTTTCAAGTGTCCGTGATAAATTGAACGTGTGAATTTGATTCTTGTCAAAGTAAAAAATAAAAATTAAAAATCCCCCCAAACCTTTATTGTGAATTGATTTTACCTTGACATGAACAGGCCATTAAATGTCACCCATGATCTCTTTTAATTGAATGCACTGGAATTGGGTACATAGTAGTATAGTACATACCTGATATATAGGTTTTAATTGAATGCCCTGGAATTGGGTACATAGTATACCTAATATATAGGTTTTTCTAATAGCGAGCCCCTCGTGACAAAAGTTAACGAAAAGAGCAATTCTACACGTCATAAAAATATTTCATGAATTTTTATCTTGAATGATGTGGCAATTAAATGGTGAGTTAGTATTGGTGGGATTTCCCCATACATGGAATGTTAATGGTATTATCACTTGCCACTTCATTCATGAAAGCAATTCATGATAAAATTTCATGACGTTTAGCATTTCCTTGATGAAAAGAGCAATGCTACACGTTATGAAAATATTTCATGAATTTTTATCTTGAATGATGTGGCAATTAAATGGTGAGTTAGTATTGGTGGGATTCTCCCATACATGGAATGTCAATGGTATTATCACTTGCCACATCATTCATGAAAGCAATTCATGATAAAATTTCATGACGTTTAGCATTTCCCTAATGAAAAGAGCAATGCTACACGTTATGAAAATATTTCATGAATTTTTATCTTGAATGATGTGGCAATTAAATGGTGAGTTAGTATTGGTGAGATTCCCCCATACACGGAATGTTAATGGTATTATCACTTGTCAATGGTGTTATCACTTAACATGTGGCAATCGTTTATAGAGGTATAAAAAACCAATAGAAACACACAAGCTAACATTTACTAATTTTGAGTTCTCAGCCATCGCATTGTGAAACGGATAAATGAAAACAAGTTTGTGGTATTCTATACGACAAATGGATACAAAGTATAAAATACAATATAAGTTAATTCTAAAATATATATAAAAAAGAATCTATACATCATACAAGTGCTTAACAAGGAGTAGAGGAAAAAAAAACGAAAAAGGAAAGTAAAAATAGCACAGCTTGTTTCTAACATTAATTACATTAGCAATATATATATAGTCCTCAAGACAAATCAAGAGTTGATCCGTCCTCAAATAGTTCAAAATTAATGCTATGTAAATAAAACTTTATGTAAGTTAGGTCATACAACATTTTGATGAGTCCTCAAATAGTTTACAATCAATCATTTGAAAATAGAGCTTCATGTTGGATTATAAAAATTAATTTACTTTGAGTGCAATACAGAAAATGATATAACATGATATTATGGTTTCTTAGGTTGGGCTGGGCTATGAACGTAACGTAGTACTAGTAGAAAAAAAAAAAATTATTTGTTTTGAGACCTGGGCCCAAGTTAGCTCATAACTAGTTATGCCATTGCATAAGAGTGAAAATAAAAATTCGTAAACTTAAAAGAGTCATATTAATGTATGGACAAATCTCATGAGTAAAAATGTAATTTGCCCTTTGTTTTTTGGGTTTTTTTTTCCTCAATGCTATAGATTTGTATCTTAAGAAGCCTGTCCTTTGATTCAGATACAAATTTATGCACAATTCATGAGACTAGATAAAACTCTCTGAATTTCTTTATTTTTTTTGCAGCTCCATTTTGCTGATTCATGCATTATACTCGTAATATATCAAAGAGATTATTTGGCGAAGCATAGATCCAAAATTTTATGTGATATATATATATATATATATATTAGCAGTTAATTTGCTCAGATTGCTTGACACCAGGACCCTTCGAAGTTCGATCCCTAGTATATCACATAAAAATGTGAGGTGAAAATATCAGTACATACTAGTATATACGTAAACACATGATGTATATATGTGTGAATGCATCTATGTATTTATAACCAACATTTTGATAGCTAAGTTTATAAACCTATCCAATTGTTTACAAATAATTTGATAGCTAAGTTTATAAACCTATCCAATTGTTTACAAATAATTTAATATAAAATAGTGGATAGTTGCATAAGACATGACATATTCATAACCCTTATACAAAAACTATTAAAGAGGATCCAAAATTATTCTGCATGTACGGCCGTGTCTGAGAATGAACATTGTAGAAACATCTACAAAACATTAGAAATAGCCACGTATAATTACTACTGTCACTAACTTGACACCTCATTTACCTCTCCGCCCATGTCAGCAACGCCTAAGAAAAAGTTTTTTTCTTTTTCTTGGAAAGCCTAAGAAAAAGTTAAAACCCACCGTTTGCCGCCAAAAGCGTATAAACTTGTTGTATTCCCAAAATACTCCCACGTCTCGTCTATCCAAAGGAGTTAGAAATTGTGGTAGATTTCACGCAATCGAGGGGCTTTTATGTAACTTTAGCGCTTTAACGGAACTCCAGAACTCTCTAGCGCGCTCTTATCCCATTCCTCACTCTCGAACAATCTCAGTCCTTCCTCAAAACATTTATATATATATATATATATATCAACTGAATCCAATCCCATCTCAGATATGCATTAGTGTGTTCAAAAGCAATCCATCAGCAGAAAAACTCTTCTTTCAAATTCGCACTTTTTCTATTTAATTTCAGACAAACAACAGGTTTTTCTTTGAATTAAAGTTTCATCAATGGCTGCAAAAACTGAAGGCAAGGCCATCGGCATCGACTTGGGCACAACCTACAGCTGCGTCGGCGTGTGGCTACACGACCGCGTTGAGATCATCCCAAACGACCAGGGCAACCGGACTACGCCATCCTATGTCGCATTTACCGACACCGAGAGGCTAATCGGCGATGCTGCCAAAAATCAAGTCGCCTTGAACCCATCCAACACCGTCTTCGATGCCAAAAGGCTCATTGGTCGGCGTTTCTCAGACCCTTCTGTTCAAGCGGACATGAAGCTATGGCCTTTCAAGGTGGTACCAGGTCCCGGCGACAAACCCATGATCGTCGTCCGCTACAAAGGCGAAGAGAAACAGTTCTCCCCTGAAGAGATTTCGTCGATGATATTGACGTATATGAGGGATATCGCTGAAGCATTTCTGGGTCAGCCCATAAAGAACGCGGTGATCACTGTGCCTGCGTATTTCAACGATTCGCAGAGGCAAGCGACTAAGGACGCCGGGGCGATTGCGGGGCTCAATGTGTTGAGGATCATCAACGAGCCCACTGCGGCAGCGATAGCCTATGGTTTGGATAAGAAAGCGTCGCGAAAGGGTGAGCAAAATGTGCTCATCTTTGACCTCGGAGGTGGGACTTTTGATGTGTCGATATTGACGATCGAAGAAGGAATATTTGAGGTCAAGGCCACCGCCGGGGACACCCATCTGGGCGGCGAAGACTTTGACAATCGACTTGTGAATCATTTCGTGGCAGAGTTCAGAAGAAAGCACAAGAAGGACATCAGCGGAAATGCGAGGGCGTTGAGGAGGCTGAGGACGGCGTGCGAGAGGGCGAAGAGGACTCTGTCATCCACCACGCAGACCACAATCGAAATCGATTCCTTGTACGAAGGAATTGATTTCTATGCGACGATTACGCGTGCGAGGTACGAGGAATTGTGCATGGATTTGTTCCTCAAGTGTATGGAGCCTGTGGAGAAGTGTCTTCGCGACGCCAAGATAGACAAAAGTCAGATCCATGAAGTGGTTCTTGTTGGTGGATCGACGAGGATTCCCAAAGTTCAACAACTCTTGCAGGACTTCTTCAATGGGAAGGAGCTCTGCAAAAGTATCAACCCGGACGAGGCGGTAGCGTACGGTGCTGCGGTCCAGGCGGCAATTTTGACAGGGGAAGGGAACGAGAAGGTGCAGGACTTGCTATTGCTTGATGTCACGCCTCTCAGTCTTGGGCTCGAAACAGCCGGTGGTGTAATGACCACTTTGATTCCAAGAAACACAACAATTCCGACCAAGAAAGAGCAGATCTTCTCTACTTACTCTGATAATCAGCCCGGCGTTTTAATTCAGGTCTATGAAGGTGAAAGAGCTCGGACCAAGGACAACAACCTTCTCGGGAAATTCGAGCTCAGCGGTATTCCTCCGGCTCCTAGAGGTGTTCCACAGATCAATGTGGCCTTTGATATAGATGCAAATGGTATATTGAATGTATCCGCCGAAGACAAGACTGCGGGGGTGAAGAACAAGATTACAATTACAAACGATAAAGGTAGGTTGAGCAAACAAGATATTGAGAAGATGGTGCAAGATGCAGAAAGGTACAAGGCTGAAGATGAGGAGGTGAAGAAGAAAATTGATGCTAAGAATGCATTAGAGAATTTCGCGTATAATATGAGGAATACAGTGAAGGATGAGAAGTTTGCCTCAAAATTGAATCCCAGCGACAAGCAAAAAATTGACAAGGCTGTGGATGAGGCGATAGAATGGTTGGAGAGGAACCAATTGGCCGAGGTGGATGAGCTCGAGGACAAATTGAAGGAACTGGAGGGGATTTGCAATCCAATTATTGCAAAAATGTATCAGGAGGGTGGTGCTGCTGCTGCTCCTGATATGCCCATGGGTGGTGATGACATGCCTGGTGGTGCTTCTAGTGGATCCGCTGGGGGTGCTGGCCCAAAAATTGAAGAGGTTGATTAAATCCGAGGCGGGTTTGGGACACAAGCTTGGGGTTTAGTTTGGATGTTCTGTTTGGTTTTCAGTCAAGACTTTCTACTTTTTATGTTTTTTTCTTTTATTTTGGTGGTGTTTTTTTTTTTTTTTTTGTAAAAAGCAATGTATATATAGTTATGAGATACTAGCATGTAAGAAAGTTTACAGTAATTTCGAATAAAGGATTTTTTTTTTTTTTTTAACATGTGGACTTAATTGCAGTTGTGAATTGCTACATTGCCCACATTAGTTTGTAGTATATATCAACACATTTAAATCACAAGCCTACTCCAAATCCCTCTCAGATCTCTCTTTTTTTTTTTTTCCTTTCTTTCTTTACTGGCACTGGTTTTGTTATTTGACACCTTTGTATCCTTTTATAATCTGTGTCGAGTCCGAAGAAGAGAAAAGAAGCCATATTGAGACATGGAGCACCATGTATTTCATATGGATGTTGGAACCGTTTAAGGTTGAAGTTGTCACTTATAGAACATAGAGCAATGGGATGTTTAATATTTTAGATTTGGATGATTGTTTATTGGGGGAGGACAGGAGCGGGAGGTGATTCAACGGTGGACCAAGCAAGTTGAAGAGAGATTCTTTGTTGAGCCCAGTACAAATGCAGTATTAATTTAGACTCTTTTAGAAGATCCAACGTACAAATAGGCGCACCACACACACACCACTTTCTCTTGTTTGGTGCTTGCTATGATATCTACACATGCACTCTTTCCTTTCATGTCTTGAAATGTTGGCAATCAGTAAACGACAATCCTTGCGTGCGTATTGACAGTGACAGTGACAGTACTCCATTTTAAATTAAAAATATAATTAAGAGAGAAAAAATTAAAACTCTTATTTTATTTTATATTTTTTTATTTAAAAAAAAAACAGATATCATCTTATCATTCTAATACATCAATAGTGAGGATATTTTTACTTATCAGTGAATAAACAAATATTGTTTATAAATAAATGTTGTAACATTTAGCAATTTAAAGATTTCTACTTACCAGTGAATAAATAAATATTGTTCATAAGTAAATGTTGCAAGATTAAGCAATTTGGATGGAAGAATTTAACCTTAAAAGAATTTTTTTTTTTTCCTTTTGGCCAAAAGATGATTTTGCAACATTGAATTAAAATTCAACAAAACAAGGTATACAAACATAACAGTACATAGCCCATTATTTAGTGCTTGTCTGTTCATCACTACCTATCACGAAGTAGCTAGAAGATATATATTATTAATGGAGTAAAGTGCATAAAACACCTCTCTACTTTGAAAATTGTGAAAAAAATACTTTTTATGTTCACTTTTCAGCCCTATAGTTTGTATTTTGTGTAAAATAATCATTCTGACTTGTAAAATTACCTTTATACCCTTAAAATATTTTACCACAAAAATGTGAAAAAATATATCTTATCGTAAAAAGACCAAAATGCCCTTATATAACTTATTTATACACACACAGACTCACTGTTCATCTGCCTCGGCACAATCCACCGACAAACTACTACTTAAGCTCCCTTCCATCGTGAAGTCATTAGAGACCGATCGAGGGAAGATGGGTTTGGCAAGGGCAGAGGAGGGGTGGTCTTTCCTTTTTCCTTTTGCTTTTAAAGTAGCATTCTCTACAAGATATAAGTAGTACTTTGTTTATAGACATAACTGGTATAAGAAAAATCAACCATGTCATATTATTGATTACATATTCATCACTTGATATTCTTGAGACCAATTACTAAATTTTATTAGTTGTTCATGTTAGAGATTCTCTCTCTAATTTGCTTATGATGAATAAAACATAAAATTTGGATAAATGACGAAGGTAAATCCAGAATTTGGAGATCAGATGCAGATGGAGGCAGTTCTGTCAGTTTCAACTGATCTCAACTTTGCTTCTAACAGCCGACAAATCATCCAATTCCGGCCACCATGTTTTCCACCATAAACTCCACCACCATAAGGACCCACAACCAGACCTCCATTTTCCACAGTTCACCATCAACTTCAACATCGTGTTCAACCTCTGGCCACCGCCAAGACCCAGTACCGAACTGCCATCTCCATCTATGTAAAGGACCTATTTTTGAACCACTATTGCTGCCGAAATGGGTCGCCACCATTAAAGCACTTCGTCGTTCACCGAAGACCTATTGCCTATATCAACTTCACCATAACCAAAACTCCATGCCCAACCATTGACAAGCCAAAGCACCACTGTCCACCATGTAAGGATCACCTACAAAAGCAAACCCGTTTGGTTGCTGGGTCCGATAGTGAGATTTTTTCAACGTGGGTTGTGCATGGACTCCAATTTAGCTTGATTGATGCTCTGTTGGTTCATGGAGGTTTCTAGCCATGCATGGTAGTGCGATGGTGAGAGTTGTTGTGGCTAGAATTGGGTATTCTCTCGGACTGTTGTGCTCAGAGAAGAGCTCAGTGAAGAGGTGGTCTGGTTGGTCTTCAATGGCTTCACGGTGGAGAGGAGCTCCGGTGGTGGCCTATCGGTGAACTGTGATGGGGAAGATGAACAATGTGTGTGTATATGTATATATATATATATATAAAAGTTATATAAGGGTATTTTGGTTATTTTACAATAAGATATATTTTTATATTTTTGTGCTAAAATATTTTGGGGGTATAAAAGTAATTTTACATGTGAGAATGATTGATTGCACAAAATACAAATGGACAATAGTTATCTACTCACCGGTGTGTAGGTAAGCCCTCCTGACTGCTGATGTGTTCCAATAAAAAATAAATACATCAGCTTTAATTACAAAATTAAATTTAAAATACAATAAATAAGTATAATAAATGAGGTTTAAAATGTAATAAATAAGTATAATAAATGAGATTGACCTCATTTATTATACTTATTTATTACAGTTTAAAACTGATGTGTTCAGTTTTTATTGGAACACATCAGTGGTCAGGAGGGTTCACCTATACACCGGTGAGTAGGTAAGTATTGTCTAATACAAACTATAGGGGTAGGAAGTGAACATGAAGGGTATTTTTTTTTCACATTTTTCAAACTACATGGGTGTTTTATGCACTTTAGCCATTATTAATGTGTTCACATATGGATATGAGCAATGTGTGGTTTGTGTGGCTGAACTGAAACCTGAACTGCTCTGGTCTCACTCAAAAGTATCAGTTTCGAACACAACCAAAGGATAAAACCCTAGTCACAAACAGCTCCATATATAGCACTTACTCAACATTAAACCTTTTACTGCTTCAACATCCATCACATTGGGAAACCATCTAACAGTTGCCTTAGTCACCTTTCCCATAGAGTTTCTGGCAATAATTCCACCACCACAAAAATAGAAATTTGCATTCATACGAATACTTTTACAAAAGTAACGTACTCGTACCGAATACATATCAGATATCGATCGATACTCTTTGAATACTCGCCGATACGTGTCCCATACTTCCTAAATGTATCCATAATTTTAAAATATATTTTTTTTATTTTTAACACGTATCCGATATTTCTTAGATAATTCTCAGATATTTCAGAACACATTTCTAAGAAGTTCTGAAATTTAAAATGTAGATTTTTCAACAATAATATCATAGTGTAATTGTTAAGAAAAATTTAAATTTATTAAAAAATAAGTGTTGAGATATATATCATAATTTAGTAAAAAATTTATCAATGCAAATTATGCAATATGATTCTTTAACTCATATTTTGTTTGGTAATCATAATAGTTTATAAAAAAAAATGTTAATAACTCTATTTTTTTTGTATATATAAAAATATAATTTTTTTATTTTTATATTATTATATTCTGTCGTACTTGCATTTTATTTTTTTAAAATTTATTGTATTGTCATACGTGTGTATCCGTATTAATGCTTTGTGGACATTAATTAATTTTCACATGCGGATCATTGGGGGGTTTGATAATCATGTCGCTCAACTTGTTAATCTTCAATAGCCAAGTTAGAAAGTGACTAATCACTTGTAAATAGTTCTTGAAATTCGAAAAATGGCCAACAATAATTGCAACAATAATTATTCCTTACTATTCAAAGATGCCATCACAAAAGGAGGCTAACTTAATCAAGTGACTGTATGCAACATCTCCATGTAAAATGTTGAATTTTGTTCTTAGTTTTAATTATCCAAATAGTGCTCCAGAGAGAATCCAAAATCTGATATGAGCTGTATGCCTTCTCCATCTCTAGCTCGACCTCTGTTTTGATGAATTAATTCCATTGCAAGATTATTAATATGCTGTTTTAACAAAACAAAAAACAAAAATTCCCATTTTTTTTGGGGTGCAATTCCATATTTGTCTATCATCTCTTCCTTCCATATAAGTGGGATTTGAAGAATCCTCTCAACAACATAAGGGTAAAACAAATCTTTTATTAAATTTTCTTTTCAAATATGAGCATAAGGATCAATTAGTCTACAACAAAATTGACAGATAATATATGTTTCATGTATTACTATTTTAAAATTAGTGTATAAAACTCATGCAAATTATATTAATCTATAATTTGACATAATAAAAATAAATAAATAATACACAAAAAATTTGTGAACTTTGCTTTTGGTACACTACCAGGATCAAACTGAACCGGTCAAGAGCTGAGCAGCGTGACCCACCACACCTTTTGGTTATGCTCCTTTAAAGTTCATATTTCTATACAGACACTCCAAGTGTTGCTTATGTTTCCTGTGTGGGACAAACTCATTTGTAATGCATATTTTTTATTTTAATGCAATACTAAAATTATAATTTTTTAAGACATAATTGTCCTTTTTAATCATTTCTTTTCTTAACTATGAACACGAATTCACACAATAATTAATGTATATTTTTTATTTTAATTTGATTTTTGTGTTTTTCTTTTTTCATCAGTGTGTATATATATTAGATATATATGAGTATATATTATAAACAAATACTTTCTTTTCAATTCTCCCAATTGTTTTTTAGACTATACATAGAGGGGAGAAAAAAATTAAAAAAAAAGAAAGAAAAATAAAATAGCTGTTTATATATATACACTATACATACGCATATAGGTCAAGTGAGAAGGGAAAAAAAAGCCAACAGAAAAGAAGAAAGTCTTGAAAGAAAAACAAAACAAAGTAGTTATTGATATACATTCACTATACATATGCATTTGTATCAAGTGAGAAAGGGAAAACAGAAAAAAAAAAAAAAAAAAAAAAAGGAAAAAAAGAAAGAAAACAAACAAAAAAAGAAGAAAGAAAACACACTGTATATGTATACATGGTTCATTGAGTAGAGAAGACAAATGGTTAAAAGGGTAATTCTGTTTTAAAATTTTATATTTTTAGTGTCCTGATAGAATAGAAAACATGTATTAATTATTATGTAATTATAGGCCTTTAGACAAATCAATAATGAGATTGTGTAGGGATACTCACTGAGGCTATTGTCCATGGCACTCCTCTTGTAATGGTATGAAAATCCCATCTTGAAAGTCATTTTTTCATTCACCTAGAAATGAATTTGAATGACTAAATAGCAACTAAATATAACTCTCATCTTTTTAAAAGAAACACATTTAAACTGGACCCACTTCAAAAACTCATTGGAATCCGGTTCAATTTTGGTCAAAGATGATTTGATCAAAACTAATTTTCAATAATTATTACTTAAAAAGTACAAATAATAATTGACAACCAACTACAGGGGAATGAATTTTACAATTGACCGTCCAAAATATAATAATTATTGACCTCATGAATAATGATAGATAAATTTATAAAGTTATCAAAAAAAATGCTAATAAATATGAGGTAGAGAATATTGTCAAAAATATTAAAATTATAAAAAATTTGATAGAGTTATCAATTAAAATGGAAGTGCAAGTGTTAATTACTTTAAAATTTAAAATTATAAAATTATCAAAAAAATGTTAATAAATATGACGGACGTGATTAATAGAGAATATTGTCAAAAATATTAAAATTATAGAAAATTTGATCGACTAAAATGAGAGGGCGAAAGTGTTAATTACTCCTAAATTTATTTTTGTGTGTCGTGAGTGTTATTAATTGCTCCATAATCGATTTAAAGTGCATTGGGATGTTGAATCCACTGTGTAGATCTGATTCCAAAACCGTACGAATTTAAGCAGACCAGGCGTGATAAAAAGGTCGTAGAAAAGTAGTAAAAGCAGAGGCAGAAGTAACCGCCACGTGTATGTCATTAGACGTCAGTGTCGCTTGCGGATTTAGGTAGATGGTGCCACGAGTGCGCCGAACTTCGATAAGATTGGGCGGTCGAGTGTGGGGTCCATTCCCTTATAACCGGTAAAAAGTAGGGCAAACAGACGCCGCAGTTTTGTTTGGAAATGTTGAAGTTTTCGGCAAAGAAGAGATTAGATAGAAAGGGTAAGTGGGAAATATGTAAGCAGCATCTGGTTGTGAAAGTACCAATCTCATCCTAAGATAATTCACCAACTTCTGATGACAAGGCTGAGGAGCTTTGTGGTGAAAATACTACGATGCCATTGCTTTTTCTTATATTTCACGTCTTCACCTAACCTTTTTTTTTTTTTTTTCTTACTTGTACCTCCACAATCCATTTCTCCTCCTCCTTTTCTTGCATTTTTTTTACATGTTCGTTCTTTTGGAACAAATTTTACTTGGTTGGATAAATCCAAATCTAGTTTAACATAAATCCATTCTTTTTGGAACAAATGCAACTTGGGTGTCACTTGGTCAGATTTAAGTTCAAAATTATAAACTCAGATATAGTTTGAGGTTAATTTCAATTGATGAAGGAACAATTCGAATTAAATCAAATCAATTTCTTCGATCATTCATTAATTTGAGTATGAAATGGACTTGAATTAGATAGCCCTGTTTAATTGAATTTGGATTGAAAATTTGCTTACTTTGCATCCTAAAATCTAAATGATAAAATATTAATAAAATACATGTGAGTTCTTGATTCAATCACCTTCCTTGTCAAATTTTTTGATTATTTTTAGTAAACTTTTTGTGATTGTAACACACTTAACATCGTACTACAAGCCTCATGCATGTCAATACATAAAGTGTTATATGTATCTACTTGGTTATTAGGGGTGCACAACGAATCGGTGGAACCGGAATCGTACCTGAACGTAACCGAATCAAACCGTTCACTACGGTTCTGATTCTGGTTCCAAATTTTAAGAACCGTTCACTACGATTCTGGTTCCAAGTCAAGAAACCGGAACCAAAATCGTTAGAAAAAAATATATATATATATATAATATTATATATAAATGAATAATAATAGCTTCTAAGTTCTAGTGTTCTATATAAATATATAATATATAAAGTATAATATATAAATAAATACTAGCTTCTAATCTATTATTATAATTAGGGGTGCACAGGTATTACTGTGTATCTTGCCAATGTTTAAAAAAAATAAAAATTGATAAAGAACCGTTGAGGAATCGGAACTGAAATCCGTCCGAACCAAACCGAACACAACGGTTCCGATTTCAAAATTAAGATATCGTTGGAAACGATTCCGGTTTCATCGAGAACCGTACCGTGTACACCCCTATTGGTTATCATACACGTTTCTCTAATTTTGATAGAAAACTCATTTATTTCATTTAATAGTTTTGTAGAGTCAAGATCCTTAAAATTAATCATTAAATGTTCAGTTTAGTGTTTTTAAATACCGTGTAATTATAGGCAATTAAATTAGGATCGTTCTAGGAAAAATAAATAAATGTTATTTATACCATCACTTAATAACTTTTTTTGTCACCCTTAATTTAGAAATAAATGTTTTGCATGCAAGATTCCTTCTTATACTTCATCCTAAAAAAGAGTAATATTTTAAAAAAATTATGATGAAATTGTTAAACATCATTGTATATATCATTGTTTTGACAAGAATTGTCTCATAAAATGTAGATACTTTATTTATTATTATTATTATTTTTATCATTGCAAAGGTGTAGATACTTTATTTGACTCTCTCAAATACATATCTTTACAAAATTTTCTATATTTATTTGACATACAACTTCACCATGTGGATTGTGGAATATAAAGGAGAGATTCATCTTGTCCAATGAGTGTAATGCTCCTGTGTTTCAACCCTTATAGTATTAGAAATAACAACACCAACATGCAACAATAATAACAACTTATAAAAAAAAATATCATGTTGGATTGAGATGATGCTCAAGTTTCTTTCACGATAATAAGATTAACCAGAATAAAATTAAGGAAAAGAAGAATTTCTACCAAATCCTATTTTTTTTCATTATAAAAGACAAATAAATTAAAAAAAAATTCATTTAGCACCAATAAATCATACTTTGATATTTTTTTCTAGTCCTAAATCCCTAAATCTTCCATTTATACTATTACTAAATTATATATATTCTTGCTACATTAGACATAAAAATTAGACTCAAACTTTCATATCTACCATTACAAAATTAAACATAAAATTGAATAAAAAGAAAAAAATACATGTTATTATTTTTTTATAGAATAATTATTATATTTTTGTACTAAAATCGTGTATTCTACACAAGTCTTTTGATTGAATTTAAATTAGATTAATTATTATTTAAACTCATAATGCAATATTATTAACTAAAGCTTAAAGGAATATACAAAAAAAAAATAGATTATATATCAATTCTTGAATGGAAAAAAAATCTCAAAGTATGATTTATTGGTTCTCAAAATATTTTTTTTTGGACTTATTTATTTGAAAAAAATAGGATTTGGTGGAAATTTTTCTTAAAATTAATAACTTATAAAAAGGAAAAAAAATTTGTTGTGTTGGCCGAACCTGAAGCTTAATCAGAATATGAGGGCAAATTCGTCAACTAAACCGAAAGAATATCTAATATCTCAATAAAGTTAGGACAGTGACGTAATTTAAAAATAGAGCGACAACTATAGTAAAAACCTAAATAAGAAGAGTGAAAATTCCGCAGTGACCACCAAATAAAGGAGGGTTTTTCTCTCTCCTTTGGCACCTCAAACCTCTCTCTTCCCTTCTTTGCTCTTCGGAGAGGAGAGAGAGAGAGAAACTCCAAGGACTCTCCTGCTCAATCTCCCATCCTTCCCCCTCAATCCCTATCACTTTCTATCTACACTTTCTCTCTCTAAAAAACTATATATCTTCAATCAATCTGATTCAGTAAATTCGAATCGCTGATTCTGTTGTTTTTCTATATCTTTTTTATTCGTGGCGGCGATTGGCTTTAAAGACTGAGAGATCGAGTTATGCAGTCTGATCAGACGGTGTTGAGCTTGAGACCTGGTGGTGGTGGAGGCAATCGAGGCAGTAGAGTCCTTGGTCCTCGCTTCGAGTCATCGGCTTTCGCTTCTTCTCTGTCATCTGATCTTCCGGTTCTTCGTCCTCATGGCGGTGCTCCTCCTTCTCTCTCTATCAAGGTCAATTTTCTCTTTCCTTCCATGGATCTACGGTTTTCATCACTTCTTAGCACGCTTTTGGATGCTTTTTAGCTCTTACATGGTTCTCTGTTTTCCGCTGTTCTATGTCATGGAAATTTTGTATTATATATATGTATATGTATATGTATATGTAGCTACATATTGATACACACACATTTATATCTTTGTGATTGGCTATTTTGTTTTATGTTTTCTAAATGTTACCGTGCGATATAGTTGATTTAGACATGTTTTAGCTTAACAAAAAGAGAAGGTTCAGCTAGAACTTATGTTCCTTCTATTGAAAAAGTTGTTTGATTTTTATCTGAAATGGATTCTAGTGCAAGCATGGGTTGCATTATCTGCAATGCTACATGTTTAGTTTCTGTTATATATCACATTTCAATATCGATTATCTTATCTTAGTTGACTGTTGTTATATTTTTAAGTCATAGTGACAAATGGCATGTGTATTTTCTCTTTTCTTTTTCTATGTAGTTCTGTAAGTTTTGTATTATAAGTTCGCAGGAAGGGAAAAGAAGAACACTTTTTTTTCATAGAAAAAAACTATGAAGTCTTCACAATAAGTTTCCAATATTGTGGGCTTTTTAAAAAGGTGGCAGTGTGATCGATCAAGAGTTCTTTAAGTTAATGTCCTAATGACTGGCGGGGCTTATAACACATGCACATGCTGTAAATATGGATTTGGAGAAATGTGTGGAGTTTAGATAGGCATGCGGTGAGTATCAGGTTTCCATAAACGACCTGCAGGCGTGGAAGCTCCATAAGGGAGAATTTATGAAAGAAAGTGAGTTCATGCTTGTGATGGGAAGTATGAAAAATGAGGTCCAACTTTGTCATTGACCCCATCCAATGCTGGGAAATGGCTGACATAGCAATTGGTAGAATGTGTTTGGTGCATTTTCATAATGTGCCATAAAAGAGTAGATGCATTTTCATAATTGGTAGAATGTGATTGGTGCATGACTTTGCTATAGCAGGTGTTTGTATTATTTAGGAGTGGCTGTTAAGGATGCCTTTATCAAATTTCTTGAGTTTTTCTGAACTGACACGTATATTAGCATCATTGGTGCATTTAGCACCCGTGAATGCTTCAAATTTCTGAGGAAGAATATTCTGCATTTGACATGTTGGATGTCAGGTACTGTACTTGGATGCTCATTGAATTTTTTAGAATTATTGGTTACCTGTCTACCAAGTATTTTGGGCTTCCTTGTTGACTTCAGTCAGACATTTAGCTAATGTGAAATAATTGTACACAATCTATGACATTCAGTGTTGAAAAAACTTTTTTGAAGGATGTTTTACTCAGGTTATCATTGAAAGAAGTTTTTCCATGTTAATTTTCTTGATTTAAAGATGATGTTAATTAATTATTTGTTTTTGTAAACTGACTCCTCTTAGTTCTGTACTTCTGTTGTTGTAGACTGGAGACTTCCGGTTTGAGGGTCGTGAGCGTGTTCGGTATACTCGAGACCAACTTTTGCAACTTAGAGAGGTAATTTTTTAATCTATTTTAGTAATTCTTTTATGCAATACTAGCTTGGTGACATTCTGGTATTGGAGGAGATGTTACAGTTAGCTCATAAATGCTTTATTGGCCTAGTTTTTAGTGGGTTAGTTGCAAAATTACAGGGAAACATGAGAAGTGGACTAGATATCTCTTTATACTTTTATGGATCTTCCTTATATTTTACCCCTTCCATTTGCCTAATTCACAGTAATATCTTTATCTGTCATTTGCCAATGTAAAAATGGAACTCTATAATTTGTTATATTCCTATTCACTATATACATCTTTTCATTCCTTCCCCTTTCCCTTGTATTTATGTTCTTTTATTTGTTTCCGGCTTTCTCATGGACATTTGTAACTTCCCCACACTTTAGCCCTTCTGTGGGTGCACAAAGAAACAGATTTTTGTATTTATAATATTGAACAATCACTTCCAATGGTGCTTATTGTTTTCTTCCAGTTTAATAACATCATGACAAAGTGGTAGTGGTCCCATATATTATGCATCTCTTCCTGTCCAGCACTGTTCTTAATTGTCATATGAGGCAAACAGCTCATCCTTTGTTACATACTTATTTCAATCTTACTCAGTTATTTGATTATGCTTATTTTCTTATAGGTTGTTAATATCCCTGAGGACGTTCTGAAAATCAAACAAGAAGTCGAAGCTGAATTTTTTGGTGAAGATCAAAACTGGGTTCGTGGAGAAAGCAATGTGAGTTTCTGTTATACTTTGATGCTTATAGTGTGTGTATATACGTATATATTCTTTCCAGGGTGCAGGGGTGGGACCGTATGAACAAAATGATCAATTTGACGCAAGAAGTTTTAGATCTTTATGTTTGTCTTTGGCTCTTTGCTTGTGCCAAGTGTTTCTAAGTGGTTAATCAAAGTTCGTGAGCATCTGTATTAGCTGAACATATATTTTTATGTATTGTTTTGCTTAAATTTGTTTCTGTTTGTAGTTTATCTCTATTATCTTACCTTCTCGGACATTTCTCCTTTTGTAGTTGCAAAATCAATCTCAGGGTCGTTATTCTGAGCCAGACAATCGTGATTGGCGTGGTCGATCTGCACAATTTACTACCTCTGGAGAAGAGAGGTCATGGGAAGCTATTCGAGAGAATAAGGAGTTTGGTGGTCGATTTGACTCTAGACAGCAGGAAGCGACCCAACTCAACTCCCAGTTTGGAAGGACACAAATCTCTTCTAGCCAAGGGGTAACACAATTTTCTTGAGCTAATTCAATGATCCCTTTACTTCACAGCCATCTTTGTTGTAGTTAAAATTTAGTCTTGTGAAATTATTTTCGTGCCTGGATTAATGTATATGTTTTTTTGGCTGCTTAAAATTGCAACTACACTGAATTTAATTATTAACGGTAAGCGGGTTTCATTGATTCTCATGACACAATATTTGATGAAGCAGTTCAATTGTGTTGTCTTCTTGCTCCCTCCATCCCAAAATAAGTGTCCCCCATTCCTTTTTGGAATATCCCAAAATAAGTATTCCTCTTGTAAGGTCAGTGTAAAAAAATTGAAGCTTCCTAAATTATCATCATGTTTATTTATTTATTTTATTATCTTTTCTAATTAATGACATTTACCTTCAATTTTTGGAGGACTAGTTTTGGAAATGCAAAGGGAGAAGCATTAAATGCATTCTTCCTTAAATAGTAGGAGTCCCAAAAGGGTACACTTATTTTGGGTTGGATTATTTGACATTTGGGAATTTTATAATTGTTCAGTTAGTAAAGCTACCATACTGCATACCATGTGATCCTTGTTTACTGCATACCAGATGGTTATGTGACATTGTTGTTACATCATGCATGTCTAAAGTTTAATGGCTGCTAGACCTTATCCTAGTTCATTGTGCCGCCTTGATCTTTGGTTCTTCCTTGTATCAATTTGGCAAGAAGTTGTCATTGTTGAAGCATAGAAGTTCGGATTTATTATACTATTTATTTTACCTTCCTCATCTTGGTTTCCATGTCTTTTTAACTTGCAATGATTTATTCACCCTGGCAATGAAACTGGTCTTCTATATTTAAGTTCGAATTTTGGACACTAAAGTGGTTTGTGTACAGCCTCCGAGCAATCTACCTTTAATGCTTGAACTTTTTATTGGTTTAATAAAAAATACTATTTGTGGCAATTCAGTTCTATCCCAACAATTAAAATTTTGTTGGGAATTTGCGACTTGTTTTTGAATGACATATCAATTCGAATGTGGGCTTAAACCTGACCTCCTTACCAAAGACCAAGTGGTCAAGCGGTATAAGTCCTTGCCTCCCAAATGGGAGGTCCAGGGTTTGAGCCTCAGTGGAGGCAGTGTGCGTGTGTGGTTCTACTTACCTGATCAAAAAAAAAAAACTTGATCCTTTGGAAATTCCAAATAGCTCTATCATCCTGTAGGAATTTGTTGGATATATTATTTGTTCATGGTTGAGGTTTGGGTTGGTTTTGCCTTGTGGTCCAAGTTTGTCACATTTTGCGATTATTATAATTTTAGTTTATTTATTAACCTGGTTCACTTAGATTAAAAGAATATTTTGAAGTAATTCGGCTGTTTGGATTAGATTTTTGATTAATCAACGAGCTTGGTTGGAGTTTTTGGTTCATAGACTGTATATTGCCTTAATTTCCCCCAGAAAAGGAGCTCTGGATTCAGTAGAACAAATTTTTTTGGAAGAGATTGTTGTGGTGGATATACCGGTCTGTTGGTGGTTTTACTTGATGTGTTGCTCCTAAAATGGTGTGTTGTGGTGACGATGGGACTAATGTAGAGGAAGTGGTGCTAGCAGTGATGTTACTGGTGTTGATGATAAATAGTTTTGTGACCTAAAAAATTAGTGATGTGGAGGTGTTACTGGTGGTATGGCAGCAGAACTGGTGGAGGTGCTGTCAGTTCTGGAGTCTAGACTAAGTTGCGATGTTGACTTTAAAGAAAATGGTGCTCTGGTTGGTTGTTACTGATGTTTAAAAAGCAATTGGAAGAAGGAAGAATGTATCCCCGAACAAATGCATCGGCAGATGAAATTTCCCCTTTTTTACAAATCCCTCAATCCTCATCATCTACTAGCGAGCCAGTTGTTATGGCAGAAATATTGGTTGCTATGCTGGCTTTAAAGAAAATGGCACTTTGGCTATTTGTTATTGATGGTTAAAAAGAAATTGCGTAATAGTGAAAAAGTAGTTCTCTGTTACGGTGGAAATATTGGTTCTTTTTGATGCCTTGATGGATTTCTCCCAAATGGTGCATGGTGGTGGGGATGGGAATGATGTGAAGGCAGTGGTGAAGAAGTGGTCTTAGTGGTGGTGATGAGGAGAAATGGACGTACTGATAAAAGAAGATAGTGATGGTAATGTGTCACTTGTGGTAAGTGGTGTGGGCTGTGTGGTATAAGAAGTGGTGGTGGTGATGTTTGTTCTAGACTAAGTTATGGTGTTGCTTCAAAGAAAATGGTGGCATTTGTTATTATGAATGGTGAACCGCTATTAGTGGTGCTGAAGGTGGTGGGTGGCAGTGTTAGTATTTGTGTTTGCAAGGCGTTTTAGGCTTTTAGCTATGCAATCATGATTCATGATGGTCTAGGAAGCATGGACACGGACACGAGCACGGGTATGACACGATATGGACACAGCGATACGGGAAATCTCAAAAAAATGGGATGGCGATTCAGAAAATCTCAAAACAATAGGACACGTCAAAAAATTAAATAAATAAAATATATTATTATACATAAAAAATTAACTTTTTTCAATTTCTCAATAATACCATCTATGTTACCTGGACTCGCCGGTGCCGGTGAGAGTGACTGTGTTGACACAACACGACACTAGATATGAGTCGGATCCTTCTTCGCCTCTACCGGACACGGCTGATAACAAAACGAAAACAAACACAAGGATGCGTGGGTTGATGCTTGTGAAGGATTAAGAAATTTTTTCATGTTTTATTTCTTATATCGGCTGCCATTCATGGTATTATGAAGCTTGCTGGTTCAAAAATGGTTGACTGGCTCCAAAAATAGCCTTTTTGAAATGTTGAAGACTACCGTGAGAACACGCGCTGTTTTGCTCAGTTTTTTGTGCTGGCCGAGCGTGTTTTCACATGCTTGTTTTTAATGCCTCTTAGTGGTTAAGATGATGCCACGGTTGCGCCACCTGTCTACTATGAAGAGATGAAGACTTTTTTTACCCTTTATCTGCAGCCTTTTAATGGTTAAGAATTATCTACAGCTGTAGAATGGTTTACAACTGTACTGCTGTACCTTTACCTTTAGTAACATATATATGTAAAATAGTTTAGTACCTTTACCACAGTTGTTCTCTCTTGTTAAATGTGCTTTGACTTTGCTAATGAGGTAAACAAATACATTAATAGTTACATGAGTTTTTTTTTTCTATCAAAAAGGACATGTGATATATATATATATATATATATTTATTAGAAAACTGATCTATCATATATAAAAGTACACATATATATATATATATTTTTACAAGTGAACAAGTACCCGTGTCTAAATATCGTACACTTTCCAGCCGAGTTCCTGTGACCTATAAATTGATAAATTGATGAATCCGACCCTGGATACGCACCCGCACTGGACACCCCTACATGAGTCCGTTTAACATAGAATACCATACACATTGTAGGGGATGCCTCCACTTTTTCTTCTATACTATTTCCCCTCTTTTTCTTCTTCTCGCTTTCCCTCTCACAAAGCTTCAGACAAAAGAACGATATGAATACACTTATGTTATTGGGCTCCGACGGAGTGTCCGTGCTTCCTTAGGTGATGGTTGTCATCTGGAAGTGATTGAGTATTGGCGTTGCTACTCACTTGTGTAGGAGCTCTGATTTATTGAAGCAGTATAGGAATGGAAATTAGAGACATTGGATGTCTTATTTGGGATGCTGTTGCCATTGTGGGGCTTCTATATACTGTGGTGTTTTAAGTGGGCATCGAAGTTTACTTGGAAAGGAATTTGGTATTTATTAGTATCTTCGAAAATTTCTTCCTTGGTGTGCAATCATAGCAGATTTGGAGATGAACTTGTGAACCAAAAATCTATGCTGTTCTAGTGGGAGGAGAGACTCTTGACCATCTATCAATTCACCGCGTGGTGGCTAGTAATCTTTGGTGTGTTCTGTTCTCTCTTGTCGGGATATATTGGGTGAGGTGCTGGGAAGTTTTTAATGGATGTGCAAGTAGAAGAGAGACAGGATTGAAGAACTATTCTATTGTGTTATTCGGTATTGAAGGAGTATTGTTGACCTTGAGATGGGGTCACAAATTGGAAAAAATGATGTTTAGTTTTCCCAAGTTGTGGCTTTGGGAGAATTCTCTAACCCCTTCAGATTATTTTACCGATTTTATATATCATTTTATGGGTGGTACAAGGGTTTTGGTTGGAGGTTGCCCATATATACTTTGGCACTTTGTATGTTCATAAATTTGTTCCCTTGGTTGACCTAGTGGAGGTGGCATGACAATGAGTATTGGTGGTGATGTTGGAGAGGTAGTGGTATCGGTTGCAAGGTTTGCATCATTTATCCGGTGCTTGTTTTTATTGAGTTACCATTTTTCCCCTTATATCACGGAATATATTTGATGTGACAGTCTCTTTCCTTGTGGAGTTGTAAGTCTATTTAGAGGCGATATTTAGTTTTTAAAACTTCTGGGAAGTGAAGCTTTATCTGAGAAGAGGGCACCATGAACTCATTATTTAAGATGGCCCAAAAATAAATAAATAGAATTCAATATTCGGGAGTCTGGTGGCTCAAAACTGAACTAATTTTCATCTCCATCTCCAATTCTACAAACTAAATGCACCATTGAAAGTTGAGGTATTACTAAATGTAGCTTTGAATGTTTTGGTGGGCTTTGTTTTGGAAATATTCGTCTTACCTCTCCTGGCATTTGGCGATTTTGATATTATCTATTAGTTATCAATGTTTGGTGGCTCTGTTTTGTTAGATTGTGTTGTGTTTAGCATGCAAATTTCAGCCCTTGTGCATGTGTGGTTGCTTTTCATCGTTAATATTGACTCATGTCTTGTCTTTGAACCAGGTAGGACCTACTCCTGCTCTAATTAAGGCTGAGGTTCCATGGTCTGTTCGAAGGGGGAATCTCTCCGAGAAGGAACGTGTCTTAAAGACAGTAAAAGGGTAATTTTTGTTGAAGATCTATTATATGATTTCCTAATATCTGCGTTGGCAACCTTTTGACAACAATTGTTTCCTGAAAAAAATCTAGAATGTAGTTGTTGAAAAGTAGTGGAGGATCCTGAGATTTTAAAAGATGCTCCTTGAATTAGGTGAATGTGAACATTTTGATGATGACATGCCATGTTGCGCTGATGCTTCTAAATGTGTGACGCGTCCATTTTAGATGTATGAACCATCTTTTTGCTACTGTCTTCGGCTTTCAGTGGATATGGCAAGTATTGTTTAGTTCTGGACACAATTGAATTCTCTGCTCATGCGTATTTTACACAAGTCACGAGATAAAATACTACGAAACCCAAAATATACAAAAATCTAGCTATACTCCAGATGTTATTTTTGTATTTACTGGTTTCATTATAATTCACTTTTCGAAGTTGTGGATTTCAATATGGCTTACGAATGTTTTATTGTATTCTGATGGGCTCCATCTGCCAATATGAAAAAAGATAACAAGAAAAAAGAAATACTGGCTCTGGAAACTAATAATGTCATGCAGAACTGCAATCATGTTAGTTGACAGCAGTCTCTAATTGATGATTGAAAAAAATAAAAAATAAGTATTACTAGATGATTTGCATTTCAGGCCAAAACCCCATGCTGAGTACTGTCTTTTGTTTGACTCGCAGTATACTCAACAAGCTAACCCCAGAGAAGTTTGATCTTCTCAAGGATCAGCTAATTGAATCTGGGATCACATCAGCTGATATTCTAAAGGTTCCTCTTTTTCATACATATTTGTGCCTGATCTATATGTATATCTATTTAATTTTGCTATAATGGTTTTAATTTTTTTTTGTGACTGTAAAATCTAATGTTGTTTCTGCTAGTGATGCAGGGAGTAATCTCCTTGATATTTGACAAGGCCGTGCTGGAACCCACATTTTGCCCAATGTATGCTCTTTTGTGTTCCTATCTCAATGAAAAGCTCCCCCCCTTTCCACCTGATGAACCAGGAGGGAAAGAAATCACCTTTAAGCGAGTCCTCTTGAATAATTGCCAGGAGGCATTTGAAGGTGCTGACAAACTACGGGCAGAAGTAAGGCAGATGACTGCACCAGAGCAAGAGTCGGAACGTAGAGATAAAGACAGAATGATCAAGCTTCGCACTCTTGGAAACATCCGTCTAATTGGAGAGCTTTTGAAGCAGAGGATGGTGATGGAAAAGATTGTTCATCACATTGTTCAGGTTCTTGTTGGAGTTCATCTTAGACCTTCCCCGTTTTACAATATTTTGAAATTTCTTGATTATTTCTGTATGGTTTATTATTACTTGTTATGTAAAACAGGAACTTTTAGGACATGATAGTAAAACTTGTCCCGAGGAGGAGAATGTTGAGGCTATATGTCAGTTCTTCAACACCATAGGCAAACAGCTTGATGAAAGTACTAAATCACGGCGTATTAATGATGTTTACTTCAATCGATTGAAAGAATTATCAACGAACCCCCAGCTGGCTCCACGACTGAGGTTCATGGTTCGGGATATTCTCGATCTTCGTACAAATAACTGGGTCCCCAGGAGGGAAGAGGTAATCTCTCATGGCTCATCAACTGCTATTATTTGATTTGTTGTTGGTCTAAATTTGTAGTCTTTTCCTTAACTATACAGATTAAAGCCAAAACCATAACTGAAATCCATTCAGAGGCGGAAAAGAATCTGGGGTTGCGTCCTGGTGCTACAGCAAGCATTAGAAATAGTCGTGGTATTGTTTCTGGTGGTCCGGGCAGTGTCAGTCCTGGGGGCTTTCCCATTAACCGTCCTGGATCTGGTGGTATGATGCCTGGAATGCCAGGAACCAGGAAGATGCCTGGGATGCCCGGAATTGATAATGACAATTGGGAAGTTCCTAGGTCCCGGTCAACGTCAAGGGGTGATGTTTCAACTATTCAGCCCATTGGACGTGTCCAGCCACCATTGATGGGAAAATCTACAACATTAAACTCAAAACTTCTTCCTCAGGGTAGTGGTGGTCTTGTAAGTGGTAGGACTAGTGCACTGTTGCAAGGCAGTGGTGGCACTCCAGTCCGTTCACCTAACTTCAGTTTTGGTATGGAGCCTGCATCTCAAGTTCCTGCCCCTTCCAAACCTGTTCCAACTTTGTCTACGCTTCCTGTTGTTGAGAAACCTATGGCTCCTGCAGCAAGGTTGAATCAGGATGAACTTCGGAGTAAAACACTCTCTCTTCTGGAGGAATATTTTAGTGTCCGGATTTTGGATGAAGCATTACGGTGTGTGGAGGAATTGAACTCCCCAGCTTACCACCCTGAGGTTGTCAAAGAAGCCATTTCCTTGGCGCTTGAGAAAAGCCAGCCCTGTGTGGAGCCAGTTGTAAACCTTCTGGAGTACTTGCTTGCCAAGAAAGTGCTCACAGCTAGGGACATAGGGACTGGATGTTTGCTGTATGGTTCAACTTTGGATGATATCGGCATTGATTTACCAAAAGCACCTAATAGTTTTGGCGAGGTCATTGGGAAATTAATTTTGGCCGGGGGATTGGACTTTAAGGTGTTGAAGGAGGTGCTGAAGAAGGTGGAGGATGAGGGGTTCCGGAAAGCAATATTTGCTGCTGCAAAAAAGGTCATCACTTCCAGTTCTACTGAACAAGGAATATTGGATTCACAAGTATCTGATATTGAGGCCTGTGAGAACCTACTCTAGCGAGAGCCTAGATATCCAAGGCCTGGTATCCTTGGATATTTTCAACTTCTGTAATTTCATAAATGGAATGTTTGCCATCATTTTCACTTTTCATAAATGCACCTTCCATTTACACCCATTTGAGCCAAACACAACTGTATTACATTATGTGATAAAGGTGGAGCTTCTGAGAACAGGTGATTTTGCTGTATATTGTCGAAGGTCATACTGGGATCTTCATCAAAGAGATTTTGCGCTGAGTTTGGCTAAATATCATATGCCATTGTAGCTTGGGGCAAGTGGCCTCACATGGGACCAAGTTGTTTTGTATTTGATTAGTTTTTTGTTATTTTATTTTATTTTTTGTTCTGGACTGAGTTATTTACTGTTCAAGTTCATAAATGACAACTCTACCATTGCATTACCGTGAAAGGAAAATAGAATTTTGTATTATGCTTTTTGCTATGGCATGTGGAAAATTTTCCCTTTCGTTGTGTTTAGCATCTATGATTCTTTTGCAGGGTGGGCTGTTTTACATTTGTTGATATTTAAAGGTGACTTGTGTTTGGTTAGTGCTGTAGATCTTGCTGCTAATCTGTAATGTTTGGAACTCCTTGTCGGATGTTTCTGTAGATAAGATGAGATGGTGAAAACAGTTTTGTTTGTGTTTCTGGTTGCTTCTGTTTGTAATGTATATTCATGCTTTTCTGTCAAAAGTCATATTGTTAACACTGCTGTTACAAATCGTGGCGTATGAGTATTTTTCTGTTATTTTGTAGTGATTTATATTTGAATAAGCTCAAGTATCAGCATTAAGATTGAATCTGTATTGGCAACTGAACATTTGGTCATTCTAGACATGACAAAAAGCGTACGAGCATGATAGAAATGGTGTATCATTTGTAGGATATTTTATTACTAAACTAGTAACGATCCTAAATCTTCTACATTTCATCCCTGCCTTCACCAGTGATCACAAAATCTGTTTCACAATATCGGAGGAGAAGAGCCCCATTTTTGCCTCCCAAGTCCCTACCTGCTATAAGTTGAAAAGCTGAACTATTGCACAATGGTTTCCCCACCATGTCTAAAAAAATATCATTTACATTTCGTGTCTTTCATTCTTTCTACTTTACTTTAATTTACTTTTATTCTTCATGCAATTTACTTTCAATGCACTCTACTTTAATACACTTCCATTTTAATTCTCTTTTCTTTAATGCTTTGTAATTTCTCTTAATTCAAAATTGTGAAATAATGTATCAATGGAATTTTCATTTCAATGATTATATCTTTTCACCATCTCCATTTGTTTTCTCACAATAAATTCCATATTATACACAATCTCAATATCCATTTTGCCATTAACTAGAAGGCTAGATTTTAAGTCCTTGGCATAACCTTGCAGAGAGAATATATCGTTCACACATCCAGTTCAGACGTAGGACTCTGGCATGCTCGCGTACCGAAGAGCCAAACATTCTGAAAACAATTTGTTTTGTAATACTTGCAATAACATTTGAACAACTCTTTGGACTTTGCCAAAAGGTTTTAGAATGATGAAGTGACTTTTTAAATCTCCCAGCTTTTAATTATATGAGAAAAGATCCCAATTCTCTCATAAAATTAAATTAACTGATACTTAAGATCACGGGAACCAATCAAAAAACACTCTACATTAATAGACTTATTAATAAAGAGCAATCAAAAGCTCCAGCGTATTTGTAGAGAGAGAGAGAGAGAGAATGTCATCATCGGAGAAGCAGCAAAGTGATAGTGATTCAAATGAATCGCTGAAGTTGGCAATTGCAGTGGCACTTCTTCGATCAAAGCTAGTCCAAAATCCGCCTTCTACCGATCATCCATCTTCGTCCTCTGCTGTCTCTGAATCCGACGCCCAAAAATGGAAGCGCAAGGTCCACTTCTCTTCCATTCCTATCAATTTCTCTCTCTCTAAGATCGAATCTAAAACCCTAATGTCGTAGTCATTGATGAATTTTTCAGGCGAAGGAGCGTAAACAAGAGCTTCTGAGGCTCAAAGAAGATCTCAAGGAGGCTGAAGGTTAGATTCGTAATGCTCTTCTCTCTCTCTATCTCTCTCTCTCTCTCTCTCTCTCTCTCTATATATATATATATATATATATATATATCTGTGTGTTTTAATGAGCTTTATATTGTTCTTCTCTTTTGTTAAAGATGGTTTGCAGTATGATTTGTTTCCGGGAAGTGCGTCTTGCAAGTGTTATTTCTTTGATAATTTGGGCAAATTGAGCCCTAATCGGTTTGGAGACGACTGTGATCGGAGATTTAATGATGTTTTGCGCCGGAGATTTCTCAGACAAGGTTACATTGCATTTGTGGTCTTCATCATAATCTTCATCTTCTTATCTTACATGATGTATGTTTATTTCAGAACCAAATGCTTTTGATTTTACTTTGCAGTTCGACTGAAGGAAAGAAGGAGAAGGAGAACAGATGTTTCGACTCAGCGACGACCTTTCTTTGGTATATAAACTTCTTAGTTATACTAGCACTTGCTTCTTAGCTTACTTGAAAGTTTGATAATTTGTACTGCAGAGCCTAGTGCTTGGGATGTTTATTACAATTTTTTTATCCTTGTTATAATACCTAGGTTTCGTTATTCCCTAAAATATTTAGTAGTAATTTTATGAGTTTATAGTGTTCCCTGGGACTAGAAAAGAATTGTGTGCTGGGTAAAGGTGGAAAGTTGACATGTTAGTGTTTCAATAGTTTAATAAAAAATATACAATTTCTTTTTCTTAATTTTATTTCTAATTGCAGATTGTAACACTGAAAATGAAACAGAGCAACTTAGAGCCGCAGTTGATTTTCTTGTGGAGCTTTGTGACACTGTTTCTCCTGTCAGAGGGCATTACTCCCTGACTCCATTATATTCTTTCCTTCCACAATTCGCACTTGCTTTCTTAATCAGAAAATACATTTTCAATTTCAATTTCTGTTTTGCAGGTGGAGAAGGCCAATTTCGCAAGTTGGTCCCACCAAGCTGTAGACTTCATTCTAGGTAGTCACCATCACCTTATCTATACTACACGACTTGATTTTATGATCTATCTTGTTAACGTACTGTCATCCTTACAGTTTACTTTTCATTTCTGTTAATTTCTTATGACATGTCAATGAAATTCATTTATGCTTTTAGTTCAAATTTGCTTTACTATAAGGGGCTGCAAAGTGGGCCATCACTCAGCATATCCACATGAGTCTAATTTTCCTTTTAATGTTTTTATTGTGAAGCTGCATTGAAGAATCTTTCATCAACGGGAAAGAACCTAGAATCACTTGAAGGACTTGTCAGCAGCTTAATTATGCGTTTGGTTAGGAGAATGTGTACTACCTTACAGGAAGATGGTAAAAATTTGGATGTATTTGTTTTTTATTTAATCTGTTTTTAGCTCTTTTATCATAGGAGTTAGGTAAATAGGTTTGAAGACGACATACCCTTTTTCTAGCGTGGTAGCGCCTTCTGCCCAATTTGCAGTTCACAAAACTTTGTATTTGCAAGTATTGAATGCTTGGGAGTAGGCAAGGAACAGCTAAGACATTTAGTGGTTCAAGTTTTTTCCGACCAGCACTCTGCTAGAACACTGGGTACTTGTCTTCTTTTTCAGATTTTAACTAATATTTTACTTACCATTCTTTCCTTTTGGTGATCGGAAGTTAATTAAAGGTTCCTACTACAAAAATTCTCACAATTTGGTTTTGGTAGATTAAAATCTTCTCTAAATAGTAAATACTATTGCCATAAGAATCATCTTCCCTTTCTATTCTGTATTACACGAATAAAGAAAAACTGTTCTTTCAAGAATTTATAGTTTTTTGACTATTTTCTACAATTTAATTTTTTGCTGCAGTTGTTTTTTTGGTTGATAAATATAAGCTGATAAAATGTGATGGAACACACTTGCCTTTGTAATTTCCTTTTCCTTTTTTTTTTCTTCCCCTTTTAACTTACTGTTCTGTTTAACAGTTTTGCATGCCTTGCTTGGGCTTACATCTAGTAATAGATGGTATACTATTGGTGCCATTTTTTCCCTTCGATTCCTCTATCAAACTGCCATAAATTCAATTCTTTTATTTTCTCTTGCTCAATTAGCCTTTTGTTTCTGTTTTCAATATTCTGTTTCAGAATTACATCAATTTGACACTGATGCCCAAATCAATGTTCATCACTTGATCCGTAAGCTTGGAAGCGAGCCCTTTGTTGGACAGCGTGTGATACTTTCAGTTTCTCAAAGAATCTCTGCATTAGCAGAAAGTTTGCTATTTGTGGATCCATTTGATGATGCTTTTCCCAACATGCACAGTTGCATGTACATGATGTAAGTGTTTTAAAATCTTTTATTTTTCAATTATGATCTCCTCAATGGATGCCTAGTCAAACCATTTAAAATATCTCGTTGTTGGAGAGTGGAGACTGAACTTTAATAATCTGGCAATCATATGACATTTTTTCTACAGATTGTGTTCATACGTCACTTTATGTTTCAAAATCACTCTTCATTAATTGAAACAAAGAAAGAGCCTCTCCGCATGCGGAGGTAAGGCTGTGTACATCTGACCGTCCCCAGACACCGCAATGGCGGAAGTCTCATGCACTGGATTTGCCCTTCTTTTTTCTTTTCTTTTTTAATAGGGTTATTGGTTTTTTCCACTAGATTACAATCCTTGAATGCAAAATGTGGAGTTGTAGTTTATATATATATATATGTATATATATATTTTTTATCAGATAATTACTCTCATACGCATTGCCCACGCTGGGGCTCAAACTCCTCCCCTCCTCTTTGAGGGTAGAGAAGTTATACCATTGGGCTAGAGTCCTTTTGGTTCCTTTTATTTTCTTGCTTTGCCAACTATGCTGTTTTATCATGCACATGTGGAATTTAATAGAACTGACTTTAATGTTTAGTTAGCTTGTCTGAAGATAATGCATTTACGTAGTTTTGACATTTGGGAATCCACAATCATTGTTGACAATTGTTTGATGTTGATCATTTCTCAGTTCATCATTCCATCTCTTCATACTCGACAATTTTTTGAGTTTAATTTACCACATTGTATGGTATGCAACGTGTATAACAGTTCAGTTTGTCTTTTTCCCCTCAATTCATGTTCATACTCATTATTTTACTTCTGATTCTTTTAGCCTGTCATTTGTAGGGTTTCATTTCTGATTTACTATAGTTTGTCATTTGTGGATAGTTACAAATATTCATGGTTGTGCTTATGCATGGTAAGTCTAAGCTCCGTCAGCTGTGTAAGGATTATACAGTTTTCTCAGTTCACTAGAAACCGTTTAGATGTCCTGTTGTGACTGTGAAAGCAGCTACTTTTGTCGTGAGGTTCATGCATAATAATTTCTCTAAGCATTTTTTTGCATCTTTTGTCCTTACAAGCATTGTTCTAATATGTTACCAAACAAAGATATGCCTGTGGATAATCACTTCTAGTGAGCAGGTATTTACATCCTTGAGGAGAGATGTGGAAGGAGCCAATGGGACTCGTGTTGATCTCTGGAAATGACACCACTCTAAACACATGTCCCCATCTCATTGGTTGTCTTCCACATGTGACTTTATCTTTAAAAAACTTTCCAACTCATAAAACGAGTCCTTCCCCTCTCTGGAGAATAGCCCACTCCATGGTCATGGGATGGTTACCCTCTCCTTCTTCTCTCCTCTCTTTCCTCCTTCTCCACCATTCTTGTCTTTACGGGTATAATGTGTAACCTTCTATCAGGAATCCCCCTTTCTACACTGTTCTTCTATCATCTCTTCAAATTGTTGATGTTTCTGCGCAGGATTTGGCACCGACCATCTCCTTGTTGACTCATATTTTCTTCCTCTTTTAGCTAGAACCCAACCTTTCTTCCCTGTCCTTCCGTTACTGAAGTTGATCAGTGTTGAGTAGCTTGATAATTGTTCCCTCAAGATTTTGCCTTCAGTTTAATGTTTCAATCCCTTTATTAATCCTAAGCATAGTTATACACTTTCTGACCATCTCCACAGCAAGGCTGATTATGGTTGCAGCTAACATTATTTATTCCAGTTATTATACTTTCTTCAAGCCAATAAAATGTAATTAGTTCACTTGATGTTTTGAAGATAGCCTTTTTTTTATATTTGGTAATTAGCTTTTTCTTGTTTAATATGTAAATGACAAGATCCAGTTCATTGAGGTGATGCCCATCATCCGCTCTTGTATTTAAATGTGAAATCATATGGCCAACTTTGAGTAAGATTACTAAAATCTATTGTTTTCAGGAAAGTTTTCTCACATTTGTTATGTGGGTGGCAGGATCCAGCTTATCGAGTTTTTAATATCCGACTACTTACTAACTTGGTCAAGCAATGAAGATTTTGAGACAAGTATGAGTCCATTTTGGTCTATGTTAATCAAATTATTATTTTCATTGCACTGTAGCTATGTTATCAACCTATTTTTGTAGATATACCATTTCTGATACATATAAGCCCAAGAAGAACAATGCCTAGTTTATAATCGAAAAATGAAATGTAATTACTAGTACTTGTCACTTGTAACTGGAGAAGCATTTCCTTGCATTGAAATTTTAAACTGGAGTCAAGACCGAGCTACTGGGTATAAATAAAGAAATGGAAAAATGAATTTCTATGGTGACCCGCAGGGCTGTTTGAAGAGTGGGTGACATCAGTTCTTCATGCACGGAAAGCATTAGAACTCCTGGAAAGCAGAAGCGGGCTTTATGTCCTATACATGGATCGAGTGATTGGGGAAGTGGCTAAACAAGTGGGTCAGGTTTCATCACTTCAGAAGCTCAACCCGGATCTTCTGAATAACTTGTTCCACTAACTGCACCTGTGTATACATCAGCAATGTAAGTCAGATTGTTAGAACTTTTCCTATGTCTAGTAATACTAAATCTTTTTGTTTGTCAAAAAAATTTGAGAAGTTTCTGCTTGACCGTAACTGTAGTATTGGATTTGTTGAACCTGATTGATTCACTAAAGGATATGATGGGGGATTCATTACCGGGTCTCTCTCTCTCTCTCTCTCTTTCTATATATATATATATAAATTAACTAAAGGTCTTTGCTTGTTACATTGGTAATAGTTGACAATATGAAAATGAGGGTCGAGTCTGAGAGCAAGGTGTAAGATAATTCCAAATATTAGATTTGTCTCCACTTCATTAGTTAGTATTAGATTATATATTTTTTATTATATCATTATATATCTTTTCTTAAATTACATAGATTTCTTACACCTTCTCCTAAACCATTTAGGACTAGGATTTTTTGTCTCCTAAATTTACTTGGTTTCCAAAATTATGGGCCTATAGATATTTATGTATTGTTCAAAATATCAATTCAATTTATAAAATATTTTTCATATATTTCAAACAGTTAGTTAGGCAGAGGGACAATATCTAATGGCTCTATTTTTCTGACGGCTTGACTTTTTGCGATTGTTGGTTTCATACAGTCTTGATCTCATCTCTTTATCATCCGCTCTTTATCTTGCCGTGTTTCTCTTGATACATCTTTCTGGGGAAAAGCTACGTCATATTTTTAGAAGTTTTGATAACCTGTCAAGCTTTCGGTGTATTAATTATCCTGACCCAAACCAACCACCACTTGTGCCAATCTCTTTAGAATACTTGTTATATAGACCACTGAATATTTGGACAGTCTTTCTCCAGCAAATTGTCCTTTGTTTACGAGACATGACTCAAAAGATATGTTTCTTCTTACTTTCTGCATCACTCATAAGCCTCCTCTTACTATCACAATCTTTTCCAAGTTCAGCTCATGAAGATGTTTTGGCTCGAATTCTGAGCCACCCACTGAAACAGCAACAGCAACAGCAACAACCACCACCCATAGATGATGGCCGACCTTGTTGCTTCTACAATCGAAAGTTTGGAGTCCAAATCAAGAGAAGGACTCGCTTTGTTCCGGTTACGGGTGCGGGTACGGGTACGGGTACGCGTCCCAAAACGTCATCAGCGATTCCAACGCAAATATCTTCACTCCAGATGTGTTCCCTTCTTGGTTACGTCCTTTTAACTGCTTTCTTCTTGCTCTAATCTTTCCATGTCTAGTCTACTAATAATAATCCAATTTTCATGTAATTTCCTTGCAAGAAAAACGTGAAACGGGTATTTTCCTCCATTATCTGTCATGTTATTCCTATACCACATCTTTAGATTGCTGGTCCACTTTCAAGATTTCAAATTGCAAAGGTGCACCCATGTAATTTATCCGCTAAACTATATTCATATATTTGTTTATTTCAGACAACTATTTAAACACTAGGGAGCCTAGTATTTTTTTTAGCCTATAATGGCTATAATTAAGTGCACGATCTAATGAGAGTAGTCTTAGTAATATCTCATCTTTTAAAGTGAAAGATTGAAAATCAATCCCATAAAGACACAATAGGTGTTCTGAGTTATTTGCTAGAAAAAGAAAAATATATATTTGAGTGCACGATGTTTTCAGTTATTTGCTAGAAAAAAATAAAGTTGCAAGGGGAAAAAAAATAAATAGAAGCAGACACGTAGGTGATGCGCTCGCTTGCCTCTTTCAAAATTTCTAGCTTTCTGGTTATAACACTTCCAAGATTGGAGTTCCGAAACTCTCCGCAGAAGGGCATGGCTAGTGAACGAAAAATACAAAATAAAATAAAAAATCCTCTGGTCTTCAATCACAAGGCCATGGCAATTGAAAATAAGAAACCCTCTCGTCTTCAACGAAGAGAGAGAGAGAGAGAGAGAGAGATTTGATGGTCCATTGAAAATAAGAAATCCACTAGTCTGCAGCGAAGAGAGAGAGAGATTTGAAGGTCCTTGATGAAGAGAGAAGTAGAGAATGCGTGTTGAGAACCGAGAAGAAAGAACTCTTCTGATCCCAATTCGGATGTGTGACGAGGGGCTGGAAAGATCCTTGAGAGGTTCTATAATGAAGCAAGATCTATATATAGCACAACATAACAGTTCAAATTGCATATAACATTCAGTTTTTCACATAATCGTACGTTGACAGTAAAATATTGCTCATATTGCCTTAAAGAAAACAAACACTATACAAGGTGACAATATATTTTCAAAAGATGCTGCAGAACCTCACCAATAGTCATATTTTATATGGATAAAAGATGAAAGTGGTGCAGATGCCAGTGAAATCCTCAAAAGAGCTCTACAAACAATCATAAACATGATATTTACAAAAAGATTGTCCAATAATAATCACTTAATTGATGAACAAATTTTGTTTTCTCGCTTGCTTGATCATATACGGAAGACATCTGTCTGGAATCGCTCATCGTACAACCTCCAATGGCCATATCTATCCGTGTGGAAGTCTGATCTGGGGATATAGAAATTAGGCTTCTTGATACTCTTCAAATGCTTCAGACTGGATGATGCATTTGCAATATCCCGACTCGTCACATTTGTGCACCCTGATAGATCCAAATACTCGATGTTCAGACACAGTTCAGAAATCGATGCAAGGCCTTGTGCAGATAACTTGGAGAACCGAAGTTCAAGGTGCATCAGATGGGGCATAAATTTTCCAATTGCAGCAGCTTCTGAATCCCCATCTTGAGGACAGGTATCCAGATACTCCTTTGGGACAATCCCTGTGTGTTGGGAAGGATCCAGCCAATTCATCAGGTTCCTTTTCAGCATTTTAAGGTTATGGCAGTTCCTTCCTAATAAAGCTATAGATTCATGAGATATTTCGTAGCAGTAGCTGATGTCAACTTCCACAAGCTTGGGACACCCAGAAGCAATCTTAGCAATACAAGCATCAGTAACATTTGGGCAGCTCTTGATTGAAAGAACCTGAAGGCTTGGGCACCTAAAGGTTTGATAAGAAAAAAAATTCGATTTCATCATTCAATGTCGAACAACATGAGCAACAAACTATGGTATATATGAATCCTGACATTGACTAATCAAAAGTATCAAAATGTGATAATGCAATAACCAATTTATTGGATCAGAGCTAGCCCTAACATACGAAAATTTTCATTTGCAAAAACCCATATCCTGAAAAAGGAGGGTGGGGGAGGCAAAGGGCAAGAACCATTTTCGTCATGTGAACCTAAACTTAATGCAACAGTCACTACAAATTGGAAAACGAAATTCAAGTGCTAATAAGCCATACGGTCATACCCATCTTTTCAGACCCAACCCATAGCACACAAAAATCAATGAGAGAAACTAAAAACTGAACAGAACGTCTAGAGAAACCCAATTTCATCATATAAAACTCAATTCTATCATACAACAATCAAGATCAAGAATTTGAACTGCATATATAAAGCTCAAAACCAGTTTCAAACATTTAAACCTCAATTCACCGTACAATAACAACTGTTATGCAGTCAAATGGAAACTAAGCGAAACCCAAGTGCACACCTTTGAAATGTAATTCAGCGATAACAAGATCAGAATGTAAAACAAAAATAAAATAAAGCAGACAAAAACTCTAACTTGAAAATATAATTAAGGAAAAACAAAATTTACTCGTCGAAATATTAGCCCAACCATGCAACAATAAATTGTTAAATTAGAAACACAGAAGACAGCAATTGAGGGAAAAGCCAATATCACTCCATCCCAAACCTTACCATACAACAATCCATGGTCGAACTAAAACTGAAATATGTAACCAATTCAAACCCAAACAATAATCAAAAGCAAAAAATTTCAAAAACATGAAATAAGCAATCAAAACAAAACCCAATTTCAATCATCCAAAACGTACCCACATTTACACAATAATCAACCAAAATAGTTTTAAAATTCAAATTCGACAGGTCCAAGCAATTCCTGAAAATTATCAATCGAATCCCAGCCCTAAAAATTTTCGACTTACCTCTCCGCTAACAGAGAAAGAGCGCGATCAGAACAGTGTCTGACGCGAATCTCAGTAAGAGACCCATTGCTCCAATCGACGACAGAGCGGAGCATGGCGTCAATCTTTCTCTCGAACTCTGGTGTCCACCAGAGAGGTGACTCGGTCGCCGATTCGAAGTGAGTTTCGAGATCCAAGATCGAGTAGAGACACGGGTCTGTAGAGGCGTCAAGCCACGATTTGCAGACGAACATGGCTCCTCTCCATCGGTCCTCCAAGTCGAGCCGCGAGAGGATGTTGATCAAGCACTCATGAGCTAACTCGGTCCATTTGGAGCTGAGTCCGGACTCAGTTCCTTCTCCTTTGTCGCCCATTTCTTGGCCCTTTTGCTACTGTTGTTGCAACAGTATCAAAAATCATGGGGACTAATTGAGTTTTGTACTCAGCAACGTGTCGGACAAGGAGAAGATATTGGAGAGCTAGATATGTCATTAGTATGTCACGATAACAATTCACCAAATTAGCATCTAGTCAGCATATTTACACGTAGAATAAGTTCGTTTTATAGTGATTGCAACTTAAACGACTTCAACCACCTTCGTCTGTTAATTTATAAAATTTGATTTTTCGCTAATTGATCATTTTATTTTCTCTTCTTTTTTTCATTCATTCTCTCTCATCTCAACCTTCATTATCTAGGATTTATCTCTCAACTTTGACTTTCAAATTCCACACCCAACAAAGCAAATCAGAGGACAACACAAGATTCAATTTCATATAAACAAAGGTGATTTTTCTTCTATTGAAAAGAATTCTTTTTTTTTATATATATATTTTGAATAGAATCACTAAAGAGATCAGAAAGATGAAAATTTCATTATCATATCGGTCAAGGTATACAGTCCATGAGGTATTAAATCAGAGCATCTATGAGTTTAAGGAAGCACTTCTCCATATATAAGAATATTTTTCTTTACAACAAGGTCTTTCTTTACATGTGGAAAATTCCTTGAACTCTTGCATTGACTTGTGTTCTCGATTATCTCATGAATTTGCAGATCTTGTTTGCTCTCTTTATTTCCAAAAGAGTATAGTAAAATGTGTAGTGTTTCATTATTTTATTAATTGGTAATTGCATTAAGTTTTCTAGAGCACATGTTATGAAGAAATGGTGTTGGTTTATTATTATGGTAGTCTTGCAACTTAATCTTCATTATTATCCTCTGTCATCTATTTTTTGCTGCCACAAAAGCTGGAACTGATTCCTGTGGCTTGTGATTTAAAAAACTAATATATTATTTTAGTGATTTAATAAAATAATATCTTCCAGTTTTTGTTTTTTAATGTTGCATGCCCATTAATAGAAATTTTAAAAATTGTCATTGGCTCAATCAGATAAAAATGGATCTTGTTATGGAATACTTGTAGTTCTGGGGATTAGACTATTTGCCTTCTCTGTTATCATTTACTTTGGCCTATTATTTGTTTCCTGTGTTAAATAGTTGTGTTGGGTATTGATACACTGATCTCCCTTGAAAGGTAGATGTAGTCAATCCTCTTGACAAGTTTGATTTGTCATTTAATTATCTGAGTGGTTTGGTTATTGAATTATAAATTTGTTTCCTTTATATTTTAAAGTTGTCTTGTACTTGTAAAGTTGTTTTAATAAAAAATGTTTTATTTAAGAGACATATATTGCTAAATATTATATTTTTATTATTTACAGTAAATAGTGTTTCTTAAAAACTAAGTTAGCAAATGACATCGCTTGACCAACATTGGGACATGAGGAATCCTAATTCAATTACATGCTTTAATGTTGTTTATATATGTATAGTTGTTCAATTATATGTGGGTAATTTATTTTTCAGTAAATGATAAAGAGAATAATGGATTTAAAATTGGAAAGAGAGTTTGTAATGAAGATGAAGCGTATAAGCACTGTGGACATGCCATAAGGAAGGGTTTTAGCGTTTGAAAAGGAAGAATCCGCCGTGGGGTTATTAAACAACGTGAATTTTTATGATCGAGAGCAGGGTCTTACCTTGATGGTGACCCTTCTGAACCGAAAAAGGTAAAAAGATTGGTAAAGCGAACATGCTGTAGTGCCTTCATCCGGTTTACTATTATCGATGATTCTTAGGAGATTACTAATTTTAATGATGAACATAACCATGATTTTATTTTACCTGAAGAAAGATAGTTTCTAAGAATAAATAGAAGCATAGATGCTACCAGTGCAAGTGTCATTAGCTCCACGATGGATGGGGGTCTTAAAGGGGTAAAGACATACCCATATCTTACGAAAGAGGTTGGTGGCTTTGAAAATGTTGGGTTTACGCAAAGAGACTCACAATTTTATGAATCAGATGAAGAAGAATTTGATTGAAAGGGGGATGCTCAGAGTGTAATAAACCATTTTAAACAGTGTCAAGCTAAAGACCACATGTTTGCTCATAGTGAAGAATTAGATGAAGAAGGTCGGTTGGAAAATTTCTTTTGGAGAGATGTTATATCAAAGTTGGATTATGATTGTTTCGAGGATGTCGTCATATTTGACACGACATATCAAACAAATAAGTATAATATGATATTCGCTCCATTTGTAGGAATTAACCATTATAAAAAGAGTATCTTTTTTGCTTGTGCATTTCTTTTACATGAAACAACATACACATTTATTTGGTTGTTTTAAACATTCTTGGAGGCAATGGAGAATAAAGCTCCAATGACTATATTTACCAATGAGTGCCAAGCAATGGCAAATGCCATTAAGGAGGTTTTTCCCACCACATGTCACCGTCTTTGTTCATGGCATATTTCAAAAAATGCTACTCAAAAACTTGGAACTTTGTATGCAAATAATGAATTCAAGGATATGTTCTATAAGTGCTTTTATGACTGTGAAACAGAATTCGAGTTTGAAACAACTTGGTGTGAGATGATTAGAAGGT
Organism: Cornus controversa; assembly: GCA_026545225.1. Lineage (NCBI taxonomy): Eukaryota > Viridiplantae > Streptophyta > Magnoliopsida > Cornales > Cornaceae > Cornus > Cornus controversa. The sequence goes on along the minus strand of CM048851.1, from coordinate 63,398,816 downwards.
TTAATCTTTCAAATAATCGTTGGCTCAATTTACTTTATGAGGTTAAACGTGGTGTCCGACCTTCAGTTTAGGCACCTTCACTCTCCGTACAAAATCCACCCAAAGGAGTGAGAGCATGAATAATGTTCTTAACAAGATGTCATGTAAGGCTATGACCTTGAGAGAATTTGTGCACCACTATGAAGAGCAATGGTGAAAAGATGCGTTTGACTGAAAGGTATGAAAATTACCGTTGTAAAATTGGTAATGTTCAAATTAGAGTAAAAGGTTGTAAAGTATTGAAGCAAGCAACTAATGTTTACACCGTTACTATTTACTATTTATTGGAAGATCAGTTTATTTCAAGTTTAGCATTGTATGTGGAGCATGTTTCTAGTGTTGATACAGTCCACACTCATCATGTGTACGAGGAAGGTCATGGTAAGCATTATGATATTGTGTTCAACTCCTCTAGTTGTAACATCATTTGTTCTTGGAAGATGTTTGAGTCAATGGGGTGGTTGTGTCGGCATGCACTTAAAGTTCTAAATGTAAGAGACATCACAATGATACTATCTCAATATATATTAAGTAGATGGACAAAATGTGCAAAAGAAGAAGGTCATAACTACAAGCATGGTGATTCGACTTAAAAAAGGAAACATTCCTTGACACTAGAAAGAAATAGTGTGCTTCAACAATCATACCGTGCTATTAATCATTTGTTTATGACTAATGAAGGAAAAAAGATGGCTAAGAAGAAAGTAGAAGAAATGTGGGAGGAAGCTAAAAGACTTGTGGAGCCTTGTAGTCTAAACAAAGATAATGATGAGTCAAGTCTTGGTGATGCAATTGGTTTTATTGATGATGTGCCGGTATTAGATCCTGCATGTGTGAGACCGAAGGGATTAACAAATGCAAGAATAAAAAGCCAGTTGGAAAGGAAAAAGCGTAAGCAAAAAGGAGGTATTACAATGTTTTCACATTGAATTTTTTAGTTTTTTATAGTAAAAAGTATTGATGTCAATTTTTGGATATTACTTAATTCAGGTAGGGCAAAGAACAAAACCAAGTAAAAAAAAATTCACAAGACTACGTTGGTGTGGCACATTTTCCTGTGGCTCCTTAGCAATCTGTGCATTTGTTTGATGAACCAATGTATGCAAACATTCATCAACCAGATGGTTCCAATAGGGTAGGTGCTCTCTTGCCTTCCAATTTATGAGAATACTACTTAGTTAAGTGCAAGCTAATGCCATTTCATTCATGTTGTATTTTTGACTTTTTATATCACATTAGGATTTAAGTTCAGATTGGTTTAAGGGAGACTCTTTTAGTTATACTAGAATGCTTCATGACAATGAGGTAGGAGGTATCTTCTTCTTCTTTTTTTTCCTTTTTGGATTCATGTTGGGGAGAAGTATTGCTTGATATTTCTTGGAACCCATGATTTAGGTCTTATCCTCCTATTCTCATGTGTTGGAACGGAGTTCTAATGTTGCTACTAATACCCAAGACTCCTCAACAGGTATTACTTTATTTTCTTTTATTCAAAACATGTATAGGTATAGAAATTATTGAAAAAAATATTATTTTTATTGTATTTGTCATGATAAATTAACTCACATTGTTATTATTATTTTATGCAAGGGCGCAATATGGCTGATTTGATGAATATATGCAGAGATGGAAACTGAGTATTTTAGCATCCATGTCTTACGGGATAAACTGCACTTAAGTGATGAAAATTCAAGTTATTTTAGATGAATTAGGCAGATATGGTGTTATAGCTTTGTTTCAAGTAAATGCCTTTCAGATTTATAACTTTGGATTACCTTTGAGTAACTTACTAGAATTGTGAAGTGAAATGTGAAACTGAGAATGGTATTTGACATTTCAAATGCTATTTACGTTTTTTTTTTTTTTTTGGTGCTAATTAAGTCTACCTGTTATGATCATGGTTATGCAGCTCTCTTGGTTAACCTATTATCTAGAAATTTTAAAGTTAAAATGGCTATCATGGTTGTCTCTCAATATTATTTGAATTTGCAACTGGATGGAGATTCAGTTTTCTTTGACATTTTTCTGATTGCATTTATTAAATTAGTTAGATAGGCACAATTGGTATATCTGTGCTTAAATTGGTTGAATAACCTTCATGCATTCTGGTACATGCTAGGTTACCTATGTTTTTACATTGAAGAGTTCACCTAACATGACTACCAAATTAGATCAAACTGTACAACCAACCAGCTATGAATGTTTCACATTCTGAGAAGCCACTCCCATATGAAAATAGGCATGTTAGTTGTGAATGTTTCACATTCTGAGAAGCCACTCCCATATGAAAATAGGCATGTTAGTTATGAATGGAATGAGACTAACTTTTAATGGTTTTCATTAAATCATGCATACTTCAATGTGGTTTCTTCCAGAAACTTAATAAAACCCAATCACCACCATGAGAAAATGTTTTGCTAAGAAGTAAAGTTATTGAAACTTCAAATAGATACTATTGACATCAAAGAATGAGTCTGTTTCTTTCTTTATCTTTTTTCAATGAAAAGTTCCAAATGAATTTCCCAATTAGAGTTTATATTATTGACCTTATACCAGCAATAAAAGCTTGTTTGATTCCATGGACACAACTAAAAACAATATAACTATCCAGGGAAAAAAAGATATGTTTCAACAATTTGAAGTACACCAAAAGAAACTGCCAAAGTTCAATGAGTACCACAAAAATTTCAATGATTCGCAAAGTATTTTAATACACATTGACTTGATCAATGATTTTCCCCCTCAAAGACATTAAAACACAACTAAAAGGCTAGAACAAAGACCACTTCAATAGTTACAAAGGACTCCAGCCATCAACCAAAAAACTATCCATTCAATAGTTACAAAGGACTCAACCATCAACCAAAAAACTATCCATTCAATAGTTACAAAATGTGCAGTGTTTGGCACTAATTCTTTTCCAACAAACCATTTTCAGGATGACTTAGTGTAAGCTCTCTTGCCACCTACCTCTAATTTGGCTTTATCCTTGAGTTCTTTAACACTCGTCACCCATGGCTTTCGGTCGAACGACTTGAGTTTCCTTGGCAATTCTGTGTAACCAGCTAGATGAGAACAAGGCACAGGGATGCTTCAATTTCTTTTGACCAACAAAGTTTGCGACATAGTCCTGTATGACGTTTCCAACTCGTCTGCAATAGCTTTGTTGCTCACTTTGAAACAAAGGATGAGAAGAGATTGACTAAAGGATTTTGATTTCTTTACCCAGGCCCTCTTTGCTTTCAAAATTATCTGCTTTATATGCATTTTTACACAGAGGAATATCTGTGAGCAAACAGGTGGAGATCATTGAAAACATACACTTGTAATGACAAAATTGATATCACAAATTGAAGATAAATTACCATAAAGCTGATACTCACCAACTGAAGTTGTTTAGACAGATAACTTAGTTAACTCGAGATACATTTTTGTGTTACATCGTCATTTTCTTTTTCATGGGTTGTGTACTTCAACGCATCTTAATTCCAAAATGCCAAGATGATTATGAAAACCCCATCTTTGTGGGTCTCTTTAGCGATTCTATTCAAAATATACAAAAAAGAATTCTTTTCGGCAGGAAATCTTTAGTTGTCCCCTGATTTGCTTTCTTGGGTGTGGAATTTGAAAGTCAAGGGTGAGAGACAAACCCTAGATAATGGAGGTTGAGATAAGAGAGAATGAAGGCAAGAGAGAATAGATACCGAAGTGATCAATTAGCAGGAAAGCCAAAGCAAGAAACCAAATTTTATAGATTAACTAGATGCTGATTTGGTGGATTTTTATTGGAGAAGCATACTAATGACATGGTATGCCAACCCCCAATATCTTCTCATCGGATAAGATAATGTGGGACCCACTATTTTTTATAAATGTTTTTCTATTTTTCTTGGACGCTCTTCAGATACTTTTTTTCCCTTAAAATTAAATAACAAAAGAGTCCCTAAATCACAAATACTTAGATTTTTACATTTTTAATGCCATAATTGCTCCTTTTATTAACTTCATGATCTCATATTGAAATTTGACAGTGTCATGTCAAAAGAGAACATATTTAGAAGAGATAAAAAAAATTTTAGATTCTCTGAAAAGAAACCTAAAATATTAAAGATGAAAAACAAAGAAGAAATATCTTAGAGGATAATTGTGTAACTTGATAAAAATAATTATCATTCACTTGTAAAACTAGGATTATAGTGTCATTTCATTTAAAATAGGAGTGCAAATGTATAAAGGGAAGTGTGAATATCGCCTCCCTATAATATATATACACACAATTGTTGACCATTTCAACCTAAAGACAACCTAATACTTTTAATGATTACAAATTATTAATGGTGTTATGTACTAACATTTATATTGAGTTATTGTTTAGAATGATTTTATAAGATTCAAGAAAGCATTTACTTATGGAATAATCATGAAGAAGATGGCTTCAAAGAGATGAATTCCATGACCTTGAAGATGGAACCTCAAAGCTTGAAGATACAAGTAAAGGAAGAACATATGGGGTAGTATAACATGGTGAGAGATATGACTCAAATGTTAAAGTTATTGTAAAATAACTTGCTTGAAGCTCAAATTTCTTTCTTGACAATAATGCACCTCATCCATTTCATACATTGGTTTTCAAAACATTTGGAATTATGTCCTGACTCTTGTTTTTCAATCCATAAAGATGTACCATATCTAAAGCCTTAACCAACATTTCAAAGATACATTTTTACGGTTAAGTAAACTTTAAAGCGCCTGAAACATTAGTTCCAGCCGTTTGAAAGTAACATAACTTTTGGAGTATTTCTGAGGCACTTTTTCAGAAGCTTGAAACCTTTTTCAGGTGTCTGAAAATGAACTTTTAAACGTCTGAAACTTATTTCAGCCGTTGAAAATATATCCAGACGTCTAAAAGTTGGCTGATTCAAAAACTACGGGCTAGTTTTGGCATTAAATGTTCCTAAATACCCTTCAACTGCCACATTCATGAGATACACTATATATATGAATGGTTGCTCTGCATTTATGAATTATTCAAGCACATTAGTGAGCATTTATTTGAACTATTCATTACAATCAACTCTCATTCATATCCATTCAATACACTAGAACTTCAATCTTGTAATTCTACATTAACTCTAGTAAAGTGAGCTTGAAATTGTGTACTCTTTCTTTGTGAGAAACTTCTTGTATCACAAATCAACTTTCATTGTATTTGTAAAATGGTTGTTATTACCCTTAGAAGACTAAGTGGAAGACTTTACTTAGCAAGAGAAAGGAGGAGTTTATGAGCTTCATTATAAAAGTTTGCTCGCCACCCGAAAGGAGGAGTTTTAATGGATTTGAAAAATCTCAAGAAGGATCTTAAGTCGTGGAATAGGAGATTCTGAACCACGCTACATCTTAAGTCACTTGCGTTTGAATTTCTCTGTCTCTAATCTTTATTTATTGTGCAATTTATCTATTGTATTTATTTTGTCTTCGCATAATTTTTATCTACTTATTGCATTTTGAATTAGTAAACCTCATTGTTTGCCCATTGACCCCATCAAACCCCCCCCCGGGCGTAATGTTGAGTAACAACTATAAATGTGTACACTATATTATATAATGGTTAAAAGTAATTAATTTAATCACATAATAATATAATTTCTAAAAGTTTCCTTCTTAAATAAAACTTGCTTACACTAGAGTTTCTGTTTAAGTGAAACTAGATTTTTAATTAAATTTTATATTAGTGCATAGGTAAAGATTGGTTTACTTTTAATTAATGTTTGCCTATAATAATATGAATTTCTCCTCAATCACAGCGAAGGATATCAATACCAAATTTTTTTTCAACATCAAATGCTTGGTTGCTACCGATCAACTTCTTATAGGTTACCAGTTAAGTGGTTCAGGAACCATCGCGATGGTCTCTCATTATACGTAAAACATTAATTTTATTGACTAGAGTAGAAATATTGTGAGAAATGCAAAACAGTGGACAAGGTCTAATAAGAATCCACGTAACGCAATTTGAACCTCATCTTTCAATATCCACCCATTACATTATGGTGCTTTTGCACAAGCGAATCAAGGGTTCAATAGCAAAGAACAGAGGAAATTTCGACGAGTCTTGTTATGAATCATGATGCATTTGTGGAAGCCCCAGAAATGCATATCAAATTTGAGCTTCTCTTCCATCTTAGCAAAGCTACAGTTTATCAGTTCATTGAGGTGGTAAGTTTAGGACCTTTAGCACTACAGAAGAGAGAGAGAGAGAGAGAAATACTTGGTACAGCATAAAGCAGAATAAAAAGATAAGCGCATAGCCAGTGCATTCAATTTCAGGTCTTGGATAATATAAGTTGTCAAAGTCATTTAGAATAATGATCACATTCTGACTGACCATGTACACAAGTTTTCATATCAACAAGGCAGAAGTAATCATCTTCCGGATACTATATATATATATATATATATATATATATATATATATATTATTCCCTAAAATATATACACATTCATCAGTCATCAACAACAACAGAGCTTTAAATCCCCCAACTACTACTTGTATGCTAGATGAATCATTGTTTACCATTATGCTAAATTTAGGATCAAATCCTTTGACTGAGGCTATGGCCTTAGATAGAGCGGAATGAAAAACATATGATTCATGTAACCGATCCCAGTTTCAAGTAGTTGAGAAAAAAGCTTGGTTGTTGTTGTATACTTGTATCCTCCACTAAAACATGCATTTTACACCTTAACCATGTTGATTTAGTCTTCTCCTGTTCATTGTAGCACTTCTGCTTTCTTCTAGACTTAGACAGCTCCTTAGTTAAACATTACTAGTTATGGTTACAAATTAACAAAGTGGCCTGGCCTCTCTGTACATCATTCTCAAGTCTAGCACAATATGATCCATACACTCTCTAGGTGATCTGGCCAATCACATATGCTGCCTCTCTTAAAAGACTAAATATTCAGATCAACAACAAATCCCATTGTGACAAACTGCACCTCCATCAAATACAAATTCAGATCGACAGCAAATCCTTTTTCCCTTTCCTATTGATAAAACAAAAGAGCACGATGATCTGCCAGGTCTTGTTTACATGATTTAATTGGATTTTGGTAATCATAAAGAATTCATTGAAGGATATTGGTTTACATTTTTAGCTTACTGAAAAATGAACTGCTTTTTTTGGGGTCATGCCCTAATGTTTTTTTAAGATAGGAGGGAAGGGAGGAAGAGTACGTGAAGGAAAAAGAAAGGGATGAATGGAGTCCTATAGCCGGTAAGAAGGAAAACGGAAAAGAAAGGAAGACAAGAGGGAAGGAATTTCTCTTTGGTCCAGCCGAATCCTTTTCACCCCTCTATTTTACATTTTTTCCCCCTTCAAACAACACGTTTCCTCGTGCATGTAATGGTAAAATAAGTAAGACCTCTTTCCTTACTGCTTAACCAAATCAAAAGAGAGAAAAAAATCTGTTCCCTTGAAATTCTTTGCCATCCCTCCTAAGTCCTAACATCCTCTCATTTTCATCCCTCATACCAAATGGAATTATGGAGCCTAAGTTTTGAGTCATTTCTTTTTCTTTGGCCCAACAGCATAGCTACACAATTAAGGGTAGGGTAGATCTACTACCAATATATCCCATCATTCGTCCCAATGGGTACTCGAACCATACACCTATCCTGTGGAATGAATAGCAGATACACCCAAGTTCAAACATTTTTTGTTCTAATTTGTTCCTTAGCCATATTTGAAATTTGAGCCAACTCATACAAGGTTCATAAAATACACTAATTGAAGTTAGGTGCAAAACCACATGCCTATAGTTCTAGTGGAGACACCCTGTTAAATGATACTGCATTATCAAGTCTAGCGATGCCCTTCGACCTTAATGCAGTGATCAAGTGTGAAACATGAACAGTCTTGACTATTGGCCTGTTCTAGAGCAGAATTTACAAGATTTGGAGAATTAATTCCAAAAAATTAACAAAGTAACTGCAATGAAGAAATCGCTCAAATGAAGGAAACTACCATCCTTAATTTCTAATTAACATAGTACAAGAGCTTGAATGCTTGATATATGCATATTCAAACATTAAAGATCTCCTTTTCCATTAGTGCATTTCCCAGCAAAACAAATAGAGCCTAAAAAACGTCTCCAAGGAAATAATATGAACTCCATAAATTGATTTAAAAGAAATTGAAAATTCTTTATTGAAAAAAAATGATGACATCAAGAAACCTGAAATGCACTCCATAGACAGAATTATAAGACAAAATAGACAACTGGATATACTACTTAAGGCTACAACTTGAAGAAGTTTGGGATGCCATTAAGCATATAATCTCATAAAAATCTAGAACCTCTCCTAAACAAACTCAACCTCAATTTCAAACCTCAAACGAATAACCTAACTTCTAAATCAGAGAGAACCAAAATTACCCACCAAAGTATATAATTTCTGCAAGGGCTAGGCAACAGATAATGGAAGACAAAGAGAGTTAAAAGCTTAGCCTATGCATTTCCAATCCCTATAATCTTCAAGATCAACAGCAAAGTATATATTTTCTCAAAACCTACATACTTCAACTAGGGCTATCAATAATCCGGTTGAATACAAGGAAATCTAAGTTCGAATAGAACTTGACAGATCCTACATAATACTAACTGAATCCTAATTTGATAAAATATTAGAAAAAATCACTATTTGATTTAAATCCGAAAGAAGTACAAACTTATGTTTTGACCTTTGATATATATATATATATATATATATATTAAAAAGCTCCATTTAAATATTTACAGTATAACTGTTTCTCTCTGCGGTACTAAATTTTCATTGCTCCATTCCTTTACTCTTGTCTTTTTTTTCCTCACAGTTTCTCATAAACAGAATGGATGTCTAACCTTCTATTTGGTTGGTCAAAATATAGGGGAATAAAATTCAATTTCTGAATCCGATGTTTTCATTTTCTTTAAAAGCCAACTGATTTAACTTTATACAATCAATTTGTCTTCGTTGATTTGAGTTTTACAATTTTCAAAAATCAAACAGTAAAAAACATAACATGCAACCCACTCCCGACAACTAAATAGTGACTTATTAAGCAACCAAATCACAGGATAACTTAGCTTCAGCTGTTAACTTATCCACTGAGTAATTTGAATATCATCATAAACTTGTAATTATTCAAATCAGTCAGAACAAAAACATCCACAATAAAACTATATATATTTAGTACAGGAATATATATATAGGCTTTTCAAATTCTAAGCAACATTGCAGAAAGATAGTAATCAAAGAGATTCAAGCATTAGCACACAGAATTGGTGAAGGGCAAAGGTGGAGAGAACGAATACTAAGCAACTGCGTGATAGTAATCGCCACGGTACATATCGCGATCGATAAACACGATCACGTACAGAGCGTAGATTATTCCAGGAATGTAACCTAGGATTGTCAACAGCAAGCATATGATGAACTCAACCTGCAACAACAATTATTAAATTTAAATATGATGATATACACAAACAGATGTATACCTAATGAGAGAGAGAGAGAGAGGGATAATGGGAGCTTACGCTGCAACAACCGTGTCTGAAGCAAACACCCAAAGGAGGTAGCAAAATCGCCAGTATGATTTCGCAGAAGATCTCGCATCTCGTGGCCATATTCAAAAGAGAGGTAGAGAGAGAGAGAGAGAGAGAGAGAGAGTGAGATAGGGGTGATCAACACTATTGAATTGAGATTCTTAATGAAGAAGAAGACAGATGAGGTTTACAGAATGTAGGGTCGACCAAGTAAAGGGTAGGGTCGTCTACAAAATGTCATAATCGCTTTTTATTATTATAGTTGTGATTTTTATTTATCCCAAAAGAAGACAATCTCAAAGATAAAAAAGATGAAGAAATAGAGTCCACAGAAAGAGAATCAATTATGAATTAACCAAGGTCGCCACAGCCACTCAATCAATTTACAGTGCAGGATGTGAAGCAGTTACTGCAGCAGGTTCATGAGTATGTATGCATTTTCTTACTTAATCCATATATATATATATATATATATATATATTCACCATCCCTATAGTCTTTTCAAAGAAGGTAGAGACTTTCAAGTCTGAAAAAAAACCCATATCAACCGGTTAGGTTAGACTTCAGAGATGGGCCGTTTAATCGGATTACATGTCAATTCTCTATGGTTGTTATAAATATTATTTTTTAGGGATAAATTTCAACCTAGACAGCATGAGGGCCAATGGGCCATATATCCATTCTGGATCTGGTACTTTTTTTATTTATAGCAGGTGAGCTACTTGATTCGAGCATCTAGGAGCCCAACCCAAAGAAAAGCTTGGATGAACACTCATTTTTTTTTTTTTTGAGAAGTACATCAAATATTTTAAAAAAATTACACCTAGATTGAATTAGGAGTCCAAAATAACAAAGTCGTGTATTTTAAAATTTTATTTTTCACTTTAATCGAATTAAACAAAAAAAGTCGTGTATTTTAAAATTTTATTTTTCATTTTAATCGAATTAAACAAAGTAATCACATAGGCATTAAGAATATTTCTTTTATGTCGAAAATGTCCTCCAAAATACCAAATTATTCTTACTAAAACAAATCATTAATAAAAAAATATTTTGTTAACTCATCTTCTCAATTACTCACAGAACACTACCAAACAGGCCCCATGGAAAATTTTGAAGTTTAATGCTCTCATTAAAAAATTGAAACAGAAGTTGGGGAAGAACTCATGAGAGGAATCCTCTAGCATTCATAATCTCCAGATTCTTTAAGTTCTCCCAACAATCTTTCTCTTCATCACTTCATTAATCTTTCACTGTTTTTATTTTATTTTAGTTTGGAATTGATGGTGAACAAGGATTTCTTGAGATAGCGGCTTAGTAGAGTTCTGTTTGTGTCAACAATTTAAAAGAAACTGACGAGTGTCCTTTTTATTGTAAAGCTAAAAAAAGTGCAATCACATGTTGCAATTAGTTATATGCTCTTATTAAAATTTAAAAGATTCAAATAGTATTTACTATCTTCGTTTTAACTGATTCGGCATAGAAGATTCGTGTCAACCTTTCAACCAAACCTTCTACGCTTTCTTTGCACAGATACACAACATCTTGCTTTATAAACAAAACCTCTTGCTTTCGAACAAGAAAATATTATTCAAAGACCTAAAAGAACCAAAACTCATGTAAACTGAATACATGTGTGTGTGTGTATATATATATATATATATATATATATATATATATATATAGAGAGAGAGAGAGAGAGAGAGAGAGAGAGAGAGAGTATAGCTTGTAAAAGAAAAAGATCACCTAAATTCTAGTCGTGGTTTTTGTTTCAACGGATTCGATTTTCTTCGCAGTGGGACAAAAATATAATGCTCTATGCAAGTGAATGAAAAAACACACAAGAGTGTATTAGGGCTTGGCAGTGCTGTGAGTGATTGAGAAGATGAGTTAACAAACTACTTCTTTTTATTAAAATTATTTGATTTAGTAAAGATAATTTGATATTTTGAAATAAGAGATTAGAGGATGTTTTGGACATTAACAAAGATTTCCAATACATATGCAATTATTTTACTTTATTCAATCAAAATGAAAAATAAAATTTTAAAATACACCGCTTTGTTATTTAGAAGTCCTAAATCAATGCAAGTGTAATTTTTTCAAATAGTTTTTTAATGGTTTATTTAACTTATGTTTTGTTTGGTAAGAATGAAGGAAGATGGTGTTGGAAAGATAGAAGAGAAAAAGTAAATTTCTTTTGTTTGGTAGAGATGAAGCAAGGAGGGAAGAGAAAACATAATAAATGAGTCATCATTTCTCTTTCACAAATTTTCATTTCTCTAAATTGGGACGGAAGACAGAAGAAAAAAGGCAATTAAATGTTTTAAATTACAAAACTTTTATTATTTTTCTTCTCTTCTTTCCTAACAAATAAAGTAAAATATTATCTCATTCTCTTTTCTCTTCTCCAATCAAACAAAAAAAGAAAATAACACAATATCTTTCTACGGATATCTCATTCATCCCTCATTCTCTCCCTTCCATCTATTTTTTTTTTCCATAACAAACGGAGCATCAAGGTAGTAAAAATGTGAGGTTGACCATCACCTATTTGTGATCTCTCAATTTGGTGTTACACTTTTAATCCATATATATATGGCGAACACAATAAATTGTCAAAATCAATATATACATCTACATTTCCATATCACAAACATCAGATTTCTTGAAAACAAAACAAGAAAAGAAAGGTTAAAAAGCAAAGCCAAAATCAAATACGAAAGATAAATTGATAGTTTGCACCTACCAATTAGAAGATCGAGTTCAAACAAGCATAAATTGGTCCGACGACATACTAGAAGATGTAAAATAAATAGGAAAATGTTTAGGGAAATTGGGCATTGAGTAAGCCTTGTTCATTGTCGTGGTATGCATCGTGACGAACCACGATAGCATAGATAGCATAGACTATTCCAGGAATGTAACCTAACAGAGTCAGTACCAAGCAAATGAAAAACTCGCACTGCAACGAGAAAGAAAAAGAAAATGTAAATTAATTATTTGAATGCACCATGTCTATCTCCACGTAAGCATATATAGATACAAAATTGTATATTCATCTCCTTATATTTATATGCATTATGTTGGCATAAGATGTACCGTGATGATTATATTATATGGTTAGATAAAGTAATTTTAGATCAGAAAGATATTTTGGACCAAATTTAAATATAATATGGATATAGATATAAATATGTATGTGTATATATATATATATATATAGAGAGAGAGAGAGAGAGAGAGAGAAGGCATACGCTGCAGCAACCATGTCTAAAGAAGACTCCCAATGGAGGGAGTAAGATTGCCATTAGGATTTCCAAGAAGATTTCACACCTTGATGCCATCTTCAGCTGTAAAAGTAGAAGTTAAATTAAGCAAAAGGCAGAGGGATGATATTTGATGATGATGATCTTTGTTTGGTGAAAATTTAATTCACGTTTAAGTCTTTAGGAATGGGAAAACAAAATGAGATCTGATCTTCAAATTATTCTCAGATTTGACTAAGCAATACTCTTTAACAGTAAACCAAAGTCTCAACCGAATAGGTAGCCGAGGTGGTTAAGAAAAGTCAACAAACTAATAGCATATTGCCATGTCAGTGCCAAAATGGTCACGATATGGAGGGTCTCATTGAAGAATCAAAAAAAAAAAAAAAAAATCCTCCACAAAAAAGAGAGAATTATTACCAACCAAAAATAGTCGTTCAAATCAGCTTCTAAAACCCAACCAGGCCAAGAATGGCGAAACACATCATGAACACTGTGGTGTAAGGCAAACTGAGCAAACAAGTGAGCAGTCCCATTACAAGACCTGGGTAGCCACTGCAAAACATAACCTATTTGACCTGCTAAAATAAAAGAAATATTATCCACGATAGTTGCAATGTTTGCTGGCAGTCATCTTGGGAATGAAAGCGGACACTCAGACCAATGACGAAGGGAGAAAATAATTTGAGAGGCGGGACTATGAACAATAATAAGATAAAAGAAAATTATATTAGATAATAGAAAAAAAAAATTAACTTTCATAGATATTTTCATTTAAAAATATTCATACTGCCATTTCAAATTATGTTTTTCATAAGCATTTATACTTTTTTGTTAGGCCAAGATGCTAATTGAAGACAAACTTAAAAAAATTATGGTCAACCCATATCTAAGAAGTTCTACATATTAATAAAAATTTAGTATATTAGAGAAATAATAAACAATTTTAGAGAGATGTAAACAAATTACAAGCCCTAATTTCTTCCATGTACATATATGTATAAAAAAACACATATATATTTAGTTTTAATTTTATAACTATGATAAAATTTCATTACCTTTTCTCTTAAAAAGCATAGTGCTCATTCCAAATATAGGACAATTTGACGAGTGATGAGTACACTGTTAATTCAAAAGAATATGGATTAATTAATCTTAGCTTTTCAATAATAAGTTAGATTTAAATTCAACTTAGTTGGCAAAATTTTGATTAGAGCGGTCCCAAATTATTCTCTATCAATTTTTTTACGTGAAACAATAACAATCTTACATTTGAAATCATGCAAATTGAGTTATTTTCTCTAATAGAGAAAGATGAAATTCTACATCTATGTTTTAAAAAATCATATGTACAACCAATGTGATATATAAAGAGTGAAATAGATTTTAGAGAAATAAAATATTAAAAATTAGTAGAGGTACTGTAAAATTTTGAGAAACTCTCAAGAATGTAATATAAATAAATCAAAATTTTAGTGGGGCAGAAGATAAAATGTTAAAAATTAGTGGGGGCGGAAGAGAAAATGTTAAAAATTAGTGGGGCATTATTAAAATTTTAATATATTATCAAGAATCTCGTGTGGTTCTGTGCCTGAGTCTGAGCATCTCCTTCAGCATCCAAATTTTCATAGTCGGTCCCAATTTTTTGCTACTTCCAATGCCCATCTGAGAGCCAACGCTTCTACACTGGTAGCATCGCTAATGTTTTTCCAAATATTGGTTGCACCCTTAAGGATGGAACCGTAGGATCACGAAGGATCAGATACGCCCCCGCTATAGAAGATGATGAAGAAAACACATCATCCATGTTAAGTTTGGCTCTACCCACCCTCAGAGGAGACCATCTATCAATCTTGGCACGTACCCTCCGTTTTCGCACGTACAACACTATCCATCCGTGTTTGTTTAATCCTTATGTCCACGAATTCCATGTAACAAATTTGAAGAGGATCCCATACCTTTGTTAATTGAAGAATCAAAGTAATATACCAAATTTTTATCTATCAGATTACAACTTCTTCTTATTTTCATAAATATGAACGAAAATTAATTTCAAAAGAATATTGGGAAGGTAAATTCTTTCCATTTTTATCTCAACTGAAAGAAGTATGAGAAAAAGAAAAGAGAAAGATTGATTGAAAGAATTAATGATACAATGTACACAAGCATGTTTATTAGTCAAAGTATGAGTGGGGAATAGTCATCATATATATAGAATGAGGTTAGGTGAGTGGTAAATAAGAAATTCTATTATATAACGTATAATATAATCTAACAGCTTCCTTCAAACTCAAGATGGATTATATGAAGCCATTTTGAGTTTGGAGTCAAACTCTTGAAAACGGCTTGTTAGTAGTGATTTGTGAAGATATCTAGTATTTGATCTTGAGAAGTGAAATACTGCAACTGCAAAACATTCTGAAAAAGATGATGATGAACAAAATGATAATCAATCTCAATGTGTTTTGTTCACTTATGAAATACGTCATTGTGTGCAATCTGAATAGCACTCCTATTATCATAATATATAGAACTGGCAGTAGATGAAGAAACTTTCATGTCCTAAAGTAGCCTTCGTAGCTATAAAAGTTCAGAAGTAGCATTAACAAGTGTTCTATACTTTGCCTCTGTACTAGATCGAGCAACAATTGTCTGCTTTTTACTATGCCAAGAGATGAGTGAATTATATAGTGAAACGACGATCTGTTAGATCTCCTGCCTAGTCAGCATACGCATAAGCACGAAGTACAAGTGGTTACTGATGAGAGAAATGAAATCCATGAAGTATAGTTCCCTTGATATATCGAAGGATTCGAAACACAACAACAAAGTGAGTGGATCTTAGGGCAGTCATGAACTTACTGACTATATGAACAACATAGGAAATGTCTGGACATGTGACAGTAAGATATACTAAACTACCAGCCAACTGTCGATACAAAATACCACTGCGAATAGGTCACCGTCATGTGGGGTGAGTTTAGTGTTGGGCTCAAGTGGTGCACCTGCAATTTTGTTGTATGTTATTTCAACTTTGGAAAGAAAATCTAAATTGTACTTTGTTTGAGTGAGATAGTAATCATACGTAGTTGTAGTGATCTATAAATTAAGGAAATAACTGTCCAAGATCTTTTATCTCAAACTGATGACTGAGAATCTATTTAAGTTTTTGAATTCCCTATGTATCATCCCCTATGATGATACCATTGGCAGTACGTCGGATGAATAGAGCTGAATCATACGATTTGGCAGAGTAGTCAATGCGAGATATAGTCGAGCTGAACTTAGTAAACCAAGTTCGAGGGGCTTGTTTAAGGCCATACAAAGCACACATTTGTCTATTAATTGCAATTTAATCCAAAAATTTGCAATTTCATAATAAATATTATATTACATAAAAGTTCATAACATCTTCAAAGCATAAAAAAAACATAATTTAAATGTCTTCATCACCAGAGCGGTTCCACAAATGTTCAATCAAATATTTTCTCAACTGCGCATTATCTTTCTATTGCAAATCTCGCCTCGCGAACGCAGATTTATGCTGCTAAAATCGATGGTTGTTGACTAAAAGTGGGAATTGAGATTGTCTCCTCCAATGGCGGAGTCTATCTTTCCAGATTAATGTACCGCTCATCTTCAACGTTTGTATTGTGAAAGATAATGCATGTTTTCATTATAAAGCACAAATCCTTTTTCTTTCAGAATTTGATTAGTTCTTACGTGATTGCCCACTTGATCTGTAAAACTCCAAAAGCTCGTTCAACATCTTTCCTGGAGGTCTTTTGTTTTTGAGCAAATAATCTTTCTTTTGGAGTGGTTGGGTGAGCACTGCATCAAAGTTGTTAACTTATAATATATACCATTAGTCAAGTAATACCATATTTGATGTGCATGTCCATTCACCACAAAATTAGCTGGGGGCAATCGACCATTTACATTCCAAATAATGTATGTCCGATCCATAAATCTTTTGACGCAATTGCTTCCAATATTAGAGCAGCCCTATGGGAGCGTCTCTTGCATGTGTGTGTCATGCCACTCCATTGTGCAATTCGTTCACTCCCAGTGCATACAGTCGATAAAACCTAGCATATCCGAGAATCCTCTCTCCTTTTTTAGGAGCAGTCGTGCTATGTCGGCTTCGTTGGGTGCACGCACGTACTTCTCTCCATACACAAGAACAATATTATTACAAGATGTTTTCAGGCTTTGAATGATAGTGCTCTCATCGATTTTAATATACTAATCACAATGATCCGCTCCACAACCATATGCAAGTATACGAACAACAATTGTCATCTTCTGTAATGATGATTCTCAGATGATGAACAAATGAGTTATTATATAAGATGAAAAATATAGTTGTTGGTAAAAACAAAAAAAATTTAAAAAATATTATTTTTAGAGAGCGAAAATCTGAGGAGGCGGTTGCTGCGTCAAAATCTGGAGATCAAAAACTGCTAATGTGACTTTGAAAAAAAAAACTAAGTGGCTAATTTAGAGAGCATATTTCTCGAGAGATGGTTGCAAATAGGGTGACAACGGGTCTGATCGGATCGAATTATGCATAATCCTAATCCGATTCGCGGATTACGGATTGGCGAAAACTCAATCCGATCCGATCCGATCCGTGATTAAACGGATTGGATCATATCGGATTGACAGATTGGCCTTGTACTCCTATTTGATTTTTTTTTTGTTTACTTCAAAAATTCCAAAAAAAAAATTCGCAACACTTTTTAATTTATATCTCAAATGAACACAATTGTTAAATAAACAAATATAATATATATTGAGTTTTTAGGTTTACCCATGTAAGTATGTAGCATATTATATTATTATACATATAATTACTAATTATATATATATATAGTCACGGATTGCTACGGATCAGACTGCGGATCGGATCGGATTTCTGACCCTCCAATCCGTAATCCGATCCGTGGCTAACGGATTCTAATTTTTTAATTTGCCACCAATCCATTAGCTAATGGATTGGATCGGATTGAATTCGCGGATTTTTTGTGCACCCCTCGTTGCAGATGGCCTTAGTGCAGGAGAAAATTTATCCTGGTGACTTCAAATTGAACCTATCTCCTTTTTCTATCTTCTAATAAAATTACCATCATTCAAATGATTAAAATATAATTATATATAGTGATCAAGGGTTGGAAAATTACACTATTTACAAAAATATATATTTTCAGACTAACTGATTTTTAGTAGCTTAAGGTTTTAAAGTGCCAAAGGCTTTTATGTAAAATTTATACGACACACCATGTAGATGTATTAGATAATAAATGTATTTCTCTTAGTCTTATTTAATAGTTAAAATATTATTTTATTTTGAATACAATAATACCATCAAAAGGACTCTTTTATAATAATAACCATAAAGTTTGACCATTAAGTTGATAAAAGATCACAAAATTAAGACAAATTAACAATAAATAAGAAATCATACTTACCCCCGAGACCGAGAACTTTTGTTGGTTTTTTTATTCATGTATGATTAATAAAATGACAACAACGAAAATGTATCAAATGTTTTTACTTCCTGGACAATGTAACTCATTTTTTTGTCCCCATTTATCACTAATAAAAATATGAAAAATGATTTTATGACTATACTGTACACTGGTTCAAAGGACTAACCATCGTCTCACGTAGAACTGCTTGCGAATATTTTGACAGATACGGATATAGTTCAGATACGGCATGATACGTGTCTGATCCGACTAAGAAGTATCTAATTTTTTTAAATAAAATTTTGAATATTGAATACAACTAACATATGTGGGGATACGGTTTAAGATACTTTTCGGGACAAGTTTGTAATTTTTTGTTCTATAAAATGGGGTTGAGGTTGTAATATTAAAAACTTTAAAAAATAAGAGACATTTTATAATAAAACAAAAATATTTTTAAAACCCTCAAGTAAGTGAGGAAAAAATAGGGAATTTCTAGATTTTAATCTCTTATATTTTGTATAATTGCTTTAAGTATATTTATTGTATAGGTGAAGAATAAAACTTAATATTTTATGTATAATATTATATTTTTATTTATTTATTTATTTGACGTATCTTTGCCTTGTTCGTATCCTATTTTTCTGAGACTTTTCGAATCGTCGTATCCAGGGGCGTAGCCATTAAGGCCCCAGTGGGTACATTAGTACCCACTTAACTCTATAAATTTTTTTTATATATATAATAAATGCAATTTTTTGGAGTTTAGAAATGTAATCACCTATTAAATTTTGAGTCATGTACCCACTTAGTTTTATAAAAAACAAATTATAATCCGAACTTTTGCGTTCGTACCCACTTGTACAAATTCCTGGCTACGCCCCTGGTCGTATCCGTATCCGTATCCGTATCCCGTGTCCGTACTTCCTTGCTCAAAATCCACTTGCTTGGTTCATTGTACTATTACGACTTATATAATAATATTACTACTGTCACAATTTTTTTTGAAATCTTTTCTTTTTTAATTATGGTACATATAATATCTTTCTACAATATTTTAACAGATTTTAGGAGATTTTGTATCATTCTATAATATAGGAGATTTTTATCTTTTCTAGAGATTTTAGGAGATTTAATTTTCTTTCTCATTTGCATAACTCTGGTATATATATGCTTCTCTAGGCGCAATATCTTTCCTTTATCATTCAATCATCCTTTATCATTTAGGCAATCCTTGTATCATTACAAAAAAAAATTATTTTAGAACGATGCAATATTAGCAACGAAAAATAAAAAAATTATTTTAGAACGATGCAATATTAGCAACGAAAAATCCAACATTTAATTGTTGGATGTATTCTGTGTGGAACAGATGGTAGTTATTTTCGTAAAATAATTCAATTCTTAGTACAGAGACTGTTATCTTTTTGCCAGTAGAACTAAATCCTTTGCATGTAAATTTTAGAAGTTATTTCATAAATTTTACTTTTTGCTTAACAACTGTTACACATTAGTCATTTTTGGTGAAATTATCCTATTCTTTCAACATAAATGTAAATTATCAATGGTGGTTCTTCCATGCATGCACCACATGTGCCGCTAAATCCAACTCCCCAACAAAAGTGATTCTTCTGCATATACAGTACACTAGTCACAATTTCACTGAAACGACCACCTCAGCATGCAATACATCTGTAACTAGTTAAATTCAACTCCCAAAATGATTCTTTTACGCATGTAGTACATTTGTCACAATTCCAAACGATGAAGGGGATTGAACACGCACTAAATCCCACTCACATATCTAATTACAAAAGGCAGTGTAACTCAATTACCAAAGTAGTTGTTACAGGCATGCTCTACAATTGTCACAATCTGACAGACGCCCTTAAAATTATTGATGCATTCTATGTGTAAACTCTGCAACATTTAATACAACTTTTACATGCATGAACACACTTGTTACAATCCCACGCAAGCTCAATAACAGACACCGTATTACTACTTGAAATTATGAGCTAGTTCGTGTTAGAATTTCACCGTATTTCTTAACATTATTGAATTCTTTGACATGTAAATTCCCAAGTTTCTTCCACGCATGCAATACACTTCTCACATAACCTTAACCAGGCATGTTATAGTCATTCAAATTATCTTCGTGAGCGATAAAAAAAAAAAACCTATATTCATCCATAAAAATTTGAATCCCACTGCCTTTTTTCAAAATATTCTTATTAAATTATATTTAAAATTTTACAATTACAATTTTTATTCAAAATTGTTATTTGACTCAATTTTTATGTTTGAACTTTTAAATAAGTCTAATTTTTTTAATTAGTAACTGATTTTATTTTCCAATTTAATATATTATATTTTCGAGATAATTGGTCTATTTTTTCCAACTGTAAAAATGTTTATTCAAATTGTCAAATAAAAAAGATATAATAAAAATTTTGTAATTTTGTTTTGTGTACTATAAATAGTTTTTGAAATTGAACTCTAATTCAATTGATTATTATTTAAATTTAAAATATAACAATTTTGAAGAACATAAAAGTGAAAGAAAAAAAAAATTGCATGTCAACTTTCAAATAAGAATTATAATTGTGAAATATTCGTATTGAAAGATTTGGTTAGAATGGAATTTTTTTTTTCAAAGTCACTTATTGTCTGATTAAAATTTTTGAAAAGCTTTTTAATTTTTTGTAAGAAAAAATATGACTTATTGTTTAGAAAATACAGATACTTCTATAAAAGCAACGTACCCGTATTGTCTTCGTATCCGATACCGATATTTTTTGAATATTTATCCGATACTTTTTAAAAGTATTCATAATTTTAAAATAATTTTTTTATTTATTTCTAATACGTATTTGATAATTTTCAGATATTTCACAACACATTTTTAACAAGTTTTGGATATGAAAATGTAATTTTTCTAATAATAATATCATATTATAATTGTTAAGAAAAGTTTAAAATTCTTTTAAAATAGAAGTGTTAAGATACATATCATGATTTAATACAAAATTTATCTATACTAATTATACAATGAGTTTTAACTCTTATTTTATTTGTTAATAATAATATTTTATAAAAAAAATGTTAATAACTCATTTTTTGCATATATAAAAATATAATGGCAAAAGGGCCAAAAAAAATCCCGGTGCTTTTAAAATGGTGCAAGAAATCTCATGTGTTTTTTTTTTTTACCATATCACACCCTTACATTTGCAAAAGTGAGCAATTTACCTACTCTTACACATATTATATTTTTCTATGACCATTTTACCCTTTCTATTATTAAAAAAAGAGGAGTTTTTTTTTCTGAAAAAAAAATTTTGGAAATAATTTCTGAAAAAAAAATTAAATATGCACAATTACTTAATAAATTTTTTTGAGAGGAGAGGTTTTTATTTTTAATAAAAGGGTAAAATGGTCATAAAAAAATACAGGAGCTTCTTACATCCTTTTATAAGCATAGAAAATTTGTAGTCATTTTGTCAAATATAATTTATTATATTTATATTATCGTATTTTGTTCGTACTAATATCCTGTTTTTTCTAAAATCTATTGTATCACCATGCCCATTTTGTTGTATTCGTGTGCCGTATCGTTGATGTATCCATGCCTAATTTTGTTTTTCTGTTATTTTTTTTAACCTTGTGGATTACTGGATTACTTTCAGTGATCAGAACGTATTTTACATACTGCTGCCACTGACGACTGGCAAGATCTATATATAATCTATCTCGATTCGGGCGTGTATACACGCTGCTGAGCAGTGCGTGAAGTGAAGCCTGGAGTATTTTCTTTACGTTTGTCTTCGTACTACCCACTCTAGCAACAGCCCCTTTTTCTCTCTCAAGTAGCAATCGTAATAAAACCCTAACTATAAATCTCTCAGCAATCCTCTGTTCCCCTCCATATCTCTATTATAATCTATCATATCGCCATGGAATTCAAGTTTCGAGCCATCGACGAGCAAGCGTCGACGTACCTCCATTCTTCTTCAAGCATGAGTTACTTCACAGAGCAAGCACTCCGAGGTCTGTACAAGCCCTAGATTGTGGACATTGAAGAATTGGAAAGAAATTTCCTAGTTGATGTATACACGTGTATATATTGAAACATGGTTTCAGGAAGAAAAAAAAAAAATTGATCTTATCATTACACTAGGTCCTGTAAAGTATATATGGGATTTGAAAACTGTAAATTTTTCATTTCATTTCCTGCATTGCTATTTCAATTTGTGTTGATTTTCAATTCGAGTTCACTAATGTCCTTCGTTTGCAATTTTTTTTTCCACCGATAACCTCGTGTTTCAGCTGGTTACCGGAGCAATGATTTTGGACGCGCCAATGAGTTCTTTCAAAACCCTAGCGATATTCGGGAAGCGGTTCAGAGGGAGCTTGAGAAAGAGCGGATCAGAGAAGAAATTATTGCAGAGGAGATTGCTCGGAAGCGTTTATTAGAAGCAGAGGTGAGAAGGGAAATGTTGATGGAAAGAGAGATGGCATTGCGGAGAGGGGATGAGTTCTCGTTTCTCTCGGTTGCACCGGCTTCTTCGTCATTTTGGTTCGATCCTAGACTTTCAATTTTGCATCGATCTGAAGGTAGATTGCTTGAGGAAAGATTGGCATTGTCGCTTGAGGAAAGATTGAGCTATTCAACTGGCCGGGAGAATGGAGAAGTCGAGACGCTGCCCTTTCAACGCAAGGTGGAACCTAAGATTTCTCAGATCAAACCTCTTTCAGATGTTAGACTAGAGACACTGCCGTTTCAACGCAAAGTGGAACCTAGGATTTCTGAGATCAAACCTCTTTCAGAGGTTAGACTAGAGACGCTGCCGTTTCAACGCAAGGTGGAGCCTAGGATTTCTGAGATCAAACCTCTTTCAGAGGTTAGCAAAGAAAAAATCATTTTCCTGGTCAGTGTTTATTCCTTTCTTACCCCTCTTTTCTCTCTATATGTGCATAACAAATATCTCCTTGCTTTGTTGGGTTGCAGTTTTCATGAAATTTTTATATTTTATCTTGAATGTAGATTTTTGATGGAATTTTTGTTTTTTTTAGGTCTAAAGTAGAATTTTCTCACTGATACTGTTGTTTTCGTTTTACAGCTGTTGTATTTATGGTTAAGTTGGACTTGGGTATAATTTCTATAAGATTTTGGTTTTGTTATAGTAGATTTTAGATATATGAAAATGTTATGCAAGGTAGTTCTCTATTCAATAGAGAAGCTAGTCAATACTATTACACTTCCACCAGGAAGTTGGGGGCTTTTTTAGCCCAATGCCTTCCTGGCTATGTGAAAACATAACTATAGATTTCGTAGAAACTCTCCTCTCCAACGGCACCAGCCGGGCCAGATCGCCCTCTAATTTATGCTCTATATTAATTTGCTTTATAGGATAATGTAATTCCCAAGGGATGCCACATAGAAATCTGAGTTTGATTTGGTTGATCTGAGTTTTATGTCTTTGCCACACGGAAGTCTAAGTGGTAATCCTCAATTATCCCTTAATCTTTTATGCTAATATTATAGATACCTTGGGAAAAAGATACTTGACATCACTCTATGTTTTGGAAAATATCTGGTTTTTGGTCCATGCATTTTCATGGCTTAACTAAAAATAAGTAGGGCAGGCTAGGTTCTTTTTGTTAGCTCAGATTCTCCATTATCATACATCTCAAAAACCTCCTAAATATTCGGGCCTTCTTATTGCCAGAAATCCATGCGTTTTGGGATCCTATGGTTAATGATGTGGAAAAGAGGTTAGCCCTTGTAGATGGAACTTCATATACTCCTCAAGCTTGCTATAGCCAATATGATTTTCTTTAGATAGGAGTGCAGCCAGATTTAACAGAGGACATTGCTTTATATCCTTTAGGTAGCGCTAACTAGTGAAAAAGGGTTCATGTATGATCACAAGGAGTTTAAAATAGGTATATACTGAGTTGAAATTTCAAAACCTGTCACAAATTGTCCTTTGGTGGAATGGAATAAGTTTATCTCCAGCAAACTTTATGTTCTGGATTTAATATGTGCATACAGAATAGAACCTAATGGCTATGTGGCTGTTGAAATTCCCTGGAGATTTGTTTGGTCTGTGGCATAAGGTTTGCTCTACAAGCTATGATGTTCGGGAGGTTAGCAGGATTCTAATCCCATGCCTAGGAGTCCTCATTGATAGCTTTGAATGTTTGTTATGCAATTCGGGCATCTAGTTCAACCTTCTGGTGAATTCATGGCTGGGTGAAAGTTTCAGTTAAGGTTATGATTGATTTGATGGGAGAAGTTACTTGCTTTACTTGAATTCTTTGATTTTTAAATTCTTCTTTGAATTTTTGGTTTATTGCATGGAGTTCAGAATAGGTGGAATTACTTGAAAGGAACCTCCTCGTGCATTCTTTGACCTCATTTGCTCCATTCTGTAGGAATTTGTTTTGGCCTACAAATGGTCCTTTTGGTGGAATGGAATAAGTTTTTCTCAAGCAAACTTTATGGTCTGGATTTAATTTGTGTATACAGAATAGAACCTAATGGCTATGTGGCTGTTGAAATATCCTGGAGATTTGTCTGGTCTGTGGCACAAGGTTTGCTCTAGTAGCTATGATGTTATGGAGATTAGCAGGATTCTAATCTCGTGCCTAGGAGTCCTCATTGATAGCTTTGAATGTTTGTTATGCAATTCGGGCATCTTGTTCAACCTTCTGGTGAATTCATGGCTGGGTGAAAGTTTCAGTTAGGGTGATGATTGATTTGATGGGAGAAGTTACTTGCTTTTCTTGAATTCTTTGATTCTTGAATTCTTTGATTTTATTAAATCCTTCTTTGAATTTTTGGTTTATCGCATGGAGTTCAAAATAGGTGGAATTACTTGAAAGGAACCTTCTTGTGCATTCTTTGACCTAATTTGCTCCATTTTGTAGGAATTTGTTTCGGCCTACAAATTAGAGCCTGGGCTTTTGAGTGGTTTTTGTTTATTATTGCAAATATTCTCTTCCTTACCATTGCGGAGTGGGACCTTTCTAGAAGGTATTAAATTGTTGGCCCTGTTATGCATGGTTGGCACTATGTCATTGTGTAAGATGTTACAGCCTTCTACAACCTTGACAGGTCTTGAATAATAAAACTCATATGTTTTACGCATACTAAACCCTGTTTCACCATTTTTCTTGTTATTCCTTTAATCCCATTGGAAACAGTTAGATCTCATATGATTTGGGCTCAAATCTTAAAGTTAACCATCCAAACGACTGAGATTTTAAGGGATTTGTGTAGTAGACTATTGTCACCAAATATGCAATTGAGTCATCCTATAGCATAGCCTGCTTAAGTCAATTCCATTTTGTATGGATGAATAAGGTGGTGTTTGATAAACTATTTCAGCCCTTAAAACTGAACCTGATAAACAATTCAAAAAATTACGCACTTCCTAAAAGAGGTCGAATTTTAAACGAATGGAGAGTTGTTTATCGCTTATCGTAAAATATGCTCAGTAATTGAGGTTTTAAAGCTATTTTGTTAAAGATAATTTTATTCTCAAATGCTTCTCTTTGCGATTTGTCTAGTATTCCAACCCATCATCGTTCCTATCCAATCCATTATAGTTTAAAGTTTTAGAGATTAGGAAATTAAATGATAAGATCTTCAATGAACTAATTAAGATGGATTTGTTGCCTTAAGTCAATTCCATTGCAAGTTAGAGTCACCTCAAATGATTTATTATTATTATTATTTTTAATTTTGTATGGATGAATAAGGTGGTGTTTGATAAACTATTTCAGCCCTTAAAACTGAACCCAATAAACAATTCAAAAAATTACGCACTTCTTAAAAGAGGTTGAATTTTAAACGAATGGAGAGTTGTGTATCGCTAAAGATAATTTTATTCTCAAATGCTTCTCTTTGCGATTTGTCTATTATTCCAACTCAACCCATCATCGTTCATGATTTTGAACATAATTTTTCATAGAAGCTTTTAAAGTTTTAGAGATTAGGAAATTAAATGATAAGATCTTCAATTCTTCAATTCATTCTCTTCCCACTACTAATTCAGATTGTGGAGTATTTGTAGGAAGAGTTGGATGATTTTAGAATATTGGAGAGCATGTAGAGATTTGTAGACTTTATAAATATCTAGTACATTTTTATGGTTAATTTGTGCAACAAAATTGCAAACGAATTGTTTAATTCTTGAGTTTAAATATTTTTTATGTGTTATTGTTCTTTAAAATCATTGTTAAATTGACATATTTGTTTGAGTGAATTTGATTGTTCTTTTAGTTTTTTATATTACTAAGTTATTTTTGTTAAAATATTATTATTATTATTATAGGTTATTGGGGATAACAGTGTAATTTGAACAATTTTCAGATTTCAGCTTCTGTATCCGTCAAACAACCTTAATGAATTCAGCACTTAAAACTCAGAAAGTATCAAACAGATTTACAGATTAATTAATTCAGCACTTAAAATTCGGTGCATAAAAAATTTAATGCTTAATTTTCAGTTTTATCAAACACACCCCAAGTGTTAATTTTTAAATTAAATAATTAATAATCTTTTTTTATGATTACAACTTTTGGATGAAGATTGTATTCTAATTAGTTGGGTTCACCCCAATCATGGTATACACCACAACTTCTCGAGGTCTCAAATAACCTTTTACCTCTAATTCTTTATAATGAGCGAACTTGAGCATTTTTCATTTTTATAGAATTTTTAATTCTAAATAATTTGGGTCGTATACTTCTTGTAATGACAACTTTATACTTTCAATTTTGACTTTGGAGTTTTGCATGAAATTGTATATAATTCATCTTCCTCTTTTTTAGATTAAGAAAATTCAACGAAAACAATCAAAGATTGTTAAATTTTCATAATTCTTCTATTTATCAAAAAAAAAAATCATAATTCTAGTCAATCAATTTACACACTTACCTAGTTGAAACTGTATTCTTTGATAGTATTTAAGACTGAAATTGTGAATGGTAAATTTTGAAAGAAAATCAAATATTTTCTTAGCAGGAAGGATGTTGAACCATGATTCAAATAGTTTTGGTTATGATCCATAGGAGTTTAACTGTAAATCATAGATTTTTCAACAAAAATGTTTTTGAGGATCATACTTGTTGGAATCTTGTGATTTATACGTTGAGTCCTACAAGATAAATTGAATCTTTGCCAAAAATTATTTGAATCTTGGGTATCCATCCTTTTTGACTTGATTCCTTTGATTATCTTCTAAATTTTATGATTCATGATTTGAAGCTTAAATACTTTCAGTATTAAAACTTTAGTTAAGCATATGTCTCCCAGCATAAAGTGTGAGCTAGTTGCCCACTCCACCCCCAATAAAAAATAAATTAATTAAATAAGAAGAGAAATGGATTTTACATGCCTTGTTGTTTGCTTTGTGTTATTTAATCTATTTTTTGTATTGTGACAGGAACGGATGTATAAATTGTATAGATGCTCATGTACAAAACCTTTTTGTTTTTTTTTTTGTTTTTTGCTTTCCTTTTTTGTTGGGAAAGCCAACTTGTTGAGCAGCACTTGCTAGTTTTATTGGATTAAAAACTGTAATAAGCATTTAGATATAAAAACATTGCAATATAAATTTATATACATAAATATATATAATTTTTTATTAAAAGCAATGAAACATGCTAACATAAGAATAGTATGATTATACTGTATCATAACTTCACTTTCACCATGTGATGATGTGGATTGGTGGTCTATTGAGGTGAGTGGTTGTCAGAGTTGACTTTGGAAAAACAATGGAAATTGTCAAGCTTATCCTTCAAGAGCTTGAGCATCAAAGTGGGAGTGAGGTTCTGGAAGGACATATGGCATTGGAATGTCTCTCTTATGGCGGAGTTCTTGGATTTGTTCTCAAATGCAGGATATGAGGAGATGTGGCCTGTGGGTGGTGGACTGTGCTGTTTGAGCAGATCACAGGAGTCATTAAATTCCTATATTTGTTATTTGTTTTGGGCTGGGGGCTTTGAGGCATTTAAAGTATTTCTTTAGTAGGTAAAACCAGAATAATACGCTTTGGTGACAGAAGATGTGATTGAATGAATTTTTTCGTAGTCTTTCTTAGGTAATTCATTTTGAAGCAATTGAGAGGAATATGAGGTCACTTTCCAGCCAATAAGGTACGAGGTTGGTTTGCTCCATCTGAGGTTGCATTCTTTGTTAGCTTACTATTGCTAGGGATAATTGTCTGATGGTGGCCATTTGATTAGTTGGGGGTTGGTAGTTCCTACTTCCTAATACATTTTCTCCATTGTTTAGCTGCTCCAGAGCTTTGGAGCCCTATGTATCCTGCCACAAATTTCATGGGCATGGCTTTGTTTAGCAAAATACATATTATGAGGGTGGCAGATAAAGACAGGTGAATCACGTAACAAGATTTTTTGAAGAATGGCTCGAATTGGGTCAGTTTGGTATCTGTGAATGAACAAAATCAGAGAATTTAGGGATCAGGAGCTTCCCAATTTGAAGCTGAATGAGGTTTTCCTTGGATCACTCGTTTGTCACACAGATCATTCTTTCTTTCTTGTTTTTAGATTTTGTAAGGTATAAATATAACCCTAATGAACAGTGCCTTGCTCTTTTCCCTTTAATAAATAACTTGCTTTATCTTTTGAAGGAATCAGTTGCCGTACAGTTCGTTGTCGTCAAATCCAGGGCAAATCTCAGTTAATTGCAGTATGCTCTATTGGGATTGTTAAATTTAATAATTCATCATCTCAAATCAATTTCACTTTCATTAATCATCTCTTTCTCTAGGATTCTTTATATTAATGCACTTACATAGCATTTGACTTGTAATTTATCATTGCAATTAGATCTTCTAATTAGCTTATATGCTGTATTTATAATCATGTTTCATCTGCCAGAGATTTCATCCACTGATTAACTAAAGTCATTTCTGGTAATTTTTTTGAGGTTTTAAGCCATTACCACAGTAGGCATACTTGTCTGTATAGCGCAATACAATGTTCATCTTATCATTTTTAGGCCTCCATGTAAAGAGTAATTTTACAGCAACAATCAGGCATTAGCAATAGTCCTACTGGTAAGCACAGGTCCCAATATCAAATTTAGGAAGGAAAGGAAACATGGTTAGGGAATAGACAGAATGAAATGTGGATTTCACTTTAAAAACTTTGTTGATAGTGATGCTCGTGATGGACATCTTAGGTTAATGTTGCCTTTTATCATAAACTAACTGCATCAACTAAAAAATGTTTAAAGGGCTTCTGGAGATGCTCTCTTTCTAGCTTGCTTTGTTTATATGGTAAGTACTTAATTTTATTGTTTCATTTTCTTGAATTAAAGCTTTGCCCCTTCCAAATTGACTTTATTCAGCCTACAATATGCATTTTTCTGTTGTTTTTGCAGCTCGTGTTCCATTAATCTAACGTTTGGCACTCATCCAAGTGGCCTTGCAGACATTTCTTTACGTACTTTGGCATTTTCTTATTTAAATGATATTAGTGTTGGATTGAAAATTGGTTTCATTGACTTTTTTATGTCTAAAAAAAGATTTTTGGGGAACATCAATGCATGCTGGTTTGTTGCCACTATTGAATTACCATCTTAATTCCATTTGGTATTTACTTGTTGAAAAAAATAATCACTGAAATATTTTCAAACCTTTTCATATTGGTTTCTTTTATAATTAATATACCACCTTTGAAACAAATGTTTTTTCCTATCATGGCTGTTTGATGGCATACGCCAGCTTCAAGAAATCTTTACCTTGAATTGGTGTCCTTAAATAGCAAAGAACTATGACTATATTTGACTATATAATATTTCTTGAATTAAAATATTTTTTCATATGGTATTTCTGTAGTTTAAAGTTAGAAATTATAATAAGTGACATGAATTACTTTTAAAAATTTTGCAGCATTGGTTTGTACAACTTGAGATTTTGGTTCCACTTGTCCTTAAATTATCCTAGGATAGCATTGTTCTACATGAGTAGTTGAGCAGGGAAAGGAAATGATGATAGCCAGAATGGAAGAGTAGTGAATTGTGTTTTCTTTGTGTGTTGGATACATGAAGGACTATGCAAACTAATTGTGAGTTTTAATTTTTTGAAAAATATTGTTCTGCTTCAAAGTTGGAAGCCCCCATTCCTCTGTTGGTTGAAATGCACAACAAAATGCCATTACTTCACATGATTACTGAACAAGTTTATACTGTTATATAAATGATGTATTCCTTTACTCTTTAAGAAGCTACACATAGGAACTCTTTTTTAATTTTCTTTTATTTTCTTCATTTTTTCTCCCCCTTGGCAAGCGCTGTTATGGTATTTATTCAGTTTACCAGAATCCAAGTCGCAACAAATGTCTAAAGCATAGCACTTCCCTGTAGAATGATTTAATTAAACTAAGATGAGTGAAAGTTATTTTACTCCATTTTTGTGAAGGCAAAGGGTTAGCTTTTGAGGCTTTACCGATATATCAGGTGATTAGTACTCGTATGAGTTCCTGGTTATAGACTTCGTTTTAGTGTTCTGTTGCAGGCTAAGCCCGATGGGAATCTTTCTGGAGCAAAGCGGAAAGCTGAAACACCACCAGCAGCGGGCGCCTGTGACCTTCCTTCAATTGGTTCAAAGAAGAAACCTAAAGAGGAATGGAGTTGTGCACTGTGTCAGGTTAGTGCCACCAATGAGCAAGGTTTGAATGAACACCTCCAGGGAAAGAAACACAAGGCCAGGGAGGCTGGTCTTATAGCGCAGAGGACAGGCAAAAACTTTACGATCGGGCTATTCCCAAAGAAAACTAGCAAGCCAACTAAGCTTGTAGAGATGAGGGAAAAAAAGTCAAATACAGAAGATATAAAGAGTGAGCTACTTTTGCAGCATCGGGACGCAGATGATTCAAAGAAGAAAAATGGGGAGGCAGTGCAAAAAATGCAGAAGAATAGGGACTTAAAGAAGAAGAGATTTAAGTTCTGGTGTGAAATGTGTCAGATCGGGGCCTACTCAGAGAAAGTGATGGAAACTCATAGAAAGGGGAAGAAGCATGTGGGGCGGCTTCAGGAACTTAATCAAAATGGTGAATCTGTCCCAAGCGCTCAGATGGCAGAGACTAGTCGGAATGTGAAGGATGCAGAAGTGGTTGCCAAAGTTGAAAAGAAGGAAACATTGGAAAATGTTGGAGTAGTGGAAGGGGTGGAAGCTGGAACTCGTTTGGCAGCTGTGGGAGTGGCTGCTGCTTGTGGAACCAGCTGATTAATTTGATCCATCTTTCAATGTGAATAGTGATTAGAGTAGATGCTGAAGGATGGAGAATGAATATATATATTCTGTGATCTGCAGAATGTATTGGTTTGCTTTCAACCGTTTTCCATCATAAGTGCCTGGTGTTGTGTAAGCTTTCTTTCATGCAACATATTTTATAATGTGACATTTATTTGGAAGTTTCTTAGTAGTTTAAGAGGAAGGGACACCAAAAGCATCCGCTCTCCAAATATTAGACTAGGTGGTTTGGATAATTTAACTAGTTTGTGAATTTTAGGCTTGAGTACTTTGATGCAGCAGGGAATAGGAAGATGGAGGGTGACATTAATCTTGCATATACGAGGGAGAGTCGTAACGTTGGTGCAATAATCTTAAAATCTTTATTGGTCAGTCTTAGCAGATGTTGGTGCTAGTGTTCCTAAAGCACAACCAATATTAAAGATTACTTTTAAGTTATCTTCTGTTGTCCGTCCTCCCATGTTAATAAGCTATGAAGCCACACTTGGACCATAAACGCTTGCCAATAGCAATTATACCTTTTATATTTTGCTGTACTGGCAAGGGGTTCTTCCCATTTTAGGAGAACTGTGCTTTATACACTCCCAAGTCCCAAGACTATTGGAAGATGAAATACCATGAGAATGGGCTATGGTTTCATCGTCTTTGGTGCAGACTCTTTAATTATAGAGTGTAACTCTCGTCTTTTGTGAATAATTTACCTTTATCATCTTACATCCTAATTAAAATTTTAGTTCATCACAGTGTCTGAGTGCTCCTGGTGCAGTCTTTTTTATGCTTCCTTTTCGGTTATTAAACATAGCCTATACGGATTCTAAAGGTTTTTTTTGCCTTGGCAACCCAGCTCTTTCTAAATATTTTCGAACGAGTATCCCGGCTTCTGTTATTATCAGCTATATTGGCTCAAGAGCGGCTCTTTTCTGGCGCGCGAATATAAAATCCATAAAGATTGCAGTTTGATTTTGTATTTGCTTCGTTGGAATAGTCTTGCTTACTATTTTGATTGGCAGAAACCTAGAGATTGAATGGTACTCAGAACCAGCTCTTCGGTAATCTAGTGCCCGTTTGGAAGAAAGCGAGATTGAATGGTACTCAGAACCAGCTCTTCGGTAATCTAGTGCCCGTTTGGAAGAAAGCTTCGGTGGAATTGAATGAAACGGAAGTCTTAAAAAGTCCGTTTAAAAAAAATTAAAAAAATGTCAGAATTATTTCAAGTAACAACATTTATAGACAATTTTGTTCTTTTTTATTTTGTGAAACTTGTCCTTTTTATTGAGAGTGATTAGGATAAAATTGTTAAGTTAAAAATGTGTTAATTGTGAAAGAAATTTTTAAAAATATATTTATCATACAATTTTTTTTTCTTTTATTAAAGACATTCTAAAAAGGCCTTTTAAATAGAAACTTTTTTTAAAATCAACCACCTCCAGTTTTCTTCGAAGTAACAAGCGCTCAGTTCCAACCACAACCTGTCCATAAGATCAAAGTTTAATTATAATTCTAAGACTTCCTAGAAAGACTCCAATGGAGTAAAAGAATAAATAGTAAGTACTTTCGCTTTCTTCATACTATGTTTGGATTGGTTTTTGAAAAGCAGCTTTTGACTTTTCAAGCTTAAAAGCTGTTTTAGAGAGTGTTTGGATTGGTAAGACGGAAGAATTTCGGAGTCCAAAAAGAGCATTTAAAGGAAATTGGGGGTATCAGCTTTCTGATTTAGCTTTTGCTTCTCTTTTTCTTCTGCGTAAAAACTGAAGCAAAAGCTCTGTCAAACAGAACTTCAATCACCACCCCGCAGTTGGAAAAAAGAAACGAAAAACAAAAAAATTACTTGGAATCATACAGCAACAACTCAAATTCCAATAATTGCAACTTCCCAAATTTTCTTGTTTCCTCTTTCCATTTGGCGGGAAAATATAGATGGAAACTAACCTATAATATGTCACAACAAATTTGAAACCTCAACAATATTTTCCACCATTTCATGTATATTCAAAATATATAAAAGCTAATTTCCTTTATGAAGGGAAGGAAAAGAAAACATGGTGTACTAACTAACTAACTACAAGGCAAAAGAAGAATGGAATTCACCTCTGCCTAGCCAGCAAAGCCCCTATATGCAGGATTATGATCTTCTGCTGTTGTCGAATGTTCAAACCCTCAGTGCAACTTGGTCTTGCCATGAGATCTTCCTCTTCCCTGCTCTGTTGGATCCGTTCCCTACATTCCTACATACAGATAATTTCAAATCGTTGCGCTGCTCATCACTTCCGCTTCTAATCAAACAATTCTTCAGCCCTTCAACTCTCGATGGTTCACAACTATCTTGAAATTCCTCCTCTTCTCTCTGTAAAAACAAGTCCAATGTACATCAACTAGAACAAAGTAACAGCTATAGCTAGGGATTCGTAATTTAGTAAGTTCTCTAACTGTTTACCGAGATCTGGTTTAAATCAAAGATCGGAGCTCGGCTTTGCTCAGCAGCTTCCTTCTCACTGTTAGTCCTTTCCTTCTGGTTTAAGTCCAGAACTGGAGCTGGGTTTTGCACAGTAGCTCCCTTTCCACTATATATCCTTTCCTTCTGGTTTAAATCAAAAGCTAAGGTTTGGCTCTGGAAAGCAGCTTCGTTTCCACCATAGATCCTTTCCTTCTGATTTAAATCGTTCTGTTTTAAATCAAATATTGGAGTTCGATTTTGAAGATAAGCTTCCTTTCCACTATAAAACTTTTCTTTCTGTGTTATGTCAAAAACTGGAGTTGAGATCCAAAAACCAGCTTCCTTCCCACTAAAAGTTCTTTCCTTCTCATTTAAGTCGAGTATTGGAGCTAACTTTGGCAGAGTGGCATCCTTTCTACTGTGAATCCTCTCTTTCTTAATGTTTTTGCGCTTTGTTTCAATATTTTGTGCTTGTACCAGTTCTCGTCCCTTCTGATGAGGTTTGGGAGACTTAAATTCCAAGAGGTATTTATATCGTCGGCGCAAAAATCTGTGATTCAAAGAAAAAGTACACCTAACTCAATAACATTTTTTTTTTTTAGTCTAAATAACATTCTGATTAACATTTTGTTATAAGAACATGGGAAGTTCCATCAAGTATTCGAAAAAGGAATATACAAAGCAACTACTGAAACTTGATTTTATTATCTGTCCAAATTTGTGAAGATGAAAATGAGTAAATTGATAACAGGTTATAATTTCCTAATAAATTTGGATGCAAGAAAATGTTCATATTTACCAAATATAGGAGGAAGAAAAAGAGATCACATAAAAGGATTTTAAGTTTTAATTTACATTAAAATTTGATTGAAAGTACAGATACACATGCACCAACTATATCGAATGCAGATTAAAAACAAATTCCAAATTGTAATTTTCTATTAAGATTTTATTGTAAAAAATGCATAAATATCAACAAAAATATAAAGGTAAAAAAAATTTTTTTTGCCCATAAATATGATAAATTATTAAAAATTGATTTTATAAACCTATGCATACCCTAAGAAAAACTTGAAGCTAAAGTATCATACCGAACTTCTGCCAA
The DNA here is from genome assembly GCA_026545225.1 of Cornus controversa. NCBI lineage: Eukaryota > Viridiplantae > Streptophyta > Magnoliopsida > Cornales > Cornaceae > Cornus > Cornus controversa. Next base: position 63,363,612 of record CM048851.1, on the reverse strand, counting down.
GAGGGTTAATTTTCTTTGTTTCATGGTCCCCAGTTTGTTTCTCACAGCTTCTGCTTCCTGCAGAATGAGCAGTATTATAAATCCATCTACAGCTAACCACAAATAGGAAAAGGAAATAAAGAAACCATTTTCGGTGATTACTGATAAGTAACAAAGGCAGAAAATCCGATGTATTTATCAAGTTACGACTTGTGAGTAAATAACCAAGAAGATGTTAATAACAGTATTAAATAACAGAAAAGGAAAAAGTACAATATATTGAACCACAAATCTAGCAAATGGTGGTGAAAAAGGAATTTTCTGAGAAGCTAAAGAATAAATGCTCATAGCTAATGTACTTTTAACCATGTAAGAGTAAAGAAAAAAAGTAGAGTAAATAAGAATGCAAAAACAGTGGCAAAAAGGTGAAGAAACATAGAAAGATCGAAAAGGGTATTCAGTTAAAAAGGAAAAAGAAAAAATTGAACCTTGACAAATTTTGATAACAAGAATATCAACAATAATGAGTAGCAATGCAAACTACATCTGAAGGAAAGTTCAGATACTAAACAGAAAGCCAAAAAAAAAAAAAGTTAAAAAATTAGGATGAAGACGAGAAAAGTTTCCAAAAACCACTTAACACATAGATCAAAGGAAAAAAATTCAAAATCTGATAAACAGGAGTCACCAATGGTGTTTCCGGCAGAAATTTAATGTGAAAAAGGAATCATATATAGATGGAACCCATTATAAATTATTGAACAACCAGCTGTTGGTATCATTCACAATAATACAGATTGAACCCATCAAAATTTGAAGAAATAGATCAAAATCAAACCTTACAAACCAATAAACAAGAGCACCCACAGAAGAGGCAGAGACCCACATGAAGATATGTCAGATAAGCACGGAATAAACCCATAATGAATAGAAGCGAATAGATCAAACTCATTAAAACGGTAAAACATCAAGAGTACCCAAGAGCGCAATTTCTTATTAGAAACACACAATCAAACACCCATGGGCTAAACCCAGAAACAATTTTCATCAACCACCCTAGATCTTCAACATCTCGGAAGAATAAGCAAAATCAAACACATCTAGGCAAAACCCAGATCTTCAACATCTAGGAAGAATAAGCAAAATCAAGTACATCTAGGCAAAACCCAGAAACAATTTTCATAGAGAACCCTAGATCATCAACATTCAGGAAGAAAGCCCTCAAGGAAGATTACCTTGAGCAACTCCTGGTAGTCTTGCATGAGAGTCTGATGCTTGAGCCTCGTTTTAGCATCCTCGTATACACCATAAGGTGATGGATCCAAAGCAACCCCTTTCATCTTCTTAGACACCATATCACAAATACAAAGAACCAACTAAACAAAAAATATTAAACTTGAACAAGACTCAGAGATATGTATGTGAAATATATAGGGAGGGAGAAAGAAACACATGCGATGAATGATAGATAGGAGAGAGAGGTAGGCAAGAAATAATGAAGAGAGAAAGTGTAGAGAGAGAGAAGAGAGGAGGGAGGTAAGAAGATACTCGCTTTCCTGTTTTCTCTGTGAAACTCTGACCGAGACAAAGCCCAAAAAGCCCACATAAATCGGGAAAAAAACGTTGTTCTTTTGAGACAGTGAAAGTGATGAAGATGGGGATTTTTTGGGTGGTTGCAGAAGGGTATTTGTGGCAACATAATGTTCCATGGTGTGTGATTATGTATGTATGTGTGTATATGTCTATGAGATCGGTTTGTTTGGAGGACATTTGAAGACATCTCTTCTTTCTTTCTCTTCTTCTCTCTCCTCTTTCTCTCTCTATATATATCTTCCCATTCTTTTTTTGTATTTCTTCTACGTAGTAGTAGTACATAAATTTAGGTCCAGTTGGGCCATTAGAGAGAGAGAGAGAGAGGGTAGGGTGGTGTGGACTCTTCTTTTGTTTCTGATGGTGGAAGGTGCGTGGAGTTTCCATGTTCTCTCCTCTCTTTGTGCGTGTTTGTTTTACCTCTGCTTGGATGGATATACGTAGAGAGAGAGTGAGACAACAATTTTGGAGAGAGAGAGAGAGAGAGAGAGAGAGAGGCGAGATTTGCTGAAAAAAGTAAAGAGGAGATAAATGGGTATGCTGTTGTTAGTACCTTGTTTTTAGGCTTGGGACTGTGATGGTGGTTTCTGAGAGCGACACTTTTCGCATTATTATACAAAGACGTAATTGTCTAAATACATGAATACCCTTCTCTCTTCCTGTTCAAATTCATTTCTTCTCCACATTATTAGGAGAAAAAAGGCGATAGATCAAAACAAGTAACATTTTCCTCATATACCTTTTGTGAGAGATTACTCTTACTTTTTTAAATGAGACTGAGTTAGGTTTTTTTTTTTCTTTTCAAAATGCGCAAAACTTTTTGACATAAGGTAATTTTTTTTTACTCTGATCATTTGAATTTATTTTTTTAATATGCAAAAAATTCTTGAATTTTTTTAAATGTGCAATTTCACCTCTAAATTATTTTTTTAAACAAGTCAATTTTCATCTCATAAAAGTTGACAATTTGACCCCTTGCAACATCTATTATGTTTTTTTCTCTATAAATATAATATTTTTTAAATAAAAATTTAAAAAAATAGTTAGATAAAATTCATAAATTATAAGTTAACATAAAAAAGTAAAAGACCAATATAATTTTATTTAAGAATTTTATCTAATTATTTTTTATTTAGAAAATACTATACTTGTAGAGAAAAAAATATGTATGTCATTATAGTAAGTTACATTTTTATTTTTTAAAAAAACATAAATAAAGTTATATCCTAAACGTATTATTTAAGAATTTTATTTAACTATTTTTTATTTTTAAAAAACACTATTTAAAAAAAATGACAAAATAGTCATAATAAATGATATATGTCATTATAGTTATGTGGAGTTAATATGTCAATTTTTGTAAAAATAAGAAATTAATTTTTTTTAAAAATAATTCAGAGGTGAATTTGTACATTTAAAATAGTTCAGAAGAAGTTTTTGCGCTTTTACTTTTTTTAATATTACGTTATTATACTAATACAATGTGATTTTAGTCTTTTAAGATGCATAGTGCTTATTTGCAAAATTTTACATCCGAGAGTGGTGTTTTTTTATATACAATGTATTACACTATATATGTATATATATCACGGGGTTTGGCACTTCACCCAAAACACAAATCAAATGAATATTATTTACATGATCACCTGATATCACTTTATCCTTTTTCGCTGATTCACTTTAGTTCTAGCTTTTTGGAGTTGGTGATTAATATTTGTTAAAAGGAATTCACTTTCTAGTTTCTATTTCATCTTTGTCTCTTGTTTATTTCAACCAGACGCCATTACGCTCGAAAGCTGTAGCCTGTAGTTACACTATAGAATTTGCATTAGTTTTGTTTGACTTTGTGGGTATGGGGGTAATTTCAATCATATATCCATTTGGATTTATTTATTTCATCCATACCTAACTACTGGATTTGTGTGACACACATTGCACCATGCCCACCTGCCTAGCAACTACAATTGGTACCTAAACTTGTAGGATTATAATTTTTGGAGGCAGAGAAGTTGAAAGCCTACCAGATCCATCTACATGTACAGTTATCACTAAAAATGTGTGTGTGTGTGTATATATATATATATATATATATAGAGAGAGAGAGAGAGAGAGAGAGAGGTGGGTTAGAGCCTACAGGATTATTTGTAATTCTACACCCACCATGGTAGAATCTCTGTGATCTAGCTGTACAGAGTTGAAGCTACGGGAGTTCAGAAGGCAAAAGAAAAGCTGTTTGGTTTCTTGAAGTTTGGTTTCATTCCGCATCACTTTTGTCGGTCACCACTCCCTACCTATTTTATCACTGTACGTAAATTAATACAGATTGGTATGGATATACATTATATATATATATATATACAGAGAGAGAGAGAGAGACGGGTTGGTTTGGCCTTTTAATTGCAACTGAGAGAGTGAGTTTGGGGGTCTACTTCCTTTGCCTTTTTTCATTGCGCCATTAATGAATTGTTTGCATAGACGTGGTTTGTGACATGGACACATGAGCGTGAGCTAATTAAAAAGAGTGAAGTTTAATTCTGCTTTCTCAAGTTGCTACTGGTACGCGCGGCTGTATGTTAAGAACCATACTCGCTGCAATTTGGAAGGTATTGCTAAAGTTGGCGATTAGTTTCAAGAAATTAAAGGATTTTTTTTTAGCCATTTCATGCAAGATGCAGTTCATACCCAAAATTTAACGTTATGATTCATGTTTTGGTTTGGACAAAATTCACACTATAATCATCAAGTCATGACTAATCCTGATATAGTATACTAAAATGAATTTGATTTCAATGCTATATCATTAAAAATTCGATTTATTGAATACTAAGTACTAATATTTATCTCACTCTTTCGAGATGAATTTTTTTAAAATTGTGTTCAGTCACGTGAAATTGGACATTTGAAATTAAAATTGAATTTTTTTTTGTTAATGATAAATTTATATATGACCCACCTTATAAAATTCAAGCTAGAAAGCACGGACACTTCGTATAGGGGTGCCGTGTCCGTGTCGGACACTCCTCGGACACTCGGACACTCCTCGGACACGTGTCGGACACTCCGTAGAAGTGTCCTGAAATTTTTTTTT